>CM077810.1:95175969-97575969 GCA_039764185.1 Tamarix austromongolica | reverse complement strand
AATCTAATTATTAACTTGTGTTTCATTTTTGTGATTGTGCAGTGCGAAGTTCATATAATGGAAGAGAGTATAGATCTTGGGGATGAAGCTAAGAGCCCTCCTTCAGGTTTTTCACCAGATATGTTTTCTGTCCCCCCTACTCCATTAACCCCTTTTACGCCTAACATTACTGATGATGTTGAAGCCTTTGACACTATGAAACCTGAAATTAAGAAGTATAGATCATGGGTGTGGGAACATTTTAAGAAGTTTCCATGCATTGACAAGAGAGACCAAAAAGCAATGTGTTTATATTGTAATATGAAATATGTTGCTTCTCCATCAAAAGGCACTTCAAACTTGAGTAATCACTTAAAATGTTGTAAAAGATACCCACCAAATGTAGAGAAGAATCAAAAGCTTCTTGCATATCAGTCCGCTCTTAGGAATGATCCTATTGATAGTGAAAATGTTCTAAAGGGTAGTCGTCTTTGTAATTGGTCATTTAATAGTGCAGATCATAGGAAATCATTGGCTGAAATGATAGTCCTTGATGAACTGCCCTTTATATTTGTGGAAAGGGAGGGCTTTAGAAGGTATATGCAAGTCACACAACCAAAAGCTATAATTGTTTCTTGAACCACTGTTGCTAGGGATATTTTAGAATTATTTATGAAGGAAAAAAAGAAGTTGAGTTCATTCTTTAAGAAAAATTTAGTTCGAGTTTGTCTCACAACGGATGCTTGGTCTTCATGTCAAAATTTGGGTTATATGGTTTTAACTGCTCACTTCATTAACAAGAATTGGAAGCTGCAAAAAAAATTATTAACTTCTGTCCTATAGCAGGTCATTCTGGTGAGGTTATTGGGCGGTCTATAGAACGATGCTTGCTTGATTGGAATATTGATAAGATCTTAACAATAACTGTTGATAATGCGAGTTCCAATGATAAATGTGTTGATTATTTAAGAGAAAGACTCAATTGTTGGGGTGGGTCTGTTTTGGATGGCTCTTGTTTACATGTAAGATGTGCTGCCCACATATTGAGTCTTGTTGTAAAGGAGGGTTTGAAAGACTCTAGTGACCACATTATTAGAGTTCGATTTGCTGTTAGATATGTGAGGTCTTCTCCGACTAGAATGAAAAAGTTTAAGACATGTGTTGAACAAGAGAAAATAGTATCCAAAAAAAATTCTTTGCATGGATGTAGAAACTAGGTGGAACCCTACCTATTTGATGTTAGATGCTGCTTTGCAATTGAGGAAAGATTTTGATTTGTTAAAAAGGGATAAAAAGTATCGTGATGAGATGGAGAAGCTAAAAGGTGTGCCTACCGATGATGATTGGGACCACATTCGTGTCTTACTTCCTTTCTTGGAATCTTTTTATGACACTACTTTAAGAATTTTTGGTTCATTATATGTCACGAGGAATATGTATTTGCAAGAGATTGTTGCGATTTTGAATATGATTTGTATTGCATGTGATGTGATGATTTTGACATGGGTACAATGGCTTTGAGTATGAAGAGAAAATATGATAAATATTGGGGAGGGTCAAAAAATACAAATGTCTTGCTGTTTGTTGCTGTTATCCTTGACCCTAGGAGGAAAATGAATTACGTTGAATGGGCAATTAATATGTTTTTTGGAGCTGAGGTTGCTTGTGAGCTGCTTGAAAAAGTTAAGGATACTTTAAAGAAGTTATTTGAGTTTTATGCTTCAAAGGTTCATTTTCCCTCAACTCCACATCAATCTTCGGTTTTGGTTGAATGTGAGAATGATATTGGGTGTCATATGCTAAAAAATTCAAGAGATATGTCTGAGAAAGAATTTTAAGATTCTGTTCAAGCTATAGAGTCTTATTTGGTTGCTAAAAAAACTGACTTGGATAGGTATTTAGAGGAGAAATTATATGCTACTTCTGCTGGTAGAAATTTTGACATACTTTCTTGGTGGAAGCATGATGGAAAGTGTTTTGAGGTTCTTTCTCTGATGGCGAAGGATGTATTAGCTATGCCTATTTTGACTGTTGCATCTGAGTCTGCTTTCAGCACTGGTGGTCTTGTATTAGATTCATTTCGGAGTTCCTTAACTCCTAGGATGGTGGAAGCTTTAATCTGCACTCAAGACTGGTTGCGATCATCTCGTGATCATTTTTGTGTTGAAGAACGTCTTGAGGATCTTAATAAGATTGAAGAAGGTAATTGTATTAATTTAATTTTTATCATTTATTTTGAGTATATTTTCTAATATTTTATTATGTTGTTTTTAATAATCATGTCATTTTAATTCAAGTTTATTTTTTTCCAGATGTTAAGTTCCTACCTTCTATGTTGGAAATAGATGAATCAGATATCACTGAGTTTGATGACATGTAATGTTGCCATGAATCAATTAAGTTATTATTGGTTGTTCTTTACAAGTATTTTCTATGCATGATCTATAAAGTTATGTCTGTTTTGATTTATTGTGGCAGATTTGCAGAACAGGCTTGCAGAAGCTATGCACAAATTGACTTCAGTGCAGCTATGTAGGAGCACGAGAAGTATAGAGCCAACTTGCAGCTTACTTTATTTTGAAAAAATTACTTCAATCAGGCATATATATAATTAATTAGCAAGAAGAACTAATATTTTTTGTGAATGTCATGCTGATAGCTTGATATATGTAATTAATTAGTTGTTGCTGTACTTGGCCTGGTATATGTAATTTTTGGAAGGCCTGGTACATGTAATTAGTTCTTGCAGACTTGCAATGTAATTAAGCAAGGACATATGTAATTAGTTCTTGCTATATTTGGCCTGGTATTTTTTGGAAGGCTAGTATAAGTAAGTACTAAGTAGGGGCAGTTTATTTTGAAACATTAGGGGCCAGACATGTAATTTTGTATGGCTAAAATTATTTTTTGAATGCTAGCAACCTAGCATGTGTATGCTTTGTAGTTTGTATATTTTATTGATATGCTAGGCTGCTAGCTACTTGGGAGTTAATGTTTATAAAGTTATTTATATGTTATATTTTGGATATGGATGTATTGAATTTATTGTAATAGTATACTGATTTATGAAAAATGTTTTAATTTTTTTTGTATGCAGGTTGAGCAATTAAAGAAAAGTGGATTATAAATTTATAATACATTCTTGAAATAAAGAAGTGTTTCAGTAATTTTTGTATGCAGGTTGAGTAATTTTACTATAATTTTTGTATGCAGATTGTCAGCTATCAGGTTGAGTAAAATTTTTGTATGCAGTGTTTCTATAATTTTTGTATGGAGGTTGAGTAATTTTACTGTTTTTTTTTTGTATGCAGGTTTAGTAAAAATTTTGTATGCAGGTTTTGACAAACAAGGAACTAGATTTAAGCGGCTCATAAAGGATCAGAATCTCCACTTAGATCTTGAGCCTAATATTAGGCGCCTTATCATGTGTTCTGGCAATGCAAGGTATGTTATGATGACCACTTTTCCCTATCTTTTATAGTCCTTACACATAGAAAAAACCCTGTCAGGCACTACTGGAATATTTTCATCATAATTCTTTTATTAGAAAATTACATATTAGACCACTTGAGACTAATTCATTTCCACAAATATCAGCAAATCATTTTGTATAAATTAGACCATTCAATAATATCTAGATGGACCTATGGCTGTGATGGTTTGATATTTAGTATATGCTATATATTGAAAGCACACTGAAGTCTGATTTGTACAGATATTGAGTGAACTAGTTTAGTATAATACTTAAGTGACCTCATTTGTAATTGTGTCTTCTTTTATTGACTTTTGGCACTTGTGAACTTAGCAGGTTTATTATGAACTCAATGAAGAGAGAAAGAAAACCAATAGCAATGACGTTGCTATAAGTTTGCTTCAGCGGGGACATCAGCGATTGGTGTTGGCATCAGTCTGATATGATTTAAGGTCTGCATGATCATAAGCTGTTACCGTGGAGTTGAGACTAAAGGTTAGTCTATGTCTCACTCATCTAATCGGAGGGCATGCTATTTTTTTATTTTTTTGCTGCTTGGTGCTTAAGTGAATCAACTAATTGTTGTGGAGCTGATAATTGAATCATTGATTTCATATCATTCGGTTAATATAGTGGCACAATAATTAAAGACTTGGAGAATACATTTTATTTTATATTCCATGCTTAAAAAGCCTCCTGAAGGGGTGAATTCTTGTTTGTTTTTTTTTCAGTATCTTCTTGCCTGGCCCTGGACAATGAATGTATGTTGGTTTTCACAGTAACATATATTTTTGTATGATAAGGGGTTACATCCTTGGTTGTGAGCTTTTGTGGCATAATATTATGCTTTGAAGTTATTTCATCATGTGTGCTTTTTTCTGTTGGGATGTTAAATTATGAGTGGAAGCTGGTTTACTAAACAAGTTTGTGTTGACAAAGCCAAAAAAACATAGGGAGAGTGAATGGTGTCATTTTGATAATATATTATCTGGTTTTTAATCTTCTAGGCTAGGTGAAGCTGTGGACACTAGACATGACTCTGCTTAACCATCTTTTGAAGATGTTTTCTATGCCGGGGAATCTATCAAGAAATCTTTGAAAAACCATTCCTTGCATGCACCGAAGAATTTTATGCATCTGAGGGTGTAAAATACATGCAGCAGTCAGATGTTCTCGATTATTTGAAGCATGTAGAGGTATTTTTGGTCTCGCTTTCTCATTTATGTGAATTCATGATGGTATTAGATTTATGGATCATGCATTTCTATCTTATCGAAGGACTAAGATTGATGCTTCTATGCAGATGATTACACGAAGAGCATGAGAGGTGTTTACTGTACTTGGATGCTAGTACCAAGAAGGCACTTGTTTCAACAGCTGAACAACAACTACTTGTCTACTTGAGCATCATATTTCTGCAATACTTGACAAGGTTTAATTCAAGGCTGATCCATTCTTCCTTTGTAATATTTTCGCCGGACCTTGTCAGTGAATTTGCTCCATTTATGTTTATCTTTAGGTAGGATTTCATGATGCTGATGGATGGAATTCGTATTGATGACCTCCGGAGAATGTACACGTTGTTCTTGAGGGTGAATGCCCTTAAATTTTTAAGGCAGGGATTGAGCTTGTACTTTAGAAGAACATGGCATGCTATTGTTAATTGTTATGGATGAGGAGAAAGATAAAGATATGATTTCTTCACTATTGGAGAACAAGGAAGAAAGTTTTTCAAAGAATGAGGCGTTTTGCAACATGATAATGTTCCTTTGATTTGTACCTCTTGAATGCAGGTTTCTTCACCGTTGGAGTAATTTTAGTGCAATTTTTGTACACAAGTTGAGTAATTTTAGGGTAATTTTGTATGCAGGTTGAGTAATTATAAATTTCTGAATTAAAGAAGTGTTTCTGTAATTTTTTTTGTGTAATTATAGATTATAATAACAGGATCACAGGTAATGAAAGAAAAGTGGATATTTGGACACAATAATCGGATATATGCGAAATCCGATTCGATATTTCAGATATTCGGAATATCGGATATCCGGATTGTTCGGATGCGGATTCAGATATTGTATATCCAATATCCGATCGGATCGGATATCCAAAAAAATTATCCGATCGGATACGGATATCCGAAAATGCACAGCCCTAATGATATTAGGGTTTGCATGGTGTTGTTAGGGTTTGCATGGAATTATTAATGGTTGTGTGGTATTAGGGTTTGCACGATGGTATTAACTTATGCATGGTGGTATTAGGGTTTGCATGGTAGTTATTAATGGTTGGATGGTGGTATTAGGGTTTGCATGGTGGTATTAAGGTTGCATGATGGAGCTAGGGTTTTGCATGGGAGCTAGGGTTTGCATGGAGATAGGGTTTGCATGGAAGAAGGGTTTACATGGAGCTAGGGTTTGCATGGGAGTTAGGGTTTGCATGGATTTAGGGTTGCATGAGTGTGAGGGTGTGCCATGGTTAACTCTCATGGTGGTGGTTAACTAGGGTTGGAGTAATTAGCTTAGCTAAAGTTGAAGGGTAAGCAGTGGTAGGAGTCAGACTTGCATGTCTTGGTATGAGTTCCTGAATAAGATACTTAGAGCATTAATCACATAAAGTGAAAGATGTTGAGCCGGACCCAGACCGTTCTACCGGCATAATAGTGGCCAGGTATTGCGGTATCCTAGAGACCGATCCACCGGCGTATAGTAGTGGTAGGGTATGTTACCCTAGTGACTGATCTACCGGCTAAAATAGTGGGGGATCCCGAGCTCAATAAAATAAGCCTAATAGTTGTTAAGATATAGGAAGACACTAATGACTTACAGTAGAACACCGTACGAGAAAAGGGCCCAGACCGATCCTGTAACACCCCCAAATTTACTACTGAAAAATTTCGTTTACTTTTAAAAGAGTTTAGTGGAAGCAAGCAAATAAAACTGTAAATCCAGGGGTATTACCGCCACACTTAGTTCCAGATCGATTCACGCCTACCGAATCGATACTAAATGCTAAGGCTAAAAAAATAGAACAAAAAAAATCATTAGTAAAACATAAGTGTTACAGAAATCAGAGTGCGAAAGTCTAGAGTTACATTCTGAAATACAATTTAAAAGTTTCAAATGTCAGAGGAATTGAAATAACGGAATGATAAAGTACGATAATGCAAAGAAAAAAGATAGGGGAAACACTCCGGCCATGCCACTCTCGGCCCCCAAGCTAGATCCAGACTCAACTCTCAGTTCTGAAATGCCACAAATATCGTCCTCTACCTGCAAAACTCAAACGGGTCATCTGCTCGTGGGAATGAGAAGCACCTATGAAATAGATGATCAGTACGCTACATATTGAGTAAGGGAAAAAATGCACTAAGGCCCACATACACTAAAATACACGAACAAGCAGACATAGCATGTGAATAATAAACAATAACACCGATGAACAATGTTGGTTACGAATCAGATAACTTTCTCATAAGATCTCAGATAATTATAATGATTCACATCATAGTCTTTATCGATCCATGTGAGTGCGGGAGCCCCACTATTATAGCCGGTGGAATGGTCACGAGGGCCATGCCCTGCCACTATTATAGCCGGTGGAACGGTCGCGAGGGTAATATACTCTGCCACTATTATTTGCCGGTGGACCGGTCTGACCTCGACTCACAAGGTATTCCACTGTAAATATTAGTATCTTTCCATGTCTTATCACTTTTGCGTTTGGTTTGTTGAGCACGAAATCCCCCACTATTATAGCCAGTGGAACGGTCGCGAGGGCACATGCCCTGCCACTATTATAGCCGGTGGAACGGTCGCGAGGGTAAGATACCTTGCCACTATTATAGCCGGTGGACCGGTCTGGGTTCGGCTCAACATCTTTCTCTGTAAGTAATAAGTGTTTTAACGTGTCTTATTCGAAAGAATATCACCCATGTCATGCATGGCTAGAGGGCCTCAACACATCACATCAAACCGATGACATAGTCGTACTATCACATACAAATGAGGGCACATGCACATGACCCAATTCCAAGCCACGCCACACATGAAACAGTTAGAATAATGGCATTTAAGACCATGACACATAAATCATATAGAACATCCATGGCACGTAGGACACATGTCACACATTCAGCCTTATCTATATCTTTACTCGGTTTAGGTTACCGAGCTATCTCCTGCGCTTATATTAGGCCACTAAACACCCTTTGTAATTATCATACTTAACACATTTCTCGCATTGGAAACCCAAATCATGACCCTCAGACTCAACTCTCCCTCATACCTCACTCCTCCTCATTTATTCTTATTATTTTCTTTTTCTTTTTCCACCTTCTCAAATTAGGGTTTCTTTCCCAAACCCTAGGTACCCTTATATGACCCTACGTAGGGCTGTAAATGAGCTCAGCCAGTTCAGTATTCGGCTCGTTAAAAGCTCGGTTCGGCTCGTTCGTTTAGTTAAATGAGCCTAAAAGTGAGGCTCAGGCTCAGTTCATAAACGAGCCGAGCCCAAACTTGAAAAAGTGAGGCTCGGTTTATTTTTTAGCTTTGGCTCGTGAGCTCGGCTCGGCTCGACTCGTTAAAAGCTCGGTTCGGCTTGTTTGTTTAGTTAAATGAGCCGAGCCCAAACATCATTTTAGGCTCGTTTAGTTAAACGAGCCAAACTCAAGCCTAGGGGTATTTGACTCAGCTCGGCTCGTTTACATCCCTAACCCTACGTACTATTTTTCACCTCGAGCCTCCAGACTCCCAAACAGACCTTCCATTAGTCTCCCCACGACCCAAAGTAACTTTTATACGTAAGGTTCGCCCCCATGCAGACCTTAACCTCCCCATGCAAACCCTATCATTTCCACCATGCCAACTCTATCATTCCCATGCAAACCCTAGTTTCCCCCATGCAACCTTATTTTCTTCCATTCTTCTATTTATTTAATTCCCCCCTTTTTCTCATCATTTCACAGATTACAGATTACCTAGGTCGTCCATACCTACGTTAACCAGCGTACTTTCCCTTGGTTATCTTAGTTGCTTATTTTTCTCTTTCAAGCCCTCACTCCACAACTCCGCATCAAACACCTAGCATGCATGTCGTAGGGGTCACATCACATCACGTCATATTTGCACCTTACAATATTAGTACATACAGACAAGAGTACGAGAACATATCTCGGTTCCACGCTGCGCTACATAAATACACAGATAACATACAATTATAGCATACAACCGCACAAGGCATACAAGACAGGTAAAACATGCAATACACACAAGTGACCTTAGTTACGTCCTTACCTAAATCGGCGCTGGGCTTGGAGCACGCTCCTACGCCTCCTGGGGGATTTGACTCGGTTCACCTATAAGAGGGAAATGCTAAGGGTTAATCTCCCTCTACCGGAATTACCATAATTTTCCTATCTTACCCCTATCATGGCCTAATACTAAGGCTAATAATAGGGGTTCATAAATAAAGGGTAGGGTTATTACTATTCTCACGATAGTTTAAACGGATTATCACTAATTAGAGTAGGTTTTAGCAAAATCCAGAGTATTAAGGTGAGGGTTTCAATATTATTAATAATAATTACTAATAATACTAATAATAAGAATACTACTAATAATAATAGTACTCATAATAAGAATAATGATGGCTATAATGATAATAATGATGATAATATCAATAATAATGATAATAATAATAATAATAGTAGAAGTAGTAATAGTAATGAAAATAATAATAATAATAATTCAAATAATAGTAAGAATACTAAAAATAAAAGTAATAGAAATAATAGCAATGATAATATTAGTTAGAAAGATAAACATAATGACACTAGTATTAACCATAGTAGTAATAATAGTAATGATAGCGATAATGATAGTAACAATAATAACGATAATGACAATAACAATAATAATAATCACAATAATAATAATAATACAATAGTTGTGGCAATACTAAACATAACAAAAATACTAAGGTAATAATATTAAATTATAATGTTAAGGATAATAACGATGGTAATAATCGATAAAATAATAAATGCATTAAATACACAACAACAACAACAAAAATAATAACAAAGATAATAATAATAATAATAATAATAATAATAATAATAATAATAATAATAATAATAATAATAATAATAATAGTAATACTAATAGAGATAATCATAATAACTTAACAAGGTTTTAGTATCAACTAATACCATTAATTAGAAGTTCTTGGGGGTAATATTAGGACCTAAGTATAATAATAGGGGTAGTAATAATAGTAATTATGATAGTAGTATTAATAATAATATTGATTACCATATCATTAATAATATTGGTTAATAGTATTAAAATTTATTAACACTTTTATTATTCAGGGTCTAGGGTTCAACTGTTCAAGGAATTTGGGGCAACCTGGCTGAGGTGGTGGTGGTGGCGGCGGCAACGGCGGTGGTGGAGGAAGAATGGGAGAGTTGGATGTTGAGGCTAGTGAAGAGGAAAGTAGGGTAAAATGGAGGTGCAGGGTGGTAGGGGAGGAACCCCTGGTTGTTTTGGGGAGCAGTGGCGGTGGAGGCGGTGCTGGCGGCACGAAGGTGGCGCGAGGGCGTCGAAGGGCTTGTTCGGGAAGGTAATTTCGCACATTCGGGGCAGCACGTGCGGAGCAAGGCAGGGAGGTCTAGGGGGTTGTTTGTGTAGAGGGAAATGCAGGGAGGATGTTGGTGGCGCGGACAGGCGGAAACGATCGCCGAAGGCGGATAAAAGGACGGTTGAAGGTGGGCCGACGTGCGTTGGAATTTCTTTGGGTTCCAGATTTTCGAACCTGATTCAGGCGGTGGTTAGGTCTATTTATAGGAAAATTGGGACGGGAAACAACAAGGCTTCAAAGGAGGTTAGGGGGGTTAGGTTCGTGTGTGTCCGGCGAGGTTGGGTGGCGCAGGTCTGCTGTTGCAGATCAAAATTCGTCGGAGAGAGAGAGAGAGAGAGGGAGATTTCATGTGGGAGAAACACTGAACCGATTGGTCAAATCCACAGGGGAGATAATGAGGAGGAGAGGGCGAAATGGCCGGTGCTGTGGCTGCTATTGCAGGCTTTCCTTTCCAGCCATGGTTTTCGTGTTGCAGGCAGCGAAGGAAAGAAGATGATGCAGGGGAAGAAGAAGAAGGCTGGACCGGCGGTCCAGCGGAAAAGAAAAGAAAGGAAAGAAAGAGGCTGAACCGACCAGGAGAAAGAGGAAGGAGGGTGCGCGGGAGAGGGGGATGGGCCGCGAGGGGCGCTGGGCCTAGCAGGCCGGCCCAGTCGGGGAAAAATAAGGAAGAGAAGGGGAAAGAAAGAAAAAGGAAAAAGGAGGGAGAAAAAGGGAAAAAAAGGGAAATTAGTGGTTGGATTAGTTAGCATGATTTGGGTAATTGGGATGTTTAATAAAATATAAATATTACAATAGTATTTCAATTATCTTTTTAGGTTAATTTAGGGATTTTTGAAAGAAATTTCTTAAATTCCATTTTAATTAACAAAACACTCTAATTTTATCCAATTAAATTATTTATAAAGTTTATATTAATTGAAGCTATTTTATCCTTCTTATTTTAAATAAACTAATTTACTTAATTAATTTCTAAAATAAAACCCTTAATTATCTTAAAATACCAAAAGTCCTCCTATTTAAAACACTTATAAATTCCTTCTTGATTTATCCTAATTAATTCCTTTTTTCTTTTTAATAAATGTAGTTTATTTAATTAATTTTTCTAATAATTCCCTATTTGGCCATGATTTCCTAAATTAGGGTTTTGGGGTATTTTAGATCCACCGACATATAATAGTGGCAGGACATGTATCCTAATGACGGATCCACCAACTATAATAGTGGTCAGGTGCCAAAGTGCCCTAGAGACCGATCCATCAGTATGGACTTGATAAAGAGCATAGAACGAAAATAAATTTGATAAAGGTTTGACGAAGTAAATAATCTGATCTTTATTGAATCATGGTATTTCACCTGAGCATTTATTTTATCTTCTGCTATTATGATTGAATTCTATGCTCCTTTATTATTACGCATTGGTTGTGTGAATTTTGTATGCCGGCCTTAGTGCACGGTTACCTTGCTCAGTACGTAGTGTACTGATCACCCGTTTCATGGTCCCACGAGCAGAAGGCCCATCTGACATGTTGTAGGTAGGAGACGCTTATTTCGATGCTATTGATGTCTATGGGACATTTGGTGGGGTCGAGTGATTGTGGGCTAGATCAGGTCCTGGAGTGGCGTGGTCATTTTCCATTTGAGATTATTATTCACATTTTCTTTTAATTATGTTTGAGCTTGCAGAGACAATTTTATTATTGTTGTTGTTTTTATTATCTAAAAAATAATAGCTAGTATTTCAAATTATGTAAAGACTTATGTGCACTCTAATTTCCGTTTTCATGAAGTTAAATTATTTAGTAATGTTATGTGTGGATTTGCCTTAACCTTAGCACTTGGTACTAGAACGGTATGAGTGAACCGATTTGGTACTAAGTGTGGCGGTAACATCCCCAAATTTTATGGTTTTAATTTATAAGTCTTCTTAAAAAATGTGTAAAATTTTGGAGGTGTTACACCTTTAACTTTCTCTCAATTGGATACAATCATCTCTCATGAATTGATCCACCTAGTATTGCTTTAGGTAGGTGGATTAGTAAGTGAAAAATGAAAAGTTTGAGTAAATATGCATTCCATCTTATGCAGGATAAGAACGATACGTGTTTTTTTCCTTTCTTTTTTTTTTTTCTAACAATGCAAAGTTTCCTTGCAAATATTTGATTAAAACTACAACAAAAATTAATATAGATAATAGTTAATGGTTCCAGTCACCGTTGTTGTGTATATATATATAACATTGGTTAGAAACGATTATTGTCGTGGAAAATCTAAGGTGGAGCGTTACTGATTTTATAATATACAATGATTAAATATATAAATCACAATGATTCTGTTTAATATGACAACGATTAAATAAATAAACTACAACGGTTTCATGTACCATTGTGCATAATGGGTTTTATTATAAACAACAACAATCTCTAAACCATTTTCAATTAAGAAAAACCACTACGCTCAAATGGTTCAACTACAATGGCCTCTCATTAGTCTTTAATTGGCCAAATTTGTCACATATTTATAAGATACATCACACAAATTCTTCATTAGCTTTTTCCTTGCAACCATGATTCTCAGTCCACACCCTCTTATGCACGAGAATGTGATTATAACTAATGCACTGCAACAAAATCTAAACTCTTGTCCTTCCACCACCACTGCCACAAACCTTGATCGATGCCCTTGGTGCTAGTATTCTCCATCTTCGATTGTACGCTCGATGCCTTGCTACATTGTCCTCTAGAGTACGTCGCACAATTATGCTCCCTTGCTAAACGGTTAATTCGTGAAAAAATTATGTTTTTTTCTCAGGTAATTCATCCCTCTTTGCTTTGCATTCTTAATTTGTTATTTTTTGGTATTAATTAGTTATTAGGGTTTCTATACTTTCTGAAGTTAGGTTTATTAATTTGTTCCACCGAACCCTGTTGATGAAGTTTCTGCACTTTGTGAAGTCAGGTTTCAATGGACCTTATTATGTATATATCTCATATAGTGAAAAAAATCTAAGTAGTAATTATTGTGTTTCCCAACAGTGAGTCTATTGTTGTTTTGAGGAACAAAGCTACAACAAGCCTTGTACATTAACTAGTTGGTATATAATGGTATTTTACCCACAAGACTTGGTCGTATGTCCTTTCTTCATTACCATGTGTTTGGAGCATTTCATTGTATCACAATTAAAAAATAAATACATATAAAAAACCACAAATAAGATGAACAAATCAACAATATTAGGACTATCCTCTAGGTGACTATACAAAGCACCAATAATAGCCACATTAATCGCCTAGCTTTTCTTGGTTTGGTAAACAATACATATCCTAATTATTGACAATTCATTACGTCAACTATTTGATGGTTCACCTAAAATATATCTCAAGAACACAACTACATTGCTATTCCATATTCATTCTAGGTTGAAAAAAATTGTTTCATAGAATAGAAAACATATACCAAATCTTAGGATATTCGTAGCAAACCACTACATAACTCCAACATATATACCAAAATATAGCTCAAATAAATAAATAGAAACATAGGGGCAACCAATTTTGCAATTTAAACACTAGACATTTGCATCACATAAGTGAAATATAACCAATAAAAAATTGCTCCACGACTCACAAAGGTACAAATGATAGCAAAATAAATCATTGGCTCATACTGAAAGTCAATATTTAGCTCCTTTAAGTCTAAACCCATATCTTTATTTTCTTGGAATGACTCAGCTCAAAACCTCACCAATTCAAATGATAGTATTTTTTGTTTGCTAATATCCATTATTAAGAATTTTGAAAAACTTAGAAAACTCAAACTTACTTTAGAATTTGAGGCTCTATTTTGCTATAGCATCCACAATCTATCCAATTTGTATGTTTAGGACATTATTAAATAGAGTTATATACATTAGACTATCAAACAAAAACTTGCCTAATAAGAAGATATATCATTTTTATAATAAGAATAATATGTTATTTTAAGCACCAATCAGTGCATACCTCATCATCTGTCTCCCATTTTATCATATTCATTGCCCTCTTTTCCTAAGTGTGGTACTTTATCATAGCACTACTCTAACATAAAGAATCATAGATTATATAGAATATGATTTATATAAAATATTTATGCATATATGTATGCATGAATAGACACTTGAAACTTCGAGCATCTTTTATATTCATAATTTGTATGACTTCATCACATACACTTCCATGTATAAACTCAATACAATAACACACTTGGCTTGTAGAATATACCATAAAAAGCATGATCCCTATAGTTCAAACATTTAAATTCTTAGTAGTATGACATTATTTATTAATATGGTACTTAAAATGAAATTCTTGTAATTGATATAAAAACAAAAGCTTTGGAAACTAAATAGTGTACCAATGCTTTGGGTATCGCAAGGGCTACACCATTTGAAAGACTTTAACATATTAACAATTTATTAAGGAGGAGAGAATTGAATTTTATCAAAATCGTTTGGGCTCTAAAGATTCTAATTGAACTAGAAGATTTAAAATCAGCCAAAACCTAAAACTGAAATCAACATTAATAGTAATTAACCAGTGATTCAAAACAAAAAATAACTAATTTCAGAATTCCAATTAGAAATTGACAATAACATATAATCAATAAGAGTATTTACTAGGGGTAAATATTTGGAGTGAATGTTAGAACAAATACATGGTGAATGGTTGAACAACTTTATCAATATGTAGGATTTTTCTTTCTATGTGAATGAATTCCTCTTTCTTTCTTATCGTGTAAAAATTTGTCTTGATATACAAAATATTCCTCCAATTTCACTTCATTATCCCCTTTTTAACAATGTGAGTTATAATAAGTCACCATCCTAGCTATTTCTATCATAGATATAGTAATAGTGCAGTCATAGATCATGTTTGTGCAACTTTCATAGCTATTATTTTGTTTTTTTATTATATAATTAATTTAATATCATTATTCTTATCAACATAGATTTAATTTTAAATATGGATTGTTCTTGGATTTTTGCTAATTATTTGTCTCGGGAATATGAAAATGGAGTTGAGAAATTTATTAGGTGTGCTGTTGTTTATGCCAGAAATTATAGTAGATTTGTTTGCCTGTGCTTAAGATGTTGTTTCATGAAGCGAGTTAATGAATCCAAAGTTAGGGATTATGCTGTTTTTCTAAGCAACATAATGACATAGATTGCATATACTTTGTCGTGAGATTTATGAAGGAGATTATATCAGAATTTAAAACCCAACCTCAATTTCCAAATAAAGTAAGTTTAAATTATTACGATTTAAAGAAATCTTACTGATGGATATTAATTAACAAAAAATGTTGATTAATTTTGTAGTATTATTGGTTCTATAGTGGTTGAGCTTACACTAATGAAGAAATTGATGAAGTCGTGAGGAGTGGGCCTCCATGGTAGTTGCACATTTGAATACCAAGAAGGTAAAGATATAACGTGATTTACTTTGATGGTTCAACCTAAAAATAGGATAAAGAGATCTAGAACCATATTTGCCTATTGAATTTGTTGCCTTATTACCTGCTCTTGCTATACAAATATTACTTAAAACAAATATCTCCCTAATTATGTTTTCATCTCAATCAAACATGTTTCACATATATTTTATAGGGAAAATAGTATTAGTGTATGAAGCATGCTAAAGCCTTAAAGAGCCACACGGAATTCTCTATACATTCATAAAACTCCTATCATACAAAACATGAAATTAACAATTGCTTTAGTTGTGTTGCTTTTGCAACCGAATATATAATTCCCCTATTTATCTCCTTATACATCTAATTTAACAAAAATAAACAAATATAAAACTCGCATTTATTTTCTCTTTTTCATGGTTATAACAGGCTACAACAAAGCTGTTGGCATTACCAACACTTAGTACATAAATTAGACAAATAATAGATATGCCCAGGTTGATTTGTAGCCAAAAAAATATGACAAGTAGAAATTTCTAGTTTTTAGCTATATAACCAGCATAAGTAAGTTCAAAATTTTAAAGTGAATTATATTTACCTCATTTTAGAATAAGAAATCGTCCTCTTCTTCTTCCTACTCCTTAGAAGCTTCATCGGAATCAATGTTAACTAATGATTTGTCTGTATAAAGAAAGATTATACTTTATAAGTTAAAATTAAAATAAAATATTATGAAAAAATTAATAGATATTTAATTACTGCATACTCACAACCAATCTTGAACACATACCAAAGCTTGAACAGTAGTTGATTTTGATGTTGGAGATTTCACAACAGAAAATATAAGTATCACTTCATAAATAATTAACAAAACTAAATTAATGACAACGTTGCTTTCATGCTTTTATCCCATGTTGATTGGAACATCATTATAACATGTTCACTAGAAATAATAGTATTAGTAACATGATCTCTAGGTTATTTATTACTTTTTTGCTTTATTGCTTCTTAGGTCACTACTGCTTTACTGAGATGGAACTAAGTAAGGGAGATATAGTAGTCAAGAGATGAACCTAATTAGAAAACTAAATGAATTCATATTCTTCTATTCAAAATCTGAATCTTTTCCTTTTTTCCTTTCATTATTATGTTTGTCTTGCTCTTACCTTCATGTAAACATCAATATTAGGCTCTGACTTAATATTTGCTTCTTTATCTCTTTGTGACAACTTAACTAGCATATCTACATATCTCAATATTATATGTTAAATCCATTAGTTATGATTATTATATTTCTTTTTTGTCAGTTTTTCCAAAATTCTACAAATTATGAGAGATATACCGTAATTGGTTCCAACTCTTTGAGCTCTTGATAAGAAGGCTAGAGTTTCTACAAACCGACTCTCCAACATGAAGATCATGTTGACTATTAGTTGTTCTTTGCATAAATGTATGTGGCAACATCTTAGATTTTATGCCTTAATATTAGTTTAGAGGTTGTGTACAAGTTTTTGACTTCGGTGTACAGGTTGCCTCAATATTTTTCCACATGGGTTGTGACTTTATATTTATTATTATTATTATTATTATTATTATTATTATTATTATTATTATCAAAACACGATGTAGTGAATTTTTTTTTGTGTGCAATTACTAGTGGTATATTCCATGGTGCACATTTTATTGGAAATACATAAGAACTTTTAGCTCATTTTAATAATGTATATATGTTATGTGGATTAGAATGATACAAGTGCAATGAATGTATTGGAAAGAAATAGGTGTAATGGATGATAACAAGTGATAGGATTTGTATCATTTGTTTTTGTTGTTGAAAAAACAATAGAGTTTTAACAATGATTATCCAATGGTTTTTAATTATCTTTGATAATGAATAAGGTTAATATATACAAAGGTTAACCAATTGTTGTTAACACATTTCAAGTGACCAACTACAAAGGTTATTTTTTTTGCTAAAAAATGATTATTGAACCGTGTTAACAACATTCCTTAATGGTTTAAAGGTATATAGACAATGGTAAAATAACTGATGAGGATTAAAATTCCACTTCAGTTTGTATGAATATCAACAACAATTATTGAAATGTGGTTAATTACTTTCCACAACGGGTAAACGATGTATAGGTAACGGTGAAAAAACCATTGTGGATTATCATTTCACTCTAGCTTATATGACATCAACAATGGTTGTTGAACCGTAGTTAATTAGTTTCCACAATGGGTAAAAGATGTATAGACAACGGTGAAATAACTATTGTGCATTAGGATTCCACTTCGGTGTCTTGAATTTTTTTAAAAGTTAATTTTACAATGACAACTAGAACCATTGCCATTAACGCTTCTTAAAGACAATGTATACAGTAGCAACATCTTTTATCCTCTTTGAATTTCTAATATAACCATTGTCATTTATGTATTTTGGTGTAGTGTCAAGAAGTTACCCAACTCGATAATGGTGATGTTCATTTACTTATTCAAAAACAAAAGCACACTAACTTGTAACCAATACTGCATTATAACATGATGGTCATGTGACTTCAACCCACTTAATCTAGTATCAAGAACATTCTTTCTCAAATTAGAAACAAGACCATCACAAAACTTCACATCCCTCAAGAATCTAAGCAATGTTACCTTATCATATGATGAAAGCATATATTTGGTAACATGCTTCATCAACTTATTCCTATAATAATATTAGTGCAACTCATGTATAATGTTCATATGGGTTACGTCACATCTCGTATCATTAATGTCCTTTGTATTGGCAGTACAAAGTAATGTCTCAATCAAATTATAAAAAATATTCATCTCGATATACATGCCATCTAAATTATGTTTTAGCATATGTGTGAACCAGTATGGTAGCTTATAGAAGATGCCTTTTTTTTTTTCCAGTTTAACTCATGAACATTTCTCCTTCTCTTACCAGATTGCTTCCCAAATAGGTTATATTGTGTAAGAAAAAACCAAATCAAGATATCATTAGCCACCAATTTTTGATGATGAGTTTTGTTTTTCTTTCTCAAACTTACCATTAAATAATTTTCTTTTCCATATCAGATGATTGGTGGGAACGAATCGTCAATGACCAATATATCCTACCTTACCTCTCAATCTAAAAAATGGAGTTATTTTTTGCAAGTAAGGAACACAAGATATCCTTAGCCTATCAATCCAAAGATATATGATCGAATAGGAAAATCATTAATAATCCATAACAACACTGCATGCATTTTGAAAATTTTATTCTAAAAAACATCTCATGTCTCAAATCCTACCATCCACAAATTATTTATTTCATTAACTAATAGTATAAGAAATATATTAATAACCATTTTAGGCCCATGACGATAGGAGGTTAACAAAGTCAACATAAAAAATGGGTTTTTTTATGCATCACCATGGGGGTCAGTTATAGGCGGTCATAATTATTGGTTGCATGGTATAATTTCTACCTATACCAAATGTAGTAAACCGATTAGAAGCTAACTCAAAATGAACATTCTAAGGATAATTAGAAAAATTAAAATACTTTACATCAAAATCTTTCCATGCTTGTTCATCAGTAGGATGTCATAACACCCTTGGCTTCTTAAAATGCCTAGTTAAATTCCATTTCATGTATTTGGCAGTGAGTTTGTAAGCATACAACTTGTTTAATATTGGCGTCGAAGGAAAATAATGAAACACTATATGAGGTACTTTCTTACCCTTCATACCTTCATCAACCCATTGAGAGGTACCACACACTAGAAAACTATTTCTATTAGTATTTTTCTTCCAAAAGGCACACAATCAAATATGCAAAAGTGAATCAATTCATACCCTAAACCTACCATGCTCATCATATTCTTAGCATTGTAATGCAATTGGAGAAAATTGTTTCCCTACAAAACAACCTCTTTCAACAACATTAATAGTCCATCAAATAAATTATTATTCTACTTGTTCAACACCTTATGATGCATTAAATTTACTAAAAAATCTACAGGAGAGAAACTCTTACATCCAAGATGTAATATAGTCTCCTCCTCTTGGAATAAATTTTCATAATAATGATCCCTATGATTCCACCAATCTTCACCTAAATTCCCATTATCATCTCTTTTGATTAGTAGGTCACCACCCAATGCTTCATTATCATCCATGCCATCTACATGAGGCTCATAAGTGCCATCTAACAAATCTCCCAAAATATATGTCATCTTCTCTCCTCTCTCCTTCTTAACTAGCACTAACTCAGTTTCATCATGATACACTCATTTCTCATAAGTAAGCATGAACCCAAAGAATAGTATGTGAATTCCAATTATAACCAGAAGAAAGCCAAATATCATTCTTTCAAGGGCAACAAACACACCCATCCAAATTTTGATAGTTTTTTTTTCTTTTCTATTTTAATAAAACTTCAAGTCCATTCCAAAATTCATTAGACCTATAATTCCACAAACTCATCTAAGTCTTATCGATGATCATCTCATCTGTTAAATTTATTTAAAGTGAATTTGTAACAACCCAAAATTTACTACTTTTTTTGAAAGCGGAAGAAATTACACTAGAAATATTTAAATTAAAATCCGTGAATTCTGGGGATATTACCGCCACACTTATAGACATAATTCTCATGCCATAATTTATTCACACCAACATACTTCAACTCCATATCATGTTGCATTCATAGCAATTATACAATATACACATGAAATACACTATAATTTATATCACATGGCATGCATAGCATAAAATCACATATTACACATATGACCTTAACACCCCTTACCTAAAACAACACCGGTCTTGGAGCACGCTTCTACGCCTCCTTAGGGCTTTGACTGGTTTCACCTATTATAAGGGAAAAGACAAAATTAGACTCCCTCCTATAAAAAATACTATTAATCACTAACTTATTATAAGACTAGGTTTTTATATAAATAATAATATATTAATAAAATAATATTAACTAATTACTATATTTGCTAAAGATATAGAAATAATATAAATATTATAAAAGTTGATAATATAAGGTTGAAAACTTTACCCTAATAATAATAATAATAATACTAAAAAAATAATAGAAAAGATACTAAAAATAATATCAATGATAATATAAATAAGAATAATAATAAAAGTAACAATAATAATAACAAGGACATTATTCAAAACAAAGTGAAATAAGGGCTTCAACCCTTTTACTAATATAATAATAATAATAATAATATTATTATTATTATTATTATTATTATTACTAAAATAGTAATAATAATAATTATGAAATAATAATAATAACTATGATGATAAAAACCATAATAATATTACAAAATAATAATAACCATAATGGTAATAATAGTAAAGATAATGATCGAAGATAAAAAGAAGTAGGGTTTCCACCCTACATTGAATAACAATAACTTAATAAATAATAATAATAACACTAATAAGAATAAATACTAATGATAATAAAAATACTAATAACCCTAATAATAACAAGACATGATATTTATAATACTACTACTAAAATTTACAATAAACACAATAGAGTTTCAGTTCTATATAGAATAATAATATTAACATTAAAAGTAGTAGTAGTAGTAGTAATAATAATAATAATAACAACAACAATAATAATAATAACTGCCTAACAATAATAATAATAATAGCAACACGAAGGGTAAAGTAGTTGTAATATTAATAATGGAATAATAATAACAGTAATTTGAAATAGTAAAATAATAATAATAATAATAATAATAATAATAATAACATATTAATATTAATAATAAAGATACTAAAAATTACAATATAGCCTCACGCGCCTCCTCCTCGTCCTTGCGATGGGGAAGAATACTCGACGGAAGACAAGGCAGAATAATGGCTCTTCATCCAAATCGCCGGCACCAGAGAAAAAGGGACTCGTAGGGATGGATGAACTCCAAAATCTTGAATTGCAGGAAGCCTCATATTATCCATCTCCTTCGACCTTGAACGAGGATTTTCCTCCGATTGAACAAAACTCCCCAGTTGCGAACTCCCCAATTTCAAGTTCAATTAGGGATCTTTCATTTCAAGAAAACCTGCCTCACCCGATTGATAACCCAATTGAAAGTTGGAAAGATGTTCTTCTCAAAAATCGTCGGGAGGAGGGGGTTATGTCTCTTTCTTTTTCTCCCCCGATGATCGTAAATGGGGAAACACAAGCGCAATTACTGAAGGAAGAAATTGAAACTGAGGAACGTCGTTGGGATTTCACCCTGGTTGGAATGGTTGCAGGTTACCAACCATCTCATCCTCAAATGGTCCGCTATGTAAAGGAAAATTGGACCAAAATTTCGACCCCTCCTCAAGTCTATTTGCATGATCAGGGTTTTTTTCTATTTAGATTTGCAAATGAAATAGATTATCACTAGATTTTGAAAATGCCTTACTAGTGCTATGGAGTTAGACCCCTGCTCATTAAAAAATGGAACCTAAATGAAAGTTTTGACAATGCAGAATGGAAAAAAATGCCTCTCTGGATTACCTTACCTGGGTGCCTATTACACATTGGTCAGCTGACTCTCTCAGTCGAATTGGTAGTTGTATTGGAACTCCCATTTGTGCAGATATGGTCATAGCTACACGTTCTAGAGTCTCCTTTCCCAGGCTTCTTATTGAAGTAGATGTCAGCCTACCCCCCATTGATCAGGTCCAAATTGCATTGCCTAATGGCAGCATTAGAACACAATCTGTCTATTATGAATGGAGGCCAAAGTTTTGCCCCAAATGTGATAGAGTGGGTCATGACATCAGTGCCCATTACCAAAAGAAACCAGCAGACAATGAGACATGGAAACCTACTCACAAAGTCTGGCAAGTTAAAAAATCACAGCCAGATCCACCCCAGCAAAAGCAACCTATTGTGCCTGCCCCTGTGAACCAAACTATTGAGGATCAAATTCCTCAAATTATTGAACCTGCAGGTCAGATCATGGACACATCTGCAAATACCTCCCTTGAACAAAATCTCTATGTTGATGATGACATACTAAATCTCTATGACCCTAACCATGCTGATCACCTATTGAACAAACATGAAAATAAAAAGGGTAAATGTGTGCTGATTGAACAAGGTGGTGATAGTAGACAGACTGTTGCTATCCCCTTCCATCCCAGCTTATGACCATTGCAGTATGGAATATCAGGGGTTTAAATAATCCCCTGAAGCAGAAATTAGTAAACAAGTATATTAGAATAAATAATCCTCATATTGTTTGCTTACTTGAAACTAGAGTAAAAGAGAAGAACATGTCTGCAGTTCTTAAGCATTTTGACAAGCAGTTTTCTATCATTCATAACTATTCTGCCCACTATAATGGCCGCATTTGGATTCTTTGGAGAGATGACCTCTTGTAGATCCGGATTATTGATATTTCTGAGCAAGTTATCCATTGCCATGTGGAAAGGACTGATGGAATTTTCTATCACCTATCTGTGGTGTATGCTCATAATACTAGAAATGCTAGACAAGCCTTATGGTCACAACTTCAGAATTTTCATGCTTCCCACAAGCGCAGCCTTGCAATTGGTGATTTTAATGTCATCCTCTCTGATCAAGAAAAAATGGGAAGCATCACTCATGCTGCTGATATGGAGGATTTTGCTGATTGCCTCTTTACTAGTGGATTGGGGGATCTTCCAACTTCAGGCCCTTCTTTCACTTGGAAAAATAATCAGATTGGTTCTGATAGAGTCTGCTGTAAGCTGGACAAAGCCTTGGGGGGATCATGAATGGTTTCAGCACTTTAATCATGTATGGGTTGAGGTGATTGAAGATTGTCTCTCTGATCATTGCAAACTTCACATTAAAACCCAGCAGGAGACCACAAATGGGATCAAGCCTTTTAAATTTCTCAACTTCTGGACTTCCTCTCCTATTTTTTGCCTCTTGTTGCTAAAGTCTGGAGTATGCCTGTCACTAGTTCTAAACAATATATCTTGGTTACAAAGCTTAGATCCCTAAAAAAAGCTCTCAAGAAACTAAACTATGAACATTTTGGTAACCTGTATCATAAAGTCTCCCATGCTCATGAAGACTAATTTCAGAGTCACAAAGGCCTCCAAGTCTCTCCATATGATGCTGACTTGCAACTCAAAGAGAAAAACCTGAGAGAAAAATGGTGGCAACAAGTTAGGTTTGAGGAGCATTTCTTACAGCAGAAAGCAAGAATTAACCATATCAAGTTAGGAGATGGAAATAGTGCTTTCTTCCATGCTAGGGTAAAGGAGAGGCAAAGATCTAACAATATCACTTCTTTACTTGATTTTTCTTGCAAAAAGATGACTGTTCATACTGAGATCCAAGCTGAAATCCTGCATGTTTACTCTGGATTATTGGGATCCTCAGCACATACCCTGCAAATGATCAATCCTCATATTATCAATCATGGCCCTACTCTTAATGCAAGTAAGATATTTTCTCTCTTAGCCCCTGTTTCTGTAGAAGAAATAAAAAATGTTGTGTTTAAAATGGGTGACAACAAAGCTCCTGGACCTGATGGTTTCAATGCCTATTTCTACAAATCCACTTGGCAGATCATTGGTGAGGATGTCATAGCTGCTGTTCAAAGTTTCTGGACCACTGGTCATCTGCTGAAAACTCTAAATATTACATCCTTGCACCTCATCCCAAAAAAATCCTCCCCTTCTACTATAAATGACTATAGACCTATCTCTTGCTGCAATGTTGCTTACAAGATTATTTCTTCCATTCTCACAAAGAGACGACAGAGCATCCTTCCTTCTCTTATTCAGGGGTCTCAAACAACTTTTGTGGAGGGTAGATGGATCGGAAAAATGTGCTGCTAGCCCAAGAACTTCTCAGGAAATATAGCAGGAACAATGTTAGTCCCAGAATGATGCTTAAAGTGGACCTAAAGAAGGCTTTTGATATAGTGGAATGGAAATTTCTGCAGCAGCTTCTCCTAGCTATGGGCTTTCCTGGGCATTTTGCTTATTTGGTTATGCAATGTGTCACTACCACCCATTTTTCCATTGTTTTCAATGGTAGCCTTTGTAAGCCTTTTAAGGGTGGTAGGGGGGCTAAGGCAGGGTGACCCCCTATCTCCTTACCTTTTTTTGCTCACCATGGAGTACCTATCTAGACTGCTGCAATCTTTGTGGGATGGAAATACTTTCAAGAATCACCCTGACTGCAACCAAAGCATAATCATCAACCTTTATTTTGCAGATGATCTCTTAATCTTCTGCAAAGGGCATCTTCAATCTGCAATTGCCATAAAGGAAGCTTTAAACACCTTTCACAACACCTCTGGTTTGTAGGCAAACTCTGAGAAAAGCAGTGTTTTCTTTGGGGGTGTAAATGATAACATCAAATCCCAGGTTCTGCATGCCCTGAACTTTGCTGAAGGAGAATTCCCTGTTAAATACTTGGGCATTCCTCTAAATCCTAGATCCTTGAAAATTGTCCACTTCCAACCCCTTATTGATAACATAACTCGAAAGCTCAAATCCTGGACAACAAAGCTTCTTAGTTTTGCTGGAAGACTGCAGCTTCTAAAGTCTGTCATCTTTAGGATCCAAAATTACTGGATGCAAACTTTCTTCTTGCCAAAAGTTTTCATCTATCACATTGAGAGCCTCTGTAGGGACTTTCTCCAGAACAACATGGACTCCCAGAGACACAAACATCCTATTGCTTGGTCAAAAGTTTGCACCCCAAAAGAAGAAGGTGGCCTAGGATTACAGAAGCTCTCACATTGGAACTCAGCATATATGACCAAGTACCTTTGGAAGCCCATTGAATAAAAGAGAGCCTATGGGTAAAATGGATCCATGGAAAATATCTTAGAAGGCATGATATCTGGCACATTCAAGAGCAAGTTGATCACTCTTGGACCTTTAAACAACTCCTGCTAGTTAGAGACCAAATTAGAGATCATTATGAAAATTGGCATTTTTCTGAGTATTCAACATGTTACCAGCATCTTAGAAGTCATATGCCAAAGGTTGAATGGAAATATTTTGTTTGGAACCACTGTGGTTCTGAAAAGCACAAATTTTTCACCTGGATGCTCTGTTATAATGCCCTTCCACTAAAATCAAAGCTCTTCAAATGGGGGATCACTACTGACAACACTTGTGAAGTATGCAGAAATAATGAGGAAGACATTGATCATCTTTTCTTGCACTGCTGTGGGGGAAAAAAATCCTTTGGCAGCATACACTAGCATGGCTACATATGGTCAAAAATGTCCAAGACTGGCAGGGTTGCAGGACATGGCTTATCAGAAAGACCAAGGGGAAAAGGAAAGAAATTGTTTGGAGAGCCATTTTCAATGCTCTTCTTTATCATATTTGGATCAATCGCAACATAGTGACCTTCCAGCTCATGCCAAGAAGCCCTGTGGCCACTATAAAGCAGATTATTTCTGAAATTTTTATTTGCTTTAATGATGCTAGGAACATTCATGTTACCAATTACGTTAAAAGCCTAGATAGATGGTTTGTTTAAGTACTTAGGGCCATGTCCCTCTTGTATTTTTGAGACTCGCTTTGTACTTCTTTTCCTTTGGTAATAAAATTTTTAAATTACCAAAAAAATGACAATAATAATAATAATAATATCGAATTAAAAATATAATAGGGCTTTGACCCTCAACAGAATAATAATAAAAACATTAATATTATTAATAATAATACATATTAATCATGGAAATAATAATAATAGGATTTATAGTAGAATAAATGAAATAAAATAATTTAAGGCTTGTAAAAAATAGGGAAAAGGGTTGAGAGGGTCTAGGGTCCAATATTAGGATGGTGGTGATGGGTGGCACCGGCAGTGGTGCACGACGACGGTGGCGGTGGCCGGAAAAAGGGAAGAAAAGGGTAAAAGTTGAATGTTGGGAAAAAAGTAGGGAGAATGGAGGTGGAATTTGGGGTGGTTAAGACTGCCTAGAAGGAGAGGAGTTGAATGAGGGTGGTGGCACATCTAAAGGTGTTGGCGCATGGCGGTGGCGGCGGTGGCCGAATAGGGAAGAAGGAGGGAAAGGGGGGAGGAGAGGGAGGAAGAGGAAAAGAAAGGTAGGGGAAGGTAGAGGGTGGTCTGCAGCACAAATTGGGAGGTGAAAGAAGTGGCAACAGTGGCAGAATAGGTGGCTAAGGGTGGTTCGAAGGGCGGCGGTGGCAGAAAATGGTTTGGTTAAAAAGGGAAATTTGCACTGTTGGGGTGGCTTGTGTAGGGAGAATCGAAGGGTATGGGTGGTCTAGTTAGTTAGAGGGTGGTGCAAGAAAAGTGTAGTTGCCATAACGGGCGGCGATGTCGGCTGGAGGTGACGGAAGTGGCATCTAAAGGAGTGGCAGTGGGAAGGAAGGTATTTTCTGAACTTAAACCAAAAAATCAACTCAACGCTTCTATGGGGTATATTTATAGGCTTGAAAGGAAGTTAGGGTCGAAGGGAAAGTGGGGGAGTGGTAGGCAGGAGTGGGCATTGGTCGACGAGGACAGCCGTCGCACTTTCCCGATCGTGTCTGCAAGTGGCCAAGGGAGAGGGAATCGTGCGGGGAAATGGGAGACGTGGTTTAGGTCAATGGGCGGTCAAAACCAATGGGAAGATGCGGGAACAAAATGGACGATCAACAGGGCACGATCGATGGCAAAAAGTCAGGGAGAAGGGTGTCGGAAATGGTTGACGTCGACGACAAGTGCGAAGGGTTGGGGGAGAAGAAGAAGGGGGTGCGGGAATTGGTCGGCCCAAGAAAAAAAAAGAAAGAAAAAGAAGAAACCGTGGTGGTCGGCACGGTGGGAGAAAGACTTAACTTAAGCATGCCGTTCAGGGGAAAAATAGGCAAAACGCCCCGCTAGGGGAAAAGGAGGAGGGCGGCTGCACAGGTTGGGCCGCGCCGAAGAAGAAAGGGAGGAAAGGAGGAAGAACTGGGCCGCTGCTGGGCCAGGTCAGGGAGGAAAAGAAAACGAAGAAGAAAAGAAGAAGAAAGAAAAAGAAAGAAAAAGAAAAAAATAAAAGGAAAAAAGGAAAAAAGGAAAAGAGGAAAATAATGTTTTAGGTTAATTAAATTATTGGGATATTTAAAAATAATCATATTTAAACAAAATATTATTTACATCCCTTTTTAGGCTAATTGAGGGTTTTTGAAAGATTTTCCATAAATTCCATTTTAATTAGCAAAACACCCTAATTTTCTCCAATTAAATTATTTATAAAATTATTATTAATTTGAAACTATTTTATATTTCTTATTTTAAATAAAATAATTTATTTAATTAATTTCTAAAATAAAATCCTTAATTAGCTAAAATACTCAAATTTCACCTAATTAAAATATTTATAAATTTTTTCTCCATTTGCCCTAATTAATTTTCTTTTATTTGAATAAAAATAATTTATTCAATTAATTTTTTTATAATAAAACCTTATTTAATGATAACTAATAAAATTATAATTTTCGGGGCATTTCAGAATTATTTTCACCTATCTTATTGATAATCAAATTTAGCAAACAACAATAGTACGATATTAATTGCATGGATACTTTATACAAATTTCAACTAAACTACATATATTATATACAAAAACAAGACAAAACATAGGTCCACCATCAAATAAGGAACCCTAATATAAAAAAAATACTAGTAAGGCTTGTGTGACCCAACATGCCTCGTGAATATCAAATCCTCATTACACTTTGAATGCCATCGATCACCTCCCAAAGCTCATGGTAGCATTTAATGACCAACTCTTAATCACCCAACAAGTCCATAATTATCGTATAATCATTTTCTCTCTCACTTCTTTAGAAGATGATCCATCTACCTCAAACGAGTCATTAAAAATAATTAGGGCATACACTTGCTGGTATCCTATGTAGAAATATCCACTCATCATCAATAACTATTAACTCTCTATCTATCTGACCATAGTATCTCATAAAATATTCATCCCCAATAAATCTAGAGTGTGAACATGAGTGACAAACAAATATAGATATCTAATCCTTGTCCCTAACCATTTTTGTATAAGTGAGAATGTTAGAAAAAGATAATACAACCCGAACTTGTATGGTTCAAAATACAAATTTCTCTCTACCATGCAATCTAGTACATCATGTACCCATCTCACTTAGTGCCTAATATCCCCATCTAAAGACATCCCGAAGTATTATATAGGGTATGTGTTAGGTAACATCCTACCACCTACAAAATGGGCATAAAATCACTAACCTTAATATGAAGGTCTATTTTTAAGCCACCAACATCTTTATTTCATTTCTTTTCCATTACTAATTAATGCTATAGTTCCTTAACAATTTAATGTAGAAATATATTTTTTAATTTAAGTTATTATTACAACCAATTGTGTGCTTCCTAGTTATAATTCCATGTCATCTCTATCAATATTAAATGTCAGTAATAAAGGATTTTTATTTATTACTACTATCATTATTGTACTAATTATTTACATCATTACAAAGTAAAAATAATGCATAGTGAATGAATGATATTTTTTTCCTTTTATTTTGATCAATCACTCTCTAATGTTGCCAATATATAATGTTTTAATTTTATTTTGTTAAGCCACGCATATGTTTTAGTTCCACTATTGTATAAATGTCCAACTGTGTAAAATTAAACAATATTAAAGCTTTGAGTTTTTTATATTATCTTTATTAATTACTTTATAACGTTAAAGTTTATTTTTTTTACTTAAAATAAACAACTATTATGGATAATAATTCAATGGTATAACTATGCCAAATTCATTAATATTAAATTTTTTACTTTTATTTTTTTTAACATTAACTCATATTTTTTTGTGTCACGTATTTTTACTCATGAACCTTTTCATTATTATCAACAACATCAAATAAAAATAGACATTCAATGAGATTTTTTTTAAAAAAATATAGATGATTGACAAATGATTAAAGAATAATTCCCTATATGGACCAAATAATATCATCTCCAAATTTTAATCCCTTATTGCCTCTTCATGTGAACTAGGCCCTACTGAAACGAAAGTTGTCACAATTATCAATAATCATAACTGATATAAAAGTCTTTTTCAAGTCTATCTATTTTTTTCTTCAACTTCAAATTATACACTTTCATATTTTAATTGGATCCACAATTTTTAGATTCATGCATATCTATCAATTATTTTCTATGGCCAAGACATGCTATTTTTTTAAATCACACAAATATATTAGTTGTTAAATTTCCAAGGGTCTATAACTATATATAATTAATTAATATTAAACAAGTAAAACAATTTTATTTGTCTTCATTAATTACTCTCTAAGGTGAATGCTTCCATATTTTCATATTTTTTTTGATGCATTGGCATCATTATTTTTAATATTGTACAATAACGAATAAAAATGAATTTTTCTAGCAATATATCTCTCATTTTAAGATCATTTATCATATTTTTAGAATTTATATTTTTATACATCGTAAATCAACATTATCTATTTATATCTTTCACCTTTCTAATTAAGATGCTAATTATATAATATGACCTGCTTACATACTATAAGATGCTAATTAAATGCATAATCTAACAAGTACTAATTGAACTCTAACATGCTCACACTTTTTTTTTAAAAAAAAAAACTACATATCACCAAATTTAATATGTACTAACATGCTACAAATAAAGCATACACACATACAAGAGGCATGCTTACATATATATAGTAATAGCAAAATTAACTAAAATATTTATTATACTCTAACATACTAATATTTATTTTAACCTAACATGCATGCTAACAACTACGAACAATAATCTAATTACCCACATAACCTAACTACGATAATCTATATACCCAATTATACAAAATCTAAGTACGACTACCATAAAACAGCAGCTGAATACATAATAATATTACTGACAACAAACTAACAACCCTCAAATCTATATAACAATAAACATATAAAATACCAACAATGTCTTAGAAAATACAACAAACTCTAGCAAAATTGGTGATCCTTCGAAGTCCGTGGTAGTGCTCAAGTGGATCCACCTACAAAATAACGGTTAGGTAACTTTATACCAAAAACACAAAAGAAATCAAATCAAGACTAAAATAAACATTGAAAAGGGGAATAAAGTTATGGAGAAATGTTGAAACAGGAAAATAACGGAGGAGAAAATTAAAGGGAAATAAGAAAAAATGGTGGGAAAGGTCGGGGTAAAAGCAAGCAGGGACAAATGAGGTTGAAGACAAAGAAGGAAAATGACACCTAGGATATGTGGTTGGTTTATAAATGCCCCTTAATACCAATAATCTCCGTAGTCAGTAACACTAATAAAGCCTATACCGCTGGTATTAATCCCATAAACCAAACAACGTTATTTTGATTTGACTCCAAAAAAATTATACTTAATTATTAAGAAATAAATTATTGATATTAAGAAATAATTGTTGGTGTTAAGAATAATTATTTAATCACCGTCTCTTTTCAACACGTACATATATAAAAATTATATTTTTATATTATAATATATTAAAATTGGAAATAAAGGAACGATTAAAATTTGTTTTTGAAAACCCCGTGGCTCTATTTCTTAAGAAACAAATGGAGTGCTTGAAAAGCGGACGTGGATTGGCGCCGAAATCACACTCACCTAAACACCGCCAAAAGTCGGCCGTACATTTTGAATATATTGCATGTCTATATCTATTCTACTTGTAAATCGCATCCATGTGCTTTAGAGATTCTCCGCACAACCTTGGCAGATGAAACTTGAATAAGGACGATTATAAATTGCAAGCAAACCGTAGGGAAACATCCAAATGGTCTTAGAAAATAATTTTGCGGACCTCATCGGACAGTACACGCATGGAGGTTTTAAGTATCGACGACCATGGCAGTTATAGAAGATTGCATTTCATGATGAGTATTTATGTAAAAACGCACAGACCCAATGTATTTATTATGTAAGGGATATATCTTCAACCTGTAAAGTTATTAATAAATAGTTGCCATACCACCCTTATCGTATCGCACTTCTTCCCTCATGCATCCTTCAAGAAAGGCTTTAGAAGAAGCGTCGGGACTGTTGATATTTAAACAACCATTGTGGTGGGCAAGATTATTGTCCAAAGCTGCAAGATTTTAGATTCTTCCAAAAATAACATTCGATCCTGAGCTGTGACATAATTCCTGGACTGTCTCACAACTTTTGGATATCATTCTGCTACGTACAGGTTTTAAGCTTCGTCTTTAATTTGCCCTACGAGTTTACTTTTAGTTGTTGCATGCATGCAATGATGATAGACAGAGAAAGCTCAACTTCAATTGAACAATACTTGATGAAAGCACTTCATTTGAAATCATGCAAGTCGTCCACGGGCAGTTCAATGCAGCCGCTCGTAACAATAGGCCCTTCATTTCACTCTAACTACGTACCATTAACGTCAGCAATTTTAAAGGAAACATAAAAGATAGAGAAAGAAAATTGACAGCAACCATTTCCTGCTTTTTCCACAACGACTAATACAACCATACGATGACAGAAAGATAGCGATTAATGAACTAACGTACGATAAACATATATAAAACTTCAATTTCAATGCGCTAAATCCGTTTCGGTGGGAAAGGGTTATGACTGCCGCTAGGACCAGATGGAGGCATCGCCTTCCCGTTCGGTTTCATCTGCGAGTAAAATAATGGAGATGGAGGTTTAGGCTGACTTGGTCCAGATTCATGCGTCCCGAGTCTCTGATCCTTGTTGTTGTTGTTGTTGTCGTTGGCTACCACAGCGTCGAACATGTTGGTGCTCCCTTTCTTGAGTGTAGCAGCTGCTCCGGCCATGATTACACAGCACAGAGCCAAAACAAGGACAACTATCATGCTCACTGGTTTTGAAGTGGAGGACTTCATGAGTGCCTATTTCAATTTTTTTTTTTTTTTTATTGTCCTCCGTCTCTCCTGGTCTCTCTGAAAATTACTCTTGCTTAGTTCGAATAGTAACTGTTAGCTTTGCATTTCATTTATAGAGATTAGGGAATACCAAATGCATGCAATTTTTAATCCCTCTGCTTCCTGCAGGCGGACATACTCCTAGGAGCACTTTACGAAGAACCTACTAGTAGAACACTTAATGACGACAACCAACAATTTCAAATGACCACTCGTTAATGTAAGTACAGTAAAACTTATCAGTCATTCCTTTCCAATGCTAGCTATGATCATTCACGCTTCGATCTTGTTTGAATCGAGAAATTAATGACACTCTCATCTGGACCATTAACGACGCACTTAATTACTCATGGCCAATGGAGCATTTTTGACTTTTCAACTGCAACGCCCCGTGTTATTCACTACGAATATGTGAGCCTTTTTTCTTTATTTTTACTAGGAATATATGCACGAAACACAAGCAAAGTTACCATTGTCCCTTGTTGGTGTTTATTCAACGTTAGGTGTTTTCACTTTTAATCTCTTAAACCGTATATCCCTTAATGGTTTCTTTGAATTGGGATGAGGATTAATTTAATTTAAAAATTAATGTAGGTGGAGGTGAATCAAGATAAATATTTTAAAATATTATTTAAATAAATATTAACTTAAAATAAGTAAATTGGGATAATTGTTGTTTTAATTATGTCTGGATTGAAGTGAACTAAGGTTAAAAATTAAGGCATATGACACTCATACCCTTTTATTAAATTAGGGAGGAATTATAACTCAGGGTATTTATGTCTGATTAGAGATAAATATTACTTATATTTTTATCTTTATCTCTATTATTTTCTGAAAATAAGGGTGATAAAAATGGGGTCTATAGAGGAAAAAGTTTTACTCTGCTGATTCTATACAAACACTTTAATTAAAAACCTAAATGAGGTGAATGGAGGTGAGGGACCCTAATTCACCCCAATTTAAACGGGACATTAGAGTCGGTTATCTTCAGCATCCCCTGGAACAGTTGTTATGTCTTTCTCAAAATCTAAGCTACCGTCCTTGCTTTCTTAATAATGTAACTAAATCCATACACTACTTAATAAATAACTGATTGTACTAAACATGCTATGGACAGAAGATTATTAATTCACGAAAGGTAGCTAATATTGAACTATCAATTTTTTCAACAAATTCGAAATAAGTAGAGAACCGTAAATCAATGAGAAAATGAGATATGGAAAATTATTTTTAATTTTTAATTCTAGACTCTGTTTGAAGACGATATTGAAAAATTAAGCGAGAGCAACAATGATTAATATTTTTTTTACATGCAAAAACAATGAATTAGGCAGTAGCAATATACTCTTTTTTTCTGGTTACGTTGACTTTTATTGCTAGTTATTCAACTATTTGAAAGTAAAATATTTATACATAAAGAAAAGACTGATGATGTATACTCTGGATGCGATTTTCTATCTGAAAAGAAATGCTTCTATTTTACAATTTATTCAATACTTGTTGCAACAATGGAAGCATAATACATACACATGAATTTAATCTATTACTATAGTTATAACTTGTAACATATCCAAATAGATGCCACATGTTCTTGTTGTTTAAAAACGATATGAACAATACATGCCCGGTTAGTCCACAGCCCAAGAGAGTACGCTACTCTTTGAGGATCAACAAACCAATGACCCAAGTCGTAGCTTGATACTTCCAGAATGATGCACCGCTGTCACCATTCTGTTAAGAATTGGTTATCTTTATGACGCAACCCCTACATATATGTTGAGATGTTTAAATTAACTAAAATATTCTTTTGGCTAGGAGGCACTATCAAATTGGATTAGCTTACTTGATTTGTCTTCAAATAGATCTATAAAAGGTAGCAAGAGCTATGGAAATGGGAGGCAATTAAAGATTGAAAAGTCCATCACCACTTTTTTTCTAGACTCTCTTCTTTCTTATCATTTCTTTATACTAGGAGCTTATTCTTGTTCAAAGTGGAAATATTTGCATTTGTTAGGTACGAATAAAGTTCTATATTAATAAATAAGAAAAAAATTAGACCAATGTTTAAGTCTAGTAGGCTACTATAACACCCTAATTTTATATTGAATTTTTTTGATTTATATCAGAAGCATATAAGCAAAATATTAGGCGTTATTGTCGTAATTGACATATGTAATACCCCGAATTGAGCGGAGTGTTATAAGGATTGATCTAACTACTTATATCAACATGGTATACCATCCTTTTGGTGATTCTATCTTAAGAATTCCACAATTAAGTGTGCTGGCCGTAGATTAATTTTTAGGATGGATGATCATCTTAGGAAGTTTTAAAATTTTTTTGAAAATTTCTTGGGAAGTGTGTGAGGACAAAGCGTACTGAAAGGACTTGTGTTGATCTGTGGGGCTAGCTGATCAATCCAAAATCACTCCAAGGTAGCCCTTGCGTGGTTGTATTGACTTGGGGTGTTACAAATGGTATTAAAGTGAAACCACAAATGTGAGTTGAACTTAGATGAGCCAGTTAGCCACCTAGAGGGACGATTCTTGGGATAAACTATATTGAGACAGTTATGGTTGAGGCGCAATGAGGATGTTGCGTTCTTTGAGTGGGGGTGAATGTAATACTCCAAATTGAGCAGAGTGTTATAAGGATTGATCTGGCCACTTATATCAACATGCTATACCATCCTTTTGGTGATTCCGTCCTAAAAACTCCATAGTTAAGTGTGTTGGCCATGGAGTAATTTGTAGGATGGGTGACCCTCCTAGGAAGTTTCGGAAAATTTTTAAAAATTTCTCGAAAAGTGCGTAAGTGAGGACAAATCATGTTGAAAGGACTTGTGTTGATCTATAGGACCAGTTGATCAATCTAAAAGCACTCCAAGGTAGCCCTTGAGTGGTCGTATCGACTCGGGGTGTTACAATATAAGTTTGGTTTACTAAACCATCCTTACATCAATCACAAAGCTAAAATCATATATAATAAAATAAGGTAATTAGAAATGAAATATACTTTTATAAATACAAGTACAAGTTTGGAGATTAATTTTGAGTTACAGTAATAGAATACAAACTATGGGATACTGTTGATCAAATAGTCCAAAAAGGTATTTGGGTAAAACATCATTTGGATAATATGGCTATTCACAAAAATACCTAGTACAAATAAGAGGTCACTCATCCCTACATAGTGCATAAAAAACAACAAAGTCATTAAGCGGATCTTCAAAGACTTGCACAAAAGCACCAAGGTCTTCTACTCGTGGGAATGAGCAGCACCCATAAAAAGGATGGTCAGTACACTACGTAATGAGTAAGGTAACAATATTATTGGATCGGGGGTGTAGATAAAAAACATGCATTCATAGCAGATGATCAATACACACACAGATTAAAAAAAATTCACATAAGGTAAATACCGATCCATATATCTTTATTAGATATAGCTATTTTTATTCTTTTATTTATGTTGATTTCATGGACCCCACCATTCTTAAATCGGTGGAATAGTTTGAAGCACCTTCCTAGGGACAACAAACCTAAGCCAATATTATCATCCGGTGGAACGGATATGAAAATATCACCTCCTTAAGGCAAAATGCTCCTGAGCCACTATTATCATCTAATGAGACGGATATGAAAACATCTCTTTGGTCCTGACTCATGTACTCTTCCACTTTTAATCATTAGTGTTTGATCCATTAGTTTATTCAATTCGTATTCTTATTTACGATAAACATATGCCCAAATATTCTTAATTTAGTGGAATGGATCTTAAGAACCTTTTCAGGGACAATACACCTGATTCACTATTATCATCCAGTAGAATAGATCTCAGGGCAAAATGCTATTGAGTCATTATTATCATCTGATGGTATGGATATGAAAACATCACCTTAGCTTGACTCACATAATATTTCACTTTAAATGATTAATGAATTATTCATGGTTGATTTATATGTCCAGACCATGTTAAGGTAGATAAGCACATCACGCGGTCATAAGGCTGTTGTCATGAGTTAAGATCCTTATTTCCTCAAAACCCTAATTTCACACTTTAGGTATAACTTCTCTCGTATTGATCATTTACCCACCAAATTTAGTGTATATTTATAAAATATTGTTATTAATAACATATCTAATATTCAAGGTCTAACTCCTATATCTCGCACATGTGATAGTAGCCCTATCTCAAAAGTTCCTATTCTTAGGGTTTATAAATCCTAGTTTCACAATTCTATCATAACTTTTCACATAGATCTAAAAAACTTACCAAATTTTATTTACATTCTAAAAACACTGATATTAACAACTTATTAGAGTTTCATGGTCTAATTCTACAATTTCACACATGTGATAATAACATCTTTGGTTTAAGGTTAATATTCCAAAGTTAACGTAATTTCATATTTTATTAAACTTAGGTCATTTACAACTACTCCAACACTTCATGTAGGTTACTTAGCACATTATGGTTGATATAGTACCTTATAATACGGTGATTTTCATATTTAACCCACGTTGACAAAAATACCTTTATTGGTAACCTAACCCCTATTTCATGCAAGTCTCATGTGCTTAGTAATATTATTCCCAAATCCATATTTTTATCCAAAGGGATTTCCATAATCATTTCACATTCATCATACCATAATTAAAACCCATGATACAACCATATTTAACATCGAAGTTTTTTTTTCACATAAAATAACAATATCGCATGAACCTTGCTTACTCTTTACTATCATATAATACCAACAACATACCATAGTTTTAACATTCATGTTTGATTTAACACACTCAAAATAACATTTTAAAACATAAAAATCATGTATAACACTTAGCAAAGAATCCAAGACTACAATAAGTACCCTTACTAATACAACTCCAGTCTCTATGCTTGCTTTCTTAATCCGCTTCTTCTGGGACCTCCAGAGCATCACCTAAGAACAAATAACAAAACATAATTATGATTAATGAGAGTTTAAATAAATGGAAGGGTGAAAGAGTGGGAAAGAAAACCAAAACAAGTAAGGTGGTGTCTGGAGAAAAACTTGTGCAACCAAACAAAAGGAAGAAAATGGTGGTTCGACGAATTATCGATGAGTAACCACACAACTTGGCATTGCTAAGGGAGGTGCAATGGTTATGGATGCCAATCAAGGGGGGTTGGTATTTGGTATTGGGATTTGAAGGGTGGTGGTGTGGTGAGGTTGGAGATATCAAAGGGTGGATGATGGCCTTCAGTTATGGTTGTTGAAGGATGGAAGGAGGGATGCAGTCATTGATGCCAAAGTGGAAGGGTAAGTGCAGGTTGAAGTTTCTATAGCCAAGGAGAAGGGTTTCGGTGTGTTTGGCCAAAAGTGGAGGGGGTGTTCGGTGGAGATGGCTGAAAGGTGAGGGGGTACTGGCTGTTGGTGCCGTAACCAAAGAAGGAAAATAAAAGGGACCGAAGGGGAAAGGGGGAGTGTAGATGGGTTTGGCCAATGGATAGGGGTAGGTTGTGGTGGCTTTGCCTAGTGGTGGTGTAGGAGAAATGACAAAAGTTGCTGGGGGGTGTGGCGGCTTCAGCCTGCCTCATTGGTGGGGGATTTTTGTGGCGACAATGAGGGGAAAGGAAGGAGTGGGAAGGCTGCGTTTGGTGTGAAATATTTTAACACACAAACATATGTAGAAGGGGGTAGATGTAGGCATTAAATGTTCCTTATATAGGCACATGGACATAGGAAAAAGGGAGAGGATAGGTGAGGTGATTGGGTAACAACATTCAACCCCAACCTTGGAAATGAGGGAGGGTGAGTTGATGGGGGTAGAGGGCTAGGCTTGCTCGGGGGTAGATGTGCACTAAAAAATAATATAAGAGAATAGAAATGTGAGGATCGACAGAGGTGTGAGTTTAGATTAAAATAAATTAGGTTTGGGTATTGGGATAATTAAATTAAACAAATATTTGGGATTAGGTTTAAGTTAGAAAAATATGAATAACCTGCAATAAAATTTAGGTTAGGCAATAATTTAAGATTAGGGAGTTAGGGTAAGATAAAAAAAATATTAATTTCTTGATATTAGAATTAGGCTACAATATTAATTACTTCGGGTTAGGGTTAGCTAAAATTTTGGGGTATTATAGCTACTCTTCCTATTATGGTTTTAGGATGAAAATTTACTTGGACTTATATATATATATATATATATATATATATATATATCTAGTCTTGAGTTGTTCCTTATTGACTTTAGCCTTAGCCCGATTATATTCCCCACAAGTGATATTAGAGCCTAATTTCAAACCTAGGAAAGTATCTTTAGAATCTCTTACAAAAATTGTTTAATATTCTTTTAGAAAGGCCAAATTGGCCTAGATTGAGGAAAGAGTTCTTAAGGTAAGGCAATACTCTAGTACTTCACTTAAGTCATGCCTTCCACCAATAAAGTGGAGATGAGTAGTTAACTCAATGGAGCTTTGTCTTTTTGATGAGGGGAGGTTATATGTTATTTAGAGCAAGGGGAGGACTTTTGGGTGCAAAAAAAATCCCATATTAATAAATAAGAGTGAATTAGACCAATATATATGTCTAGTGGACTAATCCTCCTATTACTAGCTAATTTTAAAATGAAACCTCACTTAAGCTTATTGTGAGCACATGACTTGTATTTGTGTGTGTAGACTATTTTTGATTGTTTCGTGTAGGTGTCTAAAGAAGTTTGGGTTGAAATCAAGATAGGAAGAGGAAATTCTAGGGGCTGTGTTTATCAACATGGGTAATATTTCTTTGTTCCTCTTTGGTTGTGCAGAATTTGTTAAAAGCCAAGAGTTTTGAAAAAAAAACACCCGTGTTTTTCTCACTTTTCTATCACCACCTCAATTTTATAAGTTTTTTTTGTACTACTATAAATAAGTGTATTAGGTAACTCTAACTATAGTAGGGGATGTCAAACCTATCTAAATTCTATTCTCTATTATTCTTTTATATTTATTGAGAGAATTGTGTATTGAGTGATATTGTGAGGATTGTTTGATTTTCTTTGTAATCACTAGTGTTGTATGTAATAAAAATCATCATTGTTTCCTAATTATTCTTTTGTTATGATTATTCTCTTAATTGGATCATTGAATTTTTTTGATTGCATGTTAGATTAGATTTTGAGCATTCACATAAGTGAAAATTTTCAACACTCATATATGAATATAGTATTGGGTTATTTCTTATTGGGTTTGGCCTAAGCCTAATTTTATTCCCAAAAGTATCAACATACGGATTTAATTTATTTTCCTCACCCTCCATAAGATTTTGATAGAGAATAACTTTTGTTATAATGTTTTCAGGACCTAGATTGTTGATTGGTGTTTGTAATTCCTAGGAATGCCATGATGCACTTATCTGTAGCAAGGGATAAGGCAAATAATGGAGCTAGTGGAGGTAGACGATATCCCTACTCAAGCTAATATTTTACCTTGTTCAGTTGATATTGGGGTTTCTAGACAAAATGTTAGGACCAAAGAGTGTTAGCCGGGGGTGACAACCAATCATGGGCAACAAATAAAGGCCAAATGATCGGATTAGTTGGTGAGGACCACCAAATGGCTGATACTAAGAAAAATATGTGATGAAATAAGGGATGTTAGGGAGTGGTTACAAAATCCCTTGATATAAGAAATTTGGCATTAATTAATGTGGCAGTCTATAAGTTGATGGGGGTTAAATCATATAGTTAATCATTAAATTATAATGTGCACATTTTCCTACCTATGACTGTTGTTGGATAGAAAGATGTATAAGTTAGACAACTAATAATAATTTAGTGTTCTCGCCAAGGATGATAGAGGGTATAAAAAACTATAACACCTCCAGAGTTTACTATTAAAAAAATTTATTTTGTTTAAAGAAAATAACGGAAGCAAAAATAAAAAACTATGAATTATGAGGATTTTACCGCCACACTTGTACCTGACCTATTTTCTCCTACCGTTTCAGTACCAAGTGCTAAGGCTAAAAGAATGAAATACAATTTTCTTGAATTCAAAATTTATTTGAATCAAAGTAGGGTAAAAAGTTTTGTTACAAGAATAGAATCCATCATTCGTGGTTACAAGAATACTTAATACATTTGAATCATGAATAAAAAGGCGAAAGGGTGAAGCCCTAAAAGTATCCGGATAATACTTATGCTCTTTTCCGTTGCCTACTTGAATAGCATCTGCAACGGACTTGAAAGGGACACTACCCATTAAATAGGAAGGGGCCCACAAATGGAACCCTTCAGTACTATGGTACTGAGTAACCCTTTAAACCATATTGAAAAGTAGGACCACATGCAACACATCATGCATCAACCATATACACATATAATAAGAAATGAAAAACACAACATTCACATACTTAGCAAGTCCATCACAAACCCAAGCAGGGACAAGCACTGAAGCCAACTCATATCATATCAATAGATTAAAACATGAAATTGATACTTTTGGGCCTTAAACCATTACTCAATCATTAATCAATCATCATCTCTCGAACTATATCCATGTGAGTGTGGGATCCCCACTATTATAGCTAGTGGATCGGAAACATACAGGACAAAATGCTCCTGACCACTATTACTGCAGTTGGATCGGTCTGGCCCCAACTTACTTGATGTTCCACTATAAGTGATTAGTATTTTTCAGGATTTATTCACATCCATGATTTAGTTTATTGAGCTCGAGACCCCCACTATTATAGCCGGTGGACCAGAATACGTATATACATCTTCTAGGGTAAAGCACTCTTAGGCCACTATTATAACCTGTGGACCGGTACACATATACATCTTCTAAGGAAAAATGCTCTTGGGCCACTATTATATCAGGTGGACCGGTACACATATACATCTTCGAGAGAAAAAAGCTCTGTAATCCCTCAAAATTGTAGAAAACCTATAATTTAATAAATACATTTTATTTGAAATAAATTAGCTTTAAATTTATCTAGTTTAATTATTTTATAAATTTTTGAGTATATAAATTTGGATAGGAGTATTTAATAAATTAAAAATAAATATTTTTTTTATTTTATCATATTATTTTTATTTAAATAGATTGTCAAACTAATATTTTACTAAAATTATCCTTTTTGAACAAATATATTAAACTATATTGAATTAAATTATTAAATTAAATAATTTATCAAAAATATTACATTTTATTATTTTCTTAATTAAATTAAATTAGTATTCCCTAATTCCCTAATTCCCTTTTTCTTTTCCTTCTCCTTTGTCTCATTTTTCTTCTTTCTTTCCTTTTCCTTTTTTATCCTTTGAGTCGCCCGCCAGGCCAGCCAATCCTCCCCCTGCGCCTGGGCCTCCGGCCCACTCCCTCTCCTTCCTCTCCCTCCCTCGCTTGCGCACAGCCCAGCTTCCCCCCTCCTTTCTTTCTTTCCTTTCTCCTCCTCCCTGGGCCGACCCAACTCTTATTTTTTCCCCCGTGCACCGGCATGCACCTCCCTCTCCCTTTCTTTCTTCTTCTTCTCCCAACACCTCGACCTAGCTTCCCCGACCTGTCTTCGTCGACCAGGCCTGCCGCATTGGGCACACTGGCCATTGCCCTCCTGCAACCACTGCCACCACTTGCAACTCTCTCTCTCTCTCTCTCTCTCTCCCTCCCTTGTCTTTTTTCCACCATTTTGGAACCGGGTAGCCATGCACCCCATCCCACATGGCTCCCCTTTCCCCTCTTCCTCACCCTCTCCTTGCTACCCTACTACACCCTGCCACCCTACACCCTGCCGCCCGATCAGCCATAGATCCCCCTACCCTGCCTCTTCTTTTTCTTCTCCCCTTTAGCCTTTTTCTGCCCCATATTCTCGAGCCCTTATCCCCCCGATCTCCTCTTCTCTCTCATTTTATTCCTCTCCCATTTCCACCCCTATTTTTGCAACACCACCTCCTTTGCTTCTTCCTCCGCCTAACCAACCGTCGGTAACACCTTCTGCCACTACCTAAAATACCCCAAAAATCCTAATTTATGAATTATGGCAAAATAATGATTTATTAGGAAAATTTAGAAAATAAATTATTTTATTAAATAAAGAGGAAATTAATTGAGGAAAGTAAAGAGAAAATAATAAATAAATTCTTTAGAAAATTTTGGACATTTTACTAATTAAAATGGAAGTTAAGGAAAATTTATCCAAAATAGCTCAATTAATCTAAAAATAAATTTAACCATTATACTTAAAATAAATATTTTTAAAATTAAATATATAACTTAAATATATAAATAAAAAAATACCAAAATACCCAACCCGCATATTTTTCACTTTCTTTTTCTTCCTCTTTTCCCTTCCCCCCCTCGACCTGGGCCAGCCATCACGCGGCCCAGCTTCCCTGCGTAGCCCAGGCCCATGCTGCTCCCTCTTTTTTTTTTCTTCCTTCCCGGTTGGTCCGGTTATCTTTTTTTTCTTTCTTTCCTTTTCTCCCTGAACCGCCCGGTCCCGATCCTTTCTTCTTCCCCGAGGTGTGGCGGTGACCGAGGAACTGCAACCCAGCACTCCGCCGGCCACCATCGCTGCCACCGTCCTTCCCTCCCTCTCCCGTCGTTTTCTTTCACATTTTTTACCCCAACCGACCTATTCCTCCCTCTCGAGCAGCCTGCCCCTTTCCCTTTCCCTCTTCCCTCGACTCCGATGCCCCTGCCATGGCAGAAATGCCTCGACTGCTGCCACCGGGCGACATGCTTGGCATCTGCACCTCCTTTATCTTCTTCCTCTTGTCATTGCCCACCCAATCGACCTATAAATACCCCATAGCCTGCCTTAATTTGAATTTTGATTTTGAAACCCTAGAAACATCCATTCTCGCCGTCGCCCCATTAGACTAGTCGTCCACCATCGCTTCCTATCGCCGACGGCCAAAAAACCCCTAGAACCAACCCTTGCACCACCCTCTACCTAACTAGACCCTCCTTTCCCCTCGATTTGCCCTGCATGAGCCACCCTGGCCGTGCAAAACTGCCAACCTAATCAACATACTTTCACCTCTCGCCGCCCCTCGCACAGCCTTCTACCGCCACCCTCGCAGCAACCAGCACCTCCTCCACCCTCCAAAACACCCAAGGAACCTTCCCCTACCTTCCCATACCGTCATCTCCCCCTGCCTCCCTCTCCTTTTACCTCCCCCATCTTCCACCACCTTCCACCACCTTTGGCCGCCACACCAACCACCGTGCACTGCCACTCCCAGCTACACCACCACCTCCATTCCACCCCTCTTCACCTGCTGCACCTTCCTTCACCTCAAACACCCCTCCACTCCCTCTCTCTTAGCCTACATACCCATTTTCCCCTCTCTTCCTCCTCCACCACCGCCGTCGACGGTTCCACCATTAACCTGAGGTGGTGCTCCAACCTCCCCAGCCCCTAAACTATTTTCTATAAGTGTTAATAATTTTATTTAATATTAATGGTATTATCCTTAATATTACTATTATTATTATTCTTATTATTATTAGTTTGTATTATCATTGTTATTATTATTATTATTATTACCACTATTAATATTATTATGTATCACCCTTATTTCCTAACCTAATTTCAGAAAATACTTATAACTAGGGTATGTTATCTAAAAAGGCTACAACTTTAGCATTAAAATGGTTATCCTTATTATTATTATTATTATTATTATTATTATTATTATTATTATTATTATTATTATTATTATTATTATTATTATTATCATTATCATTATTATTACTACCAGTGGCGGAGCCAGGATAAAAATTCCATGGTGTCCTCATGTAAAATAATACTCTTAACTCTTAAGTAATATCAATATATTGCGCTTAAATATAAAATTTTACATAGTTTTACAATACTATTCGTCGAGTTTTCATACTTTGAAATCGATCTACAATAACATCATTGCTAGTAGAATTAAATACATCTCTCTCTATAAATGTTACTAAACAATATTGAATCCATTGATCACACATTTTATTCCTTGATGCAGTCTTGATGAAATTCATTGCAGAAAATACTCGTTCGATGCTTGCAGTTGCTACCGGTAAAATTAAGGCCAATTTCACAAGCCTATAGACGAAAGGATATGTCTTATGGTTCTTGGTTTTCACTAATTGTCTTGAAAGATCAACAAGCCCTTTCAAGCCATGAAATCTGCTATCTGATCGAACATTTCTAATATAATTCTCCAGTTGATTGTCTAACACCACAACATCAACATTAGAGAAATCATCAGGATTAAAAGTGGTCAATCTAATTAAAGATTGCTTCTTAAAAGCTTCAAATGATGAAGAAGGATGCAAACATGAAACACAACTCAACAATTTAGTGCTCACCACATCAAACATGCAATTAAGCTCCTTTAGCTGCAAGTCTATAACACTATAGAGACAATCATATTTATAATGATGTAGATTTGTGACGATTGGAGCTTGGCGTGCTGATCTCTTCCCCTTAACATATTGCTCATTCATGTTGGGTACATCAATGTCTCTCTTGTTACAAAATAAAACAACTTCATTCAAAATATCTTCCCATCCATCATCTCTCATCTCTTGCAAATGCTCCTTACACTACTACAAAAAAGGAAATAATAACGGGACATTAATAACGGTAGTTCGAAAACCGTTGTCAAACGCGTGAAAATTAATCGGCGGGAATTTTTGATAACGGTTCTAGTTAAAAACCGTTATTAAAAGGGCAACGTTAAAATTTGGATGGATGTTTTAATAACGGTTTTATATAAACCATTATTAAAATAGGATTTAATAACGGTTCATATTAGAACCGTTGTCAAAAGTCAGAAGCTTTTATTAACTGTTCCTGAAAGAACCGTTATTAAAAGATGTTTTTAATAACGGTTGTCTTAGGAGCCGTTATTAAATCCTCTTTTTAATAACAGTTCTCTCAGAAACCGTTATTAAAACCCCAAAATCAAACTTATATTTCGCTCAGTTCTGTTTCGTGCCAAAATTTTCAGACTCTCTGCACCTTCGTTCTCTTGCTCTCCTTCTCCTTGCAAACCCTCGCACCACCACACCGGCTCCTCTCAAGTAAAGAAAACCCTCGCACCGCCAACTCTCCACCACGCCTCTACCATTGCCGGCTCTGCATGTGCGTGCTGTCATTGTTCCGAAGCTAGCTAGCACTTACACCTTCATCCTCCGTCGTGTTTGAAGCCCTTGCCTCTCTCAACATTCTCGATCACCGTCGTGTTTATAGCTAGCTCACTTTATGTATGTGTTTGTTCTTCCTCTCGTAACTTTTTATCTACTTATATATGTATATATATATAAATGCATGCATGTTGCTACAGGGTTTCGTTTGTTTTTTTTTGTGGTTTAGGGTTAGGTTTTATTATAATAAATTATGGTTAATTAGCTAGGGTTAGGGTTAGGGTTTATCATTTATTATGGTTAATTATGGTTAATTAGGGTTAGGGTTAGGGTTAGTATTAATATCTTTTTGGAAATGCGTTAGCATGATTCGTATATATATATATATATATATAGAATAGTATGATACATTTGAGATTAATTCTTTCTAAGCATGATTCGTATCGATAATATAATAGTACATTATTATGCTCAATACATAACATTCTAACATAATTTATTTATTTATTTTTTGTAGAGATATGGCCAACAAAAACATTGATAGGGATAGCAGTGATGAAGAAGGGAAGAGAGTACCTACGATTATGAGAATTATCATAGACATGAGGAATAGAGGAGAAGTAGTCGAGTTGGGATGGAATACTTACAATCTTTCCATCGGCCCTTACGCAGATATGTTCTTGACCTACATTTCACTTGTGACTCGTAATCGTGTTCCTATCTCCTATAATAATTGGAAGCAGGTTCCACAGGGTCATAAGGAGCATATTTGGCAGAAAATCACGGTAAATATGCTATTTTATGTAATCATTTTGTATGTCAAATGTTATTAATTTTATTACATTAACATCGGTATACATCTACATGTCTTATTTTGCAGAGAGTGTTCAATGTCCCAAAGAGTAGGAAGAAATGGCTTCTTAGACATTGTGGGGAGCATCTAAGAACCTTTAGGTCATATTTAGCTCGTAGAAAAATGTATAGAAAGAAGGATGGTTCTGTACGACAGAACCCACCCAAATGATACAGTTTCATCGATCAAGAAAGTTGGAACCAATTCATTGCTTATCGTCTTACGGTGAATTTTAAGGTACTTGTTAGATAACAATTAAACTTTTTGTATCAATCCCAGTATTATGCTTAATATTGAAATAACCATGTCATTATGTTTTGGCTTGTCACAGAGGAAAAAAGTACCCAAAATAAAGAGATTGCCAAGCAAAATAAATACCGGCATAATATGGCTCGCAAAGGCTATGCGGGCCTTGAAGAGGAGTTGGTATGCATTTTGTGATTATCTATTTACATGTAAATGTTGAATTTTATAATAATATTCTTAATTAAGAATATTTTTGATTTGTAGCTTCTAGTCCAAGACTTGGACCCATGTACCTCGTCCATCAATATTGGTACATTATGGAAGAAGGCTAGAGCAACAAGAGATGGATATATTAATGAATATGTTGATGTTGCAGCCAAAAAAATTGTAAGTTTGTAGATATCTAGAACCCTACTTACTTTTCTTTTAGAAAACTATTATATTATGCTTATTCCTATAAGTTAAATTTACAGGACGAACTTGAAATGTCAGAAGGTGAGGAGGTGGACCAATATAGCATTGTGGCCCAAGCTACAGGAATTGTAGAACACCCTAGAAGACACAGGGGCATTGGATTGGGTGTTACGAGAACAAGCATATGTGGTTGATCTCGTGGTTCTCGTAGCACTAATGAGCAAGTAGCCATCCTCACCCAAAAATTTAACGTGGCATTTGAACGGATGGCAACAATGGAGCAAGAGTTGTCATTTATTAAATCTCAAGGGTATAAGCCATCCGATTCAGTAGACCATGATCAGCTTCACATACCTAATGTAAATAGCGTCAGAGATAGTTGTGAAGCTGATGCATTTTTTTCTACTCTTCCCAAGGTAAGCATTACAAACTATGAATTGTTATTAAATGTATTCAGTGTTATAAATTATTAATAATGTGTAATATTTTTGTTTAGGGTTTGCATAAATGTGACTTATTAGCGAATGACCTTTCAACAATTTTGGCGAAAGAAAGGGTCCGGATCAGTCACAGTATTGAAACGCAGACAATCCACGGGTACAATTTAGCCCTAAATACAAGGCCAGTGAGTATTGACACTCCAATCATTGGCAGTGCACACTTGCCTTGTTATAAATCCACGGGTGTTGAGGCAACCACAGTAATAGAAGCTCATGGAAGCTTCGTGGCTTGGCCTGCGGATCAAATACGTCTCACTACTGAAGAGGTATTGACATTTGACATCTTCATTAGACCTTGTTTAGTAGTTACACTATATATACCTTTTTCATATATATATATATATTTATATGCTCAATATATATTTTGTTTAATATTATCAATTAAGGAATCAAAAAAGGAATAAAAAAAGAAGACTGCTTCTGCTAGTAAAACCAAGAGAGGTACTAGCACAACGAGCAATACAAAATAGGGCGCTGCTAAAGGAAAGAGAGCTAAATCTGAAAAATCAGTTGCCCCACAAAAGATTCCTTCTTCAGATCAGCAGAGCCAACCTCCACCAGCATTAGCTATATTATATTTTTATGCCCAAAACTACCTCAGGGATAATTATATTTTCATTGATTGTCGTCCTGAGTATGTTGGGAGCGACGATGCTACTTACATGGTATCGACGACTGACATAAGTGACATTTATAATCAAGAATGGATGTCAACCATAAGTGTCGCCGTCTATGTCACGTAAGTATTATTTCATTTTGAGATTTTAGTACTCTTAACTTATACAATTGGAATTTTTATGACCTCTTATATGAGTTATTATTTATTAACAAATATGCATTGTTTTTGTTGTCCATAGGTTGGTAGCTACTCGAGCTGCGATGGAGGGAATGCTGTCCTCTATTGTGTTTGTGTGCCCATACTACATAGCTGACGGTAGTACAATAAGAGAGGGTAGGCACATAAACTATTTAGCGGATCGCATTTTGATTGAGGGACACAACAAGCTCTATCTCATTCCTCAATCGCAACTGAACATTGGGTTTTGTATGCCGTCCGACCTGATATTAATAAAGTCTATGTGTTTGATTCCCTTCGAACCTATGACGTGCCTTTTGAAGTCGCTCGTCGTTATGGGAAGGAATTTATCGACATGTTAGTATACTTTTCACTTCTTACTTCATTAGCTTATTTATACATATATTCGCTTAGCTAGCTTTCATTATTTGAGGTATATATGCGTACTTACCATATTGTATATCCAACTCTATTTATTAGGGCACTACAGACAGCGTATCAAAGGAGAGGTGGGAATGGTGTCCAAGACCCAAAGAATGTTCAATACGAGCTTGTCATAGTAAGTAAGAAGGCAACTATTTCGTATTTTATTTTAATTAAAATTAATATCTAATAGTTAGAGAGCTAACTGAATTTATATGACAGTGTCCACAACAGCAAAACGACAAAGATTGTGGATACTATGTATGTAGAGCAATAGATCTGATAGTCCAAAATAGATCGATCAACATAGATCCAAGCCATGTATGTTTTCTTTTCGATATTTTTCCATTAATGAATCATGACATATATGTTTGATACTTGACGTAAGTGCTAACTGTATATTAATCAAAACTTGGGATTTGTAGTTTTTCACCGATGATTATGCACAAGGCCAGCAATACAATGTTGAAGAAATTGATGAAGTGAGAGAGCAATGGGCCAAGCATGTGCACTCATTCATTCGGTATTAGGTAGAGATCTATATATTCTACATGCATGTTTAGGTTTGTATTTTGTCTAGCTATGTCTTTAAGTCTTCTAAGCTAGATTTATAAACATTTTGCTTTGGCGTGTAGAGCTACCAAGTTGTGGTATGCCTACTAATTTTGATTCTTGAGTATATATATATGTCCGGTTTATTAACAAGGCCGGGATTGATTGAAATTATGGTGTGATTGCAGATTTGTTATCAATTGATGTTGTTTTACAATGCAGATTTAGTAATTATTTGAACATACAACTGTGTATGTGGGCAGGAACAAAACTGCAAAAAAAAAATAGGAGTTTTAATAACGGTTCTGATGAAAACCGTTATTAAAACTCATGTTTTTAATAATGGTTTTCATAAGAGCCGTTATTAAAACTCATGTTTTTAATAACGGTTTTCATAAGAACCGTGATTAAAACCTATCTTTTAATAACGGTTTTCATCAGAACCGTTATTAAAACCCTCTTGTTTAACAACGGTTTTTCTCAAAAACTGTTATTAAACATACATTTTATGTTCATATTGGCGGATTTTTTTTATATTTTTGATAACGGTTATGAACCGTTATTAAAGATTTAATAACGGGCGTTTTAATAACGGTTGAAAACCGTTATTAAAATTATAAAATAACCGTTATTAAAACTACTTTTTGGGGTAGTGTTAGCAATTTCAACAAGTGATAAGGCATTCAAAATTTCTTGATCATTCTTTTGCAATGCCTGAGATAAATCACCTGTAACTCCCATAACATTTATCATTAAATGTAACATGAAAATGAAGTCAAAAGTTTGTAATCCATATAATAAGAATGTAGCATCCCCGTTTTTATCAAATATCCTATTAGCTTCCAAGTCTTCAAGTACCCTGATTACAGGAGAGAACAAATTTTTGAGACTCAAAAATGTCTTTAAATGAGAACCCCAACGAGTATCACCAGCCCTTGCAAGAATAGATTCTTGGTTCAATCCCCGACCAGATTCTATCAAGCCTTCTTCTAATGCATCTGCTATGTAAGCAGCTTGTTTATCTCGAAGAGAATCTTGACGCTTATTGGAGGATCCAATAACATTTACAACCCGTGTAACATTGCTAAGAGAACAACTAACTTCATTGTGACATTTTACCACAGCAATAAGAGTCAATTGAAGTTGATGAGCAAAACAATGAACATAATAGGCAAAAGGATTTTCATTCTGAATCAATACTTTCAAACCACCAAATTCACCTCGCATATTACTAGATCCATCATACCCTTGTCCTCGTACTTTTGATAAACATAATCCATACTGACTCAACATTGATTCAAGTGCAGCCTTAAGTGATAAAGCAGTTGTATCTTTGACATGTACACTCCCAACAAACCTTTCCATAACAAAACCTCTATCATCAACATAACGTAAAATAACGGCCATTTGTTCTTTCTTTGCTATATATCCTACTTCATCCACTAATATGCCAAAAAAATCATCTCCAATTTCATTAACAATCTGATTAATTATTTCAGATTTAAATGCATAACTAATATCCTTCTAAATCTCAGGTGAAGTCATCTGATTATTCTTTGAAGCATTTCCTAACACAACTTTAGCTAGAACTTTATTATTATGCCTTAAAACCTCCAGCAAACGAAGAAAGTTACCTCGATTTAGAGAATCTTCTGACTCATCATGTCCTCTAATGTCATTCCCCCCTCAAGAAGAAATCTTACAGCTTGAATAGATGCATCTAAACGGATAAGATAATCTGATTTGACTTGTTTTGATTGCTTTATGAAAGAGGCTTCAATGCTTTGCTTCTATTTGATAAGATCTTCACATTTTTTAGTAGCATTAAAATGAGGACTATTAGAACTACCAACATGAACCTCGAACCTTTGTTTTTTATTCCAGTGTACAAATCCTTTTCCCACAAAATGATCACCGCCAGCTTTAGATTCACTTTTAAACAAGTAACAAGGCAGACAAAATGCAGCATCTTTAGCTATACTATATTCCAACCAATCATATTCATCAAACCAAGATGAGACAAATCGATGATTTTTTCCACCGATAACCTTTGTAGGAAAGCTATGAGTACGAGGTTGACAAGGGCCTGTTAAAAGATATGCTCTTCTTACCTCATCTTGAATATTGGGATGAAAATCTGAAATCTTTTTTCTTAACCCAGGATCTGCTTCTAAAGTTTCCAAATCAACTTTACCTTCATTAGCGAATCTTGATTCTTGTGGTTTGCTTGAAGATGGGAGTGCTTGGTTTTCAGAAGTTGGTAATACAACTTGATTAAAATAATTAGATTCGTGGCAGCTATGCTTAGGCTAGATTGAAAAGTATCCTTGCATCCTAAATTAAGACATTAAACAATTTAATGAATTAACTAAGGAATTTACTAAAACTTAATTGATAATATAATTTTAGAACAAACTAATTCAAAAACTAACTAATAAATTAAACACTTCAATCTATAAATCTAAAAAAATTGATTTCTACAAACTAATTTTGATTTCTACCTAATTAATAAGCCAATTTCTATTTTCTACATTAACAAGATAAATTAGAATTTCTATAAACTAAAAAATTTGATTTCTACAAACTAATTTTAATTTCTACCTAATTAATAAGCCAATTTCTATTTTCTACATTAACAAGATAAATTAGAATTACTATAAACTGAAAATTTTGATTTCTACAAACTAATTTTGATTTCTACCTAATTAATAAGCCAAATTCTATTTTCTACATTAACAAGATAAATTAGAATTTCTATAAACTAAAAAATTTGATTTCTACAAACTAATTTTTATTTCTACCTAATTAATAAGCCAATTTCTATTTTCTACATTAACAAGATAAATTAGAATTTCTATAAACTAAAAAAATTTGATTTCTACCTAATTAATAAGCCAATTTCTATTTTCTACATTAACAAGATAATTTAGAATTTCTATAAACTAAAAAATATAATCAATTAATACAATAAATATAATCAATTAATATTGCATTCTAATTTCATAAATTTATAAATTTATGATAAATAATTTAACAAACTAAAAATTAATTTAAAATTTACCTAATTATATAAATAATTTAACAAAACAAAATCTTACCTTGTAGTTGTCGACTGTGTTGGGCTGTGGACTGGCTGGGGCTGGCTCCTGGCTGGCTGCCTGGATTGGTTTGAACTTTGAAGAAGGCAAGGCAAGGCAAGTAGTAGGAAGTAGCAGTAGCCAGCCAACGAAAAACAATCAATTGCAGTCTGCAGAACAAAAGCAACAAGCTAACAACCATTTTCAAGTTTAGTTTCAGATAATTTTACCCGAAGTCTGAAGATATGTATAGAAATAGATCGAGAGAAGAAATGCGAGAAATAGAGAAAAGAGGGGTCGGACTTCGAAGACTAGGCCACACTCACAGTCACAGAGGTCAGAGGCAGCCGCTGGAACTTGGAAAAAGAAGAAATGGTTATGGCGGCATTCGGAGTTCGAAGAGCAAAAATGGTGAGCTCCTCCCATCCTCCAGCAGTGTTTGTTGTCGGCGTGTGAGACTCGAGAGAAGGAGCTGGAGAGGGTTGAACGTCGAAGTTGAAGGCTCGAAGCTACTGGTGTGCAACAAGTTAATGGTCGAAGACTCGAAGTCGAAGAGAAGTCCAGGAGGGTAAGGGTTTGGGGGGAAAAATTCATCAAAACAACGCCGTTTTGATGTCGCGGAAAAAATTCAAAACAAATGGACCACGGGACTTGAACCTGTGATGTCCAGGCAACAATACGCGGGAACCACACCTGCCTTACCACTCATCCATTTTAATTATTTGTATGGTGTCCTACAAACATTCTATATATATTATACCTAAAAATCAAGAAAAAATTCTATATTCCAGCCAGGGCTCCGTGGTGTCCCGGGACACCATGCGGAAGCCCTGGCTCCGCCACTGATTACTACTACTACTACTACTACTACTACTACTACTACTACTACTACTACTACTACTACTACTACTACTACTACTACTACTATTATCATTATTATTATTATTATTATTAACAACTTTAGTATTAATATAGTTATCTCTATTATTATTATTATTATTATTATTGTTAGTGTTATTTAAACCGAATTTGGCATATTATCATTTTAAATTTTTAAAGAAGAAGAATACTCAACCTTAGTATTTTTACCATTTAATATTCGAATATTACTAATATTATTCCTAATGCCTTTGTCACTAACATTATTAGTTACTACTATTACTATTACTATTACTATCATCATCATCATCATCATCATTATTATTATTATTGTTGTTATTATTATTATTATTATTATTATTATTATTATTATTATTATTATATTTCTATTATTGTGACAAAAGCATTTGAACCCTTATATTATTATTATTCAAAATACAACTTTTATCATTATTATCTTTAGGAATATTTGTGATAAAGACTATGATCTGAATCGATTATAGTTATTAGAGATCTAATGAAAAAGTTATCTGGTTCATAACCGGTATTGTTTATCTGTGTTATTGCATGCTATCTACGTAATCATACCATGTATGCTATTTCATGTATCTCTGTGTATGTTGGCCTTAGTGCGTCTGTTACCTTACTCAGTACGTAGCATATTGATCACCCGTTTTATGGGTGCTGCTCATTCCCACGAGTAGAAGACCCATCTGAGCTTGTGCAGGTAGGGGATGATGTCTTCGATGCCTATGACACATACGAGGCATTGGGTGGGGCTGAGCGTTGAGCCTAAACCTAACTTGGGGATCGAGAGCGACTTGACCAGTCTCTGTTCTTTTATTGGACCCTGTATTATCATATTTTAGTTGTGTTTTTGTACTATGCTTTATGTTTGAAAAACTCTAGTCACGTACTCTTTGGTTTGTAATCCTAAATCGCACTCTGATTTTTGTATGACTTGTGTTTTATTAATGATTTGTGTTTAATGTTAACTTTATATAGCCTTAGCACGTAGTACTGGAACGGTAGGAGTCAACCGATCTGGTACTAAGTGTGGCGGTAATGCCCCTGAGTTTACGGTTTTATCTTTTCGCTTCCGCTAAACCCTTTTAATTAAATGAAATTTTTCAATAGTAAATTTGGTGGTGTTACACCACCTGCTACTGCCCCAAACCCCCACACCACCCCTCAAGCCACCCTACAATCCCTTCTTCCTCCCCACCTATTTTTCTCTCCATTTTCCCCCCTCTCAGTAGTCCTCCTGTAACACCACCGATCGCCGTCTTCCGGCCACCTATGCCACCACCCAAACCACCATTCAACTCCTTGCAACCTCCTCTACCACCCCCATACCTTCTTTTCCCGAAAATAGCCCCTACACCCCTCCATTTTTCTTCTCTCTTTTCCTTCCTTCTCAGCCACACCTAGCCCGACAGCCAACTTTGCCACCTCGCCGCCGCCTCCTCCGCCGTCCTTAGCCACCAACAACCCATCCCCAGCATCCACCTACACCCCCTCTTCACTCCTGCACCCTTCCCTTGCCTCCAAACCTCCCCAATCTATCTTATTTACTAGCCCCAAACCACCAACCCAAAAATGGCCATTTTACCTTTCCTTCACCCCCTCTTCGAGCCTACTCTATTTATTATTGCATGCAGCTCATGCTGCATAAGCAGGATGAGTTGCTGCATTTATTAGCTATTTTTATTAATAAATTTAAGGTATGATAATATTTAAATTAATTATTGTATTAAGTAGATTTTATAAGGTCTTATGCTTTGATTTTCTTATTTCTAATATAATAATTATTGACATTATTTTTAGGTGTTGATTTTTCTATTTAAAGCTTGAATCTTTAACCAGGATACTGGTAAGATTCGATTTTTTTGCAGGAATTAAGGTAATCATTAAATCCCACTTAAATACATGGATAAACGTATGTTAGCACATTAAGATTTTTAATATGTTATTATGCTTGATATTTGTGGCTTAATATACCATATATATTTGCTGGTATTGATTGAAAAAAAAAAGAAAAGAAAAGAAAGTATGTTAGTTTATATGCCATGGGTAGAAATGTTGCTTAAGGGAAGAGTTTGATTATTAATGAAAGTGTTAAGTAATTATCAATGTTATTTTCTGTTATTGTGACCATTTATGCATGAATGATATTATTGTGAGCCCTAGGGACATTTTGGTAATATTTCATGTGCAAGAATTATGGCCTAATATGTGTGGGTGCTAATAAGTATTATATTAAAATATATTAGTTGGTGGAGTTGGATGTTGTCAAGGGAGTATTACTAGTATTATTCCATGTAGTAATGTTAATCTAATAAAAGTGGTGTAATAAGGGGATAAGATGGTAATTTTGGAAGAAGTGGGTAAAATGATAATTTTCTAAGTAAAAGGGTAAATTTGTAATTTGTAAGAAAAAAGGGGCATTATGGTAATTTTGGAGATAAAGGGCAAAATAGTAATTTTATAAGTAAATGGAAAAATGGTAATTTTATAAGTAAAGGGCAATATGGTAATTTTGGAGGTAAATGGCAATATGTTAATTTTATAAGTAAATGACAATATGGTAATTTTATAAGTAAAGGGCAAAATGGTAACTTTGGAAGTAAGGGGTAAAATAGTAATTTTTTAAATAAAAGGTTAAATTGGTAATTATAATAATGGCAAAGGGTGATTTGGTAATTATAATTTTGGAGGAGGGTAAATTAATAATTATAATTATGAAGAAGTGTACATTTGTAATTATAATTATGGAGAAAGGTGAACTAATAATTATAAATATGGAAAAGGATAAATTAATAATTATAAATATGGAAAAGGGTAAATTAATAATTACAAATATGGAGAAAGGTAAATTAATAATTAGAAATATGGTGAAGGGTAAATTAACAATTATAATTATGGAGAAGGGTAAATTAATAATTATAAATAGGGAGAAGGGTAAATTGGTAATTATAGTTATGGAGAAGGATAAATTGGTATTTATAATAATGGAGAAGGGCAAAATGGTAATTATAATAATTGATAGGGGTAAAATGGTAATTATGATAATGAAGAAGGAAAATTTGGTAATTTATCCAACTAAAGGGGCAATTTGGTAATTCAATAGACTAAAGGGTAAATTGGTAATTATTTAACCAACTAAAGGGGCAAATTGGTAATTAGGATAATGAAGAAAGGTAATTTGGTAATTTATCCAACTCAAGGGCAATTTAATAATTATAACTAAGGAGAAGGGTAATTTGGTAATCTAACCAACCAAAATGGAAAATATGTTAAGGGTAACAATTATGAAGGGTGAATGGTGATCTAAAAAGCGTAGGAGATGACTTGGTACCCCAAACCGAGTAGGGATGTGGATAAGAACAACAATGTGTATATTATATGCCTCGTGTGCCATGTGTTATGCCGTATTGTGTCCTTTATGCTTAATTAATCATTTGTAGTACAACTTCGAATGATGTATGTTTGTGTGACTTCCTTATGGCATATGGATGATGATTATATATGTTGTGCATACGATGTTATTTGATGTGACCCTCTAGGACATGAATGCTAGGATGTTTAATAACAGTTTATGGGGTGAAAGGCATGAAAAATAAAGACGGGATAATAGGATAACCAAGGGGAAGTAAGTTGGCTAACGTAGGAAAGAATGACCTAAATAATCCATGATCCTTGAGTGGTGAAAAAGAGAGGGGACATAAGTAAAATGAAAGAGTGGGATAAACTAGGGTTGCATGGGAGGAACTAGGGTTTAGGAGAAACCCTAATGTAAGAAGGTGGAAAAAGAAAATAATAAAAATAAATGAGAATGAGTGGGGTATGAAGTGACAGTTGAATCTAACTTTAGGTGGTGTGAGGATGGGCCACATAGGCCCAAATTAGGGTTTATGGAGAAAGCCCTAGAGTAAGTCAGTGAGTTGACCTTGGGGTATAAGGTGGTGGGTCTTGACCCACACACTTAGCAGTTGGGCTTCCGGTGTGAGAAAGTGGGTTAAGGGAAGGATGTCGGAGCGAGTTAGGAGGTGTAGAAGTCTCAAGATATGGGACGGGTCCTCCTGGGAGGATAAGTGTGGATATAGTTAGCCATGCATGTCAAGAGTGAAATACTTTCGATTAAGAAACTAATCACTTAAAGAGGAAGATGTTGAGCCGGACCCAGACTGGTCCACCGACGAAAAATAGTGGCCAGGGCCAGGGTGCCCTACATGACCGGTCCACCGGCGAATAATAGTGGCCATGTGCATTTTGCCCTTCATGACCGTTCCACCAGCTATAATAGTGGGGGATTCCTTACTCAAAAAATCAAACGTAAAAACGATAAGACATGGGAAATGCACTAATTACTTACAGTGGAGCACCTTGTGAGTTGGGGCCAGACCGGTCCACCGACGAATAATAGTGGCCAGGAGCGTTTTGCCCTGCATGACTGGTCCACTGGAGAATAATAGTGGCCGGAGCATTTTGCCCTGCATGACCGTTCCACTACCTATAATAGTGGGGTTTCCGCACTCACATGGACATTTATACTCCGAGATGATTGATTGATAATGGATTAATGGCTTAAAGGCCCTAAAAGTATCGATTGTTCATTATGACCTATCAATATTGGTTGACTCGTTAAGTACTCGCATGTATGAAAGTGAATGTTACATATACCCCATTAATATTTGATTGAGTTGTTGGAGGTGTGAATGGATGGATCTGAATATCATGTTTACACCTGTCGTTATGTATGGATACAGTAGTATATCATGTGTTACATTGCGGGCCTGCTTTTAAGTGTGACTTTAAAGGGTTACTCATTACCATAGTACTAAAGGGTTCCATTCGTGGGGCCCCTGCCTATTCAATGGGCAGTGTCCCTTGCAGGTCTTTTTTCAGGTGCTACTCAAGTGGGCAGCGGGAAAGAGAGTAAGGATAATCCAGAACTGTTAGGGTCTTTCCCTTTCTCTTTTAAATGTCTGGTTTAAATGTAATTTTTTTTTCTTGTAACCACTATTGGTGAAATCTATTCTTATAAAATTGTTTACTTGTGCCACTCTGATTTAAAAATGGATTGAATTTCTAGTGATTGATATTTTGTTCTTTAGCCTTAGCACTTGGTACTGGAACGGTATGAGTGAACCGGTTTGGTACTAAGTGTGGCGGTAATATCCCCGAAATTTACAGTTTTTTATTTTACTTCCGCTAAACTTTTAATAAAATAAAATTTTTCAGTAGTGAATTTTGGGGGTGTTACATGCTCTTAGGCCACTATTATAACCGGTGGACCGATACACATAATATAATCCATTTGGGCCCAGCTCAATCGTCTTTCACTTTATATGATTTGTGTTTTCCTTTTTTAATTAGCACAAAAATTTTATTTATTTGCCTCGAAGAGGAGATCAAGATCTAGGAGTCACTAAGGTACACCGGTCATATTGGTGCATAAAAGCTAATAGGTGCCCTTCAACCATCAACCTAGGGACACAAAGGTACCCTGGTTGCACTGGTGCATACAAGCTACACAGTACCCTACCGACAAAGACACCTAATCAGTAAGTATGTATACCCCCTAAATAGGTCCGTAGAGTTAGATAGAGTAAGATGTAGAACCTAGTTGGGGCACTAAGGCACACCAGCAAATACCAGAATAATCATGGGCTAAACCACGTCTTTCAGGTAACGACCCCTAAAAAGCCACCATTTTCCATCTCGAGGTCTTCCACTTTAATTGTTAGTGTCTTAATTAAGGTGATCACGAAAAGCACAACAACCTCATACTTATTCACTTTCAATTATATCTGATATCATTAGGTAATCCTTACTCATACAATTATCCAAGATAACCTAGAGAAATCACAAAAGCCATTATTATCTCATCCAATTTCAATTCAATATTCGTTTCCATTTGTTCACATGCCATAAGGGTTATCATATCATAATCATATTATAGTCTTAGAGCCTGGTTAGTTTAAAAGGAAAAAGAAAAATGGGAAAAAAATAAAATAAAATAATTTTTGAAGTAACATAATTTAATATTTTTAACAGATAAATTAATTTAATAATTTAATTTATTGGTTTGAAAAGGAAATTTTAGTAAAATATTAGGTTGGAAAATTATTTAAATAAAACGAGTATGATAAAATAACAAAATATTTATTTTAATTTATTAAATATACATATCCCTTTTTACATGCTAAAAAATTCACAAAATAATTAAATTAAATAAATTGAAAAGTTAATTTATCCCAAATAAAGGATATTTATTAAATTATCGGTTTTTAAAATTTTAGGGTATTATAAAAACCCTCTCGTGAGTCTTTGTGAAGTGTGTGTGTGCGCACGCGCGTGCGTGCGTGCAAGACATCAATTTTCTCTTAATCTTTATATTCAATACAAGTATTAAATTTCTTCCTCCTATACATCCTCATTTCTTGTGCTTACAATCTTCAATTATATTTGAGAGTTAAAATTCTTTAGTGTTTCAATGATATTATCTCTCTCCTTTCATCATGATGATCAACAAAAATTATTTGAAGGGATTACTAATTTTATCAAAGGGTATCATAGTCTAGTTAGAAGTCATGGTGGATGGTAAATTGTTTATCATGATGTTGAGCAACATGGATTACAAGACCTTGAAGATCAAGATAGAATACTTGCTCTATGTGAAAGAGCTGATCGATCTAATTGAGAATGAAAGATTCATGCCTGAGAGCATGAAATAAAACTTGATTGCAAGCTTTACTAAATCTTCACAGTTGAATTTCTTAGTATCATCCCTTGCATTTTAATGGGATGTGGAAGCATCTAAATTTGATGGAAAATTCAAATTGTAATTTACATTAGAGGGCTTGTTTGTTGGCTTAGATCTCTTCAATAGTTTCTCAAATTTGATTGCAAGCTTTACCAAATATTCAAACATATCATAAGGATACACCTCTACCTTCTATCTAATATTCATATTAAAACCCCTAATGAATCTATCACACCTTTTTTCTTTTTTCTTCAATATCACAGATTAGAGCTAGTATTCCAAAATCTCTAATATACTTCTCAGCTCCAAGTAAGCCTTACCAAAATGTGGTCATCTTAATATAATTTTACTGCTCTTTCCCTCCTTCTCATCATATGTTTTTTTTTATAACTTTTCTCAAGATTTAATTTTTTGCTTTACCTTCTCTTTCACTCCTTCTCTTGATATTATCATACCACGCTCTAGAATATTTCCATAATTCAGCACCATAATATTGCATAATTTCTCATCAATAAAGTTCTTTATATTGAATAAAAGACTCAATAATTTGTAACCATTCAAGAAAATATTTGAGATGAAAAGTACCTTCAAGATTGGGTCGATCAAACCTGAGGCCCTTTTCTCTATCCACTTACGATCTTATATAGTTGGATCTCTAAGAGTTTCCTACACTATTCTCTTTTCCCTCTTCCAATATATCATACTTATGTAATCTCCTCTTCTTAGTATGATCATCATTTGGGTGTTCACGATCTAAAACTTGGGCATGCGATCCTTAGGCTTGGGAATTTGCCACTTTATCCAAAAGTTCTTCCATGGTTTAGACTTGCTCTGAAAGAGCCTTAATGTAACAACCCCAAAATTTACTACTGATAAATTTCATTTACTTCAAAAGATACAATGGAAGTAAGGAAAATAAAACTGTAAATTTTGGGGATATTAAAGCTATGATCAGTACAAGTTTGGCCCCTGGCTAGTCTCGTACTAACCACAAGGCTAAAGAAAAATTACCATCAACCATTAGTCAAACTTAAATAAAGAATTCATAAAAGCACCGAAACAGTCATAATATATAAATCAGAGTATGCGTAAAAAGTTTATAATCCAAGAGTTCCTAATTAAAGTTCCCAAAAGGGATAAAAGTTACAATATGATAAAATAAGTCTAGAATGAATCGATATAAGATAAATGAACAGTATAAAAGAAATCTGACCGCATCACTCTTGGTCCTCGGGCCAAGTCCAAGCTCAACTCTCAACCCCTTGCGACGCCTCGTGAGCATCAAATGCATCAAAGATAGCATCTTCTACATGCGCAAACTTAGTAGGGTCCTCTGCTCGTGGGAATGAGCAATACCCATGAAATGGGTAGTCAGTAAGCAACATACTGAGCAAGGTAACCATGCATCTAAGGCCAAGCATAGAAATACATATAACATGAGCATAATCATATAGGAAACATACAAACAATACAGATAAATAAAGGCTAAGCTATAGTCCGGGTAAACTGATTCTTTAAATCTCTAATCAATACTCATTTCACCCCATGCTTATTATCAATCCATATAAGTGCGTAAACCCCATTATTGTAGCCAGTGGATCAATAACGAATAGGGCAGAATGCGCCTAACCACTATTATATGTTGGTGGATCGGTCTCTAGGGCAAGACACTTCTGGCCACTATTATGCCGATGGAACGGTCTAGCCCCAACTCTCATGGTGTTCCACTATAAGTACTTAGTGTATTTTACATGTCTTATCATAACTTAGATTTTGGTTTATTGAGCTTGAGATCCTCCACTATTATAGTCGGTGGATTGGAAACGAATAGGACAGAACACACCTGACCACTATTATATGCCGGTGGATCGGTCTCTAGGGCACCCCGGCTCCTAGCCACTATTATACTAACGGATCTGTCTGGGCCTAGCTCAATAATCTTCCACTTTAAATGATTAGTGTCTTACTGTATCTTATTCAGCAAGTTTTCACCCTATACATGCATATAACAATCTGTTTACTCCTATTCACCCAATAGTGCCTGTCCTATACCTTGAGACTTCGACACCTCCTAACACACCCCGTCATCTTTTCCTTCTTCCACTTACTTACACCAGAAGCCCAATTCCTAAGTGTGTGGGTCAAAGCCCACTAATTTATGCCATCCAATTCCATTCACTATCTTCCCCTAGGGTTTTCCCTGAAATCCTAATTGGGCCTGTGTGTCCCATCCTTCTCTACCTCACGCAGCTAAAGCTCCTTTACCACCCCACACATCACCTCAATTAGATTCAGCCCCCATCATTTCACTTTACTCCCTAAATACACATGTGACCATGAAACCCTAGTTGGCCACTCTAAACCCTAGCACCTTTCTTTCCCATATGTCACCCCTAAATTTCTCTCCTGCCATCCTTGATTTCCCATGACACCCATACTCACCCTACACATGATATTCTTCCACTCTCATCCCCTACTCCACTCACCCTCAATTATTTTTACTTTCATAACCATCTCCAATTAGGGTTTTCCTCCCAAACCCTAGCCAGGTTTCCTATGTACCCTTATATCAATCTACGTACTATTTTATACCCAAAGTCTCTAATCACCCCCAAAAACTCTTCTCTTACCTTACGGCCTAAGACAACTTTTTTCACGTAAAGATCATCCCCATGAAAACTCCACCCACCCCATACAAACCCTAAAAATTTCCATGCAACCTTCTTCCATACCATGCAAACCCTAGAAACTCCCATACAAACCCTAGAGATCCCCATGCAAACTCCTTCCATCCCATGCAAGGTTCACCCCACTCTTTTATTTTGTTCATAATTTCCTTTTTTTTATTTCCCCTCATGGATCATGAGATAATTAGGTCAATCCTATACCCCTTTTGTCAACTCATTTCCCCCCTTTCTCTTTTCATCATTTCACCCCATATCATAATATTAAACACCCTAGCATGCATGTCCTAAAGGGGACACATCATATAACATCATAAGCACAACATATATATCAACATACACATGCCATAGGGTAGTCACATATGCATACCTCAATTCCAAGCTGCACTACAAATAAATAGTCATAATAATCACAAAGTACACAACATGACCTAATATATGGCATACAAGGCACATAACACACATATAGAGGGCTTTGGCTACATCATTACCTAACACGACACAGGTCTTGGAGCACACTCCTACGCCTCCTTAGGCTTTTGATTGGATTCACCTATAAGAGGGAAAAACTAAGGGTTAATTTTCCTCTTACCAAAATCACCATTATTTCCTACCTTAGCCATATCCTAGCCTGTTATTAGGGTTACTAATATCAATAGTAGTTTTATAAGTAAGAGTAGGGTTTTTATTCTCAAGGTAGCTAACTATGTTATTACTAGTCAAAAATAGGTCTTAAGAGGTACATAGGTTCATGTTAAGGTAATTACAGCCATATTTATATTATTAAAGATAATAGCTTTAATATTACTAATAATAGTAATAATAATAATAGTAGTAGTAGTAGTAGTAGGAATACTTCTAATCTTAAGAATAATATCGGAAATGATCCTAATAATCATAATAATAGTAACCTTAGTGATAATAAGTTCAAGGTTAATAATAGTGATAGTAATGAAATAAAAATAAAAATAATAGTAATAATAACAATAATGATAATATTGTTAAGGACAATACTAATCATAATAATAATCGTAATTATGATAATATAAGGGTTTGAATATTTATAATAATAGTAATAATATGCCAAAGTTAGCATTAAAATAATAATAATAATAATAATAATAATAATAATAGAATTAATATTCCAAGGCTATATTTAATAATAATAATAATAATACTAATAATAATAATAACAACAACAACAACAACAACAACAACATTAATACAAATAAAATAGATAACATTTGTATAAATAGGGTTTAAGGGTTGAAGAGGTTAGAGTACCACCTAGGGATGGTGGTGCCCATGTAGCGTATGGCAGTGGTGGCGGAAGCCATGGAGGGAGAAGAAGGGGTGGAAAGGTGGCTGCTTAGGATAAAAAAGGGGGAATGAGAGGGTGATTGAGGTGGTGGTGGGTGCCCTTGGTTGAAAGGGTTGGAATAATGGTGGTGGTGTGGCCAAAGGGGAGGCATAGGCTGTGGCGGGTGAGGTGGCTGAAGGTGGTGGAGAGGGAGGAAGGGAGAAGGAGAGGGAGGCAAGGGAAAAAGGAAGGTAAGGGGAGGTAGAGGTAGTTCTGTTGGTGGTTTTGGGGGTAGAGGGAGTGGTGGTTGCTGCGGGAACGACAACGGATGATGGCACGAAGGGCAGCGGTGACTTCGATGAGGTTATTCGAATAATCAACTTTACATGGCCAAGGTGGCTCATGCAGGGAGAATTGAGGGTGGTGAGTAGTGTAGTTCGGTGGAAGGTGGTCTAGGGAGTGTTTTGGGAGGTGGTTCCGGCGGTAATGTTGGGTGGTGGCAATGGGGTGGTCGTTTGAATAGGCGGCGGTGCACAAAGGAAGGGAAATTCTAGGCAGTGAAAAAAAGATCGAATGGGGGTGGTTGAAGGGTATTTATAGGCCATTGAAGGGGAAAACGATAGAGGGGGAAGAGGGGAAGAGAATGGCATGCATGGTAGGTCATTGGCTGGCAGCGCATGGCTGGTACAGGCTTGCAAAGTTGCAGGTTTGTTAGCTCGGGGAAGGAGAAAGGAAGGGGGAGAGGGGCACATGTGAGGAGAGATAGAGAGGGTGATTGGGTCGAGAAGGGAGAGGGATTGATGGGGAAGAGAAAGGAGGTGGTAGGCCAGCAAGCAGTGTTACAGAGGCTGTGTGCCTGTACGGGGAAGAGTGGGGAAGACAAAGGGTTGGGGAAGAAGGAGGGTCGGGGTAAGAAGGAAGAAGAAAGGGGGTGGACCGGTTAGCCCAGGGGAAAAAGAAAGAAAGAAAAATAGAGGGAGTTGGATCGGGCGACTGGTGAGGGAAAAAGAAGGGGCGGTAGGCCTTGGGCTGTGTAGGAAGAAAGGAGAGGGGAGAAGGTTTGGGCCACGGGGGTAGGCTGGCCCAAATCAGGGGAGGAAGGGAAAAAGAAAGGAAGAAAGGAGAGGAAGGAAAGAAAAAAAAAAGAAAGGAAAGGAAAAAAGGAAAAAGGGAAAAAGGAAAAATAGATGGGTTGGGGTATTTAGAAAATTTTTAGTATTTTAAAAATTTTTAAATAATAATATTTTAATAAAATAATAAATGAATTTCCTTTTTAGTTTAATTTAGAATATTTTGAATGATTTTTCCTTAATTCCATTTAATTAGCAAAATACCCTAATTTTTCCTAATTAAATTATTTATTATTTTTTTCTTGATTTTGCCCTAAATTTCTTCCTCTTATTTTAATAAATAAATAAATTTAATTAATTTTCCTAATAAATCCTTATTTTGCCATAATTTCCTAAATTAAGGTTTGGGGTATTTCACTTAATCATATCCTCTAAAGCCTTGTTTTGGTTCATCATTGGTGCACGCACAAACCAACTTCAATATCAGTTATGTGTGTAGATAATTTTGTTGTATTTTTTTATGAGCTTTTGATAGTATCTTAAGGTAAGAATATGTCTTAAAAGAAGGTTGAAGAGTCGGTCGTGATCAAATCTTGTTTGCTGATGTAGACCAAACCTATATGGGATATGACATTACAGATTAATGGCATATGTTGGTTTGGACAAGGATAAAGTTGGGTCGGTAGCATGAGTTTTTGAATAAAAAATGCTGGGACTTTTGTTGGAAGAACAAACAATGACAACTAGATAATGATGATAGTGAAGAGGGTTGGTGATGGTGATATGCTGATAATTTGATGATGGCAGGCAAGGTGATGGGCTTCGAAAGATCTAGCTAATGGACAATGGTTATACATGATGAGAACGTTGTTAGTTATAGATATGTTAGCAGTGATTATGACCGTTGATCTTTTAGTTGTTTTTATCTATAGTTACATGTAAATGGTACTGTGGACCATTGAGCAGCTGATTGCTACTCTCCTAACAAATTTTTGTTTTTTAGTTTGTTTATTACAATCTCCAATATATAGAGGTTCAAGATGCAGGGGAGAGCAAGGAATGAATGACATCATCTTCTTCTCCTAAATCTATCTTTTTATTCATTTTTTTCTCTGGTGCAGCTGTAAGACCCCCAAAATTCACTCCTGAAAAAATTTTTTTTGAAAGAATAAAGCGGAAGCTAAAATAGAATTTGGCGAATGTTACCGCCACATCTAACACAAGATAAATGTCCACCATCTATCTCATACTAGATGTAAGGCTAAAACCTGTCAAACAAAATTTCAAACATCTATGCCGTGAGGATAAACTCCCACCAGGAGATATCCATAGACAGATGGCAAGTGAATAAATTCACTAAATAAAATCATCGCTGAATGAATCAGCGGAACCTGTGAAATAAATCCGAATTTTAAAAGCTTATCAGAGTACGAGAAATTGAAAATCAATTACAATACCCTTGAAATTATAAATACAACACTTGTAACTTCCAAAGATAAATACAATTAAACAAGATAAAACCCAACGGGTCAAATTCTGGATTGCCTACACTCTCAAGTCAGGCCTTCCACCCAAATACAATATTTGATCTCAAACCTGCACAAGAGGTCTGCTCCCCACCATCAGTAGATCATTACAGGACCCATTCAACCAAGGTAGTATCAGTACGGGTTCAATACTGAGTAAATCTCACTCCCCTATCTTATGGGAGAGACATAAACTATAACATCAAGTGCATATTAAATCATGGTACAATACCCAAAACCCACATCACAAGTCCTACCATACACATATAATAACATGTGAAACATATGTAACATCTTATTTAAACATATGAGTGTGGTATGACCAAAATGTAAAGTAGCTCATGCGCCTCAGGTAGGAATAATCTATATTATTGAAAACTCGTTACTTGGCATACTCACATAAGCAGCATGTAGTAATACAGATAATAAAAGCTGGCTATGGTCTGGGTAGACTTATTCTTTTAGATCTTTGGTAAATATGATTGATTTACATCATAATCTTTATTAATCCATGCGAGTGCGGGAACCCCACTATTATAGCCGGTGGATTGGTCACTTATAGGGAAAAACGCACCTAACCACTATTATAGCCGGTGGATCGATCACTTATAGGGTAGAACGCACCTAACCACTATTTTATGCCGGTGGATCGGACTGGCTCCGATTCTCATGGTGTTCCACTGTAAGTACTTAGTATCTTTTAAGTGCATTAACCAATTAGGGTTTGGTTTATTGAGCTCAGGATCCCCCACTATTATTGTTGGTGGGCCGGTCACTTGCGGGACGAAGTCCACACCACTATTATTCGCCGGTGGATTGGTCACTTGTGGGACAATAGTCCACACCACTATTCCTTACCAGTGGATCGGCTGGCCCCGGCTTAGTACTCTTTCACTTTACACGATTAGTATTTTATCGTATCTTATTCAACAGAATTTTACCCTTAACATGCATGTCCTAAAAGGCCACACGACATCCATCATAACTTGTAGCATACCCACATTAGCACATACCAGACAAGAGCACGAGAACATACCTCGGTTCCAAGCTGCGCTACACAATAAAAACAGATAACATATAGGACACAACATATAAATCGTACATGAAATGTCCCAAAAATCCTAGTTTCTATTATTTATTATTAAATAAGATTTTATTTTGAAATTTAATCAAATAATTTACTTTTAATAAAATAAAAGGAACTTAATTAGGAGAAATCAAGAAGAAATTTAAAAGTGTTTTAAATAGGAAGAATCGTGTTATTTTAAGCTAGTTAAGGATTTTATTTTAGAAATTAATTAAATAAATTACCTTATTTAAATTAAGAAGAATAAAATAGTTTCAAATTAATATAAAATTTATAAATAATTTAATTGGAGAAAATTAGAGTGTTTTGTTAATTTAAAATGGAATTTAAGAAAATTCTTTCAAAAATCCCTAAATCAACCTAAAAAGATAATTTAATTATTATTTTAATATAATTATTTTATTAAATATCCAAATTACCCAAATCATGCTAATTAATTCAACCACTAATTTCCCTTCTTTTTCCTTTTTCCCTTTTTCACTTTTTCTCCCTCTTTTTCCTTTTCTTTCCTTTCCTTCCCTTCTTTTTTTTTTCTAACTCCCTCGACCTAGGCCGGCCTGCTAGCCCAGCACCCCTCGCGGCCCAGCTCCCCGAGCACACCTCTCTTTCTCCTGGCCGGTTCAGCCTCCCCCTTTTTCCTTTCTTTTCTTTTCCCCTGGACCGCCGGTCCGCCCCACCTGCACTTCATCTTCAACCTTCAGCCACTTGCAGCCGAAATTTTCGCCGGAGACGTAGCCTTCAACGCCACGCCAATATCACCAGTCATTTCACCCCTCTCCTCCTCGTTGTCTTCCCTGTAGATGTGACCCATTGATCTAGCCTTTCCCTCGCACACAAGCTCCTCCTTTTCCCGACAGATCATGGTCTGCAAATTGCAGACCATGCGCCAGCCATTCTCGCTGGACAACCTACCCTAACCCTAACCCCCTACTCTCCCTTGAACCTTTGTCATTTCCCGTCCCAATTGGCTTATAAATATCCCCAACGGCCGCCTGGATCGGGTTCGAAAATCTGGAACCCAGAGAAACCCCGTCGCATGCCGCCCCACCTTTAGCCGCCTCTGCCGCCTGCCCTTGCCACCAAAATCCTCCTTGCACCGCCCTCTACACAACCAAGCCACTAGCCCTCCCTACCTTGCCCCGCACGTGCCGCCCCGATCGTGCCAAATTTCCTTCCCGAAACAACCCTTTCGACCCTTACGCCATCTTCGCGCCGCCACCGCCGCCCATACCGCCGCCCATACCACCGCCTGCAGCACCGCCACTACCCCCCAAAACAACCAGGGGTTCCTGCTCTACCACCCTACACCTCCACTTTCCTCTAGTTTCCCCTCCCCTAGCCTCCATAACCACTTTCCCCATTTCTTCCTCCCTCCACCGCCGCCGCCGCCGCTACCGCGCCACCGCCCCAGCCAGGTTGCCCAACTCCCTAAACCCTAGATCTTGACTAATAGAAGTGGTTAATGATTTTAATACTATTAACTATTATTATTAATGTTATTATAATTATTATTAACATTATTATTATTAATACTATTACTATAAGTACTATTATTATTATTATTATTATTAGGTCCCAACATTACCCCTAAGGACTTCTAATTAATGGTATTAATTAATTCTAAGACCTTGTTAAGTTATTACTAATACTACTATTATTACTATTGTTATTATTATTATTATTATTATTATTATTACTATTATCATTATTATTATTATGATTATCATGTTTGTTACTTTAACTATGACTAACATCATTATTATCTCTATGGTTATTGTTATTTTAGTAGTTTTACTATTATTTGTATTATTACTATTATTATTACTATCATTATCGTTATTATTATTAATATGGTCATGGTGGTTGTTGTTGTCATTATCATTATTATTGTTCTTACCCTTAGTATTATTATTATTACTATTGTTATAAACATTGTTATTATCATATTTATTATCATCATTATTATTATTATTACTATTATTACTATTATTATTATTATTATTATTATTATTATTACCACACTTATTACTTTAACTATTATTACCATCATTACCATCCTTATTATCATTATTATTTAATACTATTACTTTTAGTACCCTTATTATTATTATCGGCATTATTACTATTATTATTATCATTATCACTGTTATTATTATTATTATTGTCATTATCATTATTGTTATTATTATTATTATTATTATTATTATTATTATTATTATTATTATTATTATTATTATCGTTATCACTATCATCATCATTTTCACTATCATTATTATTAGTATTAGTATTATTATGTTTATTGTTCTAACTATTATCATCGTTATATTATCTCTAATATTATTATTTTTAGTATTCTTATTGCTATTTGCACTATTATTATTATCATTATCATTATCATTATTATTATTATTATTATTATTATTATCATGATCATGGTTGTTGTTAGTATTATTATTATTACCATCATTATTATTATTATTATCACTTATACTACTACGATTTCAATTATTATTATCATCATTAATATCATTATAACCATTATTATTATTATTATTATTAGCAGTATTCGTATTATTATTAGTATTCTTATTATCATTATTAGTATTATTAATAATATTGTTATTAGTAATATTAAAACCCTTTACTTTAATAACTATGGATTTTACTAAGACTTGCCTTGATTAGTGGTCATTTGTTTAACTACCTCGAGAATAATAATAACCCCACCCTTTTAATTATAAACTACTATCATTAATGTTAGCCATAGTATTAGGCCATGATAGGGGTAAGATAGGAAAATTATGGTAATTCTGGTAGAGGGAGATTGACCCTTAGTATTTCCCTCTTATAGGTGAACCGGGTCAAAGCCCCCAGGAGGCGTAGGAGCGTGCTCCAAGCCCAGCGCCGATTTAGGTAAGGATGTAACTAAGGCCGCCTGTGTGTATTACATGTTTTACTTGTCTTGGATGCCTTGTATGTTTTATATGCTGTATTATGTATGTTATCTGTTTTACTGTGTAGCGCAGCGTGGAGCCAAGGTATGTTCTCGTGTTCTTGTCTGTATGTGCTAATATGGATATGATGCAAATATGATGTGATGTGATGTGACCCTTAGGACATGCATGCTAGGTTAGTTGATGAGGTGTTATGGAATGGGGGCATGAAAGAGAAAAATGAGAGATTAAGATAACCAAAGGGAAGTACGTTGGCTAACGTAGGTAAGAATGACCTAGGCAATCTGTGATCCGTAAATGGACGAGAAAAGGGGGAATTAAATAAAAGGGAAGAGTGGGAGAGACTAAGGTTATATGGGAGAACTAGGGTTTGCATGGAAATCTTAGGGCTTGGCATGGTAGAGATCGAGGGGTTTGCACGGGGAGGTTAAGGTCCGCATGGGGGCGAACCTTACGTATGGAAAGTTACTTTGGGACATGGGGAAGGTAATGGAAGGTTTGTTTGGGATTCTGGAGACTCGAGGTGAAAAATAGTACGTAGGATAATATAAGGGTACATAGGGACCGACTAGGGTTTGGGGAGGAAACCCTAATTTAAGGTGGAAAAAGAAAAAGAAAATAATAAAAATAAACGAGGAGGAGCGAGGTATGAGGTGAGAGTTGAGTCTGAGGGTCATGATATGTGGGGCGTTAAAATAGTATGAGTTGTGGGAGGCAGAGAAGGAAGGGCCACATAGGCCCAGATTAGAGTTTCCGGTGAAAACCCTAGGGTAAAGTGGTGAGTAGACCTCGGGGTATAAGGTGGTGGGCCCTGACCCACACACCTAGAGGTTGGGTATCCGATGTGAGAAATGTATTAAGTATGATAATTGTAAAGGGTGTTTAGTGGCCTAATATAAGTGCGGAAGATAGCTCGGTAACCTAAACCGAGTAAGGGTGTAGCTAAGGTCGAATGTGTGACATGTATCCTACGTGCCTTGGATGTTCTATATAATTTATGTGTCGTGTTTTAAATGCCATTATCTTAACTGTTTCATGTGTGGCGTGGCTTGGAATCGAGACGTGTGCATGTGTCCTCATTAGTATGTGATAGTACGAATATGTCATAAGTTATGATGTGATGTGTTGAGGCTCTTTAGCCATGCATGTCAAAGGTGAAATACCCTCGAATAATATACGTTAAGACACTAATCACTTAAAGAGGAATATGTTGAGCCGGACCCAGACCGGTCCACCGACAAATAATAGTGGCAGGGTATGTTACCCTCGTGACCGGTCCACCGGCTATAATAGTGGTAGGGCATGGCCCTCGTGACCGTTCCACCGGCTATAGTAGTGGGGTTCCCACACTCACATGGATTAATAAAGACTATGATGTGAATCGATTATAATTATCAGAGATCTAATGAAAAGTTATCTGATTCATGACCGGCATTGTTCATCTGTGTTATTGCATGCAATTTACGTAAGTGTGCCATGGCTGCTATGTCATGTATCTCTGTGTATGTGGGCCTTAGCGCGTCTGTTACCTTACTCAGTACGTAGCGTACTGATCACCCGTTTCATTGGTGCTGCTCATTCCCATGAGCAGAAGACCCGGATGAGTTTTGCAAGTAGGTGGCGATGTCCTTGTTACTTACAGGGCTGAGAGTTGAGTCTGGACCTAGCTTGGGGGCCAAGAGTGACGTGGTCGGAGAGCGTCCCCCGTCTTGTTTCTCTGTATTATCGTACTTTGTTTATTTCGTTATTTTGTGTCCTCTGACATTTGATACTTTTAAATTGTACTTCGGATTGTAACATTTGACTTTCGCACTCTGATTCCTTCGAACTTATGAGTGAATCAATCTGGTACTAATGACCCGTTTTGGTGTTATTCTTATTTAGCCTTAGCACTTAGTATCAGGTCGGTAGGAGTGAATCGATCTGGTACTAAGTGTGGCGGTAACGCCCCCGAATTTACGGTTTTATCTATTCATTTCCGCTAAACTCCTTTAAATTAAACGAAATTTTTCAGTAGTAAATTTGGGGGTGTTACAGTACAAGGCATCCAAGGCGAGTAAAACACGTAACACACAAGCGGCCTTAGTTACATCCTTACGGAACACCCATAAGTGGAGGTAAGCAGGGACTTACCTAAATCCGAAGCTAGCTAAGCGAGATAAAAGAGAGAGGGAGATCACTAGCTCGAGGATCCACAATAAAGCTTTCCTAGATCACCGATAGAAATTGGAACTAGGTTAGAAACTATTTTTTCAATTAATAATTCACATATTATAATTAAATAAATGCAAACGAACACAAACAATCTTTCTTGGAAAACGTGTCCAAAACTTATGACTTAAAAGCATAGCTCGATTAAGATTTACGATTAAATATAAATCAAAACGGATTAATACAAATACAACTTGGGACATCTCAAATTAATTTGGAAAGACTGAGAAAGAATAATCGATCATAAGTTAATTTATCGAAAATACCTTATTCTTTAAGTTTTACAACTAAATAGGTAAACCAACCATTTACATAGAACCGAATCCAAACCGATTAGATTAAAATATAATTTAACTGATTTAAAACCCAAAGACAGAAATCGATTAGATAAAAGATGCCTAGGAAAAATCAATTTTATAAAACAATCTCCGAAGATTAAGGTTTTTAATCCCTAAACTACGAATCGACCAAATCACTTCGATTACCTCAAATTGATAGTTTTAAAATACAATTAAACTAATTTTAGATAAATCCATATAATTAATTTCAACAAAACAATCTTCCTAGTAGCCAATTTGAGACTATCCATTTTTAAAATTAGGGTTTTAAACCCCACAACACAAAATTGGGTAATTCAAATTAAAGGTAATAGAAAGCAATTAGGATCATTTCAACTACTTCTACAAATTTAATTTTAGAAAAACAATTATACACATGATCAATTTCATAATCTCACTTGAAATCTAGGATTTTGGGCCCGAAAATAAAATTCGGTTGAATTCTATTAATTTAATCAAATTGAATGTTTAGAAATGCAATTAAACACATTTTATAACATATCAAATAATCAATTGATCAAAACCAATAAAAGAAATACCCAATTTAGGTTTTTGAGTCCGGAACACAAATCTGATCAATTCTTTGCTAAAATATATAAATTGACGGTTCGGAAATGTAATTGAATATATTCTAATGTAAATTATATATTCAATTGAATAAAATGACCCGATTACACAATCCAATTTCGACCAGCAAGACTTTTGACCTAAAAATCCAATTATGATTAATTATGCACAATTTTCCCAAATCAACGCTTTCGATATGAAATTAAATACATTTCAAATGATATTATAAAATCAATTGAGCGGAACAACTCAATTATGCGACCCAATTTTATCACACACGAATTTTGACCTATAAATCAAATTCCGATAAATTCTGCATAAATTTATCAAATTGACAGTTACGACATGAAATTAGATACATTTAAAAATATATTGTATAACCAATTTATCAAAAATCGCTAAAACAGACGAATCCGAAAAATTTGGGTATAACCCGGCCAAAAATTCAATTTTCCAAAATTCCAACATAAACCATACAATTAACTTATCCAAATCAATCTCACAGCACATATATACATAATCAAACAATTAATTTACCTTATCACAAGCTAAATCATACTCAATTAATCAAATCCATATTAGGGTTTTTCAGAAATTTATACCAACGAAACCAACACAAATCGAGAAAAGAAAATGCCGGAGAAGCTTCATTGGAGGCTGGGGGTGGCTCGCCAATGGTCAGCAAGGCTTGCCGGTGACCGGGCGGTGGCGTGAGCTACGGGGCTCCTCCCTGCTACGGTCATTTGCTGCTGTGCGCTGCCGTTGTTGGTTGCTGCTACTGCTGTGGCTGCTGGTTGCTGCAGCTTTCGGTGGTCGGGCTAGCTACCTCGCTGGTGGCGGTCGTGGCCGACGGTGGCTGGCGAAGCAGAGCAAGGAGGAGCTGGGTAGAAGAAGCAAGTGTGGGCGGCCGGAGCTACGAACAGGGAGCCACGGGAAAATAGAAGAGAAGGGAGAGAAGAGAGAAAAGGAAAAGAAGGGGGGTCGGGGGTCCCGACGGGTTTGGGCTCTTTTTTTTTTAAATATATATATAACAAATACACATATAAAATAAAATACTAAATACTAAAAATATTATTGGAAGATTTTATATAATTTTTTTTAACGAAAATTTATTTTGAAAGGATCCGAAGGCTTAAAATTGATATACGAGCCGTATAAAGAATTTCGGGAATGTTTTTGGAAAATTTACCAACAAACGTAAAAATTTGTTTTGCTTACGGAAATATATTATAAGACCCCGAAATAATATTTAAAACTATATAAGAAAATATTTAAGTCAAATTCTCATAACCGAGACCAATTTTAATAATTTCTGAAATCGGTTTTCCGCAACTAGAAAAAAAATGTAAAATAGAAGAAAATTAATTTTGGGAAGAAATTCATAAATAATCTCCGAGAACCTTTTTAATTTAAAACTTTCCAAAAATATTAACGATTACCAAAAACGAATAAATTTAAAGTCGTAAATATTTTCTATAGATAAAATAATTAAAATAAATTTAACTATTTAAACAGAACTCCTATAATTTAAATAATATATTTCGTTAATAAAATATAACCCCAAAATAAAGTTGAACTCACACGACGAAGTTATAATAAAAAAAATGAACCTAAAATATTAAAAATCAAAATACGGGAAAGAACGGGATTACATATTTTTAACCGAAAATCGAAATCATATGAATATAATAAAATCATGGTCGTGAACGAATTTATCTACAATAGTTCACAACGACCACGATTAATTAAATTCAAATATGAATTTGAAATCGTCGATAAATCCATAAAACAAATCAAAATTAAAATAATTAAATATTTGCATCATTTTACGCTAATAAAATCATTAGGCTTAATAAACTTAGATTTCAAAAATACGGGGTATTACAGCAGCTGGTCCAATTAATCCTCAAAGCTTATTCTATCCTTTAAGCTCCCTAGAGTTTGGATAATTTTCCATTGCAGAGGTAGGAACTGATCAGTGGTATCAGAGCTGGTGGTACTGTGAACATGGTTGACAATATAATGTTAAATGAAATGTGATGAGATATAGATCAATTAATGGATTCGATGGAGTAGTGGAAAATAACCATGAAGGAGGAACTCAAGCAACTTTTGTCAGAAGTGCCACTAGAGAGCATGGTGTAGCTCTGGTCTCTATTGTCCTAGACTCAGTTGGTGGTACCTTTTCATTAGGAGTAATGCTAATGTTTATAGTGATAGAAACCCTAGCATTTTTAAGGCTAAGTCTAATAATAGTGTTAGGGTTAAAATAATAATATAATAATTACAATACCAACAAGTAAAAATATTCCTAAAGATAATAATGATAAAAGTTATATTTTGAATAATAATAATATAAGGGTTCAAATGTTTTTGTCACAATAATTGAAATAATAATAATAATAATAATAATAGTAATAATGATAATGATAATAATGTTAAGTATAATAATAATAACAACAACAATAATAATAGTAACCGGAATGGTAATAATAATATAAGGGTCCAAATAGTTATATTAATAAATAAAAGTGATAAAGGACAAGGTTAGTATTAACAATATTAGTAAGGAAATAATGATAATGGTAATGGTAATAATAACAAGAATAATAGAAATAAAGTTAGGTTAAGTAGAAATAATAATAATATTAATGGCATTAATAATAATAATAATAATAATAATAATAATAATAATGATAGTAAAAATGGTAATAGTAATATAAGGGTTAAAATGTTTACCATAATAGTAAAGATAATGATAATAAGCCATAGCTAGCATTAGTAATAATAGTAAGAATAATAGTGAGGTTAGTAATAATAATAATATTAAATGAGGAAAAGTCTTAATCATAATAGCCCTAAAGTTGTGGACCATTATTAATGATAATATTATTATTGGCTAGGAAAATCATAAAGTTAGGTTAAGTAATAGTAGTAGTAGTAGTAGTAGTAGTAGTAGTAGTAGTAGTAGTAGTAGTAGTAGTAGTAGTAGTACTAATAATAATAATAATAATAATAATAATAATAACAATAGAGATAACTATATTAACAATAAGGTTGTTAGTAATAATAATAATGATAATAGTATTAGTAGTAGTAATAGAAATAATGATAATAATAATAATAATAATAATAATAATAATAATAATAATAATAATAATAATAATAACAATAACCATTTTAAATGCTAAAGTTGTAGCCTTTTAAATAGTTTGACCTAGTTATAAGTATTTTTTGAAATTAGGTTAGGAAATAAGGAGGATACATGATAATGATATTAATAACCATGATAATAAAACACTAATAATAATAAGAATAATAATAATAGTAACATTGAGGATAATACTAGTAATTTTAAATAAAATTATTAACGCTTATAGAAAATAATTTAGGGGCTAGGGAAGTTGGAGCACCACCTCAGGTTAGTGGTGGAACCGGCGGCGGCGACGACGGCGGTGGTGGAGGAGAAAAGAGAGGGAAAGATGGGTATGTAGGCTAAGAGAGGGAAAGTGGAGGGGTGTTTGAGGTGGAGGAAGATGCAACAGGCGAAGAGGGGTGGAATGAGGGTGGTGGCGTGGCTGGAGTGGTGGCGCGGCGACCGAAGGTGGTGGAGGGTGGTGGAAGAGGGGGGAGGTAGAAGGAGAGGGAGGCAGGGGAAGATGAAGGTATGGGAAGGTAGAGGGAGGTCTGCTGGACATTTTGGAGGGTGGAGGAGGTGCTGGTGGTGGTTGGATTGGCGGCGAAAGGCGGCGCAAGGGGCGGTGAGGGGCTGGAAGGGGCTGCTCAGGGTGGCGATTTCGCACTGCCAGGGCGGCACATGCAAGGCGAGGTAGGGGCCGATGGTGGTTCTTTTTTGTAGAGGGAGGTGTGGGGAAGGTTTTTGTGTGTGGAGTTTGCGGCGGAGGTGGCTGACAATGGCGGGATAGGTGTCTGTTTGGGCGGTGGTGAAAAAATGGGGTTATGGGCTGCGGGAAAAAGGAGCTCGAACCAGGCTGCTAATGGGGGGTATTTATAGGATAATTGAGGGGGAAAACGACTAATGGGAAGAGGAAAAATGGGGCAGGTGTGGAAGGACCACCGGCTGGCGGTGGCAGGGGGTGCAGCCCTGCCAATTACAGGTTAGGTCGGGTCGGGAGAAGAAGGGAAAGGAGATGGCACGCAGGGAGGGGAGAGATGGGCTTGTTGGGGTTGAAAAAGGGAAAGAAAATGACGAGAAGGGCAGGGGAGGATGGTCGGCGCTGGGCTGGTGGCTGCCAGCGAGATTCGGGGTTGCAGGGTCGATTTGCAGGTCGCTGCAGGTCGGGGAAGAAGAGGGGATGACTGGACCGGTCGGTCCAGGGGGAAAAGAAAAAAAAAAGAAAAGGACCGTCCGGCCTGGGTAAAGGAGAAGGCTGATGCGCGAGACGGGCTAGGGAGGAAAGGATATCTAGGCTGACAGGCTGGCCCAAACCGGGGGAAGATGGAAGAAATGTAAAGGAGGAAGAAAGAAAAAGGAAAAGAAAGGAGAAAAGGAAAAATGGAAAATGGGAAAATGATAAAAGGGTTGGGTTGGGGGTATTTGGGTCTTTATTTGTTTATATATTTAATTTAGATATTTAATTTTAATAATAATTATTTTAAGTATAATAATTAAATTCATTTTTAAATTAATTAGCCTATTTTGGATAAATTGTCCTTAACTTCCATTTTTATTAGTACAATGTCCAAAATTTTCTAAATAAATTATTTATTATTTTCTCCTTATTTTCCTCAATTAATTTCCTCTTTATTTAATACAGTAATTTATTTTCTTAATTTTCCCTAATAAATAATTATTTTACCATAATTCCTAAATTAGGGTTTTGGGGGTATTACATAAACCTCCAATCTTGGCTAATCCAAAACCTCTAATCCACAATACTGGTGGTTATAGTAGAGATGTGGGCAGAAATATAAAAACCCTATCCCAAGATGAAATGGAGGCCAGGAGGACACAGAATGAGTGTTTTTGGTGTCCTAAGAAATTTCACCCCTGGCATAGCTGTGCAAAGAGATAGCTTCTAATCATGGATGTCACAGAGGAAAAGGATGGGAGAGACCTGGAATTATCAGTGGATGGAGAGATTGAACCAACACAAGGGGACACCCCTCACATATCAACGCATGCACTTAGTGGAACTCCAACCTATCATACCATATGGGTGACAAGGCATATAAAAAAAAGATCTATTAGTACCTTGATTAATAGTCGTTCAACCCACAATTTCTTTGATCTATAGGTAGCTAAACAGTTGAGTTGTCCATTAACCCCAACACCACCTTTGGATGTAGCAGCGGTAGATGGTAGTGCCCTTAATTAGGGTTGTTCATGTTATCCGATATCTGCTTATCCTATTCGATATCCAAAGCGATCTAATCCGAAAAAACAAATATCTGATTTGATTTTTTTTTCAAATCAAATATTGGATCCGGTCAATGAAAAGTCAAACAAATCAAATATCCGATCTGACAAATACAAATAATATTCGATTCGAAGAAATATATATATATATATATTATTTTATATATAATTATATTTAAATGAATATATAAATTTTACTTACTTAATTTATTACTTGGACCAAAATTTAATTTAGTGTAATTATATTTTTAATATAATTATTTTTTAGAATATTTAATTTAACCCCCTCCCCCAACGGCCTATGTATGCGTGAACAGTAGATAGTAGCATTGTAGTAACACGCAGCAAGCCATGCACTACTAACTATTGACTATGCTATGCAATGTACGCAGACTATGCACTACTCTAGTCATTGGTGCTATAGTATTTATTTCAATTTTTTTAAACTAGTAATAGTGTAGTACACACTATGCAGTCGGCACTCGTAGCCCCACACCCATATTGGCCATATCCCCACTCCCCGTGCCTTAGAAAATTTTTTTCCCTCTTCTATGTATTAGCTTTCCCATTTTTCTCTTCTATAGTCCTTCAAAACCGACCGCCTCCTTCGCGTGCTCTCCCAATCCCAGGCTCCCAACAACAACCTGTTCAATGTTGCTCACCGTTCAACTCTGGTGCTTCCTACATGCTACTGCTCTCCTATCATCTTTGTTTTCAATATACTGCTCATTGCGCAACCATCACTGAATTTTAGTGGGTAATTTTTTTTTTCGAACCCTAACTTTTAATTTAAGTTAAATTAATTACTAAATTGAGTATGTATGAGGTATATGTTAGATTTGGATGGATTAATTGTGTGGTATATGTTTGATTTGTAAAAATTTGGACTCTTGACCTATTATGCCCTAAATCGAGTAGGTGTTATGTGGTCTCTTCTATTTTTTAGATTTGAATGAGTTGTATTACTAGCTATTTTCTATTAGTAATGACTTAGATTATTGGTCTCCCGCTTGAATATTGCATATTTCACACAAATTGTTAATATTTCACAAAAAAGTAGTCTTATGATATTTTTCAAAATTGGAAGAGTAGTATAATTAACTATGATTAGTAATGTGTTGCTTCATAAATCAATTTTGACCTTTTCAATTAATGTGGTATAATTAATTTTAATTGCTATACTATGTAATGTGAGTCTTTAGTGGAAGAAATGTTAATATTTCATAGAAAATCAGTCTCATGATATTTTCTAGATTTGGAAGAATAGTATGATTAGCTATGATTAGTAATGTGTTGTTCCATAAATCAATTTTGACCTTTTCAATTAATGCGGTCTAATTAGTTTTAACTGCTATATTCTAGAATGTGAGTTTTGAGTGAAAGAAATGTTAATATTGTTCTGTTTTTGTTAATTTCTAGCTCTAATCAATAATGGTCGATAGTAGTAATGTGAGGGATGTGCCTGCTGAAGAGGTGGAGAGATTATCTCCATTTATAGAGTCAATTGGTGATGACTTACCAGCCAATAATGAAGAAGAGAATACAAGTTCTCCTTCTGTAGCTTCAAGTGGTGCTAAACAAGTAGCATCTTAAGGTAAGAAAAGATCATGGGTGTGGAAAAATTTTACAAAGATGAATGATAATGCTTTGAGAGCTACTTGTAATTATTGTGGAAAAGATTATGTTGCTGATCCAAAAAAAGGAACTAGTGTGATGATAAATCATATTAATTCTTGCAAAGAAACTCCGGCTAATAAGGAGAAAAATATGAGACTTGTGGCCATTCTTCATGTAAATGAAGTAAGAAAAGAGAGTGATGGATCAAATATTCCAAATCTTGGTTTAATGAAACTTTTGGGTTCTTGGAAACTTAATCAAGAGGGTGGTAGAAAGGCTTTAGCTAGGATGATAATTGTAGATGAGCTTCCCTTTAGGTTTGTTGAGAGAGAGGGATTCAAAAATTTTGTGGAGGTTATTCAACCTAATTTTATCATGCCTTCAAGGGTGACAGTGACTAGAGATTGTTATAAATATTTATGGAAGAGAAGAACAAAACACTAAAATGGAATTTTCATAAATCTGGTTGTAGGGTTAGTCTCAGTACTGATTTATGGACTTCATGTCAAAATCTTGGCTATATGTGCTTGACTGGTCATTATATTGATCAAAATTGGAATTTACAAAAAAAAAGGTTCTTAATTTTTGTCAAGTGGTTGGTCATTCTGGTGAGATTCTTGGCAAAACTGTTGAAAAATGTATTCTTGATTGGTGAATTGACAAAATTTTGACAATAACAATTGATAATGCTAGTTCTAATGATTTTTACATCAAATACTGGAAAAGAATCGGCATTTGGGGTGGTGGACTACTTTTGGATGGAGATTGTTTGCATATAGGATGTGCTGCCCATATTCTAAATTTGGTTGTAAAATAGGATTTAAAAGAGAACATTGAATAATATTATTCGATTTCGGTTGGCTGTGAAATATGTGCGATCATCTTCCGCTCATTTGGCAAAGTTAAAGATTTGTGTTGAACAAGTGAAATTAAGTTTCCATAAATTTGTTTGTCTTGATATTGAAACAAGATGGAACTCTACTTAATGCTTTATTCTACTATAGAATTTAGAAAGGCTTTTGACTTGTTGAGGCAGGATGAGAAGTATGATGATGAGCTTAATAAGACTAAGGGTAGTCCTGAAAATGATGATTGGGAGTCTATTCGTTGTTTGCTTCCTTTCTTGAAAATACTGTATGAAGCTACTTTGAGGATTTCGGGTTCTCTTTATGTCACTGGAAATGTTTATTTGCAATAAGTTTTACTTATTGGTATACTGATTGATTCTTGTATTAATGATAGTGGTGATGAAAATGTGAAAGCAATGGCATGTAGGATGAAGGCCAAGTTCTCTAAGTATAAGGTTAACAAAAAGAATATGAATTTCCTAATGTCTGTTGCTGCAGTTCTTGATCCCGGTAGTAAATTGGTCTATGTTGATTAGTCTATTAATGAATATTTTGGTGAATTGGGTGATGTGAATGATGATTTTTCCAATTTTGATGAATATGAAACATATCAAAGTGGTTCTAGTGCATATTTAAGTTAGGATGTAAGAAAGTGTTTGAGGTGTTTGTTTGCATTCTATTCTTCTTGTGAGTCACGACGAGTATCTATTAGTAAATCAAGGACCTCCTCTACTAGTGATTCAGATGTTTTACTATCATCTAATTGCATGAAGTAAGAAGACAAATGGCTAAAAGATTTAAGATGATGAGGTAAAACCATAATATTGAGGAGAAATCTGAATTTGGTGGAGGTCAATCAAGGAATGAGTGAGGAAATTGAGAGTTCTCTTAGTCCTAAAGATGTGTTAGGTTGGTGGAGGAATAATGAATTAAGGTACCCCATCATGAGTGCAATGGCCAAGGAATCCTACCTATGTCTATTTCTAATGTTGCATCAGAATCGGCTTTTAGCACTGGAATCAACATGGAGTACTCGTGAACAAATTCAGCACACCCTTGGCCCTCATCCAATATATATATATATATATATATATATAATTTCTTCCATTTATGTGATTGGAAATTGATCAGTATATTGCTTCCTATGTCCGCAAGGAACTCACATCATGAGACATCGGGTCTCACTCTTTTTAATTCCCCATTCTCTTATGTTTCGGTAATTAAATTTTCATTCATTTTGTTGAAAGGTGGGCTAGGAATGCTTATTCAGAATGTTCCATAAGGGCATAATCGTATATATATATATATATATATATGTGTGTGTGTGTGTGTGTGTGTGTGTGTGTGTGTGTGTGTGTGTGATTAAATTAAATTAAATTTTGGTTCTATCGTAATCTAGCCTTGTTGATCTTGAAAGCTACATTTATTCTATCAGAATCGAGCCTTGTTGATCTTGAATCATCTCATTACTAAAAGTACATTAATAAGTGGCAAGAATTGATTACGGTAGTTATATAAAATCTTTTAATGTTATACAGTCTCTCACCCTCACCTCCACCAACTTATAGGCAACACTGAAGCAACAGCGAATAACTCAAAAATGTCTAAATTGTTTAGCCCTTTTTTTCCCTCTTTGATTCCCTTGCTGCCAGATTTTGATGATTATCAAAGTATCCTAGGAATTTCTATACTCATATGAGTTTTGTTAATTAACCCTAAACTTACCACCTATTTCATTGAGTGTTTAAACAATATAAAGAGGATAAATAGTATAAAGAACAAGGAAAGAAAAGGATAAGATAAGGCCTGGTTCTTGCTAGATTAATAGAGAGAGGAGAGACAAAAAAATAATGGCTATTTACTTAGTAATTTTCTTATTTTGACGTTAATCCCAGGTGGGCATGCACACTCTGCATCTCTAATATTTTTACTACTTGTAAAATATTTTTTCTTCAGCCTTTCCCTCCATTTCCTATATAGGTTCTTACATTATATCTTTATAGCTCTTTCAACATGCTCTCCGCTAGGCAACTCGTATTTTCCCTATATTTTGATAAGCCTTTTGTTGCCTACCACAAACCCCTTGAATCTACATCTAACTCCTATCACATTCCATCCTAATGTCACAAACAAACTCAAATGTCATATGATAAACCATAATAAACCATAAAATATATTCAATCAAACTCCAATGTACTAGGTTCAATCATAACAAAAATATGAAAGAAAGAAAGAAAGAAAAGGGTGAGACTCTTTTGAATACCTTTTCAATACCTCATATGAAATATGAGGTAACAAACTCCAATTATTAATTTTACTTCTGATTCTTCAAAGGAGGAAGCAGAAGGTGTTGCTTATCGGTGGAGATATATGGTAGAAAATGGACATGAATATTAGGTCTTATATAGTTAAGATGCTTGTCTTAGTCTAAATTATGCAAGTATTCATATTTTCTACTAAAAAACATGAATTTCAGCTAGAGATGATGGAGTGAAACAAGGCTCATGTTCGAACAGAAAATAATCAAAGAAGCTCAATTCAAAAAGTGCATCCCTTTTCCTTATGAACTATTTTCCAACAATGGCTATTCAGGCACCAGCTTCTCAGGTTAATTCTGCCTCTTTGGCTAATATGGTTGGTACCTACTATAAAGTAGCAGGAAATTAGTTTCCCAAATTTATTGGTGTTAACTTTTACATGGTATTAACATCACTTCTCAAATAAAAGAAGAAAGAGAAAATAAGAGTTAATAGAAGTTTTAATTTATCTATTAATTTTTATTTTAAAATAAAAAAATGAACTAAAAATGATATTTTTTTAGAAAACAGATAGATTAATTACTACAAATTAAATGATAATAGTAAGTGTGGTAACAGATATATCATATAATCAATTGATCAAAACCAATAAAAGAAATACCCAATTTGGCATAATTAGGGTTTTTGAGCCCGGAATGTATATCCGATTAATTCTTGCTAAAATATTAAATTGATGGTTCAGAATTGAAATTAAATATATTCTAATGTAAATTATATAATCAATTGAATAAAACAACCCGATTATACAATCTAATTTAAACCCGCAAGAGTTTTAACCTAAAAATCCAATTTCGATCAATTTCACACAATGTTTTCAAATCAACACTTCCGATATGAAATTAAATACATTTCAAAGGATATTATAAAATTAATTAAATGAAACAACTCAATTATGCAACCCAATTTCATTATACACAAATTTTGACCTAGAGATCCAATTCTGATTACTTCCATATAAATTTCTCAAATTCCGATATGAAATTAGATGCTTTTTATAGCATATTGTAAAATCAATTTACCCAAAATAGCTTAATCGGACGACTCCGAAAAAATTCTGCCATAATCTGGCCCAAAATTCAATTTTCACAAATCAACCAAATACACTACAATTAACTACTCTAAATCAATCATACAACATATATATACATAATCAAACAATCAATTTAGATTTTCATAAGCTAATTCATACTCAATTAATCAAATTAAATGTTAGGGTTTTCAGAAATTTATACCAAATGAAACTAACACAAATCAGAGCAGATGAAGGCCGGAGAAGATGCGCCGGAGGTCGAGGACAACTCTCTGGTGACCGGCTAGGCTTGTGATGGCCGAATGGCGGCACAACGTGCGCTGTTTGCCACTGCACGCGGCTGCTGCTATTGCGAGTGCTGTTGCGGCTATTGCTGTGGCTGTTGCTTGCTGCGGTTACTGGCTGTGTCGCCGGTGGTGGCTAGTTGTGGCCGGCGGTTGATTGGAGTGGAGGAACAGGGAGGAGGTGTGGCTGGGTTGGAGCTCAGGCACAGGGAGCATCACACACGGGAAAGAGAAAGAGAAGAGAAGGGAGAGAAGAAAAGAAACAAGGAAAAGGAAGAGAGAGTCGGGGGGAACGGGTCGGGATTTGTTTGTTTGTTTGTTTTGGTTTTTTTTTTTTTGCAAATACACCTATATAAATAAATACTAAACATCTAAAAATATTGTTGGAAAATTTTATCTACAATTTATTTAAAGAAAACTCATTTTGAAAGGATCCGAAAGCTTAAAATTGATATACGGGCTATATAAAGAATTTTGGAAGTATTTTCGGAAAAATTTACCAACGAACATAAAACTCTATATAATTTACGAAAACACATTATAAGAACTCGAAATAATATTTAAAAGCCTATAAGAAAATATTTAAATCCAATTCTAATAAACCAAGACTAATTTTAATAATTTTCGAAATCGGTTTTCCGCAAACTAAAAATGGTAAAATGGAATAAAATTAATTTTAAAAATAAATTCATAAATAAGCTCCGAAATATTTTTTAATTTAAAACTTTCCAAAGATCTTAACGACTTCAGAAATGAATAAATTAAAGGTTGGAGATATTTTCTACAGATAAAATTATTAAAATAAATTTGACTATTTTAGACGAAAATTTTATAATTTAAATAATATATATACCGTTAACGAAATATAACTCCAAAATAAAGTCTTAATCACACGACGAAGTTATAATAAAAAACGAATCTAAAATATAAAAATCAAAATACGAAAAAGAATGGAAATACATATTTTTAACCGAAAATCAAAATCATATGAATATAATAAAATCACGGTCGTGAACGAATTTATCTCAAATGATCTACAACAACAACGATAAATTAAATTCAAATATTAAGTCGAAATCGTAGATCAATCCATAAAATAAATCGAAATTAAATTAGTTAAATGTTTATATCAAATTACTCTAATAAAATAATTAATCTTAATAAAATTAAATTTTAAAATACGGGGTATTACAAAATAAGTAATAATATGTATTAGTAATAATTAATAATAAAATATCTAATAAATATAATATTTGTGAATAAATGTGAAATGTAATTAATAATGAGAAATAAAATATAAATATGAATAAGATTAATATTAATCATAATTACCAATAATTAGTAATAATATTTTTTTAAATATTAACAAATAATAATAATATTCAAAAATAATTATTCTTAGTAATAATAAAGACAAATATTATTTAACTCCATGTTAGATAGAATCAAATAGGGATATTTTAATATATTACCTTACTAGATAGGATCAAATAGGAAAAAAAAATTCATTGCCCTATTTTTTAAGAATAAAGGGGGGGGGATTTTATTATTGCACTATTTATTATGATCAAATAAGAGAATTTTTATTCATTCCCCTATTAGATTGGATTTAATAGGGGATGTTTTATATTATACTATTTGTTAGAATCAATTAAGAAAAATTTCAATTGCTCTATTAGATCATCTATAATAGGTCAATTTTTTTATTACCCTATTTAATATTTTAAAATTGCCCTATTTGACTATATATCTTGTAGTGGCTCTTTTATCTAGTGGGGGGTTGCTCCTATGGAGGCATATGCTTGTAATGATCAATTCTTTGTGCTCTTTGATCTCCAACTAATATGACAACATTTTTTTAAGACAAAGACAATGCATAGCATTTGAAGTTGATAGAAAAAATTGATAAGAGTATTAATTACCAAATGAATTTTTATTTAGGGTCTGTTTGGTTTGTGAAAAATAAGAAGGAAAAGAAAATGAAAATGAAAGAAAAATGAAGGAAAGAAAAATAAGAGAAATCAAATTTCTTTTACTTGTTTGGTTGTTGAAAAAATTGTGGACAATATAATTCTTGAAAAGAATTTTTTATGTTTGGTTTTACATAAAATAATTTCGAGGAAAGTTGATTATTATTGTTTAAATACTTTTATATATTTGATTAAAATTAAAATATTATATTAATAAATAAATAATTTCATAAATTTTTTATTGTCCAATCTGTTAGAAAGCATCTTATCATAATCATGATATAAAATATAAATAGTTCTAAGTTTGTAGATAAATAAATGCATCGTATCAGCTAAATAGAACGTTCTTCAAAATAAGTTCACGATGAGATATAACGTTACGATATGTTTGGATCAATGTAACTTTCAGTTGTATAGAATTTGGTATGTGGGTGTAAAATAAGGGACAATAGATAAATATTTTTAGTAATTTATTTCAATAAAAATTGAGGGACAATATATATATATATATATATATATATATATATATATATATATATATATATATATATATCAAGAAAATATCACTAGCAGCAATATTTACTACTTACTTTTAGTTACTTTCTCCGATAGATTATTTATTTATTTAATAAGCACCAGATCAATTGTCATACCATAAGGTTCACTCCAAAAAACAATCACCTCAATCCGGTTCATAATTGCAACACCGACCAAAAATAATGAAAAAATAAAATTTGATGCATCAGGCTTCAATGGGCTCAGTAACCAAACAACACACACTAAAATTTTGATAAGAAAATTTGGAGAATAGGCGATCACATTCATCGATATCCATATATCGGTTCGTGGCGGCTACAATTATACAATGAAATATTAGTACCACAATATAGTATCGGCTGCAATTTTACAGTTTATAGGTCAGTCACAATGCGAAATTCCGAAAATGTAGTTGTTTTAGAAAATCACATATTTATTACTGTGATATAAGTAAAATTTCGGATATCAGCCTATATTTTACTCATATTAGTCAATATTTACCGATATTTATTGTGTAAAAGAATTAAAAAATCACGCCGCAACATATAAAATATCATTCGCGACACCCCGACCATAACCGCGGTTTTATTATATGGCTACAATTAAATAGTAGGAGTATTTTTTTTTACATCTGCTCATTATTCGATTATTATTATTAGTAATATTATTATGTTTTTTTAAAATTTGGGCTAACATCAATTCTCCGAAATGAGTGTCGAGTTTAGCTAGCTATAATTTTTCTCACTAGTTTTATATTTTTCTTGGGTTTGACGGAGGTAAATATATCAGTATAACTTTCCTTTACTTTTTCTTTCTTATTTTATTTCCTTATTACTTTATGCGCAACCAAACAACTGATTTCTATTTTCCATATGATTTTCTTTCCTTTCCTCATGATTTTCTAAGAACCAAACAAAGCATTAAAGACTTCAATCCTCTCTCAACCTTGAGGATAAAGCCAAAATAAAGCGTCGTAGATAGATCAAGTTAAGGGATTATACAACAATAATATAGTCAGCTAGCTTGCTAATACATACATCATTAATGAGATAATTATAAAATATGGAATGAAAATTTTGATTTTGTTCCAATTAAGGAAAAATATTTTTGAAATTTCAATGAGGCATAGATGTTTGAAGTTTGTTTCTATTAAACAAGTTTTCTATCAAAATAACATTATTCATCTACAAAAGGCAATATTTAGCAAGTTAGCTTTGGTCTTGGATGACAAGGAAGGACATTCATTAGTCGCATATGGCCCAGGAGGTGAAATCAATCAAAGAGAAGGATAATTAGTCACACCAAGTTTTTCCACGTGGTGGCCCCGTACAGAAGAAGGAAGTTCATGGATAAGGAAGCAATTTATGAAGCTGTTTCAAGCGGACAGGCTACCAAAGGCCACAATTACCTCTTTTGGGTTCCATAAACTACGGAGGAGCATAGGTTGATGTCATTAATATGGTCATGTAAACCGAAGGCCACAGTTACTTCTTTTGGGTTCCATAAACTACGGAGGAGCATAGGTTGAAGTCATTAATATGGTCATGTAAACCGTCCAAGTTCCGGGTTATGATGGCATTAATATGGGGTCCATAAAAATAAAAATAAAAATATGGAGAGTAGTTGATAATGATTTCTAGGACGGGTTCGGTATGGTTATATTCGTATCTGTATCAGTATCTAATAAGAAAATTCGTATATGAATCCATATCTAATTTTAAACAAATATCCATTAATACATCTATATTTATATTCATTGGATATCCATTACTCAAAGGATTATCCGTTTACTATCCAACGGATAAATCTATTACTCATCAGATAAATTCATTTAGAGTCAAGTAAAATGATAATTTTAATATTAATTTATACTATATTTATTTTAAAATTAAAGGTAAAAGAGTAATTATATATCGGATAAACGGATACGGATATAAATATGAATATAGATACATGTATTTTTTCATCATCCATATCTATAATTATATCCATTTATTTATATCTATTTTATTATCTTTCGAATAAAAGTCATCGAATTTTGGATAAAATCGGTCCATTGTTTATGCCTATGACTATACCCATCGTTGATTCTGAAGTTTGAGTAGGCCTATGATATTAGCGATTATAGGTTGGCCGAATAGTATGGTGGGTTCAGTGTATAAGATTATTACAAAGATCTCGGTGAACCGATCGAAGAAGGTCATCCATTACTTGGTTAGCGAGACTCAATCGACCTTTATAAAAGATAGGCAAATCCTTGATGGGTTTTTGGTGGCCAAAGAGGTGATGTCACATGCCACGACTTAGGAAGAAAAGAAAATGAGTTTTACTCAAACTAGACTTCAGTAAAGCGTACGATTCTGCTAGGTGGACCTTCATTGACAAAGTTTTGGAGATTATGGGCTTTGGGAATTTACGGAGACAATAGATCAGTCGGTGAATTTGTACCGCGTCTGTCTATCCTGGTGCATGGGAGCCCTGCTAAACAGTCTAAGATGGGGAAGTGACATAATGTAAAATTCTGGAAGGAGATTCGAGAGAGAGAGAAGCCCAGAGTTCTTTTATTATTTTTTACTGTATGTCTTCGTACAAATATTAAAGCCAGAGGAGACTATATAAAAGAGTCTTAACCGGCTTTCTAGAACTTATCAAAATGTCCTAATCATATACAGCTGGATGAATATTAAAAGATATATTTACATATATTCCAATAGCCCCTCCTCAAGCTGGAACAGGTGGCTTAGACACAAGTCCAAGCTTGACTGTAAAAAATTTATGAGGTTCAGAGCACAGAGGCTTAGTGAGAATGTCAGCAAGCTGCAAGTGAGTTCTGACATGCAAAATATTGATGAATCTAGACTGAACATAATCCCTTACAAAATGACAGTCTACCTTGAGGTGCTTAGTTCGTTCTTGAAAAACTGGATTTTCTGCAATATACTTCACAGCAATGTTGTCACAGAACAAGTCAATGGGCTTTGGAACTTTACTCAATATATTAGACAAAAGGCCTTCAATCCAAATCAACTCACTTGTACAATAACTTATACTTCTATATTCAGCTTCACAAGTACTTTTTGATGTCATTTTTCTGCTTCTTTGTCTTCCAAGAAACAAGTGAATCACCCAGAAAAATTGCATAACCAGAAAGAGATTTAGCAGAAAAAGGACAAGATCCCAATCGGCATCACAGTAGCCCTTGAGAACCAAATCAGAATCCAATTGAGAAGGATAAAAGAGACCAAGATTTATAGTACCTTTCAAGTACTTCAAAACATGTAAGGCTGCTGAAAGATGTGACTGAGCAGGAGCACTTAAGAATTGGCTTAACTGTTGGACAGCATATGATATATCTGGCCGAGTCATATTGAGATACAATAATTTGCCAACTAATCTTTTGTAAATCTCAGGCTCAATTAAAAGAGAAGTATCATCTGTACTTAGCTTCAAATGCTTAGGTACCGGAAACAGAGCTTCCTTACAATCAAGCATGTCTGAATCTTTCAACAAATCAAGAATATACTTTCTTTGGTTTAAAAGTATGCCGGACTTGGTTTAAAAGTATGCCGGACTTATCTCTGAAGACCTCAATCCCTAAGAAATACTTCAAATTATCCAAATCTTTAATAGTAAAGGTAGAATGAAGAGATTTCTTCAAAGAAGCAATTTCATCGAGAGAATTACCAGTGACTAGCAAATCATCAACGTAGGCAACAACAACAGTAAAGTGTCCATTATCATCATTTTTAATAAACAAAGAGTAATCTTGTTTGGATTGTGTGTAACCCAAATATAAGAGATGCTTGCGAAGCTCCACATTCCATTGTCGGGCTGCCTGCCTCAGACCATATAAAGATCTTTTTAGTTTACACACCTGTCCAAGTTTTGCTTTCTTATACCCCAAAGGAGGTTGCATATAGATTTCTTCATCAACATATCCATGAAGAAATGCATTATTGATATCTAGTTGATGTAGATCCCAACCCTTTGCACCTGCCAAGGCTATCAAAACTCTCACAGTTGTAAATTTTGCAACAGGGCTAAAGGTGTGCTTGAAATCTTTACCCTTAATTTGTTTATCTCCTCTAGCAACAAGTCTATCTTTACATCTTTCAATAGACCCATCAGGATTAAACTTGGTTTTATAAACCCATTTACTCGAAATTGCCTTTTTATCAGGTGGTAAATCTGTTAGTTCCCAAGTGTCATTGATTTCTAGAGCCTCCAACTCCTTATCCATGGCATCGATCCACTCATTTTTATCCTTGGCCTAATTATAGGAGCTCGGTTCATGCACAGATAAAACGTTTGCCAAACTAGCCAAGAACTCGGCATCTATAAAAGAAAGTTCAGGATCTAATAAAACATGATAAGCATGAGAGAGGTTAGCAGAAGAAGAAGTTGATTTATTTTGTAGAATAAATCCATCAAATTTCTTTGGAAGTTGTGTAGGCCTAGAAGATCTTCTAAGAGGTATTTCAATTTGAGTGGAACGTTGAGGATCAGAATCAAAATTAGAAGAAGGAGAAGATGAAGAGTTTGTATTTGGAGTTATAGGTGGAATTGAAGAAGAAGAAGAAGAATTATGATGAATGTCAAAGGAAGGAATATTTGTTGGAGAAGAATAAGGAGGAGCATAAGCAAGATTGACCAAAGGAAAGGATTTATGTTTAGATTTATCAAAAGAATATGGAAATATGTGTTCCTTAAAAATGACATCCCTGCTTAGAATAATCTTTTTATCTTCCAAATCATATAACTTGTATCCTTTTGAAGCATAAGGATATCCAAGGAATATGCACTTTCTAGATCGTTGAGCCATTTTATCAGAAGTTCTGATAGCAGCATAACATAGGCAACCAAACACCCTCAAGTGTGTATAATCAGGAAGCTTTTTCATCAAAACCTCATATGGTGCTTTCCAAGATAAAATAGAGGAAGGCATTATATTTATCAAATATGTTGCTGTAAGAAGAGCATCTCCCCTGAATTTTGTAGGAAATTTTGCATGAAACTTAAGAGCCCTAGCAGTCTCAACTAGGTGCCTATGTTTTCTCTCCACCCTTCCATTTTGTTGAGGAACCCCAGGTAGACTCCTTTGATGAACAATACCTTTTGAAGAAAATAGCGTAGTACAATATTCTTGAAGAATTTCAGTACCGTTGTCACTTCTGATCACCTTAACAACAGATTGAAATTGAGTCTCAACTTATGCCAAAAAACTAGCAATTATTTTAGGAACTTGAGTCTTATAATGAACAAGATGAGTCCAGGTGGTTCTAGAATGATCATCCAAAATGGTGAGAAAATATCTAGCTCCCGATAAACTAGGAACCCTGTAGGGACCCCAAAGATCCATATGCACAAGTTCAAAACAAGAAGCTGCTATTGAACTTGAAATGGTAAATGGCAACTTATGATGCTTTGCTAACACACATGCTTCACAATCAAAAGTTTCAGAACATACATTGAAAGGTAAATGTTCTAGTTTACTAATGGATGCATGACCAAGTCTTGCATGTAAAAGAGAAAAATTAGGATTATGAGCAGAAGAAAGATAAGCAACAGAATCATTAGCAACATAAGTATTTACAGGGAGGAAATGAAAGTATCCTTATTCTGAAACCGGTAAAGGCTTCCATGTCTTGTACCAACTCCTTTGATCTTATCAGTTGAGAGGTCCTGAAAAGTACAAGAGTGTTTCTCAAATTTTGCAAAAAGTTGGTTTTGGTCAAGTAATCTACCAACTGATAGGAGATTATGTTTAAAATCAGGACAAAAAAACACATTAAAAAGGGTAATGTCAGGAGTGAAAATGATATTTCCTATTCTGTCAACAATTTTTAATGAACCATCAGGTAAGGCAATGTGTATAGGTTTCTTTAGCATGCGTGTGTTAGCAAACATCTCTAAGTTAGAAGCCATGTGATCACTAGCACCAGTGTCTATTATCCAAGCAGAAACAATACCAGCAAAATTCACAGAAGGTTGGTAATTTGTATTATTGTTCTGCATCATCTTCATAACTTCCTTGGAAACGGCAGATAACATTTGAGTATCCATGATAGGAGACTGATTTGAAGAACCAGGTTCAAAATCAAGAGGAGAAATTCCTAGAATTCTAGAAGAGTCATGAACAGTAGCAGCAAGTCTAGTAGAAGAGTTATGAGGCTTCTTTCCTTTCAAATCCATATACCACTCGGGATAACCGACTAGTTTGAAGCATTGATCTTTAGTGTGACCCTTCTGCTTGCAATGATCACAAAATCTTTCATACTTCACCCTTTTGTAATCTTTGTAGTCTCGTTTAGCAGGTAATTGAAACTTGGAACCAGGTGGATTCTTGACAGATAGCAACGCGCTCATCTCAGAAGAAACATGATGAAGATTGAGATTAAGAGAATTTTGTTTTTCAATTTGCTGAAGAATGTGGTACGCTTTATTTACGGAAGGCATGGGATCCATACTAAGAATATTGGTCTTAAGTTGATCATAAGAATTGTTTAATCCACCTATCAACTAAATAAGCTTGTTAAGTTGATCGGCTTCCAAGATTCTCTTAAGCAAACCATAAGAGTAGTTGAGCATCGCACCACAAGAATAATCAGGAAAAGGTTCATAAACACGTAGCTTATCCCAGACTGACTTTAACTTGCCATAGTAATCAGCTATAGAATCATCATTTTGTTTAACAGACATTAAATCTTTATGACACTCATAAAGAAGTGGTGCATTTGATTGACCATAGCGTTCTTGAATTTCTAACCAAAGGCTTCTAGCAGAAGGAGTAAAAATAAAAGTCTCGGAAATTGACTTCTCCATAGAGTATAGAATCCAACCTGTGACCATGTAATCGTTGCGTATCCACTTCTGGAGGTTTGGCGAAGTTGCCAGAGGATGAGGAAGAGTACCGTCAATAAAACCGATTTTATTCTTCGCTCCGAGAGCAAGCTTAATGCTACGCCTCCAGTTAATATAGTTTCCGCCGTTGAAGACAATTTGACCAAGCTGACTGTTTGAAGAATCTCCATGGGAGAGAAAATATGGATCATTATAATTGATTGCTGAATTCAGGCTTTGAGAAATAGAATTTTCAGAATTCTCTTAATTTTTAGGCATTATGGACCGATAATTTCAAGAAACCGAAGAAGTTAGCAAGAATCTTGACAAAAAATCACTGGAAAAAAAACAGTACCCTAGAAATGTTGATTTCGCCCAATTTGATCAGAGAGTAGATCGAAAATAGTAGGAGATGAAGAAACGAGAAGAAACGAGAAGAAATCAAGAAGAAATAGAAAATCGACGATTTACAGAAGCAATTGAGCAATTCTAGCTCTGATACCATGTAAAATTTTGGAAGGAGATTCGAGAGAGAGAGAAGAGAGAGAGAAGCCCAGAGTTCTTTTATTATTTTTCAATGTATGTCTTCGTACAAATATTAAAGCCAGAGGAGACTATATACGGAAGTCTTAACCGGCTTTCTAGAACTTATCAAAATGTCCTAATCATATACAGCTGGATGAATATTAAAAGATATATTTACATATATTTCAATACATAAGCAAGGAGACTTGCTATCCCTTTTTCTGTTTATTCTTGTCACATGAACTTTTCACCTGTTGATGGTATGTGGTTGCAAGGTTGGGCTTGTCAGAGGGATTAATATTGGAAGGAACAACGTGCAACTATAGAGTTTGTAGTTTGCACATGATACGCTACTTTTTTGCACAACTGATATTGGAAATCTTAGGAACATTAGAACCATGATGGAGGGGTTTCACATTCTGTTGGCTTAAAAATAAACTATTCTAAATCATCACTGATCACTTATAGTTTTAGTAGAGAATGGCAGGAGTAAACGGCTAGATAGCTTCAATGCAAAATATCACAGCTACCTATTATCTATCTCGGATGTCCGTTAGGAGCCAATCTGAGAAGGGAAAATAATTGGCATCCCATGGTAGAGAAGATACAAAAAGAAGCTGGCTACATGGGATGTAGTCACCTGGCATGATCAGGTTTGGGACTTCCATAGTATATTAGCTAGAGCTAGGCTTCAAAAGGATGATGAGCTATAATGAAATCTTGAAAAGTATAGGTAATTTATCTGTTAAGTCTTTTTTTTGGGAAGCTGTACGAATTCATGTTCGGACTTGGAGTTAAAGACAGTCTTATGCCCCTAATTTGGGGAAAAATTGCCCCACCAAGAGTGTTTCTCAATTGCTGGTTCATTGTGTGACATAGAGTGAACACTTGGGATAGATTAGTGGCACTTCATATGATCGATAAAGTAGTTTATGCCTGTTGTTTAATGAAGATGAGGAGACAACTAATCATGTGTTCTTGCTTTGCAGAATTACTTGGCAATTGTGGTTCAATGTTAGTGGAGGGGAGTAAGCTAGTGCATTCAGGGTGGCATAAGGGAGTTATTGCCTGCTTGGTGTGGCTTAGTTCAAGGAACCAGACAAAGGAGAATTTGGAGCACCATGTTCTTTTCGCTTGCAAGCACTATATATAAAGTACGTAATAGAGTTTGCTTTGAAGGATTTAATCTGGACTGAAGCATGATCCTGTGGCCGTGCAAACTGAAGAGGGGATGGTGGGTGAATAATCTATCTCGAGACCACTTTCTAAGCATGAATGAGATGTCGTTGAATCCCAGCATACTGAAAGCCTACAACATTAGCAAGAGAAGACAGAGTTAAAGAGGTTTTTATATCTATTGAAAAGCAAATATACAAAAATATTTAGTAATTAGTCAAATAAAAAGGGACTAGGCCGTTGAAAGTTGAACCTCGGTTAGAGTCTTCCTACATAAATTTGCACGAGGTTGGGTGTTATTTACGTTTAAGCTCTGATAAATACCGTAATATCTTCATTTTTTTCACTCATGTAAAATTTTGCTTAAAAAAAATATAATACAGAAATCAACCCAGAAAAAAAGGAGTTCAATTGTCATATCTAATATAAGATGATATTTATCCTCTATGTCATAATAGATATAAGATTAAAAACCTATACAACAAAACTAGAAACATCAATGATTTCAAACTACTAAATTAAATCATCGTTGGTATACTCACCTAAAAACTTGTAAAGCTATTGTTGGTTTAACTGAGGGAAAAACCTATGAAGTAAATTTAAAATTTTAAAATTTCAACCTAGTATCAAAATATGAATGACCATTTACAACACCACTAAAATACATTACAATACAATTTTTTTGAAGCATAAAATATGTAAAAATAATAAATAAGTCATAGAGTGACAAATAACTCCAACTTTCAACCCAAGTAAAAATTTACAGAACTCAAACCAGAGTACCTGTATACAAACACCTAAATAAGCATACCATCAATACAATAGCATACACGCATTTTGTATTTGATTATAGCGTAGGAAAATATCATCTTGATTAACATGCATTAATGTATATAATGTTTATAACATGCTCACATATTATCATATTATTAGAAAGGTTCTCAAATCGCATGTAAAACTTATAAATATTAAAAGGGTATCATAAGAGAAATATAAAAAGTATAATCGCATGAGTTTACCGAAGTGCTAATTAATCAATTCTACCGGAAGATATTACCTATCTCATTCCAATTTACATTGTCACGCATTTTCATATATATATATATATATATATATATATATATATATATATATATAAAGTCACAACTTATAGCTTGTTTGTTTTTACTTAAGAAAAGTAGTTTTTCAGATAATTAATTATAAAAAGTAATTATAGATTTTTATAAGTGTTTGATATTACTTTTAATAAGTAATTATAAAAAAGTAATTTGTAAAAATTACTTTCTAAAAGTAATAATCTAGAAGTTATTTTGACCTACTTTTAAAACTACTTACTCATTAGTGCGGCACGGTACTTTTATAAAAAAAAAATCGTTCATAACATCCTCTCTCTCGCGCGCGCACCTGCTGCTTCTTCGTCTTCACTGTAGCTCGCGTGCAGCAGTTCACCATTTTTTCTACTTGCCTCCCACGTCGCCCATCCTCGAGTCAATTCGATTTCCCTCGGTCCCAACTTCATCCCTCCTCCTATTCTTCTCGGCAACAGAGAAAGGAGAGAGACAGAGAATGGTTTTTCTCTGTTAATCATCGCCGTCATCAATTTTGTTTTGTCTTCGCATATGTATGCATCCATTTATTTTTACCCCAAAGCTATAATCTGCCAAAATGTACCCCAGCACCACCACCTCTCGAAGGGCAGAGGAGGAGGAATAGGAATAGGTGAGAGTGAAGTAACGGTAATGCAGAAGCAGCAGCAGCAGCGGCTGCCATTATTGGAAAGGAAGGAAAAAAGGTGGATCTGGGAGCTTGGGGAAGAAGGAAGAAACTGAGTGTCTATAGAGAATATTGCGGATGAAAGCTAAGCCGATCGCAATTGAGGTTGGACGGCCGTATACCCAGTGATGGTATGAGTCAATCGTTTTTCCTTATTTTTTCCCCCATGCCCGATCTGTTCCTACTTTGGTTATTTTGTTGTTTTTGGTGTGTGGGGGAGAGAGAATTATTTATGAAGTAAGGGATGAACTCAGAGAAACGGTCGGTTGGAGTGTGGATGCAATTACACTGAATTTGTCGAGGTAGGAATGCAAGTGTGTGCGTGTGTGGCTCTGAGTATATCGAGGCCTGAGGAGGTGGGGGGAACCAGGAGGGAGGGATGTGACTTCACTCTCCGTAGTACTGCAAATAACTAAAATCACGATTTCCTTAGTTAGGATCATGGGTACTCATTCACCCTTAGAATTTTTCTTCTACTGTATTTTCATAAGGGAAATTTGTCTATTTTTTTTCCATCATGTCTTCTATTATGTGCTGTAAATGGAAGAGAATTATCAGCTTTATAAATCATTTAAGGTTACTTAGAACTTTTACATGATTAGATCTAGTAGCACATGGAATTGCTGGCATTCATTGATTCTCCTGAAAGTTCTGTTTCTATTTTCCTTTGTCTATTTTATGAAGAATACATTCTACTATAACTCAAAATGGTATGCTTAAGTAGGAACCTGTGGGATAGCCAAACAGTAGGATAGAATTGTCATTTTGTCTTTCAACTAGTCAATCATGAAGTGTCACAATTTGCTTCCACAGAAAAATTTAACCGACCCATGCAATTTGCTAAACTTATATTGCTTTTGGTTCCCCCTCCTCATCATTTTGGTTCTTGTTGTTAGAAGTCTTTCTTTCATCCTCATCATTTTCAATCTCTGATAAAGGCTTGTGAGTGTTTGGGTTAATGCCTCTCTGCCTTAGTTTCTTCTTCAGGCATGAGTTTCCCACGTAGGGACAGTACCATCCCATTCTCTGAATGTGCGTTCAACAGTAGGATCGAGCAGCTGGAAATAATGCACCGGAATAAGAACGTGTGGGGCAGGAGGAAGAGGAAAAGAAGAGATGGATTTGGTTTCCTATTGCAAGGAGGACGGTTCAATGGTTTGTTAATAGGGAAAATCATAGGTCTTGGTGTTATCATCTCGATCAGCAACAGGCTCACCAATTTAACAACAGAACACATACATTAGATGTATAGTTTTTTTTTAATAAAAAAAATGCTTAAGGATGAGAACTGAACCATTGAATGGTGATCGGTATGAGAATATGGACATACTATACTATATGTTGTATTTTTGATTTTGTTATCCTAGGATTTAGAGGACAAGGGATGTACGTACGTTGCTGAAAAATTTACACATGTATGACACTTGTGAAAGATTTAAAATTGCATATTCGCGTATATTAGTTGATCATAGAATATGGGCATAACTAATTGCGGAAATTCCAACTGTATAAAACACGAACGGAATAGTAGATCCAAGAACAGTGTGAGGATTTGATCACTTGAACGAAGATGGAAGAGAAATGATATGTTTTCAAACACATTCCTAGCCGGTTAGTAGAGTAAAGGACATATATTTGAGCAAACATTTATGGCTCAAACAACTAGTTTCCAATTATGCTTTTAAAAATAATTATTATTTTTTATATTAAAAAGAAAGTTATTATGTCATTAAATTTTTTTATAAAAAAAAAACACATTTGAGAAAAGTTAAAGTTTAATTTTAAATTTTTTTATACTTGTTAATGTTTCATATGCTTTTTAATATTTAATATTACATAATTTATATAGTAATTATTACTAAAATATATATATAGGAAGATAAAAACTAAAGATGGAAAAAAAAAGTAATTTTGTAGAAAAATGAAAACCAAACACTAATAAGGTACAATAAGTAGTTTTTTTGCATTAATCATTTATATAATAAAAGTAAAAACAAACATACATATTACTTATAAAAGTACTTTTTTAAAAGTAGATTTATAAAAGTAATTTTTATCTAAAAATAGTTATTAAAAATAAGTAGTACCAAACGACACCTATAACTTATTCCATTTGTCCATCTTCAAAACATAATATTACTCATATTCATGGCACAATAGATGAGAAAAATTACATGAACACATCACCTATAACTTTACGGCTATGATAAATACCCGTGACCTATAAGGCTATAACACTTGGCTACGACAAATACAACCACTCAAAAGATACCCTAGCCTGTACAAGTCAATAGTTCATGTAGAACCCGTAGATCACCTTTAAAATAGAGACAAGCGTCTTAACGCAACCATAACACGTACAAAATTATAGAAAAAAGTATCTACTGCACAATCCTACTTAGAGGTTAATCGAGCATATACAACCACCGGTTATCTCTTTTCGTATTAAATCTGATTTATCGATACTGATCCCAACAGAGCTTCCGTCCTCCGTTCTCTGTTTTTCTCCTGATTCCAAAAACAGAGAGAGAGATGTATTTGTCGTAGTTCCGAATCGTCTCCAGGATGCGATCCATCTTCTGAGTTAAATCCCGGCCGGCTCTTATCATTTTATACTATCGGTCTGTTTATGTGACAATTCCTTCTTCCGGGAACCGATGAAATTCTGCATGCTTTTCAGATGGATGAGAGAGCGGAAATTATATATTAATTGTCATAATAGGATCATTAAGTGAGTTGCAAGCTTTAATTTTTTTTATTTGCCTGAGAGTTTAAAGGAAGAATTATCGGATGCTTCTTAATATCTGAATTTTAAGTTGGATTTGTTTCCCAAATTTTTTATTATATATATGTATGTATCTATATATATGTAGGTGTTGATCGAGAAGAAGGCGAAGAGAGAATGGGAACATACATTAGAAAGAATGGCCATAATTATTATGTAAGAGTTGAAGAGAATGAAGCAGGGGGCTGTATATACAAAAAGCTAAGTGGAGCAGACCGAATAAAAACTTATCACAACCGTATTTAAATACAAAAATATCTTAATCGGATAATCCCAAACGATCCAAATATAACCGATTAAAAATCCAAATTTCACAAATTCGCATATATACATAGTCCAAATAAATCAAAAGAAAAGTTGGGGCTTGGATTGTCTTGTACCAAATAAAACAATGCAAATTGGAGTGATTGAGGATCGTTGGAACATGGCTTGAGGTCAAGGACTCGCTGGTGGCCGGACTGGGCTCGTAGAGTTCGAACGTCGCTGGTTTTGGTGAGCCATTGGTGTTGCTCTGCTCGTCGATGTCGCTGCTGGCGCTTATCTATCATGTTGGTGGAGGTCTACAGTGGTGAAGGCATGAGTGGAAGAGCCGGAGGCGTCATGGTTGAGGTTGCTCCTCTGTTCACTTCCTACCGTTGCCTCGCTTGCTGCTCCGCCACTTGTTGTTGCGCTATGCTAGAGTTCGTCGTCCGTTGTAGCTCTCTGGTTGGAGGTCGTCAGCGGCTCTTAGTGGTAACAACATGGCGTGGTAGTGGTGGATCTGGGTCGAAAGGGAGGAGTAGGAAAGGAGGTCGTGGGTTGGGGTTCAGGTTTTACACGCAGAAAATGAATGGAAAATGAAGAAAAAGGAGGTAAGAAAAAAAAAATTAAGAAAGGGGTGTTGGGTTGTCGATCCATTTTTTTTTATATATATACAAAATATTTAAATATAAGTTAGCTAAAATAAATTTTTAATTATGGTAAATTTTAACTTAAATATTTTATAAATTACTTTGTGCAGGAATAAAAGTTGTATCGAATAACAAGTTTTTTGACATAAAATAGATTGTAACACCTATAAAATAAAAGCACAATATCAACATAATATTTAAAATATATGATAGAATAATTTTTTATAAAATTTTGAGTGATATAAATTAATTTGAAATTTTTTCAAAAAAATCATCAATAAATAAAAATGAAAAAATGGAAAAAAAGATTTTCAAAAAAAAAATCATAAATAAATTATGGAATTTTTGAATTAAAAAATTTAGAAGGTTGTATCAATCTCGTAAAAAAAATTCACTAATAAAAATATGTCTATATATAAATATATTTATACACACAGGTGAATTTAATATTATTAAAATTGTAAATAAATTTATTTATAATTATCAACAACGAAAAAAATTAAATAAATATTAATATAATTTCAAAACTATAAATTAAATTATAAAACGAGTTGAATCTTATCAAACATTTACGAGAATAATAATTTGAATAAAATAAATAATTTAAAGTCAAAGATATTAAATCAACATCAAAATTACAACAATTTAGCTTTAAGGTGTTACACATATTGTGTTATTGTTGTTGTCTGTGTATGATTGTGGCTGGTTCCTCTAATTTGCCTCTGTAGCTCTGGCATATCCGATTTCTTTTTGTGTGGGTTTGCTAGCCTGTTGCCTTGCCCTCAATAATAAGGCCGTACATGAGTTTAAAGTGGGTTCACTTTTTTACTTATTTAACAAATAAACTTAAAGATAAAGTCTACGTTTAAAATATTTATAAAGGAATCTAGTTGAGTCGGTTTGCAAACTTTTATTGTTAAGGAGCTTTTACACTATAAATATGAAAAAATTTCTTTGCAGTTTATTTACGTAAAATTAATTGAAGAAAAATTAAAATAATTATAAAGTATTTAGTTATAAATATAAAATATTATATATATATATATATAATTATATTAATATATATATCTAATTATATATAAATATACAAGTAATATTCTTTATATATATATATATATATATATATATATATGTATATTAAAATATCAAAAAAAATAAACTAACCACTAAATAAATTAATCAACTTTAATTATTTTAATCTAAATAGACCATAAACTATTCTCAATCTTAAATTTTTTCTAATGAACCTCGATTCGTTGAACGAAATTAATAATTCAAGGTTAGTTTTTATAATAAATTGATTCCAAAAAGCTGATAATCTGGCCCCGTTTGTTTACCACGGTACCCGTAGGGCCGTAAGGCCGTAACTACAGTTTGAACTGATGGGGAAAAAAGGACGGTACTTTCTCCAGTACAGTTACACATATGCGATGGAGCTTATTATCAGTTATCTAATACATCAATTAATCGTAATTTAACTGTGAAGCACGAACTGTTCGGAAGAACGAAGGAGTGGAGCAGAAGAAAGGCGAAGAAGACAAAGCGAGCGGGTAGCTTTAGTAAAAGGGGAGTTTTCCAATGTTGTACAAAGAGGGAGACGGAAAGTAATGAATGAGGAAATATTATTTTTTAATAATTTAAAAAATAGAGATGGCAGAAAATGTTAATATATATATATATATATATTAAATTTATTAAAATTAAGAGAAAAAATAAATAAAATTTAAAATTATTATATATGTTAGTTAATTTTTATCATTAATAATTTTTTAATAAAAATTAATTCAATAATTTTTTCAATAAAAAATATTAATTAAATAATTTTAATATAAATTCTAATACGAATTTTTTTAAAAAAAAAGATGGAACGTTTTCAAAAGAAGAAGCGTCCCCGGTACAGAACGGGCACCCATCAGGCGTCCCCCTGCATCACTGAGAAGAGGGAGAAGAAGGTTGCATTTATAATTATAGGCGCTCGCGGAGGAAGGAGAGAGAGAGAGAGAATTTGTTTAAAATTTATCGGACAAATCTTTAATAATGTTTATCAATGAAGGTATTTTTCTTCTTCTAATAAAGGGGTTGTTTCATTGTCGCCTCCTATCTGTTTAAGAAGAAGAAGAAAATAATCTACATATAAATCAAAATTTCCAAATTGATCATACTTGCTTACAAATAGCTGGAAATTTGATCAAGTTTTAAATTTCGATTCTCTGAAAAACTTGTTTTTGAATCATCTGCACAGATCTACAATCTAACCAGAAGCCATCTCAAAAACACTAATTCGCTAGATATAATTCTGGTTTAATTTGTTTTGGAACCTGTTTGTTTGAAGATGACCAAATCATAAATCAAAATATGTTATGTGTTGGATTTAAATAAATAATACGAGAAGAAGACGAAGAAGAATAGGATGCAGTGAAGAATTTTTTTTTGTTCTTTTATATTTTGTATTTTAATTTTTATAAATTTTCATTTTCTTGATCATTGCAATAATTTTCCTCTAATTTTTATTTTTTTAATAATTATTTATAAATTTTAATTTTGGTAAATATGTATGAATTATGGTATAATAAATAATATAGAAAACATAAAATATTAATTTATACTAAATTGGTGTATTTTATATCTAACAATATTTTTAATTAAATATTCATAAGTATAATCCATAAATTATTGTACTCTATACATAAATAATATTATTTTAATGAAGAACTTCCTTTATTAGCATACATGTCAAACGTTTATGATATTATTTAAAATTCAAAAATATTTTTTTTCTTAATAATTGTGAGAGGACCAAAATGTTTATTCTTTATTTGACAATTATTCTCCGTAATTAACAAACCATTTATTCCTTATTCTAGTAGTTGTAATTAACAAGCATGGGTATGTGAAGATATCGAATAGAGATCAGGTCTCCTACGTGCAAGAAACAAATAACGATCATAGCTCAAGGTATAGTAATTGAGCCTTTATTTTACCGCAGTGAATCTTGGGCCCACTATATAAAACGGTTAAATCCTTAGGAAAAAATGTACTCTTATTATATATATTTTTATATTAAATATTGAATAATAATACAATTATTTTTAATAAAATAATTATTTTCTATTAAATTGAGATTTAAAATAAATAATATTTATTTTTTATATTAATTATATTATATAAAATATATAAATTAAAATAGTAATTTTTTTTACTACTATTATCCTTATACCAAAAGATCACTTAGAGTTATAATTCCTCCTGCTCATTATTGCTAGATTACTCCTTCGGTATATATCAAGGATGACAATAGCTTTGATTTGGGTCAAATTTGAACTCGTTTATATTATCTAGATTCATATCTATCAGATTTTAAAAGTTCAGATTCAGACATAAATTTATCTGATCTAACGGATAAACGAATCTTAAATGGATTCAATTATTTTAGAATTTTTTTAATAATATATATATATATATATATATATATAAATATACATACATTTATATTTTATATAACTTGGTATATATATATTTTTTAAAAACCCTACGAGTAAAAGAATAAATATTTTAAAATAGTTAATTTAACTTTTTAAATAATATTTTAATATTTTTAGAATAAAATATTATAAATAATATCTTTAAAAATAAACACAAAAATTAAATTAAAAAAATAAATAAAGATATCAAATACAATTACGATAAATGTAACAAATATAATACTAATACATATTTATACGGAAAGAAGTGTGAGTTGGATAATTTATGACTACTAAATCCGAACCTAAACCTATTTAAATATATATAAATTTAAATTTATAGAATATAAAAATCATAAATCAAAATTCGTTAAAAATTGAAGAGTTTGGCGGGTCGGGATGGATTCCACTGTCCATGCCATTGTAGTGTGTGTGTCAGTGTGTGTGTGTTTTTCCCTATATATACATATATATGAGCAGGCGCAGACGGTGCGAGGTTGAAAACACTCCTTGTCACAGTACGTGCGTTTTTTCTTAAAACGAGATACGGCCATGACGATCCGCGCCAAAGTTGTTACCATTCAACACGAACGGAGGCATCCCTCCTCCTCCGACTATGATCCCGAACAATCTGAGGCCGGCGCTTCTTCATCCGTGCGTCGATCAACATCTCGGCGGACTCCGCCGTCACAGCATTCACCAGAGGCGATCGCTTCGCCTCCTGCTCTCGAACCAGGAAGCCCGACGCAGCCCAATCATCCAGCGCCTTCACAAACCGTCCGAGGAACTCCGACACAAGCAACCGCTGCAGCACCATGCCCCCGAAGCATGAGAGCGGTAACTTTAAGAAAAGGCAAGAGTTCGATTATAGCTCCGCCATACCCATGGGCTACGGATCAACGAGCAAGAATTCATAATCTCGATTACCTGGTACAACAGAACTTAGTAAACATAAAGGGTTTCGTCAAATGCAGAGCATGCGGGAGAATGTTTGAGATCTCTTATCATGTGATCGACAAGTTCCTTGAGATCGCAAGATTTATTACCCAAAATCAGGCTACGACGGATACTCGAGCGCCTTCTGTCTGGATGAACCCTACTTTTCCTGACTGTCGAGAATGTAGGCAGACCAACAGTGCCTGGCCTGTTATGGCCAAGAAAAAGAAGGAGATCAACTGGCTTTTCTTGATGTGCGGTCAGATGTTGGGATGCTGCACCATCCCCCAGCTCAAGTACTTCTGCAAACACACGAGTACTCACCGGACCGGTGGAAAAGATAGCCTTCTCTATCTTACGTATTTAGGCATATGTAAGCAGCTCTATCCCGGAAAGCTATCCATGTTTTCTGGGATCTATGATGATGAATCAAGTGATCAGAGTCATTAGATACATGGTTAGTTTTTTTTTTTTTTTTTTTTCGGTTGTTCTGAAATCAACTATTGATCAGCCCGCTTTTGGATTCAGTAGAATCTGCTTTATGTCGTTTGTTCAGGGTTGGAATTCGAATTCACCCTTCTTCGTCAATCTCGTACGTGGAGGCGATTGTCAGCTTGTTATCTTACTCTCTTTGTTAATGTAATTGGTGCTTCTTGTCCACGTTTCGAATTCGTGCCATATCTTTTATTATAGTTCTTTTATGATATTATTAAAATAATCTGAAGGGCAGTGAAATTAAATATTTATCTCATCCTAAAAGTAATTAATTTTAATAATTAACAAATTATTTTGATAGTTTATAAATATACTTTTAATAAAAAAAATTAATAAAAAGTAAGCATTAAGTTTTTATAAATAAAAAAACCCCTTTTTGCGGCAAACAAAGATTTTGAATTAAATAGAGATTCGTTGATGTAGGCTATGTAGATTTAGCTCTACTGCTAGTCGTACGATAACTTTTACTCTATCCTGATGGTTTGATTATCGTGGATTTTGTATTTTTATAAAATATTTGATCTCAATTAACATGAAGTTTATGGATACTTATACATTTATCTTATTTTTACATACCCTTGTAATATCTATCTGAATTAATAATTCAAGTTCTATCACGATCCAAGAAAGTAGGTTGCCACAAAAGAGGGGGGAAAGAGGGAGGGGAGCACAAAATTTCCTACACAAATGTTGAATTCAAGTAGCTTTTATTTTTATAAAAAATATATATCAGGAATTTAATATCTTCTAGGTTCTAAAACATAAAAAATTTGTCTTTGAAATTATACTAAAGATTTTACAAAAACAAAAAAAAAAACAAAAACAAAAAAACATATGCTTTTGACACATCACGTTATTTGCCATCATCAACCGACTCATAGCACTGGTCACTTAACTAGCGCACTTACCTTGGAGAATTGTAAAATTGATTGTATAAATATTTTTTTGGTTAAGAAAATGTGCTATAGGATCAATTTAAAAAATCAATCTCACTTTACTTCTACATCAATGATTTTATAAAATTTTAATTTATATCCTACATATTTTACTTTAAAATTTTAATATTTATTATAATAATTTTCTTATATTAAAAATATATTAATATGAGTATTTATTTATAGAAAAAATTTCCACCATCATGTTCGTCCTTTTTTTTAAATCAACTATAAAATATCTTAATTTAAACATAATTTTTTTTAACTTTTAAAAATTATTTATTCATTAAACTCAATAAATCTAAATTTAAACTTTTAAAATTTTAATAAATTTAAATTAATTTTAAATATAAATAATATAAATAAATCCAAATATAATTCCGTTCCGAGAGGACCAATAGCCATCCCCACCACAATCAGCGTCCCACTCCCTTTTCATTTTGCTCCCTTTTGTGAATTCTTTTCCCTCTACCGTCTTGTTTCCTTTGACACTTTTGGACAAATTTTTATAAAATTGGTTTTAAAGTTGTAGAACCATTATATTATTTTATACATCTTATAACCTCAATATTTATTGTTCGTTGGACTGTTTGGTTCTAATTATTTATTTATTTATGAAAACTTCAATATAAATGTTGTTAGGATATGTACATGTGTGTTTTTGTCTATTTTGTAACAGATTAAAGCGGTATTCATTAACTATTATGATAGACTTCGATTAGGATATGCCATCAATCATAGTTTAAGATATTCTTTATTATTATTATTATTATTATTATTATTACTATTTCAAATAACGAGTGTCATTATTGTTATAAGTTGAACTCTATCTTAGTGGTTAGATTAACGTGGGTTTGGCATTTTTATAAAATCTTTTATCTCAATTGTGAGGAAATTTATGGATACTCACTACGACAAAAAGGGTCTACAGCGACGACATTAACAGCGGCGACAACTGTCGTGGCTGTAGATAAGAATATAGCGACGATATGTCGAAGCTAAATATAATTTCGTGGTGGAATTTTTAGAATAAAAATTGTCGCCGCTGTAGATATACAGCGACGACATAGTCGTCGCTATAAATATAACGCGAAAATTTTCCCCCCAAAAATATTAATTTATCATAAGAAATAAAATAATAAGAAACATACAGCGACGACATGTCGCGACTGTAGTTGTCGAAGCTAAAAATATTTCTGTGAGCGCGAATATTTCCCTCTAAAATTTTGGCCAAAAAATTAATAATAAAATTTTGGAAGCTACAGCGGCGACTTGTCGTTGCTGTATACATTGTAGCTGAAAATATTTCATCGAGAGGGAAATCTCCGTCAAAAATATTTTCCTTTAAAAAAAATTAATACATCTACAGCCGTGACATGTCGTAGCTGTAGGTCTATGATTAAAATTTTCCCACCGAAATGGCTTGAAACAGAAAGACTTCGTTTTTTTGGAAGCTACAGCGGCGACATTTTGCCTCTACAGCCGCGACATATCATAGCTGTAGGTCCATTATTAAAATTTTCCCACCGAAATAGCTTGAAACGGAATGACGTCGTTTTTATGTCTACAGCCGCGACATTTTGCCTCTACAGCGGCGACACTCGCCGCTAATTTTCTTCTCTTTATAACAGCTTCTCTTCCGAGCCCTAGCCAGCCGCACGTTCGACCTTTCGCCTGCGTCGTCGTTCTCCACCGCGTATGCATTTTCTTCTTCAATTTCTTCGATTTTGTTGTTGTTTTGTGCAATTAAATCTATAATAGTATTATACTTTTGTTTAGCTTCAATTTTTTGTCACAAATTTCGCAGAAAAGCAGCAAAATCGCCGCCTCTACACCGCCTCTGCACCACCTCAGGTTTCGCAGAAAACCGGAGGTCCACCGCGTGTGCACCGCCGCTCTTCGACTTGCCGTCTCTGCACTACCGCGGTTCGGTGCCGTGCTGACCGAACTGTCTCTGCAAGGCCCTTTCACCAAGTAAGTAGGACAACACACCGTTTTTCCACCAAAACGAAAGGAGATTCAGTTTCCGGTACTTTTCTTTTGTAGTCTCCGGGTGGGGAATGTTGGTGTGCTGCTAGGGTTCTTTGGCAGCTTGGTAAGGATTTTTATCGTCCTTTTTAATTTTTTTTATCGTTTCTGTCAATTTGATACTGGTTACGTGAATTTTGGATCTCCAAAAAACATTGCTTTTGTGATTTTTATGGTGATTGTTTGCAGTTAAGGGTAGCTTTAGCTACTGCTATATATTTGAGGTTCCGATAGTACTTTTACTCTATTTTATTAGCATGTCAATCCAATTAGTTTTCTGCCCCCGTGGCATTATTATAATTATTCTCAAAGGCTCTGTGTTTCTTTTTCGGAAATTGTGAACTTTGCTATTGCATGTACAGCTGCGTTGGGGAAAGCTCTTGAAATTTGGAACCATGGGATAATTGCATAATCTTGTCTCTTGATGTATGTTGTTGGGCGTGTGGTATGATTGTGACCTAGAAACAATGGATCCTCAATTATTACCATGTTAGAATCTGGAGCACTACAGATTATTTGACTTTCCATGATTTATTGTACTTGAAATTGCGGAACAACAAAAGTTTTCCTTGAAATCGTTGTGCAATAATAGGTAGATATATGATAGTTACAAGTTTAATACCGAGCAAGATATGTTACTATTGAGGTTTCCTGAACATGATGTTGTCTGTAACAGAAATGAACTTCCTGTTTATGATTCCAACTAGGCAACCTGTACTGCATGCACCGATAGGACATTCTTGTTGTCCCCTTCTCTGCTCTAATGTTGGAAAACCAAGGGAGGGTGCAGGAGGAGCTTTGATAATGTTGAATTTCAACGTTCCTATTGATAGCAGTTGGTCGTGAGTGGGTTGGGTCATGTCTCATATGTATAGGTTGTGAACTGGATGGACATGCTTGCAACTATGACGCGTGAAAGAGTTCGTAAATGACCCCTGTAGCTCTGGACGAGATGAAGGTAGTCGAGGAAGTACTTGGTACTCATCGAGGCCATAGGATTGGCATTGGCCGAAAACCAAAAGGGTCGGAAACTAGCTCTTCTGTTACAAGCTTTCCATTGCAGCCACCACCACCGCCACCATCTCATCCTCGAATTGAAGAGTTGATGTCTACGGTCCAAAGACAAAATGAAGTTATTTCCCAGCATGAAGCTACCATTAAATGAATGGAAGAGTTTATGTCTTTAAATAGCTAGAAGGAGCCCTATGAATATGGCTCAAACTTGAGGGCTGATGTCTAATTTACATGTCTTTAATTTCGGATAATATTGTTATCTGTCTTTTATTAAACTCTTATAATTGTTTGTATTATTAAACTTTTATAACTATCGTATATTTATATTTATTAGTATAATAGATTCGCTTATTAGTAAAATAATATTGTATGTTATTTTAAGTTATGATCGTACAAGAAAAATTTATAATTCTAAAAATTGTAGCAATTATAAAAAGATATAAACGGCTGAGATATGTGAAAATTCGCCGCTGTAGACACCTACAGCCGCGACATGTCGCTGCTGTATTTCTATTATTTTCCAACAAAGAAACAAAATTCAAACTTGTCGTGGCTGTAGACGCTTTCAATGACGACATGTCGTCGCTGTAGGTGTATACAGCGACGACATGTCGTGCCTGTAGGTGTATACAGCGACGACATGTCGTGCCTGTATTTCTATTATTTTCCAAAAAACAAAAAAAAATTCAAACTTGTCGTAGCTGTAGACCCTTTTAGCCACGACATGTCGTGGCTATAATTGTCTACAGCCACGACAAGTCACCGCTGTATTTCTACAATTTCAAAAAAACGAAACAATATTCAAACGTGTCGTGGCTGTAGACGTTTTTAGCCACGACAATGTCGTCGCTGTAGATCAGTTTACAACGACACAAAGTCGTGGCTAAAAGGTCTTTCAGCGACGAGTTTTCAGCGACGATTTTACAGCGACGACATGTCGCGGCTATACATGTACAGCCATGACTTTTTCGCTTTCAGCGGCGACATTTTGTCGCTGCCGAAGACCCTTTTTGTCGTAGTGACTTTTGTCTTATTTTTATATTCCATTGTAATAAATATCTATATTAATAATTCAAGTTCTATCACGATCCAAGAAAGCATATTGTCACAAAAGGAATAAAAAAACAAAAAAAATATTTCCAAACAAATTTTAAATTCAAATAATTTATTTATTATTTAAACATGTTTTAGAAATTTAGTAACTTCTTGATTATAAAACTAAAAAATTTGCCTTTGATATTAAACTAAATAGTTTACAAATAATTATGTTTTTTGCTACGTTATATTAGTTGCTCTCATTGACAAATTGAAAAATTAATTCTATAAATACTTTTTGGTTTAAAAAATATTATAGAGCCAACCTAATTTTACTTCTACGTCTATAATTCTACAAAAGTTTAATCTAAACTTTATAAATGATGTTAATATATATATATATATATATAACTTTTATATAGTAAACCAATTAATATAAAAAAATATTTTAATATAAATATAACTTTATAACTACCTGAGCAGTAGCTCTCATTCCGTCAGTGCCCCCACCCCCTACCCTTTTTCTCTATCCTTTTCCTCCTTTTGTGAATTCTTTCCCTTTCCTATCATGTTTTCTTTGACTTTTTTGGGCTTAAAGGTTTGTTTGGGATCTCAATAATAGGGGTATAATTTTTTTTCCTCTTTTATATTTTATATATTAAATATTTAATAATAATAAATATATTTTTAATAAATTATTTATTTTAGATCAAATTAAAATCTAAAATAAATATTTATAAAAGTAAAATATTTAATTTTAAATAAAATATATAAAATATAAGTATAATTTTTTATTTTTTTTATCTCTACCTCATACCAAACAAGCACTAAATTTTATAAAATTGGTTCTAGTGGTGAAATGGTTATACAATTTTATGAATCTTATAACCACAATATTTGTTATTTGTTGGCTTCCTTAATTCTAATTTATTTATTTATTTTGTTTATAAAACCTTAAATGTAATGCTATTAGAATATGCATGTTTTATCTATTATGTAACGGGTTAAAGTAGTAGTTATTGACTATTATGGCAGGCTTAGATTATGGTTAAAATATGCTTTATTATTATTATTATTATTTCAATTAAATAGTGTCGGTATTGGTAAAGTAATTCAAGGAGGTAAGCTGGAAATAGTAGTAATTTATTTACTGGGTTCTTAGATAAATAAACTCTAGTTTTTATGAATCAATACTGTTCGGTATTCATTGATTGGCCCGTATTGGATCACGTGGAACTGGCTTTTTGTCATTTGAGCGTGGTGGGAGTGTCGTGCATTATTATGGGCGATTGATGGCTCTACGACTATTATCTTAATATATTTAATAATGTAATAACTTCTTAATTGGTGTCATATATATTTTTTATTATAATTTTTTTCATGAAATTAATATAATCAGAAGGATGGTAAAATCAAAATAAAACAGGATTAATAATTATTAACTATGTATTTTATAGCAAACGACACAATTGATGACGGGTGTATACAAATTTAACTCTACCCTAATAAAGAAACACGTTACGTGGACGGTATGTATGGGAAGATGGTTCCGGTCCAACAAATGTAACGTCACCGCCGCAGACCCACTGAGAATTTGTGTTTTAATTTTTTCGCTTATGAGACAGCAAAACTATGACAGGTTTTTATAAGGAAATTAGGGATGGCAACGAGTCGCAGGTTCGATTTATATTTATAAGAGACGTTTTATTTTTAGTATGTCTAAATTTATAATTTTTAAATTTGATAAGTTTAAATTGGGTCTGGGTCTATATATATCTTAATGAGTTTGGGTCTGGGTTTAGGTCTAGTAGTTCTAGATCCAGATCCAACTCAAATTCTATTTGTCAGATCCGTTTAGTATATATATGTGTGTGTTTATATATATACATATATAAATACATACTAATATTATATTTTTCATTATTGTCATAATCTTATTGGAACTCCTTATTCATTTTTTTAATTTTATTTTTATATATTTACTTTATAAGTAATATGTATAATATTATATTCTAAAAATATTAAAATACTATTTAAAAAGTTAACGTAACTATTTTAATATATTTATTTTTTTACATGGAGGATTTTTTTAACAAAAAATACATATTAAGTTATATAAAACATAAATATATTTGTATTTATATAGATTATTAATTATTATTTTTTTAAAATATCCGGATCTATTTAGGACCCGTTTACCCACTAGACCCGATGGATCTGAACTTTTAAGATCCGACGGATCTAGCTCTAGGTAATATAAACGAGTCCGAATCTGAGTTGGAGTCTGGATATAAGTGAACCCAATCTAGATCCGACCCATTATCATCCCTATTAGGAACTCACCATTGTATATACAATAATTATCGTAAAGAGCAACTACCCTCGTATCTTTCAAAAACATGACGAACTTTAGAGAAACTATCCTGGTACAGCAGATCTTTTTTGAAGTTGAATGTTCAAAGGTTAATTAATATTATATTTTGTTTCAAAAAATTAATGTTCTATTTTAGATTATAAACACCACCCGTCTGCCTCCTCTGTTTATTTGAAAATGAAATCCCATCACCTCTTCCATTCTTCGATCATTCTTTATTTGGATTTGTTTTCGTATGATAATAGACGAAGATGATGTGATTTGTATATTATTATTATTTTCTCTCTAATTTATCTAAAATATAACGAAGGTTTTATCTTTTTTATTCTCCCTTCTTCACCCGCTTGGATTATAGTTTAGATAGAGCCAACGGATAAAAAAAAATGACTAGCTTTTGTCCAACAACATGCTTCTTGAAGACTCGAATAGTTGCCACAATAATTATTTTCGTTAATTTATTTCAAATGTAAATTTAGTTTGTAATCGGCGAAGATATATTACAATTATAAATATATTTATATCTATATATATATATATATAAACATAGTTGTCTAGCAGACAATATACAGATAAATTTTCCCACCTAAACTATATCTATTATTACTAATCATAAATTACTGCTACCATATATTATTGCTAATTATTGTTATTGCTAATTACTAAGATGGAATAATTAATATAACTATTTATTAATATAATGCGACTATTCATCTCCTATGTGCATTAAATGTATATAACTATTTATTTGTTGCACATATGTCAAACAATTAATTTTAATAAAGTATTAACTATATATTTTCTTAATTAATTATCAGAACATATGCAGAAAACTATTCATTTCTTGCGTATTAATTGAATTGTCGGACTATTCATCTCCTGTATATTAATATATAAATAATTAATACACTAAAGTGCATATTCGTTTACTTCACATCCATATATCCATTAATACAATGCGACTATTTATCTCCTATATGTAGTAAATGCATATAACTATTCATTTGTTGTACATATGTCGAACAACTAACTTTAATAAAGTATTAATCAAATATTTTCTAATCAAATATTTTTTTAATTAATTACCTGAACATACGCAGTCAACTATTAATTTCCTATGTATTAATTGAATTTTCAAACTATTCATATCCTACATATTAATATATAAATAATTGATAAATAATTAATATACCAAATAAAGTGCATAAACCAGTCGACCAACACATATGCATCTGCTGCCATTAATACAATACAACAAGCAAATACATATAACTAATTTTAATGAAGTATTATTTTTTTCTTTTTTTTTAAGGTTAGATCAACATCAATCAAATATGATGATGATGATGATGATGATGATGATGATGATGATGATAATAATAATTGTTTATAATAATAATTTTATTATTTATTATTAATAATATGACTATTATTATTAATATAACTATAATAATTATAACTATTAATATAATTAATACTAATATAATTATTTATATAATTTTGATAATTACTATTATCATAATTTATAATATAATAATGATAATTATTATTATGATAATAATGAATATTAATATAATTGATTATTACTATCATGAATATTATCATGATTAATAATACAATTATTATTAAAAAAAACTAATAATAGAATGACAACATTGGTTATTATATAAAAATAGAGTTGTTTGGCAGACAATATACAGACAAATTTTCCGCCTAAATTATACCTATTATTACTAATCATATATTATTACTGCCATATATTATTACTAATTAATAAGGTCAAATAAATGATGAAATACTCCTGTGTATTAATTGATTTATCAAACTATTCATTTCCTACGCTGCATAACAACAAAATGATATTAATCTCCTGAGTATTAATTGAGATATTCATCTATTGCACATATGTCGAACAACACATATTAATCAAGAATTTTCTTAATTAATTATCTAAAAATATGCAGCCAACTATTCATCTTCTGCATATTAATTGAGTTGTAAAATTACTAAATATATGAATGTAACTATTTATCTGCTGCACATATGTCGAACAACACATATTAATCAAGTATTTTCTTAATTAATTACTTGAATATATGCAGCCAACTATTCATCTCTTGCATATTAATTGAATTGTCAAACTAATGAACATGTGAATGAAACTATTCATTTTATGCAAACAGTAAATTCATATGACTATTCATCTTCTGTCATTAATACAACACAACTATTCATCTCCTACATGCAACAAATGCATATAACTATTCATTTGCTGTGCATATGTTGAACAATACATATTAATCAAGTATTAATTAAGTAATTTATTAATTAATTACTTGAACATATACGGCCAACTATTCATCTCCTACATATTAATTAAATTGTTAAACTATTAATAATATATAAATAAGTAATACACCACCTGTACATTGCACGGGGAAATATAACTAGTTCTAGTGTATTTTTGAATTCACAAACTTTACTTTTTATTAATTTCAATATTTTTTTATTTATAATTCAACTAAAAAATTTAAAAAATATAAATAATATATATGAACCATGACGGTGGTATGATGTCTTATATGAAAATATAACATGAATTGTTCATTGTCTTATATTATGAAAATTGTCAACAATCGAGTAGTTGGAATGGAAAATCTATTGATTTTACATAGGTTTGTCCACAATAGTTTAAGAAATATTCGAAGTGATAAACAAAGTATGAAGATAATTTTAAGTTTTACTCACCATCATATTTTTTTAAACACATTTTTCATAAATTTATTATGGACGAAAGTCCGAAGTTGAAATGCTTAACCTAACACATTTAATTTTATTATAAATACTAGTTTTGTTCATGGGTTCCTCCTCAATTCCCATCTTAAACATCATTTTCTACAATTCATTGTATTTTGTTTAGCTTAAGGTCTCTACAGAGATGAAAAATAGGAAGAGAAAACCCTTGTATATTGAAGACTATGAAAATAATTTGCTTGTCAATTTGTCCTAAATATGCAAGTTTACTTGCCAAATGGATGTGGTTATTTTAAAGCATCCAATTAAGCCAAATTTTGGTGCCTCTCGCCCAACCTATATATAGGGTGAGATTACTTAGTAGTTCTAACCAAAAAGGTTGTAGCATACACCATCATTTATTCAAGGTTAGAATTTTCTAGCTTAGCTCATGGGTGAATGGTGTGTTGTTGTAGACACTCCAAATTAAACCCTAAATGCACAAATAAATAGTAAGCAGTGCGTAGGGGTTGATTCCATGATGACTGTAATTTAATTCGTAGATTTCTATTATCAAATAAAATTTTGTGGTTATCAAATTAGGAAAACTAACCACTAATAATAAAAAGAATGAAAATTAACAATTAACAAAATAATAAAAAAATAATGGGATAATAGGGATTAGATGATATATTTAATACAGGAATATTAACCGATCATCGAATAAAATGGTTATGCAATATTATTGATGTTAACCTATAAAAGATCACACATGTTTACTTCATAGCAACCCCTTGTGCAAATAAATCAAGGTATGCTCATGATTTATTGTCTAAAAACTTAATATCATAAGATAAGATCTCTAGATTTAATTAATGGCACTATTAATGATTATGGAGTAATTAACTAAAACCATAATTATAGTCAACTCAAATTATCTAGTTCAATAAACATATATTAAATCAACAATCTATTTGCTACTTGTAGATGTATATGCTAACAATTACGGATTAACTATCTTATCCTACCATCTGACCAACACTCAAATTAACCAGGTGGCTATGGTTTTAATTAATAATTTCAACAATATTCAATCTGTTTCCTCCATAATCACCATCATCTATGACAATGTGGTGATCTTCAATAGCATGAGAATTGTTAGATTTTGCAATGTGCATTGAAGTCCTTCCTTCTACCATGGATTCCAAACTATTTCCCTCTATAATGGCCATTAAATCACAACTTACAACATTTTCAACCTTATTAAATCTATTTCCTTCATAAATCTCAAATGACATGTCGTTCAAATGCGTCACTCGATTGATTATTTTCTTTGAATAAAAAAACTGATAAAAATCATTAGGGGACATGCAAAGAAGAATAAGAATAAGAATAAGAATAACACGGGAATGATATTAATTTGAGAGTGAACAAAAATCAAACAAATAAGCTGAGAGACGAAGATGAACACAAATCAACTGGCATTATTTTAGGCAGATATCAACAATGCTTCCCCCTTTCCCTTAAATAACTGAATGTCTGGTAAGCAAAAAATTTTCAACACGTCACCAGTGTGCGTCTTGTCAGATGGAGTTGGGTGTATAATCAAAGTTGTGGTTTTTTTTTCATCTTTTATCAGTGTTGAACTAATATTTACTATCATATAACCATTATTATGATTGTGTTTTACTATTGCTTTTGCCATATTTTTTCATAGTTGTTTTGATATTTTACTATAATTAGTTTTACATTTTATTTTGATTATTTCTATATTTCATCAGAAGTACGTTATTTTTCATCGACATTAGCTGCAATATTTTTTAAGAATTCATCATGTTCTACCCTAATTATATTCACATTTTACTATTATTGTATCATATTTCATCACCTTCTTTTATTATAATATTTTTTTTACAAAATTATATCAATATAAGTATTTATTTGTATAAAAAAATTAGAAATAATATTATATAGGTTTTTATTTTTCTAATAACTATACTAAAACATATTTTAATTTTAAAAAATTCCGGACTAGAAATTGCCCCCTTCAGAGGCGGGTCTTCGCATTCCCTGTCGATCAGCAGACAGCAGTCCGTTTTCACCTCCACGTCAATCCGCACCTTCGATACGTAGATGATAAAAGTCAAAAAACTCGAATAATTGTCGTTCTTTTTTGCTTTTCCGCTTCTCTTTTCTTATTTCAGTCATATATTTTTTTTCCTTTTCTTTTGTAAAAGAGTTATTTAATTTGTACTCCGAAATTACCATACGAGGCACCACTCGATGAAGTATTGTTATAAAAGGAAGGTGGTGAGGCGGAGGTCCACGAGGATTTATGAATCAGTAAGTAATACTAACCTTCCTCGTTCTTCTGTAAAGACCGAAAGTAAAGACAGAAGAGGAGAAGGAAATAGCATCGCTTATTGCACCACCGCACGCTGATCCTACGGCCGACGCTGAAGCAGTCAGGAAAGCCGTCGAAGGTCCCATCTCTTCTCCTTAAATTTCATGGAAGTCTCTAGTCTAGTATGCGTTCCCCCCCCCCCCCTACAATTCGGTTTGTTTGTCAACGTTAATGGTTTTAATTCGCAATTCTCGACTCCGTGAGCAATTTGTTGGTATGAAGCATCTGCTTCGATTACTGCTTTGTAGTGAAACATCTTTTTTTTTTTTTCAAAAAGATATATATTATTTTTAATAAATTTGTATTCTAATTTAAAATAATAATAATAATAGCTAACGACCACCCCCTCGTACGCAAACAAGTTTTACCGATGCTATAACAAATTTTACTGGTAAAATTTGCTTAATGTCACTCACTTAGATAGAATAACGGACCATGAGATCTTTACGTAATCATCGGCAGTCCATCACAATTTTATTTAACCCATAAGATTGTCACTCTAGATATAGTTTTTTATATGTTAATTTCAAGAAATTAAAAATTAAATTTCATCTTTGTTTTTTTATATTTTTCATTTTTCTGATAAATTTTGGCTTGTTTTTATTTATTTGAGAAAATCGCAAAATAAAAATAATCCATATTTAGAAAAGTAGAATATAAAATTGGCATATTTTGGCATATTTATTTCCTGATATTTTATTTAGTGCTATGTTTAAATATTGTGAACTACTCTAAAATGATAAGATTGGAAAATAGCGGACTATTTCTGGTTATATTTTTAGTGTGTTCGGGAGTATATTTCAGCTAGCTAGCAGAATGTAATTTATAGGCATTTAGATAACTTTGCAAACACCGAAATGGATTGGATCCATTTAAAAAAAAAAAAAAGGTTGGACTTCGGGTAATATCTTGGAAAAAAGTTAATGCCTTGTGATCTGACTGGAATGATTTGCTAGTGATTAATGTTTATTATTATTATTATTATTATTATTATTATTATTATTATTATTATTATTATTATTATTATTTTCTCGTGGTAAATTAAAGGGTGGGGGATCGGATGAGAAAACGGTAATCGTCCTGATAGCACAAAAGGATGCATCCCAGAGGGCGCAGATAAAAGAAGCTTATCATCAACTCTACAACGAGGATCTCATCCAACGCTTTAAAAAGGAATTTCACCGCCACTTCGAGGTCGGTTATTTGCATACTTCATGGTAAATAAGTTATCTTCTGACTTTTGTTACTTGAAATTAAGGATGTAAATTAAATAGGGAAATCCTTCAGAAATCACATAACTTCTCTTGATTTTTTATTACATAACTTCTCTTTTAGGGTCATGTATGATGGTACATTTAAATTTCCATGGCTCCAAGCTTTGCTCCTCATAATGTGCTTCTTTTCCTTAGTTATATACTCAAATTGCCTTTGTTTTATCTTTTCTGAGGAAACTTGACCAATAGAGAAAACTTAAAGAAAATGGTTAAATTGTTATAACAAATATAGAAAGCTAGCTCAAGATATATTAATTAATTCCATAAAATATGCACCCATCAGCGAATTTATGATAGATTGTAGTTATGATCAAGAGTCCAAGGTGTTGAAACTCATACTTCTAGAAAAGAGTTTGAGATTAACAATAAACTTGCAAATCCACCAAACAATCACATATATTCTCATAGTGCAATCATTGCCACTTTGTCCAAAATAATAAATCTATTATGCAATGTAATAATAATAATAATAATAATAACATAGTGGATAGTCACCTTTGTATATCTTAACAATTTTTATTTTAATATTTATATAAATGAAAATAATATGTTAAAAATATAGAGAGGTACCAAGATAAATACTCACATTTGTAACATCTATGGTAAAACCATAATTTTGTGTGTGTGTTTCACATACCATGTCATATAATTACCTTTGCTTTATATACTTTGTTTTCAATGACATTTTTTTTCACAAACCCTCTATAGTATTTAAATGCCCCAAAACCCTAATTTTAAGAATTTAGCTAATTAAGGATTATTTTGAAAATAAATTAAATTAATTATTTCTATTAAAATAAAAGGAAGTTAATTAAGGAAAAATAAGAGGAACATAATAAATATTTTAATCAAAAAAATTTGGGTATTTGCTAATTAAATTGGAATTTAGGAACATACTTTTAAAAATCCTAAATTAACCTAAAAATAAAATTTAATATTATTTTATTTAAATATTATTATTTTTAAATATCCCAAATTACCAAAATAATCTAAATAACCTAATCCACCTATTTTTCTTTTTTTTTCCCATTTCCCTTTTCCTTTCTTTCTTTTTTTTCTTCCTTTTTCCTTTTTCCTTCTTCTTCTTTTCTTTTTTTTTCCTCCTTCCCGATCTGGGCCTGTCCGCGTCCCATTTCCCCTTCTTTTTCTTTTCTCCTTCGACGGCCCAGGATGCCGTGTTTTTTTTTCTTTCTTCTTTTCCCCCATCACCCGGTCCGGTCTTTCTTTTCTTTCTTTTCTCTTCTCCAGCCGCCCGATCCACGCCCCCGTCTTCTTCCTCCTTCCTTCTTATTTCCTCTGTCACAGCCTACAACCTCCCGAGATTTTTTATGCCAGCTACACCCGATTTGATTTCCGTTTCCTCTCCTCTCTCCTCCGCCTCACTTGCCAGTCACCTTGATCCAACCCACTTCCCTCTCTTCTCGCACGATCCCCCTCTTTTCCCCTGGTTAATCGCAGGCCACGACGTAATCGTGCGCCGGCCTACCGTCGCCGCCAATGAAACCTAACCTTACCTGCCATATTCCCTCATCACCCCACTAACCTTATCCTCTCCCTTAAGCCTTATAAATACCCCTACCCAGCCTAGACTCGAGATTTTCTCCAAAACCTAGAATTTTCTTTCTCGTGCATCGCCGCCACTTTAGACACCTTTTCCGCAACCATCGTCCAACACCAACGTTCGAACCACCCTTAGAACCACTGCCTGCAATACCGGTGTCGTATTAGGTAAGGGTGTAACTAAGGCTTTATGTGTGTTATGTGCCATATGTGCCTTGTATGCCATGTATCATGATGTGCTATGTATTTCATGCTTATTGTTATAACTATTTCATGTGTAGTGCGGCTTGGAGTAGAGGTATGCTTATTTGCTTTCATATGGCATGTGTTACTATGTATATGTTGTGGAATGTGATGTAATGTATTTTGACCCTTTAAGACATGTATGTGAAGATGTTTAATGTGGTTTGGTGGGGTAGAAAGGATGAAAAAGGAAAATGGAAAAGTAAGTTGACCAAAGGGAAATAAGTTGACCAAGGGATGTGAGTTGACCTAAATATTTTAATGGTCCATGAGTGGATGAATAAAATGGAGATTTTAAATAAAATAAAAGAGTGGAAGAATCCAGGGCTTGCATAAGAGAATATATGGTTTGCATGGGAGAAACTAGGGTTTTGTATGGAGGAATCTAGGGTTTTGCATGAGAGAATCTATGGTTGTGCATGGAAGAATCCAAGGTTGTACACAGGAGAATCTACGGTTTTGTATGGAAGAATCTAATCTATGGTTTTGCATGGGAGAATCGAGGGTTGTGTATGGAAGAATCTAATTACGTATGGAAGAATCTAGGGTTGTATGGGTGAATCTAGGGTTTTACGTGGGAGTTTTAGGCTTTTGGATGAAAAAGTTTGAAGAGTTGCATGTGATGTATAAAGTCTGCATGGGGGTGAATTTTACGTATGGAAAGTTGATTTGAGGTGTGAGGAAGGTAATGGAAGTGTTGTTTGAGTGTTTGAATACTTTAGATAAAAAATAATATGTGAAACAGTATAAGGGTACATATGAGACGGAGCTAGGGTTTTGTGTGGCTATTAGGGTTTGGTATGGTTACCTATGGTTTTGTGACCACTCGGGTATTTGAGGAGTAAGGTGTCATGATGAGGGTTTAATCTAAGAATTATGAAGTCTGGGGTGTTAAAATAGTTTGGGTCATGTGAAGTGGAGTAGGATGGACCACATAGGTCTAAATTAGGGTTTCCGAATGAAACCCTAGAGTGAGGAGTTGAGTGGACTTAGAAGAGTAAAATACTGGGCCTTGACCCATATACTTAAGAGTTGGACTTCTAGTGTGATATAAGATTTGGAGGAAAGGATGTTGGGGCAAGTTAGGAGGTGTAGGAGTGTGATGATATGCATCGGGTCCGTTGGGGATAGGCGTAGGGAGAGTGAGTCATGCATGTCTAAGGTGAAACTTCTAAAGAAGATACTATAAAACATTAATCATGTAAAGTGGAAGATTATTGAGCCAGGTCCAACCGATCTACCGGTAAGAAATAGTGGTTAGGGCGTTTTGTCCTATGTGTGACCGATCCACCAGCTATAATAGTGGTTAGGGTAGGTTACCCTATATGTGACCAATCCACCGGCTATAATAGTTGTCGATCCCGAGCTCAATAAACCAAACCCTGAGTTTGCTATGACACATAAAAGACACTAAGTACTTATAATGGAAAATCATGCAAGCCGGGGCCAACCGATCCACCATTAAGAAATAGTGGTTAGGGCATCCTCTCCTCTATGTGACCGATCCACCGGCTAATAATAGTGGTCAGGTGCATTGTGCCTTGTATGTCTCCGCTCCACTGGCTATAATAGTGGGGGTTTCCATACTCGTGTGGTCTTGATAAAGAGCATGGTGTGAAATGAGTATTGATAAGAGATTAATTAATTAATTAATCCGAACTTTAAATGGCCTTTATTTATTTATTTATTATTTATTATTTATTTAAAGTGATCGTATGCTGTTTTATTATTCTGTTGGGATTATATGCTTTTATGTGTCGGCCATGATTACCTTACTCAGTATGTAGCGTACTGATCACCCTTTTCATGGGTGTTGCTCATTCCCATGAGTAGAAAGCCCTTCTGACTATGTGCTGGTGGGTGATGCATATTTTGATGCCTTTGATGTTCATGAGGCATTAGGCGGGGTTGAGTGTTGAGCATATGCTTGGCTCGATGATCGGGAGTGATATGGCCAGATTCTATCTTTATGTTATTTCTTTTTTGTATTGGATTTTCAAGAATTAAACTTTATCATTTGTAGATATTATTCCTTTCGAGGAACTTTGATTATGTACTTTGGATTATGTAAACTCTGTACGCATACTTTGATCTCTATGTTATGAGTCATCTAGTTCTTTTTATGAACTCTTGGTTTAAGTATTGATTTAAGTTTAACAAATATCCTTTTTAGCCTTAGCACTTGGTACTGGAATGGTAGGAGTGAACTGGTCTAGTACTAAGTGTGGTAGTAACATTCCCAAAATTCACATGTTTTAATTTAGTTTATTTACTTCCATTTAAAAAATAGTGAATTTTGGGGTGTTACAAGTTGGTATCAGAGCGATTGGTCCTGTTGACCATGCTTGTTTTCAAAAATAAATTTGATTTACAAAAATTTTATCGGATTTTAAAGTGTATTCCTACTCTAACTAAAACCCTTTTATTTTTATAATTTTGGATCTCGGCCATAATGAGGAATGTAAGGGTAGATTAGAGTTTTACTAAAAAGGAAAATATATGTTATGATCATTTTGAACCAATGGGTTCACTTCTAAATTCCTCTTTTCTGTGTAGCTTGCAATGGAATTGAATGGCCAAATCAGACGTCTGGAGGAGGCCGTCATAGCCTTCAAGGAGTTCGTCCAGCACCACCCGCCTCATCAGCCTGCTAATGGCGCTGGTGAGGACTGGCTCCAGAGGATCATTGGACATCACCCTATGACCTACTCCGGCGAGGAGGACCCGGTAGTTCTTGAGGGGTGGATCCGAGACATGGATCGCACCTTCGAAGCTGTGGATTTTTCGCCGGAACTACAACCCAACATCTCAGCTTTCTTTTTGAGGGGTGTAGCAGATGCCTGGTGGGTGGATTATCGTGCCCGAGTCGGACCTCTGACTACATGGGAGGCATTCAAGACTGCCCTCCGCACTAGGTTTTATCCTGAGAGCCTAAAGAGGGACAAGCTTCGGGAGTTTATGCAGCTCAAACAGGGGGCGATGACGGTTCGTCAGTATCATGCCCGCTTTACCGAGCTTCTCCGATTTTCCCCAGGGATTGCTACCAATGAGTCCATGGTGGTTTTCCAGTTTGAGCAGGGGCTGAATTTCGGCATTCGCCGGATGATGGGTGTAGTACCCTTTACAGATTTGGTGACCTTATATGAGCATGCTTGCATTGCTGCTACCTTGGTCCAGGAGCAAGCCACTATCCTCGGGAAGAGGAAGCCCGAGAGTCAGAGTTCTGGGAGTAGGACCCAGCTCCGATCCGGAGAATCAAGGAGATCTCCACCAAGAGATCACAGTAGAGACCAGCGACCCTTAAGGGGACCCGCTTGTAGATGGTGTGGTCGGAATCACCCAGGCAGGAGCTGTAGAGGCAGGTTGATAACGTGCCTGAACTGTGGTAGGCTAGGCCACAGAGTAGCAGAGTATTGGAGGCCACCACAATCTCAACAGAACCAGACTCGACCATCTCAGCAGGGAGGAGCCTTGATACCCCAGCAGCAGGCGTACCAGCAGCACCGCCAGAATGCATCCCAACAGTACTACCAGCGAGCACCTGCTCCATCTGGTGCACCAATTCGAGATACTAGGGGAAGATCTCAGGGATCTAGGCCCTTTCCTCAGAAGGGAGGCCAGCTAGACAGACACCTGAACGTGATTAGTCAGGCAGAGGCTAACCGTCAGTTTGATGTTATCACGGGTATGTTCACCATTCACTCCTTACCGATGTATGTCCTTTTTGATTCGGGTGCTACTCTGTCTTTTATTTCATTTGCATTTGTTGCTAAAGATAGATTGTCACTATCTGCTAGAATAGAGTTGTCTGTGATGCTTCCGTTTGGTGATAGGATGGAGTGTAGTCGGATGATTTCGATGTGGCCTTAGTCATAAGCGGGGTAGACTTCCTAGTACATTTGGTTGGAATGGACTTAAATGACTTTGATGTAATTTTGGGTATGGATATACTAGGGAGATACAAGATCGTTATTGATTGTGCTCAAGAGCATGTGGTTTTGCGAGGCCTGAAAGGGGATAGGGTTTCTTATAGGAAGACTCAGCCCAAGCCTAACACTAAAGTGGTGTTGGTAGTTACTTTGCATACCTTGATCTCGAAAGGGTACCCCTTGTATCTATATAGTGTGCAAGAGATGAATATGGACTTGATCGCATTAGATAGCACTCCCATACTCGCGTGGTCTTGATAAAGAGCATGGTGTAAAATGAGTATCGATAAGAGATTAATTAATTAATTAATCCATACTTCAAATAGCCTTATTTATTTATTATTTATCTAAAGTGATCGTATGTTGTTTTTTTATTCTGTTGGGATTATATGCTTTTATGTGTCGGCCTTAGTGCATGGTTACCTTACTTAGTACGTAGCATATTGATCACCCTTTTCATGGGTGCTACTCATTCTCATGAGTAGAAGGCCCTTCTAACTATTTGCAGGTGGGCGATGCATATTTTGATGCCTTCGATGTTCACGAGGCATCAGGCGGGACTGAGTGTTGAACATGTACTTGGCTCGATGATCGGGAGTGACGTGGTTAGATTCTCTCTTTATGTTATTTCTTTTCTGTATTGGATTTTTCAGAATTAAACTTTATCGTTTGTAGACATTATTCCTTTTGAGGAACTGTGATTACGTACTTTAGATTATGTAAACTCTTTACGCATACTCTGATCTCTATGTTATGAGCCTTTTAGTTCTTTTTTACGAACTCTTGGTTTAAATACTGATTTAAGTTTAAAAAATATCCTTTTTAGCCTTAGCACTTGGTACTGGAACAGTAGGAGTGAATCGGTCTGGTACTAAGTGTGGCGGTAACATTCGCAAAATTCATAGGTTATGATTTAATTTATTTACTTTTGTTTAAAAAAAATAGTGAATTTTGGGGTGTTACAGGTATGATATCACTATATACATCCCATGTATTTTCTTGTGATTTTTTTTCTTCTTTTTAATACATATGGGGTAGATGAAAGTTAGAATGTTATATTATTTATTAGATAATATATATATATATATACACACACACACACACTACCATATCCATCTTTTACTTATTAATAGTAGATTGGGATCTTTTTTATTTTTTCATTATTATTTCATGAGAGAAAAGTTTTGTTGTGTGCATTTTCTTTCAATGGAATTATCTGATGAAGCAAAAACATCTATCAAACAAATATGAAGTCGATTTGCCCCAAATATGCCATTTTACTTGCCAGCTTATCCTAAATGGAAGATTTTCAGTTTATCATCTACCTAGGCAAGTAATGTGACTTAGGCCCTCGTTGGATGTATTCCCCAAATTGATTTCACCGATGGAATATTCTTAACAAATAAGCGAAGTGAAATTATGTGTTTTGCAATATTCATCCCTTATTCAATGAAATTAAAGGCAGTGTACTTCCCAATGATCCTAGAATTTTTTTTTTTGAATGGAAAACCCTGGATTGAATGTCATTAGGTCCTTTTTCCCCATAATTGGGTATTACATTTTCAAATTGTCCCCAAAATCTAAATTGTATCCATAAATTTACTATGTACAATTAATATTCAAAACCATTAAAAAAAAAGGAGAAACAGTGGCAATTGTTTTTAAATAACTCGTTGTAATAGGTATATGATGACAATTATTCTCCTTTGTTAGTTTATAATATCAAAGGATTGTATGTTCTAATAGGGTAATATTTTTATTTGTTTTATAACCATAGAAAGTTGTTGCCATATCTCTATTTTCCTCAAATTCTTTTTAGAGAAACAAGGGTGGTATACTTATTACACTCGCTATTTTATAATGATGATGACAGTTTCTTTTATACGTTCAATGTAGCATCACGTGAAGGATTAAATTTATATTTTATTTGAACTATTATTTTTCATCAGCTTTCCTTATGTTTATACCATACCACTTGTTAGGAGACCTCTCTTAGACTATAATGATATTCAATTCACATTTCTTATTTTACCATCATTATTCCTTCCTATTTAGTTCATTGTCTTATTTTTTTCATTCTCATTAAAGTTCCAAGCTTATCTCAATGGGATTTTTTTCTCTTCGTGAGCTACTCTCTTCCCATTTCTCTTTCTAATAGAATTTATCGTTTCTTGAACTTATCACTATGTGAGTTGTAATAATATTATTCTTTGTTAGTTTGATGTGAGTAATGTAATCTCTCTAAATTTGCTTCTCTTGGTTGTTTTACAAAATTTGAATTTTCTTTTAATCTTGGTTGCATTTTCATATTTGTGGTTTGTTTGAATTTGGGTAACATTAAATAGTATTGTGTTATAGTTGTTTTTATTTATGCTTCTATTTTAATCCATGTTGTGTTACACTAGTTGTTGATCCTAAGTTTAGTTGAGATTTTTATATGCATTATCCTGTATAATCATTTTGTAGGTATATCATTTGCAAAACCCTTATGGGACCTCACGCATCCTCTAAGGCTGATCTGGGCTTTAAAGGGCTTCTTGCATATGTTAAGTACAATTATGAGACCTATAAAAGTGAATAGTTAGTTTTATTTATTTATTTATTTCAAATTATATATTAATTGAGGATAAGTAAGAGACTAAGTGTGGAGGTACTGATGAATACATATTTTTATATATTTTATAACCTTTTAATATTAGTTTTTAGTATTTTATTTAAAAACTATATGAGGATAATTATGTAATTATGAGATAATTAAAATGATAATAATCTCATATATTTAATTATTTAAGCTAAAAAGATGGGCTTAAAGTATGAGATAATTTATTAATTCATTTAATTTTATTTTACATGTATACTTTTCTTTATTTAAAAAAAAGGCCTGGCCTAAAGAACCAAAGGCCTAAAGGTCAAAAAGACAAGGCAAATGGAGAATAGTAGGGGGGCACAGGAAATAAAAAGTAGGGCAAGGTAGTAGTAAAAAAAAAGGGTGACCTGGTAGAGGCACGAAAAATAAAAGAAAAGCGGCGCAAGAGAAAAGGATGGAAACAACAACACAAAAGGGTGTGAGAAAAGAGAGAATAGAGGACAGAAGATACAAGGAGAAGGGGCATTGACACACAAGAGAAGAATGAATAAAGAAAGAAGGCTTGCAACAAAGGAGAGAAGAGAGAGAGAAGGTATGTCGAAGAAATGAAAAGAAGTCAAGGACGAGTTTAATCAAATTTTCATCTGAATAAATTGCTAAAATTTTCATCCACATTTAATTTTTGGTTATTTGTTTCTATATTTCAAATATTTATTTTTAATATATATTTTTTATATTATTTATTTATTTATTTATTTTAATTGGTTAAATAATTGTTGCTAAGGAATAGATTGAAACCCTACACTATGGTTTGATATACAATAATAATTTTCTTTATTTCATAATAATTCCCTTCGACCATTATTTAATTACTATAATTTATATGTGTGATTATGTTGAGTATGATTTATATAATGCATGTCTTGTTATGAATTCCTCATTGTGATAGTATATACAATTATATACTTTTTAGGTGGCTATATAAACATTTTATAATTCCTATATATAAATTACAACTAGGTTAGATAATAATTCACCTAATTATTTTGTAATCCTAACTAAAGTAGTGGAACATTTAAATACATGTGGGTCAAATGAAGTAAATACAACTAGACATGCTTGAGGTACTAGTTTGGGTGCTTAGACTATCATCCTTCTAATTATGCTTAATACTTTAAATCTAGTAAAATATAGGAGACACTTGTTGTGAATTTATTGCTAGAACTTAAATGGATTTAATATTGCCACTTTGTCATATTAATTATTTCAGGAAAATAACATAAGCTCTGTAAACCTACTTTCAGCTTACAACTTAGTCAATCTTTTTCTTGTAATTATAAGATGACGTAGTAATTATTGTCATATTTTGACCTAGTTTAATGGTGGATTTTGACTTTCCTAGTATATTCTTTATATTGGTGTTTACCCATATTTATTTTATTTGGTTTTTATTATTTTCTATTTTTGCCCCTCATAATTATATTTTTCATATTATTTATTTTAGTAGGACTTAGAGTTTTTATTTTATTTTATTACTTGTGAGTTAACTAAATTTAGGAAATCCCTTTCAACCCCTGGCCTACAATGATATCCTTATTTACTAACACTATAATTGACAATAAGAGGGTTTAAATTGTGTGTCGACTAGTATATCAGCACACATGTTGGTTTTAACTTCTAATTGTTATGTATACCCTTCTGTGCTATTAGGATATACACAATATTTTTAACTTATAACATCTATGTATACCTGTTTCCCCCACTTTTATTTTTTACTTCATCATTCTTTAACCTAAAACCACCTGTAACTTTTCATTTTACCTCTCGATATCTAAACAACGTCATTTGAAGTGACCAAGCTCTGTAACTGTCATTGTCTTCTCTCTTCTCTTTATCTAGGTTCTTACTCATTTTTCCTCCTCTTCACGTTACTAGCATTGGCTTTCTCTCTCTTCTCATATTTTGTCCACTATTCTTTTTTCTTCTTTTCTCTTATGTTTAAGTGTTTTGTATAAATTTCTCTATTTTTTGAATTTTTCTTATAACTTTCATATTTTAACTTCTTCATGTGTATTTATACTATATATGATGTTATGGTGTATATATTTTCACTCTCTATTGTTATTTTTTTGAGTTGATATGCTTTGTGAAGATATATTGTCAAAATATTTTGAAAAACAGAGTATATAAATGAAATCAATAGTATTGTAGAAATCATGGTATTGTTAATAGTGCAAATGTTTTTATAGTGTATATGTATTTCGGGTATGTTGGTGTTTTTTGTTTGACTAGGTAATATTTTTAGATTTCTTATTTTTGTTTGTAATTAGGTGCCTAACTTTACTTATTTCTCATTTTGGATCGTAAGTGGATACATGCAAGTAGTTTATCTAGAGAATATATAAACGATATTCAATAATTTCTTAAGATAGATGTTGAACATTCAAAATCTCCTTTGTGGATATCTTGCCCATGTGTAGATTGTGGAAATATGATAAGAGGAGGGATAAATGAGATATGAGATCATCTCATTATTAGTGGAATTAATAAGAGTTATACTAGGTGAATGTGGCATAGAAAGCCACTTCTTAATGAACCTAAGTTGACCACGATGATGTTGAAGTTATAGATGATTTTGCATACATGGAAGAACTGATCAATAACATTGAAGACCATTTTAGAGACCATCTAGAATTATTTGAAAATTTTGTTAATGATTCGGAGATGTCTTTATACAATGGTTATATTAAATTTACAAAATTATCTAGTGTGTTACAATTATATAATTTGAAGGCAGGTAATCGATGGAATGATAAAAGCTTCACTTCTCTTCTTAAGCATTTGAAAGAGTTGATTCCATAGAACAATGTGCTACCTCCCCATATTTATGAAGTAAAGAAAATTTTGTGTTCTATATGTTTGAATTATAAAAAGATTTATATTTTTCCTAACGACCGCATTTTGTATCATAATAAATATGCATCATAGATAGTTGTCCTCAGTATCAAATATCACAATGCAAGAGAGTTAAGCTTTCTAATAAGATGTTGTGGTGCTTTTCAATTATACCACGATTCTGACACCTGTTTCATAATGAGAAAAATGTAGAAACCCTTATATGACATGTTAAAGGAAGGATTTTTTATGACAAGCTTAAACATTCGAAAGATTCTCATCAATGGAAGATGATTAATTATGTATGCCCTAATTTTGATAGTGAATTTAGAAACTTGCGGGTTGCACTTTATTCAAACATAATGAACTCTTTTAATGGAAAAAAGGAACTATATTTTATGCCCTATTATTTTGGTTATCTACAATCTTCCCCCATTATTTTGCATGAAGAGGATATGGATGATGCTATCCTTACTTATATTTGGTTCAAATCATATGGGAATTGATATTAATATTTATTTGGCTCCCCTTATTGATGCATGTGAGATTATGGAGTTGAAGTAGTTAATGTACGAAGCCAGTAATCTTTTACCTTGAGAGCAATGTTAATGTATACCATAAATCATTTTTCTACTTTTTGTAATCTGTTCGATTATAGTGTGCATGTCCTATTTATTAAGATAACACAAAATTTCTCCAGCTACCGAAGAGTAGGAAGACTGTTTATCTTGGATATTGTAGATTTTTGTCCATGAATTATCATTATCATAGGCAAAGAAAAGCTGTTAATGGAAAAGATTGAAAGAGCAATATCTATGAATCCTCTCATGGGATTGTAGGTATTTGAAAAAGTAAAAGACTTGAAGGTGTCTTTCAAAAAAAAGCAATAAGAAAATAATCCCTTCAAGGGAGTAGAAGAAGAGGACAATCTTTTTTGACCTTCCATATTAAAAGAACTTGCACGTACGACATTGTCTTGATGTGATACATATCGAAAAAATATATCTGATTGTCTAATTGACACGCTTCTAAATGTGATAAAAAAAAATAAAAGATGGCATCAGTGCTTGGTTAGACTTGGTTAACGTGGGTATAAGAATAAAATTACATCCATAAAAGGCGGCATATAGAATTTTTTTTACATCCAAAAAAGAGAAGATATCTTTCTTTGAGTGTTTGCATGGAGTGAAGGTTTCTGAAGGATATTCATCAAACATCAAGAAACTTGTTTCAATGAAAGATTTGAAGTTATTGGGTATGAAATCTCATAATCATCATATTCTCATTGAAGACTTGTTGCTAATTGCTATACATTTTATCTTACCAAATTAGGTTATTCTTTGTAATTATGATTCATTATATAGGCCAGCTCATTTACATCAGATGTATCAATTTGAAAGGTATTTGAAATTCTTAAAAGGATATGTAAGAATTTTGAACAAGCCTAAAGGTTTCACTACTGAGAGTTATCTAGTTGAGGAGGTGACATAATTTTGTTGTGAGTTCTTATCTAATGTTAATATGAGGCATTACTAAACTACAACATTGATGATGATTTTGCATACAAGAACACCTGACGTTAGATATAGGAATAAGGGAAAGGGTGAAAAAGATTTTATATGGTCATTAGTGATGATGATCAAATATTTTTGCAAGCTCACTTCTATGTCCTTCACAATAGAGATGATGTTGAGCCACATGTGGATCAACACATGGGTAATTTGAGGGCTTCAAATCCATCTAGGAGCAAAAAATGGATGTTAGATAGGCACAATAGCTCCTTTTTTAGAGTGGTTGTCATATCAGTTGTTTGAATCTAATACTGAGCTGTGTTAGTTTTCACATCCCCCTTGTAGGAAAATGATGTAATACAGCTCATATATGATCCAAGATTGTACTTTTTATATAAAAGAGTAAGATAACAAGAGTAATATACAAAATAGTGGTGTGAGTGTAATATTAGAAGCTTTGCATATATCAAGTATCAAAGATAAAAATCCTATTTATGCATCAATGACATAATATGAAGTAATCGAGCACATATGGCCATTGGATTACACCAATTTTAGAGTTCCTTTATTTAGGTGAAAATGGGTTGATAATCTAAATAGGGTTTGTACTAAGGAATTTAGATTTAGAAGGGTAAATCTTTTGAGGCTTAGTCATAAGTAAGACCCATTTATATTATCCTCATAAGCAAAACGGATATTATGTCTTACTGACCCAACTCATAAATGGTAGTCCGTTATCTTGAATGCAAAAAAATTAGAAAGATGGCATATAAGGGAAGAATATTTTGACTGCCAACTTACCTTTTTTGTCTAACCGTGATGACATTACCGATGACCTCTGTATACAAAATGATCATGAAGAAGGGTTCTATGTACTTGAATAAGATTTTATGCATAAACAGGGCACACAATGCAGATTAAAGCATCATAGATTAAATGTTTAATTACTTCCTATGTATTGTTTTGTTTTATTTTGCACATAAAGGTTTATTTTTTTATTTTGACTATATCACATCACATATTTCATTAATTGCTTCCTAATCTATACTTTTTGTTCTTTGTTTTAGCTATGGATACACGTGACAATAATATACATACCCAAGAAGTTAGAGGGGGGGGGAATCATATCGACATAAATTAGTAGAAACAGAGAAAAGGGTATTATGTTTGATGTTGATTTTGATGAGTCAGGGTATCTAGGGGCCTAGAATAGGAAATTGTTCATTGATTATTATAACTCCAGGGGTCGTATGCACATCCCCATAATTTATTAAACTTGGAGGGATGCACCAAAAGAGTTGAACTTATCAAAATTTTTAATATAAATAGTGTGTGCCTTTCTTACAACTCAAACTAACATAATATATCTATTCAATGTGATATGCAAAGAGTGTCAAGAATAGAGCAAATACCAAGAAAAATATTTATGCTCACAAGATAGGGTGTAGAGGTAACAAGGCATCTAGAGAAGCATTGGTATGAATATATATATATATATATACACACCTCTATGCCATTATTTTATGATCTAATATAATTATTCAGTGTTTTTACTTGATGAAATAGGAGAAAAAACTGGTGGAGAAAAAAGAGCTAACCTATACCCCATATGTACCACCAGAGTAGGCTGATGTTTGGATATAGGCTAGGGTATAGAATGGAAAGCCTTCCTATGAAATAATTCAACAAATGGTTGAGAAAATTGTAAGGTGCACAATATTTCCTGTTACTTGTTTTAATATGGTTACTTTTCTCTAACTATTTTTCTTACTTTAAATAGGAGGGGTTGAGAAAGGACTATCTGGCTGGTGCTTTTGACAAAGAATGTCCAAACAACATTTTGAAACACACATTGGATACTCAAGAGCTTGGTGTCTGATGTAAGACATATAATTATGGGTTCAACCTATCTAAGGTATATGGATGTCACTCTAGTTCTTACCCTTCGAAGGAAAAAATTGAATAGATGGAGAAAGAAGTGGCGTCATTAAGGGAATAACAAGTGGTAATCCTTAGAAAATTGGATAATATGTCATCATATTCACAATATCTAGCTCAACCCTCCACGTCTAGTGTCTTTAAACCTTTTTTGAAAATTAATAAGGTAATATACTAGACTACACTCTATATACTTAAATGTTTTTTTTTGTCCTAACTTGAATATTTTGACTATTAATTACAAGGTTGGTATCCTTGTGACTCGCAAGTCATAGAAGATGTGCTTATTGTAGCAAATGCTAATGCATTTATTGAGTCCAACTCAACCCTTCATACTTGGCAATTCAGGGTTGATAAAGTTTAGGTCTCAATTCATAATGTCTTCTACGCATACTTAATGGATCTAGTGTCACTTGATGTGGCATATAATCGAAAAGAAAAAGAGGATATGTCCGTACTGTGCTTACTAGTAGGGCAATTCTTTGGATGGCCGAGTAATCTCGTAATTATCAAGGATGAGGTAATCCAAATATTTTTAATTTTAGATTATATTCTTGTTACTTAAGTGATAATATATGATCTAATAATTATATCATCAACTCTTTCTTACTTACTTAGGGGATCATATTATAGAAAAAATACTATTAAGAGGGAAATAAAGGATACGGAGTATGTAAAAGCCTAAAAAGCATTGGAAATGGAAACAATAATCAAGCATCATGACTTATCTGGACATGGAACTATTGTTGGATGGCAATTCTATTAGGATTACTCTTCCATGTGGTTTGCAAATGAAATTAGAAGATGTGAATATCTGGATTGGGGTAAAGGATATCCTACATTTGTTACAAGTTGAGATGCTACAATATCAATATATAATAGATATACAAGGTAATTTAAATCATTTCATGTTCGAATTTATTTTAATTATTAGTGGAAAAAATATTTTGATATTAAATATGTAATTTATTCTTTTATGATCATAAGTTCTTGAAAGATAATTTATTGACTAATGTCTTGGACAGGTCTAATGTATATAGATTTCTATGCTCAAACAAAATCTCTAATAAAAATGGTAATATTGAACGTGTTTTTTATATGGTTAATGAGATGAAGATGGCTCCATAACCCCTCTTGTTTGCTCCATTTTCCTTTAACATGCATTAGGAACTAGTAATATTGCAGCCATCTTTAGGAGCCACATGTTATATGGATTCAATTGATAAAAATCCTCATTTTGATCCAAAACTACTTGTTGAATGGTAAATATTTATCTATATAATGATATTAATTAGAATTACAAAATTGCTTGTTGAATGTCCTAATTGATGCAATAGCCATACATATATATGGCTACTGGATAAATTAGGTCATTCAAGACTTATTTTGGGCCAAAAAGGAAAGGGCACCACCACCTCGTATGTCTTGGAAAAAAAATTAAGGTTTGTAGTTTTTATGTCATTTAATATTAAGCATCTAGTATGAAAAACTAATAAGCTAATGTAATTTATATTTTATTTTTTTGTGTCCATAACAACAATATAATGTAAGTTATGGATACTACGTCATGATATTTTTGATGAAAATCGTTTGCAAACATTAGAAGGGACAAGGAGAAGTATGTATTTACTTTATTTACTTCATATTAATTATGATTAGCTATATACATTAATACTAACATGGTACTTTCCATCTTTTGTAGGCCTATCTACTTTTTAACTTGCATAAATATGATGATAACAAGATTAATGAATTTAGGAAATAATAGTTAAATTTTATTACAAGTTTTTATAATGATTATTTATAGGATCATATGTGTTCCTTTAACTAGAGTATAAATATGAGTAAAATGAATTTTGTATAAGGTTTTGTATGCAAGGTATATAATGAAAGTATACAATCATTCACTTTGATTTGAACCTTATGAATTCTAGTTGTTTGTTTTGGATGTGACAAATGCTAATGCTAGTGAAAGCATCTTGAAAATATTTGTAGGTTTTTTTTTTGCAAGAAAAAATGTGGTGTGTCCATGATCATATTTGCTATAAAAAAAATAGAGAATACACTGTAATTCTAAACCGAGCCTGTTGTGTATACCTCCAGTACTCTAAGAAGGAGAATGCACGACGGTTGTACCTAATATCGGTCGTGTGTATACACAAATACACGGTGGGTGTTTAGCTCAACAGTTGTGTAATACCCCAAATTGAGATGAGTGTTATAAGAATTGATATGGCTACTTATATCAACATGGTATATCATCCTTTTGGTGATTCCATCCTAAGAACTCCACGGTTAATTTTGTTGACTGTAGAGAAATTTTAAGGATAGGTGACCCTCTTGATAAGTTTTAAAAAAAATTTAAAAAATTTTCAGGAAGTGTGTGAGTGGAGAAAAAAGTGTGCTGAACTATGGGGTTAGCCGATTAATCTGAAAGTACTCTAGGATAGTCCTCCGTGGTCATTTTGACTCGAAATGTTATAAATGGTATCAGAGAGAAACTACGAATTCAATCTGAACTTAGATAAGTCATTCAATCGCTTAACGGGAGGATTCTTAAGATAAAATTGTATTGAGACAATTAGTGATCGAGGCACAACGAAGATGTTATATTCTTTGAGTGGGGGTGAATGTAATGCCCCAAATTGAGAACAGTATTATAAAAATTGATATGACCACTTATATCAACACGGTATACCATCTTTTTGGTGATTATGTTCTAAGAACTCCATAGTTAAGCGTGCTGGTCGTAGAGTAATTTTTAGGATGAGTGACCCTTTTGGAAAGTTTTGAAAATTTTTATTAACTTGGGGTGTTATAAGTCGTGTATTCCCCCTTTCAAAGTACTGGGAGTTTGTTATGGGTATACATGATGGGTTTGATCTAGCATTGCCATATATATATATATATATGTTATAAGATCATATTTTCATCTTAAGCGCCATAAATATTATGACGGCAATGATTTTATATTCAAATTAAAAAAAATTATATCGCATTTTTTAGAACCACCTTGTATATTATATGCAACGATAGATTAGATAGAACCACCTTGCATATCATACACGGTACCCCCCCATATATCACTTTAACCGACATTTATGTATTTTTCTGTAGCGGTATCAAAATATACAATTGATACCCACTAGAAAAATAAATAGTTTCATTTTGTCAATAATTTAGTTTTACATTTAAGAAAAGGAGCTTAGAATACTCATAGAATAATGTAAGGATCTCAAATATTCATACAAAATAAAAATATGAAAATGTTTCAAAGACCAAAAGCGGTTTGCAAATTTCACAAAATACAGATTTGTAAAAATGAGTAAGGAGTATTGAACCAAACGTTTTGAAAATGCAACTAAGATTTCAATAACTCTACAAAAATGTGATAAATCACCAAGCTAGTAAAATTTAACCTCCGCCAATAAATAACTTAGGCTTTTGGTAAAGAACGGATTACTACAAGGATGGTCGACACCCTCCTCATACAAGCTGCAAAGCGGGCATAAGGAATTCAATTTTCGTGAGGAATAATCTTATCCTCTCGGTTAACTCTTAACTTCCCCTATGTGTAATACGGAGCAGGAGACGCTCAATCACCTTTTCTTACACTGTGCTGTGACAGGCAAAGCATGGTACGAGATCTGTGAATGGATGGGGTACTACTGGGTAACGTCCGAGACTGTGGAACACAATGCTAGGGCTTGGTTTGGAGTGTCCAGCAAAGGTTTGAGAGGGGAGATTTGGCAAGCGGCATTCTTTGCTATCATAGGTACAATATGGGAATCCAGAAATAGGAAAATTTTTGAAAAGGTCGAGGTCTGCAGAAAATGGATGATCATGCTCATAAAGATGCGTATTGGGTTTTGGATCAGAAATGGTAGGAAAGAATTTCCCTATCGAACAGAGGAGGTGGTCCATAATATCCAAGCGCTGATTCCCTAAGGGTATTATGTACTTAAGTATTCTCTTACTATGTACTTAAGGATCTCATGAGTTAAGCCTTATGGTTTTCTGGGATGTAACACCAATTAATCAAAAAAAAAAAACTCTTAACTTCCAAGTCGTTTTCCAAGGAAGGCATCTCTCCGGCGTGGTATTCTGTAAAAGTAGATTGTATGTTGAAGCCGTGGTAAAATGGCCGGTAGGACAATGCGCCGAAATCCGCTTGTGCTGGATTTGACTATTAAGCAAGCACCGGTCTCCTGCCAAGGCAAGGATCACTCTGCTGGGAAGCAATTTGGCCAAACGATGACCAAATCCACCCCCGGCTTCATCCACATAATCGGCTACATGTCGGTTTACATCGTCAGCTGTGCAACAGGCAGCTCCTTTGGGGGTTTAGTATCCACCCACGAATCTAACCAACACTTGACAAAACGGCCATTACCAACACTCCACAGGACGAATGATTTTAGTAGATTTACGTGGCCACAATTCGATAATGGATACAAAGTAATTAGCAAATGAAGATTTTAAAAGAGATTTCAATCATTGAGTATCCTTGGCAAAGCCCAAAACGAAAGATGGTCACAGACCGAGTAAAGGGATCAACCACGCAGGACACATTTCCTACGTGCCGATACAATACTCTTTGGAGGAATTACATCATACATATATACGGGGACCGACGGCAAGATAACCCTAATTAGGCCTAAAAGCTCACATTTACAGCATGGGTACGTACATGATGACGTAAAAGGCAGAATATGTAGAGGTTTTGCTAAGTGCATGAGATGATCAACAACCATAGCTAACGTGATTAGAATTAAGCCTTTATTATGATGGTATCTCCTCTCCTAACTTCCAGTAATTAGCGTGCTCCTTGAGGGCAACCTATTATCATCAACTGATGTTGGTTTAGTAGTAGGCGGTGTCCATAACTGTGCATGCTTCACCTTAGAAATGCTTGCTAGTACGCCTACTGGGGTCACGTCTCCCACCACCGTCACCTTCTTTGCCGCGAAATCTATGTTGAAAGATGTCACCCCTGCAGCAGCTCGATTAATAAAATAAGAAAACATGCTGTATTAAGCAGTCACATAAATGCCGTCTGCACGTACGGACTGCCACTAATTTGAAATACTAGGACCGCTAAGTACATTGGGAAGATTATTTCCGGTTTAAATATTTATTTTTCGATAGTAATTTTTTAAAATTTTATATTATTTTTAATAAATTTATTTATTAAATAAAGTAAAACAACAGGTATCACTTCCCCCACTTCATACAGTAAATAAACTTTTGTTTAATGTTCATCAGGATATATATATATGTAATTACCAGCTATACAGGGTGTGTTTGTTTACCAATCTCAATTGTGGATTTTAAATGATTCGACATATATATATTATTGAGGTAAAATATTTATTCACCGAACGGTCAAATTATCAAGGCAGACTTATTTCTGAAACTTAATTTTCCAGTTTGACTCTAAGCAACAAAAGAGGAACTCCTCTTTCCCTCCCTCAATCGATCACAGGATTCATGATCTCTGGTCCATTGCGGCCCCACGGACCACGCGCAGGCAGAATATAGCAGCGTGTACAGTGAAATTAAAAAACTAAATAGGAAACTTTTAGATGACATACAACAAAGGAAGGGTGTTGCTTAACCTTGCAGCGAGCAGAAACAGGTCCCACCCCACCCCAAAAAAATTTAAAGTTCATGCACAGAATCATATTCAAAGTTGCAGATGCTACGACGAGTTGTGTCCCTTTGGAATTTTCTTATGATATATTATATACATAAGTCAAAAGAAAATACAAGGGGAGGGGAGGGGAGAGGAGGAGGGGTAGGGAAAGCAACTACCAGATAAGGCATATATTTGTACCTTTCATTCGAGAGAGATGCTTTCTCACTTTTCCTTCACAACCTTTGCAGTGAAGAGACACCCTTAGATCAACCACCTGCACATGTGAATCCAAGAAGAAGCTCGTTTAAATTTTACACCCACCTCCTTCGGTCAACGTCCGCCGGCTCATTAGTATTGTACCTTCGTCTTCGTGGTACAAACATAATCTTGACCAAACATTAATATCAGGCTTCAATGACCATAAACTACTAAGTTATATTAAACTTTTTTACTTTGTCGACTCCGGCTAAATAAGATTGGAAGATTATTGCATAAGCTAAGTTTATACCGAGCTAGGATTTTACTCTTGGTAAAAAAAAAATTAAATAAATTGGAGTCGCAAGAGTAGGATAATATTGTGCTAGCGTTGTTGGAATAGACCCCAGCCAAGCAAAACTAATAGATTCCCCCAGCAATTGAGGTAAAAATGTTTGGTTAACCGTTCCATATTTTCAGCATAATATTCAAAATTAATGTTATTTTTAAATATAATAAAACATCCGACGACAACAACAACTGATACTATTGTCCCACACACAATACTAACTATGACTTCAACCTAAGTATGCGATTTCCATGCATCGGCCGGATAAGATGTCATCCTATAATCCTAATCTCGCCGTTAATAAAGACTGTTTCAGACAGGTTTTCAAAACCTTGACCTAAATGTTATGTTACTACCAATTCAAATTTTAATTTTTTTTAGCACAAATATAAATTACAAATTTTACGTGTAGGGCAAACATTACCAAAGAAATAAGTGATTGGAAGTTAGAGAAAATTAAGGATAGAACCTGATCATTAGAAGAAGAGGCCGGCTTGGATGCCTTGGAGTAATGCGCCTCTTCGAAAACAGCGTTACCATCATCAACTCTGGTTTTCTTAACATCATCTATCTTGGACTCATCCGGAGCCCACTTTAGAGCAGGAGCATCAAGATCCGTCAACACATCCAAGTGAGAATTATCATGCAACAAGTACCTGCATGACTCCGGAGGGCTAATATAATCACCAAGCTTAACGCTGCATCCTTTCATAAACACCAAATCAGACGGTCTAGAAACACTCTTCTTAACTTGATAATCAATATAATCATTCCTTCCTCCTCCTTCCTTATTTCCGTCAAACTTCTTCCCTGAATCAACCAACGCTCTGCTCTTCTTCTTCTTGTTCTTCTTCTTCTTCCCATTACCCTTGTTTTCATTCTTCTGAACACTGTCGCTGCTGGGCTTTGGACTAATAGGTGGAGTTTTATACTTGCATGGTGTGCTAAGAGTTGTTGTCACTCTTTTTGAGTCAGTGATTATTGGGTTGTGGCGGTCGATTGCTCGGCCGCCACCGCATGATTGTGGTCCCAAGTAAGGAAAAGAAGATGGTTGTGAGGATGAGGAAGATGGGTATTGCTCCATGTTTGAATATATGGCAGTTGAAGCTTGTGAGGCACAGGATATGTTGATTCCTTTCATGGCCGATCGAAACTTCTCTAGGAATATTAAACAGGGGGATGGTAGAGGTAAAACAGAGCTGATCTCTTTCTTTTGCCTAGGGAATATGCCTCAGCAGATGGATGGGATTGTGGGAAGCTTCACATATAAACTTTTCAGTTTGAGCCATGAGCTGTGAATAGAGTGAGAAAGAGAGAGAGCGGGGTGCAAGTCCAGAGTGTGCAAACGGAAAAAGTAGTTCTCAAACATGATCCTTTCGCGTAATCTATTTTTCTTTTTTTAATATCTCCCAAGTATGATTATTAGATGGAAAAAAGTATATTATAATTATACAACTAGAAATTTAAATTAACATATTTTCATAAAAAATATAGTAAAATATCGGTACGATCTTAGTAAAACATCATAAAATAAATATTGAATAATTTTAGTAAAATAATAATAAAAGATATGTATAATAATAGTAAAAAAGTAGTTTTTGTATAATAAAAATAAAATATTAGTAGCATAATAGGGTAAGATATTAATAAATAACGATGAGGATAAAAAATAGTAAAACATGAATAGATAAATATAAAATATTACTAATAATAGTCCTAAAATATTATTCTAATGATAACACTACTAAAGAATCAAAATTTAATAAATGTTTCCAAGGAATTTTAATAATAATTCTAAAAGGTTATTGAATCAGTTATTATTAAAGATTGAACAATGATTAGAAATTGTTCTAAAAAACCCTAGAAATTAGCTCATAATGGAAAGGTATTTGATGTTTTTAATAACATTTATTCATTTAAAACCATTATCAAAAATTATTTTTAATGGCCATTGTGATTACAAAATATTTTATAATAAAGTGTTGATAATGGATTTACAAGACAACCATTATTAAATATTTTATTTTTAATAAAAAAAATTAAAATTACTTCTAGTGACGGCCTCCATCCTCACCGAGATCTTTTTATCACTTCAACACATTTCAAAATTTATTTAACTTTGTTTCTCAAGTTAAATTAAAAATGATGACATGTAGTCATTGGAAATATTTGTCTCAATGACAAATTTTAAATTTGGATGAGCTTTTTTAAATAAAAAGAAAATGAACAATTAGCAATGCTATAAAGATTTATAACTACAATATTTTCTGAATAATTTTTTTACTTTTTAAAAGAAATATAGTGGCAATATGTCATCACTGTAGACACTTATTAATGTCTTTTTTTGTGATGAATTTTTTTTAAAATGATTTTTGGCATTTATTAACAGCTAAAATTTTTTGTTAATATATATTTTTTAAGATATAAATATATGATTATAAAGATATATATTGAATATAAATACAAAACATGCTTATAATTTATACTAATGAGATTATCCTGAAAGAGCTTCAAGAGACCTCTAGGCACCAATTTCCACTTCATATCAAAGTATTGCTATACAATAAAATAGAATATTAGTACTTGTTAACATTATATATATATATATATATAAACATAACATTATATCATGTTTATCATATATCTAAAGAAAATTATACACATCTTAATAATTGAATAAGATACACAAAATAAGCAATTTTTATAAAATGTTCACAATCCACAACAATTCCTTTAAATAATATCACAACTTATACAATTAGCTAAATATATATTATATATATAAATTTAGCTATAATTAAAAATAATATATTATAAAGAGAGAACAAAAATATACCTACAAAGTAGGAATCTTCAAGCAAAAAAAAAAGGATGGCGGTGACCAATGACAACAAGGAACCTCGTGCTTACCTAAACAACGAAATTAGTTTCAATTCAACTAAAATAAATGGAAATAAATAATATCAATCAAATTTGCTAAAAATATAAACCAAAACGAGCAAAAAAATGGTGGTCGTGACTAGCAATAGAGGGTGGCAATAAGCTGCAGAGTGGTGCAATACACACCTTCAACAGAACCCTAAAAAACAACAACAAAAAAATCAATAAATTAAGATGAAATAAACAAATGCAATCAAAAAACAACAAAAACTAACCTAAAAATGCATCTTGAATCTTCGGTTGCCAAGAGCATCGAAGAGGAGAGGCCATGCCAAAGGAAGAAGAAGAAAGAATGACATAAGAAAAGAATGTCCCATGAAGGAATTATTATTAGGAAGATATATCACTAGGAGCATGTTTTGAGGAGAGAGAGCCAAAAGGCAACGTAGCATCCAGAGAAGAGCTACTCATGGAGGTGCAGTGGATAGAAGGCAACCAAGAGAACACTGGGAGGATAGGGTATGACAAAGGTAGGCGGTTAAGAGTCCTAAAAAGGCTTTCACGATCTTCATAGACAACCTTGTAAAGGGGATACCGGCAATAGAAGTCAAGGAGATCTTTGAAGAGTTTGGCAGGGTTATTGATATCTATATTTGCAGGAAGGAAAGACAGCTTACAAATCTTAGTTTCGGTTTCATTAGGTTTCTCAAAGAAGAAGATGCAGTGGAAGCTGTTAGAAAGACGAATGGGATGTTATTGCATGGGATAAATTTTTTCGTTAAAAAGGCTAGATATGGTAAGGAAGATAGAAAGGAAAATCAAAGGCAAGCATATAAGCAAGTTGAGGCTAGAGTTGAAAATGACAGAACATGGAAAGCGGTGCATAGGGACCAAATGTCTTATGCAGAGGTAACAGGAGGAACCAAGCCCCCTAGGTTCGGACAGAACTATAATGTTAGAGTGCTTCACTGTGCGATAAAGAAGGACACCCTTGAGTGGCTGGAAAAAAGCTTAGTAGTAGAATCATACCAACCCTGTAATACGAGCCTAGTCATGGAGGCGTTGCTGAGATCCTGGAGTACCATTTGCAAGGTGAGGGACCTTGGGAGATACTGTTTCCTTCTCACATTTAAATCAAAAGAGGAGAGTATGAAAGCTTTGAAGGAAGAAAGCATACTCTTTGATCACTTTCCTATAGTAAGACGGTGAAGGATAGAGAATAAATGCAACATAAGGTGGACTTGGGTTGAAATAAGAGGCATTCAGCCGTGTGTGTGGTGCAACAAAATGATCCAAGATACCATTCAGCTATGGGGGAAGTTGATATGTTGTGACTCAAAGAAGAAAGAGGATATTTCCATGGAGGTAGCAAGGGTTTTGTTAGACACAGACAGTCTGGAAGACGTTAAGGGGCGTTTAGCTATTAAAGTGGATGGATCTAGGTTCGACGTGATCATACAAGAAATGGGAAGTAACTACCTCCCATGGAGATCTGGAAAATCGGATTGCAAGCAGCAATAGTCAAGATCGCACTCGGAGATGGAGGAAGGTGAAAAGTCCATTGGGACGGTTCGCTAGAGTAGCGTGGTTGAGTTAGACCTACGGCCGAATAAGGAAGAAGAAGATGCCCAAGTCAAAATGATGGTTGGTGGCATGGAGCAGGAGTGCGATGAAGTTAACCAGATTAATTTTTTGAAGAAAAGAGGCGAAGAGGAGCACATTAACTCTGTAAAACCGCCACATGCTTTGGAACTGCTAAGAAGGATGATGACGGTCTTTGAGGAGGATCGAGGAGTCTTCCTTGTAAACGATTTGTCTCGTGAAGAGAGAAACGTGGTTACTGCTGGCTCAGAGTCCGAGGGGACAAAGGAAGTTGGGGTTCCTTATGACTTGGCAGATAAAGTGGATATGGTTCATAACAGAATGACACACGTGAGATCTTCTAAAGGGAATCGTGCTCACACGTCATTATTCCATTGGGATGCTGGTAGTGGGCCTGCGAGCTTAGTCCTCCTCCGGGATTTGATAAGGCCTATTCTTTTAGAACAGCAAGGCTTCATGACTAAGGGTTTAGTGAAGGAGAGGCGAGGCCGGAAGAATTGGAACATGAAGAAAATAATCAAGAAAAGGCCAATGATTTTTTTGAAGCTATAGAAACTTGGAATTTGGGGAAGAAGCTAGGATTATCTTTGAGGGATGATTTAGCTTGTGTCCGCAAGTTGGTTACGATAAGGAGAAGTCAAAGGATTGCAAGGCGATGGGAATTTTAAAGATTTTTGATGAACCATTAAAATGGAAGGGTGGCTTCTTAGGTTAAGTTACTTATGGTTATTATTAGCTAGAACGTCAAAAGGATAGGAGCGAAAGGTAAGATCTCTAGTACTCGGTCAGTTATTACCAAAGAGAAGCCTTAGATCCTTGGTTTAGTGGAGACAAAGCACGGGTCAGTTTTAGAAGGGTGGAAGAGTAAGATTTGGAGCAGTGATGCAGTAGGTTGGTCTGATGTCAGTGCGGTTGGAAAAAGTGGAGGTTTGATTTGTATTTGGGATGCGAAAAAAATGCAAGTTGCAAAGGTTAAGACCGAAAGCCGATGGATTTTGCTTGAAGGTATTCTTCATCCGAATAACTTCAAATATGTTGTGATGCTTTTGTATTATTTTTTTGAAGTGTGTGATAGGGAAAATTGTTAGAAGAAGTGTGGAGTGTGAGACAGGGTGTTCACAGACCGATTCTCTTCATGGGTGATTACAATGAGGTTAAGTGACCTGGGGAAAGAAGGGGAGGCATAAAAGAATTGCGTAGTATGAGGTATTTTAATGACTAGATTGATAGACTGTGTTTTATCGATATCAAACCAGAGAACCTTGAATTCACTTGGCATAGAGTGGGAGCAGCTAAATTACTCAACAGGTTCTTCGTTGATCAGGAGTGGATTGCATCCTTCCCGAATTTGAGTTGTTTGGGGTTGAGGAGATCCTTGTCTGACCATAATCCGATCCACTTATCGCTTTGCTCCACCGTGGGGGGGGTCCTAAAATTTTAGGGCTTGGGATATGTGGTTTTCACACCCAAAATTTAGGACTTTTGTTGCTAAATGCTAGGGGAAGCTAGGAGAGGTGCCCTACCGTGAAAAGCTCAATTTTATTAAAGAAACACTCAGAGTTTGGAATAAAACAGTGTTTGGGAATCTTGAAGAGAGGATCTCAACCTTATAAAAGGAGCTATAGAAGTTGGAGGATACAGTTAGTTGTAGATCTGATTCGGAGGTGGCTCTGGCTAGGAGAACAGCTTTGCAACATTAGCTTTGGTTGTGGCATAAAAGAAGAGAAAGTTATTGGCATCAAATATCAAGAGTAAGGGGATTTAGGGAGAAGGACAAGAATATGAAGTACTTCCATGCGATTACTAATGTTCGAAAGAGAAGGGCAGTCGTCCACAAAATCAAAGTGCAAAGGATTTCTATAGTGAACCCTCAGCAGATTAAGGAAGTGCTCGCTTCATATTATAAGGATCTGTTTGGCAACCATGATGTACCAGAGATCTGAATGTCGGAGGAGGATTTCAAGAGACCTCCTCTTGATCAAAAAAAGTGGTTAGAGAGCATTCTGATGAAAGAAGATGTTAAAGCTACCGTCTGAGCTTGCGACCCTATGAAAGCTCCTGGATATGATAGTTTTCACTTGGGTTTTATCAAGAAGATGTGGAATGTGATAGGGGGACGATTTTGTAGAAGTGGTTCTAAATTTCTTCATCATAGGTCGGTTACCGTATTCCCTAAATACAACTTTGGTTACTTTTATTCCCAAAGTACAAGGAGCAGAAGAGTGACACAGTTCGGACCCATTAGCATGGTTGGGTGAATTTAGAAAGTCATCGCAAAGATCATGGCATAACGTCTTAGATTATTTAACCACTGGTCAGTGATACTCAATCGGCTTTCATTACGGGGAGAAGCATCCTTGATGGGACACTAGTTGCAAATGAGGTGGTGCATTGGTTTAAGAAGAACAAGGGTCAACAAGGGCTGATGATCAAGTTGGACTTTCACAAGGCCTACAACAACTTGAGATGGGATTTCGTTGATTCTATGATGGAGCTCATGGGTTTTGGTGCAACTTGGAGAGGTTGGATCCAAGAATGTCTTTCAATAGCTAGTATTTCAATCCTTTTTAGCGGGTCACCTACTACCACGTTTAGGATGAAGAAAGGTCTTAGGCAAGGGGACCCCCTCTCTCCTTTTCTCTTTATCTTGGCTACAAAGGGATTCAATCAGCTTTTTCATAGAGGTTTGGATGTTAGTGTGTTACGAAGGCTAAAGTTAGGACATGGATAGTTGGAGGTGTCTCATTTACAATACGCCGATGACACCATGGTGTTCTACAACGCGTCAAAGGACAACGTTTCAAATTGGAGGAGGGTGCTCAACTATTTTCCCATTATATCAGGGCTCAGGTTCAACTCCTCTAAGACAAAGGTGATAGGGTTATGTGCAGATCCGAATAAGATGGAGGAAGTAGATGGGATTCTAAATTTTTAGGTGGGTCACTTACCTATTACCTACCTTGGCCTACCATTAGGTGCGAACCCTAGAAGAAAACAGACGTGGTAGCTGGTAGACGATAAAGTTAAAAAGTGACTACAAAGCTGGAAGGCTAGGACACTTTCTAGAGCAGAAAGGTTGGTTCTGATCAAGAGTGTTCTTAATATCCTCCCCCTCAATTATATGAGCATGTTTAGCATTCCTAAAGGGTTAATCAAGTAGATCATTTGTGTTCAGCATAATTTTTTGTGGACAGTGAATGGAGATAGGAAAATTTTGCCTCTTGTTCGCTGGAGTACAATTCAGAAACCGAGGAGTATAGACGGGATGGGTGTTGGAGATTTGGCTGTAAAAAATAATGCATTACTTTTTTAAATGGTGGTGGCATTTCTTCACCATTGAGGGAGAATTATGGAAGCAAGTAATAGAGGCTTTGTATCCTAAGAAACAAAAAGGAGTTATAGGAATCCCGGGGAAAGATAGGGGCAAGACTACTTGGGGAGGAATTGTCAACCACGGCAGGCATAACAAGCTTCTTGTAGAGGGCCTTAAGATTCAATTAGGAGATAAAAAAAAAATCAATTTTTGGCATGACAATTGGGTTGGCCAAGGCACTCTACGTGAGATGTTCCAAGGCTCTTCTTAGTTTATTATCAATAAAACGAGAACGTTGCAAACATGGGGGTGTGGGATGGAGTGTACTGGCATTGGAGTATTATTTGAAGGAGAATACTATTTAGGTGGGACAAGGAACTGAAGCAGAATCTGATGAATATGTTAAATCAGACTTTGTCGAGTAAAGATAAGGGAGACAGCATATTATTGGGTCAAGATAGCAATGGAGTGTTTATAGTGAAATCTTTTTGCGAAGCTCACTTTAGAGATAATATAGGAGAAGAAGAGATAGAGAACAAATTCAGAAGAATCTGGATTGGTGTAGCTCCACCAAGGATCAAATTATTAACATGGGTCTTGATACAACAAAAATTGAAAACTAAGGATAATCTTGTGAAGTTACAAACTATCAAATCTATTGATGCAATTTTCCCGTTCTATGAATTTTTAGCCAAATTTATCATGCATTTATTTCTGCACTGCAGAATTACTGGGAGATAGTGGTATGACATGTGTTGCTGAATAGGATACACTTGGGCGATGCCGGAAAACACTTGTTGCCTATGCTGGTTGGCTAGGAGTGAGATGGAAAGGAATGAAAGGTAAAATCTGGGGAACTGTCTTTTTGCAGTTATAGGAACCATTTGGGAGTTTCGAAATAAGGTGGTGTTTGATAATACAAATATATGTATGAATTGACTTTCGATGCTGGTAAAGACTAGGGTGGCTTTTTGGGTAAAAGATGGCCATCATAATTTTAACTACAGGGTTGATGACATTGTGCATCAGCTGCAAATCTTATTTAGAAATCAGTGATCTCAAGGAGGTATGACTGTCACTTGTTTTGTGTTGCGAGGCTTCCTTTTAGTGGCCTTTGAGGGTGAAGAAGGCAGTTATCTAGTGATTGAGGGCTATCGCACGTTAGGGAGGTCTGCAGGAAGTATGTTGTGGAATATTTCTTGCAACATAGGGAGTTTTTCAAGAAAGCTTTGATCTAACCTTAGGGACTTAGCATCTGTTGTTATACATCTATTTCTTTCCAGGGAGGGGAGGGCGGATTGTTGTTTCCTTATATTTTCTTTATCAAGCCTTGTTGTTGATGTGCTTGATGCTTTTACCGTCAATGAACCATCCCAAAAAAAATTTCCATGCAAGAATTTTATTGAAGTTAGAGTCGCAACACTTCTCGTCACAAGAAATTTTTTTGACATCAACAATTAAAGAAACGTGTCATACACATGCCATATATCGCAGCAAAAATAAATTATAACTGCGACATGTTGTCTCTAGAAATGTAGCTTTAATTGAATTTTTTCTAGAAAAAAATCATTTCCTAAAATTTTTATTGAGGTGTTCGTCACTATAAATAATTCACAATTAAAATAATAAAAAATATTTTAAAAGGGAAAATTAAAAACATACCATGCACGTGACATATGTTGCAATTAAAACAAGCTTTAGTGACAATATATAGTCTCTACAAACATAGCTTTAACCGAAATTTTCTTCTAAGGTGTCACTACTATAAACGGTTTTGTGATGGCACAATGACTATAAATATTTTGTAATTAAAATTATAAACAATATTTTTTGGGAGGAAAATTTTGTTGCTTTTCTTTTAGCATCAACATTCTCATCACTATAATTTTCTAATGACGACACTTCCACTCAAATAAATGATTTTACTTAAAATTTCATAGCGAGGACAATGTGGCCTTGCTATATGTATACCTATTGAAATATGCAATGACATCCCAATGGAGAGCCCTAAGCCGTCAACCTTTTTATGATTATCGGTACATTATTGGTGTGTGAAATTCATTGATGATAAAATGGTCAAAAGCTAAACTACTCCATTTTTAGATATATTCCAAGTAAATAAGGATAACATGTATGATAATGGGGAAAATTAAAACATTTTCTTTGTTTGCTTATTTGTGGGGAAATTTTCAAGTTATAATAGCATAAATTACACAAATTTTCAATCATTTTTAATAGAAATACTGTGTAATCTCAATAGAAAGATGTACGTTTTAGTAAAGTACCACTTGGGTAACTTAATACATAATTTAAATCTGATATGAAGTAATAATATGTAAATTGATAAAATAATAGAGTGTTTGGCAAACAAAAATAATTTACATGGATGAATGCAAATAAAGTAATAATAGCATTTTGTTATAACCTCTTTGAAATGTAATGAATTTTTGTATAAAAGTAAATTGTATGAGTTTTTGAAGAGATTTATTTGGAATCATATGGATCTACTTATAAGGTAATACTCCATCTGTTAAAAAAATAGTTAGTTTATGACTAAATTTTTGTTCCAATAAGAAAGTCATTTTTAGAAAAGATGAAACATAATTTCCACCTTTACCTATATCCTTATATATAATTTTTTTCTTTCATCTTCTATGTATCAATTAATCTTTTGTTTTCAATGAAGGGTACAATTGGGATATCATGATAAATTTAATGTTCTTATAAAATAGTTTGCAAATTGTAAAAATGACTATTTTTGGAACAGAGGAAGTAATAAGTTATAAATAAATTATAGCTAATGAAATTATAAGGGTATGAAAATAATAGGTAGAACAAACAACATGAAGTTTATATTATTATATAATATAGAAATAATAGGTTTCCCAAATGATATATGAGAGAAATTAAAAATCTGATCGGCAAAATATATATATATATATCAAATAATAATAAGATATACTCCCTTTAGATATCATGACATTTGACCTAATTACATATAATTTTTTTAAAAATTCTATTTAAATGCCATGTTTAAAGGACTAGTGTCTAGTTAAGTTACAAAAAAATGAGAAGCAGAAACGCCTAGTCTATCTCTACACATGATCATACTAGTCCCATGTAAGGCTGTAAATGAGCTGAGTCAGTTCGGTATTCGGCTCGACTCAGATGGTTAAAAGTTTGGTTCGGCTCATTTCTTTAGTTAAATGAGTCGAGCCCAATCCTCACTTTTAGGCTCGTTTATTAAATTAGGCGAGCCCGAACTCAAAAAATCTTAGTTGGGTTCATATTTTGGCTTTGGCTCGTGAGCTCAGTTCGGCTCGCCTCGTTAAAAGCTCGGTTTAGCTCGTTCATTTACTTAAATGAGTTGAGCCCAAACATCATTTTAGGCTCATTTAGTTAAACGAGTTGAGCCCAAACCTAGGGTATTTGGCTCAGCTTGACTCATTTACAGCCCTAGTCCCATGTAAGGGATACACTAAACAATGAACACCCAATGGGAAGTTGTGAATTAAAGAAGCTAACTGATCCACACACATATTTGCTTCCCTCAACACATGATGGATCTGAAAATTTCTGTGCTCCCATAGCAATTGCCTACAATTATAAATCAACGCTCTATTACATCTAGCCTCAGAGCATCCATGCGCCACCAACTCGGATGTCATCTTTGAATCATACTCCAAAATTATTCTATCAACACCAAACATCCTAACATAAGATCTAAATATCCCATATCTCAGCTGTGAGATTATCATCCCTATCAATGTTTCTAGTCTTAATTAGATTACTGAAATGATAAAAATTTTAATATATATATGTCATGCATTTTAATAATTTGAATTGAGATAATCTAAAACTTTGAATATTTATTTCCCCTTTTTTTAGACTTTTCTTGAATTGTTTTAACTTTGTAAGATTTTAGTGTTCTCTCTCTCTCTCTTCTTTTTTTAAAAAAAAAACTCTAGAAATTTCTAAAAATCAAAAGATCCAATTTTTTTCAATTAAAATTTAAAAAAAATATGTGTATAGTTAAAAACTTACCACTTTAGTACTCTAAGACTAACAACATTAATATAAATTATGGTAGTAAAATAATATATATATATATATATATATATATATATATATATATATATATACACATAAATTAAACCAAATATCATGGTACCAAAGGAAAAATATTTCCATAATAATATTAATAATCATCATAAAAAAAAGATTTATATATTTTTTCAAATATATTAGTAAACTTAAATGAGGAAAACATACTCTTAAGATAAAAATGTTGAATTTGAAGTCCAAACATAATGTTTGATTGATTCTAATAATTCTCAACCTTGAAATTACAACGAGGCACTAAATAATACTTCATCCAATTAAAAATATATAGTATTTTTGAAATTTATTTTTATTTAAATATAATTGGTGTTCAATAATTTTTGGGTAAAATTATACTTTTTTCCCTCTATTTATTCTTATACTTATCGACTAAGAAATAAAATTATTGATAAAAAATATAATGGTTTTATTCAAATATATATTTAGTAATTTTTTTAATATATGTTTAAAATTCTAAAAAATTGCTGGTTATTTTGAATTAAAGGAGTTAAACAGTAATGGTTTGTTTGGATTGGAGTAAATCAAGACGAGGGCAAACATTAACAATTAACCAAAGTGAATGAAATAGATGTGAACCGAAGTAAATATTTTAAAATAATTTTTGGATAATATTAACTTAACCAAGGTGAATCGGTGTGAATGTTTTAAAATTTTCATTTGGATGGAAGTCAATTAAGGTTAAAAAAAATACAACAAATAATATTTATACTATATTAAATAAATAAGTCCATTTCACAATAACTTAGCTAGCACCTCCTCCACCACCACCACAACCAACTCCTCCTTTTCCACCACCAACTCCATCACAACTCGGCCACCTCATCCACCTCCTCTAGCACCACCACCACCAACTCCACCGCCGTCACCTTCATCACAACTCCACCACATCATCCACCTCCTCCAGCACCACCACCACTATAACAACAATAGCCTCGTCACCTCCACCACCTCCATCACATCTCTACCACCTCATCCACCATAACCACCTCCTCCTCCTCATGCTTCTCCACCACCACCTCCATCATAATTAATAACAAAAAATTTACTAGTCGAGTAATTTTTTGTTGCAACATCCATTTATCCAACTAGTTCAAAAAGACATACAAATTTACACAAACAAAATAAATCATATATAACATGTTGAATAAAGACACCAATCATCCTTCATTAAAACACAAATAAGTTAAAGGGAATCCATTCTCCTACATTCAACATAAAGTGAATAAAATCAAAAGATGTCCATCATCATCCATAACATAAAATCAAAAGATGCACAAGATGTTCATTAAAAGGTGCACAATTGTTTCACATTCAACAAAGATAAACGGTGTCACTAGCATACAAGCTATAGAAATTTAAGTGTCTTAAAGCATGAAACTACACATGAGAGGAAGGTTTTGATTTTTCAATGATCTATACTTTCACCGGTATAAGCCATAATACAAATTGATGTTGTTAAACTGGATATGCATTTAGCTTATCATAGTTCTCGCAATTCTTTAAAAGATAGAGAGCAGCATCCATCTTGCACCTTGAATCAAAATCAAGCTCCTCAACACACTTTATAACCTTAGCGGGATCAACACACGAACGTTTATCCATAACTATGGAAAACTTCTATACTTGTACATTTACCATATTAGAACATATTGTAATAAATGCATCCATTTTCCTCTTACCCTTGCTACCTTTTCCATAACTCACACCTACTTGTGGTATACTTGCATTACTATCATCTGAAACACTGTCTTGATGAGAATGAGGTGGATTCCTAGAATAAATACCAAAGAAAATAAATCCCTCAATGTGAACTTCATCTTGTGAGACCATATTATCAATTTCATAAGTCATTCTACCATATCCTCCATGTTTTCATACAACAAATCTTCTTTTTGCTATTACTTCAGCGTCAATTACAACATTATCCCTGGTTGTCCTATACTTAGAAAAGAGATATTCTAACTTTTTATAGAAGGGAATTATTTTACCCTTCCATTCCACATCAGTTAGATTGATATCTATGACACAAAAAAATAGTAAATTAAACCAAATAAAAAAATGAATAACAATTCCATTACATTGACATTATACACTCCTCAATTAGTTGATTCTATACTTCATTTTTGAGATCCCACATTTAAGTGGTAGAATTAAAACCCCGACCACTTTATGAAACATTCATGAACATGTCACAACATTAAAAAAAAAACCTTGTTCCATGAAGAGTTGCAAAACTTTTCTTCAAGTTCTTTTACCAAGGATTTGTAAGCTACCAAAGTAAACGTACCACCAAGACGATTACCTATATGTAGCTGATATAACAAAGCATCAAGAAAAATCACATCCATCTCATGTGACCACATGTTTTTCTCAACCTCATAAGGAGGTATGGTTGAATCTGCCCCCAAAAGATGTGACAAATACAATAGGTGTGCAAAAAAAAGAATGGTGTACCCATGTTCAATGTAAACTACAACATATCATAATGTGTAGTAAAGTTCTCACAAATTTTTACACATTTTCAATGTAAAATACAACATATAATAGCCAATCGATCAAGGTTCACACAAAACAGTACATGAGTTTAAATTACACGACCCAAAAGAAATGTTTATGTGTTACAATCTCTCCACATCGCTACCACTATCAAATTCCTTATAAACTCTTCTATAGCAAAATCTCCTTCTTTTGTAAGATCATCAAACCTATTTTACCCCTCTCCATCATCGCCATCTGCAAATTCTTGATCTACCCCTCTAATTTTATCTTCATCCAAATCAACACCTATTAGAAAGTTATGCACAATACAACATGCTAATATAATCCTTGAATGTGTATATACATCATAATGGGGTTCATTTGCACTTGCCAGAATTGGAAAATGCTTTTTTAAACCATAAAAAATTCTTTCAATCACATTTCTTAAAGATGAATGACACAAGTTAAATAGCTCCTGAGGTGTCCTTGGTGGATTATGCAAGTAATCTTTCAGATGATATCGCTCTCCTCTATAAGGTGGAATCAAGCATTGTCATTATCCATCTATCAAAATATAAATATCATTGTCATTATTATGATATCAAAATAATAATATCATTATTATTAAATAATAATAAAAAAAAGATGGTCATGACCTAACGTCCAAACTTACTAAAACAAACATATGGAGGTCTTACCAAAACATACTATATTATTTGGGACATTATAGATAGGGTTCTAAATTTGAATGTTCTTCACTATCATTATTGATATAGAAAAAATGTTTACAAGTCTAAGAGAAAAAAGAACAAATATAATTGATATAGATGCAATTCGATTGAAATCAAACAAATTCAAACAACATAGCAGAATGCAGCTCGATTTAAATAAAAAAGGTGTACACAACAAAGCAACTAATGCCCACAAAGTTAGAAGCCAATAGAAAATCATAGTAGATAGACTAGCATCACCAACAGTACCTAACAATAACATCACCAACAATACCAATGGTCATACCAGCAGAGACCAATAAGACCCACAAGTGAGACCAAAATTTTTATTTTTTTATTTTTACAAATAAGCTTGCCCATTAAATAAATATTAGGATTTGGTATGTTAATAATAGTACTAATACTATACATTTTTACTAGATTGCACAAAACAAGTTCAAACATCCCAAAAATAAATTTACAATGAAATAATTATAGCTTCGAACAACATTGAAATTTTTTTTACAGATCTACCAAATTAATGGTTAATGCCAATACTAATAATATACATTCTCGGTGCACTACACAAATTAAGGCAAAATAAATTGCATTTGAACAAGGTAAAAAAAAAAAGTCTCAAAATTCAACCAAGTTATACTAGTAGAGAAACCAATTACATTCGAACAACATTGAAAGAAAAATAATAATAATAATTTTAAATCAGCCAAATCAATGGTTAATGCCAGCAGTATATTGCACATTAAATTTTTAGTATAAGGTAAAACAAAAAAAATGCCTTCAAACAAGGGAAAAAACTTTCAACCAAGAGGAAGGGAATCCATGCACAAATTAAGGATTTTGATCAAATCAATGAACAACACAAGTTTAAATGCACATATTAAGATGTCAATATTCAACCAAATACATACATGGTGATTTCAACTAGAAGAAGAAAGGGGAAATTTTTCGACCAAAACCATACCACGCGATGATGCACGAGGCGAGTGCACGCTTTTAGAGGAGAGGAGAACCGACACCTAAAATTGGTCATTAACGCTGCAAATCCAGCCATTAAGATTGGAAGTTGTCAGCTGCCAGAATAAGGTAGGCCAACGAATGCGGGATGAGGTAGGAGAGAGTGGAACGAGAATAGAAGGAGGCAAAGAATGGGTGAGAGCAGGACAAACGATAAGGAGTCAATCAGCTATTGTAACTGGGACATTGTTGTCTGGTCAAGTAAAAAATAAATGAAGGTGTGAAATTTTAACTACGATTTATTTCGTTGAAGTTAATATAATTGATCTCCCAAACAAGATAAATAAATTAATGCACCTCTATTAATATTTATTCATCCCAAAACAAACGGATAATAAATCTCTGGGCAGATTAAAGACGGACGAATGAAATAATTATGCTCATCACATCACATGTTATATGGCATGTAACCACAATTGTTGTTGGCTTACGTGAATGACAGAGAGACATTATTTTACCTGTCCGTCTGTATCTACTCTTTATAGCATTCGGAGACGTTACATGTATGATGTATCCGTCCGGTTACTAGTTTACTACTAGCCTACGTTTATTGTGCTTCCTGTTGTCTCTCCGTCTCTCATTCTCAGCCACTGTCTATTGCACAGTAATGAATAATGCAGCAGCCAGCAGGGCGGGCCAGAAGGTTGCATTTCTTTGCTCGCCTGAGAGTAGAGACAGCAGGTCAGATGCGCAAGGAAACAAATTCATCTGGTCATTGAAATTTATTTCAAGCTGCAGCATTGAAATTATTACAAGTCCCCACATCCAAACGTTATAAATCCGTTCATCAGAGCGCTCTGTATCCATTACTGTGGTGCTCTGGATAGTATATGGTCCTGTTTCGCCATAATGAGGATGTCCTTGCAAATTCAAGATATAGTCTGAAATTATAGTATTGGACACCAGAGATGGTAGGGTCATTTTTTTTCTTTCCATAATATAGTCTTTTTCCTGATTGTCATATTCGTTTCTTCCATGATGATGAGTTATATTAAAACTCTTGACCGGAAATCCTCTCAAAACAGAAATTAATAGCGTTCCTTAATATAAGACCCAAGTTGGATATTAACTTGACTGACGATGGTTGCTAATCCTTATAAACATGATAGTATTACTCCCTTCGTTTCTAAAAAAAAATTATTTATTAAAAAATAATATAATAATTAATAGATAGATTAAGAAAGAAATAAAAAAATATATATATATTAACCTTTTTTCTAAAAATAACGCTACTCCTTTTTAAGTAAAATCTAAAAGAATTTCCTTTTCAAAACGGATAAGAGTAATTAATTGGGAGATGACGGTGCCATGCCCCGGAACATTTGCCCACCACCTTATGGAATTTTGATTCTAACCATTGTTTTGCCATCGATCATATGGTCGACGCAAAGTCACTTTCCTGCCTTGTGCTAGTTGTGCACTTAAACTTCCCTTCCGCCACCTTTCAGAATCGGATGCCCCTTCTATATTTTCTACTTTTTTTCTTTCCACCTTCACCTCTATGTTCTGCCGTGCCAACCCCTTCACTTTCTCGCCCATTGCTTATAATGGGTTCTCTCTCTCTCTCCGCTCTGTTTTCTTGATATCGAATTCTATTCCTCCGTTAGAACTCATTACTTGTATTTGCGTGTACTCTCTTACCAATTAGGTGACTGAGTATAACATTCTCTCTCTCTCTCTCTCTCTCTCTCTCTCTATATATATATATATATATATAACTATACTATTTAAGTATTAAAAAAATATGTTATTTTTATAAATATTAGATATTTATATTTAACTTTAAGAAACTATCTGTGGTGGAAACTACACGGAGAAAACTACTGTTAGTATCTTAAAAACTACAGTAACTGAGTTTTAAAAAAAAAATAGGGCAAATTGACCAAGCTTGTTAGCGTGATTGTCAGCTCTTATCGTAAAAAAAATACATATATATTCTCATTAAATATTTTCCCTATAAATATATTATGTATATAAATTGACCAACCTTTTCTCGCCTTTAGTGTTGTATGTACGTGAAATCATCGCATATATTCTTCTTCTTTCTACAAAGTACTATAAGATTCAAAGCTGTGGGGCTTTAGTTGTTTGTGATGAATAGACGAAAATAGGAGAATTAGAAGGTACTCATCAATTTTCCTTTTTGTTCACTTTTCCGGTTGCATTATGCTTTCTTTATTTTGGCTTTTGATATAACATTTTTAATATTTTTCTTCTAGATATTTAATTCTAATTAATATCCATGCAAATGCGAGATTACTATCTGACAATAATATTCAGATGGTAGTATTAGTCAGTAATCGTTATACATCCCTTTCAATTAAGATTACATAATATGAGTCACTTTAAGTTATACGTGTCTGTATATATATATATACCACGGCTGCCGCTGGATTATAATACTGGGGTCTGGGGGCTTGTTTGATGTAAGAGTAATAAAAACAAATTTTTTTTATATTTTTTTTATTAAGTATTTAATATAAAAATGTAATAAAATAACCATTCTAAATCAAATTAAAGTCTTAAATACATATTCGTTCCAAAAAAAAAATTAAAAATATACTATACAAAATGGTAAACAATAAAAATAATTATTCCATCCCCCTTACCACTTAACAAACAAACACTCAGTATAAATAAATTCTGTTACAACATACAAATCTCGTCTCCTATACCATATTACTGTTAAAAAAAAAGTGTTTTTTTTTTCCTCTTTTAGTTCATACCTTGCACCCTTTATTGTTGTCGGTCTAGTCAGCTGTCTCCAACTCAAAACAGCCAACCAATAAACCACAGGTTCAAGACCAAGAAGACAAAACATTAAACTACATCTCCCATGAAATCAATAACTGTTTGACTCAGCACGTCAGTTTCTGAAACCAGAATAAGTGATAATAGAATCAAATACAATTTCACCGAAGAACATCATAAATGTAAATGAGGAATTGCAACTTGTTTTTTCACTCTACATTGGCGGTACCATGCAACTAGCAAGACTCCCCACCCCCCGCCCCTCAAGGTAGCGATGATGAATAAAAAGAAAGAAACAAAGATTGAGGGCAAAAGCTGACAGGAAAATTTGAATATAGAGTATGTCTAGCTTATAAACTATAAGACTATAACTTCAAGTAGCATTTTCAAAAACTAGATTAAATGTTGGTAAAAAGCTACTTGTCAAAGCCAAGTATTTTTTAGAACAAGCTAAGTTTCAATAAACACCCTGCCCAAGTGTAGCTTATAAGCTACTTTTTTTTTCCTTTTTTCTTTTTTTTTTTCCTTTTGGCTGTAAAAGACTGTTGATGTGAAAAGCTACCTCTTATATGTTGACATTGACCCGTGGGGAAGGGGGACAATTTTTTTGTTTAAATTATACACTAATTTTGCAGCTTATCTCATCGCTACCTTTACTTGCGATGTTTGCCTTCATCCTCATTCAAGATTCGGTTCCGAAAATCATTCACCATTAGAGGCAATCCATCTCTCAGAGATATCTTTGGTTCCCAGTTCAGCAGCTCCTTGGCTTTGCTGATATCTGGTTTCCTCTTGTGAGGATCATCAGCCGTATTTTCTCTGAACTCTATGGTCGCGCTTGGATCAATTGTCTCCTTCACAACCTGATCATCGCAAAAGGTAAAATAACTGGGGTCTTTCAACTTTAAGGCAAAGTTATTTAGGAAATTCTCAATTCAATCAGGTCTGGGGAATGTGTGTGAAAACAACAGAAGCACACACTAACTGACAATCACTTTTGTGTTCAAGTCAAAAGACAAACCTGAGCGAGCTCCAACATGGTAAACTCTCCAGGATTTCCAAGGTTAAATGGTCCAATATGCTCACTTTCCATCAACGCCACTAGTCCATTAACCTGCCAGGAAATCACACACTTTATATCCAAGCCAACATCATTCACAGGCCTTTCACTCACCATACCCTAAGTTTGCAAGTATGATATTTCTGCTTTTCTTAAAATATTACACAAGCAGCAGCAATATTGATATTGAACATCAAACATGAATAAAAGCCCATCATTGAGGCAGAAAAATCTTCCACATAGTGCTCGGAAGTTAAACCAACCATCTATGCAGAGATAAATTTAGATAGCAAAATCATGCTCAAATCACACAAATCAACTTAGCTTGCCAACAGATTCATGCAGTTCCTTACCCCCCCTAATACATTAACTTCATACTGATGGCACAGATTCAGTAGCCCAAATGTGCTATAATTCGTCTAAGAATCCCATGGGGCAGACACAAGCATAATTACAAAACCAACAAACAACACTCAAAAAGACAAGGAGAGAAAAAAACACTTGCTTTTAGTTCTTCAGTGTTCCCATATAACACATACCAAATCAGAAACATATTGAAAACTTCGTGTCTGTTTCCCATCACCATAAACGGTCATGGGTTCTTTTCTTATAGCCTGCAAACCACAGCTACACTGTCAGGAATACTTTAAAAGGAAAAATCTCCTACAACCAAAAGATTATAATAATATTGAGAAACCAGACCTGCGCAACAAAGTTGCTAACAACACGACCATCATCTAGACACATTCGAGGGCCATATGTATTGAAAATGCGAGCAATGCGGACCTGCAGAGAAAGATAGTATGAAAAAATTGTAAAGTATGGTAGGCCCACATGGATATCACAAAATGAAAATGCATAAGCTTAAACCAACTTATAGCGTCGGATATCTCCAACCAATCACAGGATCAGGGTGTTCACACAAATATATACACGTGAATATCATCAAAGCAAAGTATCCAGATAGGAAGATAACAGGCATATTCTTGAAGCCTCATTTGCAACAATTTATAAGAAAAATGTTCCGAACTCCCAAAGTTTACATCTAAAGCCTTAAACTGTTGTATGCTCTAAAACAATCATATAAACAAAGCAGTTTCCAATCAGCAGAGATACAATGAAAAGCCCTCAGTATCCATGTCACAAAGTATCGGACATGGTAACCTCATAGGTAAGGATATGCATCGATGCCATCCCAACAGTGAGTTCATGAAATAAGTCTATATATTAATTAAACAGCCATCAAACACTTTGGACTATGTCCAGGCCCTTGCATTGCATACATGTACTTTAAATAATGACAACAATAACCAAAAGGCCAAAAAAAAAAAAAAAAAGGGCTTCTATCAGCAATACAAATCCTATCTTTGATGAGTAAAAGTATTGACCCTCTCACCTCTCAAAGAGCCTGCCCTATTGCTTGCATCTACATGTCCTCAACAATGCATGTCCATCAATATCCAAAAATTCTCACCTGATTCACAGTAGGTGAAGTAACATCTCCTCTCTCTTACTCGTTACTATGGAACCAACCTATCCTGCCGTTGCCTCAACTAGCTAGCTCACTACAGCCAGCTGTTAGGATTTCACAACCCCACCCACCATTCACAAATGTAATAATAGTTTAGGGTTGTCACATGTAATGATATTTGACAAGGAATTCTAGCTTGAATCTGAATAATAGTGAAACATTATTTTTTTAGTTTTTTTTTTAAACAAATTCCTTAAAAAAGACAAAAAACATTTGTTGGAGTTGGTGGTCAAAAACTATACAGGTAGTAAAGGCAAACATTTCATCCTAATCACGTGTTTCTTCAAGTGTACCAATTTAAAACATTTAACAAATGACAATCTCACTACTCCATGGACACAAATCATCAATCTTCAATGGACACATAAGTAATCTTCTTATTTAAGAAGGATAAGGGAAATAATCTACATAGATAGATCATCAAGCCAAATAAGAATACTTAAACTAGAGAGAGGAACATAATATGAAGAAATGTCATAGGACCATAAAATAAAATATTAGTCCCAATATTGCATATCGGCTGATATTTTACAAATTTCAGGTTAGCTTATACGTGCAACATCTGAAATGCAATGGTTTTAAAAAGTCACAACTTTATCATCAATATTTTGCCAATATATCAAATATCGGTGATATTTTCCGATAAATTAAATCTATTGTAAATTTTTATAAATGTAATATAGCAAAATTTTACTATCAATAGCTTCAATTAATAGTATAAAACACTAGTTTATGGAATTCTTTTATATAAATGATCGATAAATAAGAACCAGAAGCATATTGTGAAAGAAAAAAAAGTTCACACTGCAACAACCACACTATATTCTTCATCATCCACAACACCACAACTGCTATTTTTCTTTTCCTTTTTTTTTGGCATGCATAGGACTGAAGAAGCACATATATTGTTCAGAACACTTCCACTGGCTGCAGAAAGCATTTACATGAGAAATTTTGAGGCAAGAAAGAGAACAAGGAAGAGGGAGTTTTGCAACAGCATTAATAGCAGTTTGCTTTCTTTTCATGATGATGATGATGCACCCATATACCATATATATATATATTTAACCCACACAAGAAACCATATAATCCCGTGATTGAAATATGATTGCTGAACCAAACATAACATTCTTCTACGATTATCCAGATTACAGTCAATATTTGATGTATAGTGTAACTGATTAAAAGATGATTGTGGCAATTTAATAAATCCTTCAAAGTTAAGAGAACACTCCTAGGTCTGACAAACATAAAAAATCATCAGAGAACTTGCTGCTTGCTAAACAGACTGTGATGTAAAATACAAATTGTGACGCTGACTACACTTATAGGAAAGAAAGAAGCTAACTTGTGCTGATATATCAAATTCCCTTAGTGCAAGGGTCAAGTTCAGATACCTCAACACCAGCACCTCTGTGATAATCCATTGTCAAGGTTTCAGCTGTACGCTTTCCTTCATCATAACAGCTCCTCACCCCTGGCACATTAAAGCTTACAAGATTGTTAATTACCTTCACATGATAAAAATAGAATAGTTGACAACACAAATGGTGCAGCATGCAATAACTTACCAATAGGGTTCACATGCCCCCAGTATGTTTCCTTCTGTGGATGCTCAAGTGGGTCTCCATAAACCTCACTTGTGCTAGTAAGAAGAAACCGTGCACCGATTCTCTTGGCAAGGCCCAGCATATTGAGCGTGCCCATCACATTTGTCTTGTACTAACAATCAAGGATCTCAAATGCATTCGACATTTGAACATCTAAAATTATGCTGAAAGCATATCAATACATTCAACAACCAAAGGACACTGAAACATTACCTGTAGGGACATACTATTTCTGACGAGAAAGGATATGATTGTCTTGACAGGATTATGCTTGTAGTGAACAGGTGAAGCCGGGCAAGCCAAGTGATAGATCTGATCCACTTCAAGCAGTATTGGTTCAACAACATCATGACGAATCAGCTCAAACCTTGGATTTGAGAAATGGTGAACCACGTTCTCTTTCCTCCCAGTAAAGAAATTATCGATCACAATCACTTCATCTCCTCGCTTAATCAGCTTATCCACCAAATGACTTGCAACAAATCCAGCCCCCCCGGTCACTAAAATTCTCAATCTTCTCCTACCAATCCCAACGGGCACCCTCCCAACCTTAGCAACCCACCTATTTTGATTCCCATTAAATGAAATTTCTTCACGGTTCGACATAACAGTTGCAACCGAAGCAGGCTTGTTCGGATCATGGGGTCCAAGACGGGACAAACTAGGTTGAATTAAGAAGAATGTTGAACCAATTAAAATACCCACTACAATAAACAAAAATCTCTGATCTCTGAATATGTAATTGATGGATCGAGGAAAAGATTTGTGGTATTTCAGGGACTTGGGCGAGTATGGCGAGTTCTGAGAAGTGGGTATTTCTTCATCTCTTCTACTACTCACGCTTAATTGTTTGTGAAGTTGTTTCATGATCGTAAATAATTCAGCTAAATTCGGATCTAATTTTAGAACTACAGTATCGAACGCCCAAGGAATCTTCAAATTTAACAGGATGAACTATAATGTCAGACGAATTCGAATTCGAAATATCAAACAAGCGAACGAAGAATCAGGTTGAAATTGTACCTCGTGGAAGAAGGATTTGAGAGCTTTGATCGTTCATATCATAACGGGTCATTGAGCGGGAGGGCTTGCAGCAGTGCAGCAGGAGCTGAAATGGCTACAGCAGTTTTGCGCGTACGAGGGAAGGAGAGAAGGGGTCTAACGCTATGGTTGTTGACGACGCGGTTATGAAGCAAATTAAACAGACGACGTTGAACGGATGGATTCTTTTTCGGATCCAGATTCTGGACCAATCGAGCAATCATATTCCTGTGGTCCGTTTCTTAAATACGCACCCTTTTTTACGTGAAAGCTCTACTTTCCTTAAAAATTGAATGTCACAGGCTCACAGCCAACAACAGCGATACCGCAGGTCCGCAGTACAATTACAAATTTTTGTATAAGAAAATTGGTGGTCCGTTTCTTAAATACGCACCCTTTTTGACGTGAAAGCTATACTTTCCTTAAAAATTGAATGTTACACTCGAAGTCACAAGACTCACAACCAGCAGCGATAAGACAATTATACTTTTAATTACAAAATAATATAACAATTAATAATATATATATATAATATAAAAAAATAGACATTATTTTTTTAAAAATAAATAAAATAATTTTATTTTAAAAATGAATGGAATACTAACTCACATTTATAATTAGTGTCATTTTAAAAGAAAAATGGTAGTGATAACCATTAAGAAACTAAAAATAGAAATTATTTTTATCACTTAACAACACCCAATATTTAACATGAATTCCTAAATTAATACTCCATCTATACAAAAAAGAAAGTCATGTTAATAATTTATACTTTTTTATGAATTATTAAAAGTAGTATTAATTAAAATTTTACTTATACTTTTTATTGAAATATAAAAAAATATGTAATATATAAATAATTGAAAAAAAAAAAGTGAAGGTAAAAGTAAAAAGTATGCTATGATTTTAATAAAATAAATTTTTGTATAGAAACTTTTAGTAATAGAATGACTTACTTTTTTATATGGAGGTAATATTATTTTGAAAGTAAAATTAAATAATTATCAATAGACCTAAGAGTTGTAGTTAGCAAAATTGTTTTAATAAATTTATTTTTATCCTAATAAAAATTATATTAGAATTTAATATAAAATATTAATTATTATCTTTCATTTATTCTTTATCATCAATAAATATTTCTCTCTAATTTTGTATATTTCTCAAAACGTTTCATTAAATAATTAATAGGAATATACTACCTCTATATTAACAAGCAACTTATTATATCACCAAACTTTTTTGTAAAAAAGAAAGTTACTTTAGAAAAAATAAAATATATTTTTTTTATTTTTATCCTCACCTTTTTTCTGTCATTATCTATACGTTAAATGTTTTTTTATATTTCAATAAAAAAATATATGAGAAATTTTGAAGCTACATTTATTAGTTTCTAGAAAGTATTTAAAGTGTTAAAATGAATTTTTTTATATGAAAAAATTATTAATTATTTGACTTTAATTCTTAATTTGTGTGTGTAAAAATAAAAGAACATTAAATATAAATTAGAGTTATTACCACTAATAAATTCTATCATTTCCTTTTATATATCATTCATGATATTATCCGATATCAATAAATGAGGAGATTTTTGGACTGTTTATAAGGTGGGTCAACCCTCCCCTCTCGAGCTAACTTTTGTATAGAGTTGGGGTTCTTCGTGGGTGATTATGAATGGAACCTCCTTGGCGATTATGTCTTTGAGGTTTATATTCGCTGGTCATTGGCTATTGAGCCTTGGAATTATGGGTGGAGCCCGTTTGACATGACGATATTTGATAGTTCAACAGGGTCCACATCATCTGGTATCAGAGTCTAACCTCAGTCAAAACCACCCTACAAACTTATGACTATCACCAATAGAGGCAATACGAGGATGTGCAGTATAAAGAGAGTGGGAATGATATGAGCCCACATTGACAATTGGGGGGATCTTTGGACGGTTTATATAGAGAATCAAATCTTTACTCTTGAGCTAGATTTTTGGTAGAGTTAAGGTTCTTCTCAAATGATTACGTGTAGGGCCCCCAAAAAAATTATAATTTTGGGGTCCATAGTAGCTAGTCTCAAGCTATTAAGCCTTGGGGTTTTGGATAGGATCCATTTAGCATGACAATATCTAATCACTAAGCGGAGTCCTTATTAATTACTAGTAGAGGTGTGAATGGTCAACCAATCAATTGTTGGTGTTGTGATTAAAATGAGATTTAGGTGCTTTATCCCTCTCAAAAATTTATTTAAGGTTCATTTGATATGGCATTTTGTATGTGATAATGAGAGGAAAAAAGTTATCACCATATTGTATCTTCCTTATAAGCATTATTTCAAATGAAATAAAATATTTTCAAAAGAGTTCATTTATTTTATAAGGTATTTGAAATCAAGTGAAAACTTTTTGAAAGAATAATCATCTTTGATTTTTGTTTGAAGCGATACGGGTGTTCTCTTTTATTTTCTTTTCTTTTATTTTTTTTTAATCATTTTCAAGTACCTCATACTAGAATAGGCATTAGAGTTCCGGGATATCTTTCTCCTCTTATCATTATCTTACCAAATACTACAAATAGTGGGAAAATGTATGGGACAAGTTGTGTATCATAGTATCTACCTACAATAAGTGGTATAGCTGACATTTAGGCATGCTAGATCATTATAGGATTAGGTCAATTTGATTTTTGATAATCTCAGCTTATTTTGTCAGGTCGGATAAATTTAGGTTTGATTTGGATTAACTAAATATTGGATTATATCGGATTAACTCATTATGTATTTATTTTCCTTAATAATGTTAGCATGAAATCATGTATAATTAAACATATTAAATTGTTACAATATTATGTATACAAAAGTATGCTAAAATAGGTTTAAGGGCATGGAGTAATTATACATGATATAAATGTCTAACATAATAAATTGAGCATGCTTAACCGTATTTTTAGTACAATTATTATCAATGTATGTCATAGCGGCAATTTGGTATTTTAAAGTATGTCATGATATTTATTCTAATAAGTATGTCTATTATATATTATTTATTATTGAGTATGGAAGTATGTGACTTTTGATGAACTAGATATGTGTGTTAAGATTTTATGTGCTAAATCAAGTGTAAGGATAAAACAGTCATTAGTCATGTCTGGTAATTCACTTGCATGCTAAAGTAATTTAATTAGTGTATTTTAGTCTTTTTAAGATAAGTTATTAAATAAGATGATATTAGCATTTAAAATGGATAATAACGTGGTAATTATGATTTCAATGGTATTTGGGTCATTTATGACCTAGTGGACCTAAAAATGTCATAAATTGAACCCATAATGGCCTGAATAGATTATTAGGCTGACCTTAGTGATGACTTTAATTATAGTTTTCTTAAACAATTAAAAATGAGTAAAAATGACTATGTATAGGAATTAGTTCTATTTGTATATTATGTGATCTCGTGGTCTCATTAATACAATACTAATATTTAAATTGAAATATCTCGATATCAAAAATTGTGGCTCTTTAGGGGTGCCTACCCTAAAGATGTAGTTTAACCTATAATTTGGTTTGGATTTTTGTTGATGTGCCTTAGTATCCCAATTAGACTATATATCTTACTTTATTTAGCTCTCTATATTTCTTAGAGGGTATGCATACTTATAGATTAGGTATCATTATCAATAGGATACTATATTTTCTTTGTGTGCTAGTGTAACTAGGGTACCTTAGTGTCCTTAGGTTGATAGTCGATATAATACTATGTTGCCTTGGTGCACTGGTATAACATAGAACCTTAGTGTCTCTGGATTGATATGATCTCCCCTAAAATAAATAAAAATAGAAGTAAATGTTATTGGCTTGAAATGATATTGTATTGGTAAGTCGATAGTTTCCTTCCTGCCTCCCTGTAGTCGATAGTTGCCTTCATGTCCTACTTATAGTTGGTAGTTGTCATCGTGCCTTACCTATGATCAGCAGTAGCCTTCGTATCTACCTATTGTCGATTGTTTCCTTCATGTCCTACCTATGGTGTTTTAAAATTCATTGGTATGGATGTTTAGTTTTTGAGAAATAATGTAAATGTTATAGAAATTGGATTAAGAATGGTTAATTTGCTTTGAAGAGCATCCCTTAGTATGCTTGGTTGATAAGTTTCATTTATGATTTAAATGAGTAAACATGAAGAGCTTGTGGCATTGGTGATATTTGCTATCTAGCATGGTTATTATATTTTGGTCATCACATGTATATTTTTGCATTTTTTTTATACCATGTTCTCTTGTAATACATTCTATGTATTTCATGTGACATTTTTGTGTTTAATTTGTTTAGTAGGTTACTCTATACCGTTATACTGATGGGTTTTGTTCCATTGTCTCCTACCTATTTAGTGGGAAAATATGAATTTATAGTATTGCTTGTGAGTTCAGCATAAAGGCTAGTGTGTTTTGAGGTTGAAAATTAGGATTATCCAGTGTCTTATTCAATTTTTTGTTTATCTGGATATTCCTGAACTTGTATATCTCTTTCATATTTCTTTCATTTAAATTATGTAACCACCGACTAACTTTGTATTATCATAATGATCTTAACCAGCATTGTGATCACTTTTCTGTATCTTATAATTGTGTTATTAATTTTAAGTAGAGTGGTATTTTAATCTTAGCACTTGGTGTAATAATGGTCGGGAAAATCAAACTTATACTAAGTACAGTGGTAACACCTTACATTTTTATTATTTTAGTTTATGCAATTAGCTCTTTGAAATGAATTTTTTAAGTATTAAAAATGGGGGCATTACACCTAATTTTTTATTTGTTTATTAAACGTGTTGAACTTGGGACAAAAAAATGAGGCTCACTCATTTTTTGACTTTGGCTCATAACTTTAGCTCATTTTGATTTATTAAAAATTTAATTCTATTCGTTTGTTTAGTTAAATAAGTAAAATGTAAATTCATAGATGTTCATTTTAACTTGGTTTATTTGCAGCTCTATACATATGCCTTACAAGGACATCCTCCATACCATAAGTGGGCCATCATCCCATAAGTGGGCCATCATCCATTTTATTTTATGGACATATCTTGAAGGGAACATATGATGAGAGCCTACACAAACACGTTATCCTTTGTATTTACGGGTGTATTTTTAAATTTTAAGGGACTAGATGTTCCAAGCTAAGTCTCGACAACTTTTGGGGCCAACCAATATGCATTTAGCAAGGAGCCCAACCAGACTAATCATGTCATCATTTATACATTGCTTGTGAGAATGATTACCGGTCCCCTTTTGTCATGTGAGACGGGTAATAAGACAATACGTCCCTTAGACATGTACCCTCATAATTTCACTTTCTTTCTACTCCTCTACGATCTACTTTAGTTTATATCAAAAAATAGTACGCTTGTCTTAGGTGTTATCACTAACTCTATCTTAGACTAATACAACAGAAATATCTACTTTGGTTCATCTCTACACGTCAAGTCGTCAACACATTGCGATACTGGTTTCCATTTATTATAAGGGCATTTATATCAATGACAAGTTTTAAGTCTCAACTCTTTTGTAGAAAATTTTCATTTGTTACTTTAACATTTACTTTATTTTTTTTAAATATCTTATATTTCATATAACTTTACTTAAGTAATTTTATATTTAGATTTACTTTTAATTTAGTACCTAACGGATACTTATAGAAAATTAGGAATGTAATTATTTTTATTAGTTAGGTATATAAGTAAAAATAATTTTAAATATAAAAATATCTAAATAAAATTATGCAAATTAAAAAAATAACAGAAAAATATTAAACCAAATATTTAAATAAAAAAATAAATATATTAAATATATTCCAAGTTTAATCTTTTAAATTTGATAACCACCGATAAGGCGATAAAGGAAGCATTAATTTCGATACCATCTCAAATAGTATTTGTCTTTGAGTAGAATAACGTACCTGTTATTTGGAAAGCAGGTATTTACTGCGCAGAAAACATTTGCGCAGTGAATAATTATTTTACCCCTGTCGGTGGAGTAGCATTATTTGACCTCTACCTGTACCGTCTCTTTCTTAACTCACTCAGTACACTCTCTCCCTATCTTCTATCTATTTCTCTCTGAAAATTCAGTCCAAACTCTCCCCGAGAAGAAATTTCAAGCAACCGAAGGTAAGTTTCGTATTTTATTTATAATTTATAATTTATAATATATAATTATAATATTTTTTTATTAGATCTAGTAAATTTTTGATTTTATTAAGTAGATCGGGTAAGGAAAATTAGAGATCTTGGTAGGTTTCGGCGAATTAGACCGAAAGCCGGGACGGATTTCGGCGAAATCGACCGAAGGATGGGGGGAGTTTCGGCAAAATCAACCGAAGGAAGGGATGGATTTCGGCTAATTTGGCCGATGTGAGGCATGGGATTCGGAAGTATGGACCGAAGGAAGGGCTTAGTTTCGGCTATTTTTTCCGATGTAAGGGTCTCGGTTCGGCAAATCCTGCCGAATCCCGGGACGGATTGGATTAGGGTTTCGGTTAATTATATATAATAATTTAATTTAATTTAATAATATACTTAGATTATGGTTAATTGATTATATTTAGGATGTAAAATTATATATAATAATTATAATTTATTAATAATATTAATTGTACTCCAATATTCTAAATAAATATAGATTTGGTAAATTATATCTTTATTGTATAGTTTTGGTTATTTGTAGGATATATAATTATATATATTAATTATGGTTTATTAATTATATTGATTATGCACCAAACCTAGTATTGGCTATATTTTGGATATGTAATTATTTATATTAATTATGTTTTATTAATTATAATAATTATGTTGTCATAATTTAATTAAATATAGGTTTGGTAAATGATCTCTCTATTGTAGGGTATTGGCTATATATTTTATTTGTAAAATGTATTAATTATGGTTTTTTAATTATATTAATTATGTTGTCATAATTTAATTAAAGATATGTTTGCGTGTACTATCTTAATGATTATAATTATATTTATTAATAATAATTTGTTAATTATTAATTATGTTAATCATATATTTTGATTATGGTTAATTGATTAATTTTAGAAAAATATATTTTTAGATTTATTATACTCTAATATTTGAATTAAATATAGGTTTTAGTAAATTGTTTTTCTATTATAGGATTTTGGTTATTTTTAGGATGTAAAATTATATATATTGAATATAGTTTATTAATAATATTAATTTTACTCGAATATTGTAATGAAATATGAGTTTGGTAAATTATATCAGTATGCTATAGTTTTGGTTATTTGTAGGATATATAATTATATATATTAATTATGGTTTATTAATTATATTGAATATGCACTAATATTTTAACTAAATATAGATTCGGTAAATGATCTCTCTATTCTAGGGTATTGGCTATATCTTTGAAGTGTAATTTGTATATATTAATTAAGGTATATTAATGATATATGTTAATTAAAGATTTTAATTATGGTTAAGTTGATTAAATTTGTTTATTATGTTTATAGATTTGTTAATACGTTGTTAATTATGTTATTGTATTATTTATATATGATTAGATGTTTATTAGATTTAATTATATTTTCATTAAATATGTTAAATATTATTATGTGATAGGGATTATTGGTGCATGTTTTTAATTATATTGATAGGATAATAGGTTAGATTTGTTTAATATTTTTGTTAAATGTATTTATAATGGATAAAATATGTTTATATTTGAATTATATTTAATTATGTTGCTAATTTGTATGGAATATATTTGGATAATTCTGGTTGGATTATTGAAAAAATAGATGAGGACATACTATAATTAAGTATACTTTAGTTGTTATATTATACTAAACTCCTACTAGTAAGTAATACAAATATTGTTGATATATTTAATGAATAAAGTAGAGGATTAATGTAAAGAGATTGTATTTGAGTTATATGGTTGGGTATACAGATCTCTTTGGCTATCATAATATGAGTTGATATTTATTAATGATATTAATTTCATGTATGTAATTAGGTTTTATTTATGTTATCACGTATTACCTTCAATTCATATACATAATTAAAAATGACTTTATGCATTTATTATTGAAATTCAGATGAGTCGCAGACAAGACAATGTAGTAGATAGAACCGATGGTCGGCATGTGACTACTTCTGCACGACGTAACAGAACTGGTACTGAGCTACCTGCGCCGCTGGCTCGTTTGAGAAATTTCGGCAGGAGTATTACCAAAGGATTACGACGATCTAAGAAATCTGGAGAACAAGAACCGGAAGAAGCATCAGAACAACAAGAATATGCAGAAGTTCATGAAGAACCATCGTCTAGTCAACAAGGTCATAAATTTCCATCATTTGTAGACTATGCAGGTCGTCCATCGTTTGTGGCTGATGTTGGTACTGCAGGGTTTGGAGGTTTGGGGGCACGAGGTCCGGGGTTTGGAGGTTTGGGGGTTGGAGGTTCTAGGATTGGAGGTTCTGGGTATGGAGGTTCTGGGGTTGGAGGTTTTGGGTATGGAGGTTATGCGCTTGGAGGTTCTAGGGTTGGAGATTCTAGGTATCGAGGTTCTGGGGTTGGAGGTGTTGGGTATGGAGGTTCTACGGTTGGAGGTTCCGGGTACGGAAGTTTCGAGTCAGGAGGTTTTCCATATCTTACAGAATATATAGATTTTCTTACCTCACCGGGGCAGCCTGATATGGGAGGAGGAGGAGGAGGATGAGCATCGTCATCGACTTATGTGCGTAATGATGATGATGAGGAGGAGGAGGAGGAGGAGGATAGAGATCATCATGATAGGGATGCTGGTGACGATAGTAAAGATGAAGAGAGTATACAATTAAAGGATGAATGGTACTTGCTTGGGCCATGTCCAGGAGGTCCAATAATTCCTGATTTGATTCCTAGCTTTGGTGGTCACGCAGCTTTAGATTTATGGTTAGGAAAGGTAAGTTTAACATATTCATTATTTCTTAATTATTATTTTATATGTAATCAATCATTTGTATAAATTACATTTGCTTATTGTATTGATCAGGATCGGGGTTGTCCGAAGATCCACACGAGGCAGGAGGTTTTAAGAAGTTTTCTAGAAAGTGTCAATGATAGGATGTTCGCTCTGATACGACGAACAGGATTATCACACCTTCCATCCTGCACATTTGAACATGTGAACATGCCGCTTATTTCAGCATTTATTGGGCGATGGAAACCAGACACAAATAGCTTTCATATGTCATGGAGGGAGATGACGATCACTCTTTTAGACGCACAGCGTATATTAGAGCTACGAGTTGACGGTCATCCATTACATTTGGACATGACAGCGGACACGCGTGGGCAAATGATTGGTGCAATGGGTGCCTTATTTGGGATGGAGGAAATGCAAGTGAATGAAGTCACTCGAAAAGGCGGGCTTCCATTTAAATGGCTGCAAGAAGTATGTGAATCATACTGGTTAGGGGACGAAGAAAAAGAGATCGGGTATACATTATGGTTGATCAGCTTATCGCTGTTTGTCGATAAGAAGGTTGATAAAGTTAATCCATACTTTATCATTTTCCTTCAAGATCTTAGCCAGGTTGAAGGGTATGCATGGGGTGCAGCCACACTTGCTTTTTTATATCGACAACTTGGCATGGCTTCTAGAGCCAACGCTGCTCAATTGTCTGGATGCATAACTCTATTACAGGTAATTTTATAATCAATATATATATACATATATGACATACTCTATATTCATTATGATGGCTAACAATCGAATATTATGACAGACGTGGATATATGAATACTTTCCTGGGTTTGGAGTGGAAAGATCTAGATATGATCCAGACCATCCTCGTTGTATGAGGTGGTCTTGTGGCCAGAAATTCGAAAATAAATTGGAGACGCTCGAGTAATTTCGGGCAAAGATTGATGTTATGTCTGCGTCGAAGGTATGCTAAATCAATTATTTTATCCTCCTCTATTATATTTGTGATATCCATATTTACTTCAATATTTTCGTGAAAGGTCAATTGGGATCCGTACGGAGTAGCTGATCCATATAGATATTGTCGTATGACATTCTATCACGGTTGTATACACTGTTTGAAGAAAGTTGAACCACATATGCCAGATAGAGTGACCCGACAATTCGGTTATACACAAGTCATCCCTGAGGAGCCCATCAAGCCAACTAGAAACTCATACAGAGGTCCTTCCCTGAAGAAGGTCAAAGTATACTATGCACACATGCTCGGGCAATGGTTCTTGAGGTATGGATATATTTTGGGCCCGGATGTTTTTGGACCAGCTATTGAATACCCATGGGAAGTGGCCGATGATTATATGGATTGGTATGTTCCGAGAACGCATAGATATATATTGGCTACGAAGGAAGAATATTTGGCTGAACATGCGAACGATGATCATCATATACCAGCCGAAAAACGTCTGAACAAAGCACGTAAAACTATTCGTCGATTGTATTAGAGGGGAGAGCCAGCTCCAAATTATGAGTAGTTAGTTACATGTATCGAAACCCTTGTGCGTGATTTAGGAGTTACTCCACCTCGGCGTGGCCATTTGTAATGAACTTTATGTATTATCGTATTGTTATGTGAAAACATTAACATATGTTTGTTAGAATTAATACCACCTGTCCTTATTATTTTACCATTGACTATTTGTGTTCAAATTTAAAAACATATCAAGTGTTTTTTTATATATCCATAGTTTAGAACTTCGTGATAGAAATTATACTATATTTTATAAAATTACCACGTACATGTTACAAAGGATGTAAACTTAAATAAATGTACCATCCTAATTACAACAATTCTACATTAAAGTTGAGTCCGAAGATAAAGGATGAGGGTCTTGTGTGTCATCATGTACCAATGCACGCCATTGTTCGAATCTTAAAGAATATTGCATATTCCATGTTGAAACGTTGCTATCACGATATCTATTCCAATTGGTATATACTAGTGGGAGTGGAAAACTTTCCAAAAGATATACCTGTAGAAAAAAAAACTATTATGTCAGCCATTCATATCATATTGAAATGGAAAAATTCTTCATTAAACTTAGTGCTCACCGATATGTAGTGACTCATGTCTTGTAAGAAAAATATAGTGACTTCAGTTTCAGGACCTTGAATTCCGTGCATAGCCACTAAAGGTAGGAATGAGCTGCATGCATTCAATGAGTAATATGCGAACAACACACAGTAACAGGTTGCAATGACATGACCAATATCAGGCATTTCCATCCAGTGTGTCATCGGAGCTGGCCCTTCCCAGTGGGCAATAGTATTAAGAACTTGATCAATGCTTTCATAGACGAACACATTCTCGTACAACTGTCGTCTCGCCAATATCTCATGATACAAGTCGGTACGAATCTAAACCCATCGTTCTTCATCTCCTAGTATAATAGAAGCCAGTGCTCTGAAACCACAATTCCCATCTCCTAAAACATTACACTAGCTACTAATATAAGGAACTATATGTCGATTCATTTGAGTCACATATGGAAATTGAAATTGGCCTGATGACAGAAATGTCGATTGCCGTCCCCGACCCCGACCCCGACGTTGAGTTGATCTAGGACGACTACAAAATTGTTGTTCTGTATACTCCCAACTAGATTGTTCCCTTCTAGTGGAGTTCCTTGGCCGACCCCTGTGCTGCCGTACTTGTGGCTCGTCGGAAGGTGTTCTCTAGGGAACTGCAATGTTAAATATCTCTCTAGCCAACTGATTCTGTATTTCTGGTGGCTGGCGCATAACAGATTCCATCGAAATATGGAGCAAGTGAGATGCAACATCAATTGGTTCTTGGGGTCTCGGTGGAGTAATGGGTCCATCTATGTCGAGTTTCTTCCAAAACGGATGAATAACCGACAGGGGGATTGACATGTAGTTATGAATGTATGTTTTAATTTCATGCATACACGGTATCCCGTGCGTACGACACATGTAACATCCGCATAAATCATCATTCCTACTTACATGCTCAAGTCTCTGACACTCGTTGTTCACCAACTCCATTGCATATAAAGAAACATGACCCCTCAAATTAGCATAAAGATCACTTGTAGCAAAATGAGGAGTGTTGAACCGAGACCTCTCAAGCGATGCTTTTATCTCATCATGTCGTAATTCGAGGCACGCGTGCATTTGTTTGTGGACTGTATTGAAGCTGCCCCGTGATGTCTCCAGGAATATTTTTAAAGATCCATGATCTTCTTCAACCCTGTTCGTTATAAAAATTTATTTACTTAACTTTATCAACATAAAAGAAGCTCAATCAGCTATCACGGTTGTAAGAAAATATAAATCATACCTATTCGTTGTAAGTTGATGGATATGGAACACTTCACCAAAGAATGCTGCAAAAATTTTATGTTTGTAGGGTTGTAGCCAATTCGTCTTGAGATACGAAATTAGACTGGGCATGCTTCTGTAATCTTCCTCTATTGACAACAATCGTGCCTCATATAATTCTTCGTCCGTGGCATCTATCAAAATTTTCCATCGTGACATAAAACCACGTGCGAACGATGAATGACCATAAAGTTTCTTACATTTTTCCTCGACATTCTTATTCATATAAAATCTACATAATAAATATTTTGAAGTAGGAAAAATATGTTCCACAGCTGAAATTAGAGCAAGTTCTCGGTCGGTAATAATGGTGGTTGGAAGCATATATGGATCCATTAAGCTCTTTAATCTCTCAAGCACCCAGAAATAATTTTCCTCCTTCTCAGATGACATGCATGCACATGCAACATTGAAATTCAATTGTGTTGGTGTTAGGCCGATAACTTCAAGTAAGGGCATTCCGTATCTATTTGTCTTATACGTGCAATCCATTTATAAAACAAAAGGAAATGCACGTAAAATGTTAACAGATACGGGATGTGCGAACAGATGTTCACTTATTACATTTGATTGAGGCTCACTTCGATGCCACTGAAAATAATGATTCTCAACCAACATACTCATGACATACTGTAACATTGTTTGATCATCCATTTCTTCGGACCTAAGCTTCTGTCGAGTATTATAAATATGCCTCCTCATACTCACATTACCTTCAAATTATTTTTGAAGAAGTGGTATGATTTGTCGTGGCTTCACGTTAGCTGTAATAAGTTCATCAACAAATTGAACTTCATTTTCTGTCAACTTACTAGGAACAGCATGGCCTTGCTCATAATTAGTCAATTCGTGATTGTGTGTCCCGTTCCTAACTACCACTTGTCATCCACCGTTATTATTTTCAACACCAATAATAAAAAAGGACAATCCGTTTTTTTAACAAGTATTACGTGCACCTTCGGTATCTGTTGGTCTAGTACGGACGTACGTTCCACTTCGTTCACATCTTATCGAGACTCTACCCGCCCCTATAGCATTTCCTTTTCTAGAACGTTTGATAATCAAAATCATCTTATGAGTTCTTCCCATTTTCTTAACCCATGTCACAAGTTCATCCCGATTCGAAAATATTTCATCCGTTACAAAAAATCTCTGATAATTTTCACTCGTAAAAGATGTATTCTCCATGTCCTGAAAAAAAGAGTTTACCATAATAATATAATAACAAAAAACTATAAATTTCATGTAACTAATTTTGTCCCCACAATTTACAATACTTAAAAAATAATATTTTACCTCTTCGTTGAAGTTGTAATTAATATTGGGAGAATGCATTTGCGTATCTTCTGCATATCCATAGCTTCTCGGTATTGTAAATCTATCATCGTAATACAAAGGGGTTCTGACCCCATCTTCGTAGTTAATCGGACTTCCGAAATCATCGTACCCTATCGAAGTTTCAAACTCTTCGTAGTTTGAAGAACTTCCAAATTCATTATTCATTGTGAGTGTTTAACAAATATTAAAAAATTATATCTCAACCTTCAACTAACAAAGTTTCTGCAGAATAGAAATATTGAGTTGAAGAATACGAATGATAAGCTGTTCTTTTATATATAAGGCTTCTTGTTCCTAACTTCACGAGCTTAACATACCATCATACAATTATTTTATTTACAAAGATATGTAACAGTATAATTATTCTACGTACCGTCCTACAATACTATTTGCAGAAGCCACACACATTGACTATCCCCACCAGCAACCTTCAATTCATTGTATATGATAGTATAATTATCGGTTAAACTTGCCGAAATACCAACAATAATATGATTCATTGTCAGGCCAATATTTTTTTGTCAGAAGTACGCATTACTTTTACTGTGTCAAATCTTTTCGAATCAGCGTTTTTGTTATTTGGAAAACAAAATTTTACTCCATGGAAAACATATTTTGTCCTTATCTTATATTTTTTTAATTATAAATATGTTAATTTAAATTTTTGTATCAAATATTTATATAAATTCTGATTTTTTAATTATAAATAATAATTATTTACAAACTTTTCGACAGAAATTTAAAAAAAAAAATAATAATAATTGGTGAATCGGTAGTTATTGCCGATGGCCTGGAACTTATCTTATATTTTTTTTAATTATAAATATGTTAACTTAAATTTTTCGGCCGAAATTTAAAAAAAAAATGGGTGCATTATTACCGATGGAATGGCCTGGTTTCAGCAATAATTGCCGATGGCTTGGAACTTATCTTAATTATTAACTTAAATATTTCAGCCGAAATTGAAAAAAAAAATTGGTGCATCGGCGGTTTGTGCCGATGGTTTGGCCTGGTTTCGGCAATAATTGCCGATGGCCTGGGCCTGTTTCGGTAAAAATTGCCGAGGTTACTTTGGAGTAAAAATATGTTTTCTATATAACAATAAATATGCTAACTTAAATTTTTCAGCCGAAATTTTAAAAAAAAAATAAAAATATATATATATATATGCTCCATCGGCAGTTATTACAGATGGAATGGCCTGGTTTCGGCAATAATTGCCGATGGCCTGGATGTTAACTTAAATATTTCGGCCGAAATTGAAAAAAAAAATTTTGGTGCATTGGCAGTTTTTGCCGATGCATTGGCCTGCTTTCGGCAACAAGTGTCGATGGTCTGGGCCAGTTTCAATAAAAATCGAATATGATCCATCGTTTCGGCTGGAATTACCGATGCTGATCGTGACTTCCGGTAAAAATCACCGATATCAAAATCACTTTCAGAATTTATTTTCTGCGGAGTAAAAATATTTTTTTTATATAACAATACCCTAGAATAATAGAGGCGACAACATTTTTAGGCATTGCGGAGCTTTTATCAAACGTGGCAGCATAGAGCCCACCAGGGTCTTGTCAATTCGTTTTTTTTTCGTCTGAATGTCGAAATGTAGATTAGTTTTTTCCTTCTTTCTTTTTTTAAATTATATATATATATATATATATATATATATATAAATTAATGCTTATGTTGTATTTACTTATGTTATATTATAATTTACTATTGTTGTGTTGATAATAATATATATATAATTATTAGAGTATATTATATTTATATTTATTGTATGTTATTCATGCAATATTAAAATATATTTGATTAGTTTTATGTATTTTATATATTTTAAAAATTTTAAGTAAATTTTTTTTTGTAACAATAGATAAATTTATATCTAACTAAAATTTATTATCTGAAATTATTAATTAGTATTTATTGATTAAATTAAATAGAAAAGTTAAATAAAATTAAGTATATTGGCCGATGATAAGCTGTAATGTATATTTAGTATCACTTATATAAAATAGATGACTAAATTTTGATAAAACTAATAAAACTACGATAGAGGAGATAGGAAATAATTAGTTGTACAATTAAAATGATTAAATTAAATTTACAATATTGATTAAAATGCTCTCAATCATTGGTCTTTAGTTGCTTTTTCACGATCTTCCTTCCTCTAAGAGCATGGTACTATAACAAAAATTAATTATGCGTTGTCAATTTAGCCCTTGTTATTTGTTAAGCACAATTGTTTTTAATAAGTGATTATAAAAAATGACTAGAATTTTTTAAATTGTGTTTTAGAAAGTTATCTAAAAAAGTAATTATTTTACATAATTACTTTTTTATACTTTTAAATAAAGGTTTAGTTTTTTTATTGTTGTTAGATTTGTGAACACGTCCGTGTGTGTATAGATAATTAATCAATTATATAAGAAATATTTGGAGTATTTTCTATTTAATATTTTTGTTATGAATTTTCAATCAAAACATAAATGTTTAAATTTTGTCTCAATTAAGTCAATTCTTATAAATCAATCGTCAAAGGTTGTTAGAATTATATAAATTATTATTATTTTAGATTTTGTATTGCATAATATAATACTATCTATGTATCATACCGCCATGTATATTTCATATAACATGTCAATCTGAACTCTCAACTAAACTTAACACTAACTAATACCTCATCTTTTGTTTAAAAAATTATTATTTAAAAAAATAAAAGTCAACCTTTTTATTTTTTTACTTTCATATGTTTTCTTTCTTATTTTGTGCATTAAATGGTATGTTATTTTTTCAATAAAGGATATAATTATAATGTTATATATATATATATATATATTATTTCTTAAAATAATATACAAATTGCTCAAAAACTTTATTTTAGAAACAAAGATAGTAAAATTTATAAAAAATTAAAACTAGTAATTAACAATCAAACACCAACAAATCAAATGCCTCTTTTTTCCTATAAAAAAGACTTGTGAATAAAGATAACCATTTATTTTACAAATTGTCATAGACTGGGTAGGACTAGAATTTTAAATCATATATTTTTTTAATTAAAAAATTATATTTTTAGGTAAATTGTTAAGGAGTTTTGGCTTTGGCTAAATGATTGAGCCAATTTAGACCGGATCAATATCAATTAGAGATCAAATATATTTTTATTTTTTTTTGGGACTAAAATTCGGATCGAAGATTGATATAGCTAGTTTAGTCCAAATTTTTGATGCAAACCACATGTTGAACTACCTCGATTATGTTCAGTGTCATTGTGTTGTTTTGTTCACTTTGGAACAAAATCTTAAAAATAAAAATAAAAAAATTATTAAAAAAACAAAAGCTAAAGATGAAAATTCTTTAAGGGAAATAAACTAGAAATAAAAAATCACCACCGTAGGAGTTGAACCCACAACCTTTTGATCCTAAGTCAACCACGCTAATATTTTGTTCTAATAATCACAATGGAGTTGATCTGTATTTTGTGTTGACATAAATTTTCTGATCATATGATATGATTTACACATTTTTATTAGCAAATAATTCTAAGACACTATCGAATTAATTGTTTAAATCCCAAAGGAAAGCAATTCATTTCTATCAAATTTCTTAGTTGTTTCTATCATCAAAATACATCTATATTATACAAGCTTAGAAAATGATGGATGTTTTCTCTTCTCTATATAGGTCTTTTCAAGTTAAACTTATCACCTCAATATAATTCTTTAAGCCAAAAAGTCAAAAAAAACCTATCACCTCAAACCAAAATAGAACTATTTGCATGTACAAAAAGTGTGTCATTATAGTATAATTTGAAAAAATTTCTTAGATATTAAATAATAATATTGTGTTAGCTATTATTGTTTGCTAGAATTTACCCTAGTATATATGTACAACACTTGCATAAATTATGACTATTGTGTTTTTGGACATAAAGTACCTTTACAAACCACCCATAGGGCTGTAAATGAGCTGAGCCAGTTCGGTATTCGGCTCGGCTCATTTATTAAACAAGCCGAGCTCGAGCTCGAAAAAGTTCGGCTCGGTTCATTTTTTAGCTTTAGCTCGTGAGCTCGGCTCGATTTGGCTCGTTAAAAGCTCGGTTCGGCTCATTCGTTAAGTTAAACGAGCCGAGCCAAACAGCATTTTAGACTCGTTTAGTTAAACGAGCCGAACCCAAGCCTAGGGGTATTCGGCTCGGCTTGGCTCGTTTACAGCTCTACCCATAACCTCAATTACTGCCTCACTCATCCACCAAAGCAAAAGAAATGAAATATTGATTGTACGTACAAGCAACACAACAACAATGTATAGCGTTTGGTGGAAAAGTTGTTGTGGCTACGCAGATCCAACAGAAAGAAATGTAGCAAAAATTTAATCATCTTTTGTGGTGTAAGGAGATGTTCCTAAAGCAAAAGTCATGTATTCAATGGTTTCAGTGTGGTGATAGTAAGCATAAGTATTTCTTTACTGCTGTGAAGTAGAGGTACTATAAGAAGTGTGTTCGTTCAGTATTATATTATATGTTCATGGGAATGAGGCAAAGGGTTAGACACAAGTGCAACAATTGTTTGTATCTTTTTATGAGGGATTCCTTGGCTCCTTTGCAAGTTGCACCGATAGGATCAACGAACTAGATATCATGCAAGGGGGCCAAGCTTCAGAGGAGCATCACCATACACTAGGGGTATGGTGGTATTAGTAGAAGTTAAGAGGGCAATGTTTGATATTGGAGATAATAAGGCACCGATAGTGGCTATTTTTAGTGCGAGGTTTATTTAAAAAGAGTTGGATTTGGGGAGGGGGTTTACTTGTGGTTAGGGAGTGCTTTGCTGCAGGTTTCATGCTAGAAAAGGTAAATGTTATGTCTCTCACTCTAGCACTGAAGGGATTGAATGTGAATAGAGTTAGGGACTTAGCCTATTCCTTGCTACAACATGTTGTATAAGATCATCTCTAAGGTGTTAACCTACATGCTGCATGAGATGTTGCAGTCCATAGTAGATCTATCCCATACTACTTTCATTAAGGGTAGGAATATTAGTGAGGGTATCTGTAATACCCTATTATTATAAATCCTAATTACTATATGTTATTGGTATAGTAATACGTCTTTAAATATATATATATATATATATATATATATATATATAAATAAAACATCAATCACTTAAAGTAAAAGATATTAAGTCAGGATTAGTACCACTCGGGGTGGCTATCCAAGTTAGTTTTGGTACTTGGTACCATTCTGGTGTTTTCTATTATGTGATTCCAAGTGTCATACGGGGTCTGAAGTGATCATTTTCTACTCTATAGGTGTCTCTATATATTTCGGCCCTATAGAGGGTATTCATACTTAAGTGATTAAGTGTCATGTTATTTGGTGGTCATGTTACATATTTAGGTGGGCCAACTAGGAATAGTACCGTTTGAATACTATATTAGTTATTATGATTTTTTCAAGTCTTCTTCCTCAAGTTAATATAATATATTGGTTGTGAACATGATAATGAAATATAATAATCATTTCATCTATCCTTACCTTTATATTATATTATTATATACTTGATGTTTGAGGTTTCTTCTTCTCAATTGGTATTTTTATGTAAGCATGTTATTATCTTATTATTATATATTCTATTTCTTTCTTTGCATGAATCTCATACGTAATAGTATCTCTTTAGGATGGCTGTGTTACTCAGTACAAAATGCATGCTGATAGTACACATTTGTAGACATTATATTGTAGGTCTATCAAGATGATTTTACTGATTTTGAGGAAGTTCCTTGGACGGATTGATACGGGTTTATACCCTAGGGTTAGAGCATAGAATTATATCTATCCGAGGTTGCACATATTATATACCTAAGATTCTAGATATTTCTTTTGAACTCTTCATCTCTTTTATCCCTCTTATCTCTTTTTATGTATTTTATTATTTAGAGCATGTACTCTTTCTTTTGTTATTACGCTAAATCATTGAATTCTTTTATTATCTATATCTATTTTTGTAAGTTTTGATTTATTTTTCATAATATTTTAACCTTACATTTAGTAAAAGAAGGTTATGGACCAAACCTATGTTAAGTGTGGCAATGACACTCACTAAATTATGTTAATGCTTCTACTTAAAAATAAAAATTATAGTAGTAAAATTTCAAATGTTACAATATCTTATCCACTCATAATTTGATACGTAAATATGCTACTAAGGGTATTTTTCCTAGATTCATGATTAAGCTGGACTTGAAGAAGGCATACAACATGGTGAGCTTATAACACTTACATGATATTTTGATGAGTTATGGATTTCCATTACATCTTATTAAATTGGTTATTACCTATGTCAGTATAGTTTTGTATTCTATTTTATGAAATGGATCTTTCACCCGGCCCCCTTTAAGGGATATAGAGGTATTCGGCAGGGCGAGCCACTTTTCCCTATCTTTTTGTTCTAGTGAAGGATTATCTGAGCAAGTAACTGAAGCTATTATAGAGAAATCATAATTTCAAAGGGAATCCTCAATGTAAGCCTTTGGAGATTATTAATTTGAGCTTTGCAGATGTTCTCCTTATATTTTGTCATAGTGATTTGAAGAGTATCCAGTGTTTGAAGGGGTTCTCCAACATTTTTCCAATATATATGTGCTTGGAATTAATCCTTCAAAGTGCACGTTTTATTTGGGGGGTAGATGTTGGGATCAGAAATGTGATCATTTCTTTCCTGGGTTTTTTAAGATGGCTCTTTCTCCATTACGTTTCTTGGCATGCCTCTATCTTTAGTGAGAATTTCATCTGCACACTTACAACCCATGCTATAGAAGGTGACAACTCTTTATCTTCAATGAGATTTTCATCAGCCCACTTACAACCCATGCTACAGAAGGTGACAACTCAATTGAGGGACTAAAGTACATTATGCTAATCTTAAAAGGGTAGGATTCAACTCATTAAATCAGTGTTGTTCAGCATTCAATTGTACTTTAGCTAGCTAATCTTATTATCAAAGAAAATCCTTAACAAATTAATTAACTTATGTTAAGTTTTCCTATGGTCTAGTAAATTGACAAAGCAAAGGAGGGCACTTGTTGCTTGGGATCAACTTTGTATATCAGAAGATGAAGGAGGCTTGGGTTTTCTTCACTTAGAGCTATGGAATAGTTGTGCATTAGGGAACTTGTTATGGAATATATGTACAAGGAAAGGCTCACTATAGATGAAATGGATTCATATAGTCTATCTCAAGCAGGTTGATATCTGGACATTTAGGTCCACGCCTTACACGTATTGGATTTTTCAGCAAATTTGTTATTATGAGATAAGTTGCATCCCCTCATGTAGTAAAGGTTGGCAATAGAGCACCAGAAGTATTATATTTGAACTACTTATAAGAATTTGTGATCAAAGGTGGTGAAGAAGTAGTGGGCATGCTTGGTATGGCAACCACCAGTGCTCCTTCAACATCGTATTATGTTGTGGCTAGCCATGCATAATCACCTCCCCACAAGGGACATATTATTAGGGATTGGGATGAGTATTGCCGCAGTGGAGTAGTTCTTAAAATAGTAGATTGTCTATTTATGCAGAGTTTGTTTTCTTTAGCCATTTGGAAGTTTATTCATATGGTTGTAGGTAAGAGACATGTAGTTGTTGGCTCGATAGCGGAAGCATGCTCCAAAGTGACAAGATCTAGGTATCCGAAGTAGAAGAAGCAGGTTTTGTGCGCATTGTTTGTGGCATTTGTTGCAATTATCTAGCATGAGAAAATTTACATATTTTCCAGAATAACTAGCATGAGGAGATGAGCTTATTGTTTGCCATAGTCACCATGATAGCTAGGTGATTGTCCCTCCATTGCTATAAATCTAAGTATGAGAGGTGGCTAGATATGTTGGATAGAATAGGCTGATTGTTTAGGGGATTGTAATGTTCATACTTTTAAAGTAATGAAATTTCTTATTTATCAATAAAAAATACTAGCAATAATAACACAAGAAATTACAAATATAACAATGAATAATTAATTTAAATAAATATTAACAATATAGATAAGATAAAACATCACGTAATTATTCTAAGAGATCTAAAACGTAGGGCTACACACTTTAACTACGAACCTAGTTGTCCTATGCTCATAAAATGGCATACTTAGGGATTAGTTGGAGAAGACGTGATTGTTAATTATTATAATTGGGTCTTTTACCCTAAAAATAAATTTTGTTAAATATAATATACTATAAGTTTTAAAAAGGTAGAATTGAAAAACACTTAATTGCACCATCCTTTATAATTTTATTGGGGCCACCATAGATATTTAAGTGATAAGACAATAAGGCATAGTTATTATTAATTTATTATATTTAATTAATAAAAAGAAATATTGGTTCAATCAATTTAAATTACTTATACGAGTTATATGACTAGTAAACTAATAATAAGATCATTTATTATTGGTAGGATTTTTAAAACTATGATATATATATAATGTAACATAAGGTTTAGAAGCCTATGAATAATAAATTTTAGTAGTTATTATATTTAATTAATGAAAAAAAAGTATAGGTTCAATTAATTTAAACTATTGATATGTGTCAATGAGTCATAGGGATAGTAAATCAATAATAATACCAATTTCATCACTAATTTTATATAATAAAATGAATATTTTTATATAAATTAAAAAAATTAACAAGTTAATTTTTTAAACACATAGTAGTTTCATTTTTGTATATTAAAATGACTAATTTCGTATAATAAAGTGGATAAATTTTTATAATAGACCACTTTTTTATTATATGAAACTATTTTAACTTTATATGATTCTATAATGATACATCTCTAAACATTTTTAAATTTTTACAAAAATACTTCATTGTATAAAATTATTAGTATCAGAACTGGGTGGATCCCATCAAAAGAAAAGTGATAGATGATGTTCCCAATAAAACCCCCTCTCTTCTTTCCCCTTCCTTTTCCCTACTCGACTAAACGACCCTGGCATGATGTCAATTCGGCTCATTGTTAAACGCCACCAGCAAAAGCATCCTTGCAAAACTCAAACAAAAAGAAAATAGGGAAATGGAGGTCGTCCAACATAAAACAACCGAGAAGTAAGGTCAATAATAATTTCATATCAACTCCTAGCTGTACCTGTAGAACAACCGGGATGATAGTACTATATAACTCTAGGATTCCCCTACACAAAAAGAACTCATAGATAACATAGGAATGAAAAAATTATAAGTCATTACATCGTATCAGAGCACACAACCCAGACAAAAGACGGACGGGATCGGTACTATTTATTGATATTCACATATAGCCATTCTAAAATACTAGGCACTAGCTTGTTGAGCATAAACTGGTTGATCTTGGCTCCGAGGGACGCAGTGCCATCCTGTAAAATGTTGGAGAATATGTTTTAGGGACTCGGAAGGTGGTTCGACAGTCCAGGTTGGGTAGAATTCGCTAGGATGGAACACGCTATTTTCGCAATCTAAAGGGCGTAACCCAGACTGGGCACCATTGATGAACAGATCTGCTTCTGATCTTATGGACCCTGTGGCTTCTTTCTCCTTATCAGCCGCCTGTAGTGAACACAAAGGCCAACCTCACTTTGTCAATTTTACATTATAGATTTTATTTGCAGGCGAAATGGTGATATTCATATATTGTACGAAATATTGCAGCCCAACTCTGCTACAGTGGTTTTAAAAGTTAGTAGCAGCATAAAATATCTCTACTTCAACTAGCAAGCAAGTAAAAAGGTACAGGCATTTGGTGATGAAAGAACGTATATGGTATAAGTGGGAATGGGATGAAAGAAAGAGACAGCCAACCACCCCCCCCCCCTCCCCCCAAAACCAAAAATTAAAAAAAAAAAGAAAAAAGAAATAGCTGGACTTGGAGAACAGACCAATATATATCATTAGTTTGCCAAAAATCACGTGGTAAAAGGAAAGAAAGCAAATATTATTTCTTTACTCGTTTCTAGCAAAGAATTTCAAAGGTTTCCAGCCCATAGGGTTTGCAAAATTTAGGAAAAGATCTCCACATGTGCAGCAAAGTTTATGATTAGCCATACCATTCACATATTTTGATGCAGTGAAGCAGATTAACATTAAACTCATTGTGTATAGATAAACTTAATTATCATGAATCACAGCAGGCCACAGAATGGGATTTTCAATATTTCGATAGTAAAAACATTAGACCACCCCCAGTATGGATCCTTTCTTTGACGAAGACCAAGGAGGTCAATGACGTACACAGCCTCACTTCTACTAGCTTGTTGACTGGCAGAGGGAGATTTTTCAGAAAACATGCAAAGAAAGGCGGTAAACACAAAATGGGAAGAACCTAATTAGGCAGTCATAACTAGAAGCTGAACCGTTCTCATCTAGGAACCTTTACAGTTGATACTATTACGTATGGAAAGATGTAAGGAATGAGAATGGAAACTTCAAGGCAACCAACAAACAGCATATACTAGCATTTGCTTGGTAGACAAAAAGCATATTAAGCGACCGTTTGTACCTTCTCAGTATAATACATGAATGTTGTTTTCTTTTGTCCTGCTTCATATATATTGCATTGAGAAAAAATCTGATCACAGAGAGAATCAGATGAGAAATTTATTTGAGCAAATCGTAGTAAAGCTTTGACCAAAGGAATAACAATTGCATTGGTCATCGTAATAGTACCTGTGATTCAACACTGGCACACACAGCATAAATAGCCCAATTTCTGGTATAGTTATTATACAGGTGAACTTTGCCAAATCTAAGACGAGGCTGCCGCTGTCGAGTCCCGTCAAAAAAGCAATGGTGAATTGTGACACGGATGCATCGATCATTAACATGAGATGGGTCTGCTCCAATGAGCATTGTCTTGTCATGATTAGAGAAGTAGCATCTTCAAACGGAAGCAAATGGAAGTTTAGAGGTCAATAATAATGATAAAAAGACAAACTCCACAGCATGAAAGATCAAACTCACCTTGAAACAGTGATATCTGTGCTTCCTCTGGTGATGTCTATAAGACCATCATCATAATCCTTGAGGCTACAACGATCTATCCATAAATGTCTGGAATTAGGTTTTATCTGAATACCATCTACATCATGTCCTCTACCTCCTTCAAATTCTAGATTACATACAATCACATGTTCGCATTCTTTTAGGCGTAAACCTTTCCCTGTAAACTTGATCCTCTGACCTCGGCCATCAATAGTCTTGTAGGATGAAACATTCAGGTAAGAATTGAGATCAATAGTGCCCGATATGTCGAACACAATCCAAAGTGGCTCTTTCTTACGACATGCTTCCCTAAGTGATCCAGGCCCGTCATCTAGCATGATAGTAGTAAAACAGTGTTACTCACATGGAACTTTCAAAAGAGAAGTAGAAGAAACTCACACCATTCATCAAACACAGTAAATGCTAATACGGAAAACTAGAGATGATCACCCGCCACAATTATAACCTAACATGTAGGACTATGCAAAATACAATAAGCACGCGTGTCCTACATAGCTCAGATTTCAAGAACTAAAAATATGAACAGCCAGATCAAATTAGAACGACGAGAACAGAAGAACCATGGCATATGGTTTATGCTCTAGTTTGATAGTAAACGTTGAAACTAATGAAATCTGAGCAAACGTCAAAAGTGACAGGCTACCAACAACAATCTTTCGTAAAGTTCGACCAGGAACTCCCACTTAAACTCAAAATCAGGTGAATACACCAAATCGAGCTCATTGAAATATCAGTTGTTATTTATTTAATTTTTATTTCATTTTGGCAATTTCATTCTTGTCAATCAATTATCTAATAGATTCCACATTCACTAAACTCCAATAAAGCCCTCAGCCAGTAAATCAAACGGAAGCGGAAACGGACGAAATAGAGAATTATCAAGTCGCACGTAATAAAGAAATTTTAGTATCAACCAGATATTGGAAAAAGCAGAAGCAATATAAGAGATAATCCCAAATGATTAGATAAATGGGAGCTGAATACCAAACCGTTACCTGCAAGGGTGGTGACATGATGAACCGGACCGTGGAGTCCACCAATCGCGAAGCGGCCAAATCCCTCGGCTTGCCCGGCGAGAGCTCGTAACGTCGAATCAACATGAGCGTAGGGCAAAGAAAATACCATCTGGGGCTGCGGCTGCGGCTGCGGATATTGGTAAAGATTTTGAGAATACGGGTGCGGGCAGCTTGGGCCAGGAGCTTGCGGATATGCGTACGGGTAACCCGAAGGTTGCGGTGGCGGAGGGGCGGCCTGATCTAGTGGTAGTGATGGAGGAATTGGATAATATGGAGGTGGCACCGGGGATACATAAGTTGGGGCAGGCGGATTTGTAGGAGGATAGGCGGGGTGTTGAGGCCGGTTTCTTCGATGGCCGAAAGGGTAACGGCTCGCATCTCCTTGAGAGGGAGAATTACCCATCAATGAGGGCCCTACGTTGCTTGGTTAGGTACCGAACGATTACCAGTCGTGAAATTGATAGCTGAGAGCCTGAGATTACAGAAGAGAATGTATATGTCAAGAGCTATCGAAAAATGCAGAATAGTGGCTATTAATTTGTAGAGTCTGAAAGTTGATCGTGCTTTCCATCGTATAATAGAGCGATCGAATAGATTGATGGATTATACTTTCCCTTGTTCTTTGGGGATTTGCTTTCTTTCATATTTGGCAAAAATAAAACGTGTAATGCCCCACCATCTTTTGTACGAGTGAATTATTAATCAAGATTATAAGTTTAATTTTCAAAAAATTTGTGTTACGCGTATTATTAAGAGCCAAAAAAGTACGAGATTCTTAAATACTTATATTAAAACCATTAATTTTTTTAATTATAGTATGTTTAAGTGCATCTTTTATCTAGTTGGACGTCTATTATGTTAGCACTTACAAAAATCAACTAATCAATTTTGACCTATTACTTGAATTTTTTTAGTTAGAATTAGTTTTTCAACCTTGAACTAGCTTTGGGTTGTAAACTAGTTGTGCTTGTACCAAGTAGAACTTAAAACATAAGTTCCCTCAAAATATAGATCGGCTTTTTTTTAACCCTATCATATTAAGTAAGAAATGAATAAAAAAATATACAAAAAGAACCACCACCTTAATTATTTTATAAATCTTGATAATCAAAATTAATCTTAGGAATGCTTTGTTGATCTGATTTATTATGGAGGGAAATATTTTTTAAATTAGAGTTTCTTTTCATATTGTTGTTTTTATTTAAAATATAATTTTATTTTTTATTTTTATTAATATGATTTGAAAATATTAGCTTAGAATATAATGGAAAATTAATCTTAGAATATTGTTGTTGTTGTTGTTTTTGTTGTTGTTGTTGTTGTTGTTGTTATTATTTTGTAATTTCTATTATTATTTTATTACTATTATTATTAATAATGTCCTAATGATATTATTAGCATTATTTTGGTGAAGGGTTGAAGCCCTTATCTCACCATCCGTTTTGAATCATGTTGATATTATTATTAGTATTTTGGTATTATTTCTTATCGTTATTATTAGTATGGTATTATTTTATTAAAAACTTAGTCTTAGAATAAGTTAGTAATAATAGTATTTTTGGTAGGAGGGAATCTAATTCTAGTTTTTTTCTCATATAGGTGAGACCAGTCAAAGCCCTAAGGAGGCATAGGAGCTTGCTCTAAGACCGGTGTCATTTTAGATAAGGGTGTAACTAAGGCCTTATGTGTGTTGATGTGCATTATATGTTTTGTATGTTATGCATCATATATTTATCATTATAATTATTTCGTGTGTGGTATAGCGTGGAGTTTAAGGATGTTTGTGTGCTATTATATAGCATGTGTATTATGTATATGTGATGAAATATTGTGGTATGTGATGTTATGGTTTGTGACCCTTTAGACATGCATGTGAGGAGGTATAAAAGTGGTATCGTGTGGAGAAAAGGTTGAAAAGGGAAAATGGGAAATAAGTTGACCAAGCGGAGTAAGTTGACAAAAGGGAAATGAGTTGACCAAGGGATATGAGTTGTCCTAAGTATTTTAATGATCCATAAGTGAAAGAATAAAATGGGAATTTTAGGGTTTCGTGTGGGAGAATTTAATCTATGGTGTAACATGGGAAGAATCTAATCTATGGTGTTGCATGGGAGTATCTAATCTATGGTTTTGTATGGGAGAATCTAATCTATGGTGTAACATGGGAGAATCTAATCTATAGTCTTGTATGGAAGAATTTAATCTATAGTGTTGCATGGAAAAATTGAATCTATGGTTTCGTATGGGAGAATCTAAGTACGTGGGGAAGAATGTAGGGTTTTGCATGGAGGACTCTAAGGTTTTGTATGGATGGATTTAGGGTTTTGCATGAGAAAGTTTGAAGGTTTGTATGGAAAGCTTAGGTATGCATGGGAGTAAAGTTTACATATGAAAAGTTGACTTGGAATGTAAGGAAGGTAATAGAAGAGTTATTTGGGTATCTGGAAGTTTTGGGTGAAAAATAGTACGCATGATAGTATAAGGGTACATAGGAGGCTGAGCTAGGGTTTGGGTAAAAACCCTAATTTGAGGAGGTGGTAAAAAGGAGAAATAAATAAGGGTGAGTGGAGTATGAGACAATGATGAAGATAATCAAGTAAGGATGATCATGATTGGCATGGAAAAATAGTAAGTGGAATGTGAGAAATGGAAGGGTGACATGTGGATGCAAGGAAGCTAGGGTTTGTTGTGGCCACTTAGGGTTTGGTGTGGTTACCTAGGGTTTTGTGACCACACATGTGCCTGAGGAGTAAGGTGTAATGATGAGGGTGGAATCTATGGGTTGTGATGGGTGGAGTGTTAAAATAATTTGGGTTGTGTGAGGTGGAGTAGGATGGACCACATAGGTTTAAATTAGGGTTTCGGGATAAAAACCTAGAATGAGATGTGGAGTGGACTTGGAAGCGTAAAGTAGTGGGCCTTGACCCATATACTTAAGAGTTGGACTTCTAATGTAAGATAGAATATGGAGGAAAGGATGTTGGGGCAAGTTGAGAGGTACATGAGTTTGATGATACGGAATGAGTCCATTGGAGGATAGGTGTGGGGAGAGTGAGTCATGTATATCTAGGGTGAAAAATTCTGGATAAGATACTTAAGACATTAATTATATAAAGTGAAAGAGTATTGAGCCGGACCCAGACCGATCCACCGGCATAATAGTGGCCAGGTACCGAGGTATCCTGGAGACCGATCCACCAGCATATGATAGTGGTAGGGCATGTACCCTAAGTGACCGATCCATCGGCTATAATAGTGAGGGATCTCGAGCTCAATAAACCAAACCCTATAGTTTGCTAAGACATGGGAAAGACATTAATTACTTACAGTGGAACACCATGCGAGTAGGGCCAGACCGATCCACCGACATATAATAATGGTAGGCCATGTACCCTAAGTGACCAATCCACCGGCTAGAATAGTGGCCAGGCACCGAAGTGCCCTGGAGACCGATCCACCGGTTAAAATAGTGGGGTTCCCGTATTCGTGTGGACTTGATAAAGAGCATGGTGTAAAAATAATTCTGATAAGAGATTAATTAAGTAATTAATCTGGATTATAATTGGACCTTTATACGTTTACCTAAATGATCGTATGCCTTTACGTTATCATGTTGAACTTTATGCTTTTTTATTATTCTGCATGGTTTATATGAATTTTGTGTGTTGGCCTTAGTGCATGATTACCTTATTCAGTACGTAGCGTACTGATCACCCCTTTTATGGGTGCTGCTCATTCCCACGAGCATGAGGCTCATCTGATGTGTTGTAGGTAGGAGATGCCTTCTTTGATGCTATTGATGTCCTTGGGGCATCAGGCGGGGTTGAGTGTTGAGCTTGTGGTTGGCTCAAAGTTAGAGAGTGTCGTAGTCGGATTTTCTCTCCATGATATTTTATTTCCTTTAGATATTTCTTCCCAATATTGGATTTTCCTTAATTAAATATTAATGTTTGTAGACATTATTCCCTCCGAGGAATTTTGATTTTGCACTCTGATTTCTTTCTTATTATTGTTTATAAACCTTTATGCGTACTCTGATTTCTATATTATAATCTTTTTAATTCTTTTTATGAACTCTAAGTTTAAGTTTGAGAATAATCTTTTTAGCCTTAGCACTTAGGATTGGAACGGTCGGAGTGAACCGGTCTGGTACTAAGTGTGGCGGTAATATCCCTAGAATTTATGGTTTTAAATTTAGAGCTTTTTGATTTAAAAAAAATTAGTAAATTTTGGGGTGTTACAAATTCTCTTTACCACGAGCAGAGAACCTTGGTGTTTTTGTGTAGGTCTTTAAGGACCAGCTAGATAAATTTGCTTCTTTTGATGCATTGTGTGGGAAGGAGTGACTTTTATTTGTACTGGGTGTTTGGGTAAAGTGTCATGTTATCCAGATGATGTTTTACCTAGATACCTTTTGGACTCTTCAATTTGTGGTATCCCTTTTATTGTATTTTATTATTGTATTCTGGAGTTAACCTCCAAACTAATATTTGTATTTATAAAGCTTCTCTCATTTTTGATTACTTTATTTTACTATAAATGGTTTTAGCCTTGTGATTAATGTAAGGATGATATGATCAAATAGAATTATATCAATTATAATGGTAACTCCCAATATTTTGATTATATACTTCCACTGTAAATTGAAATTATTTAGTAGTAAAATTTCTCATCTCTCTAGGTTTGTGCTTTAGTTCATTAGGTGAGTGCTCTTACTTCTTATTAATGACTTACTGAGTAATTCTTCATTGTTATGCTAAGCCACAATTCTTTTCCTTTGTGTTTTCTAACTTATGGAATACATATGTTGATCTTCCTTCCAAATGAGAATGACCGACTTGTTATCTTGCTTGAATTTACCATTCTATTGATCAATGAACATAAAGTATTCGATGTTGACATAAGTTTATTTGCTTCTATGCATTGTTATATACTGGTAGTCTAGCACATCTATGCATTGTTATATACTAAGAATTTTTTTTCCTCATTAATAAGTTGTAGTTTTTCCCTTACATAAATTAGCTTAAACTTGGTAAGCTAGGATCCAATGCTAGAGAATGCAACAGGCTAACAAGTAGCTTTCTTTATGTTGTAATTACTAATAACCAATTAAAAGTAATTTCATTTTTCCTATCTAAAGAAAAATAAAAGGGAAGTAGAATTAGGTACATTGGTTTTTATTTGTTAGATTTATTGCTTGAGTGATGTTCCCTATCACAAATTGGTTCAATCTAACCCTTTATATGGATTACTAGCTAATTAAATTTCCTAGATTCTTCTCTATTGTTACTTGAACTATAAACATGTAATAGATTAGTCAACTTTATGTTTTAGTTTATCTTTTTATGGTTCATCTTGGAGGATATATGTGATTACAAGTTGTTTCTTACTATAGTGCCTTAATATGCAGATTGTGGCTTGCTTTAACATTACTTTTTGTTTCAACACTTATATTTTAGTTATTAATCATTCATCATTAGGTTAGTAATGAATTTTTTACTTGATTTTAGTTACTTTTTTTTAGAATGAATAATAATCACAACAGAGATAAAGAGATAGAAAGCCCTATGCAAAGTGCACCAACCTTGGCAAGTCAAATAATTCCATCCCTTGGAGGATAAAGAGATGCGAATGTGGAAACACATAATTCTAAAGAGGAAAATGCTAATGGGGTGGTGTGAAGAAAATACAGTTGTGATATGTTGTGTAGGGTCATTTCAAGAAGAAAGTAATTATAGGGAAAATGATGGCTATTTGTAATGATTGAAAGAGGGAATTAGGAGGGGAGAGTAATAATGATGCGAAGCACTTTCTTGATCACAAGAAAGTATGCGTGAATAAAAAGCAGAAGTCTATGAAGTAGTCTCTTTTGAATACGACAAAATCTAATGATGGGTTGATGAAGCTTAGTACATATAATTTCGACCAAGATCATTCGAGGTCTGAGCTTGTAAATATGATTGTATTACATGAGTATCTGTTATCAATGGTTGATCATTTGGGCTTTGGAAGGTACTTTCATTCCTTACAACTATTATTCAAAGTGGTTTCTTATAATACAATCAAGGGTGATATCATGAAGATTTTTGAGTTTCAAAGAGAGAAAATAATGAAATTGTTAAATGCTAAAGCAGGTTGAATTGCATTAACAACAGATATGTGGACATCTTCTAACCAAAAAAGAGGATTTATAGCTATTAGTTTACATTTCATTGGTGAATCATGGAGATTGAAAAGTATGCTTATCAGGTAAATTTTAATTTTTTTTGTTTTGAAAAAAACTACAGCAAGTATACTCTTACTATAAAGTCACTAATTTTTGTTATTATTATTTTACTAGGTTTATATATGTGCCATGTCTGCATACGAGTGAGGTTCTTGCAAATGTGATTGTTGAATTTTTGCTGGATTGGAACCTTTATCGTAAATAATCCACTTTAACTATTGATAATTACAATTTCAATGATGCTATGATTGGACATATTTTGGAAAAGTTTTTCATAGTATCACTTGTTTTAGTTGGAAAATTATTTCATATACATTGTTGTGTGCATATTTTGAATTTTGGTGGTGAGAGATGGGTTGGAGTTGATTAATGATGCAATTAAAAAGATTAAGTATAGTGTTCAATTTTATTCGTCCACTCCAAAAAGGGATGAGAAGTTTGTTGAGCCAGCTAGGTAACTCAAAATTGCATGCATTAAAAGATTAGAATTGAATTACAAGACCTGGTGGAGCTTTACATATGCAATTCTTAACACTGCAATAGAATGAAAAAATGTATTTCCTTGCTTGAAGCAGCATGATCCTTTGTATAAAAGATTTTCCACAAGTTATGGAAATTGCTTCAAAGTTGGAAAATTTTTATGATGCCATAAAATTATTTTCGGGGACCAAGCATCCCACCATTAGTCTTTTTTCCCTACTATGTGTAATATCAAGGTGGATATTGGTGAATGGCTTGAGTATTTCAATAATAATGTGAAAAAATGGAAACTAATATGAAATTGAAGCTTGACAAATATTGGAATAAGATGAATCATCGACTTGTAATTGGAAGTATTTTAGACCCAAGGTACAAAATGAAGATGGTTCAATTTTATTATCCACTTGCCTACGATGACTTGTATTTATTGGACATAGAATAAGTGAAGTAGATATTGAATGAAATGATTGAAGAATATAGGAAAAATCTAAAAGATCTCATAGTGTTCAAGGTTCACAAGCTTGTTCCTTTTTAAAGCCTCCACAACCTAGACATGGTAGTTATACAAATAAATTTGAGATGCTTATGGAGTCTAACTCTACCACAGAGGATGTGACATCAGGGTTGGATGTTTACTTATGGGATTCTCTCTTGCTAAGGAATACAGTTGATTTTGATATTTTATGTTGGTGGATGATAAATGGGATCAAATATCCCACTTTGCATGATATTGCTTAGGATGTCTTATAGCCTGTTTGGATCTATTTATCAAAAGTATTTATCTAATATAATTACATATTTTGAAATATTTTTAGTATAAAAAATGTTTAAAATAAGTAATTATCTTATATAATTACTTTTAATAAGTAATTTCAAACAAGCCTTTAGTTATTCCTGTGACTATCGTTGCTTTGGGGTGAACATTTAGTACTAGTGGGAGGATTGTGAGTACTCACCATAGTAGACTTCATTTTAATACCTTGGAGGCTTCAACATGTGCACAAGATTGGCTATGGAAGGAAATTGAAGGTATTATGATAATCTATAAGTATAATGTTTTTAGTTTTTTTCTATTTTTCCAATATAAATTTTATTATTTGTTCACTTTTCTATTTATGTTATCTTTTTTAGATTCTAAAGATGAAAATGGATAAAGCTTTGATAATGATTCCAATGTAGAGGTGAATTTCATGTTTGATTGAGATTTTCCTATAAACTTATCTAGTAATGTAAAACACTTGCATATGAGTGAACCACGTAGCTAAGCTTTTGAGTGTAGCTAAAGGATATATTGAATACTTGCATGAAAATGCATCAGGCCATAACTATGATTTTTTAATACTTGCTTTATTGTTCTGCATTTATATTTTTTGTTTAATTTTAATTTATACAGGCTTCATTTTTCTTTGTTCTAATCTCTATTCATTTTTCTTTGTTCTAATATCTATTCTAATCTATCTATTTTTGATCTCTAGTATGAATCTTCTTATATGTCTATTTTTTCTCTTCCAATATATGCCTTTGAATCTCTCATCTTTGTTCTAATATGTTTATTTTTTATCTCTTTTTTGATATGTGTGTTTTTTCTCTGTTATGATCTTTGCCTCTGATCTTTGTTCTAAGCTTTTTTTATGATATATCCAGATTTCATACTTGATTTTTCTTCTTTAGTTACTACACTATATTCTAATTATTTATTCATCTACATCTTATTTTTGTGTTAGATTAATTCAATACTTAGTCATGGTTCATAGGTTTATCAGTATTAGAAAATTGGTATTATCTTTAATTCGGCTATTTCATCCTTAGTTTATAGGTCTAGACAAGATTTATTTATTCATTGATATATGTTGATTATTTTGCATCCTATACATTTATCTTCTATATATAATGCAACTTACCTAATTATAAATAGATATCACAATATTATGATACAAGTACACACATGAGATGCAACTGTTAGCACATTATTTGATAATAATAATATAGAAAACTAGAATTCAGTTGATATGAGCAAGTTTTAAAAGAACTCAATCACAAAAAGTGGTAAATTGAGGCACCGAATAAAACTTCAATATGGTTTGAAAGGTTAATTCACCTTACATGCTTTCTATCAGGACAACATAGCACAAAGTAAAATACTGACCACTTCCATCCTCTCTACACCATAAAACCTACCAAGGGTGTTAGGCAATATAGATATATGTTATGAAATTTGCATAAATTGCAAAAAATTATTCTCCATATCTAAAATTTTTATAATTTTTTTTTTGTTTTGTAGGAGCCAAAATCACACATCACTATAAGCAACACTAGAGGAAGTAGCTTTTTGTGACTTGATGTTTATCAAACAATTTGATATTTTGATTTGAAATACTCAAAGAAGGCAATATTTTATGGTTTTTTGTTTGATCTTATTTTGGATTTGGACATTTAGTGGTTTGTTTTTGTTAGGTGTTTGGAAGTATCATGTAGTGTCCTATCCATAGATGCTCTATGAGCCATATATAGGTTCTTGATGGATCATGTAATTTTTTGTCCATAGTTTTTTTATCCAGATTTTTTATGGTATTGATGTATGTCTTGTCCATAGGTGTTTTGATCTAAATTTTTAATGGATCATGTAATGTCCTATCCATGGATATTTTGATCCAATTTTTTGATGGATCATGTATTGTCTTATCCATAGGTGTGTTTTGATGGGTCACGTATTATCTTTTCCATAGGTGTTTTGATCCAGGTTTTTTATGATTGAAGACATTTAACATGTAGGTTTTCGATAACACAACATTGTAAATTTAATGCTCCTATAGTAATATAACGTGTGGTTTTATTTTGAAATGGAAATTATTTATTATGTTGTATGCTTATGCTTCATGTTTATGATTGCTAGAAAATAATGTTTTTGGGTTGCTCGAGTTTCAGGGGTGGGCTAGTTTTGGAGTCAAGGATTGGGGATCTGGTTTGGGGAATGAAGGTGTCAATAGGGAATTAGGCTCCATGGGGATCGAGGTAGGGATTTCCTATTAACAGAAATTGGGGATGGGTATCCATTTCGAGTTTGGGGATGGATACACCATCATCGTCCTTGCCCCACCTCATTACCATATCTATACTTTAGGAATAATTAATTGTAAATATGACTAAAATACCCACAAAAAGCTTTTAGCATTATTTAGGGCCAAAGGTTGTCCATGACCTTTTACTATTCTTAACCTTTTTGAATATTAATTGAGTATGAATAGTAAATATTGGTAAATTATAATTCTTGGTAATAAAAGATTTTTAGTTTTTATTTTTAAGCTTTTCATTATAAAATGTCACTTTCCATCAACCAATAAATAGTGATTTTTATGAATAGTATTTTTTTTAGTTTTTATTGTACAACCTTATTTTATGGAGGTCATGCCTGAAATATCTATTATCTTCATTTGTTTTACTTTTTAAGTTTTATGGTTTTTGAGTAGTTTTTGGCATTTTATCATTGTTTAGGGATATGTGAACCTAAAATTAGGGTTTTAGGTCATGGAAAAGTATGTTTTATTTTTTTGGTTAGGTAAATAGATGAATAATGAGTTTAGTTGAACTTTATGGCATTGTTAATCTAAGTTTGACTCCTAGTTGGTTTTCTAGATCTCTTACTTTATAAGAGATGTACTGCTTTTACTTGCTGAAACATTTTCTCAAGGTTTTTGGCCTTTGGTTTTGGATTTTAAATAAAATTTTTGAGAGATCTTTTGATTTGTAGTGATCTCCTAGATCATTCGTTTTCATTATTTGAATGATCTATAATTTTTCTAGGGATTTGTGTTAACCTTAAACACTTATCTTTCATATGATATGTGTATTCTCTAAGTTTCCCTTTGTGGAATATGTCTTCTATTGATATCATAAAAGCACAGTCATCTGGACCCTCATTTTTCATTTCCATAAAATGCTAGGGGTATCTAGTAGTATAGTAGCTTGGTGCCTTTTGTTACCCTATATGATCCTCCAAACTCTATAAGAGAGTGTGTATGCTTAAGGATTAGGGTACCTTTGTTGATACTACTTTAGTCGAAGTCCATTAGTTTTAAGCAGGATATCCAACCTGTGGCTACATTTATGGTTTTGGGTTAGGCGGACATTGGAATCCTCATACAAACCCCTAGGTGTTAGGATGCTCATTTGTAGTAGAGTAAATTACTCAAATGATTATTATTTGTACCTTTAACTTTACTCATTATGGTAGGATAATGGTCTCTATAAGCTTGGCTTTTATGTGTTAATTCTTTTTTTGTGCCCCATAAATTATGTTCATTAGTGGTAGCATTGGATTTCCATGCATGTGCCTTAGAGTTTGGTTCTATACACCTATGGCCTATGTGATTTCCTTGATTGAGACTTTTTACATATACATCCTTATGTGGTACTTATTGAAATAAATGCTAGAGATGTTATAGACTTCTCTTGATTTATCTATGCCTATTGAATCTTATGCACTTCCTTTTTCTTACCTAGTATACCCTCATGGTATAATCGAATGTCAGTTACTTTCTTTCCTAAAAATAATTCTTAAACCTGGCTATTTTAGAAATGAGTCGAGTCAGCTCACAAGTTTTTTTTATTTTAAACAAATTTGAGGCCAAAATTTTCATGCTCAAGCTCGACTCATTAAACTAAATAAATGATTCGAGTTGAGTCTTTAACAAGCCAAATGCAAAAAGTACGCTATCCAGCTTAGCTCATTTACAACCCTAATTAGGATCTCACATTTTCTTTCATTTTTATCTTGTGGAGCTTTGCTATATCTTTTGATCTTGTATTTATTTTTTGCTTAGCTTTATAGGTCTTGTATCCAACTTAGATCAGGTGAAAACCACCTGTCTCTTTGGATACAAGTTTACTTTTTTGCCTAGCACCTGATACATACTAGGTATTAGTTGTACCTATTCTATTTTGGATGTGGTTGTAGCCCCCAGTATTTCTTATTTATATTTTGCAAATTGTCTTGTAAAAAAAATCTAGTTATGAAAATATGGATGTTAAACACTCTCCCTCTCTTTATTTTAAATTATGTGTTTATTGAGTGTAAAATGTTTTGGTTTTTGTAAGAATAAGATTTTGCATAAAAATGGGATTCATTGATGAACTAGTTAATTAGTTCATTCTAGGACCTTAGTTTTTAGCCTAAGATAACCAATTGACTTGTATAAACAAACTAGCTTTTTGGTTTATCTCGAAACCTTATATCCATCTTTATTTTTGGTTTGGTTGTGAATCCTTTACTTGTCAAACCTTTTATTGTTATAATTTTCATGCTAATGAGCATGTTTATAGGTTACTAAACTATTTTACTCAAATAACTTAGATCAAATTATATTTAATTCATCAAATCTCCCCCAACAGGTACTCTAGCTACCTTTTTACTCTTCTTTTGTCTTCCTCTCTCCTCTCTTCCCTAGCTTGAACCCCAAATTTGGCCGCTAAAGATCTTATCCCCTTTACATTTCCCTAATCTTCTCACCTTAAGGGTTGATGTGATAGATTCCACCTTTTGGTCTCAGTCTACAACACCTATGCTTATCTCTTCACTCAATTGTATCAACCAAGCTTTCCCCTTCTTTTCCTTTCTCTAATTTCTACCATAAGGGGGAATATAGGTGCTTGAATTATCAGACCCTTATTGCTCTCAAGTCACTACCCTATTTTTCTATTTATCCTTTCATTTCTTCCTTTGAGTTTCACTAAATGTTGGCCACTAATATTTCTCACACTCCTTACTTCTCAACCATCGAGCTTCACTGCTACCTTTTCCCCCTTCATTTTAGACTTTCCTCTATCTTCTTTCACTCTATTCATCCTTTTTGTAGCATCCTCTCTTTTTCCTCAAGCAAGTGCAAGCACTAGTAAAAACTCAACTTTTAGTAATGACTTTCATTATTGCTAAAAGAAAAAATCATTATGAAAGAATTTTTTCGGTAACAACATAAATCATTGTGGGATCCTTGCATATAAGGGTGTTATGAAAAGGAAATTATTTTTTTTAAAAATATTTTGTTATCATAAATATGTTGTTACTAAAAACATATCTTTTTAAAATTTTTAAAAAGTTTTAGCTACAAAAAAAAAATATCATTGCTAAAACTTTTTGATAATGAAAAAATATTGTTGCAAAACCTATTTGGTAACAACAAATATTGTTGTGAAAGTTCTTTGGTAACAAAAAATTATCGTTATGAAATTTCTTTGGTAAAAAAAAAATTATCATTGTAAGAACTATTTATTAATGAAAAACTATCATTGTTGATGCTCTTTAGTGATGACAAAATTTAGTTTCCAAAGCTCTTTGGTAACAAAAAAAAATATTGTGAAAGCTCTATAATTGAAATTTTTTAAAAAAAAATCATTGTTCGAGCCCTTTGGTAACAAAAAAAGAAAAACCACCACTAACAATTGCTGGCAAAAAAAATTGATGCAAAATATTCATTATAATTGAAAAAATAATAAAATATTTACCTAGCATAATCATCATCATCATCAACATTATTGTTGTTGTTATATTTTTAAGAATAATTAAAAGAGACTATTTGAATCTTTAATAGTTCTTAAAGATAATTGCACCAAACACTCCATTTCCATTTGTATAATAATCCACATATCTAGTCTACCTAATAGGATTTAAGTATGTGATAACTAGAAAAAAAGATATTAGAACGTCAATCCCTTGGATAATCATAGCCATTTAAGATAAAAGGTGTCAACATAAGACCAAATATGATTAGCACAGAAATTAGCAATGCTTTCTAAATGGCAATTCATATCTATGTATGAATTTCAAATGCATTCACATAGTCATAATAATAATAATAATAATAATAATAATAATAATAATAATAATAATAATAATAATAATAATAATAATAATATCTTACAACATGTAATAAGGAAGACATCAATTACTTAATATTAGTTTCTAAATTCTTCACTGCAACCATCCTTGTAAGAGCAGCTCTAAAAAGATCATCCAAGCCAGAACTTATCATATTAGTTGGGATCCAAAAGCATCACAATTCATACAAAATGACCCAACACAAGCTCTTGCAACCATGTTATATAATACAATCGAAGAGGTGGTAAAGGATAGTTTGAAAGAGGATAGTAGATTAAGATAGTGGAAACCAATGAATAGAAGGAAATAGATGTTCAAAGTAGACACCAATTCACATATTTTAAAACTAGGAAAGGAAACACATTGATAGCAATAGAAGCAAATAATACCAATGCTAAAATTAGAAAGCTTCTAGTTCCCCCATATGTTGTTGTCTACATTAATCACAACTCTGACATCTAGATCAATTGATGGAAAATCCCAAGATGTGAAATATTAAATCTAGTATCTTTGGGAAATGATCCACAGAAGAAATTTAGAAATCTAAAATTCTTAACGAGAATATAACATGAAGTTTTAACTCAACATAACAATATTTAAATAAGAAACTATGAAGCCCACATATATCACAAAATTGCCTATGCTAATGACCTGACATGCAAATTATGCACACACGAGTTGATGTATACATGTTCATGTTGTTGGTGAGTAAGTTCCCCTTTTAAGGTCTCCATGGAAGCTTTCAACCTTGCAACTTCACTAGATAGAGCAAAATATATCCCCATAATTCTATGTTCCTTTTTAGAAACCATTACAAGATGGATAACTATAAATAATTAGTCATCATAAAATTCCTAGAAACTATGATCAGGTAAGGTTAGAGCAAGACAACACTAGAAAAACATGTATCATGTGAAATAAATGGGTTGCAATATAAGATTAGTAACTCATTTGATTCTTTTCTCAGCTGGCATAATAAATGTTTAGATCTATCTACTCTTGATGTCTCAATAGTCCTTCACCACCACCATATAGTAAATGCTAAATAATCTATCTCATCCCTGAGAAGTGTTAACCTTCATCCATTTCCCATCAGATATGGTTCTCTTGTTCAAGCACTCCAACTACTTTAGTATCATACTCAAAGGCAACTAGCTCATTATTGTTATACTCAATGTACAAATGTGAGCCTATTTAACTCAAAACATTATACTTATACAACCCAAAATAAGCCTAAAATCAATTACTTATAAAAAGATCATCATTTCTTATTTGCTTAACTATTGGCTTTGCACCGTCATTATTGTGGTTGTCAAATTTCAACTGATAAATGCCCTCTAGGAAGAAAGAGGTAATTATTGCTATTTTATTGGTAGTAAATGTCATCATGATAGCAATACTTATAGAAATAATAGCGATACTATATGAAAGAGGGAAATTAAACTAATTAAATTAACTTTATTCACATGAATTCTGGGTTGTGAAATATAGATTTAAGAGTTTACTCAACAATAAACCTCAATCTCTATTTCACATGAATTCTTATCATACTATACTAATTATAATAATCATTAAACTAACTCAGTGAATCAAATATACCTAGAATATTAGTTCCTAGTTGAATCATGATATTTCTCATAAATAATGGATCAATATTTATTGAGAATAAATCTCAATAATCAACTCATAAAACTACCTTTGTAGCCATTATTAAATGCCACCATTAAGGATATTTTGTTTGCTATCTAACTATATAAATTGTACCAAAGTACTTGAAGACTCAACACTTAATTTATTCGCAGCTAGCTAAGAAATTGAAATAAATGTTTGATTTATGATTACATAATTCACCAACATAGAGCACTTTGCTTTCTGATTTTTTTTATATTCTGCATTAATAACAACTATGATGGTTAGTAGCTTTGTAATATAGTGAGGTGGGTTTTGGTGGGGGTGTCTTGCTCTATGAATCAGTATGTTGCAACAACACTAGCCAATTACCACAAAAATATGCTCCCTATCATCTAAACCACATTCACTAGGAGCAAAGAGGCCAAAGCATTAGGCAAAAAACTAGCTCAAAACATTACAAAGACAAGAGTACTACTCCACACCAAGTTTGATAACTTCCCTATAAATTTTAATGCATATTGAGAAGTTCACATGACATAAGACACATAACATAAAGAGAATGACACCCTACCAAACCACACTTCGTAGCCTTGGTAATTTATCAGCCAGAAGGAGTGTAGAGACACTTTCCACTAACTAATAGTATAAATTTAATCCTTATTGATTAATTCCATGCTTAGTCTCTAGACACTCTTAAAATGGTTCTATATTAGCATATGTATTAAATTCACTCGGCTAGATCACATGGAGATAATAATTTTATCTCTCAAAACATAAAGATCTATAGCTTAAAATTGCATTAAGTAATTTATTTTAGGATAAGACATCCATTTCATTCATTCCTTATGAACTATGACAATAACCATTTCATTCATTCAAGTAGTAAGCAGAAATGATAGAATACTTTAGGACACAATAACCATTTCATTCATTCATGTTATCCTTGTACATGTAAACTATAATAAGTCATCTTCTTAGACATATACATGCATTCAACCATTAAAGATCATTCTCTTCCAACATATTCAATACATCTTGTTCACAACCAACTTTAGATTGTTGGATTTAGAAAATGATTTCCATAAATATGAATTGTGATATGTGGATACTAGCTCACTAGGAGGAACTTTCATGAAAATTTCCAGATTTCCTCATTTAGTTCGGAAAACAAAAAAATAAAAATGACTATTCTTATTACCAAGCATAATATCAAGCTTTGATAAGGTTGGTGCTATTAATGAACAAACTTTACGAAAGAATTTGCGGTTAGATGCTCACCTTTAATACCAAAAATTATCAACATTGGAACTTTTCAAAGATTCACCTTTTAAAAAGGAAACTTTTATTATGGTTCTCATGATCCATTCCTAATCCATTACCATTCAAGCAACAAATATAATACAATATATTTATAACTTTTCAAGCTTAATTTGTCTCAATGACTAGAATACAATCTATGTTCAATTTTTTCCTATATTTTTAGTTCATATACCCTAATAAGGATTGAGTCGGTACAATTTTAGGTAGCTTTCTAGAACTAGAACCTTATAACTAACTATATAGTAATAATAAACTTAATACTGGATGAAAGTGATTCTTCCCATATATAAACATAACATGACATACGTAAACCTTCAATAGTAAATACAAGGGTGATATATCAAATTTTTTTAATAGAATGATGTTTGCAATGTAGGAACAATAGACTATTACTACATTACTTGTAATGACTTCTAATATGTAAAAAATATTTTATTTCCTAACCAACAACTCTAAGATTTTTTTTCTAGTAAAACTTAAGTGATGTTATGCAATCTAAATCTAGGATATTATAGTTCAACTTTAGAGCATCCAGTTCCATATTTTAAAACAAATGTGAGCACCAAATTGATCAGTTAAGGTAGAATAGAAAGATGCATGGTATATTTTTTATAGCAAAATATTATATATAAAAAGACAAAATTGTAACCTTAAAAGAGAAAAAAGTAGAAATTCTTCTAAAATTTTCTCCGCAATGGAAACATTAGCAGCTAGCACAACTCCTCAACCTTTCATTAAGCTTGATACAAAGATTACTAGTCTCATGTCTTCATCTCAAATAGGCTCACTATTATCTTAGAAATTTCTCTTGATTACCTTCACCTTTGAAAGTGAAATTAAAAATTAAAGACATCCAATAGCTTTAAACACATAACAATTTCCATATTAATGATAGGAGATAGGAGAGAAATTAACTCAAATTGTAACTCAAAATCATCTAATTGTAAAGAAATATATAGTAGAGAAATACAACTGTGAGGAAGAAATGAAGTTAAATGATGATGTCTAACATTGATATGAGAAATTACAATAGAATAAATGATGCCAGAAGGAGAAATGGCAAGAGAGAAAGACACTAAGCTAGGGTTCATGGTCGACTCATTAGGATACATCAAAAATAAGTTCAAGCATTTTTATTTTGTTCATTTTTGGAGTAGGAATACAACAAGAGCCATACTTTATTTTCTAAAATATGATAGTGTACCGATAGTAATGATAATTGTTGTTTCTAAAAGTATAGTGCATTTTAACAACAACTTTTGATTGTTATTAATACCAAAATGTTACTTTACTAGCAAGTAAACTCTTATCAAATAACTAAAATATTGGTATTTTAATAATAATTTAAAAAATAAATTTGGTAGCAAAATAATTGTTCCTAAATAAATAATTAATCATAACAACTCTTAATCATTGCTAAAGGCAATTACTAAGTAAAGTTAGATTTAGGAGAACATTAAGTTCTTGGGTTGTTTTACACCTATTGGCAATCCTAACTTTGGGAGAAGGTTGAGGTTCCTTTGAGATAATTCTCTTCTTCCATTTTCCTTTCATTTTGTGGACTTGGTTTATGTTTTGATTTGCTCTATTGCTTGTGTTTTGAAAGTTGCTCAAGATTCTCAGTTTTATGAAGCCTTGAAGTCTAGCGTGATCATTTATCTTCACGCTTGTATTTTTACCTTTCTTGAAGTAAGACAAGTCTTACCATAGAATATGGAAATACTTGTGATATGTGTGGATTGGTTTACTTGTATGTGAACACTAGATAAATAATATGCATAAGAATAAGTATGTTGTATTTAAGCATAAATTAAAAGCATGAATGCCAAGATTTGGTTTTGAGCATGCATGGTAATAAGTTTTATAAAATTCGATGCATCTATGTTGTGTTATAAGGCATGAAATGAAGGATTGATATATTATTTTGGGTTATGATCATGCAAGCATGTTTTTATCATTTTATGAGTTTTGAGTGAAATGGTATGAAATCATGTTGATTTAGCATGATGGATATGATTTGTGTGTTTTGGAGCATGTGTAATTATGTTAATGAGTGTTATTGATAGTGGGAATGTATGTTAGAAGTGGTTATAATTGATTAGAATCTATATTTGTTGATTAACATGAGTTTAAGTATTTTTCCTAGATAGACCAATCAAGTGGTTTGGGGGGGCAAGTTAATTGGTCCACTGGTCGACTATTTTTGGCTAACCAGTTAACTAGTTAAGCTAGAATTATTTCTTTTACTTTCGACTTGTATTGATCAAATAGCTTTCCCAAACTAGGTAACTTGATTTACTGCTTCATTTCTTGTCTTTGTTGTACATGTTCCCAAACCAGTTAACTGATCTGTGGAACCAGTCAGCTGACCCTAAGACACTTTGGTATATTTTTGGGTTGTTGACCTATAATTTTACATTAAATTTTAGATTTCTATTCATGACATTAGCCTTAAATAATCAAACCTAATAAAAGAAAAAACTTAATTGATTTTGATGGTTGGTTGGATGTATTAAATTTTATCACTATAGACACAAATTTGGTTAATAAGAGCTTGTTTGATTCTGTCTTCTCTAACTCTAGAATTAGGTAGTTAGGAGTTAGTTGGGTGGGAGCCTTTATTGTTTGTTGCCTTTAAGTGTGCCGCTCCTACTCTTCTAGAGTTGCAATCTTCTAGAGGGTATTGATAAAAGAATCCTAAATGGATAGGGTTATTAAGAATGGTAATGAGAAATTAAAATTTTCACAATGTATAGTGGTTTGATAATAGAATTTTTTTACACTCACTACCAAAAGGGTTTGCCTTTTGGATTTGAATCTTTCGTGTGTTTTATTGATGATCACTATTATCTTGGTTTATAAACCCACTATCTTAATAACTTTCTAGTATTTGATTTACCTACCTATCCTCTCTAGGTTTTACAGATCTACTAATATAAATATCTCTCTCAATAATGCTAGACAATATACAAGATCAATATAATGAGTTTTGAAAAGAGTTGTGGTCGATTGCAAGGTATGCCACAATTAATACATATATGAGATTGATTGAATAATTTGTGAGCATAATATAGATAGAAAGAAGCATATATTATAATCAAAGAGCAAATTATAGCTAAGTGGAGTAAGCACGAATAATTTTAAAAATATCTCAACTTGAGAATAATATAAAAGTGAGTAGTTGAGAATTAATTGCAAGTAGGAGCAGAGAATTAAGTTGTGTAATAATTGAGAGATAACATTTGTTTTTTATTCTCCCTTATAAATGCTATTTATAATTATGCATAAATTGGAGTAAAAAGTATATATTGGTTGCGCGAATCATGGGTAGAATTTTTTAGCATTTAATGCTAACTAGTTGATTGGTTTAGAGAACCAATCAATCGATATATCTGACTAGTTGATTGGTTGGTTAAACTAGTTGAATGATGATGTTAAAATGTTATTGTTGTATAAATCAATCATTTGGTTATTAGAACTAATCAATTGGTTACGTGCTAAACATTTTTGGTCCTTTAAACATATATGAATAGTCAACCAGTTTAGCTAACCAACCAATGTGTCACGTTGACCAGTTGATGTGTTAGCTCAAACTACTCAATCGGTTTAATCCCTAGGCAAAAACCATTTTGCATTTTATCTCAACCCTTATCTTAGTTGGTTAAACTAGTCACTTAGTTTGATGAAACTAGTTGAAGTGCTCAAAAAGAGATGAAATGGTTTCCTACATGAATAAAACCCATAACTTGATTGGTCAAACTAGTAGGTCTATTAATGAACTAGTTTATCGGTTTAATAAAACTAGTCAAAGTGTTGAAATAGAGGAAAAATGGGTTTCTACAGGAATTGAACCCATAACATGATTAGTTAAGCCAATTAATTGATTTGATGAAATCGGTCTAAGTATTCAACCAAAATAAAAACCATTTTTTATCATGACTAAAAGTCTACAATAACGAGCCAATTAATTTTACAGCCAATCGATCAGGTTCTAATTGATTGAAAATTTACACACCTAGATTTGAAATAAATCAGTTAATTGGTTGCGACTTGCGAGACTAGTCAAATAGTTTCAACTAGAACCAAACTTGTTCAAAAACACTTTTGAAAATATATGGGATTCAAAATCAACAAAGAATTTATATCAAACAAAAATTAAGGAAGATTCTAAAACATCCCAAGAGATTAAAACTAAAAATTTTATTCTCAAACAACATTATAAGATAACCTAAGAATTGAAATATACATCTTGAGGTTTTAAGTCTTAGTAGTTTGATATAATCTTCACTTGTGTTTTGAAACTTGATTGTTCCTTTGAATGTTACACTTGAGAATTAATTTGAATAAGTGTGTTTGACATCCTTGTGATCAACATATCTCCTGCATACTTAAACAAATGTGTTAACTCCTTTAAACCTATTTGTTATCATCAAAATAAGGTTTAAGACATTGCTTGACATATGAGGCCAACACAATACTTGAGGGTTAGGTAACTTAGGTTGTTTTTGGTGTAACTTGGCATTTGATATCTAATTTGAGGTGAAAGTTGGAGTCCTTGTACAAGTACCTTGAAATTGATGTCCATTGTGGGTATAATGGGATGTTTCTTTTTTTTTCTTGTTCCCTATAACTTATATATTGTGGTGGGATGGGATGCCCTAGTGAGACCCTTGGTGTATTTTCCCATCAGTGGCAGGATAGGATGCCCTTGTGGCGTCCTTGGTGTATTTGTCCATCGATGGTGAGATAGGATGTATTATATTACTTAATAAACTTCCATGACAATTTCATGTTATAGAACTAGTGTAGTCACTCGAATCTATTAATGAGGGATCTAAATGATTATAATGATGGAATTTTTCATTGGTGTTATATGCTTTGTCAGAAAGTTTATGTGTGTTGCAAGCATGAGTTCTATGTGTGTTATGATCATATATGTATCATGAGTCATTCCATATGATATTCTAGTCTTATTCTTACTCGATACTTTACCATACTAATACTATATTGTGATGTAGTGATCCTAGTTATAACATCCTAAAATTTACCACTATTTCTTTTTACGGAAACTAATATCAAATATTGGTTGTTACTATCATACCTAATATGAGTTTGGTTTACCATACCATTATTATATAAAGTATAAGGCAAAGCATTACTAATAAATATTATAAAAAGAAAATAAGAGGAATTTCATAAACCAAAGACAAAGGTTTGAAGATAAACTCCACATACAAAGCTAATCAAAATATAATAAAAGGGAACATGTGGAACTAAGAGTCCATAAGGTATTCGAACAAAAACTTTAACTATTGGATATCCTATACTCTACATCCACAACTCAACAAGTCACCCTTCTATAGGAAGAGCATAAAAGTTGGCAAAGTCTTTGAGTTGGTCATCAAATACCCACACATCAACAATAGGGTCATTTGCTTGTGAAAATAAACAACACTTGTGAAAAGGATGATCAATACATGCATATTGAGTAAGGTAAAAAATATAAATTAAGACTTTCAACAAATTAAATCACAATAAGAGAAAATACATAAGTACACTTATCATGATTAATAACTACCTATAAGATGTGTCCATATTAAATATCTATAATTAGGTGATAAATGAAAACATTTCATTTACACATTGAGGTTAAAGAACCAATGTTAACAATACCCTCCCCTTTCCCCATAGATGAGGAAAAGGTAATAAAACTCATTGATAGTCTCACATATAAGATAAAACATGTTTGGGACACTATAAATCTCAAATCCTTAAATATGCATATTCTCTCCAAGCCGATGGATCGATTAGATAGAGTAGATTTGAGTTCTCTAGTTCTATTAGGATCAGGTAATTAATTTCAATACTTTAAAAGTACTTGGTACAGACTCATGTGTTCTTCCACTTTAATTATTAATATTTTATTAATACCTTAATTAACACTTAACACATGTAAAAAAACATTACCTGAATTACTTAGTTAATTATACTTCTTTTATTATCATTGGCTTATTATAAGGTAAGTTGCTTAATATGATCCTTGTTTATCATAAACTTATTCCGATAATTGATAACATCCAATTACCTAGAGTATATTACTTATAAAACATTGAACATGCTACAAGGGTAAGGCAAGATATAGGCATACTCATTAAATACATAAAGGAATCTTTCACAAAGTAAAATACTATACCACCCTTATAAACCCTAATGCATTATAACTTCATCTATAAGGCTTAATAACTCACAAAATTTAGTATCCTAACCTAAAATAATATTAGAAACATCATATCAAAAACTCATGACTTAACTCTAAAATTTCACTTATAAAATAATAATGCTACCCTTCTGGTTATTATTTCTAAATTAAGCCATTTCTCATAAAATCATACCTTATGCTACTAATAATTTATCAATATAATTAAAAAATCATCATCTTCATATGTTAACCCATATATTACCTCTACAATATCCAAATTTATATATTTGACCAAAATACCCTTAGTTCATCTAAACATCTCACATTTTATTATTTTTATAACTTAATAAGTCCACCTCATCCAAACTTAATATATTATATATCAATTTTGTTGTAAAATCCCCCAAGGAACATAATGCCATATTTATTTTCTCCAAAAACTTACAAAATGACCATATTACCCCTATGGCTGAAAATCCCCATAAATTTTACCCAATTCTATAAGTCTACAAATCTTACCAATTTTACACACAATACCATTTACATTATTATCATCCTAAAAATGTAACTTACCAAAATTAAAACAATCTAAAACACCATAAGGGGGCATATGGTTGAGACCTCCCCAAGGTCCACAAACACCAAAATTTGAGATTTGAACATAATAGACCAATTACCATACTTAGACATATTTTAATTTACTCATCCTAAAACTTAAAAATATAACATAATATACCATCATACTTAGAATTTTATGGCAAAGCCTAGCAAGGTATAAAATGAGACAACTTCTCATACAAACACCAAATCATAGAATCATGCATTTAACTAAAGAATACATGGATGTAAATTTAAAATGAAGCGTAGCATGATATCTAGCATGAAATATAAAAACATATATAATCACAAATCAACATATATACATAAAAAGCCTTAAAATATATATACATATATATATTCCTCACTAGAGCTACTCTAGTTTCTTAGAACAAAAATACTCCTAGGCTCCTTCTTCCACCCTTTGATCACCTAAAATAATAACAACAAAAATCATAAAAAGGAAAAGACACGGGTTAGAAGATAATAGAAAATATTACAAAAGGTGATAATAACTATTAGAATTCAAAAATGAGAGCTTCATATATAACCTTAACTTTCTTTTGTTTAAAGGAAAATACTAAAGAGTTAAACTTAAAATTTTAGAAGTAATAAGATGAAGGAAAAGGAAAAGGAATATGGATAACGGGCACGACACTAAGGAGGCAGCCAAGAACAACCTCAACCAAGACAAGAGAAGAGGAGAGTGGAGAGAGAAAAGTTGGATGAAGGAAAATGGCTAAGTGTGAAAATGATTAACCAAGGGCACACCCCCTTAAGGTTGTCAAAAATGGGTAGGAGAGAGATATAGAAGAATTGGATGGGAGGGTTGCTTGCAAGTAGAAGGAGTAATGAAAGTGATTGGGATAAGTGAGAGAGAGGGTAAGAGAGTTGGTGGATGCTGGTTGAGGCGATTATGATTAGATTTTTGGTTGAACAGGCAAGTACAATGCGGGATCTAATCATAGGGTATGGGGAATTTAGGTTTTTGAAGCTCCTATGTTTGAGAAAGTCAACAATGTTAGAAAATAATTCATGTGAGGTAAAAAGTTTAATAAATGGTTAAAAATGGAAAAAAACCAAAACAATTCCCAAAAATCATGATAATTTAGGAAAATGTGAGGAATTAATTAGGGAACCCATCTATAAAAATATTAGGATTAGAAAGTAACACGAGGTAAAAAAAATCAAAATGGTGAAGATCACCCAGCATCGGTTGACGAAAAGAGGTTGGTAATCAATCGTTTGAACCTTGGATGATAGGGTTTTAGGCATTCCTGGTTGGTTGATTGCCAGTCGGCTAAATTAAAGACTAAGGTTTCAAAGGGAAGAAAGGTAAAATGAGGGTTTGAGAGGTATGTACATCTCAGGCTTAAGGGTTAGAGAAGGGATTAAAAGACTAATTGCTTAATAATGAAGGTTAGAAACTTTGTAGTATTACATTGGCCCTTATTCGAGGTGACTAGATGATGTTGATGATGATATGTAGAATTATGATGATCAATTTTATTGTGATGACAACTAGTAGATATTACGTGGGGTTTTGCGTGAGAGTTATATTATTTGGTGTCGAGTTGTTTATGTTTGGGTTTCCTTTTATGTTTTTATTGAATATTTAAATTCTTAAATTCTATTATATCCCCGTTCTCTTATTCATGTTTGTACACCAGAGGTATCTCTTATGAATGAATTTTTATTTTTACTAATTTTAATCTTATATATAACATTAATATTCAAATCTTTATATTTTGCTTTTATAAAACTTTATCTTAAATATAAAAAAAATTGATAGTAGAAATTAGAGATGTTACATTGACCTTTGGACATTAAAGATGGATCGTGGGGCGGTAGCTAGTAGTGTTATCTTCCTATAACCCTTCAAAGAAATTTTGGGTTATATATACTAGAGACGAATTACAGGACCGTTGGAGTGACGTCTCTCTTGCCGTGGCCCTTTGAGAATATATGAAGTGAAATGTTGACTAAAACCGTTAAAGTGGCGCGAACTCGAAGCGCGTTCTGCTCATGGCCCTCGGTCGGGATAGGAAAGGCAAGATAAACAAAAATTCCTGCTCTTCACATCCGCGTTTTATTTTTGGGCTTCGCCGGAACACGAGGCACCCTGTGTATCAAGCCGTCAGGCCACACCCCGGGTCTTCCCAATTCACCAATATAAAAAGGCGTACCTATTCTAAAAATGGTAAAGAAGCCACCCTCTCCTCCTGATTGGTTTTGATGGAAATCGATTAGATTCTTCCTTTCGTCGCCTCATGTTTATGTCGCCTATCGAGGAAGGTAACCGGATGCTAGACTTTTGATCGGAATTTCAATCTCTGGTTCTCTGTCATTTCAAGTATTCACTGTAATCCTTAATTCTGTAGGTAAACAGAAGGATTTGGAAATGGGTTGCGGCCCAGACCCTACTCCTATGCCTGTGACCGAACCTCCGTCGCCTATGGCCAGAACGCCGAAAGTAATTCTATCGAATAGAGGGAAGACATTCGCAGTATCGACCTCAGGAAAAAAACTATCATCCTCGAATTCGGCTAAATTTTTCACGGGTAGTAATTTATCGAAGTCATATTCGGCGGCCAACCTGGTGCGATCCGACGACGAGATGGGTATGTCAAGGGAAGTGTCTCCGCCAGCGTCTCCGATTACTCCGACCGTAATAATGTCGACATCCGGCAAAGCATTAGCGATGTCTAATTCGGCGAAACAATTGGCCTCTTCCAATTCGGGTAAATCATTGCTGGGCTCGAATTCGGGGAAGGCGTTGATGGTATCGAGCTCTGCCAAATCATTGGTTTCTAATTCGAGCAAATCATTGGGGCTATCAAATTCAGGTAAACGGATGGACCAGAAGAAGATGTATGTGAAACAGGTAACCGGCAAACACAATGATACGGAGATGCATTTGGCAGCAAAGTGTGGGAATTTGACGGCGGTGAGTAATATTTTGGCGGAGATTGATGCTCAGATGACGGGGACGGCAATTGGAGAGGAGTTTGATGAGGAGTTGGCGGAGATTCGAACGGCTATAGTGAATGAGGTGAACGAGTTAGGGGAGACGGCGCTTTTTACAGCGGCAGAGAGAGGACACCTTGAGGTGGTTAAGGAATTGTTGCCTTATATGACCAAGGAAGGGATTTCAGCTAAGAATAAAGCACAATTTGATGCGTTACATATTGCAGCTAGCCAAGGTCACGAAGGTAATTATATATATTAGTACTTGACTATGGTTCTAGCTAATTATCTGGTGCAATGCAACCGACGTTGTCATATTGTATCTGCTATTTTGCATCACTAACTGTACGTTAAACGACAGACATTGTACAGGTGCTATTGGACCATGAAGCAGAGCTAAGCAAGACCGTTGGGCAATCAAATACAACCCCGCTTATATCAGCAGCAGTAAGAGGGCACGTAGGTGTAGTCAATGTAATACTATCGAATGATCCGAGCTTGTTAGAGATACCAAAAAACAACGGAAAGAATGCGCTACATTTATCAGCAAGGCAAGGGCATGTAGAAATTGTAAAAGCGTTACTTAATAAGGACCCTCAGCTCGCAAGAAGAACTGACAAAAAAGGTCAGACTGCGTTACATATGGCTGTCAAAGGACATAGCAGTCAGGTAGTCAGGTTGCTTCTACAAGCTGACCCTGCCATTGTAATGCTCCCCGACAGGTTTGGTAATACAGCTTTACATGTTGCCGCCAGAAAAAAGAGAGCAGCAATAGTTAATGAACTGCTACGTCTCCCTGACACTAATGTCAATGCTCTAACGAGGGATCACAAAACTCCACTTGACATTGCTGATGGTTTGATTCTATCAGAAGAAACTTCAGAGATAAAGGACAGCTTGATGCGGTATGGTGCTTTGAAAGCAAACGAGTTGAACCAACCTCGGGATGAACTAAGGAAAACTGTGACCGAAATCCAGAGGAACGTTCATTCTCAGCTCGAACAAGCTCGGAAAACAAACAGGAACGTAAGCGGGATAGCCAAGGAGCTGAAAAGACTACACCGGGAAGGGATCAACAATGCTGCAAACTCCGTAACCGTTGTGGCAGTCCTGTTCGCGACAGTTGCTTTTGCTGCTATCTTCACTGTCCCTGGCGGCGATTATGATAACGGAGTAGCTGTAATGGCTAGCAGTGCTGCATTCAAGGTCTTCTTCATATTCAACGCGATTGCGCTTTTTACATCATTGGCTGTGGTGGTGGTTCAGATAACGTTGGTCAGAGGAGAGACGAAAGCTGAGAGGAGAGTGGTGATGGTGATCAATAAGTTGATGTGGTTAGCCGCTGCATGTACGACTGTTGCGTTTATTTCTTCGTCGTATATAGTAGTTGGTCGGCATCATAGGAAGGCTGCAATTTTTGTTACGGTTACTGGAGCTATTATAATGGCGGGTGTTCTTTCTACCATGACTTATTATGTGTTTAAGTATGGAAGAATAAGGAAAGTTAGAAAGAAAGAGAAGTCTTCGAGGGGCGGTAATCGACAAGCTTTATGGCTAGATTCAGAACTTTCTGAGTCCGAAGTTAATCCAATATATGCAATCTAATTTTGCTAAATTTTGCTTTGCTGTCTCTTGCTTTTTAACTCCCCGGCCCGTGTCTGTTTCCTCTCCATTTGAATAAACACAAAGAAATTTTTTGTCACAGGTGGTTTGCTTATACAGAATAGATATGATTACCGAAAGGACAGCACAGGACATTCTGTGTTTGAAATGATCAAGGTTTTAGCTAGGATATCTTGACGTCATATTTCATTGGCATTTTGAGTTGTGTCGTGTGTCTGTTGGATGAATCTGATTCTCTACATGATATCATGGGTAATGATCATGCGTTTTGCTGGTATGCAATACATAGGAATTCTACTGGCTCAATGTATAACTATATGCAATCGAGAGTTAAATAATAACACGTCTCTCAGTTATCCTCAATCTTCTTGTTAAATAAACCGTAAATGAATGCAGCACTTCTGACATTAAGCATGAATGTAATATTGAGAGCGATTGACACGTACCGATGATGTGGTTATTATCAAGCCCTTGAATTTGCACATATCAGTGAATCAAAATTGTTGACTGTTGTCTCCATGTACGTATGTTGTGCACCATCTCGTGGAGAGCTAAATCGATCTATAAACTAAGTAAGGTGTAATTCAATACCATTGATGCATGGTTAGACCTGCATGTGTTTTTGTTTTGGGGTGTGTTTGGGGGGGGGGGCGGCTTCTGCTTCGGCTCATATAGGTGGATGCATGAAGACGGCAACGGTAAGTCATGAAATATACTACTTTTTTCATATATTCCTCATTATTCCCCATCGTAAGCTGCAGAAAACTAGCATCGGAGCATGTATAATGAAGTTAGCTCAGCTGCTGCAGCCTGAGAGCTCACTCCTTGGTCGATATCCTAGTTAAGGTCCTGGCGATCGAAGCTTAAGTCGTTCGAAAAGATATAAGGTACGCGAGCTTCTTAATCAAAGTAACTGCATGTTTGTGTATGCTGCTCGTCCCTGTGCTTAATGTTTGCTAAGAGTTGTGAAAAGGACTGTCGTCATTAACGCGACTGCTTATATATCTGTGTTGCCTCTTTTCTTCGTCACTGAGCAGAAATATTGTAGTACCATGATTATGTATTCTTACTGAATTTTTGTTGGTCTTTTAGGTTTTATTTTAGTCCCACGTTTCTATATCTGTATTATTATTTCCTCTAATACCCTTAATTTGCCCGCTAAAATTCGATACAGTTGGTTAATCGGGGATAATCGACTAAAATAATTAATTTTATACGTACCCAAAATAAAGATGAACATAGAAAACCATGAAATAAAATGCGAAATTAATTACTATTTTTTTAATATGCACAAAAAACTAAACGAACTGATTTTTACTTATTTATCTATAGTGGCTACTACGTTTGATGGTTGTTGGCATCTTATATCCTGTGATCTAGAACTAGAATATTGGATTGCACAGGTTTTTTCACGCGTGACCCACCCAACTGATTTTATTTGCGTCTTCAATGATCATCTCGAGCCGAAAGTAGGTTCATATAGTATTATATTATTATTATTCTTGTCCCGTCCTAACTCAAATTATTCTGAAGCCCACCCCCTCTCCACAGAGGCCATCTATAATCTATTCTTCATGCATCGATATAATTAAATTCTGATGCCCCCGAATTTGGGCAAGTATATTTTATATATATCTTCATGGCACACTAGGCTTCATTGGTTACTGAAGATACTGTGGGGTAAATCATTCTTGGATAACACAATCCACCCACCATCTTAGTCTTTTTTTTTTTTAATTAGGAACAAGTTAATACCTAGGTACCAACGACAGAAACGTTGTTATTTACTAGTATCATCTATCTATCTATCTATCTTGGGGAAGGGACTCCATCCATTTAAGCATTAATCTATCTTCTGTTTGTTAAATTCTGAAGAATATTATAGAAAGGCAATGGAATAAGCAAACCATGTGCAAGAACAGAACCACACGTGGGCTGCTTAGAATAGGAGTTCCTCCTATATATATATATATATATTTGTCTCTTTGTATACCTGTTAGTAGTGTCTTATCTAAAGTTTGAGAATTGGGGGATGGGGTGTGGCTTGGGGGGAGGGGGGACTTTGAGGGTGCCTCATTTTCGTTACGGTCTGTGTCCACTCTGCCGCAGTGATCAACGGCATCTTCCAAGACGTAGGTGTTGTCGTTATTATTATGACAATAATAGTAACTCTTGCATTTTCTTTTCTCAATTGAAGCGGGTAAGTTGGACCGGTGTTGCTGGTGGTAATATATAGCGACTGTAATTATTATTCCATCCTTCTAGATTTTGTTGGTCTCACTTTTCAAACTTTGTTCGGCAGGCCGAGAGGTCTCATCTAATTTCGGATCATCATCTATTAATTAGTCTGGGACTTGATTTGTGCTACATAATAAGATATCGATAGCGACGTCTAATTAGGATTCTCTCTTTGCCTATTTTTGGAGGAAAATTAGACTGAGGACAATTAGGTTCTTCGGCACTCATGCCCGACTTTGAGCGCCCACGGCCCACCCCACGTGAATAACAAGAATAATAGACTATTCAACAGGCCGGTATTCCAGCTAGGGCTCCGTTTGTAATCTCGGCCATTAGGCTCATATGTGTTTTTTTTTTTAAATTTTTATCCCATCTGAGTATTTTCCAAACAAATAAAACTATTTAATTATATATTTAAAGGCGTTACCAAATATTATTTTATTTCCCTTTAATTTTACATTATTTGTTTATAGAACACAACCACCTGAAATTTATTTGCTATTATTTACTCCGTCTACTCGTAGAAAAAAGTTCTCCTAGTAATTTATACGCTATTTTATAAAATAATAAATGTATTCCTAACATTACAATTATACCTTTTATTAAGAAAAAAAAATACACAATTCGTGTATAGAAAAAGAAAAGGTGAAAAACAAACAGGCATTAACCTTTTTTTATAAAAAAAAAGCTTTCATTTTAAAACAAAACTTTCTACCTAAAACTAGTATCTTTTAAAAGCAAAGATATTAATAGTGTATGATGTGATGACATTGATTTATTGTAACTGTTTTTTTTTATTGATACACAATAGGACCAATATTTATATATTAGAAGTAATATTTACATCACATGGCATGAATGAAATGCACTTGAGTATTTGATTTAACAATTGAGAGCATGAAAATTAGGGCAAGCAGGACAAAATATGACCTTTTTTTTATATCTAAATTATGCCGACTTGATGACTATTCATTTGGCTTCTCATAAACATGTTTGACAGTTGCTCTAATGAAGAACTTCAAAATTTTCCTCCAATTAGATTATATATATATATATATATATATACATATATAGGGAATAATATGAGAGCTGCTGGTGAAATTATAAGCAAAGCAAGAATTTTAGATGCATCGCATTCTATAATAACTTTCTTGATTCTCATATTTTTGTTGTGGCGTTATCATCCTTTTGCCATTAAGCCATTCGTGTTACCTAGAGATTGTGGCATTCCTGTAATCCAAGCTCTCTTATTGGTTTGAAAATACCAAACTAGCTCCCCTAAACTTTAGGGAGACAAAACCTAAAAAATAGAAATTATTATCTTAAAAAAAATTAATGAAAGTGTTTATGCCTTCAAATTATGCACTTTTAAGTTTTCATTCAAAATAATTATTGAAAATATATTTACGAATTGAGGCAACTTCATGTGCCATCAAAATTTCAAATTCAATAATTTATCCTATCATTATTCCTTGCTTGAAACATACAAATATTTATATCAAATCAAATACAAAATAAATTATTTTTAAATTATAAAAGTTAATATATTTATATCACTTTTTATATTTTACTATAGTTGTTATTCTTATGGAAGAATTGTTATAATTTAGATGGAAAAGTAAAAAATACTTTAAAATGCCGATGGATTAAAAGTTAATTCTTAATTTAAGTTTCAGAAATATAGGAAACATGTGTTTACAATTATGAATACCTATAAAGAGCTGACTCTTAAATTAATAATTTTTAATTACCAATAAAAATCAAACTCTCATACTATATCTTTTTGGATTGCTACAACTATTTTATTTGAGCAGATTTACATATTCTTTTATATCTGAAATATGTGTCATAGATACTATAATTTAAATCCAAAATTTAATAAAAAAGAGTCCAAATCCCTCTATTTCTTCTAATGGAAATTCTCTCTTCCACGTTATACGTACAATCGGAGTGTGTGTGTGTATATATATATATCCATAATTAAAATATGAGTGCTTTTTCACTTCGTTAGTGCACCCACTGTTACTATTTTAAGAGAGTTCAAATGTGAACAGAAAAACGAAAATTTCTAATTTAGTTTCGTACTGCGTCATATGCCTACTGTCTACGCCTCCGGGAATTTCATAATTCTTCTGAAGGCTACGTGAGCGTTTTTGTTATGCTTTCAATGATAGCGATGGATTAAGGGGTCAAATTGGCAAACTCTCTCCAATCGGCATGCAATCGATAATAAAGCGAACTAGCGAAGAGAGCTGGACCATGCAATGTTTGGCCTTTAATTGATCTTCAGCTAGTTAGACTAAAAAGGCTGTGCAGAAACTAGAAAGTGAAGATAAAATTTAGCTACAACAAATCCCAACCTAAATCCCTCCATTGCTTGCCTGCCACTTTCTTTCTTTTTTTTCTTTTGTTTTTTTCCCCCCTCAACTTCTGTCGCTGTTTATCCGAAAATCTCTCTTCTGTTTCGCCTTGCTCTTCATTATACAGTTGAAGCATCTGAAATCTCGAAAATGATGGATTGGTGTTCGAAATCCAGGTTTGTTTTATTCTGTTTTTGAAATTTCTGTATTCTCCAAATACCTAATTCTCCTTTTTCATTTGTTTTTCGTGATTTTTGTTATTTTTTATTAGCTTTTTTGGCATTATTGTCTTGATTATTTTGCGCATTAGTTGTTTATAAAGTTGCTGCCTTTAGTTTTTCGTCCGTAGAATGTATGGACAAAATAATTCAGAAAAAGAGCTGACAAATCTTCTTTAATGGTCACTAGAAAAATAAAACAAACAAGCAATTATCATATTAGGTGCATAATGCAAAGAATGATGTAAAATCAGAGAATCTAACTTCAATATCATGTTTGCCATGTGCATTTTTCCAGGTTTATCCCAATCATATATACTCCCATGATAGCTTATTCAAAATCTGATCTTTCGGTGAGCAGAAGTGATATTCTTCTCCTGGGTTCATCATGAAAATCTGAAATTCTGATCTTGTATATCAAAACTTGGCCAAAGAATAAGATTTTCTCTTTTCTCTTTTTCTTCATCTTGTCCTTTTCTTACCCTATCTTCATCGAATGGAAGCTCCGGCAAGGCAACAAAGTTTCCGGCAGGGAAGCTTCAAGCAGAGGAAAATCACCAAGCAGTTGACGGGGAAAAGGGGGGATACTGCTTTGCATTCAGCTGTTAGGGTAGGAAATTTGAAGGAGGCTTTGAGGATTCTAAGTACTTGTCAAGGACAGGAAGAATTGAAAGAACTGTTGACAAGGCAGAATCAGTCAGGAGAGACTGCCCTTTATGTTGCTTCCGAGATTGGTTCAGTAGATATTGTGCAGGAGCTGATCAATTATTTAGATGTGGGATCAGCTAGTCTTAGGGCTACAAATGGCTTTGATGCCTTTCACATTGCTGCTAAGCAAGGAGACTTGCGTGAGTTCCCTTTTCTTTCTTGTTTGTTTATTTGTTTCTTTTTTGTATATTGACATCTGCCATGTCGGATGATTAATCTATATAAATCTATAATTTCAAAATAGTAGCTTAGAATTTGGCAGTGAGGGAGTATGGAGGATAGTTATTCCCATCAAAGGATCATAATACCATCCATTGATCAACCTAAGTCTTTTGGATCAAGTTTTAGGTATCAGCAAGACGTACAATGTTTAGAGCTGTCATTCTATCAATTGAGATTGCAAGCATAAATGAGTGATTTCTTGGTATGCTGTGACTTTCTAATTATCCAACACATTTGGTTTTATTGTAGATGTGTTGAAGGTGCTGACAGAGGCATTGCCAGAACTCTTAATGACCACTGATCTGTCGAATACAACTGCATTGCATACTGCTGCAGCACAAGGTCATGTTGAGGTTGTAAATTTCCTTTTAGAGAGAAACAGCAGCCTGGCTAATATAGCTAGAAATAATGGGAAAACTGCTTTACATTCGGCGGCAAGAAATGGGCATTTGAATGTTGTTGAAGCGCTTATGAATAAAGAGCCTAGAATTGCATTGAGGATTGACAAGAAAGGGCAGACAGCTCTGCATATGGCAGTAAAGGGTCATAATGTTGAGCTTGTTGGTGCGATGGTGAAACCAGATTCTTCGTTGCTAAATATGGTTGACTCAAAGTGCAATACTCCTTTGCATATTGCATCAAGGAAAGGTCGTGCTCAGGTATTCACCCATTATTTATCCCGTTTTGCCATGTTAGTTTGTTTCCTTAATGTGATGCTTTGTACTGTACACTGATTCAATAGCATTAAATTTAATGTAGTGGGCTGTAAAGTGACTCAATGAGAACACTATTTAAGTTGGTTTGGCTATTAAGAATAAGTAAATTTCAAGGATGCCTAGTTTTGTTTAGTTGACATAATATTTTTGCTTTGGTATTGGATGCCAGCTTAAAGGATGCCACATATGTTTGATATTAGTTGCCATACCTTTTATCTCAGAGACTAAAATTTCTGTGGCTACTAAATGCCATGCTCTTATAGTTTTACATTTTTACATTGATGGTTGCTGGAGGTCTATTGTGCTACATAACAAATCGCTGTATCCTAGTTGTTACTTGTTGCCTTTTGGGGTTGCATTTCCACAAGCTAGAGTGGCAACAGTTAGGTACCAAGGCAGGAAAAAGGTTCTTGGAGTTTGTAAATAAAAGAATTTTCAATAGGTAAGTTGATGGCTGACAACTGTAGTTTCCGGTAAAGAGTGTATATTTTGCTTGGTTATTGCCATATCCTTGTGCATACATCCAGTGTCCAATCTGCCTTGGTTTAAGAAGATAATTCTTCTAATGATGCATTTGTTGCAAGTATCTGAAGCTGCTGACTTCTAGCTTGAACTTATAACAGCATTTATATTCTTATCCACCATAAGTTTCATGAAATATATAGAAAATTCAATTCTTTTTATTTTTCCTCTACTATTCTCTCATCCAGTCATTGCGCCCACAAAAAATCATCCACCATGTCAAGCACTTTCCAGAGGCTGCCAGCATAATTAACTGTCAGATACCTCTGTTGTTGTATCAAAGGGGATTTATAGTTATATTATGAAAAATGATAGGCCACTTTTTCTCAATTTGAAGGTCCCTGATAGAACACGCACTCTGTTTTTCCAGATTGTTCTGAAGCTACTATCTTACAAGGAAACAGATAAGGAATCCATCAATAAATCTCAAGAAACTGCTCTTGATACTGCTGAGAAGATAGGGAACTTTCATATTTCTTGTATTCTAAGAGAGCATGGTGTTCGATGTGCCAAAGCTCTGGAATTGCCAAAGTCAAATATTGCACCAGCCAGAGAACTGAAACAAACTGTCAGTGACATTAAACATGAAGTTCATGACCAGCTTGAACATACACGTCAAACAAGAAGACGTATGCAACACATTACCAAACGACTCAACAAAATGCACAGGGAAGGAATAAACAATGCTATTAACTCTTCCACTGTGGTAGCTATCCTCATAGCTTCCATCGCCTTTGCTGCTATCTTTCAAGTTCCTGGGCAGTATGTTGATGATCCAGACAATGTGCCTCCTGGATTATCTCTTGGAGAGGCAAATATCGCTCCTAGAATTGAGTTCATGGTTTTCTTTATCTTCGACTCAGTTGCACTCTTCATATCATTAGCTGTTGTGGTCGTTCAAACTTCTGTTATAATTATAGAGAAGAAAGCAAAGAGGCAAATGGTTGCAGTCATTAACAAACTCATGTGGCTAGCTTGTGTATTTGTGTCAGTGGCTTTCCTCGCATTGTCATATATTGTTGTTGGGGAGAAACAGAGATGCCTGGCAATCTCTGTCACAGTTATAGGTACAATAATCATGTCAACAACATTGGGAGTTATGTGTTATTGGGTGATCCAGCACCGAATTGAAGCATATAAATTGAAGAGTAATAGAAGGTCATCATTGAGTACTACCAACAGGTCACGATACTCACGTTCTATGTCCATAGTATCAGATTCAGCTCTGGAAAAGGATTTTAGGAGACTATATGCTGTTTGAAATGTAGTGTCAACTATCAGTTTGTCTCCATTCCTACCATTTGGCACCATAGATCACAGTGTATAAATTGTGATCAGTTTTTCCCATTTTGTCCTACCAAATGTAAATACCTAGTCTAGCATGATCTCAATTGTTTTTCCATCCTAGTTACCAACTCTGACTTACAGTTATTGAGGTTGGACTGTAACCAAAATTGTGCTAGAGAAACATTGAGCTGTTTATATCTTCCTGATATTTGATATGTCAGCTTATCGAGTATGTCTGTTGTCTGTTCCATGATTCTTAGACCCACTGGCTGCATGGCAAGCTTCAGATATCCATTTCTTGTGACTTGTACACAAATTACGGTACAAAGTTTCTTGCTTCCTATTTGTTATGATTGCCTCCTCGTTTTATGCGATTTTTAGGGCTGGACTGATCAATGTCAGTCTTTATATAAAATAAATGCTGCTGTTGAATTCGAAGGAGAATCTTGAGTTGTGACACTGTTTGGCTTCTGTCTCTGTCATTCCAAGCACTAATGGAGATACTTTCTGTTCACGAATTTGAGACATCTTGAATATCTCACCGTAGTCCTGACTGTATTGTCATTTCAGGTACGCATTTCAGGCACACTTAGCCTCTGTTTTGTGATTACATTATCTCAAATCTTTGGAAAATTCATTTCATGTGACCCATCACTCTTTGCAAAATTCATCATAAAATATTTTTAACAAACAAAAAGTTATTGAAGTACACACCAAGAATGTCAATATACACCAATTTATTTCATATTAATTTCAATACTTGATTTGCCAAACGGATTTACCTTTTTGTTTTCTTCTGAAATGACATGACTTATTCTCGATAGTTGGAAGTTCTGTTAGTTTTATCACAAAAGCTCTTCATTTCATTGTCATTGGTTGGTCATTTGGCAAATGAGGATCGATTAGGAGGAAAATCTGGAGATTCTATGGATATTGTCTCTGTTGTCACTTGTCACCATTCATGCTGATATTGGGTTGATCATATAAAGATTATCGTATTAGAACTTGTGCAGTTCGATTGTTATTGTCGTTTAACCATTCTGAAAGATCGCTGATTGTTTGGTGTTAACATGTTAACGTCATTACTTTGTCATATTAGGTTCTTGCATCTGCATCACAGTACCAGGAAATTTTTATTCCTGCTATACTCCTTGCTCCTATTATCTGATGCCTGAAAATGGAGCATACAAGAGTTCTGATGTACATGTTTCAATTTTGCCTAGATGCATTGTCTTACTCTCTGTGTGGTTTCAAGATTAGGGCTAAGTTGCAGAAGACATTTAGTGTATCAACCAAAAGCATAAAAGGTACCAAATCAAACAGACATGTAGCATATGGTTCTAGCTATGACAACTGTTATTGCCAGTCCACTCCAGTTGCAATATTGAGGTTTTTGCCTTTTGAATCAATTTGAATTCTTGTGTTGTGAATGCTTAGTATCAAGTTATATTTCTGAATACAAGGCATGAGAAAAATGGCAGAATTCTGAAAGAAAATAGTATCAGACCTGAAAAAATGGAGCAATTATATATATATATATAGAGAGAGTGAGAGAGAGAGAGAGAGAGCAAAGAGTTGCAGAGAACCTTACTTGTCAGCTGACATTATCCATGTGCTTCCTTCTGGTTGACGGGACACCGGCATAGTCACAAGTGCACTTTCCCATTTAGTGTTGAGGTTGAAAATTGGTCTCGTTGAACGCTCAAATTTGGTAGTTTTTCTGCATCCTGCTGAAGGCAAGCGAACAAAGAAAGCAAATGTAAAGTTTTGAACCGTTGTTGAATATCCATTACCAATAATAAATGATTTGTTATTTGAACGGTTATTTGATAGTTTTAGCTTATTCCATCTTTAGTTTTTCTGTAATGATAGATAGCAAAATGACAAAGTCAGCGTGTTTTTGGCCGTGTCTCTTAATTGGCCTATTCCCTTTTACAAAGAAGCGTTGTTGAATTGTGAACTGATTTTCCTGGCAAAATAGCATAGGGAAAAAAATATTATTTTAAAAAGGAAGCGTCATGAAAGAATTTACTGCATTTGATTTTCTGCGAGCAAGGAAATACTATAGAAAATTAAGGAACAAAGAATTTACTTATTTTTTCTGTTAAAAGAATGTTGCAATAACTAAATCTTTTTTTTTTTTTTGCTTACATTTTTCCCTTCTGCAAAATCATATGTTTCATGTGCTACTTCTATCAGTTTTCGCTGGTCACATGAAGCGCTCTCTCTCTCTCTCTCTCTCTCTCTCTCATGCTGAAAGCTGGGTGAAAAGTAAGGGGTGAGGGGGTGGGCTTGATTAAAAATCGAGTTTGCTCACTCTCATGCAGGTGGTAGTGGGTGTTGGTACCACGTTACATGAAAAAGGCTTACAGTTCTTTGTGCAGAAAGTGGTAGTAGAGGAAAGCTTGCAAAGCTGAAGTCAGAGAAAAGCAGGAAAAAAAAAGAGAAAAGGAATCTAGTTCAGAGATAAAAAGAGACAACAGGAAAGCCACTGTCTTTGGGGGGTTATGTGTGACGTTGGTTGTGGTTGTTTGACATAGATGGACAACTTGTCATGGGCCTATGCTTCATTGGAGTTTTTTACGGCTCCCCAAAAGGCAGTAGAAAAGTTGCACTGAGGTAAGTGGTCACATTTGGGAAATGGTTAAAAATCACCAGTCACACTGCCTAGAGGAAGGTGAAAGTTGTCTCCCTTTCTTACTTCTTGCTCTTTATTAAAAATTTTTCCTTTTCGGGAAATACTTATATTTTTATTTTTTTTGGTTTTGTGCAAATGGATCTTATAAACTGGCCTTCCTTTGATGTGCAATGCCCCGGGGGGCTTTGATAGTAGATAACTAACACTTAAAGAGTAATCATACATATACCAATCGAGTACAAAACATCGCAGCATTTACTCAGCAATATGTAAGAATGTCCAGATGTTCAGCTGAGAGAGAGACATGCGCCCCTACCCTAGTCCAAAGATGTGAGTTTGACTGTACAACCCCGGTCAAGGGTACTTCCCTTATGTTAATATTGTTCATTTTGGCTAAGATACTTATATTTATTTCTCTTTTTCTGGAAAATGCATAGTTAGACCTGAAATTTAAAACAGCATATACTGAACATATTTGAAAAATGACTTAAAAAATTACGATTATCTTGAGAATACATAATGCATACAGTATACTATGTGGCTAGATTAAGATTAACTGGATGACAAACTCTTTTAGAAAACACATTTTGTGGCTCAATTTTGCCCTTTGGAGGCGAAATCAAATACAATCTGAAAAAGTTAAGAGGCCAGCATCAAAATAAAGACCAATCTTCTGCATCTCTTATTTTTATTTTTTTATTTTTTACCCTCTGTATCACCAACCAGGAAAAGTTCTGGCTGAAGACCCATTTATCTCCCACACCCACTAATCAATTTACCTCTGTACTAGTCTCCTTACTATTAATTAGTAACAAATTTAAGCATGCATAGAGCTAAAGTAAAATTGTAATTATATGTACCACGCACCTCTTTCTTTCTGTACTGCCTCTGCCTTTTCATGCAGCCTAAATGATGCCCACTGCATGGTATAGCACGTGAGACCCCTCTTAGTCAGAACACAGAAAAACCATTTAAAAGACGCATATATAAAGAATGAACCATCAGATCGGGACCTTGCTTACTTTAGTTTAATTGTTTTTTCAGTTGGAAACCATTACTCTTCTTTATTATGAAGATTGGGTTATCTTCTTTTCAATTATTAATTGGAAAGGTGGCTTTGTATAGCAGAAGCTAGCTTATACCATATAAAAATTAATAACTCTGTTTCATATTAAGTGTCAATTTATCATTTTTAACTGCAACCAGAATAAGTGTCTTGTATGATTTCATTATAAAACTTTGAATACGTTTACTAATTTATCCTGTATCTTTATAAAATATCTCTCTGTATGATTTTATATTCCCAAAAACATTTCATTAAACATTTAACAATTACTAGTGTTATATTATATTAGTCATTTGCCGTCAGTTCTTGATACTAGTGTATGAAGTTAAAATGACATTTATTATGAATTGGAGATAGTATGCTCTAGTATAGCTGGATGTACATTATTCATTCTGCAAACAATGCTTTAATTTCACTTCATCCTGACCGAAATTAAACAAGAGCGTTAACGGGGGAAAGGAAAAACAAGAAGGGGAAAAAAATGAGAGGAACCCAGAATTGTAACATTGAAAATCACAGTACTTCAATTTTTTTTTCCTCCTATTTCTGCTACGTGTACTTCAGCACATATTCATGAATTGTTTGTCATATCCTGCTGATTTCTTGTCTTGCTGCAACTTTTGAAGCTGAAAATATGCCTTTTTCATTTTTATTAATGCTAGTACTACTTGATGAGCAATATTGCTGTTGCTGCTGGTGCTGTAATGACTTTTTGCAATGAGCAATTGCGCCTTCAATTGCATTTTCAACCTCCAAATTTGTACTGCTGCTTCTTTTCAGTAAGTTCAATTCGTAAAACCCTTTTGATTTCAAGGAAAACGAAGATGAATTTGAAGAACAATTAGAAGAACAACTAGTTGCAGTAGAAGAAGATGCTGATGCTGATAATGAACAACTAGATGATGACTTGTTGCTTCCCCCAGTACAATGTCTCTTGATTGCGCCAGAGAAAGACCTCCTATGACTGGCAAAAGTAAAGCAATGATCTTGGCCACCATTTATCTCCTCCTCCTTGTCATTAATCCTCCTAATGACAAAAGACGAGACCTTGCACCTCTCATTATCGATTTGCCCAAATGGTTCATTTTTTTTGCCAACAAACTTGACGTACTTATAATTGGGGCAGAACTGCTCCTTGCATTTCGGGATTCCTCCTTCCTGCTCTATGCAGTCTGCCTTAGCACAAGACTCATCAGAACAGGCAGATTTAGTGAACAAGGACTTCAAGTAAGCCCTGGAAGACCTTAACTTCTGACTGAGTGCGGAGTACTGCCTCATTTGCTGCCTAAACTTCTTAGACCAAGAATGGCTGTAGTACTTCTTTTGGTTCTGAGCATTATTACTACCAAGGAATGAACTGACTTCAGTTGACCATTGGAAGAAATATTCATCTGGGTTCAGCTCACAGCTCACTCTACATGACTCTGAAGGAGAAATATTGCAGGATTCTAGTGGGGAATTAGTTGCTCTAGTAGCAGGAGCAGTGAAGCTAGTTCTTGTCCTACTGAAACATTGTTGTTGCTCTGAATCTTCTTCTCCATTTTTATTATGGGCGTCGTGGTTGCTGGCGTCGAAAGTGTTTGGGAGGGAGTTTTGAAGGATTTTCTCAAGCATTTGCAAGCGAGGAGGGAGGTGAAGAGGGAGAAGCGTTCCGTTGTAGAAGAGTTCATCCGCTGGTGAAGGTGTAGTCTCCTGATCTTTTTCAGTACTGCTTGAAAAAATTAAAGAAGACATTTGAAATTCGAATTCTCTGCTTTGTGATGGTGGAGAGTTCCTTGAGCTGCATCTAAGTAATTTAGAAGAAGCGGGGGAAGGAGAGGAGCTTACTTCCATGTCTATGAAGCCTTCATCTTCTTGATTGGATGGAGAAGCGTCTTTCTCCATTTTCCTGTGGTGTGTGTGTGTGAGTGAGAGAGAGAGGGAGAGAGATGGGAAGATGCCTGTGAAGGGTGAGGCTACCAATGTTATTATAAGGCAGGTAGGGAAGAAAGGAGGGCAATGCAAACTTTTAAAAGTTACGATGACGTCAAAGGTTCGGAAAATAGAATATTTATTTTCTGAAAGATATTTTTTTAAGAAAAAAAATATGTATATTATCATAATTATCTTCAATGGCCAAGGAATGGGGCTCATTTTCTCTGAGCAGTCACTGAATGGTCCATGCTAACTTGCTTTATCTTTGTATTTTCCTATGGCTTACACATTTGTTGTTTAGACCAAAATTTCTAGTGATGATTGATGGATTCCTTTTGTTCGGTTTTGTACTTTTTACTTACGGGCGGTGGTTCTTATCCTTCTGCTGCTGCTACTACTACTACTACTACTACAACTAATCAACGTAGTCTCATTAAAGATTCACCTTTTTGGGTTTTTTTTTATGGCCAGCTACAATAATTTGGGCTCGTTGTGTCCGTGCTGAGATACAACGAGACATCATTTGGTTCTCTCTCTTATTTTGCCCCTTCTTTTGGTTTCATCATGAAATGATGAAGTCAATTATCAAAAGGGGCATCAATGATTTCAGTTAAAAACCTACTACGTATCTTAGTTTAGTAAAAAGCGAACTGATCCCCACTCTAGCCTATAGCCTACTCTGTTTTTTGGGCAATCAATGGACGCTCTCTGGTTGGTAGCACACCGTCGCCATAAAATAGATACAAAGCTTAACATACAAGATTCAAATTTACTTGGACCACTCTATAGTTTATACTTTATATACTAGTAGTAATTAATGAAGTATTATCTTTGAAAATGAAATGTGTAATAGTAGTTATTACATTTTGTGGAGAATATATGATTAGATGCCACAATCCACAATGCCATGAGAATTTTTTTTTTAATCTTTCATCCTAATATTTTCTCTACGATCAAGAAATTTTAATTACGTGTATTATAAATAAATTGCATCAATTTGTATCTCTCATTTTTCTTTACCATTTAAGGTATTTTTTTTATCAATCCAATATAAAAAAAAGTTATGTTTATAATTAATGTTGTTGTTATCAGAAATATGATCTTATTTTTAAGAATCCGATTCGATATAATTTAATAGTAATAGGTTTGAAAATAAGTTGAAGAATTATAATTTTTTCCCCATCAAAAAGAATTAAAAATAATAATAAAGATGATAGTACTCTATCCCTCATGTTAATTAATATTATCAATTTGCTATAAAATAAAATGTGAAGCGGTGGTGCATGGTGCATCTCGAACACTTATCAAACGTCTCTAAATAAAACAAAATAATTGTAAGAGAGAGAAACACTCTAATAAAACCAGTAAATTCTCACATGTATTCAAACTTCCTTTCATACTTTATCTACTAATCATGCCTCCTCTTATTGCTCCGCCCCTCTTCACGATGCGCGTCCCAAGCCGCGCAAATATTAATGTTTACTCCTCGCAAATATTGACTGCAACACCCGTTTGGGATATGGCCACACATATGACACATCCCCCCATCCCCTCTCCTCCCTCTTCTCTCCAGCTCCCCTCCTGCAAACAGGCAGTTTAAATTTTAAAATTCACACAAGCCCGTTTCTCGACGCCCGTGTTTTGTTTTCTGCACTCTTGCAATTTAATATTTTAGTGCCTACTACCTACCACAGTATCTACGTACTCCTCCAATGTCACTCTCCTATCACCTATGAACTTACTAAATTTTTACATTAATTGAGGGTTCCCATTATTTACAAACCTACTGCGACTGCTGCTAGTTCCCTTTCACTTTGACTCTGGTCAAATGAGGGCACATGGTTACCCTTTGTGTTTTTATAACCTAATTTCATTTTTATTTTTATTTTCCTAATACAATACGTTGGGATCTTGTCCTTGACTGTTCTTGGGAGACTCTGGTATTGAGTCTCGTTGGCCTCGAGTACAAAACCAACCCGACTCTTAATACATCACGTAACGTAACCTTTATATTCACAGCTTCACAGCTCGAGGTCTTGTCAGATTCTTTTTTTTTGTTTCTTTTTCCTTTCTGCTCTTTTCTTTGTCCAATACCCCCCTCTCAACGGACTAACCGATAGATAGTAGCTCTTGTCACTTGTTGGGGGCTACGATCTAAAAGTCTCATGTGACTAGCCGTCCCCCATGAATGACGCTGTGAATCAAACTAGAAAATTATAGTATTTCTTTTTATGGTAAACAAGCCTACTCTCATTTAAAAGATAAGATAAGTATGCAACCATCGTCACCGATATTTCCTTCTATCTTTAAGGATAGAGAAGAACCGATTAATCACATAGTATAAGAAACTTTAAAAATGGGATCAAGTTGGTCCCAGAATTTTACCTTGGATCACTAAATACAAGAAAATGTATACAATATTTTTTTCTTCAGAAGTATATTATGTAGTAAACCACAAAATTACAGATTTCAACATCATCAAAATTTCAAAAAAAAAAAAAACTGTATGATCCAACCCATTCATCACCTGTTTGTCCAATTCCATAATGGAACTCGTCACACCACCGATTCATCAGTTTCACATCACTCCGGTTTATTTTCACCACTACGGTTGAGAGAGTTGTGTATCCGCTAGAAATTTGGAATACATACAGGTACAATGGCAGTGCATATATTTTCATTCAAAGCAGGTATATCCCAATTCTACAGCACATGGTGTCCAAACAATTCTATCACAACATTTTTCCAGGCAAAACGAGCACAAACCTGATAGCATCCCGCAACCGCCGTGGCATTTATCGTTCCAGCAAAATCTCAGTTTCCAGACGGTTGTTCTACTAATCAAGAAATGAACGTATCAGCCTATATTATATATAAATAAAATTTTACAATATTTCAATCGTTACGAGAAAATGTGTACGGTATAAACTATGGATACTCTGCTCATTTGAATAGCCCGGGTACAATTTTTCGACATTCAACAGTTGGTCATGTATAAACAAGTACAACCGTATTAGAAGAGTCGGCATGAAACAGAAAATCAGTTAGACTGTTATTTTTTTTTTTATCACCCTTTTCTCTATAAGATCTTACAGGAGGATAGAGAATGGCCACCCTCTAGTCTGCGCATCAAAATTCCCAGTCATTTTCTTCTCCAGCATGGTTTCTGATAATACTCACAAATTCTGATTCCAAAGCGGCCTGCTCTTCGTCGGAATCCAATAAATAGTTTCCGTCAACAACTGTACCAGCTCGAGAATACACATCTCGTATTGATGATAACATTTCTAGCTTCTTGGGACTCCCTAGTGGTGAAAATTTAAGTGGCATTGATTTTGATGACGTCAGTCTTGGTGTCTCAACACTCAAGGTTGGTCTCTCAACACTATCAAATTCTTCTTTTATTTTTTGAAGAGCATCAAGTAACTCTTTAATCATTTGATCATATTTCCTGTCCAAAATAAGTTTTAAAGTTTTAGATGTTTACAGGTCTAAAAGAGAAAAAAATGCTGAACAAAAGACGATGCTCTTATAAAACAGTAAAAATTGACGAAACCTGGAGAAGTCTTCATTTTGAATGTATATCTGCTTTATGCTTTCCACCACACTGAAGGTAGTTATAAGCTGACAGATAAAGGAAAATCTCTATCAGTTGTACATTTCAATTTATCTCAGTTGTTCAAATATTAAAGAAATTAACTGAAATTGAATGCGGCTTAAAGCTGTAAAAGTAAAGATAAGAAACCGAGCGGAAAATTATGTCACTGATGTTTTTTGCTCGTAGGGCCTATAGTCCGGCCTGGGCCCATCAGGGTCAGGTCCATTCTCGGCCCTCATGGGTGAGACTCCGTTCCATTAATAAGTTGTAGGCTTCGGTTTAGTCTACTTCTAAGCATGCCTTATTTAATTAGGGTTTTAGTAATTAGGATTTAATGTATTATTTATAATAGCCTCACCCAGGGCCTTAAGTTATGTTCCCTATAATTAAAAAGTTTCGCCTCCGGTTGCTCTCAGCGTTGGACAGGGACGGAGAAACGAAAAAACGTCATTTCTTAAAAACTTAAGAAATGGGGATGGGAGGAAATATAAAAAAGAAAATTATATATACAGACACATTATATATAATTTTTAAAAAATTAGATCAAATCTACTAAAATTGAAAGAGAAAAATAAAAAATTTCTAAAATTATTACCTATATTCATTAATTTTAATCATTAATAATTTTTTTTAAAAGTTAATAATTTTAACATAAATTTCGACACCAAAAAGTTTCTGGAAGGTAAAAACGTTTCAGACAGCACCAAAATGCCATTTCTGTGCATCAGAGTTGCTTTGTGCAAAAAAGCCATCATCTAAAAATCTAATCAGGTATCCAGAAAATCGATCCGGCAATATCCAGCCACAGTTGGAGCGGATATTTGATCCTGTTTTTTGCTAGATTATCCAAAACTGGTATTTTAATGTATTATATTATATTTAGAATATATTATACTATATTTTTAGAATATTATACTGTATTCAAATATCTGGATATATTATACTGTATTTTAAAAATATTATACCGTATTCAAATATATAAATGTATATTCTACTGTATTAATACATATTTGAGCGTATTATATTGTATTTTCAGAGTATTATATAGTTATTTTTTCTAAATATATGTGTAATTGTTAACATAGGAATAATCAACCCTAGAGAGTTCCATTAATAAGTAGTAGGCTTTGGTTTAGTCTAATTCTAAGTCAGCCTTAATTAATTAGTGTTTTTGTTATTAGAGTTTAGTAATAAGCCTATTAAACCCAAGCTACTAGAAACCCTGGCTAGCTTATGTTCCTAAGAGACTTTGCCTCAAGATGTATTAGTTTGAAGATTGGCCAAGATCCCAATTATTGGACTCTCTCCTCTTCCCCTTCCCCTCTCCCCTTCACTACGCTGGCTAGTGGCTACCGCTGTCCACTTGGTGGCCGCCAATCACCTCCTCCCTCTGTTACCCACTGTCTGTTACCTTACTCCACTGCCTCAACCATCCTATTACTAGGTCCATATCTAAGGAGCATACAAGAATGTCAAAGACATTTAAAGCTTGCTCGTGAAACAACAAGATTAACTCAAGCTGAAAAAAGGGAAAATGCATCTGAGAACCTTAGCTTCCAAATCAAGATATTCTTCTTCAAGATGTTTCCTGTTCCTTGCAGAGGTAATGTCTTCACCATGATTTTCATAATCAAGATATAATATTGCCTTATCTGACCTGGTAAGTGGACACAATTAGTACGCTAACTTGAAAGAACTAAGAATACACTACGCATTTTAAACAATAGGACAATTACCCTTCACAGAAATGCAATTTCTGCACAAGATGCTGGAAGTGGGTGAAGGACTTTGCCAACTCGTTCTAAACAGATGCCGACAAGTTTATATCAGCAAGTACAAGATAATAAAATTTAAAACAAACAGCAAATATGAAAATAGCTGAGAATAAGTTGGGAGAATCAAAGACACTACATGACAAATTACCTTATATGCAGGTAGAAGCTGCAGAATTAGGTCCACAAAGTATTCTGCGTATCTCACCAATTCATCACTTCAATCAAAAAATACCAAGTAAATGACTGTTAATAATGAAGAATATGAATATCCAAATCTGAAGGAAGAAAACCATGATATTCTCATATGAACTATCTGGAAAGCATTTTACAGCAAAAGATAACGTTCATGAAAATGGATAAAGCCGCAAAAGTGTACAATCGCTGTCCATACTTGACCTGCTCCTCCTTTAACTTTTCACATGAAGACTGGGACGCCCAGGTATTCTCCACGAAACTGATCCACGCAGTCACCACTTCTGCTTCTTTTCTACATGAAGTAACCGACCTTGAAAACTCTTCTTCCTACAAAATAAACATCGCTGGAAAGGTCTCTTTCGAATATAGACAATGAAAATTTTTCCAAAATTCTCTCTTGCCGCACAAAAAATAGGGTGTTAATTTTGGAGCAAACTAAGCCAGTAAGAAAATGAAAGCACGTGACCATATACCTTTGCCTGTAAATGTTGAATAATTTCATTACTTGCTTCATCGAACTGGTGTCTCTCCTCCCTTGCATTACGAAGGCGTGCATTAGAAGCTGTTAGTGAGGTGTTAACCTGAGAGAATTTGGTTTAATACAAACATCAATGAAAATAAAAATGGGAAGAGAAACTGAACTACAATACTGATCCAATTTGAGAAGCCAAACAAACACAGTTGGCCAGTGTCCCCTCCTGCGCTTCAAACCCAGGAGAAGAAAGATGACAGCTGCATCCAATGAGGTTACTCAACAAGATCGCGAAGAATAATGAAATATCTGACCTACAAATGATCTGAAAATCCAGTACTAAAAATGATAATTTGAAGACCGAAGCTTCTTGAAGATCATCATCATGAAGACGGGGGTTCGATGAAGAAGTTGCAGTTCAAAGTTCAGACTGCCTAGTTTGCAAGAGCATATTGTCTAACAGGGGATACAGAGTGATCCCTTCACAGGGTCCCCACATTAAATGGGCCCAATAATTAAAAAATTATTATCAAAAAGTATAAATATGGATTTTTTTTATTTGTTATAGAAAACAGGTCATATTTTTTTTGGTTATTTTTACCAAAAATGTGATCAATAATGATGATCGTTGGGCCACATTTTTAGTTTTGAAGCTAAACCAAAGATATAAATATATACCTAGATTCAAATAGCTCACATTATTATTAATGATTAGTAAAATTCAGCAATGTAATTTCTGAATCCCAATTTTTATTTTTAACACGAGGCCCCAAATGAATGCTATGGAGCAGAAAAATAGTACCCACGGCAGAATTTAGTTGGAAGATGAAAAGAGAGTAAAATAATTGGCCTACCTTAACATTGGCACAACATTACCACAACCTTAAAATGTAGATCGTACACACGCAAAAATGATGGCATTAAGATTTTGGCAAACAACTCCACAAGCAGCTTCTATAAGGGAATGCAAACTCCAAAAGAAATGACATGTTCACAGAAAGGCAAGATAATTGATAAGATTCATAAGGAAATTACCCTTTTCAGTTCAGCTTCAAGTTCATCTTTTTGTCTCTCAAGTGTTGCTATCTCAGCTACCAGTTCCTGAGGAAATCATGATTATTAATGCTGGCAATCAAGGTAAATTCACAATGTACACAATGAAATCCTCACAACCACGCAGATGTGTCCACGAAAAAACTAAAAGCAAAGAAATTGATGCAAATGTTCATAGTGCGATTCAAAATAACAATCTTTTCAGATTTTTCCTGTTCTCAGAGTAAGTAGGCTTGTTCTATCCATACAATTAAATAGTGGTGCCGCTGTAGCATGACATGTTCATGCCATTTAATATCCGATGATTCGATCTGATCTCTGAATCGATCTGATTCGAAAAATCAAATAACTGATCTAATCAATAAAAGATATATTCGATCTGACAAATATAAATATTATATGATCCGATAAATTATATACATATATACTCTACACACTATTTATTTTTCACAACATTTTATAAGTAAATTTCATACTTTTTAATTATTATTTTGCTTAGATACTTAAATGTTATAAAAATTTAGAATTTCTAATTGTATATAATGTAATTTAAATTTTAAATTAAATCATTAGATCATATGGGTTCCAATTAGATCAATTTATTATTTTTCAATCAAATAATATTTTTTTCTAATATTTCTCATTTTTGGCCTGCTTGAAAGTTTCAAATATCCGACAGAATTTTGGATATCCGAAGTGTTAAATATTTGAAGCTTTTTTTTTTTTCAAATATCTGATCTTTTAAATATCCGAAGTTATTTATCTAATATTCGATCGTAAACAACCCCAATAGCAACCACTATTTAGAGGATTCTCAGTCAGTTGCGGCGTGAAATTACTGATATGCTACGGTTTTAAGATTTCACACTTTTAGCCCGGATAAATCGGCGATTTATTAAGAATTCTTAAATCTATTAAAAAAAATGCATGATAATTTATTATTCATTTACTATATATATTTTGGACCAAGTTACTATTGAATTATAATAAAGTATTGTTCTAATTTGAACTTATATGATCGGCGATTTATTAAAATTCTTAAATCTATTAAAAAAAATGCATGATAATTTATTATTCATTTACTATATATATTTTGGACCAAGTTACTATTGAATTATAATAAAGTATTGTTTATATGATCGGCGATTTATTAAGAATTCTTAAATCTATTAAAAAAAATGCATGATAATTTATTATTCATTTACTATATATATTTTGGACCAAGTTACTATTGAATTATAATAAAGTATTGTTCTAATTTGAACTAATATGATTGGCGATTTATTAAGAATTCTTAAATCTTTAAAAAAAAATGCATGATAATTTATTATTCATTTACTCTATATATTTTGGACCAAGTTACTATTGAATTATAATAAAGTATTATTATTTATTACCTTCACATCTATCTCTCATAACATTTCTTTCTTTCTTTTTTATTCTAATGCAAATTTTAACATTATTAGGACAATTTAACATAAAATGACTCATTTAAATGCTTCTAATATTATATAGAATATTATTTTATTGAATACTTATATTTAAATGATCAATAAATAATAATTAAAGTATATGGTAAAATAAAAATAAAAATTCACGCTTCGACAACTGTAAAATATAATTTATTATTAAAGATGCTCCGATACTGCAAACATGACCACAAACGCACTCACGATTATATTACTTGGTTCTATCAAATGAATCTGAAACAAGAAGGCCTATAAGCTTAACAAAAATGATAAGTTTCTGCAAGTTCAATTAATCATATATAAGATCATTTAGCATACAAGTTAATACAGCCTATCAATACTATGTAGGTACCAAAATATACATAAGCAATGACAACAAAGAAAAGGATTGAGAAAATGAAACTAAAATGAACCAAAACTTAAATCTAACAATCCAATTATGCTCTCCTTGCATATGGTATGGTCCCAATTATTTTCTTAACTCGGTTTTCTAGTTGAGCCATGATTTGTAGTTCTTGATTGAATTCGAACTCAGGATCAATTCCTAGGCTTTCTCTTATTGTGAATTGAGCGCTTGTGACCCATGACGTCGTAGAATTGGAAGCTGAGTCAATTAGGAAGAATGATTGAGTAAATTAGGGAAGAATTGAAAGTAAACGAGAGGGGAAGGGGGAGGTATGGCCAATGGCCAGCAGGGTAGACAGAGAGTAAGCATGTGAGATTGAGAGAGGGGGAATTGGAAAATGAATTGTCTCATTAATTTCCCAATTGCTAAAAACTGCATTATTAAATTACTATTAAATTACATGGGCTAGGCCCTTTGAAAAGAAGGGAACTAATTCTCTTCACTAATCTTTTAGAATAATATCTTAATAAGATCTAACAAAATGGCTTAGTATCCATAACTCTAATTATCTCTTTATATTTAGTTGCCAAAAATACTACTAAAGATGTTAACTAATATATTAATAAGTAATAATGTCCAAATCAACATGTTGGCCTTCGTTCCTTGCCCTCTTATTAGGACGGCCCATGCCAATACCCTCTTCCTCCAAATCAAGCTTGCACTCAAGCTTGAAGTGAAGTACCACTCCTAGAACTTGTCTCGTGTGACCCATATAGAGAAGTCAGGCAGACATGTCAAGAACTAAAGCAAGCCATCATAGAGGTTTATAAGCATGGTTGTGGCACTCAGATTCTTGAACAATGGACCAAGAAGTGTCAAAAGTTGTGACTATAGAGTCAGCAACCTAGTAGGTATGGTTGCCAGGGGCAAGGAGGTTAAATAGAATGGTTACACTATGGTGGAGAGAGTTTTGAGGATTGTATATTAGCCATGTTATAATGCTAGAACACCCCTGAAGTGAGCCTAATAGTAGCAATGAAATCTTATTGGCCTCTTAGAGGACTCAAAGCTTTGTTCTAGACACAAAGGTGGTGTTGCTTGGATGTATGGAGTGACACTTACATGCCAGATGATCCCCAGGTTCTGCTTAAGCTATCAAGAGATTTCCGGGTCTGGCAATTATGTGTCCTTATCTCTAAAGAAAGTTTGAAGTGGTTGACTACTGGTATTTAGGAGGTGTGGGAGGGATTAGACAAGGGTTATGCAGTGGCATTAGGGTTTGCAATAGGTGTAGAGGGGTGCAAAGGCATGTGAAGGATTTTAGGGGTAAGCAGGTGTTGTGGTGATCGTCACCAAAGGTTTGTAAGGGGGCACAAGGGGCAGCTGTGGGTTAAGGGTTTCTAAAGGTGATAATTATGGGGCAAGAGGTGGATGAGAGGGGCGCTGCCAATGGTCCAAGGCTTTAGTTCGCTAAAGGTTAGCGAGTGAAGTGGTGGTGTCCAAGAGGGGTGGTAATGTTGTGTTTAGGCTAGTGTTGGGAGAATTAGGGTTAGGGTTTGATGAAAATAGGTTTTGAGGGTTAGGGGGTTTTTTAAATTTAGGGTCTTAGGATTGGGGTTTTGCAAGATTGTAGAATCTAGCAAAATTGGGTTTACAAGAGGTAGTGTGGGCGACGATAGGGAGTCTGTGGTGGTTGGTTGAGGGTGGCTAAGGGTTGGAGGAAGGGGGTGTGGCGGGATGCGCAAGGAGGTAGTAGAGAGAGGAGGTAGAGGCAAAAGGATCTCAACAAAGGTAGGGATGACTAGGTGAAAGCTAGTAATGCTGCAGTGACTTTGCTGGTCACCTACATTGGTTCAATCAGTGGAGGGAGGGGTTTGGTGGCCAACGAGGATGTTTTTAGCTCCGTCATCTTCTCTTGACACTAGGGATTCCGAATTAAAGCATCATTTCCTCTACGAGATTTTTCTAGCGTCCCTAATCTTCCTAGAAAAAATTAATTAATAATTCCAAAGCTAGACTAGTCTCTTGCCTATCCACAACCATAGAACCCGGCTTTGATACTATTTTTGTATGGTCCCAATTAATTTTCTTTATTAATTGCACGACATGGTTCCGTGGCTGAGGTGTGATCTGGAGTTCTTGATTGAATTCGAACTCAGGATCAATTCTTAGGCTTTCTCTTATTGCGAATTGAACGCTTGTGACCCATGATGATTGTAGAATTAGAAGAGGAGTGAATTAGGAGTGATGAAGTGACTTAGGTGATAATTGAAAGTAGATGAGAATGAAAGGGGGAGGTATGGTCGGCGACCAGTAGGGGATAGAGAGTGCATATGTGAGATTTAGATAGAGGGAATAGGAGAATTAACTGATTCATTAAATCCCCAGTCGCTGAAATTTGCATTAATGTGTATGCCTATTTATACTATTACATCATATAGGCCAGGGCCTTGCAAATGAATGAAACAAATTCTCTTTCCTAATCTGTTAGAATAATATCCAACAAAACTACCTTGTATTGATAATTCTGAATATCTCTTAATATTTAGTTGCCAAAAACACTACTAGAGATATTATCATTATCTCTTAATATTTAGCAGCCAAAACTACTAAAGATATTACCTAATATACTAATATCACCCAAATTAACGTGCTGGCTTTCCTTCCTTGACCTCTAATAAGACATCCCATGCCAGCATATGCTAATGGCTATTCAATAAATAACTCACAACTATCCTAGTAACAAATTCACTGATGCCAAAATATAGATTGAAATTTCTAGACAGATAGAACAGCTGCACAAATGAAATCACAAGACAACATCAATATAGATTGATAACTGCACTTGTTCTATAGCATTCATTCAGAAAACAATGCAAATTTTGTAGAAGCAGGGCACCTTTTCAACTTGGTCAACTTCCTTGACCCTTGCCAGGCGAAAATTTAATGCTTCTTCTTTACGAGATCTGGAGATCATGGAGAAGATATAAAAGTATTTGATAAGCCAACACTGAAAAAAACTATGATATCACAAATTTTATCAGCTAAATTTATGCATGTCAGGTAGAAATGAAAAGGCAATCGATCATGTATTACAACACTGAAGATACTTATTATCAAACAAATCACGACAACAAAGAACTTCCTTTCAGGCAGGCAATATGGAACAATTATTATAATAGATATCATTGTTTGTAATTCGAGACATCACAAAAATAAAGGAGCATCTAACCATTGGTACAAACAAAGCCATAACACATTAAATGAACTATTTAATTTCTCTATCATGCAGAGTTATGCCATAATACTCCATGCAAACTCAAGGTAAGGAAATTCAATCACCTGTTTTCGTTTATACGATTTTCGGCTTTGGAGGTAGAACTAAACAGAGATTCTAATAAAACTTTCATCTTGTGAATCTGCACTATTACAAAGCTTATATTTAGTGCCAAAATATATGATCAAAGACATGAAAGATCGTAGGTAGGAAAGGAAGCAGATAGACCAAACATCCACATAAATAAATGGAGGTTAGGGGAGAAGAAAATAAATTTAGCCACAAAGCCCAAGTTCAAGTTGCTCAGTAATTTTATTTTATTTTTATTTGGCCATTACTACTATTTATTAGTTCCATATGATTATAGCAATTGTTTGAATCATAATTGCTTCATAATGCAAGCCAAGTTTAAGAGGTTACGTTGCAGCAGCTTAGTAGGGTTTCACTAGATTTACCTTAGATTTGTTCTATTAGTTTCCTTGCGTAGGAAGTGTGCAGCTTATGCCTCATAATGTCCATGTTATTTGCCTGAAATAGAATAATTTACAACTGGATCCCAATGATAGATGATTTCCCTTTAATATGTCAATCAGTTAAAATTATGATTTCTATCTCCAGAACAATAGGTTGCAACTGTCTTCCCTTGCAGGACATAATCTATGATGTAGATACGAAAGATTTTTAAAGGAAGAAGTATCTTTGTATGTGTAGGAACAAGAAGTAGATTCTTCCCATCTTTTGTTATATTTTTTATCTTATCTAATTATCTTCACTGGTTATGTTTTATCTAATTTAGATGTTATATATCTTTTTTATGGCCCTTAGGCTAAATAAGGGTCTTCAGCTTCTTATTATTTTTCATATCACTGAATGAATTGAGTATTATTATCAACCTTGCATCAATATAGTATCGGAGTGAGACCTATCATGCATATCCTTCAGAGATTGACATCCAAATTCATCAGCTGATGCCACCATGCTTCACTTCCTCACCTTCCTTGTTCCTCTTATCCCTCATCATGTTGCACTTCACTTCCTCACCTTCCTTGTTCCTCTTATCCCTCATCATGTTGCACATCCTTGTCACATTAGCCTATCAAATTTTATTCCAAACTAGCATACAGGAGAATTGCCATAATGCGAAATCCCTTCATTGATTCAAACTACCTATGAAAGAATGAAGGATACACAAAGGTGCTCAACATGATGTCAAAATAGCGGTCAGATCAGATTGCAATTCATGCTGGCGGTACAATTGAAAACAAGGCTACAGATGAGTATGAACATTTTGAATCACAATGATATTTCATGTGTAATCAAATGAAAAGGAACATAAATGAGGCACAAGTATTTGGTAGATTCGAATGAGTTAACCATTACTGTACACAGCAGAAATTTTTGACAGAGTACAACACCTCAAACAGCTAATTATGCTGAATTCAATTTCCATACTATATAGTTAAAGATGAGCTATCTAATTTTCTTTTCTTAATATCTGACCATTAAAACATGAACCACGCCAAGAAAGATCAATATTGTCTCTTCTAAAATAAACTAACAGGCTATTGGCTATGAAAATTGGCCAATTACTAATTAAATCAATTTATGGAAAGAAAGAACATTATTGATTTCAAATTATCCTGAACAAAAGACCAAAAAAGAAAGGGGAAATAATAAAATTTTGAAGCACCTAAAAACTACTCAACCATTGCCTCAATCACTTACATGCAGCAGTGATTATAATAGGAGATAGTGTTGTTACAGATCTGCAGCCAACTTAAACTTCCATTCCATCCTTGTAAACTGAAAGCTACATTGTCAAATAAAGAAATAAATAAAAAAAAGGCTACTCATCACTGATACTACTTCTTCCATTTAGATCTGAGATTGCACATGGACAACCTTTAACATATAACCATTACCCTCTAGGAAAAATCAAGCGATGTTTGTCATTATAACTTGTAAAGGAAGCCAATACCCAATCCTGTCCTCACTAGGCACTTTGTGAGAAACACCAAAGTGAAGTCATCACATCAAAGGACCAGCCATTTGCTTCTCTCAGATATGTCTGGTCTCTCATTCACCTTAGGTCAAAGAGGCTATTCACAGAAACTAATCTACCATTTGATTTCTAAATGCCTGGCATATGGGCTGCATCAACTACTGATATTCCAAGAGAAATTGATGGTGAAACATCTAGAATGCAAAGCAACAAAACTCTAGAGTGTCATAGATAATATATACTAAATCTTAATGCATGGAATGCCACAGACAAGTCAACTCAGCCATAAAAATGAAAGGTACAAATATAAATACTAAGAACAAGAAAGTAGGCTTAATCCTACCCAGATATTCAGAAAATTTATTATATTCCTTTCTTTTGACTTGGTAAAATAGAAAAAGGACACTGAAAAAAAAAATCACTGTAAGGACAGACCTTCTCAGCATAATTTTCTTGGGGATCTCCATTGTACATGGTTTTTTTCTCCAGCAACAATGTCTTCAACTTCGAATACGTCTGGACTTGTGCTAGAGCTTCCTTTAAAGCCTGTACGGCATAAAGATAAGGCCCATTCAGGGTTCAAAAGTCAGAAAAGTTTTTAAGTTTGCAAATAACTAAATGAATTCATTGATCAGGAAAAAACATCAAGCAGCACATTAAGCAATGAACCTATACTCCATTCAATTGTGAAAAATGATTTCCTATAATTTAGATGCAAGTGAATATAAAATAATACATAACCATAATTCTCTGATCCCTCCACAAATCCAACTTCCCATTTTTTTCATTTCCAAACGGAAAAGTACTCCTAAAATCTTGATTTTGATTTTGATTTTGCATTCAACAGGGGAGGTATTCTAAAATCTTATTTACAGACAATGAGTTGTTAATGTTTTACATTTAACTCATTTGAAGCAATGACATTACAATTATGGTAATACTTATCACACTGACCTCTGTTGTGGCACTAACTACGTCATCAGATGATTGATTATCAGCTCTACCAGGAGGCAGCTGGCCTTCCATCAGACTAAGTTTTCTTTTCAAACTTGCAACTTCAACATCTATTCTGAGAATAGGCGAGAGAGCAAGAGAGAAAAATCAAATTACATTTGCATCTTAACGAGGGAACAAAGCTAATTATATATATATAAAGGAGGAATTCAAAGAAACAAGTTAAGGAGGAAAAATCATAAATCCATAATCTGTTGAAACATGAAATCATAGGCCAGCCTTAAAGCTTAAAAATACAAACCAATCCTCGGTCAAGTTTTTGCTTTGTATTAATGAGTATCGGCATGCCCATTAAACTAAGTAGCAGTGTTTGCAACCTTTTTTACAGGCCAGGCCTATAACAATCCAAACTTGGGGCTTCAGCTCAACAGCACATACCCCATGAGCTTATGTGGTTATTAACTTATTAATATTATTTACAATACAAATATTATATTTGAGGGTGCGGTATCTTTAGGATCAACCTTAGAGGATGTTTATCATTTAGATCCTTTGGTGTGTGGATAAGTATTTTATCAGCTAGGTCCTAGCCCATTGAGTTGTAAAGCCTATAAATAAGGCTCCAGGGTATCGATAATAAACAAGCTCAAGAATTAACTAGTATGATAATTCCCTAGCTGCCAAAACTCTATCTTCTCTTCCTATGTTACTGACTGCCTCCTACCACATGAGAAGGCTGTGAAGGCTCTCATCCTCTTACACTGTTATGTCCCGAACCTCTGGATCTAGTTATGGGTCCCTGTACACTAAAATCTGGTTGTAGTTTACCAGATTTATGAGTCTGTCTGCCTCTCTTCCCTATTTTTTTATAAATGCAAGTTCTGGGCTCATCAGAGAGAACCCAGCGATCTCCAAGAGTTATACTCAAGAAATTCTCTAAGATTTTTCATACTTTTTTTATTCCACAAACCAGTACATATATTTGCTGAGAAAATAACTGCTAAATAACTGTTTTTTTCTGGTTTCCTAATTCCCAGCAGATATTAATTATTCAAACACAATACTAACCAATAACCACTAACATGTGGCATGACACAACATAACAACACACTACCCTGTGACACGACATCATCTAACAACTTAACCATAATAATCTGCCTTAGAACAAGTGGCAGTATTTAAAATAAACAGTAATCACAATTAACTAAATATTTGACTTAATTCTTCCTTCCCCTTCGTTGATATACTTTGTCAAATGGCACTATTTTAGCAGTCACATTCTGGTCAGGTACCATAACATTACTCTCCCCCTTTAAAGAGCGCTTGTCCTCAAGCGCAAAAGCTGGATAACGAAGCTTCATTTCAGCAGCAGACTCCCAAGATGCATCAGCTGGAGATAAACCTTCCCAATGTATTAAGACTTCATGTTGTCCCGCTTTAGTACGAGAATCCAACAAAGCCTGAGGAGTCGGAATTGGAACTCCTTGATGAAGAAAAGGTAATTGAGGCAAACAACTTTCTGTACCATGAAATTTCTTCAGTTTCGACACATGAAAAACAGGATGTAGTTTAGAGCCGTCAGGAAGCTGCAACTTATAAGCAACAGAACCTATGCGTTCAACAATCGGAAAAGGCCCATAAAACCGAGGAGCTAGTTTCTGAGTCCTTTTTGACCCAACAGAGATTTGGCGATATGGCTGAAGTTTAAGAAGAACCAAATCACCAACTTCAAAAGAAACATCTCTATGCTTAGAATCATAATGTAGTTTCATCACATTTGAAGCATGAAGGAGTCGCTCCCTTAATTCTTGCAAATAGCATCTCTATCACGCAACTCATAATCAACAGCTTGAAAGCGAGATAAGCCAGCAGAATAAGACAGAAGGCGAGGTGCAGGCCTGCCATATACTACTTCAAAGGGAGTTGCACGAAGAGAAGAATGAAAACCTGTATTGTAACAGTATTCAGTCCAAGGAACCCAATCCACCCATTTTCTTGGACGGTCACATGTAAAGCAACGAAGATACATCTCCACTGTACGGTTAACCACTTCAGTCTGACCATCAGATTGTGGATGATAAGAAGAACTGAAATTTAACTTAGTTCCACTGAGCCGAAATAACTCCTTCCAAAAGGAACTAGTGAAAGTGACATCGCGATCACTAACAATGGACTCCGGAATCCCATGCAACTTCACAACATTGTCAAAGAATAACCTGGCGACTGTAACTGCTGTGTAAGGATGAGATAAGGGAAGAAAATGAGCATACTTTGAGAAACGATCCACCACTACCAACATGACAGTCTTCCCATGAGATGGAGGCAGTCCTTCAACAAAATCTAAGGAAATATCAGCCCAAACTTGAACTGGAACAGGAAGAGGCTGCAATAAGCCTGCTGGTTTGAGGTGTTCAATCTTGTTCCTCTGACATGTGGAACAACAACGAATAAAATCACGAACATCTTCTTTCATTCTTTTCCAATGGAATTCAGAACGAAGACGTTGCAATGTCTTTTGATATCCTTCATGGAATTGATGATGGATGGCAGATAAGAGAACTAGTCTGATGGGTGACTGTTGAGGAAGATAAATTCTGCCTTTGTACAGGATTAGCCCATCTTGGAATGACCACTTTTCCTTCAACTCTCCATGCAAAATCTGATCTCTAAGTTGCTGTAAAGTATCCGAGGAAGTGATTTCCTCCTTAATATCATCCAAATAATCCACCCGGGGAGCGGAAATGGCGGCAAAAATAACATCATCATTTTTGCGAGACAAAGCATCAGCAACTACATTTTCTCTGCCGGCTCGATATTCTACATGGAAATCAAATCCCATTAATTTACTCAGCCAATGCTGTTGAGGAGAAGTGATTATTTTTTGTTCCAACAAGAACTTCAAGCTATAATGATCCGTTTTAATGAGGAAATTCCTGCCCCACAGATATGGACGCCAATGTTGGACTGCCTTGGCTAATCCAATCAACTCCTTTTCATAAGCAGGAAGCTTAACATGTCTGGTTGCCAAAGGGCGAGAGAAATAAGCAATGGGCTTGTTTTGCTGTTGTAAAACTGCTCCTAAACCTGCATCAGAGGCATCACATTCCACTATAAAAGGCTGAGAGAAATCGGGTAAAGCTAAAACCGGTGTCGAGGACATAGCAATTTTAAGAGCATGAAAAGCAGCCTTTGAGTCTTCTGTCCAAACAAAAGCATTCTTGCGAAGCATAGAAGTCAAAGGAGCAGCAATCAACCCATAATCCTTGACAAACTTGCGATAATAACCAGTTAATCCCAAAAAACCTCTCAAAGCCTTGACCGAAGCAGGAAGTGGCCACTGCAGCATAGCATCCACCTTACTTGGATCTGCCGAAACCCCATTAGCAGAAATTATATGGCCCAAATAAGCCACCTGTGGTTGAGCAAAACTACATTTCGATTGTTTTAAAAATAAATGATGTTGTTGCAGGACAGAGAAAACCATTTGTAAATGTTGTATGTGCTCCACCCAAGTCTTACTATAGATGAGTATATCATCAAAGAAAACAAGAACAAACTTTCTCAGATAGGGCTGAAACACTGAATTCATCAAAGCTTGGAATGTTGAAGGAGCATTTGTCAGTCCAAAAGGCATCACCAAAAATTCAAAGTGGCCATGGTGAGTCCGGAAAGCAGTTTTCTCCACATCAGCCGGGAACATACGTATTTGATGATATCCAGAACGTAAGTCCAATTTTGTGAAGAATTTGGCACCATGCAGTTCTTCTAACAACTCTTCAATTACTGGGATTGGAAACTTATCCTTCACTGTCTTGGCATTCAAAGCACGATAGTCCACGCAAAATCTCCATGTGTTGTCAGCCTTTTTTACCAACAGGACAGGGGAAGAGAAAGGGGATTGACTTGGCCGAATCACCCCTTTAACCAACATCTCATTGCATTGCTTCTCAATTTCATCTTTCTGGAGATGAGGATACCTATAAGGACGAACGACCACAGGAGAAGAACCGGGTTCCAGTAGAATACGATGATCACAATCACGTGATGGAGGAAGTTCCGTGGGCTCTTGAAAAATATTCTGGAATTTAGCTTTTAAACGGTGCAGTTCAAAATCCCTATCTATAGATATCACAGCAGTAGTTAAAGCCAGAGATGGAGCGAGTAAAGATTCCTAGACCCCTTGTAACTCTATGGTTTTCCCATTTCTAATAAAACACATGCTCATCAAATTGAAATCCCATGTAATGGGCCCTAGTGTGCGCAACCAATTAACCCCTAAAACAGCACCCAAGCCTGTGAGGGATAATAAAATTAAATCAAGAGTAAAAACAGAGTTACCCAAGATTAATGTTACTCCACGACATATGCCTGCACAACTGACTCTTTCTCCATTGGCCACCATTACTCTCAGTTCGTCCTTGTACTCAATGGGCAAATTTAATTTCCTTGCCAAACTTGAATCCAAGAAACTATGGGTGCTTCCTGAGTCTGCTAAGACAAGTATCCGATTCCCCTGCAAAGAGCCCCAAATTTGCATCGTTTGTGAAGAATGTGTTCCAGTGATGGCATGGATAGAGATTTCTGCATCGCCCATGTTCTCTGCTTCATCTTCCCTCTCAAGTTGATCATTTTCTGGATCCGCCAACATCTCAAGCCAGAAAAGCCTCTTGCAACGATGCCCCGGGGTAAAACGTTCATCACAATTAAAACACAATCCTTTCACCTTTCTGTCCTCCAATTCAGCCTGGCTAAGTTTCTTGACAAAAGGAGAACGTGATGGAACAGAAGCACTTCTTCGCACTGAAGAAGACTCACCTTTGGGGCGAGTTCCTCGTCTTTCATATAGACGGGCGAGGCTCATAGCACTTATAAGATCTGGTGGTTGATGCAATTCAACTTCAACAGCAATGTACTCCTGCAAGCCACTAATAAAAATTTGAACTTCTTGTTCCATTGTCAGCGAACTGGCCCGAGCAGATAATTGTTCAAATTGGCGTTGATAATCTTCAACTGTCCCGATCTGTTTTAACTTCACCAATTCTCCCAACTTATTACTGCGGATTGGTGGGCCAAATCTCAGATTGCAGTGCCTCTTGAATTCATCCCAGAGAATTGTTGGTCTGTCTCTTTCTAATTTCAGGAACCATAATTGAGCATCCCCTTCAAGATGAAAGGATGCTAAACCAACCTTTTCATCCTCCGAAGTATTCTGATGCCTGAAAAAATGTTCACATCGATTAATCCATCCCAAAGGATCAATGGAGCCATCATATTTGGGAAAGTCCAATTTTGAATATTTTGGGACAAATGGAACTGTATTTGGCGCCTCTCCTCCGGTTCTTCTGTCACGTCGGCCCCTGTTGATGCTGCTTTCTCCACTGTCAGTGTCAACCTGTTTGCCCAGGGATAAATCTTTAGACAATTCCTCTATCCGTCCTGCTAATGCTTGTTGTTGTGCAGCCATGGTGACTCGATCACGCTCCCTTTCAATCCTATCAAGTTCACGATTTTCCTCATACATCTTGAGGAAAGATTCAAATTGTTGTTGGAAGGACCGTAAGTCTCCCATAACCACCCCCTCTGATACCAATTTGTTATGTCCCGAACCTCTGGATCTAGTTATGGGTCCCTGTACACTAAAATCTGGTTGTAGTTTACCAGATTTATGAGTCTGTCTGCCTTTCTTCCCTATTTTTTTATAAATGCAAGTTCTGGGCTCATCAGAGAGAACCCAGCGATCTCCAAGAGTTATACTCAAGAAATTCTCTAAGATTTTTCATACTTTTTTTATTCCACAAACCAGTACATATATTTGCTGAGAAAATAACTGCTAAATAACTGTTTTTTTCTGGTTTCCTAATTCCCAGCAGATATTAATTATTCAAACACAATACTAACCAATAACCACTAACATGTGGCATGACACAACATAACAACACACTACCCTGTGACACGACATCATCTAACAACTTCATAATAATCTGCCTTAGAACAAGTGGCAGTATTTAAAATAAACAGTAATCACAATTAACTAAATATTTGACTTAATTCTTCCTTCCCCTTCGTTGATATACTTTGTCAAATGGCACTATTTTAGCAGTCACATTCTGGTCAGGTACCATAACATACACCTTTGCAAATCTCCCTCGATAAGCCCTGATGCCTGTGATGGTATCCTGGAACATAACAAATAACAGCACTAGTGGTATACAGTTTGCTTAATCTAACTTCATGACCAGGGTAAATATGCCAAATTCTAGGCAAACCATCAAAATAATGGTAAAATATAAGGAAGCATAAATATGCCAACATCATGAGTCAGCCCACTTGGCTATACAAGTGTCCTTGACTAGGCTAAAAATCAATATCAAATATTTGTTGGGATGGTATCCGAGGAATCCTCCAAAATTGCTGCATTTAGATTATAGTAATCCCATCATGACATATGCATGATGTCTTTTCAGTCCCAAGTCCTCTTTAGGCTGAGCACTTCGGTATTTCCTTTCTCCTACACCCTCCAACCTCAGTTCAAGCCTTCAAACACATGTCATAAATCCCTGATCAGTTTACTAAAAATGACACATGCATAATGTCTTTTCAGTCCTTACAAATACAGTGATTGATAAATAAGGCAAACATATAAGCCACAGAAAAGAACCAAGGAGGAATAAGCGGTCCATGGCTTCAAAACTCTAAAGTTAGCTTACAACCAACCAAACTAGATCATATCAAATAAATTGCATGGCCCACCACATAAAGCTTGTATTGTTGATACAAGGCAAATTGATTTGGCATAGAAAAAAGACATGCGTAATATGCCGAATTTTTATCTAATCCTAAGCCCAATTAATCTATAATTTTAACCTAAATCCTTTTTTTTTTTTTGATAAATAGGTGTATGGTATATTTCTTAGAAAGAAGAGTTTACAAAAAAGTTCCAAGCAGTACAAAAGAATCAAATATCATGCTAAAGAGTTTACTAGGCCAAAAAGATCCCTATACGATTTACACTAGTGAAATAATTCAACCTACGTTGCCATTTCTCAAACAATGGCCTTTATGATTTGCATTGGAGGCTGAATAGTACTCTAGAAAATTCTTCTATTTCGTTCTTGCCATATTTGATAGGTTACCACTGCTGTTAATGCTCTAAAGAAATTCTTGTGGATTCTTGGTCCCTTTACTCCTTGTATGAGCCATCGAATAACTTTTTCCCATGTGACTAGATGTTAAGTACTTCTTACCTTATCCATGAGAGAAAGCCTCATTGAGTGTGAGAAGGTACATTCAAAGAAAAGATGTGCAAGAGTCTCATCCTGTTGTTGACAAAGTTCACAAGTTGAAATTGCGTTGAAACCCAGGTGTTAAATTCGGTCTCTTGTAAACAACCGGCCATGTATGGCTAACCAAAGAATGAATTGGTGTCTAGAGAGTGAAAATCTGTTCCATACCATGTTGTACCACCTAGGGCACAAAAGGTGGTAGGCTTTCGAAATTTTGTACTCTTCTGTGTTCAAGCAAATTTTTAGTGTGGTTTAGAACGAAGAGAGGTTGAAACACTGGTCTTATCTCCATGATCTTCCTAAAGACCCACGAGGCATTCGTAGGGGTGTTAATGTACTATAAATCACGACCCTTGATGTAGTATGCATGAATCCACCTCATTCATAGCACCTCCTTCCCCTGTATAATTGACCAAAGTTGTTTGCCAATAGCTGCAAGGTTCCACCAATGTATATTCAAGATATCCAAGCCCCCTTCATCCTTTGGTACACAAACTATTTCCCATGCAACGAGCCTTTTGCGAGAAGTTTCCACCCCTGAACAAAGGAAGGAGCCACAAGTAGCATTGATGTCATTAAGGACTTGTTTAGGGAGCATGACAAGGAAACTCTAATAGGCTTGCATCCCCATAAGAACAGAATTGATAGCTTGGAGTAGTCCCGCATAGCTAAGCATTTTATTTTTCCATTGATTGAGTTTTTCGGTTTCCAACAAAGGTTTGTAATGTTGTTTTCTCAGGGTTGAGCCAAACAATGGAACCCCAAGATATTTCACCGGAAGATCTCCTTATGGTATATGAAGAGCTAACTAGAGAAAGAGCTTAGTTCCTGCAGAAACTTGGCCTCCATAGAAAATTGTTCCTTTCAGCACATTAAATTTCAGTCCAGAGAGGGTCGAGAAATGCGTGAAAGCATATTAAAACCATAACAGAATTTATGCCACCTCTACTGAACAGAAGTAGATCATCAGCGAACATTAAGTTAATTAGCTTCACTTTTTTGCACTTTAGATGAGCCTTAAAGTCAGCATTGGTCCACAATCCTAGTAAAGCTCTGTTGCAAGCAATAAAACTGCGGTCACGGTCGCGATTGCGGTTGCGGTCGCGGCATCGCGGTATCGAGGTGTCGCTAATGATATTTTATATGTCGCGGTTGTTGTGGTGTGATTTTTTAATTTTTTTTCACAAAAAATACTGGCAAATATCGGTAACCATCGGCTAATATCGGTAAATATTGGCTAATATCGGGCGATATCCGAAATTTCGCAGATATTGTGGCAATAAATATGTGATTTTTTGAAACAGACACAATTTTAGAATTTCGCGTCGCGGCTGACCCAAAAACCGCAAAATTGCTGCCAATACGCAATTGCGGTACCGATATTTCATTGTATGCTCCGTTGAGGTATTCCATAACTATGATAAAAAAAGTATGGGGAAAGGGGATCACCCCGCCACACACCTCTTTTTACCTTGAAAGGGGGGAGAAGAGTGTCATTGAACTTTAAGGAGTAGCTAACAGAAGACATACAGGTCATGATAAGAAAAACAATGTGGGAAGGAAAGTGTAAGGCAAGAAGCATTTTCTTTAAGAAACTCCAATTCACTATGTCATAAGCCCTCTTCATGTCAATTTTTATCATGCATCTTGAAGATAGGTTATCATGCTTGTATCCTTTCACCAATTCGGTGGCAAGGAGGATATTTTCACCAAACATTCTTCCTTTAATAAAGCTGGATTGATTGCCTCCTATAACAGATGCTATAATGGGTTGCAGCCTAGAAGTGAGGAGTGAGGACCTTTCCAATGATATTATATAGCACATTAGCACAAGCAATAGGTCTATAGTCAACTAGTTTATCTGCATTTGGGACTTTTGGAATGAGGTTAAAAGTAGTAACATTGAGGCTAGGTGGTAATTTTCCTGAAAAAAATAAGTCATATACACATTTCCAAATATCTTCTCCAATCATATACCAAGAAGATTTGTAGAAGCGGCTGTTAAAGCCATCTGGAATTTTCTGAGTGCATAGAGAACATGGCTTGATGTACTTCCTCTTTGGTGACAGGGCTAAGCAAATTATGTTGGTGGTTCACTGATAGTTTAGGCCCTCGATTAATTACTTCTAGGAGGATCAGACCTGAAACATCATCAGTTTTTCCTAACAGATCATGAAAGAAATTAATAAAAATGAACTAAACATTAGCAAGATCAAATTGTAGGATGCCTGTCCCATCTCTAATGGCCCCGATCTGATTTGTATGTTTTCTACCTTTGAGGATAATATGGAAGTATCTAGTATTGTTGTCCCCAAGGTTCAACCATGAAACTTGAACTTTTTGCCTTAGGAAACTTTCTTCACACTTTGATAAATGGGTAAAGAGAGCCCACTGCTTCTTTTCTTGTTCAATTAAATCTCTATCAAGAGGAGAAGAAGTCAATTGTTGCTTGATAATTGAAAGTTCACATCTAGCTTGATTCACCCTTTCTAAAATGTGACCATAATGTATTTTGTTCAATAGCTTTAAAGGTTGTTTCAGAGCCTTTAGTTTAGCCATAGTAGCTGAAATAGGGTTTCTGGTATTGTTTCAACCAATACTCTTTCAAAAGACGTGTGAAATCTGCATTACGAGTCTAGAGATTGAAGAATCGAAAAGGCTTTGGCCCAGAAATAGGAGTGTGAGGTATGCTTAGTACCATGGAAACATGATCTGAAATAATGGGAGATTGGAAGGTGATAGTTGAGAAAGGAAATATGTCAAGCCATAGCAGATTGCCCATGGCTCTATCTAATTTGCAATAGATTCTATCAAGTCCTTGTCTGTTGCACCAAGTGTAGAAAACACCTGTGTATTTGATATCAGTAAGCTATAAAGTATTGACACAATGTCTAAAGTCTTCAACATCTTGATCATTCATTGGATTGCCCTACAGTTTCTCATTTGAGTTAAGGATGACATTGAAATCTCCCATCACAACCCAAGGGAGAGGATTTTGATTGTCGTTAAGCATACAGTTCTAGAGTTCTTTCCTTGCTATTCCTATGTTCATTCTATAAACAATGCTTATCTTAAAAGTAATGTCCTTCTGTTAAGCAATAACAACACCTAAGATACCTTGAGCACATTGAGTGATAGTATATTTTTCAAATTGTAAAATTACATACCTACCATACTCGTCTATAGTAGTGAGTTGTATAATTATGCCACTAATGCCAGTCAACGGGGAATTTATTGACCACATCAGCAACTTTATTTTCTTTAATTTTTGTTTCTAACAACCCTACTAATGACAGCTTATTACTCCTAATCCAATGGTGAATGTCTTTTTGTTTTTAGTCCAACAACATAGGTTTATTGGAGGTGAATATCAAATTCGGGGATATATGATTCCTCAATAACTCTCTTTCCCCGAACCATTGTGAACCATGGATATTTATATTCTCCCTGCAAGTTTTCATGTTGAGCCATATCAAGTGGACCAACTTGATTAGGGGTTGAAGGAATAGCTGAGTTGAAAGTAGAAACAATAGGGGAGGCTTGTACTGGGTTATGCACTGGTTGTACTTAGTTATTCTGAGTAATGGTACATCTTATATCAAGTAGTAGCCTATCTTCAATCACTCACCACCCTCCAAACCTTCTCATAATTGGCATTAGGAGGCCTTACATTGGTTTGTTTATGAACTAAAGGACGGTGAGATGCCAAGTGACCAATTTAATGGATATCAACTTTTGACAAAAGGCAAAACCACCTAGTATTTTAATTGAAACCGAGTTTGAGAGGGGTTTTTAGATATCAAATTCCCACATCAATCTTGCAAATGAAATTCTCTCTTTTGCAATAGTGACTTCATTGATTCCCAAAGGTCTATCCACACAAGTATCGTTCATAGGGGGAGATTGGGAAGCTTGATCCATGTGTGAATGAATTGGAAGTCATCTGGTTGAAATCTGAAATCAAGGTGCCAAGTTTTCAAGACAAATGGTTTGTTCATAAATGTCCAAAGAGCAGTATCAAGAATAGCATTAAAATCTACCTTTGTTTCAAATTGAAAAAGGAAGTATCCTGCTTCATGAAGCAGAATCTTAGGAGTCTTGACATGGTTCCATTGGGTTCTTATGTACTTGTAGAAGGATGGTTTCATGCCAAATAATACTCTGACAATGGATTTTTCCCAAAATTGAGATTCCTTGACCACCTCCTCCTTTTGAATTTCAGCTAAGATTTCATCGCAGGCAAAGTGTAAGTTAAAGGCAACATCTAATATGGTTGTTGATTCATTAAGATTTTCTCTTGCCAGGACTTTCCTTCTTCAATAAAGGAATTTTGCGCACATGGAGGAGATTCAATATCTGCCTGGGAACCTTCTTCGACAGAATTGTCTTGATCACATGGAGGGGATTCGATTTCTGCTTAGGGAGGATTTTGATCTTTTTTCATGGTTAGCAAAGCAAGATTGATAGGGTTTCTGTCTCTTCAAGGAGGGGATTCAATATCTGCCTGGGAACCCTCTTCAACAGAATTGTTTTGATCACATGGAGGGGATTCAATTTTTGCTTAGGGAGGATTTTGATCTTTTTCCATGGTCGGCAAAGCAAGATTGATAGGGTTTTTGTCTCTTTAAGGAGGAGATTCTTGTTTTTTTGGACGATCTTCAACAATTGTAGCAGATGAAGAATGTTTCACCTCGCCTGGCGACATTGATGTGGATGGAGTTGACGTTGGGGACCCGCACACGATCATTGGCGCTGATGTTTTGCAGCGAGCCATGACAACGTGAGACCTTAGTGTTCCTCTGAGTTGCTTTGGCATCGAGAGCGTCCGATTACTAATATTTTATTTCAATCTTTCTTTTTTACCCAAATCCTAAAGCGTGAGACCTAAATCTTAACCTTGATTAATCAATAATTTTATCTTACCCAAATTTCTCAACTCTAAATCGAATCCTAAATCTTAACCTTGATTAATCAATAATTTTATCTTACCCATATTTCTCAACTCTAAATCGAATCCTAATTCTAATTCCTGGATCTTTATATTTTATTTTATTTTTAACCTAACCCTAACTCTAGATAATTTATGGATAATAGTTTTGATTCAACTTCCAAAAATTTAAACCTAAACTTCATCCTAATCTTAAACCCAAAAATTTCTACTTTTTCCTTTCTCATTTTTTTTCTCTCCTTTCTTTTCCCTTTTTCTCCGTTTCTTTTTCTTTCCTCCCCCTCTTCCCTAGCCTGCACCCAACCCATTCCCCTTCTTTCCTTTTCTCTCCCCAGCCTACCAGCCAAGCCCACCTTTCTTTTTCCCCCCTTCTCTCTCGGCCTACGCCTCCAACCCACGTCCTCTCTTTTCTTTCCTTTTTCTTTCTCTTCTCGAATCAATATCCTTCTTATTCTCCCTTTACTATTTTTAGCCAAACAAGGCATCACCAACCCCTACCCCATTGCCCTCTTTCTTTCCTATCCTAGCCGTGCAGAATCTACCTTTGCCTACTACACCAGCCCCCTACAACCTCAGCAACCTAGCCCTGCACCTCTGCCTTTGCCCACCTGCCTCCTTGCACGCCAAACCCCCTCCTTTGTCGTCACCCTCTTCCTCGTCCCTTCCTTTTTCCCCCGTCGATTTCCCAGCCATGAACGCAACCCACACCTCCCTTCTTCTCCCTTCTCCTATTTCCTTTCCTCCTCCAGTTGGGCTGTCACCGAAGCCTATCCCCTGCTCTATTTTCACTCCTCACTATTGCCCGTTGCCGCCAGCACCATTGCCTAACCTTCCCTCTTCCTCCTCCTTACCTTGTCGTTGCACCTTACCCAGCCACCATCCACCTCACTACTGTCACCCTTCCTCCATCTTTTTCTTGACCTTTCTGTTGCTGCCCAATACGCCACCATCGCCAAACCCCTTTCCCTTCCTCTCCTCCCTTTCTCCTCCTGTTGTGCCATGAAGTTGACCACAACTGCAACCTCCAACTTCCTTTGCTTTTCCTTTTCTCTTCTCTACCTGCCACTAACCACCCCAGCATACTTGCAGTCGGCCATCGAGCAGCCACCACCACCCCCTGCTGCAACTCCCACCAGTCCCAACACCACCATCACCACCCTTGCTATATCAATCACCACCACCACACTTAACCGCCACCATCACCACCACTAACTCCACCACTTCCAGTAGCACAACCACCACTATTGTCGACCTCATGCTAGCAATCATCACCGCCACACTTGCTTCCAACCCTCACTGCCATCATCGTGTCCACCGCCACACCTCCGTTGCACACCATCCTTGCTATCAATCACCACCACCCTAACCACCATCAACTCCACCACTTCCAATAGCACAAGCACCACCATTGTTGCCCTCATGCTACCAATCACCACCACCACACTTGCTTCCAACCCTCACCACCATCATCGTGTCCACTGCCACACCTCCGTTGTACACCACCCTACCCAAGCCTCCACTTTTTGGTTATCTCTATTTTTCCTCCCTCTCTCTTACCTTGGTTTCTATTAAATTAAAATTTTGCTAAATCTACTCTTGAATATTTTTATTTTTACTTTTAGGTGATATTCCAGTGGTTTTAGAGGAAGAAGCGTAGGTCTTATGTGCTTAGAGATTAGAGCCACTTCAATAAGAATACATGTCATAATTAAGGCTTTTATGTGCAAAATGTGTTTATTTATTTGTATTACAATGCTTTGAATTGTTGAATGAAATATTATCATGATGTTGGTATTATATGATATGTGGTATTGTATGTTGAAAGAAACAAAAAGAAAGCCATGAAAGTATGAGTTTGTGTAAATTATTGGTTGAGATGAATCAAGACATGCAGTATTTGTATATAATTATGGCTATACATTTGTATGATGATAGAATGTATTGAAAGTTAAAAAATCATTCATATTAGTGTTCATAAGATTTTTTTGTGAAAAAATGGGCACTTAGCCTTCTTAGGATATTTTGGTTGATAAGGGTTAAAAATGAAATATTGGAAATTTTAATGCGATAAATGATTCAAAAAAGGTTAAATATAGTATATGGAATGTTTCAAGTAGAACATGGATGATTTGAAGTCCAATAAATAAGAAAAGTGGTTTTAAGTGGGAATAGTAGCTCTAGGGGCAGAATTATTATCATGTGTATGAAATATTGGAATTTGATCTTAAACTCAAGGTATAGTGTTGATATTGTCATTTTAGATTTGCATATTAAATTTGGTGATGCAAGAGCATCATGGATTCTCAAGATAATGAGGATTTGGCATATTTAGTAATGGTGCCTATTACAATGTGTATTTGATGATAATATGACTATGACTAACTATAACAAGTGTACTTTGAGTAATTCTTGCAGGTATGTAACATATTTACAAGAATAAGATTCATACACTTCAAGATGTCAACACACTTGAACTTTCATATGTTACAAGTTATTATAAGTCAAAAGAGTTATTATGTATGGAAATCAAGCTTACGAGTTAAGAAGACCCAATTATCATTCTTATGTAAATTAGGGCATTTGTTAGTTATTTCCATGTAATAATTAGCTACATTTTTTTGTAATAATTTTTTGTTTGATTCATGTATTATATAGGTTAGTGATATGTCGCTATTACTAGTCAGTGTGCTAGTTAGTCATGTGTGTATTACCTTAGCTACCTTAATGTGCTATTTAGCAAAGTTTAACTACCTATATAAGGCATGGTCGACACCTTGTAACATGGGTGAGTCGATTATATTAGATCTAATACAAGTATTACACTTGGCTATCTTTTCTCTCTTTTGTGAGTGAAAATTTATAACTAAGATTGCTTGGTGTAATCATAGATAGAGTACTTTAAATGTGTTCTTGGAGAAACATTTAAAGTTATCTTCGTGTTGAATATTGATTGAACATTCATACCATTATTTAAATCTTGTTTGAATCTTACTTGAAGATTCTCTTTATTCTTCCTCATCTTCAACTCACTGATCCTACTTCCTTCTTCTAGCCTTCGAATCTTCCTTCTCCTAAGAAGATTCGCACCATTTTTGGTATAAAAGCTAGGGTGGTTGTTTCCATTATTCGAAGAACCAGCCTATCCTTCCATCTCCCTTCTTTTACTCATCCATGCAAACGCATGCAAACGTGAGAAGCCTGAGCTTCTTAGTTTATCTTTAAAGTTCTCCTTGAATCTTCAACCCTCAAAGTTGAAGAACATCAACCTCTTCGTGGTCTTTCCTCAAATTGCCACGAATATCTTTTCGATATTCAAACTCAACTTCATCCTTCCTTCGTCCATCCAAATTAGAAACACAACATCTTCAGCTTCTCCTTCTTTCTCCCAAATTTATTCAAACCCTAGTGCACATCTTCAAACTCCATTCAAGTATTCTTGATCATCTTGATTTAAGCAAGAAGAACTTCACAAGCTGATCATTTATTTGAACCCTAGTTGATTTAAGCAAGAAGAACTTCACAAGTTGATAATTTATTCGTCCATCCAAATTGAAACACAACAACTTCGGTTTCTCCTTCTTTCTCCCAAATTTATTCGAACCCTAGTGCACATCTTCGAACTCCATTCAAGTATTCTTGATCATTTTGATCATCTTGATTTAAGCAAGAAGAACTTCACAAGTCTTGCCACACCATTCAAACATTACTTGGATGTTTCATCTCTTTTTTCTATCTTAGCATTTATTCACTCACAAGAAGATTACTTGAACCATTCCCGAGGTTCTAGTCGACTTCCTCCACAACTTCATTTGTGATTTCACTCGTGCAATATTCATCCATCTCCCTCCATCAAGAATCCTTCATCGTGCATCAAGAATTGGTGGTATTCCTCTCAACCAATTCCTCTCCATTAATACTTCATATTCATGACCAAGAAGCTTCCAAGATTCTTGAAGCTCCACCAAAAAGCCATCAAGAACCAACATCAAGCAGCAAACGCACCTTACCAAGGTTGATTTCAGCAAGAATAATAGCCATAGGTGAAGAAATGTCTATGAAAGCTATGTTCGACACTCTTCAACAGCTTGCAGCAAGTGTGCATGCTATTAACACACAACTCCAGTAGCTTCCGTTCAAATCCAACTCCAAAGGTTGGAGACGACTCAGACAAGAGTAGCCGACCAAGAGACACTCTAACATATGCCCAACACCATGGAAGCCACCAATGATCAAGTCGAAGGCATAGTGAGAAGAGCAATCCAAGCACGACATGGACACATCAACAACCGAGAAAGGGAGAACGAGAATGGCTCCAATTATTTCAGCCACAATCGACGAGTCCATGCAAATTACCAACCAAGGTATAAACCTATTGAAGACAAAGGTATCAAGCTCGATACTCTTGATTTTTATGGTGAATTAGATGTAGAATTATTTTTTGAATGGTTATATGAAATAAAAGCTATATTTGAATTTAGAGAGTATGATGATGAACATAGATAGAAGTTAGCAACTCTCAAATTTAAAAAGTTTGCTAGAGTTCGGTATGACAATCTCAAGAGGACTCATAAGACAAGAAAAAGAGTAAAATCAAGTTATGGGAGAAAAACACCTAATAAAGATATTTGTTCCTAAAAAGTATGAACAAGAAATGTATATTAAATTGACTACTCTTATACAAGGACTACTTAGTGTAGAGGAATATACTAGGGAATTTGAAAGACTGGCACTCTTGCGATATGCAAGAAAGAAAAGAACAAAAATGTGCTAGATAATTAAGTGGCCTTAATAACTTGATTAGAGAAAAAGATGAAATGTTTGCCTATGATTCGCTTGATGATTTGACTAAGTCAGCTTCAAAATGTGAAAGACAAACTAAGTCTACCAAGGACTATGCTGAAACAAGTGCTTCGACTTCTACTTCAACCAAACACTATTCGAATGCTTCTACTTCAAAATATGAGACACGTGTATCTTCAACTAATGATAAGAAACTCAACCCTAATCGAAATGAAAAAGGTAAAAACAACATGAATGAGATGTACAATAAACAAAGTTTTAAATGTAAAAGATACAGTCATTTTGCTCGAGAATGTCCTAACAAAAGAGTTTTGACCTTAAATAAAACAGCAAGTATGGAACCATGTGATGATAATGATGATCTAGAGATCAAATCTAATGATGATCTACAGATCAAATCTAATGATGATACCTTGAGTATATATGAAGAAGATGGCAATCCATGTTTTATACTTCAAAGGGTATTACAAAGCCAACCTAATAATCCATCTACACGAAGGGATAAGAGTTTTAAAACTAAGTGTAGAATTGGTGATAAGGTTTGTAGAGTCATTATAGATAGTGGTTCATGTACTCATGTTGCTAGTGAAATGGTGGTTAAACAACTAGGTTTAGTGGCTACTAATCATCCTAAACCATATGCATTACAATAGCTTAATAAGGACAAAGGTGCTAAAGTAAATAAGCAAACCCTAATTACTTTTCATATTAGTGACTATCATGATGAAGTATTATATCATGTATTGCCTATGGATGCTTGCGGTATTTTACTAGAAAGACCAAGGCAATATGATACAAATGCAATTCATGATGGTGTGACTAATGAATATATCGTGCTTAAAAATAAAAAGAAGTATAAATTAAAACCATTTCAACGTGATCATATGCAACTTATCGAGACTAAAAATAGTTCATTCTTACATGGAAAAAGATATGATTAATTGCATTGAAGAAGAGGGTGTTTGTTATGCTTTAGTTGTAAAAGAATCTCAATTTGGGAAGAACAATTCAAGCAATTCAAGCCTTACTAGATTACTCGATGAATAGAATGATGTATTTTCTGATGACTTACTTCCTGGACTACCGCCTATTAGATGTATAGAGCATGCTATAGATTTAATTACTAAAATGATTTAAATACTGAAATGCCTTAAACTAATAAACCTGCTTATAGATGTAATCCAGAAGAAGCTAAGGAATTACAAAGACAAATATAAGAACCAGTAGATAAAGGTTATCTAAGAAAAATTATAAGTCCTTGTTATGTACTTGCTTTGCTAGTTCCTAAGAAAGATAGTATCCGGCACATGTGCATAGATTCTAGAGCCATAAATAATATAACTATCAAGTATAGATTTCCTATGCCTAAACTTGATGACATACTTGATAAAATTTGTGGTGCATGTTTGTTTTCCAAAGTTGACCTAAGAAGTAGTTGTCATCAAATGAGAATTAGTAAAGGAGATGAATGAAAGACCGCTTTTAAAACTAAATATGGTCTTTATAAATAGAATGTTATGCCTTTTGGGTTGTGTATTGCAACTAGTTCTTTCATGAGACTATTGAATGGAATTCTTCATCATTTCCTAGGTAACATCTTTGTAGTTTATTTGGATGACATACTTGTATATAGTAAGAATGAACATGATCATCTTATGCATCTAAGGAAACTATTTGATAAACTAAGGAAAATTAAACTATATAGAAAATTGAAAAAATGTGAATTTATGCTTCAAAGTGTAGTTATTTTTTGTTATATTATTAGTGGTGAGAGTATTAAAGTTGATCCTACTAAGATACAAGCTATTAAATAGTGGCCTTTTCCTAAGGATATTCATCAAGTGAGAAGTTTTCATAGGTTAGCTAGCTTCTATAGGAGATTTATTAAAAATTTCTCAACTATAACTACACCTATTACTCGACTCATGAAAAAAGGAGAATTTAATTAGGGAAATAAAGACAGCAAAGCCTTTGATATCCTCAAGGATAAATTGTGCAATGCTCATGGGTTATCTATTTCTAATTTTGACCTAATTTTTTAGGTAACTTGTGATGCTAGCGGGGTAGGGATAGGAGGAGTTCTTTCACAAGAAAAAAGCCCTATTGCATACTTTCGCAAAAAATTAAATAGAGCTAAATTGAAGTATTTGACATATGACAAAGAATTCTTTGCCATCATACGTAGCTTAGAGACATGGAGTCACTATTTGAGGCCTAAACCCTTTGTATTACATTCTGATCATGAGAGTTTGAAATATTTACATAGTCAAAAAAATTAGTCCTCGACATGCAGAGTGGATGAACTTCTTACAATACTTTCTATTCTCTATCAAACACTTAGATGGAAAAGAAAATGTAGTAGCCAATGCTCTCTCTCGAAAGTCTACATTGCTTGTCATATTAAATGCTAAATTGCTAGGTTTTGAGATGCTAAAAGAATTATATCCTAAAGGTGAAGATTTTAGTGATAAATATCGAGCATGCAAAGAAAATGGATATCATGGTAATTATGCATTATAAGATGGATTTTTATTTAAACTCAATAAACTATGTGTACCGAGATCAAGTATTGGAAATTTACTTATTAAAGAGGTACATGGAGCTATAGCAGGATATTTTGGCACTCAATAGACATTAGAAATATTACAAGAGAATTTCTATTGGGCGAGCATAATTAAGGGTGTACAACTTATAGTAAACCGATGTGTTCCTTGAAAAAAGAGTAAAAGTTTTTTTTTTCCACAAAGGTTTATATACACCATTACTTGTGCCTAGTCAACCATAGAAAGGAGTTAGTATGGACTTTATCTTAGGATTGCCTAGAACACAAAGAGGTAAAGATTCTATTATGGTTGTGGTAAATAGATTTTCTAAAATGACTCATTTTATTCCATATGATAAATCTGATGATGCTACACAGGTTGCTCATTTGTATTTTAAAGAAATTGTGAAACTAAATGGCATCCCTAAAAGTATTGTTTCAAATAAAGATGTCAAGTTTCTTAATTACTTTTGGAAGATGTTATGGAACATGTTAGGAACTAAGTTATCATTCAGTACTTCACATTATATACAAACTGATAGACAAACTGAAGTTACAAATCGTACTCTTAGCACTTTATTAAAAGAATTGGTAAGTAAAAGTACTAAGATTGAGATATCAAGTAAGCTTATGCACAATTTGCTCAAGTTCATTTGAAATTGTGTATGGGGTGAATCCGTACATGCCAGTTGGCATGGTACCCTTAAAAAAAGGTGAGTTTAAAAATTATGAGGCCAAGGAAAGAGTTGAATTCTTTCAGAAGCTTCATCAACAAATCAAGGGAAACATAGAACGAGCCAACGAAAGGTACCAAAAACAAGCTAACAAACATCACACTCCAAAGGCATTTTCTCCTAGTGATTTAGTTCGATTACATTTGTGAAAAGAAAGAGTTTCTAATATAAAAAAAACATAAACTAATGCCAAGAGTAGATGGACCATTTAAATCCTTAGAAAATTTGGATAAGTTACTAATGAACTTGAACTTCCAGAATCTTATGGTAGTATTTCAAGGACATTTAATATTGGTGATTTGTCTCATTATAGTGATGTTAATTTGAGGACAAATTCTTCTCAAGTTGGAAAGAATGATGCAGGAGCACCCATGGATTCTCAAAATAATGAGGATTTGACATACTTAGTAATGGAGCATATTACAATATCTGTCTTTGATGATAATATGACAATGACTAACTATAACAAGTGTACTTTGAGTAATTCTTGCAGGTACGTAACATATTTACAAGGAGAAGATTCATACACCTCAAGATGTCAACACACTTAACTTTTATATGTTACAAGTTATTACAAGTCAAAGGATTTATTATGCATGGAAGTCAAACTTACTAGTGAAGAAGACTTAGTTATCATTTTTATATAAATTAGGACTTTTGTTAGTTGTTTTCATGTAATTATTAGCTATGTTTGTTTGTAATAGTTTTTCATTTGATTCATGCGTTATATAGGTTAGTGATATGTTGCTATTACTAGTCAGTGTGCTAGTTAGTCATGTGTGTATTACCTTAGCTACCTTAATGTGCTATTTAGCAAAGTGTGACTACCTATATAAGGTATGGTCGACACCTTGTAACATGGGTGAGTCAATTATATTGAATCTAATACAAGTATTACACTTGGCTATCTTTTCTCATTTGTAAGTGAAAATTTCTAACTAAGGCTATTTAGGGTAATCTTAGATAGAGTAATTTGAATGTATTCTTGGAGAAACATTCAAAGTTATCTTCTTTTTGATCCTTGATTGAAGATTCATACCATTATTTAAATCTTGTTTGAATCTTACTTGAAGATTCTCCTTATTCTTCCTCATCTTCAACCCATTGATCCTACTTCCTTCTTCTAACCTTCGAATCTTCCTTCTTCTAAGAAGATTCACACCTTATATGAGTATCATGGGATAGTGTATCCTCGAGGGTGTGGGTACATTGTTCATATATATTAAGAAAAGGCCCAGAGTTTAGGATGAATTTGAGACTCATATTAACCACGTGAGACTCATATTAAATTTGGTAGTTATATAAATTTGATCTTAAACTCTGGTTATGTTGTTCATATATAAACACTTGGCGTGACCTTTTCTTTAGAGAAGTGTGTCAGAATTCACGTAATTGTGCTTTATATATTTCAATGATTACATTAAGATATATATCATGTGATTTGTACGCCTACATATGCATCTGTATGAGGACGCTGAGAAATACCACCACTACTTACTTAAAGAGAAAATTTACATGATTCAGGACTGAGGTACAATATGTCCATTTCACTAGACAATAATAGTGACTCAAGTGTATTTTTTCCTAAAAGTTGTTCCTAACCATCACCGATTTAAGAATAGTTGGATTCCTGAGCTCGACATGAACCAAAATATGATCTTGAGGTATGCAATAATGAATAAGATATTAATCACTTAAAGTAAAATAATTATGTAAGTTAGGACTGAGATGTTGGGTCCGTTCCACCCACAATAATAGTGTCTCAAGTATATTTGTCCTTGAAAGGTATTTCAAACTGTTCCAATTTAAGAATAATAGACAAGTGCGTATTGTCTTCAGAGGTGTTGGATCCGTTCCACCGAACGATAATAGTGGTTCAAGTGCATTGTCTTGAGAAGTGTTTCAAATTGTTCCGTTGGTTTAAGAATAGTGGGGCCCTTAAATTCAACGTATTAATAATATGGATTATAATTGTAATTAATGATGGGTTTTTGTAATTAGTATTATCTTACATTGTGTTAACATACTTGCTTATGTGATGTATGACCTTGTTATGGCTATATTATTACCTTATTCAGTACACAACGTACTGATCATCCTTTTCATAGGTACTACTCATTCCCACGAGCAAATCCGCCTTATTTTGCAAGATTGTTGATTGCTACTTTTAGTGTGCTCGCCTTTGGTAAATTGGTAAAAGGTATGGTGATCTGGATATCTCTATCTCTCTATGGACTCTTAGTACTCTTTTTTCATTATACATTCTCTCTATTTTGTATCTCATACCACATTAGAATCAGGTGCTTCCCACACCTGATCCTATGTACGTGGTTATTTATGTCTTACACCCAACATAGGCTATGCAGCGTAATACCCCCTATGTTTTGTGTTTTGGCTTCCGCAATTAACTCTTTTAAATAGAATTTTTCACTCTTGAAATTTGAGGATGTTACAACATGTCTTCATCTTTATGCACATTTGGAACAGATCAACTCCAACTGCCATGAATCACATCAAGAGCAGACATAACCTTCAAGGGAACATAAAGGAGGGGAGAAGTTTGAAGCTACCTTGCTTGATCAGCACTTATCTTCAACCCTGATATTGAACTCTGAGCATACTGAAGCAATTCTTCCCGTTTCATCTGCAGAGAGGACAAACTAAAATCAGCAACTGATCCAATAAATTCACTTCTAAATATTATCATCATAAGGATAAAAAATGACACTATTCATATCCATAAATCGTCACATATTTGTACCAGTATTTCATCATCATAATTAGAAAACACATTTGCTAACTCCAGTACACTTCTCATCACGGCATTATGAATATCCTTCCCTCCCATGAGACAAAGCCTGGACAATAAAAATGGCAAAGAACCGATACGAAACACAACATACTTAGAAAAACAACATGAAACAAAACACACTTAGAAAAACACCAAAAGGGGTAAGTAAGCCACCATAAGCAACCCTTCACTAACAGAATAATGGAAACAAACACATATATCAGACTAAAAACTAAATCAGGGGGAAAATGCTGAAGAAATTACCCAAAAATCTCCAACAGCAAAGCCTCTTCCTCTACATTTGGTGCTTCAAGAATCTGAGTCAGAAAAACTTCCAGATCAGAAAAATTAGAAGTCAACCAAATATTCTGCATAAAAAAGCCTGCTACTGCATATCTATTTTCCAATCCATCAAAACCTCTAAAAGACAACCAAATATTCTGCATAAACTATCAATCCATCAAAACTTATAATTATTGAAAGCCCCGATAATTATTGTGAGCGCAGGTGGTATATTTTACTTCACAGCTACTGCATATCTATTTTCCCATAAAATCTCAAGTAGCTTCTTTGCCAAACATCTAACATGGTATTGATCACACGCCTATTCTATTTTCTTTTCTTCTTTCTTTTCTATGGACAGCAAATGTCAGCCATCTTGATGCTATGAGAAACTGTCATTGGTATCTGATGTGAGTTACACAATGAAACTAGATGTCGAACATAAATTCTGAGGGAATTTTACAAGCACAAGAACTTCAAGCACCAAGGCAACATAGCAATGAACAATAATATTTCTCGGTCAAAATACTCTCGGAAATATCCTAAATTTTCCAAAATTGTATGTATATTATTTAGGATATAGAAGGCACATAGACACATGGTGTCTTTTAAACAAATAGAATATCCTTTTACCACTCATTTCCAAAGAGAGCTACGTGCACATAGCTGCATAGTCAAAATCTTCTTTAAAGGAGCATCTACAAAAGGATATATCTCCATACATCCCCATAATAACACCATTCATCATGACATATATTGCGACATCTAGAACATCAAGGATGTAAGAGTTCTGGGCAGACTCTGATGTTGAGAAAAATGGAAAACTGAGAAATTGAGAGTGATTTCTGTACCAGCCACTTAAACTGGACCTTGCTTGAAGTTAACAATCTGATGGATTAAGGTTTAGCCTTCAGATGAGTGAACACAATAATTGAATCACTCGTATTTAAGAAAGTAGAAAATTAGCAATACCTCAATAATATTCAAATACAACGGGAAAGTCAAAACCTAGATAAAAAATTATGAATATTCCACAAAAACAAAATGAATTTATGATGCAAGAATAGAAGCTGAAAACAAGTGTATTCTCTGAAGAGAGCTGATGAGCAGGGAAGGAATAAAAAAAAAAAACTCTTGTACGCTGTTATTATTCATACCACAACCTAGGACCTCCACCATTAGCTAGGTAAATAAATTAATCAAATTCTGGCAATGACATGATAAAACATAAGCAAAAGAAGTGGTGGGAAGGCCTTTGTATAAGGCATGACAATACTAACTAGACATTTGAGAAATGGACTTTTTCTAAGCTGAACTTCAGATTCAATGCGACGCATAAGTGTCAACAAGTAATGCTATGCAACAATCTATGATATATAACAAACTAACCATAGATAAAATGATGCCTTCAAGAGCTTGACTATGCAGGAAAACATCTCGAAAGTTCAAAGGCTCGCCCCCATTATCCAAATCATGATATAATACCTGCATGAGGTGGAACAGACAATATTAAAACACCACTATTGACGTGCTTAATAGAGTAGTTCTGTAGGAAATGAACATGGCAAACATAATCTCTACAGTGGCAGTTGATTCTAATTAACTTGCGAGTGTCAAAAAGTTTAGTTACATTGACATGGTACCATGCGGGTTGCCAGTTTCATCAGCCTAATTTTCCTTCAGAGTACCATGTAAATCTCCCAAGCTATGAGGATGGAGAACTAACCAAATTAGCTTGTCTGGATTCAACAGCATTGTCCTGATCTGAGGTTTTCTCTTTATTGTCACAATAGCCTTTGCTGATCCTTTCGATTTCTTTAAGTGAAACCAACCATCTTCTCAAAAGCAAAATTCTTTCTGACCCTCTACAAGATACAGAAAGTTTTTCCAATCTCTTCACATTTTGCCTAAAGCTTTGTATATTCCGATTTCCCTGCAATTTCGAACCACAAGTTTCATTTCACCCTGACAATACAATCAAATAACCACAAGACTATGCTTCCAGGATATTAAAAATTGAATTCTCTCCAAATATCAAAATCAGAATACCTAGTCACCTATCAAATTTCTTTGGCTCTAAATCATCAATCACATAATAGCAATCAAATCAACAACGCGAATCCCAAATAAAAATGCCATCCATAATCAATCAACAAATAACGTAGTAACATTTTAACGGTTAATAGAAAGTTACAATTCGGTCCTGGAGAAGTTTAGCCCCTCCGACGACGGCTTGACCGGCCTGCTGAACGACGGAGTCAGCATAATTACGAAAGCGAGCAAAGTTGTTCCTATGCCCTACTTCAGCCGCTTTATGTACAGCCGTACGTAGCCACGACGACATTATTTCTCTCCGTTAAAATTAGCCGTCGAATGAAACGATTTGGAATCAGAAGGGAGGAATCAAATGTCTGAGAAGATGGACAAATAGTAGGTTGGTTATGTCGGGGCAAATCAACTGGGAAAATGTCGGCTCCTTGCATAGGGAGGACGACGGAAGAAGAGAGAAGAAAAGGTCGGGGCAAAGAAGAGAGGAGGGAAAATGGAGGCAAGGAAAGGAGGGAGAAAGAGTCAGCGAGTTGACCGTTATGAAGTTTCGAATTGTAAGCATTTTTTTACGCGTGTACATTTTTTTCTTTTTTTTTATTTGTTGATTTTTTTCCATCCTTCCAAGTCTGCCCCTTGTTCTTTCTCATACGTCTTCTTCTTTAATTAAAGCCTAAAGGAAAACTAAAATAATAAGTACCGATAAAAGACACGCACACGCACACTAATTTATCAAGTCACCTTTAAGGATTTATAATTCAACATTCAATCCACTTTTAATGACCAGATGATTATAATTCAACGTCATTAGTAGATTAGAAATTTAAAAATAATATCAATCGGTTGCCAATACATAAAAAATAAAATATTTAAAAACTCATAATATACTTTAATTATTTATGCACTTTATCTCCGAATGATTATTTAAAAACTCAGAAGGAATTATAAGCTTAATGCCCATAGTAGTGTTTTGTAGTAGGAGTGGCTAGAGACTACTTAGGTCATTAGATTTTATGTTTCTTAGCAAACGTTGGGTTTAGTAGCATTTTAATAGCATAGTTATGGATTATTTTCTATGATTTTTTTCATTTAAATAAGAGAGGTTTCCGACAAATCCACGTGAGTAGTGACTATTTATGGCAGTTTGACTTGTCCTATATCTGATTTTTTAGGCTCAGCCCCATGCTCGCCTAATTGAAGCCTGAAAAAATCTATTTTTGAGTTTCAACCATTGCACCATTGGTGTTCGATGCAATGGTTGGTAATCTACCTCCATTGATGTAGTGTTTTGTCTAGATGATTCTTTTTATATCATGTAATCTTATTTTAAATAAAAAATAAAATAAAAATAAAGATTGTACAAACTTACAATTGTAATTGTATAAATATAAAAGTAACATGAAGTATAAATTTCAAGGGAATTATCTTAATACACATCAATTATTTCACAAAAGAAAAAATTATGATAAGATCATTTAATCATAGCCACTAAACTAAACTATTTTTGTTACAATAACGACCAATATGCATTATATTCTTTTATCAAAAAGAAATGGTATTTGCACTACAATTCATCCTATTTATGCACACAATATATCATCTCAGCATTGCAGGTTACTAAGTGATCAATATCTTCATTTTTTTTATAACAAACAACTTTTATCTATATAACACTAGTGGTTGGAGTCTAGAGGATCATTGTACATTATCAATCATATGTTGGATCAAAAAAGCTAAAATGGACATATTTGTGGGATGTTAAGATTTGTCAACCAATCCACGGCTCAACTGATCTCTTGATAGATGTTTTAGAAAAATCCTTTAAATTGAGCCCGTATTTTTGTTACAATAACGACCAATATGCATTATATTCTTTTATCAAAAAGAAATGGTATTTGCACTACAATTCATCCTATTTATGCACACAATATATCATCTTAGCATTGCAGGTTACTGAGTGATCAATATCTTCATTTTTTTTATAACAAACAACTTTTATCTATATAACACTAGTGGTTGGAGTCTAGAGGATCATTGTACATTATCAATCATATGTTAGATCAAAAAAGCTAAAATGAACATATTTATGGGATGTTAAGATTTATCAACCAATCCACGGCTCAATTGATCTCTTGATAGTTGTTTTAGAAAAATCCTTCAAATTGAGCCCGTATTGCAAAGCCCATTGTTCAGAAGTGGATTCGAAACCGCTAATAGCAAAAAATTATCACGTTCCAAGGCTGGATTAAGACTTTAAAATTAATCATAGCTGCACGAGAAACTACAAGGAAAACATCAACAGTGCCCGTCTAGCTCAGTTGGTAGAGCGCAAGGCTCTTAACCTTGTGGTCGTGGGTTCGAGCCCCACGGTGGGCGGTTCCCTTCATTTTTCCTCACTTTTATTTTAATAGCCTGGTAGGGTACCGTGGAAGCAATGTATTCCCCCATGAGCTTCCCTGCTACGCTTATAATTCCACATCTACGAATTCTCTTTAGATTTTCCTGCATTTACGACAGCCCTATGTTGTCTATCGGCTGCATCGAGATCTTCACAAAATGAAGCAACAATACGATTATTTTATTAAGCTCATTATGCCCACAATCAAAAAGTTGGGTACAACATGATGCCCGCCTACAAATTTACAGTTGGCAATAAAGAATTGAGCTTTGCTAGCAACTATTTTACCCAGGCCCTCGAGTATACATGAATGACGTATCCACTCTGACTTCTTCGGAAAAATAGAAATGATGGAAAAGCAGAACGTTAATCATCAATATCCGGCAATGGCATCCTCCAGTAGTTCCATGCATTAAAATCCTCCTGCACCGACATCAAAGTTAAGGATGCCATCAGATAACAAACATCAGCTACAACAAATTGAAGTCAATCAGTATATTAAAGCAAGACAAGATGCTTGCATGCCCACAAATGACTGGGAAACCTAATTTCTCATGCTAACCGCTAACCTTAATCCATCCGATAGTAGTTTATAGTACTATCTACCATCGAACTAAAAGCAAACACAAGGTATTGTGTAGTTGCATACAGTGACAAAGGAGTTCCTTTGTTGAAACGTTCGTTTACCTGCTCAACCATGGATGTTGGAGGGAACATGTCATTAACTAACGTATGTAGTGAGGTGTATGACCTCACATCAACCCGATTGTTGATTGCGACCTCACCCTGACATTTTTCAATAGACATCAGCAGATGTAACATTCAAAGCAAAAACACTCTGGATCGAGAGAAAAGCTGTTGAAAAAAAAAAAATTGGTGTCCCGCTACCTTTGGGTTGATGATAAATATTTTCCCCTTGGGGATACCAATCTTCCTGTAACTAAGCTCATCGGTGTCTCGGTTCCCAAATCCAGCGTAGAATGGATTGTAATCAGGAGGAAAAAGAGCTTTAATGTCCTGAAAGTTATTACTTCATAAGCAAAATGCACGTTGTAAACTGGAAAATAATTCCTTTTATTTAAGAAGACAAAGATGTTTTTGGCCTCTTACCTCCAAACATGCAATCTTGAACTCATGAGGAGCTCGTCTTATCACTGTGATGAGCAAATTATGCATAAAAATTAGAGAATATATAAAACAGGACATAAATTAGAAACAAAACACGAGGACAGATTTCATCCCCTTTGGGGGAACCCAGCGCCACTGAAGGCCATAGAATTACATGAAAACAATAAAGCTGCTATGTAAATTATCATCGAATCTACCCTTGTCTCAGCCAAAGTTGATAAGAAATATATGGTTTGGTATAGTAGAAGAGGGCAGTTATAAGTCCGGGATTTAGCAGTTACATGGCATACGCCAAGAATCATTAGCTAGGCACCAATGCTCAATTACCAAGGGCTGGGGACAGTGAAGTTTTTAAAGTTCACAGCTTCAGACACCTAACAGAATTACAAGGCAATCATATAAATTGCCAAAATGTACATCGCTAATGAAGCAACAAATGAACATTTTTTTAAGCGTTACATATTATCCCCTATCAAATCGTCCGGAACAGGATGCTTGTCTGCAATTTGCTGTTGTCAGCCAGGATAAAGAAGTGAGTTATGCTAGCATCTATTTCACCCATGCCTCTAAGTATAAATCTGAACGATGTACCCAATCTTTTAGCAAAGACACAATGCACAAATCCACCAAATTAGAAGTGAAATGATAACTAAACATGAAGAATAAAGCAGCAAAGCAGTGTATAGAAGAAATGAGAAATGTAAAGTATTACAAGTATCCATTTCTATGATATTAAGATTTAGTGATTTTCTTCTTGCTCCGTAAATGGCTGCCTTTTTGTGCTGTCTTTCTGCTGCCACATTATCACAGTCCATGATTTACCCCAAACATCTTACAAATGAGTCATGCGAATACGGGTTCTCCCTTGTTACTTGATGGTTGTTAATGTCTTGGTATCACTTCTATACATCTCTATGTGCTATTATTTTGGGATGTTACACATATTCGCCATGGTACTCAGCAAGATTGTGTGCTAGATACTAGCCTCGTTAGGGGCGCTAGAACCGAAACATCTAAGCACGTGACAAAGAAGTATTATAGCAACTCGTTACTCGTGCTAGTCAGCAAAGAAGTATTGTGGGTTCTCCCTTGTTACTTGATGGTTGATAATGTCTTAGAATTACTTCTATACATCTCTATGTGCTATTATTTTGGGATGTTGTGCATATTCGGCATGGTACTCAGCAAGATTGTGTGCTAGATACTAGCCTCATTAGAGGTGCTAGAACTGAAACATCTGAGCACGTGGCAAAGAAGTATTATAGCAACTCGTTGCCCCTGCTAATCAGCAAGCATTTCTCCGCCTTGTTGGGTGTATCTCGTCGGTGGGTAACCCCTTGGTTTGAGGCACCCTGGGGAACATCGGCTTCGAAGAGGTGAAGCCGAGGGGTTATGCGTGCCGCACAGGTACGTTGACAAGGAGTATTGGTGGATATGATTTAGTGTAGGATCCAGGTCGTTGAAATGAGTTGTTGGAGGGTCGTGTGATGAGACAATCTAGGGTGCGCATGGATAATTCGCTGCGATGGGGTCGGTTATGTCGCAACAAGTTGTGTTAAATATAAGATGTTAGTTCGAATTCGAGTCTGATAAACCAACATAAGGTGTTTGTGTGGTGTTTTCTTAACACTGGGCGAGCGTTGAAGGACTGTCAAGGGAATGATGTCTGAGACGCAGGAAAGTGATGTTGGGACCCCTCTTTGGTGCAAACAAGGGCGTTTGCAATTTTAGGTGTGGGCGATTGTCACAGTCTATGACTTGCCCCAAGCATCTTGCAAATGAGCCATCCGAATATAGGTGCTCCCTTGTCTGATGGTTCCTAATGTAGATATTATGTGATAGATACGACTTGGTGTCCCTTCTATTGATATGTGTGGGAATGTGAAATTATTAAATAGGTAAAACCAATGCTCGATTATGTTGTAATTAAGATGAGGATGATTCGAGAGTGGTGAATTAAGTATGAAGATATTCAAACAAGGTAGGATAATAATGATGATGATTTGAATATGGTAATGATGATTCGAAGATGATGAGTGAATGATTAAGGTGATTCGAATTTGATGAGATGATGATGAATATGATTCAACAATGATGAGATGAAGATTGAATTGAAGTTGAATGCAAATTGCAAGTATTGAATTCTGTGTGAGTTTATCTCAAAGTTTAATTGAATCTGTGTGAACGATTAATCTTGAAACCCTTAATCTTTTCGTCAATGTGAATTAGGGATTAATCACTATCTTTTCTAAACTCCATAACTCACGCCCTTCTAGCCATATCCATCGTCCAAACACATCCCAAAATCAAAACCCTAACCCTAATTTTTGAACACTAACCTTAACCCTAACCCACGAAACCTTCCATCTTCAAATCCTAATTGCCAAATCATCATCATCATCGTCATCATCTCATCACCACCATCATCGACTCATCATCATACTTATTCCACCCTATTCGAATATCTTCTTCTTCAATTCACCACTTTCGAATCTTCTTCTTCTTAAATCCAACATAATCGAGCATTGGTTTTACATAATTAATAATTCCATATTCCAACACACATCATCTATACATCTCTATGTGCTATTATTTCGGGATGTTGTGCATATTTGTCATGGTGCTCAGCAAGATTGTGCTAGATGTTAGCCTTGCCAGGGATGCTGGAGCAGAAACCTTTGAGCATGTGACAACATGCTTTGGATATCTTCCTCACCTTGCCCAAGCAACAATGCCAAACGCCACTTATACATTACAACAATAAAGTCAAATACAACCTCAATATTTATTTGTTCAACAATTTGGACAAGCATTACTTTTGAGCTTTTTCAGAATGGTGAAACAGACAACTATAGAACTTGAATTACCATGATAAGTGCAGTCTCAATAGAAATCTACTCAATATAATTAGGAAGTTTTACATCTCTCAGGCTTCTATCGGGACCCTGAGGGGAGCTGGATAGGCAAAATCAAGCCTAAAAGTTGTCATGATTATGCAGCTCGATTTATCCAAGTACGTTTGTTAGCATCTAATGTTCACATATGTATTCTAAACAACAAAAAATCGATATTTTTTTTGTATCTAGTAACCCTTCAACAAATTAACTATCTTTAAATACCCTAATCTATAGAGAAAATGCAAACCAAGGTATGACACCGATTTCATATTCAACTTTGACTTCTAGACAACATCAAACCCCCAGCAATATCAAATGACAATTGCTTCACTAATTAGGGGACCAAATATCAATGATGCCATGGATTCAATCACAACTAGCCACTGCGGACACCCATAAGAGTTCATGATATTTAAATATCCAATTCATGATAGTTCCAATGGCGTTTATTGTAATACCCCAAAAATTTCAAAAACCTATATTTTAATAAATAACTTTTATTTGAAAAAAAATTTGCTTTTAAAATTATTTAATTTATGTATTTTATAGTATGTAAGTTTGGACAAGAGTATTTAATAAATTAAAAATAAATATTTTTCTATTTTCATATTATTTTATTTAAATAATTTTCAAAACTAATATTTTACCAACCTTATCCTTTTTAAATTAATATATTAGATTATAATGAATTAAATTATTAAACTAAATAATTTATCAAGAATATTACATTTTATAATTTTATAAATTAATTTATTTTATGTTTTCCCTATTTTCCATCCCCTTTTTGCCCTTTTTCCTCTTTCTCTTTTCTTTTCTTTTTTTTCTCTTCCCTCGGGCTGCCTCACCAAGCCAGCCCTTCCCCGCACGATTGGGCCTTCGGCCCGCTTCCTCCCTTCTCTCCCTCGCGCGCCGTCCAGCACACCAGCCCAAATGCTCCTTTAATTTTTCTCCCTGGACCGGCCGACTCTCTTCTTTTCTTGCGCCGGTCCAGCCGCCCAGCCTCTCTTCTTCTCCCACGCCCCGACCTGCTCCCGTCCTCCATGCACGCCCGACCGCCGCCTGCAACTGCCGCCGCCTGCCACCGTACCTGCCCCCTGCTACTCCCTCTCTCTACCCCGCCCTTTTCTTTCCTATTTCGAGCCAAACTAACCCCCCTGCACCCTCCATTCCCGCCTGAATTCTTTCCTTCTTCTTCCCTCCCTTCCCCTGCCAACCGACAGCCCTGCCACCCTTCGTCCTCTCGCCGGCCAGCCCCCTGCCCCTCTCTTCTCCCTCTTCTTTTTTTTCCATCTCCCCAGCCCTTCATTCCCCTCATTTTCGAGCCCTTCTCCTTCCCCCGAGCTCCCTCTTCTCTCCTTCCTTCTTCCCCATTTGTTTTCTGTTTTCTCTCCACGCCGCCGCCAACCACCGTCCTAACCGCTGCACCCAGCCCTGCGCCGCCTACTGCCACCACCCCCTTACTGCCCTGCATCACCATGCCGCCCCTCGAGCCCTACACTTCCTCCCTTCTCCACCCCTTTTCTTTTTTCTCCCCAATTTTTCCCTTACCGCCGAGCCACCTGCAACCGCCACTTCCGCCGCCATCCAACCACCTCTACCGCCACCCAACCCACCGTTCGACACCCTGCAACCCCCTCTACCACCGCCATGCATTAGTTGGCCGAAAGCAGCCCTTGAACCCCTCCATTTTTCCCTCTCCTTTTCCTTCCTTCACAGCCCCTCCACCTCGACCCATCTCGGCAGCCAACTTCGCCGCCTTGCCGCCGCCATCTCCGCTGCCCTATGCCGCCGTGAAACCACCCTTAGCCTCCACCTACACCCCCTCTTCACTCCTGCACCATTCCCTTGCCTTAGAACCTCCCCTCACTACCTTCTTTTCTAGCCCAAAGACCCCAACCCGAAAATGGCTTATTTTTCTCCCTTCACCCTCTTTGAGCCCTTTTCTTCCCTCATTTTGCATGAGACTCACGCTGCTCATGCAGCGTGAGCTCCCCCTTGTTTTGAAATTCATTTGGTTAAATTTTTGAGGTATATTAATAATTAATTAAAGTGTTTTATTATTAAACAAATTTTTATAAAGTTTTATCCTTTTAATTTCTTATTTCTAACATAATAATGGTTGATATTATTTTAGGTGTTGAGTTGCTAATTAAAGCTTAAATCTTTAACCGGGATACCGGTAAGATTTGATATTTTGCGGGATTAAGGTAACCGTTAATCCTCCCTTAAATACATGGAAAAACGTATGCTAGCACATTGGGGATTTAGTATGATTTTATGCATGGTTTGTGTGCTTAGCATGATATATATATATGGTTGCTTATATTGCTTGATAAAAAGGAAAAATATGATAACCTTTGTGTTATGTGTAGGTATGATAATTAAGGAAGAAGTTTGATTATTGATGGAAATATTAAATGCTTGTTTATGATGTATTATGTTGCTAATGCATGAATAATATTATTGTCTAAGGGTATTTTAGTAATTATGCTTATGAAGTATGTGATCTAATGTATGTAGTTGCTAATGAGCATTATGTTGAATAATGACAAGTTGGTGGACTTAGATGATAAGAATGAAGTACTAATATCATTATTTTATGTAGTGATGGTAAATTCATAAAAATGGTGAATAAAGGGGTTGAGTGGAAATTTTATAAGTGAAAAGGGTATTTCGGTAATTTTATAAGTAAAAGGGCAATTTGGTAAATTAAAAAGAAAGGGGTTAAATGATAATTTATAAGTAAAGGATAAAATTGTAAGTTGTGAGAAAGAAGGGTATTATGGTAATTTTTGAGGTAAAAGAATAATATGGTAATTTTATGATTAAATGGCAAATTGATAATTTTATAAGTAAAGGGGTATCATGGTAATTTTGGAGAAAAGGGTAGAGTGGTAATTTTGGAGAAAAGGGTAGAGTGGTAATTTTGGAGTTAAAGGGGCAATATAGTAATTTTATAAGTAAGTGGTAAGAATGATAATTTTGGAAGTAGGGGTAAAATAGTAATTTTGGATGAAGGAGGGCATTATGGTAATTTTTCAAGTGAATGGGCATTATGGTAAATTTTGGAAGTAGAGGGGCAAAATAGTAATTTCATAAGTGGCAATATGGTAATTGTATAAGTGAATGGCGAAATGGTAATTTATAAGTAAGGGGTAATATGGTAATTTTGGAAAAGAAGGGCAAAATGGTAATTTTGTGAAGAAAGATAAAAATGGTAAATTTTGGATGTAAAAGGGTAAAATAGTAATTTGCAAAGTAAAAGGGGTGTTATGGTAATTTTACAAGTAAAAGGGGTATGGTGGTAATTTTCATAAATAAAAGGATATTATGGTAATTTGGAAGTAAGGGGTAGAAGGGTAATTTTGTAAATAAAAGAATATTAGGGTAAACTTGGGAGTAAGGGGTAACTTGGTAATTATGATAACGACGAAAGATAATTTAGTAATTAAATTATGATTGTAGAAGGGCAATTGGATAAGTATAATACTAGAGAAGGGTAATTTGGTAAATTAACCAATTAAAGGGCATTATGGTAATTTTAATAATGGAGAAGGGTAATATAGTAATTATTAATATGGAGAAGGGTAAATTAATAATTATGATTATGAAGAAGGGTAAATTAACATTTGTAATTATGAAGAAGGGTAATTTGGGATTTATGATAATTAAAAAGGGTAAAATGACAATTAAAATAATTGAGAAGGGTAAAATGGTAATTATGATAAAGGAGAAGGGCAATTTGGTAATTTATCCAACTAAAGGGGCAATTTGGTAATTTAGCCGATTAAAGGATAAAGTGATAATTATTTAATCAACTAAAGGGGCAAAATAGTAATCATGATAATGAATGAGGGTAATTTAGTAATTTATCCAACTCAAGGGCAATTTAGTAATTATAACCAAGGAGAAGGGCGATTTGGTAATCTAACCAACCAAATGGGAAATATGATAAGTGTAGCAATTATGAGGAGTGAATGGTGATTTAAAAGTGTAGGGGATAACTTGGTAACCTAAACCGTATAAGGGGAATTTGGTAATTATGTAACCTAGAGGGTAATATGGTAATTTGGCGAGTAAGGAATGGATACTTAACAATTATATAAGTAAAGGGCAAATGAGTAATTTGTACCTAATATGTCGTTATGATTGTGGACCATTATAATATGATTTAAATAATGCTGATTAGCCAAGTAAGAGTATTTGATAATTAGTATGGCGTTAATGTTTTCTCTGTGACATCCTGGATAACCATCTGAATAAGAAATGACTAATAATATCGGAACGATTGAAAGTGAATAAGTATCTGATTATCGTGCTTTTCGTGATCACTTTAATTAAGACACTATTACTTAAAGTGAAAGACCTCGAGATCGAGAATGGTGACTCCTTAGGGGTCGCTACCCTAAGGACGTGGTTTAGTCCACGATTATTCTAGTATTTGCTGGTGTGCCTTTGTGCCCCAGCCTGGCCCTATATCTTACTATTTCTAGCTCTACGGACCTAGTTAGGGGGTATGCATACTTATGGATTAGGTGTCCTTGTCGGTAGGGTACTGAGTTAGCTTTATGCACCAATACGACCAGGGTACCTTTGTGTCCTTGGGTTCGTGGTTGAAGGGTACTGAGTAGCTTGTATGCACCGGTACGACCGGTGTACTTTTGTGTCCCGGGTTATTGATCTCCCGTTCGAGGCAAATAAATATAATTGATGTGCTGATTAAAGAAAGGAAAGATACTATTATTGAAAGTGGAATATTAATGAGCCGGGCCCAGATGATTATGATATTGAGTACCGGTCCACCGGTTATAATAGTGGCCAGGAGCGCTGTGCCCTGGATGATGATTCTTTATATATCCCGGTCCACCGGTTATAATAGTGGCCAGGAGCGTTGTGCCCTGGATGGTGATTTTATATACATTCCGGTCCATCGGCAATAATAGTGGGGGTCCCGAGCTCAATAAAACCAGTATTGTATGTGAATAAAGTTATGGAAAAATACTAATCACTTATAGTGGAACACCATATGAGTCGGGGTTAGACCGGTCCATCGGCAAATAATAGTGGTCAGAGGCGTTATGCCCTGTATGTTTACCTTCCGGTCCACCGACAATAATAGTGGTCAGAGGCGTTCTGCCCTGAGTGTATACTTTCCGGTCCACCGGCTATAATAGTGGGGTTCTAGCGCTCACATGGATATAAAATATGATATTGATTGAATAATGACGGAATAATGGCTTAAGGCCCAAATGTATTGATTTTACGCTATGATATGGCTTAAGGCCCAAAAGTATCGATCGTGAATTATAACCTGTTTTATGTATGATTGTTATGTATGCACCTCAGTTTACCTATGTATATAGTTACACTATGTGTTGCATTACGGGCCTGTCTTTAAGTGTGGTATTAAAGGGTTACTCAGTACCGTAGTACTGAAGGGATTCCCTTTTGGGGGCCCTGCCTATTCAATGGGCAGTGCCCTTGCAGGTCTTTTCAGGTGCTACTCAAGTGGGTTACGGGATCAGAGAGTAAGGAATTTTCCGGTACCATTAGGGTTTCCTCTACTCTTTTAAATTCCTGGTTTTATGTTAACATTGTTACTGTAACCACCATTGGTGGATTTTATTCCTGTAAACGATTTGATGTGTTACTCTGATTTATGTATTTTGAGTTGTATTTTATTTTTCTTAGCCTTAGCACTTGGTACTGGAACGGTATGAGTGAACCGGTCTGGTTCTAAGTGTGGCGGTAATACTCCCAAAGTTCACGTTTTATTTATGTGCTTCCGCTAATTTCCTTTTTAATTAACGAAATTTTTCAGTAGTGAATTTTGGGGGTGTTACATTTATATTCCCATGACAAGGCTAGAAGCTTCATTTCAGATGGCAAGAATGAACAGATATAGGCCCTAAAGCATTAGACATATAAACTTAACAATAATGGAATCATGGAAACCTCAAAGGGTAGTGAACAGCACCAAAGGTCTCACCATCATGAAATATGAGCAACATACGACAAACCTTCAAGCTGAAGTATCATAACTAACATGAATATAATTTACCTTCACGATACAATGAGGGAAATAATCCATCAGGTGAAATAACAACAGGTCCATTTGGCAGTGTTTTCCCATCCTGCAATCATTTGGTACATTTTCAGCCAAGCTTTAAAGAGAGAACACAAGACTAATCAGTCAACACTTGCAATGATAAACGAGAACAATTCATGAAATAATGCACGCAAATAATAGCTGAAATTTGGCTGCTCCCTTCTCCAGATAGTGAAATGGAGGAACATAATGTGTCTCCACTCTCCAGATATTTGGGAGGAGAAAGAGATGAAGATCCAAAAATGATAGGTGAATCCCAAAGCAGAAGATATAACCTATGGACAGCTTTCCAATTTCTCACCAGAAATGGGGGTTGACTATTTAGTAGCAAACCAAATGCCATTTATGATAAAAATAAGAAGAAAGATAGCAATGCATCAAGAAAATTATATTTAAAGGCTAAAGCAATACCACAAACATGAAGACCTATACCTGTTTAAGGTTGAATAGAAAACTTTTAGTTAGATAAGCTTGGACAATTGCACGTGCACTCAAAAATAGCAGCTGATATCCATTCTCCTGTTTTCCATCACATGCAGACAAGAAGTACAGCTCATCAGGACACGTATAGCATAAGATTATAACCAGCAGATAGTTACCTATGAAAATCACAACAAAGCAAGTGTTTAATTACCTTAATGGCACAGAACAAACGAGCCACACCAGATTGCGACCAGTCCCTTCCAACTAAAGGCATAAACTGACCAAGAACATCAGATCTGACAGTAACACGTCAAACAAATTTTTTAAGCATACAACATCAGAGATCATGTATTATAATTTATAAATAATATTACATATTCCAGGAAGCAGGTTGATCAAATTTGGAAGCATGATTGTCACTGAGCCATTAACTGGTAGATTTTAGCTTAGTATTGTCCTACTATGAAAAGCCTTCAACATGACACAACCATATTGAAAGAAATGAAGTATATAGAAACATACAGCCATTGCAGAAACAACTGAAAGGCTACAAAACAAAATGCTGCCTGAACTACTGTAGAAAGATCCTTCTACATTGTCAGGAACACAAATTATTATTTACAAAAGTAAAAAAGCAAGTAATGTTTAAACTTTGCCAAGTGCCCATTTTACTAGCTTTGTTGATTTAAATATCTTTATTAAAATCTTCCACGATTTGTTGTGTACATTAAAATGCGAGCAGCAAAATGAGGTATCTACATGAAATATAGAGTACGAAATCTAAGAGCCTTATCCCTTGGGCTTATCCATAATTCAAAGGGATTTAGAAACTATTCATGGCAGTGCGTTGCTTGGTTGGAAGTACGTTTTAAAAGTAAGTCCCACTTCCCTTTCACTTAATTATATTCATTTCCTCAGGAAGTCGCTTATTCACCAACACCCAAGTAAGTGTTACTTTCTTTGTTCCTAATTACGCTTTAGCTCTCAATTTTTTTAATGTGAGATACATAAATAACTTTACATAATATTAAGAAAATAATATTGTAATTCAGGTGTTACCTTCCTAGAAGTGTAATACAGAATCAAACATAAAATATTATTACTTCCAAAGAAGTGGAGATGCACACCAAACACAAAATACTATTACTTTCAATGAAGTACTTTCCTACAACTTACTTCTTGGCAAACAAGATTTTCAAAAAAAATTACTTCCTTTGTACCAAATGCAACAAAATCTTATCGACAAGTCGACAAGTCTAGATCTGAAAAACTCCAAATCCTTTTTTTTTTTTTTTTCCCTCTTTCAGGTGAACTCAAATACAGCCTAGCAAGTAGCCAATGAATGTATGGGACATGGAAAAATTAAGAAAAGAAAGTGGGTGGAAAATTTCAGCATCATTGAATGAACTAACAAATAATTCCTAGGAAAGTAATTATATAAAGTGTCCTACTTGGTAATGGTCCCATCAACATCTGAAATGACAATTCGTGTATTCCACTTCCACAAGTAAATATGTGCTTCAACCTGTTAAATGAAAGAAACCTTTAGCTGAATTGAAAAAAAATATATAATATATATATATATATATATAGATAGATAGATAGATTGATAGCTAGGTAGATAGATATAAATATAGATATAATGGAGAGAGAGAGAGAGAGAGAGAGATGGACATAAAACAAGTTGAGATGAAATACCTGTTGCGACCCTAGGAGGCTGGTTGAACTGAAAGTCACTATGTTTTGACCATCTTTAAGATTCAAAGATGCAATTTGCTCACTAGTAACAATGTTAGTCCTCACAACTTTCTTTCGTGGAGATGACTTAGTGCCTGTATCTGAGGATGGTGTACCATTTTGGGATGTTGACATTCGTTCAACTGACCTCTCTTGTGAAGGAGTTTCAGGATCAACAAAAACCTCCTCATTTGATGAGCTACTGTTTGAATGCTCAAGTGTTTTGACACTTCTAAAGGGAATTGGCCAAAGCCTCCATTTGCGCCCCGATGTCGGAACACCTCCAGTGTCATTCTCATTCACCTTTTCTTCCTGTTGCACAGGAATCACATCTCCAGGCTCAACAGGCAAATCTAGATCAAAAGCAGTAGCCCCTAGCACAATGGGAGCAGCTTTGTCCCATGTTAAGTACCTCTCCCTGACCCTGACAATAAGCTTTTCACTCTTAATTATCGAAGTGGCAGAAGATTTAAACTCCTCCTTGGATATACGATGGTCATCAAATGCTTCAGCTGCAGCACTTAATCCCATACCAGCTCGAAGTAAGTGTCCACAAAGAGAGATCTCAATCGCTATATAAAAACATGCATAACATAAACATATTATGTAATCATAATGAAACAACTAGAGATGTTGATCCTAATAATGTTTGGCCAAGATGGCATCCTTACTTGAGCCTGAAGAAGTTTGTTCTTCCTCTCCAGGGCCTGCCTTCTGTTCCATAATTTTGCTTGCACAACATTCACCTTCAAGATCATTTCTGTCCCTACTTTGAGCAGCCCCAACTGATTGAGCCACTCCACTCTGATCATCATCACAAACAGATGTGTCTTCAGAGCCAAAATTTCTTACACCTGTTGCAATCTTTTGTGCTTCTGGATCTTCCATGTCCGCAGCAGGAGTAGGAGGTTGTGGCTCTTCATTTGATTGGAATTCATCAACTCTTTGTTCCTCACCATCACTAGCAGACTGAAGACAACCTGAATTTCTAGATTCAGTATCATTAGACACTTCAAGGCCCTTTTGAGGACTCTCACGTGGACTTTCTAATTCTTCTTGGATTGCCGAGAGAGATTCCTGACAGGAAAACTGGTTGAAGTCCTTATGCTTCAAGCAGCTCTGAAACCTTTCGAATGTCTTGCCACCAGCCAATTCATCTTCAACATCATTGTGCACATGAAGATCTCTATCAGGGTCCTCAACATTTGAGGTTCCTTGGTTCTGATGTATGTGCTTCCCAACTTCCTCACAAATATCCACTTCATGTTGTTCATTATTGGACCCTTGATCCTCCTTACATTTCTTCAAGCCTTCTGCATCATCAGCACTTTGCTCTCGACAGAGATCTGCCTCGCCCTTACTAACTTCTTTTTGACGATCAGCCCCAGAGCCATCAGTGGCATTTACTTTACTTGACGAAGCTGCATTTAGATCAGTCAGGTATCCAGCAGACCAAGCACTTTCAGAAACACAGAAATCCCTACTCCCTTCACAAAACTCGGTACTTCCACCAGGCCCTAAATGAAACTGAGGTGTTCCCAATTCCACATCATCAGTATTCTGCTTCTCAGTTGAGGATATGGGTGCCATTAAAATGTGACCATCCACACTGACCAGGACCATCTCAGAGCCTGGACCCTGTGCTTCTGCAAAATTCTCTGCACTCTCCAGATTGTCAAACCGATTGGAACCATACTCAGCAGATAACTCCACTGACCCTTCTAGAGATGATTGCTCATCTTGAAAATCATAAAACTTACATGCATCAGATTCCGCTCTGTCTAACCCATCTGGCCTGAATGAAGGAAAATCTTCTCTCGGCACTCCAGGGTCAGAAAGTGAGCTTTGCAGCCTACGCGCTGGAAAATTTTCTTTGATATCTTTATTGAATCGATTATCCCCCTGTGCACCATCCCTCCCAGCCTGTGACTCACTATCATGACTAGAATCAACCTCCCTTATAAAATATGCTTCACCAGAATTATCAAGATACATGTGAAAATTAGCTTCAACCTCGTTAACATTGATCCGGACAATTTTTTCCCAACCTTTAAGAACCCCCTGAAATTTACCAAAACGAACATACCAAGGTGTGCTCCTAAAACTATCATCTGGTTGCTGGACAACAATAATATCAACAGCGCCACCAAATGGATGAAATGGGGTAGCAACTGAATACACACCTTGTGTCAATAAACTCCCAACTTTCGCCACCACAGACATTTTCCCTGAGTTTCACAGAGGTATCCTCAAGAAATCATGTCTTCATCACTAACTAACCTTCGATCTTCCTCCAACGCTCGAATGACCAAGTTGATTGAAATAATAACAATCAATAATGACGAACAAGAGAAATATATGCCCAATCTTTATTTATTTTTTTCCTTCTTAAAAAAAGTTCTGTACTTCCGGAGTTCCGGATGTCTGCAGCCGAATTCAAATCAAAATCCAAAATCAAATGTAATAAGAAAGAATGAACGTTGCTCTAATGATGCTCAGAAAACGAACTCTTTCACATAAAAATGAAAAGCCCAGATTCAGAAATTTCTGATCAATGATAATAAAATTTAACATGAAATTCAGCAAATGGAAACAAATTGCATGACAAGATTAAAGATTCAGACAAAAAAACGAAAGCGAAAAAAAGAAGCAATCCGAACTTACAATGGAGTTTGAAAGATAGTAAAAAGATTGGGACGTAGCAACCTGACAGCTAGAGAATAAGAAATTTTTTTGTGTTCCTCCTCTGTCTCTCTCTTGGTTCCGTCTCTCTTTCGATAAATGCGAGGGAGTGGAGATCATTCCTTTTTCCTTCCCGTTCTTTCCTTAAATTGGTTTCGTCGGATTGACCGGGTTCATGTTTTTTGTAAGCATATTCCGTCAATGGCTTGGACCGTCCTACCAAAATGAACATTTGGATGGTTTTTTTTTTTGGGTTTTTTTTGTTTCGACTCTTTGAAAAAACAGAATTGTATTTCAACCTACACATCATTAGATATTTCGAATTAGCTTGTTATAGTTCATAATCTCGTTTGTCTAATCTATGTCAGTATGAAATAGGATTTTATAGAAACTATGTATTTTTATTTTACTTGTCAGAGAAATATCTTTATAGAAAAATATTATTTTGTGAAGCATTAATTATATGCATGAGTATCAAAATTAAATTAAAGGTAGGAAAAAAAATAAACCTTCGCTTATTCTCTTCACCTTGTTTTTAGATTAGTTCAAATTAGATTAAGTTATATTAAAATAAATAAGCAAAAAATGATAATATAAAAATAAGATAAAGTTACTCATAAAAATAATATTAATAGTAACAAAAGTAATAAATATATGAAAAGATCTAAAGTACGATAATAATAATAATAATAATAATAATAATGGTAACATAATATTAATAATATATTAATTTTTATAAATCAAATAATATTAGGTAAAAATTAGAAGGACAAAATAGACCCTAACTAATCACATTACCTTATAAGTAGTATTAATTTTGTCACTTGCTCATTATTTTTAATATTTTATGATTATGCTATATTTTTATATCAGATTAGTAAAATTTTAATAATAATAAAAATAGTTTTAAACTAATGATAATAATATTTATAACAACATTAGTAATGATAAAAATAGTAACAATAATAGTAAATAACACATTAAAATATTTAAATTAAGTTAGATCTAGCCACCAAAAATTAAATGAAGAGAACAACCCGTAAGTTTGTTACAACTAATACCATATTTTTCTTGTAGTTATTGTGCCTATATAGATATATCATGTTTGTTTGAACAGTCATTTAAGCTATGTTATAATTTAAGCTATGTTATAATTTCATCGAACAAAAAAAAAGGTTCATTTGACTAATTTTAGCTTCATTTGAATGATATTTTTATTTTGTTTTGTTTTGTTTTTAGTTTAAAGTCTCCCTTTTATTGTTAGCTTTTAAAATATCTTCCAACCAAATTTTTAGGAGTTTTTTTTTTTTTACTAGTTTTCAACTTTTGACTTTTAACTAGTTATTCCAAACATATTCACAATATATTACCTCTTATTAAACATCCAATTTGTCAAATAATATTGAAAACTAAAGTAAAAAAAATAATCATTGAATAAATAAATTACCAAAGGTATCATCTATCTTAAGTTATTGTGAAGCTAATGATTGGCTTGGAGAAAGGAAAATTTAAGATAGTTTAAGATAGACCTACGAACCTAAGTATTTGAATGTTTTGAATTATTTTGTCTATATTATTTATTAGATTAATATATGTGGATTAAAGTGAATAAATGTTGAAAGATATATGAGATGATATTTTTATATTTTTGATAGTTAAATTTTTTAGCCAATAACAATCATTGATTGATATAAATTAGATGATAAAATAGTTAAAGATATCACAATTTTATTAATATAGTTACGTTAACCTACCAAAATAATGAAGTCCAATGCAAATTTATCTAGGATGGACTTGAAATGTTGAAAAATAATATGATGTTCTTTGGTACCTAAACCTAAGGCTACATAAACAATCTGGTATTCGAAAAAATGTATCTAAAATTTAGGATATTCAATTTGATTTTTTTAAAAGAATATCTAATGTTTATAATATTTCATTTTTTTAAATATATTATCCAATCCAAATAAATATCTATATTATTTCAATAAAATGTCATAATATTATGATTTTATAGTATAAGTTTTTAAAATTTATTTTATTGTTTAATTTAACTATCAATAATAATTTTTTAATACTCATTTTAGGTAAACTCTGATGTTGATATAAATATAAATATGAACATTAATGGATATATAATTTTTTATTTTTGAAATATTCTTATAAAAGTATTAAAATAGTATTTTTAATATGGATATCAGATATAAAAATTAAGAAATAGTTTGAAGTCCTTCTAGAACATCGACGGTTCTCCCCACACATGATGGCCTGCCCATAAGGTGTCTACTGCTTCACAAAGAAAGAAAAATGTTATACTCGCCTTCCAAGTAGGTTGACAATCAACTTCCTCGTAGGTCCTATCCACATCCTGAATCCATCCCTCTAGGATGATCGAATCCTCATCACCGACATAAATTAGTAAGTGATGTCTAGTAACCCTCCAAAGCTAGTCCTATTCGACACCTTCTTGTGGGCAATGCGAAGGTGATGGTGGCAGTTGAGGCTAAAGAGGTGACACACTCGACTAACAAACTCGATGAAGGCCATGATTATAATACTTATCTTTTTGTAAGGTTTGTTGAATGAGAAGTTATGGTAATTATTAAAAGTTGATAGTGTTTAATTTTAATTTGAGACTATAATTGAATTTGAGGATTAGATTTGAATAAGATTTAGCAATTGAATAAAATGAGTTTTTAGGTGAAATGATCGATTGGTTCATCATTTCATCTAAAGGGTTTTACTTAACCGAACCGATCAAATTGTTTGGAAAACCAATCAACTGGTCAGTAGAGTAGTCGATCGGTAAGCCAGACTGATTAACTAGTTTGTCGAGTTGAGTACATGTTCAAAACTCGATTTTTTTTTTTGAAAAACTTTTTCTACTGTAATGGAACATTGATAATCTCATTCTAAGTTGTTTCTTAGAGATTATTAACCTTTGTTATCATATATTTAGTCCAAGCTTTTGCCTCGAGCTGATTCAGGTTCGATTTGGATAATTGAGGGAAAGGATGACCTCTGCTTTATCTTCTTCTCCTTCTCTTCTATGCACACCTATGGAATTATTGCTTCAATTCCTAGACTATCTCTGCTCAATTGGGAAATTGCTTCCTATGCTAATCATTCATTTTTTCTCTTATATTTTACATTTTCCTCTTTGACAAAATCCACCTATTCATCTCAAATTCGAATGGTAGAAATTAGAGTTTTTGATCTGAACATAACTAAACTCATTCTTGTATAGATTCATTGGCTATAAATAACCCTAATCAATCCTTCTATTCACTTTATTTTAGCCTTTGAGGTACTCCAACTCTCTAGCACCTGTGTTCTCTTCTCTCCACTCCGAGCTTAATTTCATTTCCTTTTCTACTCTTATGATCCTTTCTCTACCTCCTTCTTGTTTATCTTTAAGCAATTGAGGATTAGATTTAAGACGGTCTCTCTTTCATCATAATTTTCCTCTACTTTTCTCTTAATTTGAATTTTGATTTATGAAATTTTTTGTTGGATTTTTAAAGCTTTAACTTTCTATTTTCAAGGTTTGGAAGTTGAAAATATTCCAGGTTCAATTTTCCTATTTGTGGAAAAGTTTTTCTTGAACAAATGAGTCATTCTTAATTTTGAAATGTAACCTAGTTAAGCATGTGATGTGGTGTATTCTTTAAGATCCTAAATTTATAGGTGTGTATGAGAAGTTAGCTTTAGATTGATGCAGGTTTATTAATTTATGAATCCTAAGAATAAGACATGATTTGAGGAAAATTATGGTCGATTTGATTAATTGTAAAGCTTGTTTTAATTTATGAGCTGATGAAGTATTAGCATGATGTTATGATATGTTTTGGTTTGGATGTGGTAGGAATTTTTTAGGGTGACTTGCATGAAAAATATGTTTTGTGTTGTTTTGGGGCAAATCAATCGAATGGTCCTTAGAACAGTCGACTGGTTGGCCCAAAACGATCGACTAGTAAATTTGTGGTGACTTTGGTTTGCTATCTACTTAAACCCATCGGCTAGTTTGGAAGAACCGATCAAATGTTCTCTGAACAATCAACTGATTTGGCCAAACTGATTAGCCGGTTCAAGAGAACCTTAGGTTTGGTTGAGCCAAACTGATTGGCTGATCGACACAAATTGATAGACTAGTGGGCTCAACCGATCGATTAGCTGGTATAACCGATCAACTAGTTAGGCCAAACTGACCAAGTGGTTCGACAAAATTGTGTGATTTTGATCTTTTTAGCGTAGATATGCTTTGAGACCATGCCTAATACTGCTATATAACTATTTAATGAGTGAAATACATATGTTGATATGGATTGATAGCCTGATGGATAAATTAAATGGATCATGATTCATACCATAGTCAATGGGTGTTGTAAAGGCCTTAATGAGAAAACCCGAATAAATATTCTATGACATTAAAACGATAATGTAATATAGATTATTGGCCTGAAATGGATTAATGTAATACCCAAAAAAATTAAAATCTAAAATTTAATTATCATCAAATTAGTTTAACATAATTCTAAAAATTTTATTTTATTTAATGAGCCTAAAATAACTTATAGGTAATTTATATTAATTTTTTATTTTATTTAATTATTAATACTAAGCTAAAATTTTAATCTAAAATTATAACATCCCCAAAAATTACAGTTGAAATTTTTTGTTTAATTAAAGTAAATACAAGCAAGGGGTGCTACCACCGTGATCAGTACAAGCCTGGCCCCCCTCCAGTCTCGTACTAACTACAAGGCTAAAGAAAAGTTTCCACAAGACATACAAACTTAACACAAATTCATAGAAATCGAAGTGTTTATAACACGAAAATTAGAGTGCATGTTTAAATTTCATTACAACACACGTGGGATACATAAAGAAATTCCCAAAAGGGATAATAGGGTACAACACCATAATGAAATGAAATAAAATGAAAACCATTAGCAAACAGGAATAAGGAGAGCCCGGCCAACATACGCTCTCAACCCCAAATAGGTCTCATGGTTAGCACACATCCTCGCTGACGCATCCAGTACATAATTGGCATCAAACACGGTCCCACCTACTTGTACAAATTCAGAAGGGTTTTTTACTCGTGGGAATGAGCAGCACCCATAAAACGAGTGGTTAGTATGCTACGCACTGAGTAAGGTAATCATATGGTTAAGGCTAGCAAGAAACAAACAAGTAAGGCTATGCAAGAATTTGACATGTACGACATACTAAGCATGATTCAGGTTCATATCATTAGGCTAGACTTAAACTAATATTTTGTCTTACACATCTTTCATATTAATTCCATGTGAATACGGAAACTCCACTGTTATAACCGGTGGACCGAAAACACTCCACAGGATAGAAGGCACCTGACCACTATTATAGTCGGTAGACCGGAATCACTTAGTGGGGCAAAATGCACTTGACAACTATTATAGCCAGTGGACCAAAAAATATATATAACCTCACTGGCCTCGACTCACATGGTGTTCTACTGTAAATAATTAGTATCTTTCCATGTCTTATACTTTTGGTTCACACATTTCTCATATTAATTCCACGTGAGTATAGGAACCCTACTATTATAACTGGTGGACCGGAAACACTCATCAGGACAGAACGCACCTAACCACTATTATAGCCAATGGACTGAAAAAATATATCCTCACTAGCTCTGACTCACGAGGTGTTCCATTATAAGTTATTAGTATCTTTCCATGACTTATTACCATGCAAAGTTTGGGTTTATCGAGCCCGGAATCCCTCCTATTATAACTGGTGGACCAGAAACACTCAACAGGGCAGCACGCACCTAACCACTATTATAGCCGATGGACCAAAATCACTTTGTAGGGAAAAATGTACCTGACCACTATTATAACCGGTGGACCGAAAAATATATAACTTCACTAGGCACTGGCTTGATAATCTTTTACTTTAAGTGTTTAGTGTTTTATTGTATCTTATTCCACAACCTCAACTAGATATACATAGCCTATTAGACTTCCCATGCTCACCCCTTTTATTCTCAGCTCCCCGAAAACTCTATCCCATATCTTGGGACTTCTACACCTTCTATTATATCTAGACATTCCTTCCCACTCTTTCCTCATTACCATGAATACTCCACTACGAGGACCACTTTCCATATCCCTGGATCAACTCAATATCGCTCTCTAGGGTTTTCTTCCAGGAAACCCTAATTTGGCCTATATGGCCCAACCTTCCTCTAACCTACACAATTTATGCTCCTTTGTCCCTAATTCATCACCTCACTCATTTCATCCCCAGGCACCCATTTTTACTTCCCATATAACACACGTGCCCATGAAACCCTAGTTGGCCATCCCAAAACTGTAGCACCTTTCTTTCCTCATATAATGTTATTCATTTATCACTCTTACTTACCATTACCTCTTCCACATGATACATATCCAACAACCTATGACCCTGAGACTTCTTTCTCATATTTTTCCACTCACTATGAGAACCCAAAACTCTTACTTGTTACCAAAACCATCACTTCCTCGAATCACACCCAACATCACAACCTCACTACCCAACTTCCACACATGATCACAAAAAACCCTAGTTCACTCCTCGAAACCCTAGTACTCCTCATTTTGTTTATGTCACCCCCTCAACACCCAAATACCTTTTTCTCACTTGGCTCACTTTCCCTCCATGCGACCCCTTTCTCATCTTTTATTCCCCAATCTAACCATTTTCATTAGTTTTTCCCTCCTCACACACTTCTCTCACTTAGGGTTTCTTCCCAAAACCCTAGTCAAGTCTCCTATGCAATCTTACATCATCCCACATACTATTTTTTACATATGGTCTCCAACCACCCTAACAATTCCTCTCTTACCTTATTCGATCCTCCAATCAACATTTTCCACGTAAAAGTCATTCCCATGCAAAGGCTAACCATCCCATGCAAGCCCTAAACTCTCCATACATGCTTTGGTCCATTCCCTTAATTATTTCCCATAATTTATCTTTTTATCCACCCATAGGTTATAAGATATTTAGGCCATCATTACCATTCTCTAGTCAACTCACTTTCCTCACTCTTTTCCATTTCTCTCACAACCACATCATACTACTTAAAATCTCCTATCATGCATGTCATGAGGGGAAATATTACACAGACGCAATTTAAGTACAAGTGATAATATCACATTACACATATCATAAACACATGCAACTTACCTTAGCTCCATGCTTAGCAAGCTGCGCTACAAGAACATGATAATATAATATATAAAGCACACACCTCAATCAACACACATAGCACATTCCCACACACAAAGGTCTTAACAATATCCTTACCTAAAATGGCACCGGGCTTGGAGCACACTCCTACGCCTCTTTAGGATTTTAACTTGGTTTACCTATAAGAGGAAAACACTATGGTTAACTTTCCTCTAACCCAAAATTATTATTATTTCCTACATACCCTTATCATAGCCTAATATTAGGGTTAATAATAGTAGTAGTAGTTTTATAAGTAAAAATAGGGTTATTATTCTTAAAGTAGTTAATCATACTATTATTAGCCAAAATAGGTCTTGGTAGTTATATTGGTCCATGTTAAAATATTATTAATAATATTTATATTACTAAAGATAATAACTTTTATATTAATAATAGTAATAATAATGATGATAATAGTGACAATACTAATAATAACCCCAAATCATAATAATAGTAATAGTAGTATTAGTAATACTAAAATAGTGACAATAAAGATACTACTACTACTACTGTAACACCCCCAAAATTCACTACTGAAAATTTTGTTTAATTAAAATAAAATTAGCGGAAGAAGAATAATAAACCGTGAATTATGGGGATATTACCGCCACACTTAGTACCAGATCGGTTCACTCATACCATTCCAGTATCAAGTGCTAAGGTTAAAAGGTAAAATAAAATTTTACGAGAAACTTAAGCATATATAAATCAGAGAAGCACAATAAACAATTTACGAGAGTAAAATCCAACAACGGTGGTTACAAAATAACAAATACATTGAATTTAAAGAGATAAATTAAAACCTTAGTAGTTCCGGATAGTTCCTTAGGCTCTTTCCCGAGGCTTACTTGAATAGCACTGAACACGACCTGCAAGGGGCACTGCCCATTGAATAGGCAGGGGCCCCACGAAGGGAACCCTTTAATACTACGGTACTGAGTAACCCTTTAAATACACACTTAAAAATAGGTCCGCGATGTAACACATGAAATACTACTATATTCGTACATAACGACAGGTGTAAATATAATATTCAAACCCACACATTTAGTACATAAGGTCATGAAGAAATTCTATCACGTATAAATGATCAAGGCCACACATAAAGTATATACGTATTCCAGATTAATTATTTAATTAATCTTTTTATCGGAAGTCGATACACACCATGCCTTTTTATCGAATCCATGTAAATACAGGAACACCCCACTATTTTAGTCGGTGGACTGGTCATTTGCGGGACAAAGTCCACACCACTATTATTCGCCGGTGGATCGGTCACTTATAAGGCAGAACACACCTAACCACTATTACTAACTGGTGGATCGGCTGGTTCCTGCTCACATGGTGTTCCACTGTAAGTGATTAGTATCTTTTAAGTGTCTTTAGCACACTCTGGTTTGTGTTTATTGAGTTTGAGTCACCCCACTATTATTGTTGGTGGGCCGGTCACTTGCGGGAACAAGCCCACACCACTATTATTCACTGGTGGATCAGTCACTTATAGGGCAGAACGTACCTAACCACTATTACTAACTAGTGGATCGGTTGGACCCGGCTCAATAATCTTCCACTTTACATTATTAGTATTTTATCGTATCTTATTCAACAGATTCCGCACTAGACATGCATGGCTAACTCCAGCTATAAGATAATAGCGTGTAGAGCATGACACAAAATTGTACAAGGCATCCAAGGCAAGCAAAACGCGTAACACATAGGCGGCCTTAGCTACACCCTTACTCAGTTTAGGTTACCGAGCTATCTCCTACCCTTATTAAGCCACTAATCACACTTTGTAATTGTTACACTTAATGTATTTCCCATTTGGTTAGTTAAATTACCAATTTACCCATTTCCTTTATTATAATTAACAAATTGCTCTTTAGTTGGTCAATTACTAAATTACCCTTGTTCAATATACTAATTACCAAATTACCCCTCTAGTTGGTTAATTTACCAAATTGCCCCTCACATTTATCATGTTTACCATTTTACCCTTTTTCCATTATTAAATTATCAATTTACCCTTTAGTTATTTAAATTATTATTTTACCCTTCTCAATTATTATAACTACTAAGTTACTCCTTTCCATTTTCCACTTTTATCCCTCTTATTTACAAAATTACTATTTTACCCCTTTACTTCCAAATTTACCATTTTACCCCCTTAACTTTCAAAAATTACCATAACACCCCTTTCACTTATAAAATTATCATTTTATCCTGGATTACGGAATTACCATTTGACCTCTTTCAATTCCAAAATTTTCATTTGCCTTCTAATTACAAAATTACTATTTCACCCCTTTATTATAAGATTACCATTTTGCCCTTTTATTATAAAATCACCATTTTGCCCTTTTATTAGAGAATTACCATTTTGCCATTTTATTATATAATTACCATCTTACTCTTTTATTATAAAATTATCATTTTTCCCTTGTATTACAAAATTACCATTTTGCCCCTTTAATTACGAAGTTACCAAATTGCCATTTTATTACAAAATTACCCTTTTATTACAAAATTATCAAATTGCCCTTTTATTACAAAATTACCAAATTTCCATTTTATTACAAAATTACCAATTTGCCTTTTTGTTACCAAATTACCCTTTTTATTACAAAATTACCAAACTGCCCTTTTATTATAAAATTACCAATTTGCCCTTTTGTTACCAAATTACCAAATTACCCTTTTTATTACAAAATTACCAAATGACCCTTTTATTACAAAATTACCAATTTACCCTTTTGTTACCAAATTACAACTTTACCCTTTTATTATAAAATTAACATTTTGCCCTCTTCTTACAAAATTACCAATTTACCATTTAATCACAAAATTACTATTTTACCCTTTATTCACGAAATTACCATTTTATCCTTTTATTAACAAATCTACTATTTTTCCCTTGCCTCCAAAATTACCATAATACCTTTTTAATTAAGAATTACCTTTTTGCCTTTAGCACACCCCTTATATTAAATTATTATTATTACTACATAAAATATTAACTTTAATACCTCATCCACAACTCTTATAATTAATATAATATTATTAGCACCCTATATATATATATTAGGTCATTTTCTTATACAAGATACATTAGTAAAATCCCCTAAGGCTCACAAAATATTAAACATACATTAAATATCACAATAGCATAAAACAACAAGGATAATACTTAACATTTTCCTTAACAACCAAATTATTACCTTAAATAATATTTCCATACATAGCAACAATCTATCATGCTTCCTTTTCATCAATCAACACAAGAACCACATATATCATATTAAACAACACAAACCAAGCATACTAATATATTAAAAATCCTAATGTGCTAACATACATTAATCCATGTGTTTAAGTGGGATTTAATGATTACCTCGATTCCCGCAAAAACAAACCTTACCGGTATACCGGTTAAAGGTTCAAGCTTGATTTATCAAAACCAATACCTAAAAATAATTCAAGACTTATTACATTAGAAATAATAAAATCAAAGTACAAACTTTATAACACTTAATTAATCAAATAATTAAATTAAAATATGATTATACCTTAAAATTATTAAACAAATAGATTAAAAAATGCAGAAACTCATGATGCTAATGCAGCATGAGCTGCATGCAAAGAAATGAAAAGGAGGGGGCTCAAAGGTGGTGGAAATAGGGAAAATGAGTATTTTTGGGTTGGTGTTTGGGGCTAAGAAAAGGACATGGTGGGGAAGGATTTGGGGCAAGGGAATGGTGTAGAAGTGTAGAGGGGGTGTAGGTGGTGGTCGGGGATGGGTTGAAGGTGGCTAAGGGCGGCGGAGGCGGCGGCAGCAAGGCTGCGAAGGTGGCAGCCGAGGAGGGAGGTCGAGATGGAGGCTGGTGAGGAAGGAAAATGGGGAGGAAAAACGAGGGCCTGTGGAGGATGGTTTCGGCCAAATGAGGATTGGGGGTGGTAGGGAGTAATGCGGTGGCTTATGTGGCGGCAGAAGCGGCGGGACGGCGGCGGAATATGGCGGTGCAGTGTGGCTACTGAGAAGGTAAGGAGAGAAGAGAAAAAGAGGAGAGGAGGAAGAAGGGGGCTGCGGGGTGGCTTGATAGGGGTTGTGGTGGCTCAAGGGTGAGGTAGAGGGTGGTAGAAGGTGGTGCTGGTGGTGGTTAAGGCGGCGGAAGCTGCGGAGATGGGTGGCGAAACCAAAAATAGGGGGAGAGAGGGGAGGAGAAGGAAGGGAGAAAAGGAGAGTCTCGGGTAAGGCATAAGGCTCGAAAAAAATGCAGAGTGAGCATGGAAGGAGGAATAAATAGGAGAGGAAGAGAAGGGAAGGGATAGGGGCTCGAGGGGTGGCTATAGGTGGTAGGGAGATGGAAGTTGCAGGGAGAGGGAGAGGAAGGTGACGACAGGGAGAGGGAGAAGGAGACAGGGATGGTGGGACTAGGATGGCAGGAAAACGACGAGAAGGAGAGGGAGGGAGACAGGGGAGGTCAATGGGGGAGAGGGAGTTACAGGTTGGGTGGCGAAAATGGTGGAGGATGGCTGGGATTATTGCCGGGAAAATAGGAAGAAGAAAGAAGGGTCGGGGGCTGGGCGCTGGGCGTGAGAGACGGGCAGATCGGCCGAAGGAAAGAAAAAGGAGCGGGCTGGCCCAGTCGCGGAATAAAGTAAATAAAGAAGAAAAAGAGGTGGCCGGGCTCGACGCAGGAGAAGGCAGGGGAGACGGGCCAGCGACCCAACACAGGAGGGGAGAAGGGGCAGGCCGGCCAATCGGTGGCCCAAATAAGGAAAAAGAAAAAGAAAGAAAAGGGAAAAAGAAGGAAAAAGGGAAAAAGGAAAAAGGAAAAATGGGTTTTAATTAAAATAATTTAATTTATAAATAATAAAGTAAATTATTTTTGGGTAAGAAATTTATTTAATAATTTAATTAAAATATAAGGGTTTAAAATGATAATTTAAGGAAAATAAGGGTTTGAAAATTATTTAAAAAGGGTATGATAAATTAAAAAAAATATTTATTTTAATCTATTAAATATTTATACCCAATTTTATATACTCAAATCCATAAAATAATTAAACTAAATAGATTTAAAGGTTAATTTATTCCAAATAAAATTTATTTATTAAAATATAGGCTTTTAAAAATTCGAGGGATTACAACTACTAATAGTAATAATAATGCTAGTAGAAATCGTAATATTAGTGATAATCAATTATATTAATATTCATTATTATCATAATAATAATTATCATTATTATATTATAAATTATGATAATAGTAATTATCAAAATTATATAAATAATTATATTAGTATTAATTACATTAATAGTTATAATTATTATAGTTATATTAATAATAATAGTCATATTATTAATAATAAATAATAAAATTATTATTATAAAATATTATTATTATTATTATTATCATCATCATTATTACTATTATTATTATTATTATCATCATACTTGATTGATTCTGATCTAACCCTAAAAAAAAAGAAAAAAATAATACTTCATTAAAATTAGTTATATGTATTTACTAGTTGCATTGTATTAATGACAGTAGATGCATATGTGTTGGTCGACTGGTTTATGCACTTTATTTGATGTATTAATTATTTATCAATTATTTATATATTAACATATAGGATCTGAATAGTTTGACAATTCAATTAATACACGGAAAATTAATAGTTGATTGCATATGTTTAGGTAATTAATTAAAAAAATATTTTATTAATACTTTATTAAAATTAGTTGTTCGACATATGTACAACAAATGAATAGTTATATGCATTTGCTGTACATAGGAGATAAATAGTCACATTGTATTAATGGATATATGCATATGAAGCAAATCAATATACACTTTGGTGTATTGATTATTTATATATTAATATGCAAAAGATGAATATTCCAACAATTCAATTAATACGCAGGAAATGAATAGTTTTCTGCATATGTTTGGATAATTAATTAAGAAAATATTTGATTAGAAAATATATAGTTAATACTTTATTAAAATTAATTGTTTGACATATGTGCAGTAAATGAATAGTTATATACATTTAATGTACATAGGAGATGAATAGTCGTATTATAATAATAAATAGTTATATTAATTATTCCATCTTATTAATTAGTAATAACAATAATTAGCAATAATATATGGAAGCAATAATTTATGATCAGTAATAATGAATATAGTTTAGGCCGAAAAATTTGTCTATATATTGTCTGCTAGACAACTCTGTTTTTATATATATATAGATATAGATAATATAGAATTTAATGATAGAAATAAATGTTATTGCACGACCGGAGTTTTAACATTGATTACAGAAATATTAATTATATACCATTCCTTGTGGGTTCGACTCCTTCTTACCATCTACTACATATTTAAAAATTAGGATTTATTTATTAAATTTGTTGTGTATACGACATCACATCAATACACAACGCATACTTTCACAACTTTCTTACCTTTTTTTTCTCTCAACATACAACACCACATATCATATAACACCATTATTATGAAAATATTTTCCATATATCAATTTCAAGCATGATAACACTACAAATATATACACATATTGCACATAAAGCCCTAACTATGACATTTATTCTTATTGAAGCAGCTTCGATCTCTAAGAATGTAAGACCTACGATTCCTTCTCCAATACCATTGGGGTATCATCTAGAACTTAAAATACAAAAAATTAGACTAAGGAAAATTTAATCCAAGGGAAACTAAGGCAAAAAAGATGAAGGAAAAATAGAGATAACCAAAAAGTAGAAGGCTTGGGAAGGGTGGTGCATGACGGCGGTGTGGTGGTGGACACTACGATAGTGTGGCAATGGTGTGGTGGCAGTTAAGGGTGGTAGTGATGGTTTGAAGCCGGGGTGGTGATGGTTAGCAGCAAAGGTGGCGGGGATGGCGGTGCTTATATTGATTAATAAAATTTGAATATTTTGATTTTGAATATACATAGAAGTAGATATATTTAGTGTTAGGGTTGATTGTGAATTTGAATACGTTGACTATTTATAAGTAGATATGTTGAATATATTTATTATTTGTAAGTTAGTATAGAATTTGAATGGTGATTGTGAATATATCTTCATCATCGTCATCATCATATTTAGTATAATAGAGTAAGAATAGGAAAATATGTAAATATATCTCGTTGGAAATTATATTATTTGAGATTAAGTATAGAAATAAGATAATAAAATTTTAAGTAAAGAAAAATATTATATTTTATTTAAGTATATATATATATATATATATATAGATTTAGGATCTTATATGAACATTTTTTACTATACAAATATAGGAACGATTGTCTGCCATTAGATCACCTAATTGTATATAATGAGGACCTTTGGATCTACTAGATATGTTGCGTGTGTATTGTTACATCTGTCTCTCCTTCTCTTTCATTTCCTTCCTACCCCGACTAACTATCCTTCCTCGACTACTCGGGTTTCTATTCTTTACCGCTGCATCCATATCTTGCTCATCGTCTTCAACCGATCGAAGCTCCCATCCTTCATTCTAATCTCGACCAGGTAATAAATCTTTTGATTGTTTCACCAATCTTCATTTTTTTTCCATTTCTCAACCATTCTTCATCCTTAGTTCTTGACCTTGCATCTATATGTGGTTTTTGCTTATCTTTGTCGGCATCTTCTTATCTCCGTTCGTCTTTTCACCCAACCGAAGCTCACATCCTCCATTAAATTATTTCTTTCTCTGCTAATCATCGCGGTTGCTCCTTCTCCTTTATTTTTCACCATTTATTCCCCAACATTTCTACTCTTATTACTGAGGAAATTAGTCACTAATTACAGTATTAAACTAGTAAATATCTTCATTGTTGTTACATTATTATCTAATCCAGTGTTCGTTAAGCTTATTTTTTATGTTTATTTGGCATATTTTTGTTTTGGTTTTCTACTATTCAGATAGCTTATAATGGTTCAAACGTATATCCATTTATTTAACCTTTCCCTTCGATCAAAGTTTAGTCAATTTAGACTTTGATTCATTATGTTCATGTACATGTCATATTATTGCAGAGTTGATACAAATGATTTCTGCTGTAGAGAGTTGCAGGATTGTTGAAGAATTATGGTGCATATAGTTGTAGGGTATTTCAAGTTTGTTTGTTGTATTGATTTTTTTTTACTTTAAATTGGTGATTTTATATAGTGGATTATGTAATAGAGATTGGTTATTTTGTATGTTACAAGTGTGTGTGTGTGTATATATATATATTTATATATATGTTAGACATAATCTTTTAGTATATTATTAGTTTTCTTGTATTTATGTGTGGAAAATGACCTATTTTGGTTTCTATTTTGTGATGTTCAAATTGGTTTGAATGCTTAAAAAATGGATCCGTGTACTTAAACTTCTTCTTTGATCAAATTTTAGTTAATTTGGAGTCTGATTTGTTATGTTCATTTACATGTTTTATTATTACAGATTTGATACACAAGGAATTCTGGTGATACACAAGGAATTTTAGGTCAGTTTCTTCTATTCATCTTATTTTCTTTATATTGATGATTTTCTACAGTGAATTATATGTTAGTACGTATATATGTTGGGCATAATCTTCTAGCATATTATTAGTTGCCCTACATTTATGTGTGTTAAATAGCCTATTTTGGTTTCTATTTTATGATGTTTAGATTGGTTTGAATGGTTAAAATATAGATCCACCTACTTAAACTTCTCCTTTTATCAAATTATAGTCAATTTAGAGTCTGATTTGTTATGTTTATTTACATATTTTATTATTGTAGATTTGAAATAGAAGGAATTCTGGTGATACACAAGGAATTTTAGGTTTGTTTCTTTTATTCATCTTGTTTACGTTATATTGGTGATTTTCTATAGTTTATTATATGTTAGTATGTTTATATGTTGGACATCATCTTCTAGTATATTATTAGTTGTGTTGTATTTGTATGGTAAAATGGCCTATTTTGGTTTCTTTTTTGTGATGTTCGAATTGGTTTGAATGGATCAAAAATAGATCCATCTTCTTAAACTTCTCCTTTTATCAATTTAGTCAATTTAGATTCTTATTTGTTATGTTCATTTACATGTTTTATTATTGTAGATTTCATACACAAGGAATTCTAGTGTATATAGCTACAGGGTATTTCAGGTATATTTCTTCTATTCATCTTGTTTACTTTAGATTAGCGATTTTATGCAATGGATTATATAGTAGAGATTGGTTATTTTGTATATTACAAGTCTATGTATATATAATGGACATAATCAATTAAAATGTTGAGTTATGTGAGATTTTTATTAAATTTAACCAAAAGTTTTAGCCATGATATTATACCTTTGTATTCTACAAAATTAAGCATTGTGTTATAATTTTTGTTTGTTTGATTTCATAATATTAGTGGATTAGATAGTAGCAATGGGTGAAAATCCATATTTGCTATTTTGTTATCAGTTTAATCTTCATACACTTTTTTCATCTTAATTTTCTTGTTTGTGATAGATTTATTTGTTTTATTATATAGGCATTATGAGTAACAAACATGATTCTTTTTCTCCCTTAAAGTTAAATGATGTTGATAGTGGGTTGGTGACTCCCAAGTCAATACCCCACACATCTCCTAGTGGAACAAAAAAATAATGGACACCTTGCTGTTCACCATAAATAGTCCCTTTTGTGGGAATGAGATTTGAATCTTTGGATGGTGGGATTAAGTTCTACAAGAATTATGCATATACTTGTGGTTTTAGTGTCTGTTTATCTGGTGAAAAGAGAACTGTGAGTAATGTTGTGACGCTAAAATATCTTATTTGTACTAAGGAAGGGTTTAAACCATCGAGGAATATATGTCGTGTCCAAGGTAGTTGTGAAGGTGGAGTTAGAAGGAGAGTGGTTAATAGAGTGAGATGTCGATCTAAAATGTGTCTTAAGTATAACATTGAAGGGTTTTAGGTGATTTCAAATTTTTATGAAGAGCATAATCACCTTCTAACTACCCTTGGTGTTAGACAATTTCTAAAAGAGGGGAGGAATTTGACTATCATGCATAAGAAGTTCATTATAGATAATGCCATGATGAACATTAGGGCATCCAAATCATTTCAGTTATTCAAGGAATATATGGGAGGGTATAAGAATGTAGGTGCTTCATTACAGGATTTTAAGAATTATTCTAGGGATGTGAAGTGTTACATTAGAGATTCTAATTCTAATATGTTTGTGGAAATCTTTTGAAAGAATATGGAGAATTGGAGTGTATATTATTTTGATTATATGGTTGATGATAGTGGAGTGCTTGTTTGTACCTTTTGGGCTAATCCTATATTTAGGAAAAATTACTCTCTATTTGGTGATATAATTTCATTTGATTGTACTTACGGTATAAATAAGTAAAATTTAATTTTTTTCACTATTTACTAGGGTTGATCATCACAAAAAGTGTCACCTTTGGAGGAGGGTTAATAGCTCATGAAAATATTGGTTCATTTCAGTGGATATTTGAGACATTCTCGAAGGCTATGGGAAATATTGAGCCTTATTTTATAATAACTTACCAAGATCCTATAATAAAATTTTCCATAGAGAGGGTTTTCAAGAAGACTCACCATAGATTTTGCATGTGGCACATTATGAATACATTGCCCAAAAAAATTGGTCCTTCAATTCGGGATTTTGATTTCATAAACATGTTATTTGCATGTGTGTGGAGTGTACAACTTGAACCTAAGGAGTTCGAGTATAAGTGGATGGGGATAATTGTTGAATTTGGTTTGGAGGTGCATGAATGGCTTGCTCATATGTTTGATATAAGAAACTTATGGATACCTGCATATTGTAGAGACTTGTTATGGGAGGGATTCTAAGAAAAGACTTCAAGATCAAAGAGTGAGAATAGCTTTTTTAGGGCTTTCACTAATAATCAGTGTACTATAGTTGAGTTTTGTATGTGCTATGAGAGTGCATTGGATGGACAAAGGTATAAACAATTGGAGCTAAATAAGGTATCACACTTGTTATATCCCGAACTTAGGACTCCCCTTAAATTGGAAAAGCATGCATTTGAGGTTTATACCTATATTATATTTTTTGAGTTTCAAATTGAGATTTTGGTCACTTCATTTTCATGTGGACTTGATGATTTTATGAGGGAAGGTGATTTAGAGATTGCTATGGTTGGTGAACTTGATATGTCAAATTGTAAGAGTACTTTTCAGGTGGTATATAATACAATAGACCAAGATATTAATTGCTCGTGTAAGATGTTCAAACATCCGGGATTCCATGTAGCCATATACTTTGGGTTTTGAATGGAAAAGGAGTAGACTATATTCCTACTCAGTTGGTAGTAAATTGGTGGACTAAAGTTGCCTTCAAAAAGCTAATCTATGATATAGAAGGGAACCCATTGGAACAATGTTCGAAAGTTGATGATATGAAGACTAATTTGAGAAGGTTATGGTCTGAAATGTTTGAATGTCAACCTAGTTGAAGGAAAACAAGAAGGTATCCATGAATTTATAAGAGTTCTTAAAGATTTTAAGAAGAAATGGAGTGAGAATAATAGTAGCGATAAGCCTTCAAACAAATCAGATACCATTGAATCCTTAATTGGGATAAATACTCCGAGTGAAGTTAACATTCAACTCCCATATCAATCCAAGAATAAAGGAAGTTTAAAGAGGATCAAAGGTTGAAAGAAAAGGCCATTAAGCAACAAAAGAAGATGATAAGAAAGTGCAAGGAATGTGGAGAGTATGCAGGCCATGATAGTCAGAAGCGTCTTACTAAATCAAAATTGAAATCAAAGGTAAAACAAATCATTTTACTTCTTCATCTAAATCTACAATTATTATTTTTTAATTCCTTATTTCAAACTGTAACTAATGTTAATTTTTTATATGTCAATGATAGATTTTGGAATAAAAGATGGGAGTTGGATGTCAACTTTTTTTCTCAACTTCATGAAGGTATTGGTCCTTGATGCTTGTAGTTTAGATGATAGTGGGAGGTTTCTTTTAGAAGTTCTATAAGGTGCAATTCAAGGAGTTGTTAAATTTTGAATCATGGAGGAATTTTTTCCTCGTCATATTGTATAATTAAATGAATGCATATTTCATCAGTATGTTTTTTTTGTTGGAATATGCATGCCTTTGGATGGAAATTAGAGGGTTTATGGGTTAAAGGGTTTAGGTTCTAATGTTTATATGCTTTAGGGTATATGGTTTAGTGTTTAGAGGATTTAGGATTGACAGTTTTTAGGGTTTAGGGTTTAAGGTTTAGAGGGTTTAGGGTTTATAGGGTTTTGGGAGTTTAGGGTTTAGGGTGTATGGTTTATGGTTTAGAGGAGTTAGGGGTTAGGGTTTAGATGTTTTAGAGTTTAAGGTTTAGAGTATATGGGGTTTAGGGATTAAGGTTTAGAGGGTTGAGGGTTTAGAGGGTTTAGGGTTTAGGGGCTTTAGTGTTTAGTGTTTAGGGTTTATTGTTTAGAGGGTTTAGGGTTTAGGGTTTAGAGGTTCTGATATCTAGTTTAGATATAGGTTTGGGTTAGATTTTTTGTTAGGTATTAATTAAATCTTGATTATTGATTAAATATTAATCTAATTGATGAAATTGGTTCCTATGTTTGTATTTTAAGAAGAGAAATATTGATATATATATATATATATATAGTTTATCGTTAGATAGTATACTAATTATCATATTTATTATAATAGAGCCTAACCTTTACCCTAACCAATAACAAACCACAATAGTAACCCTAAACCTAATAAACCCTAACTCTAACCATAATAAACTCTAAACTATACTAAATTAGTATATTTAGTCGCAAATAATAACCCTTTTATTAATATTATCGTATATAAAAATCAAGTAGATTATATATATACATATATATAAAGTGAAATAATATGATATCATTAAAATTTTAGTTAAGAAAGAATATATAATAGTGTGATATAAGATAATATACTTGTAGATTTACTCAAAATTCACCGAATAGATCAAACCTTGTAGATTTTATCCTTCATGATTCCAAGTCTACTTTGGCTTAATAATATTTAAAGCTATATAAAAAAATATATTTAAATTTTTACTACGCATAATATTATAGTAATATTTTTTTTGGTAAGTAAAATTTTATAAATACCAAAAATAAAAATATGTACAAACTAAGTTAGACCACCAAGTCATCTATACAATCCTTATATTGGTCATATTTATTGACTCAATGAGAGGCAAAGGTCCTACTCAACACTATAAAGTATATATCTTTAAGAAATAGAAGAGAGTGTTGAGTCCTATTACAAAATATCCTAGAATTCCTTTCTTGCCAAATAGAGTGTATGAATGTGACTAAAAGGGCTCGAAGCATGTCCTTCTTCCTCTTGCATTGCTTTGTGGTTTTAGCCAAGATCTTTATTTCTGTCTCCTATGAGTGGATATGATCTCTCTAGTTAAAGTATCTTCGGATTTTTTTCCCCATATCTCTTGATTATATGGGCAGTCAAATATAAGATGCTTAATGTCCTCCTCTTGACTTGTAGTGCAAAGGCTACACTATGTATCCTCAAGAAGGTTTAATTGCTTTAGTCTCACCTTGGTCATTAATTTATTTTGGATGGCTAACCATGCAATAAATTGTTGTTTGGGTGCAACCAAACCACACCAGGCAATGGGCCACCACCATACTTTTTCACCCTTATGTCTAGCATGATCATACATTTTTTACATATTATAGGTTCCATCCTTCTTTTAGAACTTTTTCATACCTTGATATTAAGAAAAAAGAGCTTTGAATTGGTCTCTGAGATTGAAAATTTGATGCAGCTGCCATGAGCACCGATGGACTGAGTTGAAAGACCACAAAGGTTGGGTGCTTAGATGAATTGAATGGACCTATTTAACTCAAAGAGAATCTTTTTTAGTAGCATAAGTTCTAAATTATTTTTCCCATTGCCACTTAATTCCACTGATGCACATCAATTAGTCCCAGTCACCCTCCCTCTTTGGTAAGCAAACCTACTTCCAATCCACCAGGGCTTTCTTTGAAGTATTAATCTTACCAGTTTAAAGAAACTGTCTGCACACACACTCAATTTGATGAATCTGTTTCCTTAGGAAAATGAAGACCTAAGACTAATACAATTGGAAACTAAAAATTACAAATTTCAAAAGCTAGGCTTGACCTGCATAGGACAGAAGATGGGATTGCCAGCTTGTAACCTTCTTTGCTATTTTCTGCATCAAACCTTGAAGTGGGGAAGTTGTTAATCTTAATGAGGATAAAGGAACTCCTAAATAGGTGAAAGGAAAGCTACCTTTAGAGAATTGAGTGTGATGCAAAATTTAGCACCTTGTTATATCATCCACACCACCATAGAAGATGTTGCTCTTTTGAGGGTGAATAACAAGACCGGATCTATCTGAGAAATCCTTTCACACTGGTGAGACCATTAACCTACTTAATATCACCCCTAAAAAAGAGAAGCATATATTCTACAAAATCCAAGTTTATAATCTTCAAACCTTTTCACCTAGGATGCCCTTTAAAGTCCTTATCACTCCATAAAAGTTTGAGAGATCTAGTTAAGTACTCAGCCACTAAAACAAATAGGTAAGGGGAAAGAGGGTCCCCTTGCTGGCCTTTGAAAGGTTTATTCAGTTCCCCATTTGGAGAAAGAGAGTAAGCTACAAAACTAAAATAAGCCATGATCCATCTAACTACTTGGAGGGGAAAACCATAAGCATAAAGAACTTCCTGCAGAAACCCCCAGTGGATTGAGCCATATGCTTTCTTAATGTCCACTTTTATCATGCATCTAGGATAAATATGCTTTTGGGAATATTTCCTAACCAACTATGCAGCTAACAACACATTTTCTCCAATATGCCTACCTTTTACAAAACTAGATTGGGCCCGGTCAATAAGATCAAACATTAAATTCTTTAGCCTAGCAGTTAGAATTTTAGAGATAATCTTGTACAAAACTCCACAACAAGCAATCGACCTATAATCACTTACCCTGGTAGCATTTTCTTTCTTTGGTATGAGAGTTAAGGAAGTGATGTTGAGCTCAGGTGGAAGATATCTAGTAGTGAAGAAACTCTGCACTATAGGGGTGATATCTACCCCTATAACCTTCCATGAATTTTTAAAGAATACAGCAGTAAAGCCATCAACTCCAGAGGATATATAGTCTCCAATAGAAAAAACAGCCTCCCTAACCTCCTATTGAGAAATTAGAGCAAGGATGTGGTACTTATGAGAATCTTGAAGAGTTATACCTTGCATAATAACTGTTGATTCAACTAAACCTGAGTCATACCCTTTAGATCCAAATAGATCTTTATAAAATTGGATAAAAGATTTAGAGATGCACTCAGGGTCAGAAGTAGATACCCCTAAATCCAGCTCAATATGCTGAATGGAATTCATATTTTGGTTACCTTTCATCTTAGCAAAGAAGTATTTATGATTTGCACCCCCACATTCAACTAGTGAATTTTCGACATCTTCTTGAGAAAGCTTTCATAGCATCTAGAAATTTTGTTGAGGTCCTCTTCACATTCATGCATTTTAGCTGTAAGATCCTTGTTACTGATATCCTACATTAGCTTCCTTTGGGACTTATATAGAGCCTTCCTATCCTCCTCCATTTTATGCTCTAGCGATCTGTATTTAACCTCGTTAAACTCTTTAAAAATATTCTTCAATTTTTGGAGGTTCTTGTAGATATTCATAAGAGGATTACTATAGGAAAAACCTCTCCAATGTTCCTTGATGTTGTCCAAGAAGTGATCATCTTCATTCCAAAATTTATTAAATCTAAAAGGTCTCTTCCTAGCAGTCTGAATCCCTCTATGAACTTGGACTAATCAGTGGTTAGATATCAGAGGGGGATTAAAATCTTTAAAAGAGTTGGTGAACTCTTTAAGCCAGGGCACATTCACCATAGCCCTATATAGCTTACAAGCTATTGCCTCATCCCCATTCCTTTTGTTCATCCAGGTAAGAAAGCAACCATGTCCTTTAAGATCTCTCAGCCCTAGAAGATTAATACAGTGAGAGAAATCTTGCATGTCTTATGTAAGTGGCATGTCCCCTCCCTACTTCTGAGTAAGGTGAAGGATTATGTTAAAATCTCCCACTATAATCATAGGAACAATGCCCCTTTTATTATGCTCTAACCATTTCCAAAGGCTTTTCCTAGCTTAACCCATATTAAAGGCATAGATGAATCCCACAACAAAATGAAATTTACCATCTAAAGTCATAACACCACAAAGAATACCTTAGGCACATGTATCAATATGGTTCATAGACCAGATGAATGGATCCCAAAGCACCCATGCTCTAAATACTATATGCCTTATTAACCTTAACTCTATTGTCCCGTAAACCAATAAGGGAGCAATTGCTTTGCTTGATCCATCCTCAAACCTCCCTTTATTTGGGTGGATCATTTATGTCTCTTATATTCCAACTAGAAAACATGGGAACTTGAGTCATGAGGATGACTTGTCAGTTTTTGAGTCTAACCCAGGTTGTGAGACATATTAGAGTCCTTGAGAGCATGAAACTGATTCCCACTAATTCCTATATTCAGAGCACCTCATGCATTTGATTCATATGATTTGGTTGGGATAGTCAGCTGATTCTTGTGATCTTCAATAATTATAGGTCTTACAGACTACCTATTCTCAGAATTGGATGCTCTTGCACCTTTAGAGGTTTCTTTGTGGTTTGTAGCTTGCCTTCTGTCCCTGATCACCATCCATTCTTGGTGTGTTCGAGGCTCAGTAGCTTGATGGTTCTTCTAAAGTTGTAAGTAGGTCCACTCATTATGAGATGGATCATTACATTTATGACAAAATGTGAGTTTCTATTCAAATTGGACCGATTGATTTATGATAGACCCATCCGGATCTCTGATTAATATGGTCTTACATAATGGCTTTTTAGTATCAACTTCGACCAACACCTTAAGATAAGCAATCCTATATTTCCTCAAGGTGATAGCATCAGTGCAAATAGGAGTTCTAATTGTGCTCATAATCATGCTTAGGGATTTATTAAACCAATATTCTAATGGCCGTTGAGGTAACTTAACCCACAAAGGAAAAAATTACAACTTAGTCTTTGTGAGCTTTAATTTTCTTCTCCATCTTTTCAGAATAACAGGTATACTATAATATGTCCAATATTGATTTGGAATCTGGTCACAATTTACTGTAGATTGAAACTTGAATAAGAAGAATCCATCATCATGACAAATAATTTTAGGTATAGCCACACGATTCCATTGAGATTTAACAAAACCCAACATTTGATTGAAAGAAAGATCATGACCATACACATATCCTATTAAGGTGTGTTGGTATTCCTCCATTTCCTTATCAACTTTCGCCTTTTCTAGATTAGCCACAATTTGCCCCTCTTCAATATGTGGTGGAACATAATTAAGAGGCATGCATTGGTTAGGGTTGTAATTAGAAGCAACTTTGTCCCTCCAGTAAAATCCAACTGACCCCGAGATAAAGAAGAAATTAATGTGGATCCATCCCAATCAGCTAAAATATCTCTTGACTCCTTGATTAAAGAAGTCTCAGAACCATTGTGGATAAATTGACTATTCGAATAATGATCATCAGGTTTAGGGTTTAGACAATTATCATTCAATTTTATCACATTTGAATGAACACCCTGGAATTCCTACCATTATTTATGTTTTCATCCAAGTTATATCCTCCTGCATTTGATTTCGAATTTTTTAAGCACGAGGGTAAATAATTATCTTCCTCAACAATTAAATCTTCAGAAAGTCAAATATGTGCTGCATCCAGTGAACCATCACCAGATTTCAAACTCCTCAGAATTTGGCGTTGTCCTGAATTCCTTGAACCATCTGATGATTTCTTATTTCTGGCCATGAGAACTACCGTGAGTTTTGCCTAGAGAAGGAACTAGGCCAAGAGAAGAAGGAACACCAATGTATTTTGACTATACTCTTTATAGTAATATTATTGATTTATTATTTTTACCAATGTGAAAGGTCAATAGCCGTGCACAATAGTTACCATAGATGATAGATATATATAAGGATCTGCATACAGGATATAGCCATTAGATCTTCAATGTTGCGAAAAAGCATTATGTAAGTAATTTCAAACAAAACTTTGTATTATTTTACAAAATAGTTGACATGTCTATTTTTTCAATCAATATTAGATATTTAAAAAAAAAAAGAAATGGTGAGAGGACAAACTGAGGTTCGAAGGGAGATAAACTTGGAGGTAGAAGAGGTGCCAGGGTTCCATGGCCACATAGGCAATTAATGATGATCAAATAGTTGATGATGTTATGGGTCATCATTAGGGCCCCAAGAGGAGCATAAGATGCATCAGGGCTCTTTTTCTTCCATTTCAATTGGAAGCCACACTTCATCATCACACGTAGCTAATACATCGTCATCATTTAATCCTTCTCTACTTGTTGCTAGCATTGTTGAGGTTTTGGAAATATTTCGTTCATAGTATACTATACTTCAAACACATCAAGACATGATCCAAAGATGATAACAACAACAACACTTAGATCAATTGATGATGTTGAACAGTCATAGTAGCAACCCAATGATGATGACTCATATTAGAGGTTTTTTTATTTATTTATTTTGAGAATATGGATGCCTCAACAATTATTATTAAATCACATTCTTTTGGCTACTTCGATAGATAAACCTTTATCATTTATTATTGTTGTTCGTTTTCAAAAAGTTATATATAATGTTACTAAATATTTTTGAAAATAATTTATAATTTAAAGGAATACTAGGAAAATTAAAAGTCATTTTAAATAACATAAATTAAAAAAATTCTCGAGATTTTCTTTAAAAAAATATGTGAAATAATATTATTTACGATGACAATATCATTCAAAATACTATTATTTGTGGCAACAATGCCGTCTAAAATTGTTTTATTTTATTTAAAAAATAATAATTGATTGGATATCATTGCAAATAATATTACTTCGGATGACTTTGTTGCTGCAAATGATGGTAATTTAGAATGAACTTTTTTGTGATGATTTTTTTCCTTTGCTGTGAATATGACAAAGCATTTATGATATATATATATTTTAAAAATGTACTTCTAATGATGAGTAAACTTTTGCAGACGACAAATATCGACACGAGAGATTGGTTTTCTTGTAGTAAAATTATTTTTAAAATATATTTCTTAAAACTAACATGTCTTTAGGTTATATTAATGTTGATAAAGTTGTTGTAAATACTAACAAGAAACAATAACTTTTGAGTTTTTTCTTACTAGAGGTACAATTGAAGTGTTAAACAAATTTAATAGCATGAATTTATCTTAATCCAAAAGTATTTTTATATAAAAAATGATGTTAATTGTAAATAGTGAATTAACAAATATTATCAACTATATAAAAACTTAGGCTCATTTTAATATGTTATTTAGAAATAAGAGTTTGACAAGGTAAAATATTATACAAATTTGTTTAATGAACATTAATTAAAGTAGTTTCTAAAATTAGTATATGTAGTCATTTTAATCTATTATTTTTTGACTTATAAAAGACATTAAAAGATAGTCTATTTAAAAGTAAATGAAATATATATAATTTTAATATTTATGGCGGGTCATAAACCGACTCCAACTAGACCAGCTTCCTGTCCCACTTCAATTTGATTAATGATCGGGTCTACTCTCCTCCTACTAACTAAATATGTTAGAGTATGTTTGAGTAACCAGGAATTATAATTATTAATTATTATAGTTGAGTTTTAAATTTTATTTTAAAAAAAACTTATCAAAATTTATCTAAAATTTAAAAAATTCAAAATTTTATACTAAAAAAAAACTATTACTCTTCTTTCGCAAGGTTGTCCAAATATATCATTAGTAATATCACCAATTTTCGGCAGCAGTTTTATTTTATATCATCTTTAATTTATACATGCGTTAGCCGGTTGTTCAGTTTGTATTAGTTTGAAGGCTTCGCACCAGTTTATATTTCGGAGTTAGACATGCTTGGTAATTAGTGCCAAACACGATCACCGAGGGGATAACTACATCGGGGCTTTCACCTAATTTTGCAAACAACAGGGTTCCGTTTAACTCAAGTATTTAGTTAAACCACTAAAGGAAACAATTATATTTTTGATTACTCATATAAATTATAAAAATTATAAAAAACAAGACTATATGATATTTTCAATATAACTATAATAGTTATATTTTTATATTATAATATATTATTTAAAAAATTAATTGTCAAAATTTATTTTCAAAATAAGTATGCACAACTATCTAAGGACAAATAAAGCATGCTTTTTTTTTCCTTGGCTGGAACCTCCAGCTCAACAAGCCTTTAATAAAATTGAATGTCCTTGCACATGTTATTTTTTCATTATATATATCTTTAGTCCAAAAGGTTATTACGTGTATCGAATATATACATCCCCTCAGGATACTATACTTTTAGTATATTTTAAATATAGTTATATATAATTATAGTATGTCTATAATTAATTACTTTATACTCATAAATATATAATTACTCTATTATTATAGAGAAGATATAATTAAAATATACTAAAGGTACATTGATCGGATATATATATTCGATTTACCAGATATATTTATCCTTAAAACCTATATGTTCAAGGCTTAAAGTTAGAGATGACAATTAGACGAATTTTAATTTATGGATGTATAAATAGATATTGATTTAAAAAAAAGAAAAAAATATATATCGAGTTTCGGTGTGAATATGGATATGGAAAAGAAATTTTTAAGTCAATATCTGTTTTTATATTCATATGCATATCTCCATCTACTTATTCAATATAAAATTATATTTTTATACTCATTTATATAGCCTTTAATATTTTTTTAAGATTAAAAGTGAAAATATAATTAAATTCTAATAATTTAAGTATATATTTCTAATATTGAATATTTTTTATTTTAAATCTAATGGATTTTAATTGAAATTTGATGAATTTTATTTGATAAATATATAAATAAATATAAATATAGATATAAAAGAGAAAACAATTCCTATTAAATTTAAAAATAAATAAAGATATAATTTTTTTATATCAAATTTAAATACCAAATAAAAAATATTTAATCCATACACGTCTCTGCTTGCAGTCCGGGTATAACCGTACGGGCGTAGCCTAACGGTTGAGGCATGGTTAGTTGGTGCAAGAGGTCCTAGGTTCGAATTTCATGGCAGCGTGGGAGTTTCAACCTTCTAATGTGTGGGTGACTCCTTGTGGGCACCATGGACACTGGACCGCTATGTTCTTAACCGTTGGGTCACCGTGATTTACCTTCCTCCAACCAAGGCCGTCGGACAGGCAGGTTGGGGGCCCTGGGGGCGAGTGATTTCGCCTTTTGGTGCAATAATCCCATTAACCCATGTGCACCTCAAGTGGTAACAACATCCGAGCAAACTTGTCTCGGTAATAGCCAATTTAATTGTACAAGTACACTACATATCGGTGAGTTGGTACATATTTTGTCCTCCGAACCAAGAACAAGAAGTGAACAACCAGGGGTTGAAAATTCTCTGAAAACATGGTTGAAATTGCCCTTCGAAACCCCTTCATTGTGGTGCGCAATTTTTTTAAACTATCATTCCATAATTGTGAGCCGGGCTCGAGAAGGGAAAAACATAAAGAAACAAGCATGGACTATTTATGAATTGAATATTTATTTTAAATATTTGACAAAAATTGAAACATTTATACTACAGAATAAAAAATTTGATTTTTTGATGAAAACTTTATAAAATTAATAAATATTAAATTAATTCAATTTGAATTGATTTGATCAAAGTAGAAAATTTAAAATGATAATATCACGTGATAATATTTTTATATGTACCTTAAATTACATAATATTCAACAAATAATTCTAAATTTCTCATATTAGCTAAATTTATAACAAAAATAAAATATACAAATTTTTATGAAAACAAACAAAGATCAAATATACAAAATGTTCTCCAACTTTACGATAGGGAAAATATTTAAAGAGTAAATTATGATATATATATATATATATATATATATATATGAGAAATATATATATTTTAGAATATGTATGTATCTATGTGTACTACTTACCATATCATATATTATTTATATATATTACATTAAATATTTTATTTATTTTTTATTTTTTACTGGATTAATTATTAATTTGATCCAAAAAATTATATTGGTTATTAGATTTTTAGAATCGATTCAATTTGTAAAATATCTAATTATATGAATAGTCCTAATTAAAATGTCTTCTTTTTCAATCGACTTGCCTATGCCTCTATTTTTCAGAGGTCCTAGGTAAACTTTTGCTATACCATAAGTCGTTCTTGTTTGGGCGTACCTACATTTATTAGGGTTTGTTTTCCTTGGTATATTTTTGCTGATATGAAGACATCTTATTTAATCCCATCTTATTTATATTGATTTCATTTATAATTTATAAAAACAACTCGAGGCAAACATGTCCTCTCACTCAATTATTAGTAGATTCTTTTTTCCTGAAACACAAAAGTAAAAGCAAAAAGCTTCTTCAAGCATGCTGCAGGGACATTCGATTGAGCCCACGTTATGGTAGGTTAGCGAACTTGGATCCGTACTAGATACTTCTCGGATCATCGTATCGGAATGACTAGCATTGATCGGACCCCTTTCATGTTACGTACACTAAAATTTGCAATCGCCATGAATATATATATATTGTGCTGAAATATCTAGTGTAATATACCAATTAGTGAAAGGGATTGATTTACCAATGGATAGAGCAGCCTAATAGCAAGAACTAAAAGTCACAATATAGATTAACCAAAAAAAAATAAAAAAGAGGTGTAAATATATTATGTATATCTCAAAACAGGCATACAAATCTACTTACTATTAACCTTAATCTAAAACACAAAAACAAAACTCAAAACTTCATCGCTGATTCCTACATAATAACTCATACAACAGAAACCGAGGAAAAAGAGAAGCACAAGAAATTAATAATATATGACATTCAAGAAGCAGAAATTTATAATTGAATAACTTACAAAGATCAATGAAGAAAGAAAGAAAGAAAGCAGTGAACAAAACTCAAATTACTATTTCATTCTCCTTCGACAACATCAACACTAGCAGAACAAAACAACAGACTTCTAAAAATATTTTTCAAAGCAGCACAGGGCACCTCCTTAACTATATTCCTAATGCCTCCGCTTCCTCCTCCGCCTCTTTCTTTCACCTTATCTTTTCCATTCTTCTTCTTGTTCTTGCAGCCTGCAGATCCATTGATATTCGTCACCTTCTCTTTAACTCTTCCAATACACTTCTTGGTCTTCTCATTCACACTTTCTTTCCTCGTAAAAGTATAGCTCCTTAGATAAAGCTGCCTGCATGAGATACTATCCACCACCTTAGGATGCGGCAGGCGGTGGTGGCTGTGGTGGCCGGAGGTGGTGGAAGAAGAAGAAGATCTAAAGCTCAATGATCGGACGAACTCCGCATCGGATTCAGGCCATTTGTAGAGATTGACATAAGTGGCTCTCACTACCCTTGTTGGTACCCTAGTGTCATTGACACAAGAAGAGATGCAAACTGAGCTCATGTTTCTTTTTCGGTTCTTTGACAAAATAGTCGGCTAAGTCCTTTTGGGAACTTTAGTGGTAGCAGAGAGGGGAGTGCTGTGGTAAATGGGAGTATTTTTAAATATATATTATAAGGGGTTTTGTGGATATAATTAATATGACAAGAAGCCTTGGATTGAAAGAAAAGATTTGAGTGCAAGAGATAAGAGAGACAGAAGTAGAAAATAGGATACCACATGATCGATCATCTTCTTTTCTTTATTTTCATCTTCTTCCTTTCCTTTTTCTTCTTCTTTTCCCTTTTTTTTTGTGGGTTCCGAGCTTTGTGAGAGTGCGAGTGCATGGAATGATTTGGTATGATTAGTAATGACTGTGTTTTCTCATTCTTTTGTGCTGTTAGCTACCTCGAGATTTTTGTTATTTTAATATACAAAGTCATTGTACTTTTTCAACTATATATATTATATGACCATTCTGACCATGAATGATAATGATGATTGTCATGGTGCAAGGGAACGGTGGCGTAAGACATTTTCGCATACAATTTAATGCTTATTATGGAGAGGTGGAATAGAATACTCGAGAGGCTCTAAGTAGTTGGTTAAGACTCTGTCGGCTAAATGAACCGTCTACAAATATTATTTTATTTTAACCGATGTGACCCATTGCGGACGCTCTTAACTTTCATTATATTTACAATAAAATGTTTTTCAACGGGAGAAAATTATTTGGTAATGTATTAGACTGTTAATAGATGTTATTTTATTTTATCCGTACTTTAATATATATATATATAAAACTTCCCAAATAGAGCTCGAGAGATCTGGACCATTGGACATTACGATTCTGTATGGGCTGGGTTGATAATTTGATATGCCTATATACTTGGAGGTATTAAGTACGCTTCTCCATTGATGCAAATGCCAAATGGGCAGCATGTATTCAGCTATTAATTAACGCACGTTCACTTTTTTTTTTGGATGTTAAACATGGTACAAAGTCCTAAGAATAAAAGCAACTAGTATGCTCCCACGACCCAATTAACCCAAGCCCTATTTTTTTTTCCTTGACAGGAACCCAAGCCTATTTAATAATCCGGTTCTAGATCCACTGACCCGCGGCCGTGGGCCTGGCCGCACTAACCTTTTTTTTTTTTTTCTTATACACTGTTTATAAATCGGATATGTAGTACCTTATTTTTTACTAATAAAATATTTTATTTTAAAATTTACGTTACGAAAGCAAAATATAAAAATTATAGATATTACGGTCATGTTTGGGACCAGCATGGTATCCACATCATTCTTATGCTATGCACAATAGTAATTACTTCAATACAAACCTTAACGCAATATAATAAGAAACGTCTTGTATAAAATCACAAGTATTGTTAAGAAGGGATATCAACTCCTAGTACAACATAAATCAAATGGTAGTATGCAATACAAATTAGTACAAGGGATAAGGCAAAAAATATCCAAATCTATAAAAGATTCAATATGGATTGGTCACCGGATAACTCAAATTATAAGCCTTCTTCAATGATCGTGGATACTCTTGGACTTTCACGTATTCAATGATGTCAATGAGCTCATGAAGCACATTACCTAAAAAGAAGTGAAGTATCATATAATTCTTAATTATGTATATCCTTCAAGAGGTTTGTACACTACAATAAGTCATTACATATGCTACAATAATGGCCATAGGGAGCAAAAATTTGGGACCAAAATTTTAAACATAATGTGACATTGTAACTTAAATCAAAATGGGCACAAAAGAAGAAGAAGAAGAAGTTTTAGTTGATATCTTGGACTTTTTGATACGGGAAAAAAATTTATGGCTAATTTGGCATGAGAAAATATATTGGTGGCTGAATTGTCATGGAGAACTCACTATGGAAAAATATTTTCAAGGCAAACTCGCCACAAAAAAAGAATTTTTGCGGTTAACTCAACAATAATTGCCACACAAAATACCTTTTATGGTCTATTTTGCCCAAAATTGTATTTTTGTGACTAACTTGCCATAAAATTACTATATAAAAAGCATTTTTGTGGAAAGCTTGCCACAAGATTACTACAAAAAGGCATTTATGTGGCCAAAGCATATAACTATTTAGCTGTCAATGAAAATAAATGTTTTGGTGAGTATATTATGGATTAATTTAGGCCATTTAAAAAAAACTTGTATAGTACATTACTAGTATAATAATTATCCTTATTTTTTTTACTAATCTAAACAAAAACATAAAATGAATTGATTATTACTTTTATTCCTACATTTATTGTATATAAGAATTATTGATTGATAGATAAAAATATATTAACACGTGCGTGCACACACATATGCTAATTTAAAAAGTATATAATCTAATAATTTATCTATCAACATCCCAAAGTTAGCACTAGATTAGTTTGATTAAGAAAATATGTTATTTATATTATCATGCATTTGTCCTTTACATTAATAGACCTAAGCACCAAAGAAGATAGATGGACCTTAAAACCAATATATAATTTCACTAAAAGAATTTATATAGTTATAAAATAAATTTTTATTTTAGCTATAGATCAAATGTGTGATCAATTAAATCATAAATCATAGTTTCAAAAATCAAAATGGTTCTTTAATTAATATCATTAATAGTTTATTAATTTACTAGTTGGGTCAATATTTTAAACTAATCAGACTAGCTATATATATTACATATAAAAATATAAAAAATATATAAAATATATACAAAATTATATTACAAATGAATATAACTAGGCCTTGATTGGTTTTTGGCCATTTTGGTTATCTTATCACCTTTCACTAGTCTAATAGATTCTTTACTGATTTTCACTAGTTCTAAGATATTGAAGATCATAACATGAAACCATATCAGTGACTTGACATATTTATCATTTCATTAGTCGAATCGACCAGTCCAACCCATTTTTAATAATGTCATAAACAAATGATTAATCATGTAAACACTGTATGCGTGCATGTATGTACATAATATATAAGATAAGTGTTATATGTTTGAGATGGTTTAAAATTATTAATTTGACTAATTATATTAACAAAGTGAACCTTCCTTTACAAAAGTCCATGATTAAAAAACTTCATAGTTAATCATGTTTGGTTTGAATTTATACAAAGATGAATGAAATTTCAAAAAGTTTCTCAAAAATTTGGAAATGACTTATCTTGATAGGCTAACTACTATCGGTCAATGTCAGAATGGGATTTTTTTGTCGTTGTCATCATGGTAATAATTGCAGCTAATCAAGATAATGACCACAAGAATGATTGTGGTCAAGATAGAAGTAAGACACAGGAATAATTGTGGCAAATCAGGATGATGGTCATAAGAACGATCATGGCTAACCAAGATAATGATGCGCATTAATTTAGATGTTAGGCATAAGGTTACTTGTGGCTATTGAGATTGTGTCATGATACTAACTGTGGCTATTGAGATGATCACTACATGATTATGCATGGCTATTTAGATGTGTTTCATGGGAATACTCATGGCTTTTGAGTTATGGGTCAAAGAACTACTTATTGCTATAGAGACATGCATCACATCACTACTTGTGACTATCATGACGTGCATCACAAAACTAGTTATTTCTATCATAACATGTATCAAGATGTACGCTAAAGAATCACTCATGGATAATTCCATCAATAGTACCCACTAAATCACTTTTCTTGTGGCAAGAATGTTTACCACAACCTTATAGGGCATGGAAAGTGATTCCCAAAATTCTTGTGGTGAAATGCTTTTGTAATACCTTCATTTTTTACTACTGAAAATTTTCATTTTGAAAACCCTATGAAAGTAGAAAAATATAAAAAACATAGAAAAATGATGTGTTACCGCAACACCCAATATAGGATAGGCTCCAGCCTCCTGTTTTATGTTAGATACAAGGATGAGAATTAACCAACCAAAACCAAAGTAGAGTGTGCCAAAGCACATTATGTAAATATTGAAAGAAAGACTTTCAAATACTGGACTTGGATAGTCCCCAAATATTCAAATACACAAGGAGAAAATTCAACCAAAGTATATGGTTCAAATTACAGAAAACAAAGGTAGGGCATAGCCCAAAACTTTGGTTCGTTAAGGACCTCACAAAAGTCTTTGGATGTCCACGCTCTCAAAACCCATGCACAACATGAGGTTAACCTACTACTAACCATCTCCAAAAATCTGCACATGACCCTTTACTCATGGGAATGAGCAAGTGACTAAACAAACGGTCACATCAGTACGCTTCATAACAAATAAGCCAAGTTACTTCCTTAATGGAAGTCACAAGGACATAAGATTCCTGCATATAATCATAATCATACCAACATAGTTTATGCTGATTTCATATAAATAGAATACATGCTCTATCATGGTGATATCATACGTAGGAAACTTATATTATACATGGCTCATCATGCTTAGCAGCATAACACTATATCGTAGACTATTACATGAATATACTAAGTAGATTGTCCAATTATCATTAATGCTTCATTCATCCATGCACTTAATTCCACTATAGGCCATTTTCCACTTTCCTAATCCATCAGGTCATTTATATACAAGTTATTGTCTCTTTTACCATTATTTTTCTTTTACTCATATTTTTTTATTTAAACATATTCTTATTTCCAAATTCTAATCCAAATACTTAGTCAAATTGTTATCAAGTAATGGATTATGCACCACCCCATGGTCTCATATACCATGGTAGTTTATCCAAACCAAATTATATAAAGTCTAAACCAAATTATAGCAATAACTAATGGACATAAGTCCGGGCTGAAGATAAAGACCACCTAGGTAATCAAACCCTTTAGTATCGATAACCCCCTTATATATCATTAGTGTCTAGAGTAGGTAAGGCATGAGGATCTACTAGGATCCCACCTAAAGGCAGCAATAAATGCTCGAAGACAGACTAACCCTCGATAGCTAATTGAAGACTAGTTAATCCCAACCCATATACAACTCAATCATCTTTCGCTCTAAGTGATTGATACGGTATTCTTGAGGTTACATGATCATACAAGACCCATACAATATACACGCAAGGTATTGACATTAATCCCATCTTAACCATTACCATTCCCCAACCATGTGTGGGATTTCCATTAATGCTTACTCAATATTAACCAAATACCTTAGATTAATCCGTTTAAGGCTAAGGTCCATATTATGTCACCCCTTTAAAGCCATCAAATACTTATTCGAGTTTACCCATTGAGTATGTCATGAATTATAATCTATTTAATCCATCTATTAGGTTGTTAGTCCATGTCAACAGATGTATTTCACTCATTGAATAGTCACATAGCATTGTTAAGCATAGTCTCAAAGCATATCCAAGTAAAAAGATCAAAATCACACAATTTAGGCTAACCAATCGATCGGTTTGACCTAACTAGTTAATCGATTTGGCTTAGCCAAACCTAAGGTTCTCTTGTATTGATCAATCAGTTTGGCCAAAATAATCAAATATTTAGAGATCACTCAATCATTTCTGATAAACTAGTTGATGGGCTTAAGCTGAGAGCAAATCAAGGTCACCGCAAACCTACTAGTTAGTCGGTTTGGACCAATCAATTGATTATTCTAAGGACTAGTTGATTGGTTTTGCCTAAATAGTCGATAGGTTTCCTTCCAAACAACAAAAAACTACATTTTTCATGCAAATCACCCTAAAAACCCCACCACGTCCAAACTAAATCATATCATAGACTCGTACCAATACTTCATCAGTTTATAGACTAAAATGTGCTTCACAATTAATTATATCAGTCTAATTTTCCTAAATTCATGCCTTTTTTGTCAAGATTCATAAATTAATCAACATGCATCAATCTAGAACCAAATTCTCATGCAACCTTATATAATTAGAACTTTAAGGAATGTACCGCATCGCATGATTATCTAGGTCACATTTAAGAAGTAAGAATGATTTACTTGGTGTAATCAATACTTTTCCACAATTGGGAGAACTCAACCCGGAAGTTTTTCAACTTCCAAACCCTAAAAATAAAAGATAGAGCTTTAGAAATTCAATGAATAATTTCATAAATTAGAGTTCAAATCAGGAGAAAATAACTTACCAAACCTTAGAGAAAAATAGAGGAAATTTGTGCTAAAAGAGATACTCAACTTCTTCCTAAATCTAACCCTCTTTTGCTTAAAAATAAACAAGAAGGAGATAAAGGAAGGGATTAGAAGATTGGAAAGGAACTGAAACTAAAATCAAATTGGGGAGAAAAGAACACAAGGCTCGATAGCTAGGACATTTCAGTGGCTAAAAGAAAAGTGAGTGGAAGGGGTGATTTGAGCTATTTATAGCACACAAATAGGTACAAGAACGAGTGTGGTTATACTTCGATTAGAAAACCCTAATTTTTCCCATTTAAATTTGATCTCAATGGGTGGATTTTGTCAAAGATAGAATGACCTCCCTTTTAGATCTAAAATGATGATTTCTGGAGAATGAATATCGAATTTGCCTAGAAAATGTCAAACATAGAAGGGGAAATGAATAATCAATATGGAAAGGAATCTCCCAACTAAGTAGAGGCAATATGAGAATCAAAGCAAGGATTGTAGAAGTGTGCAAAGGGGAGAGAGGGGCAGAAGAGAAAACTGAGGCCATCGTCTCCCTCAATTGTCTAAATCAAACCCTCAAATCAGTTTGAGGTAGAAGCTCAAGCCAAATGCATGATAAGAAAGGTTAAGAAACTCTAAAGAATGATTTGGAATGAAATTATCAAGGTTTCATTTTGGTATAACAAGTTTTCTAGAAAACATTGAGTTTTTAAAATATATTCAGCTCGACAAACCAGTTGATTGGTTTGGGATACTAGCTAACTTTTCTACTAACTAGTTAATGGGTTTGGTTAGGCAAAACCCTTTAGCTGGAATGGCGAACCAATCGATTGGTTCATGAAAACAGTTTATTGGTTTGCCCGAAAACTCATTTTATTTAATCTTTAAAGCTTATTCAAATCCAACTTTTCATCAAACTCAATTATAGTTCCTAGTCAAAATCAAACATTATTAAGCTTTAATGAACACTACGACTTCCCATTCAACACAACCTATAAAAAGATGAGGTATTCCAGCTTTAGCCATTAAAAATCTTTCTTATTTGCCAAGAATATTCCTATGGCTAATGTGATTATTTAATGTAGTGATAGAATCCCAATAGAGTAGGTGTGGAATCTTAAATTATGACTAAAGACCACTAAGCATATAAAAAATAATATAGATAAACATATAACGTAAAATCCTAACTTTGAGGATTTTTTGAGGCTTTGAGATCCTAGTCTTGACTCAAGCATCTTTAACTTTATGTATTAATTTTTTATTTAAAGATCTTAGCCACAATACTTAGCATAAGGCCCACATTAAGCACTTATTATTAACTACAATATCTTCAACACTTATTCTATTTTGGTTTTTAATTCAATTCACTTTAGTTAAACATGGTATCAACTGTTATTTGAAATAGTTTACAATATTTTTCACTTTATCAAAATCAACTTAAAAAGTTAGTGATTAAAGGGTTAGTGGTTAAATGACAACTTGAAAGTTAAATAAGTTCAACTAAGTCCAATTACTCATTCCTTACAGGTATTTTCCAAAAAGGCCATATTATCTTTAAATTAACAAAAACCTGAAGACAACTCTTAAGCCATTGAATCTTTATTTTGATTAACCACTTCACCAAATATAAGAAAACAATTAAATACTTTATTTAAAACACTTTTATGGCGATGAAAATATTAAGAAATTATTTTCTAGAAAGTGAAAAGATGAAAATACCCCTACGTTAATTTATGTTATTATCAAATAAAATTCAAACCAAGGCCTAAATAACATAAACTAACTATTTTTATTAACAACAACACTTTTGAAAAATTTCTAGATTTTTATAAAGCACCAAAAATGTCATTATGACTTATTTGATCCATTTTATCTAAAACCCTAATATATACATACCTAATACACATTATTTAACAAAAACTTCTTGTACTTAAATTGTTTTCACACAAAAATAGGTAATATTCTAAAAAAATTATAAATTTAAAGTGAAAGGACAAAATGGAACACCTTTATTTTTTAATATTTAAAAATCTAATCTTAATGAAATCATAATCATAAAATATAGATGTTATTGCTACACCTAACATAAGTTTGGTCTCTAATACCTTCCTTATACTAAGTGCTAAGGCTAAAATGTTTCAACAAAAATAATATAACAATGAAAAGAGAATGAGAAAGACAAAATAATAAAAGCGTTATTGAGAGTATAACTTTTGATACAACAAAAATGTTAAGTAATAACTAGAACCCAAATCCCAAGGCACGACCACACAACACTGGATATGCCTACACTATCTATTTCCAAAACCTAATGTCTCAAGGTCTAATGGTCCCAAACCTATAAGATTCTAATTGCTTATTAAATAAGAATATGACCATAAAATGGATGTACTCTAAGCATGTAAAGGCCTCAAGAAAACACGTAAGAAAAAAAATATATGAAAACATGCTTGCATAATAATAGGTCATATGTGGTAATAGTAATCTGAATACATATAATCACGCCAACACATGTGATATTCACCTCTAACATGAATCAACAAAGGCCAACATATTAGGGTTGTAACAACCTCACATAAAAATCTCATGATGTCATAATGCACATTATGATAACCACCCTATAAGACCATTATTGTTATATTAATAAATAATCAAATCTTAAGTTAAACATAAGTTTAAGGCATTAATCATCAAGGATGAACCAACAATCAAGTCTAATCCAATCTAATATAATCCCAATTCAAATTCAAATTCAATTATTAAGCTTTATTTAGATGGATCAACTCAGTGAATTCAACTTAACTTTGAGAGGAATACAATACTGTAATCTATGATATTGACCGTTAATAATTAAATTAACACTCAAACTACTAACTTCCAAGATAACTAATTAAGGAAGCCCTTAAGTATGCACAAAGTTGCGTATACACACAAACATAGCACCCAAATCATTAAGTATGCATACCCTTTATAGGGTTTGTGAATCCATAAGAGAAGGAATTGATCCTTTGATGCAAAGGTTCAATTATATACATAGGGGTTAAGTTCGAGGCATGAGATTCGTTTTCCAACTCAAGTTGTATCTCACTTTAAATAATTAGTGTTTTATTTACTGTTAACTCATTATTTAAAAAATGATAAAATATGCACACAACAACCAATCAAATCAAATCCTCAGACCTTCCTTGATAACTAAGGGTCATCAACAACATCTAGACATAAGGCTTAGGCTAGACACATGCCACAACTTACCACACTCAATTCAAAACAACTCAACTTAAATCAATCCCTTAAATTCAATTATTCAAAAGTCAACAAGAAGTCAATGACAAGAATATGGTTAATACTCAACCCTAAAGTTGAATAAAAGGTAAATGAGGCCAACTTATGTTCAATCATTCAATAGTGAGGCACATTTTAGCCATTTATGACCAAATTGCCCTCATGTGCTATGTATTTCAATTTTAACCATCTTACCACTAAACACTTGCATAATTCAATGAAACTCATAAAAGGAATAATTAACATTAAAATAAGCATTTTAACATAAAATAAAAATTTTAGAAGAAAAAAAAATCAAACATGGGAAAATGTCATTTTACCCTTAGTTACATATTAAACATACTTAGCACATAAAACCCTAACTATGCATATCTAACATACCATATTTTACGTGCCTAACATACATATTATAACACGATACATTTTAACATAATTGATGGAAAAATGATAGAAAACATATTACATGGCATATATTCCCCCAAGGTTCACACAACTTTACTCACACATAACCAAAGGCTAAACATACTAAAATCCTAACATATTATGCATCAAACTCTAGTTAAAACACCTAATGAATATAATGGAATACATATCATGGCATGAAAATATTTTAGCTAGACATAAATGCCCCCATCGAGATCCATACAAAATTAAGCACATAAAACCTCATGCTTCACCTATTATCACATACTGATATTCATACATTTCACTGCAAATAATTAATTACATGATAAAAATATATACACAAGCTCTCATATAACATTTCAAAACTTATAATTACTCATTCTAAGATACTTTTCATGCTCTTGAACATATTTGCAAAAAATACGTGGATTTCATAATACATTATATCATTCTTCACATAAAGTCCTAGGAAGTCCTAACTCATGATTTCAATAATTAAACATAAAATAATTCTTATAAAACACACCCACATAACTTAAAAACATAAAGGGAATAAAGCTTTAGCAATCTTCCAAGCTAAAGGAAAATTAAAGTAAGAACCTTTAAATTCAAAATCCACTTGAATATTCTTCAAAACATAATAAAATGACCATAAAAACATATAATATCAGTTAATATATAATAAAATAAAGCTAAGAAATTTCAAAGTAAGAAGTAAGGTACCATTTGAATCAAGAAGGATAACCAAGAGGAGATGAAGTTATAATCTTCACAACTAACTAAAAGACTAACCCTCTTTACTTATTTAAAAATAAATAAGAGCTAGATAAGAAGAATTATAGAAAAGTAAAGAATAACAAGAGGATGGGAATGTTTAGTTGGTTCAAGAACAAGGGCAAAACTTTAGAAAAAAATATGAGAGAAGGGAGAAAATTAACGTTACAAGACTTAACGAAACTAAAACAACATAAGGAGTGAAAAAGAGGAAGAGTGAAAATCACCAATTTGCCCAAGGAAAAAGAAGGGGTCTACCTGTTCATTTAGTTAGATGATAGAGTGTAAGAGTTTATATAAGAAACTTATGATATACCAAAAATCAAGATAAAGAAAAGGAGGAAGGGTTTATGTTAGACCTAGCTTAGAAATGGGGATATCTGTTTGGTAGGGACAAGGAATAGGGAAGGAGAGACAAATAGTTTAGAGGGATAAAGGTGCAAAAAGGAGATAAGGTGGTACACTTAGAGTTAGAATAATATCAAGAAAAATCCCAAACATACAAAACAATTATGAAACATATCGTAATCTAATAAAAAAAAGGAATGTATAAGGTAATTTTAATAGTATAACTGCATTTTTAGGAATTTTTTCTCATTTTTTATGAAGGAAAGATAAAGAAACAGTTATTAATTAGAGAAAAAATCAAATATGCCTAAAAAATACCAAAATTTATGGGACGGTGTGAGATAAATTTAGAAACCCAAATATATAAAAATATTGGATATAAGAATAAATTTGAAGCTAATAGAATTCAAAAACATTAAATACATAAATTGCCTACATGCTAGTCGGGCTCAAAATAGTCAACCTCCAATCTTGGGCAAAGCACACTTAAGTTATGGGTTTGGTTGGTTGATCGCTAGTCTAAAACCTTATTTTCTAAGTATTTAATATAATTAATTTAATAACTTATTACCTTAAATTATTACACATGATAATAATCCATTTAGCATAAAATACACTACAATAATTTTTGTAATTATTCATACATAAAATGTTATGTTTATACTTAAGGTTTTGATTAGGGGTTATTAAGGATTATTATTGCACAAAAATTATCTTAAGCACATAATTAACCCTAAAAATATTTAAATGAAAATATGTTCTATATAAAACTTTTAGTAAAATGCCTAAAAAATATAGTGAAACACTAAAAAATAGTTAAAACCCACAATAACATAAAAAAAGAGTTCAAGAGCCTCATAGTTTCGACAAATTTATTTTGCAACCCTAATTAAGCCATATATGTTTAACTTGGTTAAAACACATAAAAAACCTAAATTATATGCTCTATACTTAAAGTATAAAATTAATATCTTAAAAATGATACATGCTCATAATTACAATTATCACACTTCTATAAAAATCCTATTATATACATATTATCATACTTGTAAAAAAAAATAACTAAGACACACACATACCACGTAATACTACTTCTAGAGGGTCTAAATGATTTACCTAGCTCCAAAAAAACCAAAAAGAAAAAAGATAGCCTAAGCTTGGATTTCCTCTCCTATGAAATCATGATCACCTTTAACAAAGAACATAAAGCTAGATACACTCATTTTAATCTACAAAATATGAAATGGAAAAAGGTAAAAACTAATAGGAAAGTAAACTAACCATTTCTCTTGAATAGATAAATTTTAGGGAAAGGATGAACACGATTTCCTTTACTTTTCTCTAAACTTCAATTCTCTATTACTTTGAAAAAAACAATAAAAACTAAAAGGTAAAGGATGAGCAAGGGTAGAAAAGAGGAAATAAGGCCTTCAACACTTAAATTATTTTGGAGAATATAGGGAATAATGTAGGAAAGAAGTTATAATGATAATATACAAAAACAAAAGTCATGCATTCCCCCTTATGGTTGGCAAAATAAGATGCGCATTCAGGTAGGTGGAAGTACCTTTGTAATACCCTATTTTTCAAAAACCCCTATTCGTTAAGGATTGTTGTGATTTCAAAATAAACTTATCTCATTAACATATTTTGTTACATCCTTTAAGAATTTAAAAAGCCTAACCACATCTTCAAAATATATCATTCTAGCTTTTTGAACCATTTTTATGGTTTTGTGATGCGGGAGCAAATACTGAAGAATTGAAATTAATAATTATGAAAAAAATTGTTCTTCATTTAAAAGGATATCCCACAAAATTTAAGATAAACGGATAGTTACATTGCTAGTTATAAATGACGCGTACTATATAAGTTATTAGGCGTATACATGCATGTGCATGGCATGCATGGAGGGCATGGATATGTGCATGGGAGGAAATAATATGTAGCTTGGACGTGTATATTAGTTGATTTAGTTAAGTAATTAATTAACTAGTAGAGTTAGAGATTAGTTGGAGAATAAAGTAGCATAAATCTACCTTTTAGGAGAATATTCTATATTCTAGTATCTTTTAGTATATTATATATTCTAGTATCTTTTAGCTAGGTATCTTTTGAAGAATTATAACTTTTAGCTACTATCTTTTAACAAAATTGTGGCTATATAAAGCTATAGAACCCACAATTGGAGATAAATGATTGATTGAATTGAATTTGAACGTAAATTACAAGTATTAAGTTCTGTGTGAGTTCATCTCAAGTTTAATCAAATATGTGTGAACTATTAATCTTGAAACCCTTAATCTCTTCATCTGCATAAATTAGAGATAAAGTCTTATATTTTCAAAAATCTATAACCCATGCCCTTCTAGTCATATTCATTGTCCAAACACATCCCAAAATCGAAGCCCTAATTTGAAAAACCCTAAACCTAATTTGAAACCTTAACCCTAGGTTTCAAACACTAACCCTATCCCTTACCCTAACTCATGAAACCATCCATCATGAAAACCTAATCATTAAATCATCATCATCATCATCTCATTATTGTCTAATCATATCCATCATTCATCCTTTAAATTTAAATCATCATCATTGAATCATCAACTCCATCAAATCATCGTCATCATTATTTTACCTTATTCAAATATCAACATTCTCAATTCACCACTTTCGAACCTTATTATTCCTAATTCCAATATAATCGAGCATTGGTTTTACATAATTAATAATTCCACATTCCCACACACATGATTTTTACTCCTATAAAACTTTTGAGCCACTTTTGGGAGTTAAACCTTTATTTTGTTCTTAATTATATAAATTATTACAGCTAATTTCTACCTAAGTTACGTTTTCTATAATACATGACATAATTTAAATATCTTATTTAGTATTTATATTATATATATAAATTTAGTTATATTAAAAATTAAAAATATTAAATTAGATTTTTTTTGAAAATGAAAAATCCAAAAAACAAGACCCATTTAAATCTTCTCACATTACCTCTAACTCTTTAGGATCACCCTTGACTATTAATCTTGGATAAATATCTAGAATATTAATGGAATCATCAAAATATCAACAAAATCATCATTACCAAGTGGGTAACCACACTCCAATTCATTACCATTTGTGTGAGTGTTTTATGCCCCAAATTGACCCATTTCCTTTCTTTCTTCCTATTGTTTGTGCCTTAATAATTTTTTATTTCTCTAATAGGACCATTTCCACCATTTATACACCATGTGCAAGCTTCAATAATTTTTTAACACTTTAGCTTTAGCTCTTTAGTGCCACTATAGGCAAAAAGGAGTTAAATCTTAGAGTTTGGCGTCATTATTCTTATTCTATTTTCCTCTTTTCAATCTTTGTGAGAATCCTTCCTTAGTTCAAAGTTATTTATAAATATCTCCCTTTTTCTTTAGTTTTAATCTCCTTTGATTTAAAATTATTTGATTAAGATCTTTATGTATACTTTTATAATCTCTTAATGGGGATTCAAGGCAATTTGGTGTGGTGGTGACGATGTAAGCTTCCACTTTTTGTCATTATCATACTTATACCAATAAATAAAATATATTTTGCTTGTGTTAAAATGTTGAATTTATTGTTATCACTTGTGTTTTAATGTATTTTGATGATTTATACTTTCTTTGGCATAATTAGCATGTTATGTGTGTAAAGTGAGGCAAAGCATGTTTTATGATGAAGTTGATATTTGCTAAGAATGACCTTGTGGTGTCATAATCATGGCAATAATTGATTCCAGAAGTTTTTTTATACAAGAATATGTTGGGGAAAACACGAAAAATGTTGATTTTGATGACCACCAAATTTGTTGTAACTCGTGAAAGAAAGAAATTTGTTTTAATTATTTGTGAATTATGATTCAAATACGATACCAAATAAAATCTTAGGATGTCTAGTTCATCATGTAATACCCCATCATAAAATCCTTTAAAATATATTTAAAATTATGTTCATATAAAATAAATGAATTTTAGTTTTGGAAAGGTCTTGAAATTTTAATAAAGTTGTGAGTGTGAATTTCAAGTGCACCAATCAACTAGTTTGCTTAACAGATTGACCGGTATGCGTAGGAACTAGCAATTTTTTTTTCAATAAACCAATCTAATGATTTTTTCAAATCGATAAATTAGTTTTCTTGAGATTTCATATCAATGTCTAATTTTTATTCGAATCTTTTTTCAAGGACTGATCAAGTGGTTAGCCCTATTTTTCTGAATTTACTTATTAATTAAAATCCTTTGATCGGGCCTTATATATTAATATTTTTATGAAATTAAAAAGTTTAAATCATGATTACAATCATTTTTATCCTAAAATTAATATGGATCAAAAGGATGATGTTTGGCCTTGATTTGGTTAACTTTAGTGTCATCTCTAAATACCCAAATTATAGCTTATATACCTTGTGATGTATTTAGTGTTATCACTTAGAAACATCCAATTTGGATAATAATGTAATTAATTTGTGATTTGTGATATCACTTGATAATTAATAAGTAATGGGTTAAGATTTTGTTTGATTCATTTTCTCCAACTTTTAGGGTAGCTAGTTGAGAGTTAGTGGCCCGGTTACTATGTGTTTTATATTTTCACTCAATATCTATTTTTTTCTCTACCAAGTTGCATTTGGTAGAGGGCATGTGCATATCTTTGAGGTATAATATTATATTATGGTAGGCCGACATGGCATCGGTATCCAATAAAGGTGGGTGAGGCATCCTAGTACAAGCCCCCTAACACTTCGCATTGTCCATTACTTAGCTGAGTGTAGTATCCCAACTTTTTATCTCTCACAGAAAATACATTCAAGGTGTGGTATCCTAACTTTTTAGATCTCTTGGCGGAGGTATTCAAGGTTTGGTGGATGAGGTATCCCAGTACAAGGCTCCTTGATGTACTTTGACTACGTAACGTGGGAATGGTACCCCATGGTGTGTTAGCTCTCACAATAGGTGTACTCGATGTGTGTTGGGTGTTGTATCCTCGAAGAAAAGCCCATTTGATGTATCTTGGCCCTGTGTGGTGGGTGTGGTATCCCATTATGTATGTGTGCTACCATAACTTTTGATCATGCTAGAAAAATGGGTGTGGTCTAATAAATTATCTTAATAACTATAAATTATGTAGTTTCTATAATATGGTTTTAAAGAATAATCTATATTATTATTCTTCTATGCTCTCCAGCAAGCATGCCTTGTTATGTTGCAATCATGAGTGCGAGTGATTTATTATGTTAGTATGCTTATCACCATGCTACTATGTGACTTCAACGTACAACATGAGCCATTATTATGTTTTAGGTAATTTATTTTATCAATAATTCACTATATTGATACTACATTTGTGTGATTATTGTGATGATCCAACTTCTGCTCCGGTGAGCAGATGATGATTTGCAAGGATATGTTTCTCGGCTAGAATATATTGAGGATGATATCGTGGGCTAGTAGGTGGCCATTACTTGGGGGTTTGATAGTTACTTTCTTATTTATTTAAGAGTTAGGCTAACCGATTGGATGTGATTTTTCCCACTATGTGGAGATAGTTTTGGTTTGTTACGGTTATTTAAAATCTTAGATTTGATACTTGTATTCAAAATTGGGAAACTCTTTTTTATCTATATTAATATTCTCATCATTGTCATTATTAATGTTGTTGTATTATTGGTGAAGCATACATTCTTTTGTGGTAGTTCCACTTTATCTTGCATCTAGCATGGGTTAGTTGATGATCACACCTCTCTCATGGTTGATGTGGTGGCAACATCCCCTGTTTTTCTTTTATAAATGCTTCTCATTTTAATTAAAATAATTTTTTTTTGGTTTAAAATTTGGGGGCATTACGAGTTGGTATCAAATCCTATGATTTTAAATTTTAATGTTACTTTATGAAAATGAATTTCTTCAGGTTCTTCCAACTTTAAGAAACTGATTTGCACTATGAGAAAGCATTGATTTGGGTTGGGTGTTGGTTTTAAATTTTCTTGGATAGGACTAGCTTCTAGATTTATGTCTAATTTCCTACCTCCATGTATACTAACTGCGTAGTTATTAGTTGGCATTTTCCCTTTTTTTTCTATTAATATAATTTAGTATTTTAGGACCTTAATGGTTGTGAACCGATGTCATGAGCATTTCATGGAGGCAGTTGGGCCTACTTTGAAATATAGATTTAGCAAGAGGAGACTTCACAGTCTCTGCTGCCACCTCCTTTCCCAGTGCCACCACTAGAGGATTAGTACCGCATTGTTGATCTTCATCACCCATCAATCTTTGAGGGTTAAAAGGACTTGTATATGTTGGAGCACTCATTGAGGGACTTTGAGAAGATTTTTGTGGCTAGTGGTTGCCCAGAGGGTAAGTGAGCGGATATTGAAGTGGTCCACTTGTGGTATCATGTTGACGAATGGTAGAGAGGTAAGTAGCCGAGAGAAGCTAATATAGATAAATGGGAGACCTTTTTTGGGAAGCTCAGGGACACTTCTATCCTACTTGCCTAATGATGGCAAAGTTTATAAGTTTATGGCATTGTGTCATGGCACGTCAATGGTGGAGGAGTGCTACAACCATTATTTGGATTTAGTTCATTTTACCTAGGACGTCAATGCTGATGATAGGATAAAGGACTTTTGGTTACAGTTAGGATTGAGCCTGAGACTCTAGGAGATGATTGTGGGGAATAGTGCATAGGATTTGTAGACCATATACGACTGTACCTTAGAGGCATTGGTGATTACGTAGGCCTGTATTGCCAAATCAGGGGCGAAGCGAAGGTTTGAGAGTGGTTAATGCCAAGGGGGAAAGAAGTAGTTCTATGCCATAGATAGTTATTAGTTGGGGATGTTACTTCACTATAGAGGACAATTGATTCAGCCAACAATGAGGCATTTAATATATCAGGAATGTGGTAAGAACCACTCAAGGACGGATTGTGCTGGGCAGTTGGTCCAGTGTCACTACTATGGATGTGACACCATCAGTTCGAGTGTCTTACCATCGATGGTAGTGTCTTACAAGGGTAGGAACACTCATAGGGTACGGTGGCTCAAACACCACCAACTTAGATGGCTTAGCCACTAGATGGTGGAGCTAGTAGGATAGTTTTGCAATAGAGGATTTAGATGCCCCATACTTTCAGCCAGGGCAGAGTTTAGCAGTGCTATAAGACCACCTTCAGGCATCCACCTGATTGCGATGAGTAAGTCAGAGGCTGACAAACAAGTGGAGGTTGTCACAGGTATGTTTAGAGTTTCTTCCTTTCCTATATATGTGTTATTAAACTCAAGTTCTTCACACTACTTTGTGTCTACTACTTTTGTAGCTAGGACAATTATAATCCATTATGATAGAATAGAGAATTTTGGTGTGATCCTATTTGGGGATAGAATTCCATGTATTTGGCTTCTAATAGACCTCATAGAACTTGAAATTCTTAACTTTGACATAATCCTTAGGATGAATATTGTAACACCTAGAATTGGTATCATTACATGGGAGCTAACTTAGAGTACTTTTAAATTGATTATCTATCTCCACAAATCAACACGAGTCAATTTAGAGTACTTTGTCCTCACTCATGAGTCATGCGCTTCTCGAATTTTTTTTAGAAAATTTTTAAAACTTTCTGGGAGGGTTAACCATTCCAAGAATTACCCCATAGCCAACATACTTAACTGTGGAACTCTTAGGATAAAATCATCAAAATGATGGTATACCATGTTTTTACAAGTATCCGTATAAATCTTTATAACACTCCCCTCAATTTGGAGGTATTACATTTACCCCTAATCAAAGAGCACAACTTCCTTATTATGCCTTAACCATTAACCGTCTAAATATAGTTTATGTCAAGAATTGTCATGCTAAGTGTCTAACTAGCTTATCCAAGTTCAGCTCATGAACCTCTTCTTTGGGGTATTACAAATATGCTCTCAATATTTCGAGCTATAATCAATTGTGCACTGGAGCATGTGGTTTTTAAGGGACCAAAGAGTGCTAGTTTCTCTTAGCGGAGGTGCAAGTGTAGGCCCTCTGTGAGGATGATGTTCGCAATTATGTTTGGTACATTGGTATAAAGGGGGTTCCTGCTCTACTTATATAGCATTCAAGACCTAGGTGTAGATTAACCATTGATTGAGAGCATCCTAGTGACATGGGAGTTTCCAGATGTGTTTTCTTATGAGATCCCAAGTATTCTGGTAGCACGTGAGATAGAATTCACTATAGAACTTCTGTTAGGGACATATCTTATGTTGAATGTGCCCTATCACTTATCACTGAATGAGATATCATATTTGTACACTCCATTGGAGGATTTATTGGAGAAGGGGTACATTTAACTAAGTGTCTCGCTGTGGGGAGCACCAGTCCTTTTTGTCAGGACGAAGGGTGGTGGGTTGAAATTCTACGTCGATGACCTAGGATTGAACTAGGTTATGGGGAAGAACCATTATCATTTACCTTAGATCGACAACCTTTTTGATTAGCTACATGGGGCTAAAATTTTTTCAAATATTAATCTCAGATCGGGGTATCATCTACTGAGGATTGTCGATAGCTACATACCAAAGACATCCTTTAGGACAATGTATGCCCATTATGAGAACATTGCAATGTTTTTTAGGCTTATGAATGCACCAAAGGTGTTCATAGCTCTTATGAATCACATATTCCAACAACACCTCGATTAGTTCATTGTGGTCATCATCAATGATATCTTGATTTACTCTAGAACACGTTAGGAGCATTAATAACATCCAAGGAAGACTCTGGTATTGTTGAGAACACATCAATTTCACAAAAAACTCTCAAAGTGTGAACTTTGGTTGGATGAGGTAGATTTTCTTGGACATGTAGTCTCAAAGGATGGTGTGCCGGTGAATCTTTTGAAGATCCAAGTAGTATTAGAGTAGTCAACACCAACAAATGTTAGAGAGATATGCAGTTTTTTGTGTTTAGCTAGTTGCTACATACGTTTCATTTAGGAATTTTCTAGGATTGCTCTTCCTTTAACCACCTTGTTGAAGATGATAATGCAATAGGGATGAAAAATGCATCGAGGCTTTTGATGAGCTTAAGAGGAGGTTGACTGAAGTTCTAGTGCCTACCTTATCATTAGGTACAAAGGGATTTGAGGTGTATAGTGACACTTCCAAGCTTAGTTTGGAGTGTGTGTTGATGCAGCATGAGAGCGTAGTGGCATATGCTTCTGTAATACCCCAAAATTTACAACTGAAAATTTTTCGTTTAAGGAAAAGTTTTAGCTGAAGCGAAATAACAAAATATAAATTTTGGGGATATTACCGCCACACTTAGTGCCAGATTGCTTCACTTCTACCGTTCCAGTACCAAGTGCTAAGGATGATTAGGATAGACATCAAACCCAAGTCGATAATTAAAACGAGCATTCATAAAAGAAATGAGTTGTTAACCATACAGGAGATCAGAGTGCGGTAATCAAAAGAGGTACAACCCAAAAGTACAATTTAAAAGTTTCTTTTATGAATAAAACTAAATATAATGATACAGGAAGATAAAATGGAAGATAGGCTCCGGCCACGTCACTCTTGACCCCAGGCTAGGTCCAGACTCAACTCTCAGCCCCGCCAGATGCCTTGTAAGTGTCGTAGGCATCGAAGATAAAATCACCGACCTGTAACAAGTCAGAAAGGCCTTCTGATCGTGGGATTGAGCAGCACCCATTAAACGGGTGGTCAGTACGCTACGTACTGATAAAGGTAACCGTGCACTAAGGCCAACACATAAGAGCACATAACACAATCACAACAACATGATAGCATACAATCTCTTAGGTAAATGAAGGCCAACAACGGTCTGGATAAACTAATTATTTATTCTCTAAATAGTACTCATTTCACACCATAATTTTTATTAATTTATAAGAGTATGGTAACCCCACTATTATAGCCGGTGGATTGGTCACTTACAGGGAAAAATGCACCTGACCACTATTATATACCGATGGATCGATCTCCAGGGTGAACACTCCTGGCCACTATTATGCCGATGGATCGGTCTGGCCCCGACTCTCATGGTGTTCCACTGTAAGTACTTAGTATATTTTACGTGTCTTAACAAATTTTGGGTTTGGTTTATTGAGTTCAGGATCCCCCACTATTATAGTCGGTGGATCAGTTACTTATAGGACAAAAAACACCTAACCACTATTATATACTGGTGGATCGGTCTCCAGGGCACCCCGGCACCTGGCCACTATTATGCCGGTGGATCGGTCTGGGTTAGTCTCAATAATCTTCCACTTTACATGATTATTGTTTTACCATATCTTATTCGAGAGATTTCACCCTAGACATGCATGGCTAACTCCAGCTATATTTATCCTCCTAAGAGGGCCCGCCCTATTTCTTAAGACCTTTGTACCTCCTAACTCGCTCCGACATTCTTCCTGTAATCCACTTACTCACACAGGGAGCCCTACTTCATTAGTATATAATTATTTAATTAATTAATTATTTATTTAGTTCATTATTATTCAATGTAGGGTCGAAACCCTACTTCATTATTATTATTAAGTTCATTACTAATATTACCGTTATGATTATTATTATTTTGCAATATTATTATGGTTCTTAATATTATTATTACTATTTCATTATTATTATTATTATTTCTAAATTTTATTATTAATGTTACTAATATTATTATTAGTATTATTTTGGTGAAGGGCTGAAGCCCTTACTCCACCATTTATTTTGAATCCTATTATTATCATTATTAGTATTTTTAGTGTTATTATTATCGTTATTATTAATATTTTTACTATTATCACTATTATCATTATTATTATTTTAGTATCATTATGATTATTATTAGGGTAGAGTCTTCAACCTTATATTATCAATTTTTATAATTGATCTGTCAAAGTTTGTTTTTTCCCATGAATTAAGGATATGCAATCTTCAGACAAAGATTGATCTAGCCTCCATATTATGTTTGTGTCAAATGTCTTTCTACTTTCTCGTCTATCACTGTACCGCGCCCCAGAATATTCTTCTAATAAAATATTCATCTTTACACTATTTTTTCATTAATAGCCTAATGACATCCCAGAAGTTTCTCATTGAACAGAGGAATTTATTTTATTTTATTTTATTTTTCAGGCGAATATTTGGACTCCACATTCTACATGTAATATTTTAATTTTTTTTTGAAAAATTTTGGTATTAGTATTGTGTTTATAAAAATTTTATAATTTTATCATAAACTTTATGAAAATTTTTATATATTAATAAAATATATTAATTTTAATAAATATATAAAAAATTTAAATAATAATATTCAAATTTTCTTATAATTTTCTTTTTATACACCAAATACTAAAAATATTTTCCAATAATTCAATTTTCCACTAAATTTTATCCAACAACCAAACAAATAAAAGAAAATTACTTTCTTTCATTTTTCTTTCCTCTAATTTTTTTTTCTTAACTTTCTTCAAATCAAACAGAGCCTTAGGGAAACAATTACTATTGTTTTTGCAGGCCTTCCATTCATTGTGGAGTCTTGTTTGGGGGAGTGAAGTTAGCCTTGATTTTGACTAGTTTACATTTCTTTATTGTTTATCTTTGTATATTTTTGTAGTTTCAATTATGAAATTAATGTTTTTGAATTACTCTATATTTATTGGTTGTACCTCATTTTGAGGGTTATTATGAAATCTTGGTGAGTTATTTTACTTTTTATCCTTGTGTTGGGAATATGTTAGGTATATGACCAAACCTATCATTATGGTTGATGAGGTAATTTCATTCCCTTTTCTTATTTGACCTCTATGTATTTAATTTTAAAGAAAAAAAATTGGTTAGTAAAAATGAGGGTGTCAAAAACTTACAGCATACTTGAGTGAAAAAAAAAAAGAATGATAAGAAGAGCTATGATGTGTAAGGTAGCTGGTGGACAAAATAAGTTAAATGTACTCTGCAATAAATCAAAATCTAATCCTGAGTATATGGAATAGTAATGAGGCTCCCAAACATGGTGTTAAATAGGAAAAAATAATTTTAATTAATATATAAAGGAAGAAAATAATTTAAATAGATATTTATTAAAATAAACATAAATTATATTTAAAAATTATGAACTTTCAGGAAAAAAAACCTCATAATATAATTTTTAACACAATTTTAAATTTTTTATATCTTTTATGAGAAAGTATATATCAATAATGGTGAAAATTATATTTAAATATAAATTATAAAATAAATAAAAATAAGAAAACATTTGTTAAAACCTCTAGAATTGACTTTTTGTATATTTCCAACTCAATTTTTTTCTTCTAATAATTCTTTTAAAGAATTTTTGATCCAAAATGCCCAAAAAAATAAATTTAAGGATAAAATAAAAAATAAATATTTAAAATAATTAAAAATTAACTAAAACTTTTGGTTTTATATTTTAAGTGATATAGAACCCTACAATAATTATTCGAAAAATGTTGTATAACAATTTGAAATTTGAGTTGAGAAGGCCCTTCAGAAGTGGAGAGTGAGAAAGGTGTGGCTAAGCATTGATTATAAACAAATTATTATCAAAACCAATTTATATCACCTTAAAATATAACAAAAAATAATATTTGGTGAGTGAAATATACTAGAAGTATAAACAATGTTGAAAAGTTTCGATAAATAAAGGTGGCCTAAATAGCTTACAGAAAATAAAATGGTATGAAGCTTTAGAACCCCCAGAAATAACCCTTCAAATAATTTACCAAAACAAATATTGATATTTTTGACATATAAAAGTGGATTACTTAAATTATAAATAAAAAAATCAAGATTAAGTCTCATAAAAATAAGTTTTCCTTTAATTAAATATAGATTAGGAATTGAGAATGGGGTATGAATATTTATCTAAAACTTCTGATTGCATCACAAATAATATGAAATTATCTAATAAACTTTTTCAAATATAAATAAGCAATATTGAATAACAACTTATCTGGGCAATTGATAATAACTGATTTGATTTGATCAAAGTAGCATATCAAATTGAAATTATCATCCTACAATAATCAAATCCAAGTATCAAATTATGTTGCATGCAAGCTATACTTTCATATTTTTAACAATGGTTAAATCTTTAACAAAAATAATGTTATGCTATGTGAAATTAAATATAAATTTATATATTTTCATATTTAGGACCCTAATTAGTCTTGTTTTTTAATAGATAACTGATATTGAATCACTTAAAACCAATAATTCTAGTTAAAGATGGCTACCATTTGATGCCCAAATCTAATTATTCAATAATATAATGGTAGATCTATGTGATAACATTTATTGAGGTACTGTTTGGAAACTCAATATCCAATATGCATTTGACCTGAAGTGATAAAGTTTTTACATATGTATTTTAATATTACTTATGTTATAGCAATTTGTGATAAAAAATAGGATCAATTTAAAAATATACATACAAATTACCATATAATTATTTAAAATTAATATATAATATCATTATCCAAACACACACTAAGTGACCCAATTTAGAATAAAAGTCTAAAATAACCTCATTTGGGAGAAAACTTATATGATTAATATACTTGGCCCTTCTATGAACCCCAAATGATTTTTTTATCTTAATATGAATGGCTATAAATTAGGTAGTCGACACATGTCTGGATACATTTAAGTATTACTTAAATATTTTCTCTACTAATATTGATAATCGTCTTAATAATAGTTTTGTATGCGTACAAAAACATAACTAATACAGGTTGAATATTTGAAATATTTTTATTTCTTATTTAATCATAAGCATCCTTGATACTCATTGAATGAATATAAACAAAAAAGCTTGAAAAGAAATAGTATCAAACTACTTGAAGCGTACTCCTATCTCTCTCTATATATATGAATAAGAAACTTAGTTTAGCTAATCTAATAATCCCTCTAATGCAAAATAAAATATATTTTGATGTAGCATCCACATATTAAAAAATAAATTAATGTACTAAATGTATCCTTGGAAATTACCATGAGAAACATAATGGTAAACAAATTTTTATTAAAGTTCTTGCAATGAAAAAATTACCCCTAAGACCAAATGTAGGGAAAATATTACAAATTCCAAACTTACTCCATTTTACACCAAATTCACACACCAAAATGTATACCACAAAATGCATATAATAACCTACTTAAAAAATTAAAACAATAAATACACCCAAATGAACCCCAAGAACGAGAGCCTTAGAGGTGAATATTTAGAATTCCCCCTCATTTTTCATGATGTTCAATAATACATATGTATATTATGTAAAATATTATTAAATCTTCCACCAACTAAAATGATGCTTCATTATTGTTCCCATGTTTCACCATAGTTGCCTCTATTTTTCACCATTGTTGCCTTCATAATTTCCACTTATTGCCTCCATGTTTCATTGTAGCCGTTGTCATATTTTACTAATGTTAGTTGTAATTTTCATGGAAAAACTAAATTTTTATGATTCACTATAACTATTTTCATATTTCACCTCTGTAATGCTTACGGTTAACCACAAATATGCTTATGTTTCACCATTGGTCCCTACATGTTTCTCTACCGTTGTATCCATATTTTACCATAGCTCCTTTTAATTTCTATCATAGTTGTTGCTATATTTTATTAATGTTAGTTGTGATTTCTCAAAGAACACTGACTTGTTATATTTCACCATAATTGTTGTCATATTTCATCACTATTATCTTATGCTTCATCATAATTATCTTCATATTTCACTACTATTGCCTCCATATTTTACCATAGTTTTTAAAAAAAAATATAATTACCTCTATGTTTTGCCACTATTGCCTCCATATTTCTCTATAAAAAAAAACTAACCTACTGTGTTTTACAGTAATTATCTTTATATTTCACCACTTTTGTGTTATACTTTATCACTATATTTCAACATACCTTTTTTTTACTAAAATTATATAAATATGGACCATTGTTTATAGAGAAAAATATCAGAAATATTACAATATAATATTTTGTTTGATGATAATCTTGCCAAACGATATTTCAATTTAAAAAAAATTATTGACACCAATTTAGCTTTTGAATTATACACCATATATATTGTACCACTGTTTACATGGTAGAAATTGTAATGTTGAATTGCAACTATGGAGGAATGAGTTAAAGTGTTCAACGCTTTGAAAAAATTAAGAAGAAATATGAGAGAGCCTTAGATGGTGAAGAGAGTTAAATGACATTAAATTCAAAGAAAACCAATGTTCACCATAAATAAGTGGGAGGCCAAAACTATGGAGAGAATGGAGTAAGTTTTTTGCTTGACTTTGTAAGCTGCTTGAATGCTAAACGTGTAAGAATAGGTAGGTAGTGTCTAAATAAACTTTTATAAGAAAACGAAATTGTTTGTAGTAGGTTTGAATATCAAATTCAGGGTGCCCATGAGTATGGAAGAGAATAAATGAAAGTGTAAGTGCTAAAAAGTGTTAAAATGCTATAAAGTATAACAATTAAAAATAAATTTAAAATCTAAAAATTTCTCAAAAATATAATAAAGTACAAAAAATAAAATATGATCAAGGAAGTATAAAAAAGAGTTTTCATTGCTTAAGAACATTTTTGCCAATTTTATATGATTTAAATGAGGAAAAATGTTAGAAAGCTTTAATTAGGAAAATACTCACATCACCCAAAAAATTATAAAAATTTGTGAGAAAAATTAAATTTTTTTTTTAAATTCACATGTAAATTTAAGTGAATAAATATCATTTGTAATATATAAAATATTGATCTGAAGGTGAAATATAAAGCTTTTAAAGAATTTCAAAAAAGAAATATCAAAACTATAGGGGCAACAATTAAAGTTGACATGCTAGCATATTAATTTATTTCCAACTCAAATATGATTTTTCGTAATTTCCTACAAACATCTGCATCATTAATAGAAAAAAAAATTATTAAAAAGAAGTAAAAAAAAGGATACTTTAAAAAGAAATGGTAAAAATTATTATAAATCAATAAAAAAATTTAAATCTTTAACTTACCCGGTTGATATTTATTTTTGTTTTCAGAAAATTATTTCATAAGAAGGAGCTCTAAGACATGAATAGTTTATTATTATTTTTTTAAAGATAGTTGTGTTTAACCACAAAACAAGTAGTTTCATAGGAAATCACTTTAAATAATTGTAATAATAGAAATAAATTGAAGGTAGAATATTTAGGAAAAGATTTTGTAATTATGTGTATGTAAAATATTAGTTTTTTTCTTTAAATAAACTAAAATAAAGAAAAAAATAGGTTAAGGTTTTTAAGAGCACCATGTTACACCTAATTTGGTCTATATCCATATTTGGGTAACTTTTTCTCATCCAAACTCCTTTTTGGGTCTTAATTGAGATAATTTTATTAATTTTTATGTGTGTTGATTAATGCTTCATATTTAGTGTTTGTGTTGAATCGGTTGTTAATGTTCATTTTACCAACGGTTTCATCTATCAACGCAAGGTCTTCAATACCATCAATCGCTAATAGGCATTCCATAATGGCCAACCGTTTTGCACATTAAAGATCTTCATGGCCATTGTTACAATTTGTGCTCATTTAATGTAGTCCATCAATGCTTAACATTTCATTATTCCATTAAGCTAACCCAACACTATATAAACGTATGGGTATCGACAAGAATAAAACCTACACACAACACTTTTGATGATTTTAATGGAGTAGCTCCAATTCTATCAATTGTATTACACTACACTGGCAAATAGAGGAATTAACCTGGGAATTAGAGACCCAAATCATGTTTACATCATCAAGGGGATATTTTTGACTTAGCTAGTGGAATAGCATGACATCTTGATTCCTCTATTTTAGGTTATTCAGACAAGTTCGTCTTTTATATATTTTTATATTTTGGTTCAATCACAATTATTGTTCTATTTTTAGTTGTATTTAAATTTGGTTTTCTTAATACTTGCTTCGGATCTGGAAACACTTGTGTGCATGATATAATTGGTGGATATCACATTCAATTAAACTTCTTTTTTGGCAGGAATAAAGTTAAAAATGTATAATCTAGGTGAAATGAATTAGAAGAATCTCCGTAACTTTGTGACTAACTGTACTCCAACCATTAAGAATGCCCGTAAGTTGATTCCTACTAAGGGCTTGTTTGGTATGGGGGTAATAGGGGTGGAAAAATTTTCCCTCTATTTTGTACCTCTTATATTAAATATTTAATAATAATAAATATATTTTTAATGAAATACCCATTTTAGATCAAATTAAGATCTAAAATGGGTATTTATTAGAATAAAAATATTTAATTTTAAATAAATTATACAAGATATATAAAATATGGGGGTAATTTTTCCACCCCAATTACCGTTAATGTTATTCCTCCTTTTTAGCCCCTCCTCCATTGGTTTACTTTGTTAAAGAAAAAAAAAAGACAAGGTGAATAGAAACTTCAATATGGAATCTTAAGTAAATATTATATTAATGTCTATACTAAAGAGATTCTATAACTATATATGCATAAATGTTTGGGTTTTATTATTATTTTATTTTATCTTGTATTACTATAATTTTGCATTGGTGAATACTAATTAGAGTGCATAGGAAAGCTATTATAAAACATGGTTATGAAATGAAAACTAGGAGGGATTTGGATTATTTTAATGGAATAAAAGTGATGTTCATATTGTATATTATTGTAATAAAACTTATACTTTTTTCAATTTTAAATACTACATCAATGGCTACGCTAATGGCTATAGTAGGGGGAGGGGGATTATTGATGGATCACCTTATATTTTTATAAAGTACATATGTTAATATATATATACATACATACATACACATACACATATACATACATACATACATACATACATATATATATATATATATATATAATTTAATATAAATTCTATTAATACCAATTTTCCAATATGAATATCCCTCAAATTTTACAACATCCATTAATGTGTGTGTATAAAGGCTTGTTTTGCTACTAGCTAGCTAGCTAGCTGAAAAGAGAGTACTTTGTGTTGAATAGAAATGGGGTGTCTTTGTCATGCGTACATTCTATTTTAAAGATGAAGTATTTTATGAGTTATTATTCCTAAATAAACAATCAGATGGAAATAGTGTGCATGATATTATATCTTAATTCCTAGAGAACTTAATATGGTTTATGAGCATTTAATGATATTTTTACCATTACGATAAGTTAGAAGTAAGTCGAAGATAAATACCCCTAAGTACTTTATAAACTAGATTTTAGATTATTAAAACTCTTTTTTTAGTAACAAAAAAACCAAGGTTAGTTTTGTTAGGTAGCCTTTAAGCTAATTTTTAAAATATTTTCTAATAAATGCTTATGTGTATCGGTTAAGATATTAATTTATTTTACCTAAATAGTATAATTAGTGCTTTTAATGCACATATCCTTTAAATAGTTTATATATTACAATCTTTTATCAAAATTTTAAGCTTCCAAATATTTTTACCAAAAATACTATTATCTTGCTTCCCTATAGTTAATTACTTACTTAACAAGAAAATGGATATTTTTCTTCTTAATTAGGCATTTTCCTATTCTTTTTTTTTCTTCATTCATTTTTGGGCTCATGGCTCAACCTTCAATCTCTAAACTAGACTAAATATATAATGAATGGTTCTTAGCCCAGTTGCTTTAACTCATTCGAGTCATCAGGCCATTCATTTAGAAATACGAAAATCAAATCAACTATATAAATTTATCAGGGAGTATACAATATCATCTACAACATAAATTATTTGCATACATATTTGACTTATAACATATCTTAGTTTTCAAAGTTCCAAAATGGGGTATCTAAGGATTTTTATTTTTTTTTAAATTCATGACAGATGAAAAATATTAGACCAAATGTATGCTCCCTTGAATAAAAATAAAATATGTTTTGGGCTTTTATTTTTATTTGAATATAAATGAGGGCATTATACAATTTTAAAGTAAACTTTTACATCCCTTTGCTAATTTTCCCTTACATTTATTAATCATATTTAAAATGAGGGCATTATTTGTAGCATCACTGTCTTAAATGAGTAGTCATTAGACTATAGCATTACTTAAATTGCCTTTCCACTTAAACTAGCCATATTATAATCAAAACCCTCACTTGTACCATCCATAATTACTTCAATTTTTCTAATTATTACACTCAACTTCTCTTAACTTCACAATATGTTCAAACTCTAGAAAAACACAAATTTGATGTAAAAATATGCAAATGCCCTCAAACACATGAAACACATCAAGACTTACGAAATTGTAACTAACCCTATACAACTTCAAATCAAGATAAGTTATGTACGAAATCTTAAGTACTTTTTATGAGAAACACATTGGTAAGCCCATATTTTTATAAAAGTTATTATAAGGAAAAAAATGCCCCTAAGACCAAATGTGGGAAAAAATTACATTATACCCTAGAATGCATATAATAACCCACTTAAAAGATTAAAACAATTGAGACACCCAAATGAACTATAAGAACAAGAGCCTTAGAGGTCCACATTTATATCCCCCTCATTTTCTTGATATTTAAGAATACAAATACATTTTACAAAATAAGTACAAAAAAATGCTTAGAAAAGCAAAATAAAATATTCACATGATATATAAGCATGGTCAAAAACATATATTAGCCTAAACATAACATTTTTTATCTATATAAAACATAACATTAAAATGCTATATCTAATAAAAATATTACATTAATTAGTTAGCAAATCTTCTAGCAAAAAATATTCCTTCATTTCCTTACTTCCTTTTCCTAAGGAACCTCAATCACCTCCTAAAAAAAGAGTAGATTTTTTTTAGAAAATCTTTTCAAGATAAAAATATAGAAGAGGGATTAGAAGAGATTAAAAGAGAGCAAAATAATAAATTCATGCACTTGAATGGAAGATCTTTGAGTAAGGATATTTATCCCTCTTTCAATTTTCACTAAAATTTAACACACCATTACTTTACGAAAGTAATTATAAGTTAAGAAAAATGATTGTAGAAGAAGAATCAAACATGAAAATGAAAAGGAGAGGGGTAAAAGGTGACAAATCAATTAGTATATAGTGTCACTATTTACAACATTCATCATGATAATGGTGTAAACAATGAAACTTTTGTAAATAAACCAACACCTTTTGAGAAGAATTATATTCGGAGGTATGTTTGGTGGTAATTGTGTAAATACAACTAAATTGTTGTTTGCTTAAATTTAATCTTGATTTTATGATATTTTACCACAATATGGTTCATGTTTCACTACGGGATGTTTGGTATTTCACCATAATATGCTTGATATTTCAACATAAGAAGCTTGTTGTTTCACTATGGTCGAAAATTATTAGTCTTGCTTCTCTCCATTGTAATGTTTAACTATGATATACTTGATGATTTACTATAATATACTAGATATTTTATCATGATATGCTTAGTATTTTACCACGATATACTTGGTGTTTCAATATAGTTGGGGATTTACTATGATATTATTGATGTTTAATCATGGTCAGATCAATACCTGTCACTGTTATATTTTACCATTTTATACTTGATGTGTTACCCATTGTGTCACCTTGCTAGATGTTTCACCATGGTCTTAATTTTGAGATTTTTTAGCTACACTTATAAACCCATAATATTATACTTTTAACTTAAGTAAAATGTTAGTTCATCATTCATGTTTTTATGTTTTATCATAGTTGCATCTAAGTTTCACCACTATTGCCTCCATATTTCACTATAGTTGCTTTCACTTTTCAACATAGTTGTTCCTATATTTTATTCATGTTGGTTGTAATTTTGTCGAGAAAACTAACTTGCCATGTTTTACCATTCTTGTTGTCATATTTGACCACTATTATCTTATGTTTCAACTTAAGTGCCTCCATGTTTTACAACCATTGCCTCCCTATTTCACCACAGTTGTTTTGCTATAGTTAAATTTATATTTCACCATTTTGCCTCTATATTTTACCATTGTTGCTTCTATATTTATCTAAGAAATATAACTTAAAATATTTCACCTTAATTATATTTATATTTCACCACTTTGTATCATGATTCAAAAATAGTTTTCACCATAAGCTTTTTTTTTTTTTTTACCAAAAGTATATAGATATATATCACCATTTGTAGGGAAACGTTTCAAGAATATTATGATATTTTTTAAAAAAAATTGATAATTGTACCAAAAGATATTTTAATTAATTTTTTTTACCGATATCATGATAATGTCAGGAGCATACACCATACACGTTGTATTATTGTTTACATGGTAGAAATTTAAATGTTGAATTGCGATTGTTGAGGAAGGAGTTAAAGCATTCAAAATTTAGAAAAAAAAATAAGAAGAGTGAGGAGAGAACTTTAGACAATGAAGAGAGTTAAATGACATTATAGTCAAACAAAACCAATGCTCACCATAACGTGGTAGGAGACCAAAACTATGGAGAAAATGGAGTAAGTTATGGATCTACATGCAACATATCTGAAAATCAGATTGAGGGTGGTCATGAGTCAAGACCATGAAAGAAGAGAGCGGAAAGTAAAAGTGTAAAAATATAATAAAGTAGAACACTTAAAAAATAATTTTAAAACCTAAAAATTTTCTCAAAATATAATAAAAAAAGTCTGATCAAGGAAGTATAAAAAAGAGTTTTCATTACTTAAGAACATTTTTACCAATTTTATATGATTTTAATAAAAGAAAAACTATTAGAAAGGATTTAATTAGGGAAAATTATAAAATCAACCAAAAATTATAATAATTTATAAAAAAAATTAAAATAATATTTTAAAATAACATGTTAATTTCAGTGAATAAATATCAATTTTTGATATATAAACTATTAATAAGAAGTATAGTGCTTTTAAAGAATTTTAAAAAAGTAATGACAAATTTATTAGGAAAGTAATGATATTTAACACACCAACATCTTAATTCATTTGCAAATCAACCACAATTTTTCACATTTTCACAAAAATATTTTATGCATCATTAATAACAAAACTCATTCAAAATGGGCAAAAAAAGATAATTTAAAAGGAAATAGTAAAACTAATTATAAATTGAGAAAACAAATTCAAATCTCTATCTTACCCATTTGAGACACAAATATTTTTAGAAAAATATTTCACTAGATGAAGCTCTAAGTTTAATAGATACAAATAATTTTTCCATTTTATTCATAAGGATAGTTACATTTAACTGCAAAGCAACAAATTTCATAAGAAATATTTTTATGAATTGTAAGAATTGAAACATGTTTAAGGTAGAATAATTTATAAAAACTTTCTAATTAAGTATACAAAAAAATTTAGTTTTTCTTTTAAATAATCTAAAATAAAGCCAAAAGGAGGTTAAGGCTTTTAAGAATGGGATATTACGCTCTATGTCCAAATTTTGGTATCTTGTTCCCATAAAATTTCCTTTTTGGATCCTACTAGGGTTGGTGTTATTAATTTTAAGTGTGTTGATTAATTTTGCTTAATTAATGTTTATGTTGAACAGTTGTTGATGCTCCTTTTTCTAAAAGTTTCATGTATAGTCATGCTACATCAATGGCTACGTTAATCACTATAATACCAAGAAATTAATTTTTTGTATGGATTACGGTTTTTATTTTTTAAGTACATTATATATATATATATATTCAACACATACAATATAAATATCCCTCAAAATTTTCAACATCTATCAATGTGTGTGTATAAAGGCTTATATTGCTACTAGTTAGATAATTTATAAAAGAGTAATTTGTTTTGAACTAGATTAAGACATCTTTACAATGGTTTTTAGATCATATTCTTTGTACCTTTGTTCAACTCCTAGTGTTCCATGTCGCTCCATTTTTGCACAACCAATTATATTTTCTTCTTTTATTGGTTATGTAGCATTGAAGTTTCTAGTCCTTAAAATTCACCAATCAAGTACGATTATTTCGACCTCTTCTTCAATTTTGTCTATGTTATAACTATATTGCTTATGTCCACAATCCAAATATAGGTATTGTGTTTGAACTTTCAACTTATGATATAAACTTTCTTGATGCTTTAATTCACCTCCTGCTCAAACTTCTTTTATGAGATTCATGATTCCTAAAAATTCATGCAATATTGCTACCAATACTAACAATAGTATAGAATATTTATCAAATGTAGTTGATGAGCATATGACCCACCACAGGTTCAAGTCTATAGGTGGTGATGAAAATAATACTACTTTTGGGGTAGTCAATGAAGAAACGCATCTAATTAGTTTTCATCAATGCTTTTTTCTATTCCTTATTATCATTATGAGATTGATCATTTGAAGTAAATGTTGATGAAATATCTTGGTTGTATTTATTTCAAGTCTTATCTATCTTTGCAGAAAAATTGCCAAAATAACACATTTAAGTTTATCAATTACCAAAATAGCATTTCCATTAACAAACTTCTTGTAATCATTTTTTATATTCATAATATCTTTTTATTTTAATAAGAAAATATTGTACATTGAGTAAAAATATGATGTGCATAAAATAATACATAGTTATACGTACATCAAACAAAAAAATTTAACAAAAATTATGTTATACATTTAGTGTATATTTATTGTACATTTAGTTCACATATAGTGTACATTAAGGTGTATATAGCTGCATATTATACATTTTATATATAGTTTCAATAGAGGTTAAAAAAGGTTTATTATGGAAATTTGGTTGACAAAAGTGTTATTTAAGTAACCGAGAAACTAAAATGTCTTATTCAAACAATTTTCCCCTCTTTATACCTTAGGGTACCATTACTTCTTGTGTTTTTTGAATGGTGTATACTTTTGAAAGTCGTGGATTTATCCTAGCGAAAAAAAAAAACATAACAGTCTTTGCTAAAAAATTTGACCATTTACTTCTCTTAATGCCTCAATTCCTTTTAGTAAATTTATTATGTACTCCTTTCAAAAGGTTAATGATATGGATATTGAAGTGGATTACTATACCTTCATGATGATAGAGAATGCTAAAGAGATATTGGTTATGGTCATTCAATATCTTGTGTAGACTCTTTGTTATTTACTATTAGTACTAATTAGTCTTATTATTTATTCACTTTATAGTGTTTTGTGCACTAGAATGGAAATTTGGATGATGAAGCATCTCGATTATTTTGGGGGCCCTGTTTAAATTTATACATTATGACTACTTTCTCATAGATATGAAAATTTATCTAAACTCAACCTTTTATTTTCTTGATGATATCATAGGCAAATTTTTATCCATTTTTATACAATCCTTATTGTCTCTAACATAGAGCATCTAACTACATTTGCTTTTATTATTGCAATTTTGAGCAAAAAATCCAAGTATAATTATATAAACAATTAGTGGTGAATATAATTTTTTTATGATATATGTAGTCTTAAATATAAAATAGGAAAACAATCATGTAATAAATAATAAATACAAACTATTGGTACAATACTAGTAGTTAATTAATATTTTTAATAATTACAATTGATGGCATGTGACCACATTTTAATGTCTGATAATAGTTTGATATTTTAAATTTAAAGCTACATACACCATAAAAAATTTAGATTTTCCATGGGCTATGCATAAAATTATACTTACATCTTTGCCCAAAATCATAATAATAAATAGAAACGCGATTTTAGGTTTAATCTTAGAGATGATAAAGACTATACATAAAAGAGTAAAATTTTGCAATATTATATCATCAGGGAAAAATGATCTTAGGCAAATATTTATACTTTAACTATAAGAAGGTAGTAATAATATATAATTTTAATTAAGACCAACAAAATGAACAGAGAATCCCTCCCATCCAGAATCCCAGAATTCCATTCCATTGCAAAACAGTAAAATTGAATGACAATAAAACTAATAGTAATAATAGTCAATAGTTGACAGTCCATGCTAGACATCAAATGACCACAGTCCAATATTTCTCCAACATTTTCCTCCAACATATACACATAATCTTCCTTCTTAGTATTCACCTTCAATGTCCATATCATCACCCTCATGAAGGGAACATACAATGAATTTTGTAAAATGATTTGATCCATTAAGAGGTGAAAGGGCTTGGAGTTTTTAACAAAGAGTATCATATTTTTGTTTGTTAGAACATATCCATAGCTTGAAAATTTTGATAGCCAATTTCCCCTTTGATCCCCGATAATCAAATAATGAAATCTAAAAGGAAATTCACTTAATGCCATTTTCATGTACTTGTTAAATCAAACAACTTAATGGGTAATCACTCACTAAAAAAATATGGAAATTTATAAGTTAATTTACCACCCATGCACTCCATTCTTTTCATCTCCCGAGATATAGGATCATATACAAACCTTTATCTAAGTACAAAAATCGGAAAATTTATAAGTCATAGGATCTTGGAAATAAATGATGGAGATTTAATTATATATATTAGAGGCGGTGGCAAGATTGTAATATATCATAAACAAGTTTTTTTTCACTAGCTATCATGCTTAGATTCAAGGCACATCGAGTGCTAGAGCCCAATATTTTTTTTTATTATGTTACTTTATTCATTTTGAGACCAATAGTGAAACAAATTAGAATTTATAAATATGGCTAGATGAGAAAGTTATGAAAATAGCATATTTTGTATCATGCGCTTCCTCTTGATTTTAATCATTTTATCGTCAATTGCTTCATCTTTCTATATCTATTTTCTTAAAAATTGTATATGGTAGCAGATACATGGGGAAAATAAGGTAGAATGATCAACAACATACTCTCCACCTTGCCTCAAATGAACAATATGTATCATCTAAGGCATGTTTCTTATAATTACTTAATATATTTGTCCCTATTTAATCACTAAATATGAATTCTACTACATTGCTCAAAATAATACAAAGTGAATGATAGTAATACCCTTTAGTACTAATACCAAAAAGTAAAGAGTCTATAGTAGACATTAACTTACTAGAACCCAATAATATGAATTAACTTATGTGATTTCTAAACATTCTCCTATTAGTATTGTCAAATATTTATGGATTCAAATTAATTAATAGAAAATTATTGACATTCAATATTTAGTAATTCATGTTATTAGATTATGGACATTTAATGTCAAATAATGATTCCTTCCTTTTGGGTATTAGTACTATTGATTTTATTGTTATATAGTTTTTATTGTTTTGTGCAATGGTCACACAAACATCTCAATATCTCAAGAAAAAGGAAAATATAGCACTAAATATTTGACAATAATCCAAGAAATTAAAATGGTAATCATACATATATATTTATGGAGTAATGAAATTAAACTATAAGGACACTATATAGTAGTGTACAAAATTGGTTTAAAAATCCTTTTGTCCATATATGGAAATAGAATTAATACATGTTCAATACTTGAAATATTGTCATATCTTATTTAATCATAAAAAGAGAGGAAGGACCAAGTAATAGTTCTAACTATAAGAGTCATAAAAAGAAAGAGGAGAGGAAGGAAAGAAAAGAAAAGAAAAGAAAAAAGAGAGGAAAAAAGAAAAAAAAAGAAAAAAGAAAAAAGTAGGTGGGTTGGGGTATTTAAAATATTTTAGTATTTTAGGACTCTTAAAAAAATATTTTAATAAAACAATAATTAAATTCTCATTTTTAGGCTAATTTAGGATTTTAAAAAGATTTTTCCTAAATTTCATTTTAATTAGCAAAATACCCTAACTTTTTCCAATTAAATTATTTATTATTTTCTTCTTGATTTTGCCTTAATTACTTCCTCTTATTTTAATAAAATAATTTATTTAATTACTTTTTATAATAAATCCCTACATTTGCCATAATTTTCTAAATTAGGGTTTTAGGGTATTTCATCCTCGACCACCCAATCATGCCCCTCACCATCATCGTCCATCGCTGTCATCATCACCTTCTCTTCTCAGGTCTTTGTCGTGTTTTTGTGAGACCCATGGTCACTTGCATAGTCGTGCACCCGTGCATGCTCACACAGGCAACACACAGCCTTACGCATGCCCATGTGTCCCTTGTTCTTTTCTTCCACGTGTGTATATTATAAGCGTTCGACTATGCTTCCTTCACAAAACCTGCTCGTGCAACTTCCCACCTTATGATTTGAGCATACACGGCCTACTGCACGCCTATGCAACCCCCATTTGTTGGTCGTGCACCCCTTTTTACACACCCAAACCTCACCCAAACACCAACATAACTCCACCATACCTTCCACCACATTTACACGCAACTCAAGCTCCCCTTTGACTTTATTTATTACCTTAACTCTTTATCAGTGTTTCTTATTCCCACAAATAGATGACCTTGATGTCTTTGTGCAGGTTGATGATGACCTAGTGGATGAGTTTGCAGTTTTTTATACATTATATGTGGAGGAATGATTTTTGTATCAGGATTTTTAGGCATAGAGTCATTTTATTCGAGTAATAGTTCTAACTAGATACCTTTTTGGACTCTTATATCCATGGTATCCCTTTTTTATATTTTGGATTATTATACTCGAAGTAAACCTCCAATCTCTTATCTTATGTTTATGAAAGTTCCCTCAATTTCTATTTATCATGATTTAATTTTTAATTTTTTTGCCTTATGGTTGATGTAAGGATGGTATAGTAAGACAAACTTATATCAATTACAATGATAACACCCAACTATTTAATAATATGTTTCCGCTTAAAACAAAAGTTGTCAGTAGCAAATTTTAAGATGTTATAATGACATTATCACCACCCCTCTTATATACATATATGTAAAAAAATAAAATCTCAACTCTTTATTTCCTCAATCTTAAGGCCTATAACTATTCATACATTTGTACTTAGATAATGGTTCGTATATGACTCTAAATCTTGGGAGATGAAAAGAATGTAGTGCATGGGAGGCAAATTAACTTCTAACTTTCCATTTTTCTCTATGAGTGATCAACCATTAATTAAGTTGATTGATTTGACAAGTACGTGGAAATTGGAAAGGTAATTTAAGGTATTCACTTTTAGATTTCATTCATTCACTATTAAGGATGAAAGGAACATTGACGACCAACTATCACCATAGGAAACAAAGATTGGAAGTAGGAGAGGCAACTAACACACTTAAAATTGAAATAAGAATAATGAGTAGAGATGAATATGAAGAATGGAAATAAAAAAATTATGAAGAAATTAGAAAGAAAAAAAGGAGAAATTTATTAGAAATTTCAGACAGAGAAAAATAAATATATCAGAGATGACGAAAATCCATCTCGAAGAGAGGGAGAGACTCGTGTTTTTTTAGTTATAATAAATGATCTAATCTTAGCCATTCTTACCTTAATGATCCAACAACTCAAAATAGCTCCCACATATGCATTTTAGTTTTAGTTTGTACTTAGCCTCATCCCTATAGATATTCGGTTAAATTATTACTAAGTGTAAAGGAAGAGTTAGGGATCAATATTTTATTTTTTTATTCACTTTAATGTGATCGAAAAAGACAGAAGTACCTTATAGATAATTTTTAGCTTATTAAAACTATTTTTTAATTAAGCTTTTGTTTTTTAATTATCTTTTAAGCTAACTTTAAAATAATTTTTCTAATGTGTGCCCATGAGTTCTTATTAAGATATCATGCTTTTTCTTACCTCAAATAGTATAATTAGTGCATTACATACACATATACTTCAAATAGTTTATAAATTATAAGGTTTCAGCTAATTTTAAGCCTCCAACTAGTTTTACCAAACACACTATTAATCTTGTTTCCCTATAGTTAACTACTTGCTTAACAAGTAAGTCAATATTTTTCTTCTTAGTCAGGCGTCTTCTTCTTCTTCTTCTTCTTCTTCTTCTTCTTCTTCTTCTTCTTCTTCTTCTTGTTTCATTTTTGGGCCCTCACCTCGGTCTTCAATTAGTAAATTAGATTTGTTATATTATAAATGGTTTCCTAGTCTCGTTGCTTTAACTTGATAGAGTCATTATATCATTCATTTATAAATGCAAAAATAAAAGAAACTCTATAAATTAATACAATAATATACAACATATATTATTTATGTGCATAGGTTACTTAGCATGTTTTAGTTTTCAAAGTTTCAAAAATAGGGTATCTAAAGAAATTTATAAATAAAAATAAATATGTGAAAAATATTAGACCATATGTATACTCCTTCAATTCAGTATAAAATATATTTTGGGGTTTTATTTTTATTTCAATATAAATGACGATGTTCTATATTTTAAAAGGTAAAATTTTGCATTCCTTTTATAATATACCATTACATTTATTAATCTTATTAAAATAAAAATTAAATAAAATGGTTATATATTAATTAAAAGAGATAATAGTAATTACTCAAGGGTATATTTAGTGTGTTCATTCATTTGTTAATATGTGTGCTTAACTTCAAAATGCCTTTTATTTGGAGCGAATATTAGATGAGATCCACTAAATTTTTTTAATGTTATTATTATTATTATTTTGGTACATTTCAAATAATTTAATACTGTTGCTTTTCAAATAATTTAATGTTAATATATATATATATATATATATATATATATATATATATATATATATATATTCATTCAATGAGTCCATAGAGTTCTGTGCGACACTTGCTTAGTCACAATCCTTGTGTGAAGCTAAGTCAAGTCGGCCTAACCCAAATTAATGGTAAGAAAATAGTGTGTGTGGTATGGAATACAAGAGAATTACGAAGAAGGAAGTTTTATATTATAAGAGAAGGTGTTTGAAGTTAAAGAGCTTATAAGATTTGAGAGTTCTTGGATGGTTTGGAGCAAATGAGATCCCCTCTTTTTATAGTTGAGGCCTCCACTCCACATCCTCAAATAGAATATTCTATACCTCTCATTAAATACATCTTCTACAACCTTTGAGTCTAGAATATTCCACCATATTCCTTTGTCTTCGCCTACGTACTAGAATACTCTCCTTTCTTCCACTTGATTATACAATATTCTATAATATTCCATACTTCTCTAGGACTCTCTAGAACATTATAGGACCTACTAGAAAATTTTAGAATGTAGTAGACTACTCTAATCTACATACCTAGTCATATTGAGCCTCCTAGAAGGCTCTACCTCGATCCGAAACCTTCTAGTGAGCTTCCAACTTGTCATCGCGTGACATTCTACCCCACCTAAATCTGCAATGCTCTCATTATGAGTCTTTGTCCAGTGGTTTTAGCATTCCTTTCCTTTTCCTCCAATAACCTCTTTAGGGCAGGATTCGCCGTTTCCAAGATTCTGGGCTTGACCTGATTTCGTGCACTCCTTTTGAGTCACCCTTAACTGTTTGGATTGTGTTAACCTTTAGCAAGCATTTCCTTCCTTTCATATCTAAATCTCGAAGAAGCTCCACCATGCACGATTCTTCCTCGTCAAATATGCATAAAGTTTGGTCCCTCGGCATTATACATGCTTTGGCGGTGTTGAAGTAGTCTTGACCCAATATTGCAGGATAGTCATCTAGATCTATCACTGTGAAGTCCATCTTCTTCTTCTTCCAATCACCTCCAATATTTATGGGCACATCCCGAGTGATCCCATGAATTGGTTGTGGGCTAGAGTTCACTGCCTTGATGCTGGACATATTCCCCTCAAATTTTAACTTGTGCTTTTGGGTGAGCCCCAAATATATGAAGTTGTCAGTTGCCCCACTATCCACTAGTGCTAAAGTTGGCTTTCCACAGACATCCATATCCACATATGTCATCCCCTTACCTTTTTTTCCTTCAGGGACTGATTGGACCATGTAAAGATGTTGCATGGCTCCTCCTCATTAGATTCCTTCAACTCCTCGTACCTCTCACATATTAAAGCTGCAAGTTTACCCCTTTATGGGCATTCCCTAGCAAAGTGTGGCTTTCCACATAGAAAAAAACCCAGGTCCTTTTGGCTACTTCCTTCACTAGTGACCCATTTACCCTTTTCCTTCCACTGGTGTCGACTATTCTCACCACTCGACCTTCTGTCTTGATAAGAATCTCGGGGGCTCTTTGAAGGACTTCGACCTCATCCTTCCCTAGATTAATCTCCCCCACCTTTCTTTTTATCTTCCCATGGAGCCTCCTGGGTAAAGTTGAGGTTCACAAATGATTCTGCCACGGCCATAGCATCATCAACACTAGTAACACCGCGCCTCTCAACTTCAGCTCAAACCTCAGGTTGGAGGCCCATCATAAAGTTAAAGTACAACTCATCCTCGTTCATGCTCTGTATCTCTAACTTTAGTGTTGCAAACTCCTTTACATAATCCCCCACTGGACCATTTTGTTTGAGTTTACGCATATTTACCCGTGCTAGGAACTCAACATTCCTTGGGTAAAATTGTTTCTTAATTTTCTACTTAAACTCCGCCCAAGTGGTGATGGTAGCTCGTCCCAATTCCATATCATTAAACTTGTTTCACCACCATACCATAGTAGTATCAAAAAGGAAAAGAGAGTCAGTGCGTACCTTTTCTCTCTAATCAATAATCCCCGAGTTCTCAAGGAAATGGTCCATTTGAAAAAGGAAGTCGTCAAGTACCTTGGTATCCCATTCACCTGGAAAAGGTGCATGACTTGGTGCATCCACCACCTTAGGAGTCTCTAAGAGTGTGTTACGTGCCACACTTCTCCTATTTTGGGTCATGTCCTCCTGTATAGTGTCAACTTCATTAAATAGCTCCTTCACCATAACTTCTAACTTCCCCATAGTAGAGACGGAAGTGAAGAAGAGGTTGAAATCTTCAGGTAATGATTGAGTTTGAGGTTTTGAGATCTTCAATGCTAGGAATCCTAACAAGGAAGAAATAATAAAATAGAACAATTGAATCCAACCTGGAGAGACATTGAAGACTAGGAAATTCACTAGAGGTATGAAGAGTTTGGTTCGAAAAACACAATAAAAATGCTTAAATTTATTCATGATGTAAAGAGGCTCCATTGAGTACCGAGAAATGTAGAGTGTTCTGCCCTTAAATATATAAATCAGAGAATGTCGGAAAGTTGATGTCTTAGTAGAACCTTGTGTGTTAGTTCTACTACTGTCATACAGTTGGTCACAAAAACAGCTTAGTATTATATCAAATAAACGGAAATTACAGTACTAAATTAATATCCAACACTAATTAAAGAAGGCAAAACCATAATTATTTGCGCATATTTTCATGGAGTAATGACATTAAAGTGCAGGGACACCATAATCAAGTACATAATTGGCTTAATTATCCTTTTGTCTACATATGGAAACAAAAATAATACGATGCGGATATTTTCATTATTTTCTTAATTATATACTCATAACCACTTGATACTTTCATTCAATGAGTATCAGGAGATTATGAGTATATAATCAAGAAACTAATGACAATATCTGCACCATATTATTTCTGTTTCCATATGTAGAGAAAAGGATAATTAAGCCGATTATGTACTCGATTATGGTTTCCCTGCACTTTAATGTCATTACTCCATGAAAATATGCGTAAAAAATTATGGTTCTGCCTTCTTTAATTAGTGTTGAATATTAATTTGGTACTGTAATTTCTGTTTGTTTGATATAATACTAAGTTGTTTTTGTGACCAACTGTATGACAGTCGTAGAACTAATACACAGAGTTCTACTAAGACATCAACTTGTTGACATTCTCTGATTTATATATTTAAGGGAAGAACACTCTACATTTCTCGATACTCAATGGAGCCTCTTTACATCATGAATAAATTTAAGCATTCTTATGGTGGTTTCTAGACCAAACTCTTCATACCTCTAGTGAATTTCCTAGTCTTCAATGTCTCTCCAGGTTGGCTTTAATTATTCTATTTTATTATTTCTTCCTTGTCTGGATTCCTAGCATTGAAGATCTCAAAACCTCGAACCCAATGATTACTTGAAAATTTTGACCTCTTCTTCACTTCCGTCTCTACTATAATAACTGTATCGAGCATGTTTGTCGTCGAGATGGAGATTTTTTCTAACTCTCAACTCATTATTATAACCATCTTGATGTTCATGGGGGGCTCCATTTTTACCTCCATGATTGAGCTTCTTTTTAGAAGATTCAATTTTCAAAAACAATCGGGAAGCAGCACTCGTGCTACTACCCATCTAAATGTCTTGAAATGTCGTTCTTACACAGTCTTTGTTTACTTATTAGTAATGCATAGAGTTGTCAATCGGGTTGGTTCATAGAGGGTCGAATCGTTTGGGTCATTTATCTTTTGCGCATTGATTGTGAGTTGGGTGGGGTCGTTTTAGGTTGAGGTCATTTGGCGTTATTATCTTATTTAGATCAGGTTGGTTTCGGGTTAGGTCGTTGTAGTTCTGGATCATTTTAGGTTAGTTTTCAAGTCTGGCTGAGTTGCGTTCGGGTTAAGTAAATTTGAGTTTGGGTCATTTCGGGTTAACTTGACTGGTAGGGTCGAGTTGACTTCGAGTCATTTTTTGGTTAACATGACTAGGTGGGCTCGGCCTATTCGGGTTATTTCGTACAATTTGACGGGTTCGTCCCATTGGGTCTGAGTTGTTTCGGATTAACTTGATGTGTCGGTTCATTTCATATAATTTGACGGGTTAGGTTTGAGTAGTTACGAGTCAGTTAGATGGGTTGGGTAAAGTTTTAATGGATTGAGTCAAATTTGGATCTTGGTAATTATCATATATTATATTGTAAATATTAGAAACATTCATAAAACTACTAGTAAAGATAAATGAAATAAGAATATTAGATGCACTTTATTTTCACAAGTAAATAAAAAAGGTATTTATAAATTTTAACATTAAAAAATATGGCATGATTTAATCTAACAAATACATTTATCATTTATTATCATATATTTGATAACTTAAAAAAATGATAATTTTATAAACTAAAGATGATCATTGTAAATATAATAGATAATCATATGATTACTTGTACAGATAAATAAAATAAGAATATTATATGGACTTTATTTTCATAGGTAATAATAAATAAATTTATAAATTTTAATAATACAAAGTTTTGCATGATTCAATCTAACAAAGATATTTATCATTTATTTGATTAATTTTTTATTAAATTCGTATTATGACTTCTTAATGTTGTATTTTTATGTAGAAAAATTCTTTAGAATATCATTAATCAATAAGGATGTCTAGGGTAAATATATAAAAAATAAGTAAAATCTATAAAACACTATATTTTAAAAAGATTTAAATGAATAATAAAATATGTCTAATTAATACTAATAATTATTATAATAGATTTTGATGTTTAGTTAGGTCAACATCGGGTCTGGTTGCTATCCTGTAGTGTTTATAATGGATCATGGGTCGGATTAATTATTATCAAGTTAGTGTCAGGTCAGATTGCTAAACTTTTTTGATTTTATCGGGCTGGGTTTTACTCGGGTCAAATCTGATTAGGCAGATTGGATCAACTTTTGCTGGCTCTAAAAATGCACTTCGTCATTCATGTTTGATCTCTTTGTACCTTAAACTAGTCCCTAGTGCATACCACATGCTTAAAAATAAGGGTCTAAAGGTGCCTGTATTTTCAATTTTTTTAACTGTATCCACTATTTCAAATTTCGGGTTTGTCTCTACGAATGAAAATATAACGATGTTTGTTAAGAACTCTGGCTTTCTCCTCCTCTTAATTCCTCAAATGCTTTTAGGAAATCCATTGTATCCGCCCTACTTGAGGTTAGTGATACATACATTGAAGATTATTACCAAAAGCGAAGAGTTCGGGTACATGTTGGACTAGAATAATAGAGGGGCATTGGGATATGGTCATTTGATGACCTATATGGATTCTGTAAAAGGGAAAACATAGTTGATGTGCAGAAGCGAATTCACGATCTATTCAAGGAGAGAAGTGCAAGATCAATTCAATTTAAACTATAAACAAAAATAATGCGAAAAACAAAATAACACATAATTTTACGTGTTTCACCCATTGTGGGCTACGTCCACGGATAACGACAAGCAAGGATAATTTTAATATGTCGAGAAATAATACAAGAGATCCTCAATTGAATAGAGGATTATAGAGATCTATCACTCTCAATTATTCTAACTCTCAAAGGGAATAGTGAATAAAATGTGTGTGGAACTATGATGGATATTGTGAGTCATGTTCTGAGATAGGGCCAGAAACTACATATGTATAGTCTTCAAAAGAAAACCCTAAAAAATTGCTAATTGATGGAGAGTAAAAAACTTTAACTATCCATTGATGGAACTCAACACTACCAATTAATTTAGTAGTAAAGTCTTCGGTTACTTTAGCTTTATATTTAAGTCTTCTATAACCACATGTTTTAAACTCTACATTGATGGCAGTAAATACCATTAATTAATATGGTAGTAGAATCTTCAGTTACTTCAACTTCACATTAAAGACTTCCATAACTACAAGATTTGAGGCACAAACTCAATAATCTCCACCTTGGCTCAAATCCGCAATACTCATCGTCATCATAAACCTCAAAAGATAATCATATGTTGCAAGAACCAACTAAGTCTAAGCAATTCTCGAATTTAGCAGTAGGTAGTGGCTTCTTAAGCATATATACAGGATTATCTGACGTGTGAACTTTCTTCACCACAACATCTCCCGCAGCAATAATGTCGCTAATAAAATGGAACCTGACATCAATGTGCTTGGTCTTTGAATGATAAGCATCGTTCTTGGTCAAACAAATATGACCCTAACTATTTGAAAACACAACAATAGTACCATGTGCAACACCAAGCTCGAGAATGAGACCTCACAATCAAATGACCTCCTTAACACCTTCAGTAGCTACAACATATTCTGCTTCTATAATATACAAGGCAGTAATAGATTGCAGTGATGCTTTTCAACTAATAGCACCGAAAGATAGTGTGAAGATATAATCAGAAATAGACCTACATTTATCCAAGTTAGCAGCATAATCAGAATCAACGAAACCAATAATATTAGTGGTTTTTGCTCTACTCCTATCCAACACCAAACTAATATCAAAGGAACCCTTCAAAAAACACAAAATCCACTTGATTGTGTTCCAATGACCCTTACTAGGGTTGTGCATAAACCAGCTCACCATACTCACAGCATAAGCTAGATCAAGTCTAGTGCAGACCATAATTTACATCAAACTACCAACTACACTAGAATAGGGAGTGCTAGACATTAACTCCTTCTCTTCCTCAGACTTTGGACAACGCTTCGATGACAATCTGAAGTGAGCAGCTAGAGGTAAGCGTATTAGAATTATCATATAACATAATTTCCTTGAAGTATTTAAAGGTAGATGGTAAAGAAACGACCAATAAAATAGCTTTATCCTCATCATCAATTTTCACATTAAGATTCTCAATATCAATAATAATTAAATTAAATTCATTTAGATGGGATTAAATAGGAATACCTTCAACCATACGCAGAGTATATAAACGTTCTTTGAGATGAAGCTTGTTTGCTAAATCTTTGTCATATAAAGCGATTCAAGCTTGGGCCATAAGATAGATGCAGTAATCTCATGAACAACCTCGCAAAGAACCTCCTTAGATAGAGATAATTGGATTGTTGATAGAGCCTTCTCATCAAATTCATCCCATTGCTTATCCATTATAATCTCGGGCTTCTTAGATTTACCATCTAGAGCCTTCTTCAATCTATTTTGGGTCAGCATCTGGACCCTCTAGATACTAAAGCTGATCTTGCCACCAAACTTCTCGATCTTACATTTGGCAGACATCATGAACCTAAAGCTATGACACCACCTGTAAGGGGGAAAACAGAGGCGATGTGGGGAAGCAAATTCACGATCGATTCAAGGAGGGAAGTGCAAGATCAATTCAATTTAAACCATAAACAAAAAAAACACACAATACGTGATTCACCCACGGATGACGACAAGCAAGGATAATTTAATATGTAGAGAAAGAATGCAATATATCCTCAATTAAATAGAGGATTGCAGATATCTATCACTTTCTGTTATTTTAACTATCAAAGGGAGAGTGAATGAAATATGTGTGGAACTATAATAGATATTGTGAGTCATGTTCTGAGAGAGGGCCAAAAACTACATATATATAGTATTCAAAAGAACCCCTAAAAAGCTGCTAATTGATGTAGAGTAAAAAAAATTAACTCTCCATTGATGGCACTCAATACTACCAATTAATTTAGTAGTAAAATCTTCAGTTACTTTAGCTTCATATTTAAGTCTTCTAAAACCACAGGTTTTAAACTCTACATTGATGATAGTAAATACTATTAATTAATTTGATATTAGAATCTTCAGTTACTTCAACTTCACATTAAAGATTTCCATAACCACAAGATTTGAGGCACAAACTCAACAGATTCCTTAATCTTATGTGCTTGCACTGCCGATTTTATTGCTACATAGTTTGTGTTATTTTTCACATTAGAGTGGAATTCAAGTCTATTTGACGGCACTGTATTAAATACCTATAATAAAGTCGTGGCCTTAATGTTCCATATTATTAATTCGAGATATGCTGGAGAGTCTATTGCCGATCTTTCTGCTATCTCTTCAGCAATTCTGGTGGTGTTTGTCATTATGATGTAAGTATAGTACTCTTTATCTAATATATATATATATATATATATATATATATATATATAGTCTCAATTATATATCATAGAACAAAAGTATTTTGGGTAGTATGTATGAATTGAACCCATAACCTCCTAACTTTGAATTTCATATTCTACTAATTTTTATTGTACTTACAACTGATCATATATGAGTTAAGCGTAAATCTTTGTGAATTACCAGAGAGGTACATACATACATATATACCATATATCCAATACTAGCTATTGATTACGTGTTGCAACTTGCCTACACTCATTTCTCAATAATTTGATTTGCAAGTATCTTCCACCATATACATTTTTCAAGCCAATAGGAAAACATGAAGCAATTAGTGGTCAAATGATTAGGTCCAAGAAGAAGCACATGATACAGAATTTGCTATTATCACAACTTTATCATCTCTCCATTTTTATAATTCTTATTTGTATCACAGAACTAAAGAAATTGAAAGATGACCCGATCAACTTTAATGTATTCAACACTATTATAGAAGTTATAAGGTACACATGAATTTTCAGTAATAGTATGTAGTATCACTCACATAAATCTCATCACAAAGTGAAGCTTAATTGATTATTCTTCTACTATATGTAGTATCGACTAATAAATCAATCTAATGAATATACACACACATACTATACCACTTTAATTTCATCAGCAATATGCTAAATAATTTGATTTTTCATTGCATGCAACGCCTATGGAAATGTTATATTTACTACATCATATAGCTACAAACACTAAATAAATCTTTCAGACCAACCATGTAAATATGTATAGTATAGATTTATCAAAAAATGGAGCAAGGGTGGAAAGTTTATTTTAATTTTAGTCATGTTTTTTGGGAGACTTAAGAAACTCAACATGCAATTTCAAGGTGGAAAAAGCTGGATACTCCTGATGTAAATAAAAAAGATCAAACAAATTAAGAGTAGTTAATGGTGATTGTTGATTGCTAGTTCATCCGACCAATCCTTTAAAGGCCTAATTAATACTACGGGTAATTATTATTATTATTATTATTTAAAAGAAGAGGGAACTAAATGGGTTGCCCGACCACAAGTTGATCCACAAGTGTAGAAGTGCTGGAAGATCAAATAGGAGTAAATATAACAAATAAGATAATCAATCCCCTAACAATGGGATCCCTTACCCTCACAACAAAACCCAAAAGATTCCTACTACTACTACTACAACTAGACCATATATAGAAACTAATTTAATTAACTAATTTATCTATGTTAATGAATTTCTAATGGGAGAGAGTAATGCTAATTAATATGTTAATTATAAACCAAATAGACTAAAATTCTTAGGTTGAATCATATATATCAATGTCTACGGTTATATCCTCTATATGTAAGAGGGTCATCTACCATGAATATTGTCTTCTATTAGAAGATATTATTTATTATTTGTGTTGTAAATATTCTGTAATAAGGTGTTTTTATTAGAAGCTGAGCTGTCAAGTTTGTTAGAAACTACTTGTATATATTTCAGAGAGCTTCTATCTCTAAAAAGCATGATTATCTTTTCTCTATGAATACAATTTATATCCTCTTTCTCTCTAAGTTCTTCTACATATTTCTCTTTGTAAATCATCACTGTTGATTTTTCATGGTATTACAGCGAGATTACTCGGTTTTCTTCTTTTTTTCGCGCAATTTTTCTTCGGCAAATTAGCACAATTGTAATTTCTCCTTGATTTCTTCAAATTGAAACTTAGGGTTTCAAAATGTCTCAAATTAGCAAAGAATCACAAAATTCACAACTTCATAACACAAATTTTACAATCAATTACAACGATCCTTATTTCTTATCTCACGGCGATAATTCTAATTCTCAGCTTGGTCAAATCATCTTTAATGAGAGCAATTATGTGAATTGGAGACATAGCATTTGTCTAGCGCTGGGAGTGAAGAAAAAAATTTCATTGATGGAACTTTGCCTCATCCTTCTGATGATTCTCCAGATTTATAGAAGTGGATATGTAATAACTATATGGTAACTGGATGGATACTTTACTTTATGGATAAGGAAATCTCCGAGAGTTTTATCTTTCCTCTATTAGGAAGGAAATTGTGGCTCAAAATTCAAGAGAGGTATGGACACTCTAATTCTCTATAATTGTATAAATTGAAGAGGATTTGGGATCAGTTGTAAATTTTGGAGCCTTTTCCATATTGTACTTATGGTGTAATGTCTAAGTGTAGTTGTGGATTGCTGAAGAAAATTTTGGATTCTGATCAACTCAACAAGTTGATTTAGTTTATAACTGGTCTAAATGAAAATTTTGATTGAGTAAAGATTAACCTCCTTAGTATGGATCCTTTACCTACTGTGAATAGAGCTTATCATTTGCTTCAGCAGATTGAGAAGTAAAATTCTCTCAATTTGACTTCACATTCTTCTAAGATGAGTGCTCCTATGTCCGTCAAGTATAATCAATATTACATATAACCTTCTACTAAGAAAAAAAGGATCCTAGGGACTATAAGAAGGCAAAACATGATCGTTTCTATGATCATTGTAAAATGAAAGGGCACTTCAAGGATCAATGCATCAAGATAATTGGTTATCCTGATTGGTATAAAGGCAGAATTTCTCAGACTTCTCTAGGTAATCAAAGATTTACTGGGCATGTTCGGGATACGTCTACTGGTATTCTTGGCAGTTCACCTCTTGATTTTGAGCACGCTCCTCCTATTCCTGCTGTAACTAGTCATTCTGGTAATCATGGCATTGTTGATCCTCAATTGTTTGCTACTTTGATACCATGACAAAATCAACATTGATGATTTATAGAGAGAAATGTGTAGAATAATTTAGAGAGAGAGATGATGTAAATTGTATTCATATAGAAAAGATAATCATGCTTTTTAGATAGATAAGCTCTCTGAAATATATACAAGTAGTTTCTTACAGACTTGAAAGCTCAGCTTCTAACAAAAATATCTTATTATAGAATAGTTACAACACAGATAATAAATAATATCTTCTAATATTATTGGAAGATATTATTTATGATTTGTATTGTAACTATTCTATACAAGGAATTTGTTAAGATGATGCCATCGAATTATCAAGATTCCACTTCTAATTCTAGAGCAAGTACTTTTGCTGCTAATTTGCAGATACTTTATCTACTTCAAATGTTCTTTCATCTTTAGATCTTGCTACTATATGTGTTTGGATTATAGATATAGAAGCCAGTGATCATATGTCCACAAACTTAGATATATTTGCTAACACACACATGCTGAAACGTCCTATTCCTATAGCTTTACCAAATGGAACTTTTAAATATATTAACACAATTGGTATTATTGTGTTAAATTCTCAAATTCCTCTTTATAATGTTTTTTTATGTCTTGATTCATATTATTCTTCTTCTCATCTCCATGATTCTAATTTTAATATTTTTACTCAACCTCCTCATATTCCTCTTTTTACAACATTAGATGTTTCAAATTCTGATGATCTCTCTTCGCCTTCCAATTTAAATGATTCTTCTAATACTCTAAATGCAACCAGCTTAAATTCTTCTCCTTCTATTTCAGATTCTCATTCTTCTTCTCCTTCTATGCAAAATGAACAATGCTTACAAAGGTTTACTAGAACTACTATTCTTCCTAAAAAATATGAAGACTTTGTTCTTTTTAAACCAAAAACACATTCTTTGCTTATAACATCTTTGCAGAATCTGATTTTTCCCATCTCATTGAGGACTACTTAGCTATCTTAGCTACTGTCTAAGATGTTCATGAACCTACTTTTTCCAAGGCTAAAGAAGACCTAAGATGGGTTAAGACCATGGATAAAGAGATTGAAGCGCTTGAGAAGAATGACACTTGGGATTTAATTATTTTTCCAAATGATAAAAGAGCAATTGGGTGTAAATGGATTTACAAGGCCAAATTCAATCCAGATGGATCTCTTGAAAGGTGTAAGGATAGGTTAGTTGCTAGGGGTGATAAACAAATTAAAGGCAAGGAATTCAAGCAAACTTTCAGTCCAGTTGCCAAATTCACTACTGTGAGGGTCTTGATTGCACTTACTGCTGCAAAAGACAGGGAATTGCACTAGTTAGACATTAATAATGTGTTCTTATATGGCTTTGTGGAGGAAGAATTATATATGACTCCATCTCCAAGCTATACTAAGGCTAAGCTAGGCATGGTTTTTAAACTGAAGAGGTTTCTTTATGGCTTGCGACAAGCTGCTAGGCAATAGAATGTTGAGCTTAGCAACTTCTTCTTAGTCTTGGTTTCTATCAATCAAGGCAAGATTATTCACTTTTCATTAAGGCAAAAAACAATAGATTTTTTACTTCTATAGTAGCCTATGTTGATGATCTACTAGTGATAGGAAATTCTTTGGAAGCTATACAAGTCGTGAAACAATCTTTGCATTCAGCTTTCACTATAAAAGACCTTGGTCCTTTAAAATATTTTTTAGGGATTGAGGTATCTAGAGATAAGTCTGGTATTCTTCTTCATCAACGAAAATACATTCTTGATATCTTAAAAGATGTAAATATGGAAGATTGCAAATCTGTATCTTTTCCTTTGCCCAAAAATTTACATTTGAGCACTCAAGATGGTCCTCTTTTGATTGACCCTGAAGTATATATAAGGCTAGTGGGTAAGCTTTTGTATCTGAATATGACAAGACCTAACATATCCTATGTTGTACAACAGCTTAGTCAGATTCTGAGTGCTCCTACACAATCTCATCTTTTTGCTACACTACACGTGTTAAAGTATCTCAAAGGTACCATCAATATGGGTTTGTTCTATTCTTCTCGGAATGATCTTGCTATGAAAGCATATTGCAATGCTGATTGGGGCTCCTATGCCTTTTTTCCTAAATCCCTTTTTCGTTATGCTATTTTCCTTGGAAATTCTTTGATATCTTGGAAGACCAAGAAATAGAAAACCACTTCTAAAAGCACCTATGAAGCTGAGTACAGAAGCATGAGTTATACTACAAGTGAAATCATCTAGCTACGTGGCTTATTTGAAGACTTGCGTGTCAATGTTCCACTTCCTATTAATTTATTTTGTGACAATATTGCATCAAAGCATATAGCAGAGAGTCAAGTTTTTCAGGAGAGGACTAAACATCTTAACGTTGACTATCATTTCATCCGGGATTATGTTGTCGCCAAATTTCTCAACATTCTTCATGTTAGATCTACGCTTTAGTCGGCTGACCTGATGACAAAACCTTTGGGTGCAGATCAGCATAGCTTCTTATCTGTCAAGCTGGGCCTTGTTTGTAAACCACCCAATCCAGCTTCCGGGGAGCTATTGGAAGATATTATTTATTATATATGCTGTAACTATTCTGTAATAAGGTGTTTTTGTTAGAAGTTGAGCTGTCTAGTTTGTTAGAAACTACTTGTATATATTTTAGAAAGCTTCTCTCTCTAAAAAGCATGATTATCTTTTCTCTGTAAATACAATTTACATCCTCTCTCTCTCTCTCTCTCGCTAAATTCTTCTACATATTTCTTTCCGTAAATCATCAATGTTGATTTTGTCACCTTCCCTGAAGCTGTGGTTGACGGATGTTTTCGTAAGATCGATCACACCACCTTCAGTACCATCAAATTGATGTCTTTGTTGGATGAACGAGGAAGGGTCCTCAAATACCTTCATGGCCAACTCTTGTAACTAGCCATGGTGTGCCATTCCAACAGCAACAAAATCTAGTTTCCATATGTATAATCATGCACGGACCGGGCAAAACTTCTCATAAGATTAGTGGCTCGGTGACGTTGACTTTCGGAAATTATGCCACCATTCATCAAACGGCTTACCAAAGAAACTTCTCTTCAAATATGATATCCTGGCTGTACTACAACTTTGTTGTGATAAAAAAAAAATACGTTAACGGACATAAATAATGATTTACCTTAGGCCCTTATACCTTTATGATTAAATATTATGGATCATTTTTACAAGATAAAACCTTTTATTGTATTCATAACAAGGCTTTAAGGACGAGTACAATTCATATTATCGAGAGGGAAGATTCGAACCCGATCGAAATAACTAGTACTCATATTCCAGGATAGGACCTCACCGGTTTTATAAGGCGAAACGTTGCACATACACTGCGCCAGTAACTCATAGCTGGTAATTAATATTGAAGTAAAAAAAAGCAATATGATGGAAATATCACAAACAGAAGATTCCAGTATAATAAACGATGGACACAACATAAGAGCTTAGAGTTTCAATCCGGAACCACCGAGTTTTTGCTCAGTAATCATGTCGATCTTCTCTGCCATCTCTGTAGTTAAGTAGTTCTTCCAATCCCCAACCTTGGCCTTCCTAAAATACATACTATTCTCCATTGTGGTTGACCGTGATTCCGGACGATGCAGCCCGCTCTTGTTCACTTCTAAGTTACTTAGGCTGTCAAAACTACACAACCGTATAATCCGATCAATTTCTCCTTCCGCCTCTTCTTCTTCTTCGGAGAAAGGCAGGCCTACGAACTCACCCAATCTCTTTACATAAGGCGCTGGATCCATCATCATATCTTCATATTTAAGAAACAAAATCTTATCAGGCCGATCTAAACTTGCATTCCAGTATCCTAAGACGTGTTCCCAATACGGACCATACGCTGATTTTCCTTGACAAAACAGATCGAATGCATTTTCTAGTGAAATTGGTTCCACACCCTCGTACTTCTTCATTAATAACTTACGAGTGAAGTGCCATAGTGAAACAAAAACATCTTTCGGATCCCTCCATATGTATATAAACTTACAACCTGAATCAATGATGGATGGAGGCAACGATGAGTAAGGGATGTGGGTAGCCAGGAGGGGGAGGTTATTATGGTCGCGGTCCTTCGTGCCCTGTTTGGCTAGATCGACCTCGAGGAAAGGGACCAAATCATGTGGCAGGGAGGTGAGTAGAGGAATTTCGGTGGGGTTGGGTAGAAACTGTTTTCTGGTACAAATGGCATATGTTAAAGCTTTTAACCATGTAGTGCCAGTTTTTAGGGAACTACATACAATTATATCCGATCGGCTAGGAGCGCTGAAGTTTTCTTGGAGTGCCAATAACCCTTTGAGGAACATAGGGATATACCAAAAATCTTGGTATTGGTATAAACGGACGCCTTGATCTTCTGGTGACCATCCTTCATCTACAGGAAGTGCTGCCATTATTCGTTGATAGCGAGTTTCTGATTCATCTTGTTGGCCTCTTTGATCATCGGATGTCGTTTGAGGAGATTGTTGTTTGAAGGAGGAAATGGAGGATTCCGCCATTTGGACGAGTTAATTAAGGAATGATTGTGCGTTTGTAATTTAGGATCTGCTGGGGCGTCTTGAGAATGGAATATATAATTAAGTAAGATTACTCTATCACGTTACGTATATAGTTGACGAATTCTATTTTCCAACTGTCGGCCTGGCGGCAAAGGCCACTCTTGGGTCATCCTTTTCGTAACCTTTATAATACGGCGCCTACACAGTGCCTTCTACTCGCTTGTCGTTTTCGGCCTTAGCAGTAGCTTGGAATGGCTGCGTCCGTTTCTGAGTTGCATGGGGATGCTGACTCTTAGTCAGCACGTTGTTCTGAACGGTTGTTGGCGCAGAACTTCTTTTAAGCCTTTGCTTGGTTGTTTGTCTGCATCTGAAATGATCTCCGCAGTGATGTCGATGAGCTCACTGTTTTTCTTTTATAAAGTGACTCGCTAACAAAAATATAAAAAATAAATAATGACGTTCCATAATGACAAAAGATGCACCAAGTGGTGTGGTTTAAAATTTATTTTATTTGTTTTATATATTTTAGTGGATAAGACAAATAAACTGCTTCTTAAAAGACCGTTAGATAAGTAATTGATCTGAATATAAAACATATATATATATATATATATTAAAATGTATTTAAATTTTAATTTGATATATATGAGTTGTGGTTAAATGTAAGGCTAGTTTTGAAAATTTTAAGATAAGGTTATATTAGTTGAAATGAGATGATTAGTTATTAAAAAGTAATTTAATAGGTTAAAAAAAACCATAGTACCTATATTTTCTCTGCACCTCGATTCTTATGTCAATTTTAAAGCCATTTGGGCCATTCGATTATATGTCTTGATCTAATTTAATCTAATATTCATTAGTGAGATGAAATGATGAATTTTTTACATCTAGGTGGACTTGATGAGTATGGTGTTGAAAGAAGTATTTTTAATTCATTATATGAAACATTATAATATATATAACATAACAATATAATATGACAATTATTTTTAATAGGCAGGACCCATTTATGGCATGGTTGTGAGCTCCAGAGAATGGGTGGAGGTCTTGACAATAGGTTATGTTGGGCTTCTTAGCAAATAGAACAAATTTGAGATACAATGCTAGAGTAAATTTTATTGGCTAAATGACATTAGAAAAGAAAAAATGGTGTTAGCCAGAGGTCATCAGCCAAATGGCAAAGGACTATTATTCAAGTCAAAGGGCGACAACTATGCAAAGGGCGACGATCAAAGGGCGCCAGCCAAGGCCAAATCATGATGAGCAAAGGGCGCCAGCTAAAGGCAAAGGACAATGACCATAGGTAGGAACTGGTTTTGGCATGGTTGTAAGCTTCGGAGAATGAGTGGGGGTCCTGACAGTAGGTTTGGTTTGTTGCTTCTATTTCTTCTTTGATGATTGTAAGATAATCTTGTTGTCTTATAATTACAGTGTGTTATTTTGTAAGGGAGATGGGTGTTGTCTCTTAATCATGAGGTATGTTTGGTTGGGGGAGGGTGGAAGGAATTTTCTGTGGATAGCTGGAGGATTTTTTTTTTCTTACCATTTGGATGTATTCAGCACAAGAGGAGATTTTGAATTGTGTTCTGATTTTATCTAGGTAAATGATTCGCATCCCTTTCCAACTCTTCCTAGAAGATGGGGTACTGGTGTGTCATAATACTCATGTGGCAAAATATTTGTTGAGTAATAAAATTACTTATCAAAAAAAAAGGTGCATAAATTTCCTCTCAAATTAGCCAAAGATTTTATTCACAACTAAAATACATAAATGTCAAGTCACTTTCAGTACTTAGGAAGAACAATGCAGATTTGGAGAAGAACAATGAAGGTTAAAAGATATTCCTTACTTCTTTTTGTTACTTACAATATTAAAAGGGGCATTTGTCTCTTTTCTTTTGCGTATTATTATTTTTGTTAGAATTAGAACATGTGATAATAGGGGTGGAGATTCAAAAATATGCATAAGTATCCACCCCCATGACCAAAACACGTGGGCTGGAACTTAGGTAAAGTTTCTTCTTTATTTAGGCTCTAATCATATGTATTAATAGGTTAAGTGTAACATTTAATGTTACACTTCTATAATTGTTTAGGATAGAATGAAAGGAAAACAACTCACCTTTTACCTGCATATTTTTTTCTCTCAAAATCGAGAGTCTTCTCCTTTGTTCTCTAGGTGTAAGAGTTTGAATTCCTTACAAAATCTTACAAGATTTATCCTAATAGTTTATAATTTAGGTAGTTCTTACAAGTATTGATTCAAGGGGTTACAAAGAATCAATTTTTATCCTCTCAAAATCTCCCTCGTTTCTTTCTTTTGTTTCGGTTTTTATAAAAAAAATTTGGAACACTAATACCTAGCAAGACCCAAGTTGGATCTCATATGTATCATATCCCCAAATAATTTCTAAGAGGTCATGCATCTTTAAATTGCTCTAATTTAAGCACACTTAACTCTAGAGTTCTCTAATAATAGGTTTTCCTTGTTGATATAGGTAGTTTTTCTATTATTTTAAACCTCCACAATCCACCAATAATTTAGGGATATTACAATCATCTCTCAAATTTGCTAGTTAATTTGTCAACTTCCTATCTTCATGCTATATGTGTAATGTCAAAACAATAGTAAAGTCCTTGATAAGTGCCCTACAATCCAAAGTAAAGGCATAACAAAGATGAGTAGATATTATAATGTGTAATGTGCGAGTGTATGTGAGAGAGAGAGATAGCATAAAACTCTATGATAAGCTTCCAAATGTCAGGATTATGGACTACTCGGAGATTATATTGTAAAGCCCTTGCTTTTGCTATCACACTTGTTTTTATGCCAATATTGTGAGAAAAAACTATAAGCCATTAACTTTACTGATCACATAAGACATTGCATGTACCCAAATGACTCGTTGATCGATGGACTGTCCCATCTGTGTTAAGCTTTATGTAACCTATAGGAGGTGGAATCCATTTAACCGCATGGAGTGTTGTATGTTTGTGATGGCAGTTCTGATCACCTTGAATGTAAACCCACTTGAAGACTCGATGTTGTGAAAGGGTCACAAAATTAATCAGGCACAATGAATAGAATAGTTTCTAACTTCAAGGTAACCATAGAGCCACTATACCATGGAGAAAAAGATATTTACAATGTTTTTTCCATGTATGGTCAAGCAAACTATCACAGTTTGATCGAAATCAATGTGTAAAGTCATCATCTTGATGGAAATCCATTTGACTAGGGATGTTGGTCAGTTGCTAGAGCTTAGAGGTAAGATTATAGTCTTAAAAGTGATGGATACATGTTTCACTTGCAAAGAGATAGAGCGGACATGTATCATTGCTCAAGACATGTCTTTGGTGAAAGGATGACTTAGTATGGTCTCTATTATGTCAAAGTAACCGTAATGTAGTATAAACACTAGGGGAAATTTTGTTTACTTTATCTATAAGAAAGTGGCCGTAGTATACAATTTTAAATAGGGCACCTATAATTATTGAGAGGCTCTACCATCTACAATCCTAGAGTTCCATTCAATTATGCAAAATATTATAAATTAAATGAAAATAATACCAATATTAATAATGGTCAATAGCAATGAGTCCATACTAGAAATTGAATGACCATAACCCAATATCTCTCTAGCATTCTTTTCCAACATGTCTTCATACTCTTAGTATTCATATTCAACATCCATTTCATCAAGCTCAAGAAGGGGATGTAAAATGAATTTCCTTAAAGGATTTGATGTTTTAAATGGATAAAAAGGTAGGAGATTTTAGTAAAGGCCAAGGTCAGAGCTTTTAGCTTGGAATGGTTGCATCCGTTTTTGAGTTCTATGGAGGTATTGACTCTTAGTTAGCAAGTTTTTCTGAGCAGTTGTTGGCACATCCCTTCTTTTAAGCTTTTGCTTGGTTATTTGTATGGATCTAGAATGAGCTCCACTATAATGTTGATGAGCTCACTATTTTCCTTTAATAAAGTTACTCGCTAAAAATATATATAAATAATAAATAATGATGCTCCATAATGATAAAAGATGCACCAAGTGATGTGGTTTAAAATTTATTTTATTTTATTTTATAAATTTTAGTTAATAAGATAAATAAAATGCTTCTTAAAAGCACGTGTTAGATAAGTAATTGAACTTAATATAAAATAAATTGTTGTATCAACCAAAGGACAACAGCCAAAAGCCAACAACTATGCAAAGGGTGACAGTTAAGGACAAATGGTAATAATCTAAGGCACTAACCAAAGGCAAAGGGAAAAACCATAGGGTGACAACCAAGAATCTTTTTTCCATGAAAAAGGCTGATGTGCAAAAGGCATCATGCAAGGGCAACAACTAATGACCAACTTATGAGATTAGTTTGTAGATCTGACTTAACAAGGGTTCAACCAAGATAATGTCAAGGGAGAAGATGTGAAAATTAGTAGAGTGAAAACGAAATTCATGGGACTGTTTAGTAAATCTCTTAATATACGGTATTTGGTACTCATCCGCATGACAAACTATAAGTTGATAGGGGTCAACTCATAGTATCAATCATTAGGTGGTAACTTGTATATATCCTCTTGACTTCAATAGGGATTAGGTAGAAAGTTATATAGAGTTTGTGAGCCAATGACAATTCAGTATTTTGGCCAACAATGAAGGGGGTATCAAAAATCATTTTCTCACCAATGGTAAAGCATGTGTAAGGTCCCATTTTTCTCCTAATTTTCATACTCAACAAAATTCTAATTTCTTTCTCCTCTAAATATTCATTATTGTACTTGAGATATGTAAATTATACACTTGCTTATAATTATTTCATTGAACTAAGGATTAATTTTTTTAGTGTTTCAGTGATATAGTGTTACCTTTCATCAAGTTAGCCAATAGACTCACTCAGGAAGTCCTACAGACACAAACCACAAGATACTAAAAGGGGTCATTATTCTCAAGAGGTTTGGTTTGGTACTTTTGTTTTTTATTTGATGATTAATTGCAAGCTGCTCTTGTTATCTTGTAATTATGGCATGTTATTTTACAAGGGAGATGGGTGTTGCCTCGTCAACATGAGGTATGTATGGTTAACAAAGAATGAGAAAAAAAATTGTGTGGATAGCTAGAGAAGTTTTTCTCACTATTTACCAATATTAATGGTGTTGAATTGTGTTCCAATTTTACTCGAGCATCCCTCCCAAACTCTTCCTAGAAATTCTTTTTTGAATAATAAATTCACTTACTTGCACACAAAAAAATGTATAAAATTATTCTTTAATTATCCAAAGGTTTTATCTCAACTAAAACACATGAACTTTTACATATGTATAAGCCCAATAATATAAGGTCACAAAAATAATACATTATATTTTCATTAGTTTTTTAGAATATTTTTGCACCATTGGCTCTTCTTCTTCTTTTTTCTTTTTGGTTGCGTGTATTCATAGTGATCATTATTGAAAATTTTGATATAAATTTTCATTTATGTATTCTATTTTTTTTGACCATATGTTCTTACAAGTTAATTCTTGTATCATTCTCTATATTTTACTATAGCATGCTTAGTTTTTAATAAAAGGTCTTTGTGTTTTTTACCCTTAGAGTTTTCTAGGTTTCATTCTTCTTCTTCTTTTAAAATCTATTCATAATCTTAACGCTTCCAAATTTCAAATATTAAGTGATGCCCTAAGCATCATTTACATGTAGCTAATAAAATTTACCTGGACAAACGTTAATAAAAACAAAGGGATATTATTGATTAGCATCCACATTTTCCAGTTAATTTGCTAGTTTATTAGCTTCATGGTAGATGTGAATAATCCAAGCATTTATAAAGTCCTTGATAAGTGCCCTACAATCCAAAATCAAAGCATGGTAAGGATGATTAGATGGTATATTATACAATGTGTGTACATATGTGTGCGTGGGTGGGTGGGTGCGTGTGTGTGTGTGAGGGAGGGAGGGAGAATCAAAATCTATGATAATCTTTAAAATGCCAAGAGTGTAGGTTACTTGGAGACCATTGCATCGAGCCCTTGCTTTTGATATCACACTTGTTGATGTACCAATATGGCAAGAAAAAACCTACAAGCCATTAACTATAGTGATCACAACACCACCTAGGCACAAATAACCCATTGATCAATGGATTGACCCATCTGTGTTAAGTTTTATGTAAACCATAGGTAGTGGATTCCATTTAACAGAATAGTGTCATATTTTTGTGATGGTGTTTTCGAGTACCTTAAATGTAAACCCACTCAAAGACTCTCTATTATGTATGGGTAATGAAATCAATTAGGCATGGTGAAAATAAAAATTTTTAGTTTTGGGGATAATCATAGAGCTTCTATACCATAGAGAAAAATATACTTACAAGGGATTTTCCATTGATGGTCGAGCAAACTAGCACAATTCGATCAAAGTCAATGTATAGAGTCATCATCTTGTTGGAGGTCCATTGGACTAGGGATGCCGATATGTTGCCGAATCTCGAAGGTAAAAGCACAATCTCAAAAGACAAAGAAATATGTTTCATTTGCAAAAAGATGGACCGGACATGTATCGTTGCTAAGGAAATGTCTTTAGTGAAAGGATGGCTTAGTAGGGAGTCTGTTATGTTGGAGTAACCATAACATAGTATGAACACTAGGGGGAGCATCCATATTCCAAATTCTCATTCAATCTAGGTTGACACATGGTTGATTTGATGTGAATAGGTGTTTAAAAGTGAATTATGTTGAGAATTGACCATTTGGTGTAAATTTCTATGATACGCCGAGTCGATGTGCAACTAGGGGGCATGGAGTGACATGAATCACGACATGAATAAATGGAGGGAAAACAAAAGACATGTTTTCTAAATTATAATGTTCATCACAAAACAAGTATGCTACTCGAAGGTACTTGTCTTGTAATGACAACGACTTGGCAATCATGATGAGTATAGGATATACTAGGCTTGCATGTTATGTGGTACTGAAGAGAAGACAATAGCCTACCTTTACTTTGATTGTCGTATTCTTGCTATGTTTGGGAAATGATTTTGAAGGGACTTCGATGCACTAGTCTAGCTAGGGAGATGGGAGTCATAGTTCAATGGATGCAAAGAGAAGGAGGGGAACCAAAATCCGAACAAGTATATTGAGATTAGTGGCAGTCACACACCATGTCTGGATTGAACATAAACAACATATGTTCCACAACTTGAGGAGAACCCCGACGCGGCTCATACGGACTATTGTGATGGAAATGACAGGTAGAGTAGAAAGTGATTGATGTTGCAAATCTTATAATATGGTCATGAATCTTGTGAGTGCCTTAGGTAGTTTATCCTAGTGTGGTGTTGTTTGTATATCCTTGATATTACAAATCTTTTGGAAGAAATAAAATCACATTATTTACCACAAAAAAAAAGTAAAAATATATTAATCATTTGCTTGGACAAAAAAGGCTGAACTAAAGGTGAAAAAATTCAAGAACATACTCAAAACATCAAGAACGCACACATAAACCTACAATGTTGTAAAGAAAAGGAAAATCAAAATACTAAGAGGAAAACAACATTGCAACAAAACACATGAGAAATGGAACAAACTGCATGATCGATCTAGTAGCTACATTATGGATATTAGAGTTTCAATCCAGTACCCTCCAGTTTCCTACATGTAATCTGGTCAAGCTTTTCGGCCATAACCTTGGTTAGATGATTTTTCCAATCCCCAACCTCAGCTTTCCTAAAATATACATTATTCTCCACCGCTTTTGATCCTCTTTCCGGGCGATGCTTTCCGCTCTTGTTAACCTCCAAGTTGCTCATATTGCCAAAACTACATACCTCTATAATCCTACCAATTCCTCCTAGCGTCTCTTCTTCAATAGAGAAAGGCAAGCCCATGAACTCAGCCAATCGCTTAACATAAGGCACCGGCTCTGTCATCATATCTTCATACTTGAGAAACAAAATCCTATCGGGATGATCTAAACTTGCCTTCCAGTATCCTAAGACATGTTCCCAATAAGGACCATAAATCGAATTTCCTTGACAAAACATATCAAATGCCTTTTCTAATGAAATAGGTTCGACGCCCTCGTATTGCATCATTGTTATCTTACGAAGGAAGTGCCACAACGATACAAAAACATCCTTTGGATCTCTACATATGTATATGATCTTACAACCTGAATCAATGATAGATTTAGGCAATGATGAGTAAGGAACATGGGTAGACAAGAGGGGGAGGTTGCCATCGCGTCTCTTAGGGCCCATTTTGGCTAGATCAACCTCGAGGAAAGGGATTAGCTCATGTGGTACAGAGCCTTGCAAAGGGCTCTCCGAGGAATTAAGGAATTGTTTTCTTGAAAAAATGGCAAAAGTCAAAGCTTTTAGCCAAGTGGAACCAGTTTTTAAAGAACTGCTTACAATTATGTCCGATGGCCTAGCATCCGTGAAGGTTTCTTGGAGCGACAGCAGCCCTTCAAGGAAACGACTATTGTACCAAAAACCTTGGTACAAGTAGTAGGGGTTACCTTCCGGCGTCAACCATCCCTCTATTTTGGGTAAGGTCGATATCTTTTGCAGATACGGAGTTTCCTTTTCTTTTGGATCACTTTGGTCGTGGGACGATTGGTCAGGAGATTGTTTGGAGAATTCCATTTGATGATCGCGCAAATTGAACAATGACTAGTTGACTACAATATAAAAATAAGATTGTGCTGCGTAAGAAAGCGATCAGCAGTTTGCGATTCTGCCGGACGTTGGGGCCGGGTGTGATATATAATATTAAAAAAATGAAGAAGATAGATTATATCGATCTTACATAGAGCTGTTCATGTTATCCGATATCTGCTTATCCGATTCGATATCCGAAGCGATCCGATCCGAAAAAACAAATATCCGATCCGATTTTTTTTTTCAAATCAAATATCCGATCCGGTCAACGAAAAGTCAAACAAATAAAATATCCGATCCGACAAATACAAATAATATCCGATCCGAAGAAAAAATATTTATATATTTTTTATAATTTTTTATTTTATATATAATTGTATATAAATAAATTTAGATGTGTCTGTGTATAATTTTTACTTACTTTATTTATTATTTGAGGCAAAATTTAATTTAATTGAAATTATATTTTTAATATAATCCCTTTTTAGATATTTACAAAAATAAAAATAAAAATACTCTACATACCGATATGCTTCATCCACTCCTTTCTTATTTTAGTTTTAACATTGGATATTTGTTGAGTACGTCGGATATTTGCTAAGCGAATCGGATATTTGCTCAGCATTCGCTCAACAAATCGGATAATATAAAATATATTTGTCATTTGGTAATTTTTTTATATTTGAAATTGTATTCGAATAATATCGGATATATTTGATATCCGATGATATCCGATCCGAAAATTCAAATATCCGATCTTTCGGATATCCGAAGTTTCAAATCAAATATCAAATATCATTTTTAGATATCCGAAATTTCAAATATCCGAAATATCGGATATTTGATCCGTGAACAGCCCTAATCTTACATTATGCCACTTATAAAATAAGTAGGATGGAGTATATAACTAACTTTCTGTTTATAATTTAACAAACTTTCAATTCTTCAACGCTCAACAACTTCAATCGAGCGACCCCAAAAATATCCAAAAAGTCATATTTCTCAATTCCCATGTCCCTTTTCCAGAATTTTCCGGCACCAAGCGTGGGCGTACTATGCTTTCTTATTATATTTTCTTGCATTTCTTTTCCACGTGGGAAGTGAATTATTATGTTATGGCTTCCGTCTCTTGTTGTGGGTGATGAGTACTAATTTATCTGTGGCTGAATAATTCATACATTACAACATTGGTGATGTGATCATGGCCAAAATTGTTTCGACTAGGTTACTAAATATCTAAAGTTTCAGGTTCAAATCACCTATTTTTACGGTACTTATACGTCTTGGTAGTAATTGATATACCCATATTATGAATTGCGCTCTCGATAAATCAAGAAAATATCATACACTTGAAGACCATATTCGTTTCACAGCCACGATCAAAGTGAATTGTCAAAATATAAAAATAGTCTAGTAGCTAGGCTAGCTAATTGCTATACTTTTATTTCCGTGTTTTGCTTCCTTCAACAAATTTGAGATGTATAAAAAAGACATGCCTAAGTTAATTTTATATATATATATAATGAGAATAGAAAATCATCCTAGTTTTTCAATTTAATATGGGATAGTTTTTACCATTTACCATGATAGTTTTGTAACTTAAAATATAATTATCTAATATTTTTAAAAATATTATTCATTTTTTTAACAATTAAATACTTTAATTTTTTTAGAGACTTATGGTATGTAGTTTACTCACTAGAGGTAGATATCACCACCTACTGAGTAGTTTTCTAACTTAAAATATAAATACATAATATTTATAGATATGCTACCAATTTTTTAACACTCAAATACTATAGTTTTCTAATAAAACCTTAAAGTAGTTTTCACCACCTACTTTATATAGTTTTCAGACCTAAAATATAAATATACAATATTAACATAAATGTCATTTTTTTTTAAGACTCAAAAATTATAGTTTCATTAAGACACCACAAAATATATGACTTATTGTAACACCCCCAAAATTCATTAAAAAAAATTTCTAAACGGAAGCACTTAAATTAAAACTAGTGAATTCTTGAGATGTTACCGCCACACTTAGTACCAGACCAATTCACTCCTACCGCTCCAGTACCAAGTGCTAAGGCTAAAAATAATTATTTTCAAACTTAAACCGAGAGTTCATAAAAAGAACTAGAAAGATCATAACATAGAAATCATAGTACGCATAAAAGTTTATAATCAATTATAAGATAGAAATTAAAGTGCAAAATCAAAATTCTTATGAGAAAATAATGTTTACAAACATTAATATTTAATTTAGGAAAATCCAATATAGAAAATAAATATCATAAAGAAATAGAATGACATAAGAGAGAATCCGGCCACATCACTCCGATCATCGAACCAAGCACATAATCAACACTCAACCCCGCCTGATGCCTCATGGACATTGAAGGCATCAAAAAATGTATCGCCCACCTGCACAAAGTCAGAAGGCCCTACTACTTGTAGGAATGAGTAGCACCCATAAAAAGGGTGATCAGTACGCTTCATACTGAGTAAGGCAACCGTGCACTAAGGCCAACACATATAAGCACATATTTCAAATCAGATAATAACAAAAACAACAAATGATCACATTAGAGAAAACTAATAAAAGGCCATTTATAGTCTAGATTAATTACTTAATTAAACTCTAATCAGAACTCATTTTTACGCCATGTCTTTTTATCAATCCATGCGAGTACAGGAACCTCCCACTATTTTAGCCAGTGTTATAGTCGATGGATCGGTCACGTATAAGGTGAAAACCCTAACCAATATTCCTTATCGAAGGATCGGTTTAGTTCCTGCTCACATGGTGTTCCACTGTAAATACTTAGTGTCTTTTATGTGTCTTAACAAACTCGGGTTTTGGTTTATTGAACTCGGGATCCCCCATTATTATAGCCGATGGACCGGAAACACACAGGACATAAAGCTCCTAACCACTATCATTTGTCGATGGATCGGCCACATATAGGGTAAAAACCCTAACCACTATTCCTAACCAATGGATCGGTTGGACCCGTCTCAATAATCTTTTACTTTAAAATATTAATGTCTTAAGTGTATTATCTAGAAATTTCACCCTAGACATGCATGACTAACTCCTCTATGCTTATCCTCCAACTGACCTTTACCATATCATGAGAACCCTGTACCTCCTAACTTTCCCCAACAACCTTTCTTATATACTCTAACTCACACTAGAAGTCCAACTTCGATGTATGTGGGTCAAGACCCATTACTATACACCTCCGAGTCCACTCATTACCTTACTTTAGGGTTTTCCCCAGAAACCCTAGTTTAGGCCTAAGTGGCCCGTCCTACTCCATCTCACACAACCCAAGTCATTTTTATACTCCACACATCATAACTCATAGATTCCATCCTCATCATCACACTTTAATCACCAAGTACACGTATGACTACAAAACCCTAAGTAGCCACACCAAACCCTAGCTGGCTACACAAAACCCTAGATCGGTCTCCTATGTACCCTTATACTATCCCATGTACTATTTTTCATTTAAGGCATTCAATCACCTAAACAACACTTCCATCACCTTCCTCATACCTCAAATCAACTTTCCATATATAAAATTCACCCCCATGCAGACTTTACACACCCCATGCAACCTTTCGAACTTTCCATGCAAAACCCTAAAACTCTCACGTTAAACCCTAAATTTTCCATGCAAACCCTAGATCCCTCGATGCAAACCCTAGATTCCTCCATGCAAAACCCTAGATTCATCCATACAAAACCCTAGATTCCTCCATGCAAAACCTTAGATTCCTCCATGCAAAACCTAGAATCCTCCACGCAAAACCCTAGTTCCATCCATACAAAACCCTAGATTCCTCCATGCACATCCATAGATTTTTCCATGCGAAACCCTAGATTCTTCCCTACATACTTAGATTCTCTCATACAAAACCATAGATTCGATTCTTCCATACAACACCATAGATTAAATTCTCCCATACAAAACCATAGATTAGATTCTCCCATGCAACACCATAGATTATATTCTCCTATGTGAAACCATAGATATTCCCACACAAAGCCCTAGATTCTTCCACTCTTTTACTTTATTTAAAATCCCCATCTTATTCTTCCACTCATGGATCATTAAAATACTTAGGTCAACTCACATCCCTTAGTCAACTTATTCTCCTTTGGTCAACCCTTGGTCAACCTCTTTCCCTTTTTGTCAACTTACTCCCCTTGGTCAACTTCTTTCCCTTTTGGTCAAATTACTCCCCTTGGTCAAATTCTTTCCCCATTCTCCTTTTTCATCTTTTCCCCCACACAATACCACATTTAACATCCTCACGTGCATGTCTAAAGGGTTACAACACATTACATCACATTCTATAACTTTTCACCACATATACATATCAACATATACAATAAGAAGGTACACAATCATACCTTAACTCCAAGCTGCTCCATACATAGAATAGTCAATATAATAACACATGATACACAACACAACATTATATAAGGCATCCAAAGCATATAATATACATAAAACACATAAGGCTTTAGTTACACCCTTACCTAAAGTGACACCCGTCTTAGAGCACGCTCCTACGCCTTCTTAGGGCTTTGACTGGTCTCACCTATATATGAGGAAAAAACTAAAGATTAGATTCCCTCCTACTAAAATACTATTATTTACTAATTTATTCTAAGACTAGGTTTTTGATAAAAGAATAACATATTAATAAAAATGACATTAACTAATTACTAATTTTGCTAAAGGTATAAGAAATAATAGTAATATTGTAAAAGTTGATAATATAAGGCTTGAAGACTTTGCCCTAATAATAATAATAATGATACTAATAATAATAATAATGATGATGATGATGATGATGATAATAATAATAATAATAATAATAATAATAGTAATAATAATAATAAATACTAATGGTAATAATAACTTTATTAATAATGATAATAATAAGACATGATATTAAAAATACTACTACTAAAATTCGAAATAGACATAATAGGGTCTCAGCCCTATATAAAAAAATAATACTAACATTGAAAATAATAATAATAATAATAATAATAATAATAATAATAATAATAATAATAATAATAATAATAATAATCATCATCATCATCATCATATATTAATAATAATGAATATAATAATAGCAAAAACAACAATAATAATAATAATAATAATAATAATAATAATAATAATATATAGCCAAAATAAAAAATATATATATAATAGGGCTTCGACCCTCAAGAACAACAACAATAATAATAATATCAACATATATTTTTTGTAGGTAATAAGCAAAGTTTTTCCAATAGATCTTTTGCAACATTTATATATGTGGGTATTAATGGCATTACACCAACATAAACTAATACGCACTCATATATTTATTGATATTAGTATCTAAAAAAGACAATTATTTTAGCTATTGTTATATCTAAAAAACTATTATTATCATAATTACCTATTTTTTATAATAAATACTAATAATATTAATATATAACCATATTTATAATAAATAATATGCATATTTGTTAATATTATTATAATATAGCTATGAAAATTAATATAATATTATAGCAATAAAAAAATAACTATTATTATTGTAATATTTATTTTAATAAATATCATAATAAAAATAATAATTAGTTAAGTCACTTTTTGAATAACCTAGGACAAGGGTCACGCTAATTGGTTAGCAAGCTGAGGGTCCAAATAATATACGTATTGTATGATTGATTTGGATGGACTAATTGTGTCGTATATGTTGATTTCTAGATTTTGGAATATTTGATCTGGTTATGTCTGAATTCATTTGATTAAGATAGTTTGGATAATTTGATTATGAAATATAATTTGAAATGTACTTATTTTTATATTGGAATTGTCAATTTAAGAAATTTCTGGAAAATTAATCAGAATTTGTTTTATAGATCAAAATTCTTTAGGACTTAAACTAGATTTTATTAAATTTATTATAAAATTTTTAATAGAATATGTTTAATTTTATTTTTGAACCGTCAATTTAAATATTTTGGTAATATTTGACTAGATTTGCAATCCGAGCCTAAAAACCCTAATTATATTAAATAGTATATTTTTTATTGTTTTTAATCAATTGAGTATATAATATTTTATAAAATAGGTCTAAGTTCATTTCTAAACATTCAATTTAAATAAATTAATAAAATTTGACCAAATTTCATTATTGGGCCTATAACCCTAACTTTTAAGTAAATTTATGGAAATTACCATTTGTATAGTTGTTTCTTCAAAATATAATTTTATAGAATTATTTGAAATGACCTTAATTGTATTTTAAATCCTTCAATTTGGATTAATTGGTTAGGCTTGTTTGGAATTTTCTTTTGGTCTTTAAAATCAAAATATGTGGGAATAGTTTCTAAAATCAAATATAATGAGTTAAAATTAATTTGATTTGATTTAAAATCAATTAAATTGAGTTTTAACTTATCGTTTAAATAAATTCTATAAAATTTATTGATTTGATATTGTGGGGTTGTAAACCTTAATTGTGTAAGTGAATTTTGATAAAATGTACTTGTTTTCTATTATTCTATATTTTGAATAGTTTTTCTAATATGGTCTTTATGTTTTCTAGTGGTGATCTAGGAAGGCGCTTTACTGTATCCCGAAAGCCTAATGTATATACCAATTTATAGTTTGGTTTTAATTTATTGGGTCATCCAACTGATGAGTTCATATTTTGACACATTTTATACCCTTATAATCTTAGTTTTTGGTAGTTTATTTAACTAATATAGGGGAATAATTATTGTTTTATGCTTAAGTGGTAAAAATTGCATAAATTTTATTATTTGAGCTAAAATGATATAAATTAAGTAAATTTAGAATAAAATATTATTTATTAATATTTATTGAATTTTATTTTGCAGGATTTGTTTTTAAATAAAAGAAAATTAAAAAAAAAAGAAGTTTGACCTTTGGACCAACGGCCGAAGGCCGAGGGCCCAAAGGCCTGAAAATAAAGAAGAACCAAACGAAGCCGAACAGGTCAAGAAGGATCGAAGAAGAAAAGTCAGCCGGGCGAGGGCTGACGTGGACGGACAACACAAATTATAAAAAGCAGTGTGCGGTAGACGGGCAGAGAGCAGAGTGGGGCGCGCGGCACGAGAGCCTTCGAGGCTCGACGCTGAGGGGCAGAGTGGGACGACGCGGAGAGAAGGAGAGCCTTCTCAGGCTCGGAAGTGAGCGGAGAGAGGCTCGGTGGAACCCAGCTGGAGAGCTACAGGGCGAGACGGGCAGAGAAGGGCGAGCGACAGAGTGTACAGGGACGACGCACGGAGAACAGGGCCAACGCACGGAAATCGAGGCAGCACAGGTCGCCAGCCCTGTCAGCCGGCAGCGGAAAAAAGAAAAAAAAAGAAAAAGAATTTGGCACAGAAATCAAGGCAGCGAAGGAAGAAAAATTAGAGGAAGAATTTAATACCCGGTAGAATTTATTTCAGATAAAATTAATTTTTATCTGAATAAATTCTTGATCTTTTATTTAAAATTAATTCCGGTTATTTCTTTCTCTTATTTTTAATTTATATTTTAGATATATATTTCTGTGTAATTAATTCTTTAATTATGAGTGGCTGATTATCTATTGTTAGGGAATGAATTGAAACCCTAGACTATGGTTTGACTTATAATTTTATTTTCTTTGTTTCGTGAGATTGTTTCTTGACTCTATATTAATTGCTATCGTTTATATATATAATTCTGTCAAGTATAGTTTATTTGGTGCATGCCTTGTTCTGGTTCCTCATAAGTGACAGTATGTAGGATTATTTGCCTGCGAGGTGGCCATCTAAATATACTAGAATTTATGTGTATAAATTGCAGCTAGGTTAGATAACATTTCACCTAATCGTTTTGTGATTCTAACCGAAGTGGTAAAACGTTTCGATACGTGTGGGTCAAGGATAGGAAATACAGCTAGACATACGTTTTGTACTAGTCTGGGTACTTAGATTGACAACCTTCCACTTACACTTAATGCTTTAAATCTAGTTAAATATAGGAGCCGCTTGTTGCTGCTATACTGCTAGTATTTAATAGGATTAATATAGGCACGTGGTCGTATTAATTAATTAAGGGAAGTAATATAAGGTGTATGGACCTGCGTTTGGTGTGCAACTTGGTCAATCTCTTTCTCACGATTAAAATTGACTTAGAAATAAATATTATATCTCGATCTAATCTAGTGGTGGATTTTTATTTCCCTAACATATTTCTCATATCTGCAAGTTTCCCATTATTTCCATTATTTTCATTATTAGTTTACTTTATTCTATTTAATCCTTTTATTATTTTATTATTATTTTGATAAACCCACATTAGTATTTTTCTTATTTATTTATTTTGTGTTATTTAGGATTTTTATTTTTAGTTTTAGTTTAAGCTAGTTAATTAGAGGTGAGCCATCTCAATCTCCGGTTTAGAACGATACCCTTATTTACCAGTGCTACAAGTGACAACAAGAGGGTTTAAATTGCGTGCCGGCTACGGTCGCACCACCAACGCGGTAATATTTTGTACCAAAACAAAACATTGGATGTGGAGGTCATTCTTCTATTGTGGCAATTAGGTTTAGATATGTTTTTGGATGACCTTTATTTCACATTTTACTCATTTCCCTTATCATCTTCAACCTTTCTTCACCTTTTACTAGTCTTCTCATTCCCTTCTTGTCTTCTCATTTTCCATTGTAAGCCTCATCTAGTCGCCACCGGCCACCCTTCACTTCCTTTTCCTAGCTTTGGCTATGACAATTCAAACTCATAAACACAAGGCAAGAAGCAAAATGACAAATCCTCAACCAAGTCAAGTAGCAGCAACAAAGGTTCTATTTTTTCCACACTTTTTAAATCAAAAACTTAATTAGATTATTATGTATAGTTGATGTTTAAACCTTGATGATTTTTTATTTTATGGTTGATATGTTACTCAAAGTAGATTTTTCTTCCTTTTTCCACTCTTATTTTTGAATCCATAGCTGCCAACATCAAGGGTTGTTGAGTCCAAGTAGAGTAATAGAAACACAAGGTTCAATTTTCTTCACTCTTTGTAAAGTAAAAACTTAATTAGATTATTATGTATAGTTGATGTTTAAATCTTGATGATTTTTATTTTATGGTTGATATGTTACTCAAAATAGATTTTCCTTCCTTTTTCCCCTTTTATTTTTGAATCAATAGTTGCCAACATCAAAGGTTGTTGAGTTCGAGTAGAGTAGCAACAACAAGGTTTGATTTCTCCACTATTTTTAAATTAGAAACTTAATTATATTATTATGTATAATTGATACTTGAATCTTGATGATGTTTTTTATTTTTTGGTTCACATAGTTCTAGCAGCCAATGTTGTTGATTTGCTTTTGATTTTTTCCCCTTTTGAATCGGTTGTTTTTATCATTGGATAGGGTGCTACTTGTTATAAATTTGCAACATTTGTAGATGTACTTTTCGATTAGCTATATTTTCCTTATTATCAACTTAGAAGCTGCAACTATGAATAATATTCTATTGTTATATTTAATGAATGGATGATTTCAAAGATTGAATTTTTAACTACTGATTATTATGCTATATTTAATGATTTTTTTTATGTTAGATTTCTTTCCTCTTTGGAACTATAAATATGAAACTAATGTTGCAAATGATATATTGCAACAGTAAAGAACATATGGCCTTTTTTGGTTTCCCTTTAGTCATGTTTCTTAAGTTGTTGATCTAGTGATAGGTTACTTGTATGATTTTTGAGTTTATGGGTCTTTTCTAGGGCTTTTGAGCTGTAAGTGCTCAAAGCAAATGTTTTATAGCCTAAGGTACTTGGTTTTTCCCTTTTGTATCTATAATGGCCTAAGATTCTTTTGGATTTTTGTGGGGCTGGAATGGAGGACTAAATTGGTATTAGGAGAATGTTTTGACTTTTCTTATTTTGTCTTAGTCATTGTTAATAACATGATATCTTTTACTCATAATATGGCAGTGTAAGGGGCTTTAGGTCTTAACAACACATAAGGCGGGTTCCTACTTTAAATTTTGTTCCTTGCTGATTATATTTGGTTGGTGTTTATGTCTCCTTGTGTTTCTATTATGGTTACCAATAATTTATAAAAGGGGGTTGGATTCAATTATAAAAGTGATATAATTTGTGTAAAAGCTTGAAGGTGGTTAGAAATTGTTGATTCCTCTTTTACTAAAAGTTATCTTCCTTTTAAGCTATTATTGCTTGTCAGTAAAGTTAGAGAGGTCAACACTTAAGTGGTTGTTGAATATTAGTGGTTGTACATCATTTTCTTATTAGAAACTATTGTTGTTTTTTGGTATTGTGGTAGGAAATTATTGCTAGTTGTTTCTTAGTGAACATAGTTGTACATAATGGTTGTTAAACATTAGTGAATCCATAGAATATTTCTTACTAGAATAATTATTTGAATAAAATATTTCATTTGCTTTTGTGTTAATGATATTTGAACCTAAAACTATATCTACCTCTAAGATTTTGTGTTAATGTAGCTATATTATCTTTTTTGATTGGTTCAAAATATGCAACATAATTATTTTTTTTATAAATGATTCTTCTTTTATGATTGAATGTTATATGTACATAATGTAACTCTTCTATTTTTTGATATATTTTATAGACTTGTCTAATTGAATTTTGAGTATTATCCAAATTTGTTGATTCAACTTCATTGTTGAATGTCATTTGGACTTTTAAGACACAATTCTAGATATTCATCTATCTATCTTTTTTCCTATTGAATTGGTTGGTTGTTATCATTTTTTGACCTTCTTGTTACTTTTATGATGTTGTTTATGTTTTTTACCTTGTTTAATCATGGTTCAATTGATACAAAAAAATCACTTTATCAAATATGCAAAGAACACTTTATGTTCCTCTTATATTGGTTTAATGATTAGGTAGCATACCTATAATTAAATTACAGATGTATTATAATTATTATTATAATATATAAAGCTTGCTACAAAAAACTATTCCTCATTATTTTTCTCATTATTTTGATGTCTTTACTTGTTGAAAATTATATAGTAACTTGATGTCATGGATGTATTAAAGAACAAGAGTTGGATGAAACTAATGAAAGTAGAAAATACTCATAAAAGAGCTTTAGATACATTCCTTGACTATGCATTTGTAACCTCGATCACCGATGAAAATAAGATTACTTGTCCATTCTTGACTTGTGCAAATCAATTTTATCATAAAAGAAATGCGGTTAGAGTTCATCTTATAATGAGAGAAAAGGGTATAGACTATCAAAGGTGTATTTGGAATTTTCATACAGAATAAATGGGCAATAAAGATAATGAAATTTTAAATTTAGTGCTTAATGATGATATAGGGTTTGATGATGTGCATGATGGTTGATGTGACGATGTTCTTGAGAAGGTAGGAGATACTTCACAGAACAACTAGTAGTTGTCTAGGTTGCAATAGTGAAGCTTATGCATTTTTTAAGTTGATTGAAGATGTAAGGCAAAACTTATATCCCAATTGTGAAGATTTTAGTAAACTCTCCAAATTTATTTTACCTTGTATATTTGATATACAATTCATATATGTGTTTTGATTAGGAAAAAAATAGAGAAAGAACCCTATGAATTGGAAATGTGGTTGAAAACTCATGAACTGAAAAAGGGTGTTAAGCTTAATGATGCTTCTACATCAACAAGAGTATGTTTTCAATTTATTTTGATTTTAGGGTTATATATATACATATGCAAATATACCCCCATATACTACCCATTAATAACATTAATTTATGCTTTATAGAAAGTAATTCTGGATGAGATGACTACACTTCTAGAAGGATTTGATGCTACTGCTCGACGTGAAATATTCAAAAAGGTGGTGGGAGAAGAGAGGAATGGATATGCAAAAGCCTTTGGTCTTGGCGTAAAAATTCCATAATCCTATAGAGAGAAAAAACAAAGATGAGATTTTGAGTAGGAGCAAGCTAAAAGGATTAAATCAAAGTCTAGAGTTGAGAGGTTGGAAAAGGATTTCTTGATACTAAAGACCAAGTGGGATATCTGGCCAATATAATACATACATTATTGGAGAATCAATTATGTTCCTCACTAAATGTTGATAATTTTTTTACATTTATTATGCAACACACTAATTTTTGGTACATCTTTTTTCTACCACTAAAATAGTGCAAAAATGAATAAAAAAAGAACATTAGGAGTCACGTAGTGATTAGATTGGGTAGCTAGGGTATCGTTTCACTACACCATAATGCCTAAAAGACAAAAATTATGTGTTTTTATTGACTTTGTTTTTATCAAAGAGTAAAAGTATTATATATAGATATTAGTAATTACAATAACAACCAAACATACCTAAATAAAAGTAAAAATAATAACTATATTAAATTTATAAAATGGGGTAGAAAAAAATCATTTTTTGTCTCAAACAAACTAAATGAATTTGTATCACCAACCATAACCACCATAATCAGTAGCCATTGTCTATTGCTACAAAACGTTAGACAACCAACCACCATTTTACATGTTCAATATTACCCTAGAAGTAAAAGAGTAACACAAACATGTCTTACGCATCCCTTACATTCAATGATAGGAAAATAGTATACGTATTACATAAAAGGAAAAATGAGGGTTACAAAAGAAAGAATAACATCAAATATAAGCTACATCATACCTCTGTTGTCACTTGCACTTCAGCAATTGACCTTTGAACTTATGGTTAACTGTGAAAACCCTCTCCTTGCCCTTCCTTGCAAACAGATCGTAAACTCGGTAACCAGCCCCATATATTTCAGTCTACAAATCAGACAAGAAGATAAGAGGGAATGCTTAACAAGACCATATATACTCCCATTTTATCTTAAAAATAATGGTCTCCATGTATTTCATCTAATTCTCAAAATCAGCAGAATTTTGATTTATCAAGATCTAATAAATTAATTCTACTACGTCAAGGTTCTAGCTTGTGTGTGTAGTGGATTCCTCTCTTTCTTCCACTTCCTGATGGACATAACAATATGATATAGTGTGGTAAATCCTCTTCTAATGCCCAACCAAACTCTGATCCTCCCCCCCCCCAAACAAATCAAGTTGGTAACCTCACAATGAACACTCAAAGGTTATGCCTAGGTATCAAAGTATGTCCACACTTGATTTGCATCCCATATCAAAATAATAGAAACTTAATTAATATCAAAATATAAAGATTACAAAACATGAGAAATTTAATAAAATAAAAGGAAAAGTAGTTATAGGAATGCATGTTAAATTAATTAACTCATGTTATACTCACACAATCTATTATAGGACTTTTATATGTTAGGTTTGTGTAATAAAAATTTATTTAAACAACGATTCTCTAATTTACTCCACTCCCCATATTCAATTATTTTTTTCTATTTTCCAAATTTTTAACTCTACATTTTTACGTGGATAGATAGTTTATCTAGTATGAGTATCAAAGTTGTTCTAAATTGATTAGTTATCAATTGTAATTATTTCCAACAAGTTTATGGATGACCTTTTTTATTGACTACAATGAATTTTGTCGTGGTAGAAGCAATATGTTATCCCCCTCCTTTGTGCCCATTCCACTCCTCTTAGTCCCAGCCGACCAATCTTTTTTTTTTCCATCAAGTTTTTCTAATTGTCTTAACTTGTCTACAATTATTTATGGTGTTACCTATATTAGTATTATTCAATACTATACTACTAATTGGGTTGAAAGCTTGGCCTTAAATTTATAATCTATTATTTATGAATATGCTATAATTATAGTTGAGAAGATATATATATATATATATATATATATATATATATATATATATATAAACATAATAACTAAGAATAGAGTGTATGATGTAGTCAAACTTTTCATACTACTCGTATTGGTATCAAAACTCAACTAGGTACAATATTTTACATTTGTATCAAGCATTCATACATATTGTAGATAATTTCACTTATGAATATATTATGTAGCTCTCTAAATTACTGATTTTAGCTCTCTAAATTACTGATTTCACCTTTTCTATCTCCAAATATATAAAAGATGTTTTTTAAGGCAATATATTATTTTTAGAAAGCTTTAAAATACCCTCATTGTCGAGCTTTTTGATATGAGTTAAGATTAATTTGATTAAGTTAAATGCATATATATTTTTAGGGAAAACACGTTGATGATTATTATCAAATGGAGGATGGAAATAATGAAAAGGATGACGCTAAAAATAAGAATGAAGAAGATGGTGTTTGATGTATTTATAAAAATGCTTTTGTGAGTCAGCTTATGAAGATACTTGATGCTTTTTTTTGTTAGCTCAAGAAGATGATCGATACTTTTGTATATTAATTTATGAATATTCTCTATGCTTTTATATATATGCCAACTTATGAAGATACTCTGTGATTTTTCTTGTCAGCTTATAAAGTTGTTCGATGCATTTGTATATGAGTGTATGAAGATGTTTTTGTATAATAGCTTATGTTACAAGTAGTATAGATAGTATTGTACTTACAGGATTGTTATGGCTTTGGAAGCTAAAAAACTAACTATTTTTTACTTAAAATGATAATTACGGTGTAGTTAATTTTATATCAGGATAAATTATTACTATAGGTGATTAAATTGTTATTACAAGTGGATATTGTGGTAACATGTATTATTAATAAATTTTGTACGTTTCAGTAAAGGTTTTACCAATAGATATAAATGAATGTATGTCATTACCGATGTTAACATCATAAATCTATTAAAGCAATCATAGGCTCAATTATTCACACTTAAGCACTTTAGGTCAAAAATGACCAACATACCCCTAACGCTAAAGTTACCACATTATCATCCATTTTCATTACAAATTCCATTTTATTTCTCAACTTGTCATAAAAAAGATAACATATCATAATTAAATTATTTAGCATGTAATAAAATCACCAAATTCACCAAATAACTATTTTTTCCTTATACATAATTTAGCATGTAAAACCCTAACATGTGTTTCTAAAACATCAAAACACGTATGATCATGTTTAACAACCAATAATACATATCAGGCGTATTTATTAGAATAATCATCATGGTTCACTCAAAATTACCAAAATACCCATATGTCATATAATAATAATAATAATAATAATGTTGAAACATGTATTTTTAAAGCATCAAATCACATACCACCATACTTAACAATAATTAGAACATATTAGGCACTTCGATTTAGATTAAATATCATGTACTTAAATGACCAAATTAACCCTAGGGCACATGATAATAATAATTACACTACAAGTGTATCTAAACATATTTAACCTAACATTTTTACCTTTACATATCATACAAAATCTCTTCCCAACATTAGAACCATTTTAATCACACTTTTGTACACATGATATTTTACACGGGAACCTTTTTCGACTTTCATGATAACAATAATAAACACATAACTATATGTAACAAATCATGCTTAATACAATTTACATGACAAAACCCTAATGTGTTATCATACGTTATCCAAATATTTTAATGTGGTATGAAGGTTATCTAATTTCTTGCAAAAACACAATTATCGGTAACCTCCTAAAAATTAGTTGGCTCCGCTAATAAAACTTTTGTACCTAAAAATAATATCAAAAACATCATATTAATATTTGATCGATATAATAATAATTTTTATTAAAAATATTGATTAAATACGTAATTACTAAACTACCCTTACAAATTAATAATTACCAAAAAAAATAAATCAAAAACACAACTCACATTGCATGTGTAGTGTGAGCCATGCATATAGGAGGTTTGAGGGCTAGCTGGTTGATGGTTAGATATAGTGGTTGGATGGTGTTGGTTCGACCGGTCAGTGTAGGTTAGGGATGTAAACGGGGCGGGTTCGGGTCAGGTATACTATACCCGTATCCGTACCCGATAAGAAAATCCGTACCCGAATATGTACCCGAACCCGAACGGGTATCCGCTAGCACATCCATATCCGTATCCGTTGGATATCCATTACCCGACGGATTATCCGTTTACCCGTTAATGGATATTATCCAACGGATAAATCCATTATCCGATGGATAAACTCATTTATAGTTAATTCAAATGACAATTTTAACCTTAATTTATACTATATTTATTTTAAAATTAAGGGTAAAAGAGTAATTATATATCGGGTAAACGGATACGGATATGGATACGGGTATAGTTACGGGTACGGGTATGGATATCCCATACCCGTATCCGTACCCGAACCCGACGGATATTTTAATCCATCATCCATATCCGTATCCATACCCGTTTATCCGTACCCGTTTAAGTATCCGTCGGGTTTCGGATAAAACCCGCCCCGTTTACATCCCTAGTGTAGGTGTTACAGTGGGAGGTAAAGATGGCCATGGCTAGGTGGGTTGGTGCAGTAGGGACTAGGGGCTATGATGGAGGTGGTGCATGGTTGTGGGAAAGGCGGTGACACAAAGGAGGGGAAAAGGAGAATAAAAAAAGGAGAGGAAGAAGAGGAAAGAGTTGGTGAATAAATGGATGCGGGGTATGGCGCATGAGTTGGTGGTTGTGGTGGCCATGCATAGGCTCGATTGGGAGGATCTGAGGTCAAATGGAGGGGGTAGAGGTAACAATAGGGAGGCACGATGTAGGGGAAAAATGCAGGGAAGAGTTGGCTAGATGATGGTGAGGTTGTGGCTAAAGATCAGCCGTGTAGGGAGGCTACAAGTGTTTAGGTAGTGGTGGTGGTGCAGGGATGGCAACGGCAAAAAAATTGTCTTTTCCCAAGGTCTAGATGCGAGAGAGGACGCTCGTGATAGGGGTAAGCATTGGCAGAAATGGTCATTGGTAAGGAAGGAAGGAAAAACAAGATGGTAAAAGAGGAGGAAGAATGAGGGAAGAAGAGAAGGAGAAGGCGTTCAATAGTGGATGATGGGATGGTGATGGCGGTGTTGGTTGCATTGGCTTCGATGGTGGCGAGTAAAAAAAAACTAGAGGTAGGGGAGAAGGAGAAACAAAGGTAGAAGGGCAAAAGAAGAAGAAGCAATCACGAAGGAGAGAAAAGAAGGGAAGAAGAAGAAGAGGTGAGGGATGGGCTTAGGCATGCGACAGGGTAGGTGGAAATTTGTAGGGGAAAGGGTGCAGGGTGTAGGAAGAGGTAGAGAGGTAGGTTGTAGGGTTAACGAGGCTAGTAGGGGGTGTAAGGTGGTCGGTGCAGACTAGAGGAGGGATTATAGGAGCCAGAAATGGAAGGGGAAATGGGCACGCGAGGGAGAAAGGGCGGGGTTGCTTGGTTAGGAAAGAAAGGAGATAGGTTGGGCTGCAAGCATGCATGGTAAAGGCACGTTGCATGCAAAATGAGGGCATGTTTGGGATGAAGGGCGGGCGAGGGAGATAAAGAAAGGGAAGGTGGGTTGGGCTACTTAGGCGAGGAAAAAGAAAAAGATGGGAATAAGAGAATTAGGCCGCCATGGGAAGAAAGAAAAGAAATGGGAGAAAGTGGGCTGGTTTGGGAAGGAAAAAAAAAAGAAAGGAGAAGAAATAGAAAAGGTAAAAGAAAGAAAAGGAAAAGAAAAAATAGAAAAGAAGAAAAAGGAAAAAAAAATAGATTTAGGGTTATAATTAAAATTAGGTTAAATTTAGGTTTTTAGGATAATATTAATTTATTAAATTTAGGTATCAAATTAAGAAAAATAAATCAAATAAAATTATTAGTTTAAGGTTAGTTAAAATAAAATGGATATGATAAAATAATTATAATAATTTATTAAATAATTTATCTAAAGTTGCGGGTCACAGGTTAACAAAAATAATTAAATTAATATTTAGAGGTTAAATTTTTTAGATAAAATACTAAGCATTCTAAATGAAGGTTACAAAAATTTAGTGTATTACAAATAAGTTTGGTCACGGATATTATTTTGTAGTTAATACTTTTACTTACAAATATAAATGTGGGCATAAGTTTTACTAACAGATAAATGTCTGTAGGTATTATTAATTATTCCCAGCAGATCATATATATATATATATATATATATATGGATAAAAATTTTAAATACAGAGTTTTTACCTACACTTTTGTCATAAACAAAATTATGTTGGTAAAAACTTTTGCCAATAGAAAATAGTTTTTACCAACAGATAATGTCTTGCTAGCACAAACCAATTATTTATAGCGAGAGTAGTTTTCACTACCTACTACAGGTAATTTCTTTAACTAATAGTACTAGTTCTCAGCTCTCACTAGGAGAACTAGTTCTCATTAGGTATATTCCATATATATGTATGTATGTATGTATTTTGGAGAGATGTTGTTTTTATAGACTATTTAAATTCTTTCTAACTTTTTGTATCCAATGCAATAATCCAAATAAGTGCTTATTTGTACAAAAAAGAAAAAAAAACATCCTTATTTCCTATCTCTAAGCAAAGTGAGACAAAACTAAAACTTTAAAACACTATTAAATAAACACTCAATTTACAAATTAATTAATACTAGTTGTGGAGGCAAGGATCAAGCATCATGACACAATTTACTCCTGATGATAAACAATTGTGGAGCTTTGAGACAATCAACCCAATAACGTGATCAAGCCACGCCAACCCAACCTACTAGCCTTTCTAGACAAGCAAATTTAAGAGTCAATCACCTCCAAAACTTGTCCCACTATGCTAGAACTCACTCACGACAGACACCACAACTAAGTCAAATGGAAATTCCTTCTCTACAACTTCTAACTAACTATTATTAATCTTGATAAACCAAGGCAATGAGAATCTCAAGGGTAGCTTAATCCCTTTAATCTCAGACCATACGGAAGTCACCATTCTCTATAAATAGGAGAGCCAATAGCTTTATCAACAGGGACGGAGCTAATTAAAAGCCCATGGGGTCAGGTGACCCCATGGATTTTTTAAAATTATATACTATGTATAGAAGGTAGAATACCCAAAAAAAAAAGTCTGGAGCATTGGTTGGAATACAAAATTTAAGTGAAGGCAGGGGTTATGAGTTCGAATCCTCATCGAAACATTTTTTCCTATTTTTCTCCCTCTATTTTTTTCCTCACAGTGCCCAACCCCAATGACCCAGTCGGTCATCCCTTATGGTTCAGGCATAAGGCACGCCTTAGGACCCTTAGTTCTTCACCCCTTCTTCTTGTCATTATCCTTTGACCTTCAAGTTTAAGCTAAGCCTTCGACACTTTAACTCCAGGCTCCATCTTATTCCACCGCCCGCTGCCATCCACTGACTCCCAGAGTTTGACCTCCGCGCCACTAACAATGAAGCCGCCGCTATTGCTTTGTAGTTTGCCCTCTGCACTACACCATGTCGCCACCACCGTCTGCCGATGCCTTTCGACACCCTGCGCTGCACCCTAGCCGGCAACCACACGATTTACAATTTATAGATTTACGGGTTACGGCCAGTGAAAGAGAGGTAGTGAGTGATTTTGTGTTTAATTTAATTTAAATCTAACCTCATTTTCGTTAATTGAATTAGTTTGTGTTTCTATTTTTGATTTTATTATAAATTTGTGATATTGTAAATTTCTTGTTGTTTCGTGTCAATTGTAAAATAATCTTGAGTTAGGGTCACATGAATTAATTGATTATTATTTATTTCTAAATTAGGTTATGATAAGGTCAAATTAGTATAGTATAAATTATTGTGTAATTTTAGTGGTATGAATTAGTTCATTATTGTGTAATACAGTTTGTATCTTCAAAAGCATGTGGTTACATGAATTAGTTTGGCTATATGATTTAGTTCATTATTGTGTAATTTTGAATTAGTTAAGTATATGTTCACTATATTGTGTATTATTGTATGGACAACTGCAAATTTTAATTTGTTAAATTAGCATATGGAAATATCTTCAAAAGTAATCTAAAAACAAAGAAGGGCCTGATGGGAACTATTCTCATCCAGTTCCTACTCCTATAATTCATGAACAAGTTTCTTCATATCTTCATCAAGCTCAAGCCACACAGCACAATTGGGTAGATTTAAATTCTCTAGAGCTTGATCCTGGTTTGAGGGGGGGAAATTAGATTTCCATCTAAATCAGCAAGATGAATTAAGGAGAGCTTATATTCGTCTTGATCCTTTCCCGCCTCGTGCACACAATTTTCCAATTAAGCTTATTGTCGGAAAAAATTAAAGATTTATTGCATCTTGGTTTGATCATTATAACTGGTTAGAATATAGTATAGCAAAAGATGTTGCTTTTTACTTACCATGTTAATTGTTCAAACATAAATTTGAAGCTGATGGTGATCATTTTGTGGGGCAAGGTTTTGGGAGTTGGAATAAAAAGGGTAGGTGTGAAGTTCATGTTGGTAATTATGATAGTCCTCATAACAAGGCTATAAAGAAATTTGATAATTTCATGAATCAAAAGCATGGCATTTAAGTTGCTTTGTCAAAACAATCCGAACTAGTGAAATCTGAGTATCATATTCATCTAGAAGCATCAATCATTGCTATTAGATATCTTATTTGATAAGGACTAGCATTTTGGAAAAATGATGAATCAGATGGCTCAAAAAACTGAGGTAATTTTTATGAGTTCCTAAAAATTTTGCAAGATGTTAATCCATCTATGGCTCGTTTTATGTTGAAAATTCTCCGAGAAATTATCGGATGACTCCTCCTGATCTTCAAAAATATATTAATTATGATTGTGTAAATGAAATAAATAATGAGATTTTTAAGGAGCTAAGGGATGATATTTTTGGCATATTAATTGATGAATCTGATGATATATTTAGGAAAGAACAAATGTTTGTCGTTGCACGTTATGTGGATCTTAGGGGTTTTGTGATGGAAATATTCATTAGTTTTGCACATATAGATGATACAATGGTCATGTCACTTAAGTAAATACTTGAGATAATGTTAATGAAATATAAATTATGCATATCAAGAATACGATCGCAGGGCTATGATGGAGCAAGCAATATGAGAGGTGAATATAGTGGTTTAAAGACTTTGATTCACAATGAAAATAATTCAGCTAATTATGTTCATTATTTTTCTCATCAACTTTAGTTGGCCCTCGTTGTAGTTGTAAGGTTATATGAAGATGTTGATTGGTTGTTTTGTATTGTTAGTGATGTTATTAATTAATTAGATCATCTAACAAATGGGGGTGTGAATTAAATCAAGAGTTAGCCCTTTTAAGGGTCAAAGATACTCGTTGGGGTCGCATCTCAAGACGCTTTCAAGTTTGATTAAGTTATTTTCTCCGATTGTTGAAGTACTCAATTTTTTGAAGAAAAATAAAAGATGTAAAAAGTAGATAGAAATGTGAGGCTAGAGCTTTCAAAGATCTATTAATGTCATTTGAGTGTTCTTTCATGCTAAATTTGATGAAAATGGTTCTAGGTATCACTAATGATTTGTCTCAAATGTTGCAAAAGCGTGATCAAGACATTGTGAATGCCATGAGACTTGTTCAACTTGCTAAACAATGCCTCCAAACCATGAGGGATAAAGGATGGGAATATCTTGTTATTGAAATTTCTTTATTTTGCCACAATAATTGTATTGTGATGGTAAATATGGATTATTGATATGTTAAGGAAAACAAGTCATAACGATGGGCTCCATTTCTTACAAATATGCACCATTACAAGTTTGATTGCTTGTATAGTCTATTAGACTTGCAATTAGGGGAGCTTGAATCATGTATTGATGTGATAGGCATTACGTTGTTGTCTTGTATAGTGTGCTTGAATCCAACGGAGTTATTTTCTATTTTTTGATAAATATTCATTGATTAGGTTAATAAAGTTTTATCCCGATGAGTTTTTTTATGTTGATCTTGTGATACTGGACAATCAGTTTGAGAATTATATTTTGGATGTTCAATCTGATGATAGATTTTCTGAATTGAAAGGACTTGGTGGTATATCAAGGAAGCTAATAAAAATAAAGAAGTACACTACGTATCATTTGGTTTATATGCTTGTGAAGCTAGCTTTGATTTTGCCATTATCTACTGCAACTGTTGAAATAGCTTTTTCGACAATGAGTTTTATCAGAAACAAGTTGTAAAATATTATGTGTGATGAATGGGTATATAATTGTCTGATGTCATATATAGAAAAAGATATATATGATATTATTAATAATGAGACTATCATAGCTCGGTTTTAAAATATGAAACCTCGTCGAGTACAATTGCAAACGAACATTTATGTATGACTATGGATAATATTAAATATATTATCATTATTATTATGATTTTGTTGTTATTTATATTTAGATATATACTTGTTGTTTGTTGGAACCACATGAACTTTATACTCTCACTTCGTCCGTGTTTATGAGGGCACACAATTGAACTTACCTTCTTTCTTAGTAACTCTCCTATTTAAGCTCTCTAAGCACCCCCACTTGTGCTGTAATCAAAGAACCTCCATCCTTCCACAATCATCAATTAGACAACACTAACAATCCAACGGATCTAAGTCACTTTGACTATCTTTGTTCATTTTTTTCCCATTTTTGTCCAGTCAAGTCCAATGTTACTGGTTTAAGTGTCAAAGTATTATCAGACCATGACACTTATAGTACTACTTTTGTCTACAGATTGATCAACAAAGCCCTACCCAATTAGAGTGCGCTCCTCAATTGTAAATTTCGAATGTCTGAACTAGCATTATTAAAAACCTTGTCTACTTGCTGCGTATCAGGAAAATATTAGAAAGCTCTCTGAAGATAGGATAGATATTCCTACACTTGAACAACCGATAATTAACGCATGTGTATGAATGTAGTAAACGACGATGCGTTAAGCGGCCGGTCATTCGGCGTCAAACTTGGATCTATATTTAGCCCAGCTAATAGTCAGATCTTAATACGTGTGATTTTTTTTCATGCACTATCTACCTGTGCTTTTGTTTTATCTGCTACTTTTTCGGGGGTGGGGGTGGTCCGGAACTAAACTCTGCCATTACAAAATAATCAAAATAATAAATAAATAAAGGATGACGCTATAGCATGTTAGCCAGGTCCCTTAGTAAAACTTTTAGCTATGTTTCTTGCATGGTGCACTGACGGTGGAATTCTTTCTTACTCGGAAAATGATAACGCTCCTTGCTTCGTTAGGTTCGTTTTTTATAACATTGTTGTTGTAGATTGTAATAATAATGTCTTGTTTGAATCTAATTAATTATTGAAAGTAATTAGGTAAGATAACTAATTATTTTTAAAAAAAATTAGACTAAATAATTTATAAAATAAATAGTTATGTTATATAATTACTTTTAATAAGTAGCTTCAAATAAATGATTAATTTCTACTTGATATAAAATTTAATTAATTAGTTATCTAAATTTAGTCATAAGTATTGTTCATTAGATATATATATATATATATATATATATGGTGTGGTGACTAATTGATTGGGTTGCCAACTAAGTATTGAATTGATATTAGATATTAATTAAATAATCTATCTTTAGATAATTTAATTAGTATTAATTACCAGTGTTGCACGGAAATGGGGACGGGGACGGGACGAAACACGGAAACGCCATTTTTTAAAAGTATAGGAAACGGAGACGGCAGGAAACGTTAAAAAAATTATATATATATATATATATATATATATATATATATATATATATATATATATATATATATATATATAGGTATAAGATCATGTGCGCACCTTTTTTCTTGTACAAATGTAGGAACAATTTCTGACCATTGGATCTAAATTAGATCTTACGGTCAGAAATAAAAATCGGAGAAAATAGGTTGCCTGAACCTCTCAGCCCTGCCCCCTTCTGTTTCCATTTTCGACGGTGCTCTGCCTTCGCACCCGACACCCAGACCCGTGCGCACCTGTCTCTCCCTGTCCGTCGCACCTCTCTTCCTCTCCGTCGCACCTCTCTCCCTCGCCATCGCACCCGTTTCTCCATCTCTCCATCTCTCCATCGCCATTTCTGCTTCTATATCTGTCCATCGAGCTGCTCCTCCCATCTGTTGACAGATCGAGCGAAGAACCCGACCTCCCTCAATTTCCTCTCCTCCTCCACTCCGACGAGCTTCGTAGACCAGCAGACGAGCTCAGCCAGCTGCTGTTATCTTCAACCAGACCTCAGCTCCTCCATTCTTCAACCGCCACTACACTGCCACACAGGAGACAAGAAGAAGCGGCGGCATCGCGACATGAGCTGGAGCACAGAGGTATTTGATCTTCTGTTCATTGTTTATGGCCGGAGGGTCAATTAAAATGGTGCAGTGAAGCCTGAAATAGGAAATTGTCGCATAATCTGATCTTAAATAGAGTTCTGTGTTTTGGGAGTAAGTATAGTTGAATCCAATGTGTTTGAATGTCGACAAGACCATGCTTAATCAATTGTAGATGTGCTGAGTAACTTATGGTATTCTGTAAGGTAGTAGTGAATTAATAGGAAATTGTTGAACCCCTCGCTGGTTGAAAAATTCTAGAACCAAATCTCTAAAAAAAAATTGCTTCCGTGCCTAGTGCTAATCTGGATGGCGGGATGGCCTTGAGGTGGTGTCGATTGTAAACTACTAGTATACGATGTGCCTTAAAGCTTTTGAGAATAAAGTTTTGGATTACGACGAAGTCATTTAATCGTTTATTGTTTCTACTTGGTTGGATAAAATTAGAATGATGCACCTCTCAATTCATTCAGGTACGCTCGAAATTTGTCCGGTTCGGTCACTCAGGGGATCGAGATGATTTTGTCCGAATTAATTTTTTCTGTAAATCGGTGTGTATGGCCCGTCGCCGACCGTCGTTGCAGCAGCTTCTTGTTTGGTGTTTTTGACTCTCTTCTCTTTAATTCTCCCATTTTTATATTCCTTTGACGTAGGCTGGTCTTTCACAGTTTATTAATTAATTAGACTGTGAGACTTAAATTAAAGACTAATCTTCCCCCCTCCATCCTACTCCATTCGCCGAGCCAAACGCACAAGTAATGTGAAGACTTTTCGGTGTTTGCATTCTAAAATCAAATTTTAGATGTATTTTTTTGTTTGTTTTATAAATTGTCTAAATTAAACATTCCTTCCGCACGTAAATGTGTCTAATATTTTAGACAAGATTGAACTTACTTTTTGACGTGACAATTGACTTATTCGGTTTTAAAATTTATATATTATTATTATTATTATTATTATTATGTAGAGAATAGATTTACATTTTAGGTTCCAAAGTTTCAATCTTTCCATGCGGGTTTAGGGTTTAGAGGGTTTAGTGTTTAGAGGGTTTAGGGTTGAGGGTGTTGAGGGTTGAGGGTTTAGGGTTTAGGATTTATGGTTTAGGGGTTAGAGGGTTTAGGGTTTAGGGTTTAGGTTTTTTAGGGTTTAGGGTTTAGGGTTTAGATGGTTTAGGGTTTAGGGTGTAGGGTTTAGGGTCAGAGGGTTTAGGGTTTAGAGGGTTTAGGGTTTAGGGTTTAGGGTTTAGAGGGTTTAGGGTTTAGGGTTTAGGGTTAGAGGGTTAGGGTTTAGGGTTTAGGGTTAGAGGGTTTAGGGTTTAGGGTTTAGGGTTATATGGTTATATGGTTAGAGGGTTTAGGGTTTAGGGTTTAGGGTTAGAGGGTTAGAGGGTTAGAGGGTTTAGGGTTTAGGGTTTAGGGTTTAGGGTTTAGAGGGTTTTGGGTTTAGGGTTTAGGGGTTTAGGGTTTAGGGTTTAGAGGGTTTAGGGTTTAGGGTTTAGGGTTTAGAGGGTTTAGAGGGTTTAGGGTTTAGGGTTTAGGGTTTAGAGGGTTTAGGGTTTGGGGTTTGGGGTTTGGGGTTTGGGGTTTAGGGTTTAGAGGGTTTAGAGGGTTTAGGGTTTAGGGTTTAGGGTTTAGAGGGTTTAGGGTTTAGGGTTTAGGGTTTAGGGTTTAGGGTTTAGGGTTTAGGGTTTAGGGTTTAGAGGGTTTATGGTTTAGGGTTTAGGGTTTAGGGTTAGAGGGTTTAGGGTTTAGGGTTTAGAGGGTTTAGGGTTTAGGGTTTAGGGTTAGAGGGTAGAGGGTTTAGGGTTTAGGGTTTAGGGTTTAGGGTTTAGGGTTTAGGGTTAGAGGGTTTAGGGTTTAGGGTTTAGAGGTTTGGATATTTGGTTTGGATATAGGTTTGGATTAGTTTTTTGGTTTGGTATTAGTAAAATCTTGAATGTGATTAAATTTTGATCCAATGGATGAGATTAGTTCCTATGTTTGTATATTAATTATAGTTTGTATGTGACCCCTCCCCTATATATATATATATATATATATATATATATATATATATATATATATATATATATATATATATATATTTAAAAATAAATTAAATTTATTAAAATTAAGAGAAAAAAATAAAAAAAATTCCAAAATTAATTCATATATTAGTTAAATTTAATTATTAATAATTATTTTTTAATAAAAAAATTGATTAAATAATATTTTTTAATAAAAATATTAATTAAATAATTTTAATATATATTTTAATGTATAAAAGTTTCTGGGAAGTTAAACGTTTTTGGGACACAAATATATATATATATATATATATATATGTTTCTCTCGAGCCTGCCGCTGAATACTATTCAATGAATAGTAAATGCTGATGCCTTGTCAGTGAGGGGCAGTGGGCTGGGGCCGGGGGCGTCGTGCGAGGGGATGAGGCGACCGGGCACGTCAGACGTTAAAAATTCTCCAAAACGACGTCGTTTTGGAGTATTTTTTTTTTTTAAATCAGCGTTCCGCCTCGCGTTTCGTCCCCAGAAACGTCCCGAAAATGCGAAACGAGCGCACTTCGGCGTCCCCGTGCTTCACAGTTAATTACTGAGTGAATTTGATTTGAAAGAAATGTACAACATTTTCTAGTGGCACTGACATTTGTGAAGGCATGTAAATCCGATTGAGAAATGTACGGAGAAGTTCCTTTTGATTTGCGTTCGATTGTTTTGGTCAAACGACACAAAGGAATGGAAAATATTTAATTTCCTTTGTCTGAAATATAACAGAAGCACGGCTCCTTAAATATCCGTACGCGAAATTTTTCCAATTTCAGGTGTCCTTTAACAAGTAGTTTGCGGTCCCCGAAAGATGCCCTTTCGGTACGATCAGATCTCTTAAAACAGTCGGCCTATAAATAAAATCCCCCCCCCCCCTCCTCTCCTTCGTGGAAAAAGATTTAAGGATTAACTAAGAAAAACTCCGTTAATTAAAAATACATTGTATATTCGATAGATTTGATAAAATTAATTTCGGTCTTCAAGTTTTTATACTATAGTTATTCTTGTAACTATTATTATTATTATTATTATTATTATTCATTAATAATAGTTTTTTTATTTAAATGCTTTATAATTTTTATACTATAATAGTGATCCAAATTCCAACGGACATGTCATGAGGCTACATACTCTTTTTTTTTGATAATTAAGATAGCGACAAAGCGTCAAAAGGGCAATACAAAGTTATAGAAACGCATCAACATTATGAACCACTTCCTAAATCCTATAGGGAAACTCCTTTCTGTTTGCCTTAATCCAAGACCCAATTCTCACTTTAATGAGCAGAATCAGTCATCTACTACACACCTGAAAATCCTCAAACACCACTTTGTTCCTGAACTCCCAAATAGCTCCAATAATCGCGAAAAAAGCTGTGCGCCAGATATCTCCCCGTAACCCAGTTCTATAAACTCCAAGCCAAGCAGAAACATGTTCCTCTATAGACCCAGACTGCACCCATGAAAACCCCAACCAGTCGCTAATCTCATACCAAATCCTCCCGACCACGGTACAATGGAGGAACACATGATTCACCGATTCCTCTACCTCCTTGCAAAACGGGCAACTTGTTTCGTCAGGACCCACAATATGAAGTCTAGCCAATCTGTCTCTCATGTTAAGCCGTATCTGTACTGCAAACCAGGAAATAAGCTCGACCCTTGGGGGTGCTAGTCCGCTCCAGATCAACCTGAGATTCGACTCTCGATGACTGTCCTCGTCCTCTTTCTGGTAAGTCCTCTGGCAGAACGACTTGACTGAAAAAATCTCACTATCATCATATGCCCATCTGAATGCATCAACTTTATCCCTGGTCAGGGGGACTTGATTAATGAGGCCCTTCAATTGCTCGACTTGCTCTACCTCCCAATCAAAGAGACCCCGCCTACACCATAACCTCCAATTCCACATTGATCCTTCCCATCTCCCCATGCTAGCAATCCTCTCCCCTTGTTGGCCAAACACCGAGAAGAGTCTTGGAAAAATGCTCCTCAAGTCTCCTAATCTGGTCCAGTCATCATGCCAAAAACTAATCTCTTTCCCATCCCCTACAACAACCGACAACCCCTCCTTCAAGGTAGGATCTGCTCTCCCTAACTTTACAATATATGCCCACGGTGACCACCTCCTCTGAAAGCCCAGGTTCAGACCACCCGTACACTGCTCCCCATAGTGAATTGAGGAGATAACGTTCTTCCATGACGACCCATCTATCGAGTAATACCACCACCACCATTTGAACAATAGCGCATTGTTCCCCATTGTGATATCCCCCACTCCGATTCCTCCCAAGCTTTTAGGCTTCTGAATCACACTCCATTTGACTAAAGGTAGACTTTTCCTGTTCCCACTCTGGCCCTAGAAAAAATTACGCTGAATACTGATGATTTCTTTGACCACGCCCTTGGGAATCCGAAAAAGACTCATAAAGTACATGGGTAAGCTGTTAAGCACACTTTTGATGAGGACCAATCTTCCTGCTCTAGATAGCACTTTTAATTTCCACCCTGATAACCGCTTTTCACTTTGTTGATTACTGGTTTCCAAGTCTGTCTTCTTCCAGCATTTGCCCCTAAAGGGAGGCCAAGGTAAACGGAAGGCAACTTACCAATGGCACATCCCAACAAGTCAGCCGCCTCTCTTTGAAAATGGTCTTCCACACCAAGACCTATGAGTTCCGTCTTAGCAAAGTTCACCTCCAAACCCGAGAGCAAGTAGAAACACTCCAGAACTCTCCTCCAATTCTTGATATTCTCTGTGGACGCCTCACAGAAAATCATTGTATCATCAGCAAACTGTAGATGCGTCACATGACACCGTTGTCGCCCCACTCTTATACCATGAATCAACCCCTTCTCGACACCCCTCCTGATCAATTGATTAAAAGCTTCGACAGCTATCACAAACAAAAAGGGGGAAATCGGATCCCCTTGTCTAAGACCCCTCCCCATTGTGAAAGGTGGAGCAGGAGACCCATTCACAAGAATCGAGATACTAGCTGTCGAAATGCACTCCTTAATCTATCCTCTAAACCTGTCACCAAAGCCCATGATCCTCAGAATGTTGACCACGAAATCCCATCTGATACTATCATAAGCCTTCTGAAAATCCAATTTGACCATAACCCCTCTCACACTCTTCTTCCTTCTGGACCATTGCACAATTTCATTAGCCACCAAGGCCCCATCCAAAATACTTCTTCCTTCAATGAAAGCTGACTGCGAATCCCCAACCAACTTATCAACAACCTGTTTCAACCTCTGCGTAAGAATCTTCGAAATCACCTTATAAATGCAGCCCACCATGCTAATGGGTCTAAACTGGTTCACCTCCTCTGCTTCAGCCACTTTGGGAATCAAAGTTACCAAAGTTGTATTGAGCGCCGGTGATAATCTGCTAAACCGAAAGAAATCCAATACTACTTCAGTAAAATCCTTCCCAATAACTCCCCACATCTTTCGGATAAATCCCATATGGTATCCATCATATCCTGGTGCTTTCAGCGGATCACATGACTATACTGCCTTCTTGACGTCCTCCTCAACCAGTAGGCTCTCTAGTGCCAAGTTCTTCTCCCTTGCCAATTTGCTAAAGTCGTCCTCACTAATCTCAATATCAGGAAGATTCTAGTGCTCGTACAACTTCTTATAAAAAGATGTGATGATCGCCCTGATCTCTGCTGAATCTGTACACTCCCTTCCATCGTGAATAAGCCTATTGATGATCGCTTTCTTTCTCTTTACTGCTGCAATTGCATGGAAATACTTAGTGTTCCTATCTCTCTCCTTAAAGCCTCTTACCTTGGAAACTTCTAGCCAGTATGCCTCCTTCCTCTTATGCCATGTCCAAAGCTGACTCTGTAACGCCGCTCGTCTAGCAATCTCTACTTCATCACAAACATTCCCAAGCCTAGGGCTCTCCAACTTGCCCAGCTCTGCTTCAATCGTCTTAATCTTTGAATCAATATCCCCAAATACCTCCCTATTCCACTTTCTCAGCTCCCCCTTCAACATCTTCAACTTATCTTGCCATCTTCTCCCCTCCAAACTAGCCCAACACTTGGCCACAAAACCTTGAAAATGAGGATGCGAGAACCACATATCCCAAGATCGAAACGGAATCGGTCCTTTCCCACACTTCAAAAAGCTAATACGGATAGGGTTATGGTTCGAGAGAGACTTACCTAATCCAACACACTCCACGTCTGGGCACGACACCAACCAGCTAGGGTCCACTAGGAACCTGTCTAGAAGACTATCAGACTTTGCCTTATGCCAGAAAAACTTTAAATTAGATGGCTTCAAATCAACCAGCCCCATCTTATCGATCCACTCATTAAATTCGTTAACACTGCTATTATCTACCCATCCTCCCTTCCTCTCAACACCAGATCTCACCTCATTGAAATCCCCCATGACAATTAGGGGATCCCTGCACTGTTGTCCCACACCCCGCAACTCCTCCCACAGGGCCTTTCGATCCCTCGACACTGGGTTTCCATAAACCAGAAGAATCCCGCAATCCATCGCTAGAGAGAAAAAGCGCCCTTCAATCAATATCCACCTACTACCACTACTAAACTTCCTTAACTCAAAAAACTGAGTGTTCCACCCCATTATCAAACCCCCACTTCTTCCTTGTGCCACTGAATCCCTCCATTCAACCACATCAGAACCCCACACCTTATGTTTCCAAGAGTCCAAGATCACCTGATGTTTAGTTTCCACCAATCCACACACCCACGGTTTTTCCTTTGCAATCAACGCTTACAAACACGACATCTTTCCTACCGCTCCAATTCCCCTTATATTCCAACTAATTACGACCATTGATGACCTGTACACACACCCCCTTCTCTTCTGCCTTCATCTTTGCCTCTCCTTTATTTTCCTTTGGCTCCTTCTAAGACCCGCCAATTTTTCGACACACTTCTTCTCTTCGTTTGATGAAAGCCCAAGTTCCTTTCCTATCTTCCAGCATTCATTCGCCTCTACCCATCCTTCCTCCTTCCTTTCTTTCCCATCATCTCCATTTCTAATCATTCGGTCCCTCTCCCCTTGGTGTACCGACAACCTATTTTTCTCACATCCTTCAAACCCGGGTGGAGGCCTATCATCACTAGAAGGAGACACCTCCCAGCTCTTCTCCTTTCCACTCCCCTCCTCACCTCCTCTTTTTATTTCTGTCCCTATTCCCCCTTGTCCTTCCTTCCTTCTGCACCACCTCACGAGCATTCTCTCTTCCTCAATGTCATGTTCAACCCCTGCCAAAATGGTCTTGTTTGATCCAACGGACCGTGCCTCCCCCGAGCCACCCCTTGCTGATTCATCCCGAAACACTCACGCTACGCCCGACAGATCTCAACTTCCTGCCCCTGTATCTTCAATGTACCGTCAGCCTCTCACCCAATCGCCTGCTCAGCCCCTTCTATTCCACTATTCCACGCAATCCCGTCACCCTCTCTTACCAATACTAAATCTCTTTCTTGCGCGTGACACCGCCACCCCTCCTCTTCCCAAGGCTCACGATTCCTTCCTTCCTGTCCCAACTCAACGTCGCACACCGCCTGCATTAACTCCCCTTCCCCCCACTGTGGACCTTCTTCCTTTTCCCATGCTTTTGTGGATTCAGCTTCATCAACCCCAATTAACGGCTGCACATCCTCCGACGCTTCACCCTCCCTCGGACACAGCACCTTCACCGAGCTGCTGCACACCTCTTCGCCTTCCATGCACGTTCCCCTACCCGGTGATTTCTTCGCCACCCCTTCACCTTCCTCGTCGGACTCCGTCGAGCATGGCCAGAATAATTTCTTGCTCTCCGCCGACTTCTGGCACGAGCAGCAGCCATGCCTAACCTCAAAGACCTGCAACGTTAACTCCTTCCCATTAACATTTAGCTGCATTTGCTCCCTGATATCCTCCATCCTTGCCGTATCTACCAAAACCCTGGTTACCTCCATGGAGTCCCCAAAATCTTTGTCTTCCTCCCAGCAAACCCACCGACCTACCATAAACACCACCTGTCTCACCACCTCCTCTTTCCATGCCACAATCGGAAGCCCTCTAATTTCAACCCACGTCCTTCTGATGTAGCATGCGTCTTCCATCTTCCATTTTCTAACCACACTGAACGTTTCATGCAGGAGGCTTCCGGTATCCATTGCATCGAGAGCAGCCTCCACATTTTCGAAGGTAAGAAGATATTTGTACCGTCCGAGGTCTCGCACCTTGCAAAGCGTACTCCATGTCGCCATTAACCGCTGAGCCACCAAGTCCGTCATCATGGGTCGCTCCGCCTCAACTACAACACTCCGTTCTAACCACTCCATTTCCTCCTTATCCACCCGTATCTGTATTCCTTGTTTTTCAATCCTCCTCCCAGCAACCATCGCATAAAACCTGTCATCCCTCCATGCGTTTCTCCACCTCGTCGTGATCCCATCCTTCCTCGCCGCACTCCTATTCACCATCCTCTGCTGCATGATCTGGCCCTCTCTCCTACATACTCTTTGAGTTGGAAAGAAGAGGGGGAGCTATATTATTAAGCTCAATAGTTAGTAGAATATGCTAATATTGTTCATGTATGGAAATTTCACATCGGTGACATTGTGAAGTAGAAGATGAATCCTACTCAGCCGATGGTGCTCATTAACCTTCTTGTAGACTACAAAATAGTGTTGCTGATCACATAATATTTTTTTTTCTTCATAGATATTAGGTAACGAGAAGGTGAGTATAAAATGTAAAGACGGTACAATAGCAACAAAAGAATAGGGGAGATTCAATTTGAGAAACTTATGATATTTTATTAAGAGTTGATATTTAACTACTAGATAAAAGTTTACCGATAATAAAATATACAAATACTACTAAAATAACAATATTACACAGAAAAAAAATGCAACACAGTTCATGATGGAGTAGGTAGATATATGTTATTGATTAGAATATCAATCCGGAACCCTAAAGTTTCTTTGATGTAATCTGGTCAATTTTTTCCGCCATCTCCTTGGTGAGATAATTTTGCCAATCTCCAACCTTAGCTTTCCTAAAATACATGTTATTGTCCATCGCCGTCGACGGTGACTCCGCGCGATGCTTCCCGCTCTTATTCACCTCCAAGTTGCTCAGATTGTCAAAACTACACATCCCTACAATCCTACCTATTTCTCCTTCCGTCTCCTCTTCCTTAGAGAAGGGGAAACCCATAAACTCAGCTAATCTCTTAACATAAGGTGTAGGATCCGCCATCATATCTTCATATTTAAGAAATAGAATCTTATCAGGCCGATCCAAGCTTGCCTTCCAGTATCCTAAGACGTGATCCCAGTACGGACCATAGTTTGCATTTCCTTGACAAAACATATCAAATGCCTTTTCCAGCGAAATCGGTTCTATATCCTCGTACCGTTTCATTGTTATCTTACGGGTGAAGTGCCACAGTGATATAAAAACATCCTTTGGATCTTTCCATATGTATATGATTTTACAGCCGGAATCAATGATAGGTTTTGGCAATGATGAGTAAGGAAGATGGATAGACAAGAGGGGGAGGTTGCCATCGCGTCCCTTTGGGCCCTTTTTGGCTAGATCAACCTCAAGGAAAGGGATTATGTCATGTGGTACAGAGTTTTGCAAAGGGCTCTCCGAGGGATTAAGGTATTGTTTTCTGGTAAAAATGGCAAATGTCAATGCTTTTAGCCAAGTGGAACCAGTTTTTATAGAACTGCATACAATTATATCCGATGGCCTAGCATCCGTGAAGGTGTCTTGGAGCGCCAGCAGCCCTTCAAGGAAGAAACTATTGTAACAAAAACCTTAGTACAAGTAGTGAGGGCTACCTTCCGGCGATAACCATCCCTCTATTCTGGGTAATGTTGATATCTTTTGTCGATACGGAGTTTCCTTATCTCGTGGATCACTTTGATCGTGGGATGATTGGTCAGGAGACTGTTTGGAGAATTCCATTTGTTGAGCGCGACTTGAAAAATGACTACAATACAAAACTAAGATTGTGCTACGTACGAATCGATCAGCAGTTTGCGATTCTGCGGGACGTTGGAGCCGGGTGTGATATATATATATATATATATATATATATATCAATCCTTCGTTATGCCACTTACAAAATAGATAGAATGGACTGCATAACTAACTTTCTATTTATAATTTAACAAGCCTTCTACTCTTCAACGCTCAACAACTTCAATCGAGCGACTCCAGAAATATCAAGAAGTTACAGTTCTCAATTCCCGTGTTTCTTTTTCCAGCAATTTCTGGCACCGAGCGTGGGTGTAATATGCTATTTCTTATTATATTTTCTCGCACTTCTTTTCCACGTTGGAAGTAAGCTATTTTGTTTTTACTTCCACCTCTTATTTTAGGCGACGAGTAGACCTTGCAAGCTTGATCCAATCTGACTGACTCAATCTGAATAATCCGACTTAAAACTCGATATTAATCCGAAAAATAAAATCCGTTCGTAACTCAAAAGCCCAAAATAATCCAATTCAATTCGAACCCGACCCAATTTAGCTAACTCGATAATGACCCAAATCTAAATTGACCCGAACCGAAGTGACCCAAATTAATAATAACCCGAACCCGAACCGACCTGTACTCCAACCCGAATCCAAACCAATTCGAACTCTAACCCCAACCCGAACTAACTTGAACTCTAACCCGAACCTGAACCAACCCAAACCCAAACCCAAACCGACCCGAACCAAACTTGAATCAATAATTGGTTATTCTTATTCATATATGATATTTTTTAACTCTATATATTTACCAATTTTTTAAACAATGTAAATGAATGCAAACATTTATAAGCATAAACTTATATTTTTGCTTCATTTTGTTGGATAACTTCTTATAACTTAAACTCAACAAGCTGGACCATAATAATAAAAACTTAATGATGGATCAATAAACTTATAAAATCTAGAACTTATGAGCATAGCCTTTCAATTCAATTTCATAACCATTATATATTATAGTGATATATATATAATCTACATTAGAAAAAGTCTAATTAGATAGGATCTACAATCCAAGTAATGAATATCTATGATAGAAGGTGGCCAGATACTCCAATGTAACCTTCATAATCTATTGAATTACCTTCATACATAAGTAACATTCCATTCTTGTCACTTGGAACAAAATTAGCACAAAATACATTATAGAAACAACCATACAAGTGAAAGACCATAAAGTATCGATCTTAAATTGTGTCAATGCTTGAACCCATAGAATATTTCAAACATGATGGAATAGCTTGCCATGTGAGGTGATGTGCCAACTCGCATTCCTATAAAATGAAATAAAAAATTTAATATAGGAGAACTGATCCTCAAATCTAGTTCTTTACAAACAATTTTCTAAACATTATAAATGCAAATGATGATGAATAAGAAAAAACTCAAGTAAACAGTAATACCAAAAGAAGAAGAAGAAGAGCGATATGATATTGTATTAATGATTCATGAGGACCTGACAATCAAATTCAGCATTTCATCATATGCTCATTACATGATACAAAATACACAATAATATCAAATATGTTGATAATTACTAACAAATAAATACAATAGAAAACTAGAGCATTGATAACACACCTACAATGAATACTTGATCCTCTCTTTAATGGATGAAGGTCAATACCTGTCTTTGATTGAAGCCCTGGCCTTGAGGTAAGTAACCAAAAAGCACTAACAAAAAAGAAAGAAATTTACAATCCAAAAGGCAAAAGATGTCCTACAAGATAGTTATAATACTAAGAGAAAGACATCACCTAACCATCACCATATATGTTGTTACACAAACATCACACCAACAAGTCACATACCTTAATCTAAGGTTTATATAACAATGAGAAAAAAAAAAAGATAATATCACCCCATTTTTAACTCCAAACATAAACCCCTTTATTTGTTAAGGAAAATTCTGGTTGAGATAATAACAAGACAATAGCTAACAATACAATCTGTAGAAGATCAAAGAAGCCACATCATTAATTCAGAGACTTATTTTTATAAAACCTAAAACACTAAAAAACTTCTCATTACAACATATAAAAAAGTAAACTTTCACCTATTAAAGTTAGTATCACTACTAAAAGCAACCTATGAAACTTACAACATTAAAAACTTCTACAACCTCTTCAAAAATATTAATGTAGTCCTTCTTATAGTGAAAGAGCGTGTATTTAAATACACTCCATTCGGATAAAAGCTACATACTTAACTACTATCAATTATATAAAGAAGTAAAATAGTACCTATGGACGTTATTAAGGGTGTCTAGTAGGGGGTTAGCTCCATCCCACTCCACATTGCAACCAACATATTCATCTTCCTCAATTGCTAGAGAAAGATTAACACATTAGAAATTTACTATAATATAGAAACAAAGAAGTTAATAAAAGCCTTAAAAACACTACCTTCAAAACCATACAACCAACTATGAGTAGTTATCAACGCTTCAATATTTTCAAGCAAGTACGAGCTTCTCCACTTATTTAAAACCTTACCTGCAATGCTAAAAGTTGATTCTAATGCAGCTGTTGTGAGGGGCGCACTTAAAATATCCCTAGCTAGATGTGAAAGCTCTCTATATTGAGACTCGTTCTCTCTACAAAAGTCAAGAATGTTCAACTTGATTTTGCGGTCCATTCTAGGATCATCTAGATACTTATCCAACTTTGTCTTTTCATTATAAGTGTATACAGTCTATTTTCATCAAAACCCTAAAAATTACAAAAACAAATGGATATATATATATATATATATATATATATATATATATATATATATATATATATATATATATATATATCATAACAAAGCAAGAATGATATAAAAAAATTTATATATAATAGTCAATTGAATATAAATATAATAACTAATCAAAATCAAAGGAAAGGCATAAAAGATTAAGGAAATGTGAGAAATGTAAACTTACAGTAAAGAAATCAAATTTGTGCTTGCAAGTAGAACCAATGGTGTTAGTGTCTGATGTTGATGATGTTCCACAAGAGTTATTGCAAGTACCTCCTCCATCATTAACTGAAGGATACTCCACTAGGAGCATCCCCAACTTAAACCGCACATCACTAACCTTCAAAGAATCCCTTGTTCCATCCCCCAAATAATTTTTTATAGCAATACTTTATAAAATCCAACTTACAATGAGGATCAAGAATCACAGCAAAAGTAAATAATGTACCACATTCATTCCCATTTAAGTTGGCCCAATACTTATCAAATTTAGTCTTCATTTCTATAGCCATTTTCCTTAACACTTCATCGTCACCCTTTACCAACTCATTTAAAAGCATTTCGATCTTCCATACATTCTCAAAGTATAAATTTGTTGTGGGATATTGACTACTGCAAAATAACTCAGTAATATCATAAAATGGTTCCAAGACATCATGAATTTTTTCAAGCTTATCCCACTCTTGAGGTCCTGGAAAATTCTTATACAAGGGGTCAATAACCACAGTCTCCTTAAATCCATTACGATAAATAATAGCTCTATCAATCATCAAATAAGTTGAATTCCACCTTACGGGATCATCAAGCCATAATGCTTTCGTATCTGATATCCGAGCTAATTTCACACAATTTTAAAATGTAGTCTTCCTTGATTCTGACCACTTGATGTATTTAAAAACAATATCCTCTATCACCTTAAGCTCATCCTTAACAATGAGATTTAAAACATGAGCACCACATCGAACATGTAAGTAAATGTCATCATGTAACAAAAAATTTTTGAGCGTTTAGTGTATTTCTCAAATAATCTTGCATACTATCATTGCTAGAAGCATTATCCAATGTGATAGAGAAAATCTTATCCTCAATACCCCAATCTTGAAGCAAAATTAACACCGAATTATGTAAGATTTGTCACATATGTGGTGCCTATGTATGATGAAATTCAGTACTCTACTATTCAACTTCCAATTAGCATCCACAAAATGAGCAGTCAAACACATATATCCCTCAGCTTGACAAGAAGTCTACATATTAGAAGTCAAAAAAAAATGCGACCAACGATGCTACGAAGATAGTTCTTAAGCTTAATTTTCAAGTTTGAATACAATTTCAATACATTTGATTTTGCAGTATTTCTACAAATGGTTCTAACTTGATTATTCACGTATGCATGAATTTCTCTATTGCCTTTGTGTTCAACCCAAGAGAATGCATACCCATGTTTGATGATAGCTCTTGCTAATATATCTCTGTAGATCCTTTGGTTATAAACATTATATTCTACTTTCACAGTTTGTTGATATGATGGACATTTATCAAGATGTCTTTTTAGATTTGTTATTCTATAATGTGAACTAGTAATGAAAGAAGTCACCTTAGAATGGCTACAAAGTGCTCTCTCTTTTCCATCCTTGGTCTCGTTCCTTTAATCCTCAGAAAATCTTTCCAAACTAAGCTCCTTTTCTTATCTGCTTCTTGCAATTCAGAATCTAAAAGATTACTAGCATTATAATTTCCAGCTTCTATGACTACAATAAATTGTTAGTATTAGTATTTTATTAAGGTGACCACGAAATCGCATACAACATAGATAAATTTAATTTTCATCCTTTACTATTTTTACTTATTTTCAATTATTCGAAACAACCATAATCAAGGTCAATACTGATGTCAATCATTAAAATATACTAAAGCCATCCTAGGCTCAATTATTCACATTTGGGCGCATTAGGTCAAAAATGACCAAAATATCACTAAGGTTAAAATTACCAAATTATCATCCATTTAAAATACTAAATCCATTTTATTTATTTATTTATCATGGAAAGGCTAAAACGCCATAAATAAATTATTTATCATGTAATTAAATTAATAGGCATACTAAATGACCATTTTGCCCTAATACATAATTTTACACGTAAAACCCTAGCATTCATATCTAATACATCCATAATCACATAACATCATGCTCAACTGTATATATAATGCACATTAGGCATAATTTTCAGGACAAAAATCATAACACACACAAAATGACAAAATTACCCCTAGGACACATATCAATAATAATTACACTACAAATATTTCTAAGCATGCTTAACCTATTATGTTATACATACATATCATACAAAATATTTTTATGGCATTAGAATCATTTCAATCATACTCTCGTATCCAAAATATTTTCCATCAGATAACATGCTTATTTTACAGATTTTTATGATAACAATAAATACCACACAATTTTAATGTAACAGATCATGCTTAACATATTTCACACATAAAAACCTTAATGTGCTATCATGCAATATTTATTATTTTAGAAGAATATAATGATTACTTGAATTCTAGCAAAAATGTAAAAATAATTGATGCGTTTGAGGTCCTGCTAATCAAATTTTCAAACCTAAAGTTAATATCATAAATACCAAATTAATATCTATCAAGTAAAATAATAATTTTAACAATAAAATATTTAACTTTTAAAAATTACCAAAATACCCTTACTAATAATGGGTACTAAAATAAATTTTAAACAAACACAACTCTTAGTGCATGTAGCCATGCACGCAGGGGAAAAGGGGGGCGGCGGGGAGGTGCAGCCATACAGGTGCTTGTTGGGACTTGGGTGGCTAGGTTGGCTACAGAGTGGCTCAACTGGGAGGAGTTGGTGGCTGTTGTGCTGGATGTTACGGTGGAGGGTGTTGTTAGCTCGGTGGAGGATGTAGGGAAAATGGGGAGGGCTGCGAAGGAAGAAGAGGAGGAAAGGCAGCGGTGGTGCGTGCAGAGACTGGGGTGTTGTAGGCGGAAAGGAGAAGGGTGGCTGGATGCACAATGGAGGCTGGAGGTGGCTAGCTACGGGGATGGGAGATGGTTGCACAGGAAGTGTTGGAGTTAGAGGGTGCAGGATGCATGCATGGTGTTGTGGGAGAAAGATGGTGCAGAGGCTAGGGTTGCTGGTGCAGATGGGGGGTGATGCTCGACCATGAAGGAGGAGGAGGGAGGTGGCGTAGGATCGATTGGTGGAAGGTGGTAGTGTTGCGGTGGTGGTGAGTACGTAGGAAGAACATGAAGGAAGGAGGAAGAAGAGGAGGAAGGGTGGAGGAGTTGGGCAATTCTATTGGGTTAGAGTGGTGATGATGGTGATGGTTAGGGTGCCAAGGTGGTGAGGATGGGTTGGAGTATTGTGGTTGGTTGGCCGGCGCAAAAATGGAGAAGGTTGCTGGGTCTCAGTGGTATGGTGAGTGTATGAATGCGTTATTTATGATGTATGCAGAGGAGGGCTTGGAGGGGAAAGGGTTGGAGATTATCACTTATCAGTGATTCAGTATGTGTGCAGCGTGTATACATATGAGCATAAAATGGATGTTATCTAAAAAATAAGCAACAAGACTCCAACATTATTATAAAAAAACAGATGATAACAGTTAATTTAATTGCTAAATGGTGCTGATACAACCGAATGCAAGCTACAAGCATGGGAATAATACAGGCACCGAAGGGCTTAGAAATGGAGAAGGTGGTTGCACTGGCTGGAGCTCGCAGACTCGGTGGTGTGATGTGTATATGTGTGTGTTATGTATGCAGAGTTGTAGACTGTAGAGGACTAGAGGAGGGATGACTAATGAGGCTTGAGAGGGGAAAGTTGGAGAGTATCAATACGTCTACACGCACTCATGCAGTGAGTTGTGAGCTAGTGAAGTAGAGTCACTGACTGGGTGAGGGGTGGTGAGGATGAGGAATGAGGATGGTTTGGGACACGAACTTTGCGTGGAGTGAGAAAAGGAGTGAGACAGGGAGAGAGATTTGGGGAGAAAATTGGGGGGCGGAGGGGTAGAATTTCTGCAGGTAATAATATACTGTAGAAATAAAGGGTAAAATAGTTTATTAGATTTGGAGGGAAAATAAGATATAGGTATTTTATTTAGGAAAAAAATAAAGTTATTTGAAAATTAGAAATATTTTAACTAATATCTCATTCTAGTTTATATAAAATTAAGAGGCTTAGAAAAATAACCCATTTAATAACCCGACTTGTCACTTAACCCGAATCAAACCCGAACCCGACCCAAAGCAACACAACCCAAAACACACCCGAATCGAATTAGATCTGAACCAGAACCCGACTCAATTGTATAGTAAACTAAAGTTGACACGACCCAAATGATCTGTTTGCCACCTCTAGCAATGAGTTCTAATTTCTCGATGGCTAAAAAGTTCACACATTGCAACACTAGTGATTTGATCATAGCAAAATTATTTCGACTAAGTTCATAAATATCTAAAGTTTCATGTTCTAATCATCTATTTTACACTACTTATATGTCTTTATAGTAATTGATATAACTATATTATGAATTCTCTAGATAAATCAATAAAATATCATATACTACAAGGCCATATTTGTTTCATATTGAGAATTGAGAATAATTTTAGTTTCTTTAGCTACTTACGGTAGTTTCCACCACTTGTGGGTAATTTCCACCATTTACTATGGATAATTTCTTAACTTAAAATATAAATATCAAATATTTGTAAAAATTCAGTCCTTTTTTTTCTAGTAATCAACTATTATAATTTATTTAGAAACTTATAGTAGTTTTATCCACCTACTAGAGGTAGTTTTTACTAGACCTAATAAAATTGACCTGACCTGACCCAAATTATCCAATCAAAAACTTGGTCTGGACCTAAAAAATTAAACCTGATCTTAATCCGAAAATCCAAAAAAAAAAAACAATTCAATCTAAACCCGACTCAAATTTAGTTAACCAAATTGTGGTTTATTCCAGAAATAAACCAATCTAAGAAGAACCTGACCCTAACCCGGTATATACTAGAACAAATAGCCGATAATGATCTGACCTGATTATGACCTCATACAAACTTACCCAACCCAAAATTGTCCGACTCAAATCCTACCCATACCCAGACATAATTCCAAATTTAATCCAAACTAAATTCAAATTTGATCAACAAATGTAATATTTTATCTCATATATATTGATACATAAATACCAATAAACTATCTTATTAATAATTTTTTATGTAAAAAAATATACAGCCCATATATTAATAAATGAAATAAACTATTAAGACTCTATTCTATTCATTTTATTGTAATATCATATCAGCCTCGATCATATTAAATTATAAAAACTTCTATTATTATTATAATTATAATCATTATAAATATAAAAAATATAATTTTAAATAAAAATTTATAACATATATTAAAATAAGAATAACGGTAAAATTTATATTTGTATTTCTATAGATAATAATGAATATTATATTTTTAATGACAACAACAACAACAATAATCATAATGATAAGGTATAATAATAAAAATTCTTATTATAATTAACGTGATAATTATAATAATTTTAACAATCATTGTAATTATTTATATAATTATATTTATAATAATAACTATGATAATAATACTAATAATGATAATAACTTTTTATTATTATTATATATTTTATGATATCAAGTTGTTGTATCATTAAATATATTATGATCAAAATTAATATGATCAAAATTTAATTTATTATTTATATTAAATTGATAAAAATCAATATCAATACAAATTCTAAATTGAATTAATTTGGTAAAAACTCGATACAGCCCACATTATGTAAACCCAAATCCACCCGACCTAAACCCAATTCAACCGTGAGTAGACCTATATTGAACCCTAAGGGTAAAACGGTCTTTTAGCTTATATGATAATTTAATGATTGTATTTTAGCCTTTTCATGATAAATTAATAAATGAAATACAGTTACTATTTGAAATGGATGATAATATATAATTGTGGTCACCATGGCATTATGGTCATTTTTTATCTAATGCGCCCAAATATGAATAATTGAACTTAGAATGGACTTATTATATTTTTATGATTGAACTTGTTATTGACCTTGATTATGGCTATCTTGAACAAATAGAAAATGACACATGATTAGGTATGGAAACTAGATATGTGTGATTGATTTATGATTTCGTTGTCATCCTAATAAAATAATAATTTTTAAAGTAAATGATTTCGAGATCGGAGATGGTGGCTCTTTAAAGGTCACTACACTAAAGATGCAGTTTAGCCCCTGATTGATTATGGATTTTTGATGGTGTACCTTAGTACTCCAACAAATCCCCATATCTTACTCTATTTAGCTCTACAGACTTATAAAGTGTATCCATATTTATGGATTAGGTGTCCTTTTCAGTAAGGTATTGTGTTACCTTCGTGTACTAATGCAACCAAGATACCTTTATATCATTGGGTTATAGTTGCTAAGATATTGTGTTACCTTGGACCCCGGTATGATTGAAGTACCTTGGTGTCTCTGGTTTGATATGATCTAGCATTTTGTACAGATGAATCTAGGGTTTGCATGGTTGATTCTAAGGTTTTTACATGGGATTTATAGGATTTTGTATGAAAGATTCAAATGGTTACATGGGATGTTTAAAGTCTATATGGGCATGAAATTTACGTATGGAAAGTTAATTTGGGATATGAGGAAGGTAATGTAAGCATTGTTTGGGTGTTTGAACGCTTTGGATGGAAAATAGTACGTGGAGAATTATAAGGGTACATAGGAGACTGAGTTAGGGTTTGGAGTAGGGATGGCAATGGGTCTCGGACCCGACCCAGACCCGCTAGACCCGTCTCATTTTTAGCGGGTCTGGGTCCATGATTTTTGGACCCGACGGGTCTGGATCGGGTCTGGGTCCACATATATCTTAAAGGGTCTGGGTCTGGGTCCAGTTCTAGATCCAGACCCGACCCGCCAGACCCGTTTAATATACATATGTATGTGTGTGTATATATATGTATGTATGTATGTATGTATGTATGTATGTATGCATATATAAATACATACTAATATTATGTTTGTCATTATTGTTTTAATCTTATATAAGCTCCTTATTCATTTTTTTAAAATTTTATTTTTGTATGCTTACTTTATAAACAATATGTATAACATTGTATTCTAAAAGTTAGGGATATAAATAGGGCGGATGTTACCCGAAACTCGACGGATTTTGTCCAACGGATATGGATAAACGAATATGGATACGGATATGGATGATGGAAAAAAAATACCCATCGGGTTCGAGTACGGATATGGTTATGGGATATCCATACCCGTATCCGTAACCATACCCATATCCATATTTGTACCCATTTACCCGATATATAATTATCTTTTTACCCTTAATTTTAAAATAATTATAGTATAAATTAAAGTTAGAATTATCATTTAGCTTAACTTTAAATGAGTTTATCTGTTGGGTGATAGATTTATCCATTGGATAACATCCATTAATGGATAAACAAATATTCTATTGAGTAACAGATATCCAACGGATACGGATATGAATATGTTAGCGGATATGAATTCGGGTATGGGTACGGATTTGGGTACAGATTTTATTATCGGATACGGATATGGGTATAACCGCCCCATTTACATCCCTACTAAAAGCATTAAAACACCATTTGAAAAGTTAATATAACTATTTTAATATATTTATTTTTTCACTTAGATGGTTTTTTTTAACCAAAAAATACATATTAAGTTATATAAAATATAAATGTATTTGTATTAGCATAGATTATTAATTATTTTTTTTAAAAATAACCGGACCCATTTAGGACCCGTTTAGGACCCATTTACCCGCTAGACCCGATGGATCTGGATCTGGATCTGAACTTTTAAGACCCGATGGGTCTGGGTCGGGTCTGGATCTAGGTAATATAAACGGGTCCGGGTCTGGATATGGCTGGACCCGGTCCAGACCCGACCCATTGCCATCCCTAGTTTGGAGTGATTAACTATGGGTTGTGTGATTAACTAGGGTTTGGAGTGGCTAAATATTTTTTTTTTTGTGATTAACTAGGGTTTGGATTGGTTAACTATGGTTGGTTGTGGATAACTAGGGTTTGGAGTGATTAACTATGGGTTGTTGTGGTTAATTATGGTTTTGATATGGTTAAATAGGGTTCGGTGGTAGCACGTGTGTACTTGTTGAGTAAAGTATGATGATGAATATGGAACAAGATTTCGCCAGCCCACACCCAGTAGCCCGATCACCCAAAATCATGTTACGATAAAGTACCATCTCCATTTCAGCAGCCAAGTCATACGGGACCCTAGCTTCCCTTGTCCCTTTGGATGTCGAGACTTCACCAATCTCGACTCTATCTACAATAGATATGTCGTTACCAAGTTCAACTCTTTGTGCCTCCTCAAAACTAGCCGTCAACCTTCTCATCGGTTCCCAGGCGTTTGGCGTGTGCAAGGAGTTAATGAACTCCTCTTTACCTCCTTTCTCTAGATATTTAATCTATCTATCTCCCACGCATTCATGCTCCATGTCATCATCCAGCCTCTCGATCCGTGTGTCTTCTCCTTCCTCATTCGGCCGCAAATCTGACTCGGCCACTGTTGTCCCTCGAACCGTTCCAACTGACTCTTCACCTTCCTCCGTCATTGAGCTTGTTGTCGCCTGTAATCTCTTGTCGTTCGTTCTGCCAAACCTCCATGGTAGGTAGTTATTTCCCGCCTCCTGCAAGATCACGTCGAAAATATGTCCAGCAACCTTAATAGCCAAACGGTCGTTAATATCTTCCAAGTAAGCTGTGTCCACTAGTACCTTTGTTGTCTCCATGGAAAATCCTCCTTCCGTCTCCGAGTCACAGCATATCATCTGCCCCCATGGTTGGATGATATCCCGTATCATTTCATTGCACCACACACACAGTGGAATGCCTCTTATTTCAACCCATGTCCTCCTTATATTGCATTTATCCTCTATCTTCCAGTGCCTTACACTTGGAAAATGATCATGAAGCATGCTTTCTTACTACAATGCTCTCATACTCTCCCCCTTTGATTCGAAGGTAAGAAGGAAATGATACCTCCCAAGGTCTCTTACCTTGCACATAGTACTCCATGTCCGCATCAGCTCCCTCCACGACAATGGTCGGGTTGCAGGGTTGGTAAGTCTCAACAACTAGACTTCGTTCCAGCCGCTCGAGGATGTCCTCCTTCATCAAACAGTGTAGCACTCTACCACTGGAGGTCTGTCTGGCTTCTTGGTGATTATCTCCATGAGTTACCTCTGCATATGTCCTATGGTCTCTGTATGCCACTTCCCATTTTCTATCTATAACAGCTCCATCTTTTGCATGCTTATAAGTCTGCCTTTGGCGCTCCTTCTTATCTCCCTTATCAAATCTCGCCTTTTTAACAAACAGTTTAATTCCATGCTACATCATCCTATTCGTTTTCCTAACAGCTTCCCCCGCCTCTTCTTCTTTGAGGAACCTAATGAAGCCGAAGCTTAGGTTCGTAAACTTTCTTTCCTTCCTACAAATATAAGTGTCAACAACCCTGCCAAATTCTTCAAAATTCTCCTTTACTTCTACTACCTGAATCCCCTTTACCAGGTTGTCTATGAAGATCGTGAAGGTTTTCTGGATACTCTTAGTTGTCTGCCTTTGCCGATACCTTCCATCCCCCTGTGTTCCTTGCTATCTTTTATTTGCTGCATCTCTATGTGTACTCCTTCCATGTGTGTTGTGCTTTCTTTGCTGCTGATATCATTGTTGTTGTGGAGGATGGACGTTGTTTTCTTGTCGCTTGCATGGAGCCAATGGTGCATATGTGAGCTGTGACCTCATTGTTTTAATTGCTCCTTCAGTTGTTACATCTGAGAAGAAGGGGTGATTACGATTATACTACCCAAAACATAATGAAAAGTCTCAAACAAGCACTTCAAATCTTTTTCTGTTTTTCTATCTTTATTTTACAGAATTTATGTGTGGTCCTTTGAAAGAATATTCAATCAATATGGATTTCATCATCCTATAGAAATAACGTGAAGAATGTAAGAATAAGTTTGTGCTTGTAGCTAATACTGTTCATATATGGAAATTTCACATCGGTGACATTGTGAAGTAGAAGATGAATTATGCTCAGCCAATGGTGCTCGGTAACCTTCTTGTAGACTACTAAATAGTGCTGCTGATCACATAATAAAATGTAAATTATTTTTTTTGGCTTCATAGATATTATGTAACGAGAAGGTGAGTATAAAATGTACAGATGCTACAATAGCAACAAAAGAATAAGGGAGATTCAATATGAGAAACTTTTGATATTTTAATTTGTTAAGAGTTGATATTTAACTACTAGATAAAATTTTACAGATAATAAAATATACAAATACTACAAATTTACGATTCTGCAGGACGTTGGGGCCGGGTGTGATATATATATATCATTACATTATGCCACTTACAAAATAGATAGGATGGACTATATAACTAACTTTCTGTTTATAACTTAGCAAGCCTTCTACTCTTCAACGCTCAACAACTTCAATCGAGCGACTCCAGAAATATCCAGAAAGTTACGGTTCTCAACAACTTCAGTTTTATGAATTTCAATGCGTATTCAGGTTTACCAAATTAACTCTCAAAAATGAAGTAGATGTGTTGTCATATCATTTGAATAATTAAGACTAGCATTAAAACTCTAATCCAATACTTACATATCACAAACTTAATATCTCTGATTTTCATTAGAGAAAGGAAAATATATAAGCAACTAAGTGGCCTTGAATCATTTTCTATAGCGATCAACATTCAACACCCTCCTTCTAATTAATTCTTTCCTACTCCACTATCCATCTAAATTATTTACCTTATGACTAATTTTGCTTTTCTCCCTTTATTTCATCCTATAGATATTACAAATTATCTTGCACCAGCAAGTAGTAGAATAAATCGGGTGTGGGTTGTGTTAAGTGGATATTGGGGAAGTATTTGATTACGGCTTAGGTTTGTATTATTTAGTAGCAGATGTAGCAGTGATGGTTGAATGGAGCTAAGAGTTGAGATAATGATGAAATAGGAAGAAAAGTAATGATTTATTTTGAGGGTCTCCTTAGAGTTAGAGGGTGGAGATACTCCTCATGTATTTGAAGTTGATGCAGTGGAAAAGGATGAAAGGACAGCAAGAGAGGAGAGGCAAGCGCAGAATACTGAAGCCACATTGCCTCGTATCATCAGGTTGCGGAAAAAGTATTTATAACAGTTTAAAAAGAAATCACAAAATCTCCACCTTCTGCCTCCTTACATTTTTCTATCTAATCTACATCATTTATTTGTTTCATCCAATGGTTAAAATTTTTTCCTACATTGGTTTGTACCGAACCCTCTCTCTCTCTCTCTCTCTCTCTCTCTATATATATATATATATATATATATACTTGGAGAATTTGGTTGCTTGTTTAGTAAACAAAACAAGCCTGGGTATCATTCTTCAAGAATTTGTTGATCAGCTACCCTTTTCTGGGATCCAAATAAGCTTCCAAGCATGAAAAGTAGTAGTAACTCTTGTCTTTTAATCAAGTATTGCATTCCTCTTCGTACATTTTTCTGTTTCTAAACATTGGAAAAATTAACTAAGCATGTTTAAGTAACGATTAATACAATTGTGCTACTAATCTAGTAATATTCGTCTCCCTTGTACTTGGTAGATATATCTAGGGCTGTGCAAAACCGGATATCCGTATTCAATCGGATTTTTTTTTCGGATATCCGATCCGATCGGATATTTAGTAACCTATATCCGTATCCGTATCCGTATCCATTAGTAGCGGATATCCGAACAGTCGGATATCCGAAAAAATCGGATACGGATATCGGATATATCCGGTATATCCGATTATCCGAAAAATATTTATTTTTTAATAAAAATGACCTGTTTATGATCGGATATCCGAAAATCCGATAATGTAAATTCGGATATCCGATATCCGATATCCAAATATCCACATTGAAATATCCAAATGTGAATATTTTAACCTGCTATAATTAAATTAAAATAAATTCTAAAAATCCAAAATCCATAACCAATACAACAAATCATCAATAATTCAAATATCCGCATTGAAATATCCAAATGTGGATATCTTAACCTGTTAGAATTTAATAAATCAATAATATTTCAATGCGGATATTTTAACCTGCTAGAATTTAATAAATCAATAATATTTCAATGCGGATATTTTAACCTGCTAGAATATAATAAATCAATAATAATCCAAATATCCGCATTGAAATATCCAAATATGGATATTGTAACCTGCTAGAATTTAATAAATCAACAATAATCCAAATATCCGCATTGAAATATCCAAATGTGGATATTTAACCTACTAGAATTTAATAAATCAACAATAATCCAAATATCTGCATTATCCAATGTCCATAACACAAATACAACAATAATCTAAAGTCCATAAATCCATAATTAAAACAAATACAGTAATAATCCAAAGTCCAAAGTCCATAATACAAATAGTAAAATACGACAATAGTCCAAACTCCAAAGTCCATAAATCCATAATTAAAAGAAAAAAATTAACTAAATCATTTACCAACTAAGAAAGACTTAGAAAGTCATCAATCATCATAATATCATGTCTTCAAACTCCGAAATATCCGACTCTCCGATTTGCACAATAGGCGGTAAGCCTACAGAATCGGGAATCCCATAGTCAATTTCAAACTACCGAATCCCATAGAGTCGATTTCAAACTATGAAATCCTACTAAGATAAGATTTTCATTAACAAATTCCTGCTAAGTTTCTAACAACCCTAACAAAAGATCATATGGACAAATACATTCCAAACTAACGAATCCCTAACAAAAAATTAACAAACACATAAGCCCACACAAACAAATAAGCATAACCGACCTCATCTTTTGCAACCCTAAAAAACCATCGACAATTGAATATATGACAAAAAAATAGACAAATTAACAAACAATTAGGGCATACCTTAAATGGAAAAACAAGCCTTCAAGGAAGAATCGGCAAACAAGAACAATGCCCTACAAAGAAAAATTGAAATCGGTAGAGTTAGACAATGGATTATGTAAGAATTAGAAACAGCCCCTCACGAATTGCAAACGCCTGTACCTGGCGGTGGCTGCCGGCTGGTGGCGCTTGCTCTGCGTGGGAGGGAGTGGTTGCTGCTGCGGCCGGCGAGCCTACAAGGCTTGCTCTGCGTGGGAGGGAGTGTGAGCTTCGAGAACGACGAGAAGAACGAAGGGAGGGAAGGGAAGGCTGGAGAATCGAAAGGAAGAATAGAGGCGGGATTCGGGAAAAATAAAAGCCACCACTGGTCCACTACGGCACTACCAGACAGAGTCACACACACAAACAAAGACAGCCTGTCGAGTGTGGGTTGTTGTCGAGTCATAGAAGGAAAAAAATTAGGTAGACCGGTGGCCAGACCGGATATATTAATAATTAGGTTAAATAATTATATATATAATTTATTTAATCAAAAAATATTTATTTATTTTATTTTAAAAAAATATTTTCTTATACACCAAATATTTTAATCGGATCGAATAATCCGGTAAAATATCGGATCGGATATCCGCTCCGAAAAATTTTAATTTTGATCGGATCGGATATCCGCTCCGGTTTTTAAAACCCGGATCGGATATCCTTAAACTCGGATCGGGTATTTTAAAAGTCGGATTGGATTTTCGGATCCCGGATTTTTTGCACAGCCCTAGATATACCTCCTCTTTTTACTTGGTTTGGTCTAATTAATGTAACAATACAATCGTGGTACATGTAAGTTAATAAGAAGGGCTAAAAAGGATTTGAACTTTGTAACCTCTTGTTCGTATGGAAGCTCTATTACTTCTTTCTTCAATTTCAACCTTCATATTTATCGTTACATAGGAGGATAGAGACTTAATAATGCGATTTCTTTAGATTAGAGCTTAATGTTTGTAATGTCAAAGCTGGTATTCTCAGATAATGATAAGTGAGAAATGCATGTATATTAATTGACAAGTTTTAAACATATATGCCTTTAGTTTTTTTACTGTGTTTTGTTTGAATAGATTTGTAATTTGTAGTTCTTTTCTAATATATCATGGAGGCATATAAAATAAAACTAATAACGAAGTTTCTATTCATAGGCATGAAAATGAAAAAATTAACAATGAGGTAAAGTTCGTATTGATTAAGTTTGAAAAGTTACATCAAAAGGAGTTGGCAGATAAGGGTATTAATAATTTGAGCATAGAGGAGGCCTATGACATTGTACTTGGTCATTCTTGTGTATATGCTCATGGATTAGAGAGAGCACACACATTGCAACAAAAGGGTGGGAGGACAACTATGTCTCAGATGCAACCGAGTTAGAGTAGCTCCGCGCCTGCGACCTTCAAATGAAAGATGAGATGGAGCAATTGTGAGCCAACACTTAAAAGAAAGAGGAAGAATATTTGGAAAGGGAAGCAAAAAGAGAGGAAGAAGCCCGAGAAAGGGAGGAAAAGATCCATGCTAAACTAAAAATAGAAATGGCTAAGGTTCAAGATTTTTAAATCATTTTTTCTCTTAAGGTTAGTCTATTTTTGCATTTCTTTTTATGTTATGTCTATTTTTTATGTATTAAAATTAAATTAAATAATGAGTATTTAGATCTATATATATAATTCAAAAGTTCCAAATATGTTTCTATAGGCTTGAATGTTTTCAACAATAGTTAATCTTACTTGAAGATTCACGGTTGTTCATATCTTTCATTTTATTTTTTTCACTTGAATTTAGGTATGTATTGCTTCTAAGCTTACTACTAGTAATTATTTTTAAGACAAATAGTATTATGTGTGAAATATTGTGCACCTAATTTGCATAACTAATGGGTACATATTTGCAGGTATAGATGTAAGTGTGGTGGAATACATCAAAATAACTTAACTAGAATATTAAAAATATCTTCCTATGCCATGTTTATTTGCTTTCCACCATAATAGTTGAAGCTCATCCTTGATTGATTGATTAATAATTCATCATCCATTTTCCTTTTGAATTCATATGTAGGCCAATTATATTTCAATATTATGTTAATAAGTAGTCCCATTGTTCCTTCTTCTTATTGTTATTATTATTATTATTTGTAATAGTACAACATTTAAGTGAAAGACAAGAGTTATGCCGAAGCGATAGCCGAAAATTATGAGGTTGTTATAGGAGTGTACTTGCTTTGATTCATGTGGATCATTTGTAACGTGTTTTCTATTTAGGATGGAAAATTAATATCCATAAACAAGGAATTTGTCAAATTGCTTTATTCTATTATAATTCCATGGTCAACATTTGTAGTTTGAACTTATTTAATTAGATATTACTATATGAAAACCTTTGATGCATATATGCATTGTTGCTTAATGTATAAAACCTAATTTTTAATATTCGGTATCTATTATTCTTTCTTATGTCAAATTGATTATGTGAAACTTTATTATTCTAGTTTATATATATATAAATTATCAGAATAAAATAGGAAAAATATTTAAGGAATCAAATAGGGAAATATTGTTGCTCTAATAGATGGGTCAAATAGAGTAATGGGTAAAATAGGGCAATGGCATAAAAATTAACATAATTATTTTAACTCAAATAGGATAATATTTTTACCCTAATAGGTATGTTAAATAGGGAAATATTTTTTCCCTAATAGATAGGTCAAATAAGGTAATATTTTGTCCTAATAGATAGGCCAAATAAAGCAACATTTTAAAAGTTTTTCTAGTAGCTTAAACTCAAATAGGGTGATAACAAATGTGGCAATTACAATTGTACTATAACATAAAAATAAATAAGGCAATCCAAAATTATGTTCAAATAATCCTAATAGGATTCAAATTTTTTCTCTTTCATTATACTAATAAGGCGTTATTTTTATGTAATAGGGTAAATAATATTATCCTATCTGACTATATATCTTGTAGTAGGTGTGGTGACTAATTGATTGAATTGTCATCTAAGTATTTAATTAATATTTGATATTATAGTATTGAGCTTAATAACTATTAAACTTTTGTCGTTTTGCTTCATAGATAGTATGTAATGGAAAGGTGAGTACAAAACATAAAGATATTCCAGGGACGAATAAGGGAGATTTAAATAAGAAACTTTCGATATTTTATTAAGTGTTGATATTTAAATACTAGATAAAAGTTTACCGATAATAAAATATAAAAATACTACTAGAATAGCAATTTCAAAAAAAAAAAAGCAATAGAGTTAATGATGGAGTAGGTAGACATGTATTATTAATTAGAATGTCAATCCGGAACCATGAAATTTCTTTGATGTGATCTGGTCAATTTTCTCCGCCATCTCCTTGGTTAGATAATTTTGCCAATCTCCAACCTTAGCTTTCCTAAAATACATGTTATTGTCCATCGCCGTCGACGGTGACTCCGCGCGATGCTTCCCGCTCTTGTTCACCTCCAAGTTGCTCAGATTGTCAAAACTACACATCCGTATAATCCCACCAATTTCTCCTTCCGTCTCTTCTTTTTCAGAGAAGGGGAACCCCATAAACTCAGCTAATCCCTTGACATAAGGTGCAGGATCAGCTATCATATCTTCATATTTAAGAACTAGAATCTTATCAGGCCGATCCAAGCTTGCCTTCCAGTATCCTAAGACGTGATCCCAGTACGGACCATAGTTTGCATTTCCCTGACAAAACATATCAAATGCCTTTTCCAACGAAATCGGTTCCGTACCCTCGAACCATTTCATCGTTATCTTACGGGTGAAATGCCAGAGTGAAATGAAAACATCCTTTGGATCTCTCCATATGTATACGATTTTGCAGCCGGAATCAATGATGGGCTTCGGCAGGGACGAGTAAGGAATGTGGGTCGACAGGAGCGGGAGGCTGTCGTCGTGACGGTATTGATCATTTTTGGCTAGATCGATCTCTAGCAAGGGGATTAAATCATGCGGCATGGAGGCAAGTAAAGGACTGCGATCATGGAGTCGATTTCTGGTACAGATAGCGAATGTTAAAGCTTTTAACCAGGTGGTACCACTTTTTGGAGGGCTACTTACGATGATATCTGACGGCCTTGCTTCCTTGAAGCTGTCGCGGAGCGCTAACAGCCCTTCGATGAAAGAAGTAGCGTACCAGAAACCTTCGTATTGGTGGTGAGGGTTGCCTTCTGGTGTTAACCATCCTGGATTTCTTGGTAATGCTGAGATCTCTTGTTCGTATGGAGTTTCTTGAGCACTTTGGTCGTGGGGTGAATGAGGGGAGTGTTTGGAGGATTCCATATTTGATGAACCGATCGAGTAAACAGGAGCGTTGGCGTTGACTAATAGCGTGGGGTACTGAGGTTTAAGTAAGGGCCGTTCTGCACGGGTTTTGATAAACGGCATGAAAGTTAGGTGGGACCGGGACTTTAGAAGATAGGTTTGATGGGTTTATTTTATAATAGACTAAGGGTTTGTTTGATTTGAAGAAAATTAAGTGGAAAGAAAAATGTAGAGGAAAGAAAATAAAAGAATTTTTTTTTTCTTTGTTTGGTTGTTGGAGAAAATTTTGTAGAAAATTTAATTCTTGGAAAATATTTTTAGTGTTTGGTATATAGAAAGAAAATTATAAGAAAAGTTAAATATTATTATACATTTAATGTTATTAAAAATATTATATTGATATATAAAAAATTACATAAAATTTCTAAAAAATTTATAAAAACTCCATAAAATCAATACTTATTCCAAATTTTTTTAAAGAACTATTCTAAAATATTACATGAATAACTTATAATAATTTTAAAAAAATACAAAATATTTCATATTCCTTTCCATTTAAAACATGCCACAACAAACATAAAAAAGAAAAAAAACATAGCTTGTTACTATTACACTTGTATCTTCCGTAAAATATTAATTAGGGATGACAACGTATCGGGTACCTCTTATCTGTTACCCATACCTAATAAGAAAATATATACCAATATCCGTATCCAAGTTCTGTGAGTATTTTTTTTCTTCCATATCTATATCTATATTATCTATCGAATAAAATTCATTTAATTTCGGATAAAATTCATTTGATTTGGATCATATCTTTGTTGATTTTCAAAAGTATAACAACAAAAGTGAATAATGACTACCCGTGGACTACCCACATAAGTTACGAGGAATAAGACGAAAACAAAGAGGCTTCGAAAAACGTGAACAGATCAAAATCTAAACAATCAACCCAAACACCGTAGACTACAAGAGAAAAGAAATTCTTTATATATATATATATATATATATATAATTGGAATTGATCCGATCCTTTGTACGGACTATTTGCGTCGATAAAGTGTTTGTCGATTTCGTGGGTAGCCTTCTCCTCGACTCGAGTCGGACCGCAAGTATTGTTCGCAGTGTTTGTTTCAGAAACAGAGGAGGAAGATGCCTGTTGTCTCGAGTACTCCTCACGGGGATGATTGATCGATCATCGAGTACTTCCGAGGAGGTATATCTCGAGGAGGGAAAATACTGGCTAGGATTCGAAGTGTCGGGATCGATTGCGGTCTGCTGCTTCGATGGAGAAGGAAGCAGAGGAGGTATGTTGCTTCGATGGAGAAGGAAGCAGAGGAGGTCTGCTGCTTCAATGGAGAACCAAATAATGGACGAAGGAGAAGGAAGCAGAGGATGGAGGCGAGACTCGACAATCGGGGGAGTCAGTTTTCCTTCATGGACTGTTATTTTCCTCCGGTAAAGATGCAGAAAATAAAACAGTATAACTTTCTCTTTTATTTTCCATCCTATTTACTTTCTTTTTAATTTTTCATGTAACCAAACACACTAAAATTATTTTTCATCAAATTTTTTTTCCTTTCCTTCATTTTTTCCATAAACCAAACAGACCGTAAGAAAATGTCTGCCAAATTCTTTTCTTTCCAAAAAATTTTCGGCGTCTCGTTGTTTAAAACATTTGAGTAATTTTTTAAAAAAATTATTAATAGTTTAAATTAACCGATAAAAATAATAGTTTTATTTTTTAAAATTTTGATAAATGTGATCTATTTTTTTTAAATATATATATATATATATATATATATATATATATATATTATCTCCATCTCAATTTTTTTTAAATAATGTTTTCTCTTTTTTTCTCGTCAGTTTCGATCACCGTTGCCAGCAACGACGGAGCCGGTTTCTGCAAACACCCACCACAAAATAAAATAGGGGCCTCAATTTTTTTTTAAAAAAAATAGTATGGCCGACGGAGTAAGACAGGGAGAGCATAATTTATTTATTTTTCTCGTAAACGGTCATAAGATTTTTTTTTATTTTTTTTTAGTGGTGCACCGCAGCACCAATAGCAGCGAAAAGAAAACGACAAGATCCATTTATTTATTCATAAAAAACGTGACATTGAATCCAAATAGAATAAATGAGTAAATGGCGTACGGAGCTCGTTGATGCGCACATCGTGCTTACCTGAGAGATTAGCTTCATTGAGCGTGTGGTGGTGGGTAATGGGTATGTTATGTTTACCGCATTATTACTATTACTATATCATTGCTGATGTACTAAATTACTTTTATAAAAAAAAGAGGAAGAAGTAAAAACTATCCTCTTTTATTTTTATTATTTCAACTTACAGTGAAGCTTATTTGTTTTAAATAAAATAAAGTCATATTAAAATAATGTATTTAAAAAATATTAATATACATCAATTTATATCATATTTATTTAAAATATTAGTCTCGACCTATAAAAATAACCAAATGAAACAAAACTCAACTAGATAAATTAATGTTATAATTTGACCATAATTTATTTTAATTAATTTTATTTTTATTAATATTTTATTTTAAAGATAAAAAAATAAAAACATAAATAAATTTTATATTTATTCGGACAAACTAATCTCATTTTAATTTATATTAGAAGGGACTTGTATATTTAATATTTTTTTTGTAATATTAGATTTTAAAATATTCATTCTATTTTATATAAATTAAATTAATATTATTTAAATAGTATTTAAAATATTTATTCTAATTTATCTTTATTTTTTACCTGAATTAAATTTTAATATGTATTTTAATTTTAATGTACCCGATTCAAACGAAATAAAAATGTAAATAGTTGATTAGTAGAAAGAAGAGGCTTTAAAAGTTTGTTTGAAAGCTCGTTGTCTCGACGAAACTTCGTAGGCCATTTGTCATCTGTTTACTCGAGTGATGACACAACAAGTACCGCGGTCCGGAGAAAGGAGCTAAGCTTTTGAGCTGTATGGTGAAATTTATTTATTTATTTGAGCTGTGGTAGCCTTCGGTGTTTCGCCCGGACGGAGACGGGACGAAACGAAATGCGAGAATATAATTTTTAAAATTTTAAAAGGTAAAAATAATAAAAAATGTTAAAAAAATTATATATATTATATTTTTTTTAAAAAATTAAAATTATTATTGATATTAGTTAATTTAAATTATTAATAATAAAAAATTAATTAAATAATTTTAATAAAAATTTTGATCCAGGAAACGTTTCAAAAACGTTCGGAACGAGGGACGGGGTGCATCAGTGCCTCAGTGGTGGCCTTTCGGGATGAGTAGCACACTAGCGCTCTATTTCATGTTTCGAGTCTTCTGACAGAGGCATGCTAGCTATAATAAACTTTGAATGTTTATGCTCGGAGTTCGCGTCGATCATTGCGTATAATAAGTAATAAGACATAATTTGAGAAAGTTGTTGGTGGCCGTCGGAGTTATTTTACTCTATTTTACAACATTGTACAGTATTAGTTCTTCTTCTTACGGCAGGTATTATAGACTCATTAGATTTTATTCGACACTAAGGTGTACCATAATACCAAATTATTAATAATAGTAGTAGTAATAAAATGCGAGGGTAGCTTGCTAGAGTTTTGTTTGGGTAACCTTACTATTTCCCTATCATCTAACAATATTGAGTTTTGGTTATTTTATTTTTTCTTAATTATTTTCAAATCCCCATCATCTTATTATCTACAATTTTAACTAAATATCTTAAAAAGCTTAAACTAGATACTTATTTTTTGACAAATATTTCATTCATAGATCAAAATACTATATGATACTGTTTGGCATGCACATAAGCTAGTCTCCTCCTTATTTGAAGCCACTTATAACTTTTAAGCTTTTGAGCTAGCTTATACATTAATGGTTTGTTTGGTATGGGAGTAATAGGGGTGGAAAAAAATTCTTTCCTATTTTATATTTTTTATATTAAATATTTAATAATAATAATATATATATATTTTTTTAATAAAATACTCATTTTAGATTAAATTAAGATCTAAACTGGATATTTATTAGAACAAAAATATTTAATTTTAACTAAATTATGTAAGATACAAAAAATTATGGAGGTAATTTTTTTACCCCTATTACTCCTAACTAAACAAACACTATGTTTACCATTTATTTTAGTTTAAATAAGTTGTCCAGTAGTGTGCCCTCATACCTATTAAATCAAACATATTTCTAACTAGAATAATGATTAAAAGTACATCATATGATAAACTTTAAATTATTGAGTAAAATATTTTAAATTAAATAAATTCAATAGAATGAATAAATAAAAAAATCAAAACTAAAATAAGAAATAAAAACTAGGCATGCATATATATATATATATAATATTTACAATACTAACAAGCATTTTGGAGGGGGAGTTAATATAAAGATAAAAATAAAATAATAGAATAAAACTAATAACTAAATTGATAAGTAAACTACTTTAATACTTAAATAATCTATAAGATAGCTAATTATAACCAAAATAAAAAATTAAATCACACACACACCTACCATTCTCCATCCTACAACCTCTAAATTAAATTTGCATGGCCAAGATTTATTAAGCAAACAGATATATAAATAATTATGTTTGATGGGCTAATTGTAAAGAATTAACCCACTAACTCTCGTAGTTCCTAACCTTGTCTAATTAGGCCAACCCATGTTGTCTTCCTAACACTAACTAATCGCTTTCGGATGTCATTAAGCTAAAAAAAAATTCATTATACCTTACCAAATTAAAAATTGAACATTCTTAAATTGACTAGAATAAATCATCTATTAATCTATTTTAGTTACTTGCGAAAACCCCAAGCTAAATTAATTACTACATGTTTCAATCAATATAAACCCGCTAAAATTAAATAAATAGCTATCACTCTTAATCTAGGATATAAAATCAATCAGGTTTGATATAGAAGGACAGGTATTTTAATACAAATAGCAAATATGATTTATATATCAAAAGACGCGTCAAGAATTCAAAATTTAGTTATCTCCTATTTCTTGAATGATCTAAATTTTGATCGAAGGTTTTTTTTCCTATGGTAGATTAGCTTTAGCTTATTTTGCTTTATATTTTACCCTAATAGATGAAGGTTTAGAGTTTACTGTGTTAGTTAGTTAGTCAGAGTTTATTACTTGCATGCATTATAAAAGTTTAGGATAATAATATAATTTTATATTCTTAGTTTTTATTGTTAAATGTCTTTTGAATTAATCATCTTTGTTGTTTTATTTCCTAAATATTTTTTGCCTAAGTTTAAATAGTTTTAGTCTATTATGCTTTAAAATTTATTAGAAAAGATGAAGGTTTGAAATTTACTACCCAGTTTTGTTTTTTAACCATTGGAATCTATGTTATTTTATCTATGCATATATCTGGTCATACTTTAAAGTCTATCTTTCACTATCTTAGAGTGTTTATCATACCAAAGTTATAAAAAGTATAGGATTATAATAATATTTTATATTTTGCATCTATCTCTATTGTTAAATGACATTTTAATTAATCATCTTTATTTTTTCATTACTTAAATTTTTTTTGTGTAAGTTTAATTAATTTTAGTCTATTATGGGATACAATTTATTAGAAATGACGAATATCTAAAGTTTATCATTAAGTTTGATTATTTAATCAGTAGAGCCTATATGGTACTATGTCGTACGTAAGTTATAAAAGTTATAGGATAATAATATGGTTTTATATTTTTATTTTTTATTATTAAATTTCATTTTAACGAATCCTCTTTGTTTTTTTTTCTTTCTTAAATATTCTTTTTGTCTAAGTTTAATTAATTTTATCCTATTATCTTGTATAATTTATTAAAAAAAATGAAGGTATAAAGTTTACTATCTAGTTTGGTTATTTAAACATTAAAGTCTATGTTGTACTATCTATAAGTATATCTAGTCATACTTTAGAATCCATATTTTACTATCCTAGAATCTTTTAGGTACAACAATTATAAAAATTGTAGAATAATAATATTGTTTTATATTTTGTATCTTTCTCTCTTGTTAAATGACAATTAATCTTCTTTTATTTTTCCTCACTTAACTATTTTTTTCTAAGTTTAATTCATTTTAGTCTATTATAGGTTATAGGTTATTAGAAAGATGAATGCCCAAATTTTATTATTCGGTTTTGTTATTTAAATAGTGGAGTATATGTTGTACAATCAGAGAGTCTATATAGCCATATCACAATGTTTATCTTTTACTATATTAGAGTCTAATTTAATTTGCACATGAGTTATACAAGATTTAGGAAAATAATATGGTTAAATATTTTTAATTTAGGAAAATTTTATTTTAATTTTTAAAATTATTACAGATATTTTCATAAATGTTTATGATTTTTAGAATTCAATTTATATTTTTCTTAATAAGTGTCCATTATTAGACTTTCTTGCAATTTAATTAATGAAAATAAATTATAACCAATCTTCTAACTAATATTTCAATCTTAGCTAGTCTCCTAACCAGACCAATAAGATTTTTACCTTGGTTACCTTTCTTCCAACCAAAAAGTGCAACTAATATGACAATCATGATTTTATGATATTTCTCTTATACACTCAACTATAGTCTAACATCTCTCTTACACCCCTAATCCTAGCATTCAAGTGATACTAAAATCAAACCAAAAACTCACTCCATACTCATCCATATTAGATGTCACTCTATTTTTACCAAATCGTGTGTTCTAAATTCCAAATCGTGTATTCTAAATTCCAAACACACATAAAATCATTAAATTTCAGCAATGTGCAAAACTGATTTCTTTTCACCTCACCATAACTCATTATCCCCCTCTTATTGTTATTTTTCTTTGAGTTACATTTCTTTTGAAAGATTGCATTGCATGTTAAAACACTATACCATTTGATCCCTTAATTCAATCTTCTTCGAGCTTACTTTGAACCAAAATTTTACTTCCTAACTAGTTTTACAACGGTAGCATTACTGATTTTTTTATGAGTTACAGAAGCTACCATGCATCGACCTTAGTTCATTTACCTTTAACTATTGCTAGGTTTTTCTCCTTGCATGTTATAATAAGAAATGGTGGCCTTACCCTCTTCTTTTTCCTCTCTTATGCGGCTTGTTAAGCAATTTTGAAATTTTTGCTATAGTTGTTTTATGTGTTGTAACAAAGATTTCGTGCGTTTCCTCTCCTATTTTCTCCTTGGCTTCCTTCCCATTAATCCTCCAAAACCTTGATCTATCATTACTTGGTGGTTATTATAGTCTTTGGGGTGGTTTTCAAGCCTCCATATTCAAAAGTAATATTTTCCATTTTAGTTCTTCCATTTCAATTCCTTTCTTTCCTAGATTTCTTATTAAATAATATTGGTTATCTAACTCTTTTATCTTATATTATTGAAGGTGACCAAGTGGGTTTAGAGAAGAAAATTCTATATTCCTTAATTTAGCTTTAATAATAAGCTTATGAATTTTAATAACTAAACTAACCTTTAGAAATAGGATTTTGTACCAGGTGTTTTATATGTTATTTTATGCATGATTAGATTTATTTTAATTATAAGCATGAAATATTATATTGGAAAATATTTTACGACATGTGTATGTTTCTATATTATGTATTTAAGCAAGAAAATTTAATGAGAAGATGAATTGTATGATTTGTACATGCTCTTATAGTTGCCGAAATGTTGATAAATATTTAGTAGAATAGTGCTGAATGTCTAGTAGAATCATGAAGGATATATCTAGATTCGAGTTGTTTAGCTCTTGTCCTTATTATTTTATGTGAGCTTTGGTTGTTTTAAATTAATCTAATTATTCCATTGTATTTATAATAATGTATAGAGGTTAGGTTATGAATTCTGGATCATTTAGAGTTGAAATAAATTCATTTAATATTTGGACATATTCGACCATGGGTATATTAGATATTACAGATTGTTTTTTAAAGTTTTAAGTGTACCATTATATTAATTGGGTCTCTTACATGAAAATTGGTATATGATATGTTAGAGTTTGATATTATTTAGAGCAAGGTATGAATTTTAAAAGTTTAAGGTAATTATTAGGTGAACAAGGACAATTATGGCCATTGCATGTTATTATGAAAATTTTGAGACCTAAGTGAATATTATGTTAATAAATAAGTTAAAGTGTATAAATTGACATTTGGGGTGACATCTGATGAGTATATATAGATACCTTAATTAAAATAGTTAATTAAGCAAGAAAAAGAAAAGGAGAAGAGACACTTTAGGTGCATTAAGTAATTTTAGTATTTTATCTTGGTGTCCCATTTATATTTCATCCTAAGAAGATAACTGGTTAAGTATCATAATTTTAGCTTGAAATACATCTTTCTTAATATTAAGGTAATTTGTGGGCCTTAAATATATTTTATTCATTTTACGTGCATTTAGACTAGTTATTTAATTTAGTCTTATAAGCAAACCCTTTGTTGACTTAAATTTTAGCTATTGATCCTTATCTCAAATAATTGAAGTTAATATACATTAAGATATAATTTTATTGGGCCTTTTATGGCATGGAATTTAGTCTTTAGTGCCTTGATAATTTTCCTTGGGTTATAATGCCTCATACAATCAATTGTGTGTTAATAGCATGTTAACGGGCCTTGATTACTCTTTAGATCAAGTGTGTGGTTAATATCGGAATGTAATAAAATAATTTGTCTGTATTCATGGAAGTGCTTAAGTGATATTCTATAGAATTTTTTCTTGTTTGAACTAAATCTTTGATAAAAAAAAATTAATCACTTAAAGTGAAGAGATGCTGAGTCAAGACTTATACCACTTAGAGAATATATGCGAGTTAGGTTTGGTATTCACTTAATACTATTCTGGCATTTTCTATTATGTGATCTCGAGTACCTTACGAGGTTTAGAGAGGCCATCTTCTTGTAACACCTCTAAATTTTACAACTGAAAATTTTCATTTTTAAAATCTAAAAACAGAAGCTAAGACAATAAGTTTTGGGGTACTACCGTCATACTCAGTACCAAACTGATTTATTCTACTATTCTGATATCAAGTTCTAAGACTAAAATATTACTTTACGTAAATACCAAAAATACAGTTATAAAACAAAGTATCGCAATAGTTAGGAAGGTTAACTCATCTTCCAAATAAAATCAATTAAATGTGGTTAAAAAAAGAATGTTAGTAAAAAAGAAATATAAAAAGTTTTAAGAAAATATATAAAAAAAATTTCCCGTTTATTACACCGATTAGCATCCCGGATAAACCTATGCTCTCAATCCCAATGAATAATCTTAAAATGATCTTACAAGTTAACATACAAAGACCACTGCCATTAAATAAGCAAGGGGCTAAGAAATGAACATTTTAGTACAATGGTGTTGTATAACTCATTATGCAAGGCCCACATAAAACATATCAGATGCATCGCATCATTCACATGAATATAAAATTATGCATATATCAACTAAGATGCGATAAGCATTCATGTAGCCATGTGCATCAAGGTTATATACTACCAATAAGCATTTACTTAGAAATAACATGACTTACTCTTAGAACATCCAAGTGATGCTCTTTATAATATAATTAGAAAACCACGTCATCCTCAGTAGGAGGCGTAACTCACCTAATCAACCCACAAACTTCTCAACAAAATCTCCATAAGAATGTCATACACATCAGTAGATCATATCAGTTCATTAATTATTATTTAAACTCATGATATTTATAACACCCCAAAATTCACTATATTTTTTTGCGGAGGAAATTACAATAGAAATATTTAAATTAAAACCCATGAATTCTAGGAATGTTACCGCCACACTTAGTACCAGACCGATTATCTCCGACCGTTCCAGTATCAAGTGCTAAGGATAAAGAGAAGATTAACATTTAAACTCAAACCAACAATTCATAAAGAACTAGAAAGAATCATACATCAAAAATCAAAGTACGCATAAAAATTTATAATCAATAATAAAATAGAAATTAGAGTATGAAATTAAAATTTCTCGAAGGGAATAATCTTACAATCGATAAGAGATTTATTTGAAATACTAAATACAAGGTAATAAATCAAAAGGGATAAATTTGATACAACAGAAATAACAAAAGGAGATAGACTCCCATAAAGATTGAATACGGCCACGACTCTCTCAGACTTGGAGCCAAAACACAAGCTCAACACTCAACCCCAATTGATGTCTCGCCGTCCTACACAAAGTCAAAAAGGCATACTACTCGTGGGAATGAGAAGCACCCATGAAAAGGGTGATCAGTATGCTACGTACTAAGTAAGACAATCGAGCATTAAGGCCAGCACATAAGCATATAAAATCACGCAGAAGAAATAAAATAGCATAATCCATCGCGATAATATAATATCATAAATCATTCGGGGAAGATACAAAAAGGCCCAATTATAGTCCGGATTAATTACTTAATTAATCTCTAATCAGAAATTGATTCACACCATGCTTTTTATCAAATCCATGCGAGTACGAAAGCCCCCACTATTATAGCTGGTGAATCGATGACAAGCATAGGGTATCATACCCTAACCATTATTTCTTACTGGTGGATCAGTTGGCTCCAGGCCTCCAGCACGCATGGTGTTCCACTGTAAGTAATTAGTATCTTTCCCAAGTCTTAGCAAACTGTTAGGTTTATTGAGCTCGGAATCCGCCATTATTATAGCTAGTGGATCGGAGGCACATAGGACTACACGTCCTAACCACTATTTCTCACCGGTGGATTGGTGGGACCCAGCTCAATAGTATTTTACTTTAAGTGATTAATGTCTTAAGTATCTTACACTACTACAAAAACGGAAAATAATAATGGGACAATAATAACGGTGGTTCGAGAACCGTTGTCAAACGCGTGAAAATTAATGGGTAGAAGAGTTTTGATAACGGTTATAGTTCAAAACCGTTATTAAAAGGGCAACGTTAAGATGTTTTAATAACGATTCATATTAGAACCGTTTTCAAAAGGCCGAATGTTTTAATAACGGTTCTCTCAGGAACCGTTATTAAATCCTCTTTTTAATAACGGTTCTCTCAGGAACCGTTATTAAAACTCCAAAATCAAACTTTTATTTCGCTCAGTTCTGTTTCGTGCCAAAAGTTTCACACTCTCTGCACCTTCGTTCTCTTACTCTCCTTCTCCTTGCAAACCCTCGCACCACCACACCGCACACCACCACTTCGGCTCCTCTCAAGTAAGGGAAACCCTCGCACCGCCAACTCTCCACCACACCTCTGCCATTGTCGGCTCTGCATGTGCGTGCTGTCATTGTTCCGAAGCTAGCTAGCCAACACTTGCACCTTCATCCTCCGTCGTGTTTGAAGCCCTTGCCTCTCTCAACTTGCTCGTCGTCGTGTTTTAGCTAGCTCACTTTATGTATGTGTTTGTTCTTCCTCTCGTAACTTTTTATCTACTTATATATGTATATATATATATATATATATATATATATATATATATATATGCATGCATGTTGCTAGAGGGTTTCGTTTGTTTGTTATTGAAAGATTGCGGTTTGTCGTTCGAAAATGTGTTGTTGAATGTGTTGGCTGAAAATTTTGCCGTTCGTTGTTGAATTTGTTGCGTTATTGTTATATATTAACAAATGCATGCGTTGGCCGGTCGAGACCTTTACATATATATATAATATGAATGTGAGTGTAGAATTATATACATTTTCACTCATAAAAACTATACACACACACACACACATTTTCATTAATAAGTATAGGAGACTAGCAATAAGATATATAGGAAATGTCATATAATGAAATGCAAATATATTTTACATATGCATGGCACATGCACAATTTAATGAAAATTTCAATTAGAGATGCATATGTTAATGATTGTTATTTGATGAGGGTTAAATAGATATAAAAAATAAGGAATATATAAAAGTGAATAATTAAATAGAGAGAAATAATTGTGTATGATAATAATAATAATAATAATAATAATTTATAATATGATTTATATATTATGGTTTAATTACATTTAGCTAGGTTTAGGGATTAGGGTTTTATGAGGTTTAGGGTTAGGTTTTATTATAATAAATTATGGTTAATTAGCTAGGGTTAGGGTTAGGGTTTATCGTTTATTATGGCTAATTATGGTTAATTAGGGTTAGGGTTAGTATTAATATCTTTTTGGAAACATGTTAGCATGATTCGTATATATATATATATAGAATAGCATGATACATTTGAGATTAATTCTTTCTAAGCATGATTCGTATCGATAATATAATGGTACATTATTATGCTCAATACATAACATTCTAACATTATTTATTTATTTATTTTTTGTAGAGATATGACCAACAAAAATATTGATAGGGAAAACAGTGATGAAGAAGGGAAGAGAGGACCTACGATTATGAGAATCATCATAGACATGAGGAATAGAGGAGAATTAGTCGAGTTGGGATGGAATACTTACAATCTTCCCATTGGCCCTTACGCAGATATGTTCTTGACTTACATTTCACTTGTGACCCGTAACCGTGTTCCTATCTCCTATAATAATTGGAAGCAGGTTCCAAAGGGTCATAAGGAGCATATTTGGCAGGAAATCACGGTAAATATGCTATTTTATGTAATCATTTTTGTATGTCAAATGTTATTAATTTTATTACATTAACATCAGTATACATCTACATGTCTTATTTTGCAGAGAGTGTTCAATGTCCTAGAGAGTAGGAAGAAATGGCTTCTTAGACATTGTGGGGAGCGTCTAAGAACCTTTAGGTCATATTTAGCTCGTAGAAAAATGTATAGAAAGAGGGATGGTTCTCTACGACAGAACCCACCCGAACGATACGGTTTCATTGATCAAGAAAGTTGGAACCAATTCACTGCTTATCGTCTTACGGGGGATTTTAAGGTACTTGTTAGATAACAATTAAACTTTTTGTATCAATTCCAGTATTATGCTTAATATTGAAATAACCATGTCATTATGTTTTGGCTTGTCACATAGGAAAAAAGTACCAAAAATAAAGATATTGCGAAGAAAAATAAATATCGGCATAATATGGCTCGCAAAGGCTATGCGGGCCTTGAAGAGGAGTTGATATGCATTTTGTGATTATCTATTTACATATAAATGTCGAATTTTACAATAATATTCTTAATTAAGAATATTTTTTAATTTGTAGCTCCTAGCCCAAGACTTGGACCCATGTACCTTGTCCATCAATATTGGTACATTACGGAAAAAGGCTAGAGAAACAAGAGATGGATATATTAATGAATATGTTGATGTTGCAGCCAAAAAAATTGTAAGTTTGTAGATATCTAGAACCCTACTTAGTTTTCTTTTAGAAAAATATTATATTATGCTTATTCCTATAAGTTAAATTTACATATATTATATACATTACAAGATGAACTTGAAACGTCAGATGGTGAGGAGGTGGACCAATATAGCATTGTGTCCCAAGCTACAGGAATTGTAGAACACCCTGGAAGACATAGGGGCCTTGGATTGGGTGTTACGAGAATGAGCATATGTGGTCAATCTCGTGGTTCTCGTAGCACTAATGAGCAAGTCGCCATCCTCAACCAAAATTTGAACGTGGCATTTGAACGAATGGCAACAATGGAGCAAGAGTTGTCATTTATTAAATCTCAAGGGTATAAGCCATCCGATTCAGTAGACCATGATCAGCTTCACATACCTAATGTAAATAGCGTCAGAGGTAGTTGTGAAGCTAATGCACTTCTTTCTACTCTTCTCGAGGTAAGCATTACAAACTATAAATTATTATTAAATGTATTCGGTGTAATAAATTATTAATAATGTGTAATATTTTTGTTTAGGGTTTGCATAAATGTGAATTATTAGTGAATGACCTTTCAACAATTTTGGTGAAAGGAAGGGTCCGCATTAGTCACAGTACCGAAACACAAACAATCCACGGGTACAATTTAGCCCTAAATACAAGGCCGGTGAGTATTGACACTCCAATCATTGGCAGTGCGCACTTGCCTTGTTATAAAGAGGGCGATGAGGCAACCACAGTACTAGAAGCTCATGGAAGCTTCGTGGCTTGGCTTGCGGATCAAATACATCTCACTACTGAAGAGGTATTAACATTTGACATCTTCATTAGACCTTGTTTAGTAGTTATACTATTCATACCTTTTTCATATATATATATATATATATGCTCAATATATATTTTGTTTAATATTATCAATTAAGGAATCAAAAAAGAATACTGCTTCTACTAGTAAAACCAAGAGAGGTACTAGCAGAACAAGCAACACAAAACAGGGCGCTGCTAAAGGAAAGAGAGCTAAATCTGAAAAATCAGTGGCCCCACAAAAGATTCCTTCTTCAGATCAGCAAATACAACCTCCACCCGCATTAGCTTTATTATATTTTTATGCCCAAAACTACCTCAGGAACAATTATATTTTCATTGATTGTTGTCCTGAGTATGTTGGGAGGGACGATGCTACTTACATGGTATCGACGGTTGACATAAGCGACATTTATAATCAGGAATGGATGTCAACCATGAGTGTCGTCGTCTATGTCACGTAAGTATTATTTCATTTTGAGATTTTAGTACTCTTAACTTGTACAATTGATACGAGTTATTAGTTATTAACAAATATGCATTGTTTTCGTCGTCCATAGGTTGGTAGCTACTCGAGCTGCGATGGAGGGAATGCTGTCATCTATTGTGTTTGTGTGCCCATACTACATAGCTGACGGTATTACAATAAGAGAGGGTAGGCACATAAACTATTTAGCAGATCGCATTTTGATTGAGGGACACAACAAGCTCTATCTCATTCCTCACCTCGCAATTGAACATTGGGTTTTGTACACCGTCTAACCTGATCTTAATAAAGTCTATGTGTTTGATTCCCTTCGAACCTATGACGTGCCTTTTGAAGTCGCTCGTCGTGGTGGGAAGGAATTTATCGACATGTTAGTATACTTTTCACTTCTTACTTCATTAGCTTATTTATACATATATTCTACTAGCTTTCATTATTTGAGGTATATATGCGTACTTACAATATTGTGTATCCAACTCTATTTATTAGGGCACTACAAACAGCGTATCAAAGGAGAGGTGGGAATGGTGTCCCAGACCCAAAGAATGTTCAATACGAGCATGTCATAGTAAGTAGGAAGACAACTATTTCGTATTTTATTTTAATTAAAATTAATATCTAATAGTTAGAGAGCTAACTGAATTCATTTAACAGTGTCCACAACAGCAAAAGGACAATGATTGTGGATACTATGTATGTAGAGAAATGGATCTGATAGTCCAAAATAGATCGGTCAACATAGATATGTATGTTTTCTTTTCGATATTTTTCCATTAATGAATCATGACATATATGTATGGTACTTGACGTAAGTGCTAACTGTATATTAATTGAAACTTGGGCATTGTAGTTTTTCACCGATGATTATGCACAAGGCCAGCAATACAATGTTGAAGAAATTGATGAAGTGAGAGAACAATGGGTCAAGCACGTGCACTCATTCATTCGGTATTAGGTAGTGTTATTCAAAAGCTTTCACCCTAAACATGCACGACTCACTCTCTTTACACTTATCCTCCAACTGATTCGTATCATATCATGAGAAGTCCATCTCTTAAGTATATGGGTCAAGGCCCACTACTTTACACTGCCAAGTCCACTCCACATCACACTCTAGGGTTTTATCTCAAAACCCTAATTTAGGCCTCAGTGGCCCATCTTACTCAACTTCTCACAACCCAAATCATTTTAATACTCCACACATCACAAGTCATAAATTCCATATTCATCATCATACTTTATTCCCCAAGTACATACATGCTACCGCTGAACCCTAGTTAGCCATATCAAAACCTTAGTTAACCGCAACAACCCATAGTTAATTACTCCAAACCCTAGTTATCCACAACCAACCATAGTTAGCCACTCCAAACCCTAGTTATTCACAACAACCCATAGTTAATCACTCCAAACCCTAACTCGGTCTCCTACGTACCCTTATAATGCTCCACGTATTATTTTCCATCCAAAGTGTTCAAACACTCAAACAACACTTATATTACCTTCCTCGCATCCCAAACCAACGTTCCATACGTAAATTTCACTCCCATGCAGACGTTACACATCCCATGCAACCTTTCGAACTTTTCATGCAAACCCTAAGTCTATCCATACGAAACCCTAAATTATTCCATACAAAACCCAAGATTCCGTCATACAAAACCCTAAATTCAATCCACACAAAACCAAAGATTCATTCATACCAAACCCTCTATTCAAACCACATAAAATCCAAAGATTCATCCATACCAAACCCTAAATTCCATCCATACAAAACCAAAGATTCATCCATACCAAACCTTAAATTCAATCCACACAAAACCCAAGATTTATCCTTACCAAACCCTAAATTCAAACCATATAAAACCAAAGATTCATCCATACAAAACCCTACATTAGATCTTTCCACACAAACCATATTAACATCCTCACATGCATATCTTACAGGGTCACAATACATATCATCACATATACATAATACACATGCCATATAACAACACAAGAATATGCTTGAACGCCACGCCATACCATATACAAAATAATTACAATAATAAACGTAGGATGCATAACATACAAGGCATTTAATGCACATCAACCCACAATAGGCCCTAGTAACACCCTTACCTAAAATGACACCGGTCTTGGGGCACGCTCCTACGCCTCCTTAAGGTTTTGATAAAATAATAACATATTAATAAAAATAACATTAACTAATTTCTAACTTTACTAAATAAATAATAGAATTATTATAAAGGTTGATAATACAGGGTTGAAGATTTAATTCCAATAATGAAAATGAAAATATAAATAATACTAATAATAATGCAAATAGAAATAATACTAATAATATCAATAATGATAATAATAATAATACAATAGTAACAATAACCATAATAATAAAAATAACAACAATAATAAAAAGGGCATAATTCAAAACAATGTGAAATAAGGGCTTCGACCCCTTTACCAAAATAATACTAATAATAATATTAGTAAAATAAGTAACCAAATTTAGTAATAATAATAATAATGAAATAGTAATAATGATAATGATAAAGACCATAATAATATTGAAAAAATGATAATAATCATAATGGTAATAATAGTGAGGATAATGTTTGAAGATAAAATGAAGTAGGGGTTCTACCCTACATAAAAATAATAAACTTATTAAATAATAATAACAACAACACTAATAATAATAATAACATTTAATGATAAAAATAATGATGATATTACTAATAATAAGAATTGATATTTATAATACTACTACTACAATTCAAAATAGACACAATAGGGTTTTAGCCCTTTAGAGAATAATAATACCAATAATAATAATAATAATAATAATAATAATAATAACAACAACACTAATAATAATAATAATAACAATAATAACAACAATAACAACAACATATTAATATTAATAATAATAATAGTAATAATAGAAATAATAAGAATAAGAATAATAAAATTGAAATAAAAATACAACAGGGCTTTGGCCCTCAACAGAAATAATAATCAAAACATTAATACTAATAATAATAATAATACATATTAATAATAGAAATAATAATAATAATAGTATTTATATTCAAATAAATGAAATAAAATAAAATAAGGCTTGTAAAAATAGGATAAAGGGTTGAGAAGGTTTAGAGTTCAACCTTAGACTGGCAGGGATGAGCGGCACCGGCAATGGTGCACGACGGTGGTGACAGTGGCTGAAAATAGAGAAGAAAAGGGTAAAAGTTGGATGCTGGGAAAAGAATTGGAGGCTTCGAGGAAGAGAAAGATGGTGACCCTTGATGTCTATCATGATATAGATGAGATTTTTTCTTATATTCTTCAATCAGATCATTCACCACTTTCTTTACATCATCAATATTCTCCAAAGACGCATCACCAATTCACCGTAGACAATAAGGTAATATAATTGAATGGTCTTTAACTTACACCTAGGATACAAAATGCTTCCAATAGCAAACAAGTAATTTATCTTATCCTAATATTTGTTAAATTTCTTTTTTATATTACTTGCCATACTTCTCACTCTAATCCCATTTGAATTGATCCATTAATCAATTGCCAACTTAACCTCACATGCAGCGGGGAAGAATAAATTCATAGGCATACTTAGTTCCTGAAAACAACTCTATAGCATGATAAAAAAAAATCTCTAATTTGGAAACAATATCTCTTACATTTTCCCAATCTCATTAAGTGGGAAAACTCTTGTGTAATGTCTCACATTTATTCAAATAATAAAACACTTCTTTATGTTGAATTGTAGTGTTGAGAATTAAATACGTAGAGTTCTACCGAGTCTTACAATCAACTTCTAGTTTCTTAGTGCATTGATTTTTCATATGTTTAGCTATTTCAACAAAAACTTCATCATTTTTTGGAGTTTCTATCCAAAATGCAATACTATAATAGACATTTTCAATAGTTTCAGTAATTAACTCTAATATGTCCTTCACAACGAGATTCAATATGTGTGTAGAACAACGCATATGAAACAATCTTCCTTCTAAGATAAGTGAACTCGGAGGAAGATTTTCCAAAATGATATTAGCTATATTGTCATTGGAAGTGCAATAATCGATAATTAAATTAGAATACTTACTATCAAGATTTCAATCAAATAAGCAATCAACAAGACAATTTGCAAGCACCTCTGTCATATTACAATTCTAGTTATATATATATGCATGCATGTATGTATTTTAACTTAATTATATCACCGTTTTTATTCATTCCTTCCTTTCTTGGGGATAATATGCTAGCTTAACTACTTATGCAAACCATAATTAACAATTTAATTTCAATTAGGAGCAATATCTTTCACTATTTATTAGGGATGTAAGGCACTGAAACATCTATCCTATATTTCTATTGGATTTGACGACAGACTATACCACAAGAAAGAAGCCATTTGCCTATTTTAAATCATTCACTCAAAGCCTCAGAGGATATACCAATTCATTGTTCTAAGCTCGAACAAGTGTTTCTTATGTAGATAATTAAATTGATATCTCTATATTGGTGCAATATGATATACAAATTCATTGATCTAAGTTGATATTGAGGATTATTAAATCAATAGAATCTTTATTCTTCACTTTACCCCATAGGCTACTATGCCACGTCCCACCACCAAGTCCCCAAATACACGAGCAGATGCCATAGTCTTCATTCCTCACCATAGTGACACTTACACAGGCACCCAACCACCGTCCATTGCTAATTGGTGGTGAAACACAACAAAAGACCAATCAACTATCAAGTATCAACATTCAACAATATATACCAAAGCAAATTAGATATAAGTAGCACAAAAAATTTAAACACCTAAGTTAATAGATCTAATAAAATAAATTAGCTAAGAGAAAAAATAACCTTATAGAATGAACACTAATCGATCGACAGCCACCACTCAAGTGTTCAAAGCTTTGTGAGTCTTTGATGAATGGAAGATTCATTAGTTGGTTGGTTGAGGCAATAGATTCTCTAATATTGATTGGTGGTTTGACCTATCTGAGGCAATGGAAGCACAATTTGGGACTAGAAGAAAGGTAGATAGGATACTTAGATCCGAGACATTTGGTTGGATGAGGAGGACAAGTGGACGACAATGGTGAGGACCTACTGGTTAAGGGAAGAAGATGAACTAACAAGACAAACTCACAAGAACATAAGGCAGATATGTATAATGTATTGCCTCGAGACCTTGGGTTTGGTCAAAAAATGTTTAAGGAATGCAACAGAAGATGAAAGGATGAATGGATGAGGAAGATGATGGTATTAGAGGTGTTGGTAAGTGGTTAGGTCGAATGTTGGTGATGGAGAGGACTTAAAGCCAGAGGAGTTGGATACGAACACATATGACGAATTAGTGAAGGTAGGGGACATGATGAGGAAGATAATGTCGTTTATGGATAATGGAGACTGGTAAGAGAGGACTTAGCACTCAACAAATGAGTGAGGATAAAGGAGTCAAATTTTATATTTAGAAGAGTAGTCTGTCAGTAGAAGAAGAAGACTTGCATATTAGATGGTGGAACTTAGAAGGGAAGGGTAAAAAATTAGGCCACAGTGCGAGGGTGGGTGTTTGTTTGTTGCTACAATGCCCCTTGCAGACTATGTTTTGTGGCTAAAATTTGGGGTAGGTTAAGGGACGGGGACCCTAAACCCATCATCGAATAAACCTCCAATAATAATTCCTAACCCGGAAATTGATACCCAAATTTACCCTATGAATCAGAACCCAAACGAGTAATCCTCAACGAGACCCCAGATCTGTGGGTAAAATTGCCTTGCCAAGGCCACATTTTTATGTTCACACGATCCACTAATTTCTCAAGACCGACATTATTTATGGTACAATGACGTCTCTTATAATATATCTATCTTTTATGACAAATAAAATGATTGAAGTGCTTAAAAAAAATAAGTGAAGTATAAAGTTTCATGTCCAAATGGAACGTCATAAGCTAAAAAGATTATATAAATTAATATTTTTATTAATTTATAAACTACAATTTTACATAAAAAAATAAATAAGATTTGTGTAATTTTAATTGATCAAATATTTGAATATTAAATTAAAAAATATTAATATAAAAATAAAATGATTAAAATACTCCATAAAATTTTAATAATAATATTATTATTATTATACGAGGATGCTCCAATTTAGAACGCCCGACTACATTCGTCTTACCGAACCGTTTATTTTTGGGGGGGGGGGGGAATGCAAAGAATACGTCTATTTATCGTAGGTTCTCAAATTTAATTTGAGGGGGGAGGGAAGAGCTTATCATATGTAACGTATGGCTTACGAGTTATTAAGACTAACCAGACCGAATGAAATACGTGTAAATATGTCAGACCATTTAAACGAAATTGATCTGCATTGCCGCGCGTAAAGTACCGAGGGGCGAGGGCCGGGTGCACCGTGCACCATCAAGAAGGATTGTAAACTGTAAAGCACCACCCAGGACACAGGAGGACGTTTCGCCGAGCACATAATGACTCTTTAAAAAGAAAAGTCAAAATAATTTCCACGCCGATCAGGAGTCAGGACTACTTCTGTTCGTCGACTGTTTTTAACCTTTTCTTCTCTCAATCAAAACCCTAAAAAGCGTGGTTTTATGCTAGTTGTCTGGTACTCTCCTACTATGAGTTTTTGTTGTGCCTTCGTTTCCCATTTCTTCAATCTTTTCCCGTGAGAAAATTTACCGTCGACATCACCATCATCAGGAAATTTGTCTAGGTTTTTACCTTTACAACCCAATTTTTCTTCCATTTGCGTCCCGTCTGCTTAGGCCGAGGGGGAAGGCATTTTTCTCAAGTGATTTTCTCAGTGTTTTCAGTTAATGTGGCCGCTTGATTTTTCTTAGGTTGTAGTCTCTGTTTTTCTGGTTCCATTTGTGTGTGTGTGTATGGTGATGTTAATCAAATCAATTTGGCTCATTTTTTGTCCGATGACGTTTGTTTATTTTCAGTTTGTGAAAAAATAGTGGTAATGCTGTGATGAATGAGCGCGATATATGTCGGACGGTTCACCGTCGTTGCTTCCGCCTGACTCGCGTCGTGGCTCCCATTTTTTCATCCTCACTCCCCATCGTCCTTATTGAACTTCCTTTTTTGCCATTTGTGGTTTTTCCTGGCTATTAATCGCTGCCAGTCTCTCACTCTCCCTTCGTTTTGTCTTGATTTCTCGCAAGCTAGTTGGAGATTTGAACTAGCCTTTTTGTACATGATTGTTTATCTATCCCCCCCCCCCCCCACCTGCTGTGATGCAACGAGCTTTTTCTCTATCATGCTCCTGCTATGTGTTTGAATAGATTAATAGGTTTATCCCTTGTCTTTAAATTTTCTCGTTTGTCTGTCTATTTCCTGTTTGTGGCCTGTAGTACATTTCTCTATTTTGACTTCTACCAGCAGGTGTGGGGTGAGGTTGGAGCCTATGTCTGTGTTGATAGTTAATCACCTAATATTTTTTTTAGTTCAAAATTTTGGACTTAACTAATGCGTATTATTTTCTATTGAGATTATCTTTCTGTAGTTTGTTTAATGAGGTACTGGTGATGTCTGGGCCTATGATATGGATGTTTTACTGGATCTTGGGAAACGAATATTCTTCTATGCAGTATGGTTTTCCGTTTGACAGCAGAATCCTTTGTATTTCATTGTAGGTTCTATGCTGCGCTAGTGTACATAACTGAGTAACGGGCAGTTTGCAGCATCATATTATCTCGCAATGATGTTGCTCCCCCCCCCCCCCCCCCCGGGCGATATCTATTATTTACTGAGGGTTTCAAACGTTTACTTAGGGATTTTTGTGTGCTATAACTGGAATATATATTTGTATATTTCTATTTCTCTAACTGAAACTGTTTGGTTGCATTTCCCTGTAGCATTTGGGCATTCGTCATGAAGCATTCATCTCAAGAGAAGACATATTTGAGCCAATCTCAGCTGGATGATTATGTGGATAGGGTTTATAGGAGGCTAAAGCATGATGAGTACAGAGTTAGGCTGGGCTCTAGGTTTTTCACTTGCCCATTTTGTGCTGAAAAGACAAAGCAAGAATACTTGTACGAGGATCTTCTACAGCATGCCATTGGCAGAGGGAGGAGTGATGATAGCAAGGACCTGAAGCAGAGGGGTCGACACCAAGCTTTGTCAAGGTTCTTGGAGAGGTATTATGGCCCCAGGGTATCATCAGAGCCATCCTCAAGGAGAGACGTCCATGCAGGTCGAGATCAGATGTCATCAGTGCCATCCTCAAGAAGGGACGTCCATGATGATCCAGATCGGATGTTATCAGAGCCATCCTCGAGAAAGGACACCCATGTTGGTCGAGACTGTATGTTGTCAGAGGCATTGTCTAGGAGGGACACTCATACTGGTGGAGATCGGGTGTCATTAGTGCCAGCGTCAAGGAGGGATGCCCATGCTGTTCATGATCATAATGAGAAGTTTGTGTGGCCATGGAAAGGAGTTTTGACGAATCTTCCCGTTGAATTGAAGGAAGGTAGATATGTAGGAGCGAGTGGTAGCAAGCTGAGGGATGATCTGACTCAACAAGGATTTAACCCTCTGAAGGTAATCCCTTTGTGGAATCACAAAGGGCACTCCCGATGGGCAATAGTGGATTTCCACAAGGATTGGAGTGGCTTTAGCAATGCCATCATGTTTGAGAAGCACTATGAGTCCAAGGGATGTGGTAAAAAGGACTATTACAGCACAAGGATGCTTGGTGATAATATCTATGGCTGGGTAGCAAGGGAGGAGGACTACAATTCTGGAGGGATTGTTGGTCCTCACTTGCATAGACATGGAGATCTCAAATCTATTGCGGACGTTCAAAATGAAGAAAAAAGGAAGACAAATAAGCTGGTGTCAAATCTCACTCTCACTTTTGAGGCTAAGAAGGCGCAATATGAGGAGATGCAGAACAAACTTGAGGAAACTTCTTCATCGCTTGCCTTGGTAGTGAAGGACAAAGAAGAGGTTGAAACCACTTACAATGAAGGTATGTATTTAGATGTTTACCACTACTTACCATTATTATAGCTACTCTATAATGGAAATGCAAGTTACCTAATATCATATCATTTTTTGTATGACTAGAGATGAAGATATTAAGAGAGAAGGAAAGGGACTTCATGGAGAAGGTCTTCTATGAGCATGAAGAGACCAAGTTCAAACTAGAGAAGAAATGGAAGGATTTGGAGCAGCAATGGAAATACCTTAAGGAACGTGAGGCTCACAATGAACATAAGCGAAGGAAACTTGAGCGTGAAAAGAAAATGGTAAGGCTTATCAAATGCTTCACAATATATTGTAGCTTGGTCCTTTGTATGAACAAAGGATCCTCCTGAAGCTTACTGGTATGATTTTTGTTTTCAGTGGTTGTTGACAATGATTCATGACTTAGTTTATTTGTGGGACATCTAATGTAGGTTCGTGATGTCCTAGCTTCAATTAATGATCTGAATTTAAAATATAATTCGGAGTTGGGAATGATGTTTTTTTTCCTCTCTTTTATACCAGAATGAATTGGCCAGGTTGCAGCAAAAAAAGGCAGACGAAAAGGTCTTGACGTTGGCTGCAGAACATGAGGTTGGTCTATTCTATTGTTGCTCTGTAACCTGAGGATGTAATCCTTTGAATGTTTACATTATTATGATTAAAAAAAATTGCAGAGGAAGAAGGCAGAACTTCACAGAAAGATCCTTGAACTGGAACAAAAGCTTGACCGAAAACAGGCCCTAGAGCTGGAGATAGAGCGCATGAGAGGGGCTGTGCATGTTATGCAGCATTTGGGGGAGGAAGGTGACACTGCAAATAAGAAAAAGATGGAGGAAATCGAAGAAGAAATGAAAGAGAAAGAGGAGGAATTGGAGGACATGGACGCCCTGAATCAAACTCTGATCTTGAAGGAGCGGAGGTGTAATGATGAGTTGCAGGATGCACGCAAAGCACTAATTAATGTAGATATCTCTACTGCATCTCTTTTTCCCCTTGCACGTTAACTTGAGGCGGATTTGAATTCTTTTTAAATTTGCACGATAATTTTATTTGACAGTGCACTTTTTTACTCACAGGTGTTGGAGCCACGATTTAAGCAGAACATTCGTAGCAATGTAGGCCTGAAAAGAATGGGACAACTTAATTGTAAGCCGTTTCTTGTAGGAGCGAAGAGGAAGTATCCTCAGGATTCTGAAGAGGATGTTAAGGGGAGAGCAGTGGAGCTGTGCTCATTGTGGGAGGACTATCTTAGAGATCCAAGTTGGCATCCTTTCAAGATTATCACGGAGAATGAACAACCTAAGGTTTGAGATTTTTATCTGATTTTATGACTGGGCAACAAATGTTCGTGTATTTCTGCATCACGGTGGCAATATCTACTTGGTGATGTGCTTTTTATTTTATTTTTGGAAACTATCCGGACATCATCTGTACTGTGGACCAGGCACCGTGTGAAATGTTAGTTTATAAATAATTTTGTTCCTTGCCGATATCCCTGAAGTCGTGCTTTGAGGATGCTGACTCAGTTTCTGTACGTTGTTTGATTCCACAGGAAGTGATTGATGCGGAGGATGAAAAACTAAAAGAATTGAAAGATGAACTTGGCGAAGAATCTTATGGCGCTGTTGTGACGGCCCTGTTAGAGCTGAATGAGTACAACCCAAGTGGTCGGTATCCGGTGTTCGAGATATGGAATCACAAAGAGGACAGAAGGGCCAGGCTGAAAGAAGGAGCTGCTGATTTGATGAATCAATGGAAGACCCAGAAAGCTAAAAGGAAGAGAGGTTGTTAGTTCAAGGCAAGGAGTAAAGGGGAGTAGGGCCATCATCGAGTTTCCCGTAAATAAGGATCTTTCTTAGCAGAGTTTATATGCGTATAAAACTAGGCTGTTCTTACTGTAAGCCTTTAACGTGTGATATAGATATTGATAATTGGGATCAAATGCCAGGGACGATGAACATGAGTTTGTTCCTTCGAAACTAATATCGTCAGACGATTTGTCATGAGACGCTCTGGTAAGCAGAGGTATGTTTTCTCCCTGGTTGCACTTGCACACCACCACCTGCATATATCTGAAGCGTTGCATTACATGTGATCTGATGCTTACGATTTTCACCGCAGCCCGTGAGACCCAAGATTGCCTACTCGAGGCCTTATATGCTTCGTTCCAATTTTATCAAGATATTTGTTAGTTAACCGATAGATCCCAGAGGGATGATCTTTTATAACATCTGTGTCGTAAAGTATATTAAAATAAAACTACAATTAATAATAAAGTATTAGAAATAATTGAATTAATAAAATTTAACGCATATACGCTAGATGAACACTAGCCAAATTAAAGTAACCGATGCTGCTATGTCTGTGCTGTTGTACTTTGAAACAGAAAAGGATTAAATGAATTAGAAATGCAGTAGGTAATTAAAATATTGTCATAAGCAGAGGTCGAGAAGGCTTATGCCCCTCTGGCTACAAATTATGGCAACCTTCTCTGCACGAGTATAATTATTAAACTAAGTTAAAAGAAACTTAAAACATCAAACACGAGTAACTTTTATATAGGAAGTGATATTGAAGACCAAATTCCATGTGCATGTATGGCAAGTCAACGAGAGAGAGAGAGGAATGCCGAGAAAAGTTTAATATTTGAAGGAGGGAAGATCATGAGAGGAGAAGTAGAAAACTTATAGCCCCTTGCCCCATTCTCTCGGCCTCAGCTTTTTATAGAGACACTGACATGTATGTATCTACTTAGTGGCCGGAAAGCCGAATTTACTGCAGAATTTGCCGCCGTATCCCTTTAGTTCTTAATCTAGTGATTTAATCTTAATTACACATTGAAGACAATAACTCGGCCCATTTTCTGTTCTCTTCCATTGTCTACTTGAACGCAATCTTCAATGTGATCTCCAATATTCTCCGTATCGGTTACGCTCAATTGAGAGGATGGATGTGACGTAGTTTAGAACTAAATAATGGATCCCTCTTCATTGTTTTTTATTTTATTTTGACGAGGCTTTAATTCTCCATTATATCATGATTCATGTAACCGCCGGCTGTGCCCTTGAATTACACTTAAGGCTAGCTAGCGTAGACATAGACAGCTTGATATATATTCCGTCTCTGCCTCGCCTTTAACTCACTTTCCTCCGTATATTCTACAAAATAAAATTAAAAAAAAAGTGTCGTAAAAAATAGCTAAATATTATTATTCTACGAGCTGAAATACTAGAGCAGGGTAGGATAAATATGCAATTGTTTTTTCAAGTCCACAGTTTTTGCTCAACATCCACGTAGGTGCAGCCGGAAGCATTAAAAGATTTCCTACGATGGGACATCCCCAAAATATGCGTGTCCTCGAGGAAATGGGTCGATACATAGCGTGTGACGTTGTGCTTAGGAAGATTTTGGTTTAGCCTTTTCAGCTGCTTTGAATTTACATAATTGTAGAATAGTAGCTGACAGAAGGCTGAGACATTAACGTGCTTAAAATAGAAACCAAACTAGATGTATAGAAAAATATCAACAATTTAGCTTTAAAAGTTAAAAATCCATAATTCATTATTACTTTCAAAAAGAAAAAAATATATAGAAATAGAGTATTTCATTTTTGCTTTATTTCTTCTTCTTCTTCTTCTTCTTCTTCTTCTTCAATTACGGACGATATAAAAGGAGACATCTTGAGGTACACTGGTTGGTATTATTTAATAGTAGTGGGCCGTACAAACGTATTCTAACACCGAAGATCGCCTTGTCCTTTCATTATTTTTGCTACCGTCATCTGCTCTTTCTGATCTTCCTCCAGTACCGCACCTTTCCCTTTATTTATTTATTTATTTTTTAATGTTACACATGCAAAATTGACGAGAAAGTATATTGAAAGATGTTTTCCTTTTCTGGTACTTTATTGACAGAAAAAAGAAATCTCTTGTAAAATAGATTTTGTATTTTGATAAAAAATAAATAAATTATTGGCCTATATTTTAACTTTAGAATTGGGCCCCTAAGATTTTTGAGATGGCCCTGGTTGCTAATTTTGCAAATTCAATACCATGTGTCAAAAACAACAAATAGTTAATATAATATCACCTTTGATAAAGTCTAAAGAGATAAGTATACATAGTCTTAAATATAAAAATATCTAACCGGTTGTATATTTAAATTATTTATTATATTCAAGTGAACATCATATGAAGGAGCGACTATAATTCAAACCACAAATCAAACAAATTTAAAACAAATAAAAAATTAGAATGCTTCAAACAAACACTTACGAATAAGAAAATAAAAATAAATTGAAAACAAATAAAAATAAATATTGTACTAGTATATGACACTTGACTAGAAGGTAAAGTAATAGAGCGTACTACTATTGGTTATGTTATCATTTCATCTAGGTTAGGCCGAAGGCACGGATACTTAATACAAAGATGGAAATATGTAAATGAAAAAAAAATAGAAAAATATTAATTTTTTAAGTTATAAAATATATTCATATACATTTTACATAAACAAAAATGTAGAAATAAAATTAAGAAAATATCTCGGGACAATGATAATGTGTCAAATGGAGTTCCTACGTATCAATGGAGGCCTCAATGAGATACGGCCTATCAAATATAGCAATGCACTCCCACCGCTTTTCTGTACAAGTACATGTGATATGCTCGCGCTACAAAACATCTATTATAATTAGGTCCGACTTATAATCTTGTGCCCCGACTTATTTTGCACCTACCTATCAACGAACTTGCTTATCGTCCACCTAGATAAGAAGGTACAAAGTATAATATTGTCATTACCTAATGAATAAAAATAATCTAACTTGGAACTATAAAATTCTAGCGGGATAAGATGAGAATAAAGTCAAAAGAACAATGCACGGGGAGCTTGTTTGAAGCCATAAAGATACTTATTAAGTCGACAAACATGATGTGGGAAATGTGAGCTAATATAATCCAGAGGTTGCTTCATAAACACTTCTTCATTCATTAAACCGTATAATAATGCATTTTGGACATCCAATTGACGAATAGGCTAGATATGCATCAGGGCATAAGATAAAACTAGCTTACTGGTGCAAGGTTTTACTATCGAGTTGAAGGTCTATCCATAGTCAATCATAGCTTATTGAGTGTAACTATTGGCTACAAGGTGAGCTTTATAGTGATCCATTAAACCATCAACATGACGTTTGTTGCAAAAGACCCATTTGCAACCAACAACATTCATGGTAGGATTTGAAGGCACAAGTGTCCAAGTTAAATTATGTATCTAAGCATTAAATTCATCATCCATAACACTATGCCGATGCGGGTCAAGTGAAGCTTGACTATAACAACTTGGATCAACAAGATCCTCAGCCTGCATTAGGTATTTTATGGCCAGAAGATATAGATTCTTCATTGGTTTGTGGATCCTTGCTTTAACACGAGTTACCATCTAATGTTAAGGAGCCATAGGCAAGGGGAGAAATGAAGATGTTGTAATACCCCATATTTTTAAAACCCAAATTTATTAAGTTTAATGATTTTATTAGCGTAATTTGATGTAAATATTTAATTATTTTAATTTTGATTTGTTTTATGGATTTATCGACGATTTTGAATTCATATTTAAATTTAATTAATCGTTGCCGTTGCGAACCATTCTGGACAAATTCGTTCACGACCGTGATTTTATTATATTCTTATGATTTCGATTTTTGGTTAAAAATATATATTCCCTTTCTTTCTTGTGTTTTGATTTTTAACATTTTAGATTCGTTTTCGATTATAACTTCGTCATGTGATTACGACTTTATTTTGGAGTTATATTTCGTTAACGAAATATATTATTTAAATTATAAAATTTCTGTTTAAATAGTTAAAGTTATTTTAATGATTTTATCCGTAGAAAATATTTCCGACTTTAAATTTATTCGTTTTCGAAAATTGTTAATATCTTCGAGAAGTTTTAAATTAAAAAGATTTCGGAGTTTATTTATGAATTTCTTTCCGGAATTAATTTTCTTCCATTTTACGATTTTTGGTTTACGGAAAACCGATTTCGAAAATTATTTAAATTAGTCTCGGTTTATTAGAATTTAATTTAAATATTTACTTTTATGCTTTTAAATATTATTTCGAGGTCTTATAATGTATTTCCGTAAATAATATAAATTTTTACGTTCGTTGGTAAGTTTTTCCGAAAATGTCTCCGAAATTCTTTATATAGCTTTTATATCGATTTTAAACCTTCGGAACCTTACAAAATAATTTTTGTTTAATGAATTTTAGATAAAATCTCCCAATAAAATTTTTTAAATTTTAAGTAGTTTATTTTATATGTGTATTTGTAAAAAAAAAAAAAGGAGAACGGCCCGCACCCCTGCCGACCCCCCTCTCCCTTTTCCTTTTTCTCTTCTCTTCTTTCTCTTCTCTTCTCTTCTCTTCCCTCTGCTGCCCCGACTCCCTGCTCCCTGAAACCCTAACCGCCGCCCCCTCCCCAGCTCCTCCTCCCTGCTCCTCCTTCGTCGGCCCCCAACCAGCAGCAGCCGCAGCAGCAGCGGCCGAAGCAGCCACGTCCAGCAGCGCGCAGGAGCAGCAGCGGCGGTAGAGCGCAGCAGCCACGAGCCGCATAGCTCGCGCTACCGCCCGGTCACCGGCGAGCTCAGGCGACCACCGACGAGCCACCCCCGGGCCCCGACGAAGCTTCTCCGGCCTTCCCGGACTCTGATTTGTTGAGTTTTGTTGGTATATATTTCCGAAAATCCTAACCCTTGTTTTGATTAATTGGGTATGAATTAGCTTATAAAAAGCTAAGTTGATGGTTTGATTATGTATATATTTGCTGTAATATTGATTTGGACATGTCAATTGCATGGCTATGTTGGAATTTTGGAAAAATTGGATTTTTGGCCGGGTTATGTCTAAATTTTTCGGATTCGTCCGATTTGGCGATTTCAGAAAAATTGATTATACAAAATGTTTTAAAATGTATTCAATTTTATTTTGGAACCGTCAATTTGAGAAGTTTATGAAGGTTTTATCGGAATTTGATTCCTAGGTCAAAATTCGAGTGTAATGAAATTGGGTTGTGTAATTGAGTCTTTTTACTCAATTGATTTTATAATATCGTTTAAAATGTATTTAATTTTATATTGGGAGTGTTGATTTGGGAAAATTGCGCTTAATTGATCGAAATTGGATTTTTAGGTCAAAACTCTTGCGGGTCCAAATTGAATTGTGCAACCGGGTTATTTTATTCAATTGACTATATAAATTACATTAGAATATGTTTAATTACATTTTCGAACCGTCAATTGATATGTTTTGGCAAGAATTAATCGGGTTTGCGTTCCGGGTTCAAAAACTCTAATTGTGCTAAATTGCGTATTTCTTTTATTGGTTTTGAGCAATTGATTAGTTGATATGTTATAAAATGTGTTTAATTGCATTTCCAAACTTTCAATTTGATTAAATTTATAGAATTTTAACGAATTGTATTTTCGGGCCTAAAACGCTAAATTTCAAGTGGAATTATGAAATCGATTACTTGTATTGCTGTTTTCTAAAATTGAATGTGTAGAAATAGTTGAAATGGTATTAATTGCTTTCTAATACCCTTAAATTAAATTAATTAAATTGAATTACTTGAGTTTGTGTCGTGGGCTTTAAAACCCTAATCTTCGGGGATGATTTTATAAAATTGATTTTTGCTATGCGCCTCTTATCTAATCGATTCCTGTCTTTGGATTTTAAATCATTTAAGTTATGTTTTAAACTAATCGGTTTGGATTTGGTTCCATGCAAATGATTGAGTTACCTATTTAATTATAAAACCTAATGAATATGCTATTTTCGATAAAGTAACTTATAATTGATTATCTTCCTTGGGCTTTCCAAATTAATTCGAAATGTCCTCAGTGTATTTGTATTACTTTGTTTTGAATTATATTTAATCTTAAATCTTAATAGAGCTATGCTTTTAAGTTCTAAGTTTTGGACATGTTTTCTGAGAAAGATCATTTGTGTCGCTTGTGTTTATTTAATTAGAGTATGTAAATTATTGATTGATAGGATAGTTTCTAATTTAGTTTTTCGATTTCTATCGGATCTAGGAAAGCTTTCTCGTGGATCCACGAGCTAGTGATCTCTCTTCCTCTTATCTCGCTTAGCTAGCTTCGGATCCAGGTAAGTCTCTACTTGCCTCTATTTATGGGCGTTTAGTAAGGACGAAGCTAATGGCCTTGTGTTATGTGTGACGTGGATGTGTTGAATGTTGTGTATGCCATGCTATGCCATGTATTATATGATTTGTGCATAACATGTCATATGTGTAGCGCAGCTTGGAGATTGAGGTATGTTGTATGTGCTCCCATGATATGAGTATGACATGTATATGTATGATGTTTATGATGTATTATGTTATGGCCCTCTAGGACCTGCATATTAGGATAAACGGTAATGTGAGTTGGGAACCATCATGGGATTCTTGAAGTTTGTATGATGGTATTAATGTTCTATGGCGGTCCTAATGGTTTGTATGGTGGTATTAGCGATTTTATGGAGGTATTAATATTGTATGGTGGTATTAGTGATTTTATGTAGGTATTAATATTGTATGGTGGTATTAGGGTTTGTATGGTGGTATTAGTGATTTTATGGAGGTATTAAAATTATATGGTGGTATTAGGGTTTGTATGGTGGTATTAGTGATTTTATGGAGGTATTAAAATTGTATGGTGGTATTAGGGTTTGTATGGTGGTATTTGTGATTTTATGGAGGTATTAATGTTGTATAGTGGTATTAGGGTTTGTATGGTGGTAATAGTGATTTTATGGAGGTATTAATATTATATGGTGGTATTTGTGATTTTATGGAGGTATTAATATTGTATGGTGGTATTAGGGTTTGTATGGTGGTATTAGTGATTGCATGGTGGTATTAATGGCTTATGGTGGTATTAGGGTTTTCATGGTGGTGTTATGGTTTGCATGATGGTATTAATGTTGGTATGGTGGCATTAGGGTTTGCATGGTGGAGTTAGGGTTTTGCATGGGAGTTAATGATTGTACGGTATTAGGGTTTGGAGTAATTAACTCTGGGATGTTGTGATTAAGTAGGGTTGGAGTAACTAATCGTGATTGTTGAGGATAATTAAGGTTTGGGATGGCTAAGTATGGGGGTTATGGTGAAATAGGGATAAGAGTGGCTAACCACGGTTTGGTGTGGACAATTAGGGTTGGTATGGCTGCTTAGAGTTGCTTGGCGTTATCATGTGTTTTTATTGATTAAAGTGTGGTTATGAATGTGGGTTTTTATTTGTTGTGATGAGTATAGTATAAAGAGAATGATTTATGCATGTCAAGAGTATTGCGTGATTCAATAAGACACGAATAAGACATTAATTACGTAAATCGAAAGACTGATGAGCCCGACCCAGTCCGGTCCACCGGTTAGAATAGTGGCCAGAGGCGTTTTTCCCTGGGTGTTTATTTCCGGTCCACCGGCTATAATAGTGGTCAGAGGCGTTCTGCCCTGAGTGTTTATTCTGGTCCACCGGCTATAATAGTGGGGGATTCGGGCTCGACAGACCCAAACGAATAAGTTAATCCACAGGAAAGATACTAAGTACTTACGGTGAAACACCATGTGAGTCGGGGCCAGTCCGGTCCACCGATTAGAATAGTGGCCAGAGGCGTTCTGCCCTGGGTGTTTATTTTCGGTCCACCGGTTATAATAGTGGTCAGAGGCGTACTGCCCGATGTGTTTATTTCCGGTCCACCGGCTATAATAGTGGGGCTCCCGCGCTCACATGGATTAGTGAAGAATGCTTTGAATGAATATGAATGAAGTAATCCATGGGAAAATACTAAGTACTTACAGTGAAACACCATGTAAGTCGGGGCCAGTCCGGTCCACCGGTAAGAATAGTAGTCAGAGGCGTTCTGCCCTGTGTGTTTATTTCCGGTCCACCGGATATAATAGTGGTCAGAGGCGTTCTGCCCTGAGTGTTGATTTCCGGTCCACCGGCTATAATAGTGGGGCTCCCGCACTTACATGGATTATTAAAGAAAATGTGTGGAATGAACCTATTATTAATGAGAATAAAGAATAAGTCTAATTGGACCATGACCAGCTTTTATTATCTGTACTGGTACATGCTGCTTACGTGAGTATGTCACGTATTGAGTTTTAATAATATGGATTGTTCCTACCTGAGGCGTATGAGCCACTTTACATCTCGGTTATACCACGCTTATACGTTAAATAGAATGTTACGTATGTTTTATATGTTACTCTAGGTGTATGGTAAGATTTATGTTGTGGGTTGTGAATATGCATAATATTGTATTAACGTGTTGTACTCGGATTTAATATGCACTTGATGTATAGTTATATCCCTCCTATATGATAGGGTAGCGAGACTTACTCAGTATTGGACCCGTACTGATACTGCCTTGGTTGAATGGGTTCTGTGATGATCCACCGATGGTGGGGAGCAGACCTCTTGTGCAGGTTGATACTGTGTTGGGGTGGAAGGCCTGACTTGAGTGAGTAGGCAATCCAGATATTGCTCCCTTGGGATCTGTTTCATTTAGCTATATTTTGTACTACGCTTCTTGTTTTGAAACCGTACTCTTAAGTTGTAATCTTAACGATATTTTAACTGTTGTTGACTCGTGGTTTTCGTGAATGGTCTATGTTAACTATGGACCTGTGTTTTGATGATTCTTACTTAACGATTGTTTAGTTTAGCCTTAGTACTTAGTATCGGAACGGTAGGAGTGAACCGGTCTGGTACTAAGTGTGGCGGTAATACCCCAGGTTTATGGTTTTAATTCTTTCGCTTCCGCTAAACCTTCTGATTTAAACGAAATTTTTCAGGAGTGAAATTTGGGGGTGTTACAGATGTGGCTATAGGAACAGAGGTAGTAGGTGTTTGAGATTGTAAGAGACATTCATGTACGTTTTGTTGAGGAAGTGATGAAGAGGATTGAGAGTTAGTGGTGGTAGTTGTCATCTGGTTAGTAGAGGAAGGAGCAGGTAATAGTGGCAGTAGATGAGATGTGTAACTAAGAGGAGAAGTAGTAATAAGGATTGTACAAGGAAGGTTGTGAGGAGGTTTAAATTGCTATTTTCTACAAATGGGAAATTATCTCTTCAAAATACAAGTGCCGTGAGATGTAGAACTATTGAGAAGGGATGTGAAAACATAGGTAGCCTATATGGATGTTATTATAACCTAGGAAGATAAGTGGAAGGGAACGAGGTTAAAGCTTATGGGAGTTATAGGGACGGAGACATGGTAAAAAAAAGGTAGTTGAAGACTTTGAAATATTTATAGTCAGGAGTTTGTTTGAATAGAATTTGAAGTGGATGGAATACTATCAACTAGATAGCAAGCTGTTATGAACGTGGTATCCCAAAAAGAAAGGGGCATAAATGAAGTATATAAGAGTGATAACCGAATTTCAACAATATGATAATAACAACATTCAACCACGTCATTCTACTAAGATGTATGTGGACAAGAGAAATGGTGATAGATGCCATGAGAGTCTAAATAAGCAATGAACTTTTTGAATTCACTGCCACTGTCAATTATTTTAATTTTGTGGTCTGATAGATTTTCAATCTTTGTTTTGAAGGAAATAAAATATGAGAGGGCGTTAAATTTTATAGCAATAGGAAGAAGCCAAGTGAAGGGACTAAAGACATTAGCGATAAGCAAGCAATAATGAAACCTTTTGCGAGATACACATGGAGACATCCATAAATTAAAAACAAGTAAACTTAATGGTTTGGAATAAGTAGCATTACTCATTAAAAAGAGAGAGTTTATAGCCATTTCTAAGATGGAAAAACTAACTCAAATGACGGGAAATAGAAATGTTATCGGACTGAAGAACTTTGTTGACAATGCTTGGCATTGAATGACTAAGCTTTTGGTGCCAAACAAAGACCAACTCATAATGAAAACGAGAGGGAGAGGTAGAGCTAGGAATCTCACAAACATGTTCAAAATGGTAGAGATGATTCCTATTCTAGTTTCGCACCAGTGCTTTTTCTTTGCAGCGATCCTTCACAACAAAGGAGTTTGGGTGAAATTTTAAAAAAAAAAGTAGTCTTTATCTTTAGTAAACTAAGAGATAGAGCGTAACTTAGCAGAAAGTGTCAGAACATGATACAATTTATTTAGATAAAAGGTATGGGATGGAGTGAAGAAGGAAGAAATACTAGGGTGAGAAATAGATATAATCTTACCATCACCAACTCTAATATGATCAGGATCATCATATATAGAGAGAATGTGGAGCTTGCTTTAGATGGGGGTCATGTATTGTGATGCCACACTATCAAGCAACCATTTGTGTTCAAGAGTGGATCCTTGGGAAGTAGTGTGAGCCTGAACATAAGGTTTGGATGCTTGGAAAGATTCATCAAAATGATACCAACATTCCAAGGCAGTGTGCAACTTACAACCACAAATCTGATAGGGTCATTGGGTATTTATATTAGGAAGAGGACGATGAGTATATCTTGAAGGACCATGAGTATTTCATTGTTGAAAGGATGGACTACCAGTTCCTCGATGAGTCGGAGGTCAAGAGGAACTAGATATTTGCTGATGTTGGGAAGCAAGATTGGGAATAGGTTGCTGATGAATAAGGCCTTGTTGAGACTCAACTCACACATAAAAAGCAAGAAATGAGAATAGAAATGTTCCATATTGCAGGGAGTATTGGTAGTAGTTAAGGAAGTGATGATTGGATCATATGTGGAATCAAGACTAGCAAAGATGATTTGTTGCATATCATAATTCTTAATTCAATTCCCAGAATCATCAAGATTGTCTGCGAGTTGCTTGAACATGAATAAAATATTGGGACATGGATTTATTACCTTTTTTAATGGTTTGAAGAGAGCGAAAAAGTTTCATAATTTGAGCTCTAGAATGATAGGCATAATGGCCTTCAAGTGAAAGCCAAATATTTTAAGAGGTGGACAAACCAACAGCTTAAGCAAGAACTTATTCACTGATAAAGGAGAGAAGCTAGCTGAGGAGAATTTGGTCTTGCTTCTGCCAATGAGAATATGTAATTTGATTAAATATGCTTTAGATTTGTGGAGGATAAGGAAAAGCACCATCAACATAGCCTTCGAGGTCATTACATTTTAGTAAAGGTTTGAATTGGGTGAGCCATAAGAGATAGTTGGAAGAGTTAAGTTCGACAATGATTTGATGGTGAATGTGAGTAGTTTGAAGTGGAGAGGAGACATAATTGGTATTTGATGCAGCAAAAGAAGTAGAAATGGATGAAGAAGAGGCCATAAGGACATAACCAATAGGTGTATCTTAGGCTGAGAGGATGGTTGATGCCATGTTAAATTTGATCATCCACTCAATACCTCTTTATTATATCAGTGCAATTTATTTATAAAGGAGTTTGTTACATTAATCTCCTAATAATCAATAGTAGGTATTATCTCCTAAATATAAGGGGTTGAATACTACTATTGAATTAAAAGAATACTACGAGATTGACTTCTATTACCGATATATGATGCTTGGCTCAACAATATAAGCTAGATAGAGTGATTAGTGTGAGTTTGATATGTGAATATCTTCAAATTCTATCAATAATGTGATTCATACTGAGTAATAGTTGTTATTGTTATTTGTTATAACTGTTATTGTTATTTTTTATAATGTAAAAGAGTAAAAAATAGTGACAATTAATAGTAAGACATGAGTAATAATATTGACATTGCCCCTCCTTTTAATTTCAAGCAACCAAATTGTCACATAGAGTGATCATCCTACGACATGCATAGATGATCGGAGAGCAACCAATGCCTTCAATGCTAAAATGAAAGCCTACTTGATAGCTGGATTAATTTTTTTACTAGTATTGACTTCATTTCAGTTTATATGGTCTATTATTGTTTAGAAAACTTCAGACATATCTTTCTTTCTATCACTATTTATGAAGATAATATTAAATAATTTTTTTAAAGTAAATTAAAAAAATTGAGGTTACAACGCATTAGCTCATCTGTTGAATGTTAAAGTAAAATTTTTATCCTATCAATTTCTTATTAATTTCAACATGTGGTTTTTGAAATGAGTTCTAAGAAACATGTTGTCTCATATATATCTAGTAATATGTAGATTAGTAAAATGTGTTTTCGAAATGAAGTCATCAATATATTTTTCACACAACTATTAACTCTTCATGTATATGTAGGGATTGAAGGGTCTTGCAACTAACAAAAAACATGAGGTACAACACATTAGTTCATCTAATGAATGTGTTAGCCTGAAATAGTTTTCATATTGGACCGCGAACATTTTAAATGAAACAATGAAAGGTGCCAATGATGGGCATGCATTAGTTGAAATCTAAATTGATATATATTTAAAATATTTTGATGGACCAATTGCATTTATTATGGAAAATAAGTATCCATAATTTATGGAGTAACATCACTGATGATACTTATTTTTAAGGAAGAACCATATTAGTGTTGATTATCAACATTATCAAGTCCATCAATGAGTACAAATTGTCAATCAACTCAACTAAAGGAAAACATACTTATGCTCGGATATAACAAGTATATTAGATTCAAACAACGTTCTGTTGCAAGATCTATACACTCTAGAATTCTTAAATGAAATTATATGCTCTTTTGTGCCTAACCATCACTACAACAAACTGGCACATTAATGACCAATTTAGCGTCCAATTTTTTTTGGTCGTTATTGATATATTATTAACGACCACCATTAAAAGTCGTTGTTATTGGTATATCTATTACGATTAATATAATTTTTGGTCGTTAATCATTAATTTATTGGTCGCTAAAATTATTTATGTCTCATATATATTTTATAATAAAAAATTTAAAAATTTTTAAAATCAAAAAAAAAATCTGAAAAAAAAACACTTAAACCCCCTCAAATCCTCAAAATTTCAAAAAAAAAACCCAAAATCCCGCCCCAGCCCCCAGCCCCTGCCTTATTTTCAGTTCTCCTGTGGAGCTTCAACCAAACAGCTCCTGGCTCCTGCCTTACCCCCGACCCTTTGCCCCTGCCGCACCACCACACCGGCCAAACACTTCCTGCTCTGCATCTTCGACCCAGGCCGCACCACCACACCAGCCACCGCTGCTCGAGCACACCACCAGCCCTCCTCTCGTCGCCGTCATCCTCCAGCGCAGCAGCAGCGAGCATCAGCATCAGCAGCAGCCGCCAGCAATGCACGAAGGCAGCAGCGGTGCGGCACCACCCGTCAACCTCCGGCGCCGCTCGGCACCGTCGAGTGGTCCTTGGCCACCGGCGAAGCTCCAGCACCCCTCATCCTCTCCAATTTCGCAGCAATTCATTTGGTATAAATACTCAAACCCTAACTTCAGTTTTGATTAATTTTGAATGAATTAACTTATAATAAGATAAATTAGTTGTTTAATTATATATAGATGTGCTGTATGAGTGATTTGGAATGGTTAATTGTATTAGTTGTAGTTGATTTGTAAAAATTGAATTTGTGACCCGGTTATATCTAGATTTGTCGGTTTTATCCGATTAAGCTATTTTAGATAAATTGAATTTACAATATGCTTTAAAATATATCTAATTTCATTTTAGAACTATCAATTTGAAAATTTTGTGCAAAATTAATCGAAATTGGATTCTTAGGTCAAAATTCTTGCGGATTTAAATTAGATTGTGTAATCGAGTTATTTTATTCAATTGTTTATATAATTTGCATTAGATTATGTTTAATTTCATTGTCGATCCGTCAATTTAAATATTTAGCAAGATTTGAGCGGATTTGTAGTCCGAGCTAAAAAACCCTAATTATGTTAAATTGGATCTTTTCTTTATTGTTTTAATCAATTGAGTATACAATGTATGTTATCTTGATTGCCATGGCATAAGAATATGAGTTGTGGGTGTGTACAACTTAATGTGGTGGTATTGTTTTGGTTGGTCCACATAATATGTTTTACATCAACTTAAAACACTATAGTGACATGGATGTAATGTTTAGTATAGATAATATGTGACTAAGTTTGGTGTAAGCTTAAAAAATTGTCATTATATGGATAATATATATTGTGTCAGTAGAAACAAAGTATAATTTGATAAGTTAGTGTAAGCTAGAACCTACTTTTGATAATGACTTTAATGTCATCTTAAAATAGTGTTGGTAACAATTATTTAAGGTCTAAGTATTTGGGTATACGTATGATGAGGATGATATATGGAGGAATCAGTACAAATTAATTAAATTCTTAGGGGTGTATTAGGGATTTTACTACTATAAAGGGAATCCTTAAATCTTTTATTGTGATCTATGGATATTTTTTGCTTATGTGTCTTATAGTACGTATATATGAAAGCATGATAAATACAATTATTAAGGTCATGAGATAGATATGTCTTCTTCAAATATGAAATGTTTTTAAGTGTATATAGAGGTTATATCTTACTAAGTACCTTACTATACAGATGCATTTGTGGAGTTGTATTGAATTTGGCTTATTTGGAGGAGTAGTTAGTGATGTTTTTCAAGTTGTAAGATTTTTGTTGAAGCTTTTGATTGGGATAGTGATGATAGCCTAGGCTTGTTGAATTTTAATTTACTTAACTACTTGCTCATTTATCTATGTTCTTTCTCTTCATTATATACAATTATATTCATCACTACCCTATCATTATCTTTCTTACCGAACTTCTCACATAGATAATTGTTCTTTTATTCTACTTTGTAGTATCTTGGCTAGTAAGGAATTTGGGAAGTTGGAGAGGAGATGTCATAAGAATTTAGTCATGTTAGATTTATGGATGTTTGTACTTGCTGGTGGTGTATAATTTGTTATTGTTAGGCCTTTGTCATGTTTTTGAATTTTTTTAAAAAAACTGGAAGTTAAATGTAAGTGAATCATTTAAGAATGACACAAAATTATTCTAGTTCTATGGATTATGTAATATTGTTAACTATCTATTGGCTCGTAGTAATCTACTAAATGTATTCATACGAATTTATAGTGGATGAACTGGAATATAATATAGTAAGCACTTATGGTTACAAGCAGAGGAAAAAGGAAAACGATGTAAACAATCATAATGTGCACGTGCAAGAAGAAAGGATGAAATATTAGGGGATAAAAGAAGCTTGCGTATCTTAATCCTGTGATCTTTGTTTCAACCCTCTTTTAATTCTGACATTGTTATTCATCATCTTCTAGGGTACCGCAGGATGGGCGTTTCTTGATTACCAAGGATTTATGGTTTCGTGGCTGCTCCTATATCCTGTAAAGTTGGGTTCTTGGGCTGCTGGAAGTTCTTTTCTTGTTGTGGGTTCCCTCGCACCTTATGGTTGAGGATAGAGACTAAGGTAGAACAAAACAGTAGAAGAATAGGGAAAGGGGGAGGGGCTAGGAGATGTAGAGATACAGAGAGAGAGCCGATTGCAGTAGGAGTGGAAGAATTAGCTTAATCAGTCAATTCCCCAAATCTGGTTTTTCTAAAAATTGGAAAGTATCTTTCCAAATTAATAAAACTAAAAAATTGGAAAGCTGGAAATTATAGTAATATTTTTCTAAGTTAATATGCAGAATTTCTAATTTCTAATAACAATAATAACTAAATGTGATGCTATTTAAAGGTCTTTAGTTTTGTTGCTTGTGCCTCAACCAATTCACAGAACAGAATAGGTTGTTGGTATTTAAGGGTCTTTAGTTTTGTTGCTTGTGCCCCAACCAATTCACAGAATAGAATGGGTTGTTGGTATTTAAGGGTCTTTAGTTTTGTTCTATATATAATCAAATTTAGCCAAAAAATAGGCAATATGGCACCATGTGCATGAAAATTGAAATACAGTGGGATTTGGTCCAATAAAATTTTGACCAGGGTACAAAGAAAGAGAAAATGAGAAGTAAAGGAAAAATGAATAAAGGTAATGATGATGCATGATTTAGGTTGTCGTAGTAGAGCACATTTAATAAGTTCGGATGTTATTGAATCATATTTATTTCCATTTTCATTATTTTCCTTGTATTTGGAGATTTCATTTTATATATCTGATTTCATGAATTGCTGTCACTGTCTATTATTCAGCGTAATGTTTTTCTTTTACTTTGATATCATATGTCATTGTTTATTTGATACTTATATTAATTGTTATTTTTATATTTCTATTGTTGCAGATCCAGTTTATTTTAATAAATTTACCAAGTCTATTGTATCCGATGGATAGAATGATTAATTCTTAAGCGGCTGCTAATCATGATATTTTTGTAATGCAACGACATATTGTAGCTCTTTTGTAATATATTTATATTTGATCATAGCCGAAAATTGTACCGGACATTTGATACAAATTATTTGTATGAATATTTAGTTGAATGTTTAATTATAAACAGATATTTAGAAAATTATATCTATTTGTTTGAATGAATATATATGTATGCAGGTACAGGATTTGAAAAGATCAAAATGGATATACATATATACATACAGGTACAAGTCTTGAGAAGATTGAAATGGATATATGTACGCATACATGTACAGGTCTTCAAAAGATTGAAATGGATATATGTATATCCATATAGGTGCAGGGTTATAGATGAATATTGAAATGTTGATTATATATATTATTGAATATATAATTATGCCATTTGCGACCAATAAATTATGTCGCAAATAATGAATGAATTTTAGTATTGACGGAAAAATTAGTCGTTATTGGTGTAATATTTTTTTAATTATGATAAAAAAAATTGGTCGTTAATATTATTTACGACAGTGTATTTTATTCGTCGTTATTATTTTTAACGACCAACATCATACGTTGTCGCTATTACTTTTAGCGACCAACGTCATAGGTTGTCGTTATTACTTTCAGCGACCAACATTTTGTTTCGTCGTTATTACCTTTAGCGACGAAAATTATACACCGTTGCTATTGCATTAGCGACCAACATAATATGTAGTCGTTATTGCTTTAGCGACAAAAAAATTTCAGTTGGTCGTTAAAGCCTTTAACGAGGGAGCAATAACGACCACTGACGACCAACAAAATTTTTGGTCGTTATTAGCTTTAGCGACCAAAATTTGGCCATTAACGACGAAATTTGTTGGTCGTTAAAAACCTCATTTCTAGTAGTGCATGTGTTAAATTTAAAACTCACTACTAAGAAAAGAGTTTTTAGTGACGACCTATGTTGTTGCTAAAACTCCATCCTTAATATTTCATATATAGAAGATGAAATTGGGATAATAAAATGATGGTCGCCAATTCAACTTTTAGCGATGACAACGTCGTCTCCAATTAAACTATTAGCGACTAATGTTGACCAATTTCAATTCTAAAATTTTTGGGATGACAATATCATTGCCAATACATGTATTAGAGATGAAATTTTAAAAAAAATTATAAAAAAATTAAACCTTAGCTTGAAAATTTAAGAAAATATGACTTTTTGCCATGATATTTTGTGACTTTTTCATAAACATGTACATCTTGATCGGAAATTTTTTTTAAATAGCCATGACATGTCACCCCTAATATACATTTTATGGATTTATTTAAAAATTTTATGCATCCCTTCAAAACTACAAATTCTAATAAATTTATTTAATTCAATAAATTATAAAATGTCATATTTTTCTTTAAAAAAAACAACATTAAAATATTTGTGAATAATAAATAGTCAAAACATTAATGCTGCAAATATTTATAATAATAACATATAAATATTTATAATGAAAGAAATTATTTGAATTAAATACAAATAAAAATTTCTAAAATATTTTTATTTTATTTTGTAATAAATCATCATCTTTATCTTCCTACTAGGGGGGATTCTAGGAAGGATGAATCTAGTGCTAGAGATAACCATATGAAGTTTGAACCTAGTGTTGGGGCTGACTATAGGGAGGCTAAACCTGGATTGATGGGTAAGTGGTAAACGTAGATCCTTATGTCTATGTCACCATCTTCCATCCTGCATCAATATACATTTGTTGAGATAAAACAAAGTCATAAATATCCTCCATTGTAGGAAAAAGGGTAGCAGAAGTAGACGATGGTGTACTAGTCTCTAATGGTGAAGGGTGATTGCCAAAAAAAGATGATGAAGATCCACCTGGTAATATGCGCCCAACACCTTTTTTGAAGTACTCTCAAAGGCCAAAAACTCCTTCCACTATCCTAGTCTCGTTGATCATCGATGGGTCTATAGAACTAGACAACTAGTAAAGGTGCCTTCAGTCATCCTAACTTCATCCCTCTATAATGCTGCTCAAACCTTATCACATAACCTCACCATCTCATCCTAAAAATATAAAAATATTATGTTATCAAAAAAATTCACAAATATTATTTCATAAAACAAAATATACTCTTAGTAATCTTACATAACTTTTTTATCGTATGCTCGGAAATCCATTGGCCAACCTTCGTGTGTAGATCCTTATAGGTCTCGATTGGTGATGACAATTGATGTGTCTGTTAATCAACATGTAATATTTGGTTAAATTAATCCATTAATAATATTAAAGAGAACTAATTTGTTATATATATATTGTACATCGATAAGCTAAAATAGATCTAGACCCTTGGAGACAACAATCCGTCATATTACACCTATTTTGATTATTTTTCTTAGATATTGCCTACAAATAGAAAATAAAATTAATAAATGATTTATAATTTTCAACTTTTATAATAGCAAAGTTAAACTTTTACCTTTATCTCTTTTGATATCCAGTAGTCTACACACTTGTTCTAGGTATATTGGTCAACGCTATTCGACTTCTAGCTATTATCCTTCGGTCATTGTGTCTGCATCTTCTTCTTCCTATTCTTGTATTGGCCCTAAAAAAAACCTACTAAGACTAAGTAAAATCTGATCTCACACGCAGCTATGCCTCCAATAATCAAGATCAAAATACTGCTAAAAAATTAATGTATATCATATTAGTAATGTAGAAAATAATATAATTCGTATATATAAACCATCCATATATAAAACCATCAAGTTGTGGAAGAATCTTATAACTTAAATTTATAGGAATATGAATCCATGATTTATATAATGGGGGAATGAACTCCCCTATGGCATTTCCAATATAGTGAGAAAATTTTGACCCATACAACCCCATAGGATTATACATGTCATCTTTATTAGCAAATTCTATGTGCAATGACTTTTTCTAGTTAGCAAGCCACATATTATATAGATCCAGATCCTTCCTACTACCCCTCTCCTTCCTTTTTCGTCTTCTTGGTGCTATAAAAATAAATTTTAAAATTAATGTTAGTACCATTAAATAGTTATTTAAAGTCATATATGTAAACTGTGAACAAGTTTTTAATATATATTATCTCACCAAACTCATATGAAGAAAGTAATATACGAGGTCTAGGAGGGTGATTACCTACTCCTCTCACCTATAACATCTAGTATTAATGTCGGTCATAACTACATCTTATAGCAAAAAAGTTAAAGTAGTAATATAAAAAAATCAATTATATCACATTAGTGTATCACATGCTGCAAAAATATATTACATATGTCTAGTTTAAAGATAATAACCAATACAAAAATTACATTAAATACACACCAGTCCGAACAAAAACTAGAATGATCATTATAGTCCTCTTCATTGTTGTCCTCTATATTCGAATTCAAATAACTTGTAACACCCCTAAACTTAGGATTAAAATATTTTGGTTTAGAGATTTAATTGTAGAAGTCAAAACACAAAATGTAGAAGTATCATGCCTCATCCAATATAAAAGAGATGCTTTCTATACCTAGTCTATAGCGAGTTGAAGGCAAAAGTAATTTATGAATGCATATTTTTACATATTTTACACACTTTACTTTAAACTTTTGCTTATTTATTTAAATAATATGTGATGTTATTTATATTATCTTTAATTATTTTCTTAATGTTATAATACTCTTGTGTATGTAGTTAATTTCGAGCTTTTAAGTTATTTTTATATAATTTTGACAACTTACCGTATTTTTACCATAACTTTTACGTAGAAATTTAAAATTAGGTGATTCAAATTTTAGTTTAAAGATAAAATGAGATCTATGATTTTTATTTCTAATGATTGTCCTAAATTAGATTGTATATGTGTCAAAGATTAATCTAAACTTTATTTTGAAAATATATCATAAACTAAAAATTTGTTTGGAATAATTTTTTTAAAAATAATTAATATCTACTTAATTTTAGTTTATAAGTACTAATTGATAATAATTTTTTGTATGGAGTAACAAATCAATAAAAAATATAGAGAAAAAGAAAAAGGAAAAATAAAAGTGAGAATAGAAGAAAAGAAAAGAAAAAAAGGCAAGGCAAAAATGAAAAGGCGAAAGTGCTTGGGAGTGTCAAATTGTGCCAAAGAAAAGAAAATGAAAACAGAAAAGAGGGCATTCATGACAAACAGATCCCGCCTAATTCTGTTAACATCATGCAATTATTTTTTCTTTTTCTTTTTCTTTGGTAAAAATATTGCATTGTTGATGGACTACTTATAGATTGCAACTGTGAAACTTATATTAGACTTCTCATTACCGCTTGCCTGAAACTATCATTAGGTGCTAGAATTTGTACTTTGTAAGTAGGGGGATTGAGATTTTTATGAATATATAGTTGATACTAATTTTTTTCAAAATCAATGTCTGAGATTTTACACAAAATGGATACTAAGATTTATTATCTTCTACTAGGTTGGGTATACATTTGGGAAAAAAGAAGAAATTAGACTATACTTAATTAATAATTTACTTTGGTTTTATTTTAAAAAATATAATATAGTACCGAAAAAATTATATAATTTTTTATATCTTATAATTAATAATAATTTATAACAGTACAAAATAAGTTATATGGAATTAAAAAATTGTATGTAAGTAGCACCATTTAATTATCATTACACTATAATTATATTGATACATATAAACATGTATTACAAATTGGTAAATTTTTAAATTAAAAAGTTTTAAACTATAAGACTTTGTAAAAATAAAAGATTATATGATGTAAATCTGTTCTTTAAAGATATTAAGATTTTTAATGGATACTAATAAAATTCCTGTCTTCTACTATTTCATACAAAAAATAGATCTTTTATTAGAAATTAGATCTTTATAACTTAACTTCAATGCACAAGGTAAGTATAAAGTTGGTTTTTTTGTTCACATGAAATAAAACAAAACATGAAGTAGGTTTTTAGAAGAAATTTTAGCATTTATACCTATTTAAAAAATAAGAAATTCTATAGATTTTCATAAGTTTTTAATTTTTTATATTATTTAAAAATATACAAATAAATAAATGATGAACGTTATATATATATATATATATATATATATATATATATATATATATATATATATATATATATATAGATTTTAAATTTCAATCAATATATATTGACATCTTCGATAGATATTTTAGATAATGCAACAAATAACCATGAGTTTAGATATAATATATAATATATAATATAATATTGACTCTGTTAGAAAATGCCATTTAATCCTAACCTTATATCATTACACAAGGGATGATCATCTCGTTAAAAACCTCGGGATCATATGATGTCAACTTTTAAAATAGACCGTGTCATTGGTTACATAAAATTATAAACTTAAAATTATATAGTATTTTTTAATAAATTAAAGATTATATTGTAGATCTTACTATGTATAAAAACGGAATATATCAACTTTTTCCACTTAAAAGTGTTGTTTTCATTATAAATATATATAAATAACCTTTGAACGCACAATTTGACGGAGAGAAAAATAGTATATGACAAATTTGACAAAAGTGTTAGCAATAAAGAGAGTTTATATAATAATACATACAAAAAGAAAGTTTTTCAAGTTTTAATATTTCGCCTAAAAACACATCTTTATTTTAATAATTATAACTAATATATTATAAATGATCTTAAACACATCTTTCATGGCAATCTAGTATATATAGAAGTGCACCAGAGGGTAGAGAAAAGATGAATAGTTGAGAAGAAAAAAAAAAAAGGACATGCACAATCTGAAGTCGAAGTAGACGACAAAAATAGGTGCAGAAAGGACGGCACAAAAGGGCAAAAAATCAGCGGAGTAAAGAGACGACACGAGGCTAACGGAAAAGAGACGATGCATTACGCCGAAAAATTTTCAGTCCCCTCGGTTATCCGCCTTGTATATTATTATTAGGGTATTGTTATATAGAAAACAGATTTTTATTCGGCGGAAAATAATTTTTAAAAATAACCTTAACATCGGTAATTTTTGTCGAAGTCACTCCCTCAACATCGGTAAAATTTACCAAAGTAACACAATGTGTTCGGCGATTTTAGCCGAAAGGAGGCATGACATTCGGTAATTATTGCCGAATCTTGCCCAGGCCATCGGTGGAAATCAAAGTCCGAAATTAACCCCCTCTCACATGATAATTTTTATCGATCGATAAGATATGCGGAAGCATGGGCAATGCTATCGGCAAAATCTGCCGAAGCATGCTGCCTTCACCATGGTTTCTTTTACATACTATTACAGTATTAAATATTAAAAACATTTCTTCTAAAATGCATCTAGTAGTACTAATAGCACGAAGTAATAGTATTTGTTGTTGTGTACTGTAAAATAATACTCTTATTTTAGTGTGTATATATATATAACAACAAGAAGGTTCTATGTTTGAATATCAAATATTATAATTTTTTTTCATGTGTATTTTTTTTTTTATTTTAGCAAATTTCTCTTTTAAAAGATGTATATTTATTTTAAATTGCATGTATATTTCTTCTTTGTCCTTATATAAATAGCATATGTATATATTTTGTATTGAAAGGTATAAATTTATTTGCCGAAGCCTTGTTGTCGAAGCCAACCATATCTACCGGCAGATTTTGCCGAAGGCAACACCTTGTACCGGTGGAAATCACCGAATCCAACACACAACCACCGGTACATATTGTCGAAGCCAACCCTCACACTATCACCGAAGCTAATATCAGCCTTTTTTCTATATCTAAAATTTGATTACATAATAAAAAAATTCAACTCACATATAAAATCTTTTTTATCCATAATAAAAAATATTTCATATACTAAATCTACAATATAAATTACCAAAAAATTAAAATTTAAACTCATAAATTTATAATTAAAAAATTAAACAAATAATTTTAATTAAACTTATAAATTTATAATATAACTTTAGCATATTTTATAATATACAAAAATTTGTTAACTAAAAAATATTAATTACTTACCTTAAGAGAGTACAGGCAAAAAAAAATTTCCTTACGTAACTTGTTGAGGAGAGAAGAGAGACAAAGAAAATAGCAGGAAAAAAAACTTCGATAGTCAAGGGGTAGTTTTGGTAGATTAGGTAATAATGTTTTCTAAATAGTAAATTTTTGTTTTCTAAATAATAGCTACGTTATTATTATTATTTAATTATAATTTTAAATATTAAAATTCTGTAATTTATATTTTAAGTTTGTTTAGATTGAATATATTATATATAATTTAGATTATTTATTTAATTTGATTACTTTTATTTTAATTAATAGTATATTATAATTTTATTTTACCAATAATATATAAAAATTCTATTCTTTACATTGATAGATTAAATGATTATTTGATTATTAGATTTCTATGTGGTTTATGATATTGTTATAAACTGTGACTAATCAATAAATTAATCACCTTTAATTAGAATTTAACAAGTAAAGTTGAGAATGATAGCTAATTCTTTATTTTAGGTTAAATAACATAAATAGAAATTAAATGGATTGTGAGAAGAACAGTTATATGATTTATGTAGGAATTGAAAAAGGTAAATAATTAATTAAATCTAAAAAATTGTCTTTCATTTAAATCATTCAACTAGAGATAGTAGGATTAATAATTGGCGATATAACTACATAGCTCTATAGAATGCATTAGTTAAATATTCTCATTGACACATAGATAGTAAATGAAAAGATTAGATAATTGATTATTATAATTAGATAGGGGTAGATGTGAATTCCTTAGTAGCTTTTATTAATGAAGTTTATCTTTATTAGATTTTGTTTTAGTTTAATTTAGTTTGATATGAAATTCTTAGTTTAAAATTATTTATTTATTTATTTAATTTTGATCGTCTAGACCTTATTAGAGCGATTAGAGTCCTTGAGGTATTAATTAGTTTATGTAGGAACAATAATTAAGTACTCTTAGTGCCTTTATTACTTATAATTGACATACTTGCTCATAGTTATACTTGGTAGACATGAAGTTTTTGATTCTTAATTTAATAGCTCTAGACCCAAAAAATTTAAATCTTGATCTAGGTAAATTTTTTAATTTATTTTATTTTTTATATTTACTTGATTTTCTTGGTCTTTGATATTATTGTATTAGTAGAGGTCACTAGTAAATGACCCAAAGCAATCTTGGTGAATTAGTAGCCTCAGACCAAGAGATTGAATGAAAATATCGTAAATTAAAGACACATTTAAAAGTTGTTTTCGTTATAAAGAAAAAAAAATCAACAAATCGCTCACAGGGAGGAAAACCAACTACAACAAGTTGAATGATCATAAAAAGAGTATACTACCCCTAGCATACCATATTCTATATCAAGTATTAGAAAACTACCACTGAGGTGCATAATTTTGAGATCAAGTCTGCTATCATTCAGATGATATAAACATTGGTCAAATTTAAAGGTACACCTAATGATAACCCATATGCTCATATTACTACTTTTATTGAAATATGTGATACTTTTAAAATAAATGGTGTCTTTAGTGATGGTTTTAGGCTTAGATTGTTTCCATTTTTATTATGTGACAAGGTCAAGAGTTGGCTAAATTTTTTAGCACTAAGTTCTATTTTAACTTGGGATCAATTAATGAAGTTGTTTCTTTCTAAATTCTTTCCAATTGCAAAAATTTCTTAGTTAAGAAATGACATCACCATTTTTTTGCAAAATAAGTTAGAGTCACTATATAATACATGGGACCAATTTAAAGAATTATTAAGTAATTTTCTACATCATGGCTTGCATATATGGTTAAAAATGCAAACTTTTTATAATGTTATATATGCTGCTAAGAGCTTTATACTAGATGCAACTATAGGTGATACCGTTACGGATAAGACTTCTAAGAAAGTTTATGATTTTATTGAGGAATTGGCTTCAAATTCCCATCAATTGCATTTCGGACGTATCCTAGTACAAAGAAATGTAGGAATTCATTCTATCGATGCCATCACGACATTATAGGCTAAGATGGTTTTAACCACTAAGAAGTTGGATAATTTGAGTAGTGCTTCATGTATGCAGGTTCAAGAGAACATACTTTTTTGTGACTTATAGGGTGGACCATATGTTAAAATAGAGTGTCAAGTAGTTTTTCTTTTCCAAATATATTTTTATCAAGTTAATTATATTGCTAACAATGCTTCCTGGCAAAACAATCCATACTCAAATGTGTATAATCCGGGGTAGAGGAACCATCCAAACTTCAATTGAAAAAATGACAATCTGTTAAGGCCCCTTAGATTTCCACCACAAAGACCTATGCCACTTACTCTAATGTCGTTTTAGCAACCATACTAGCCTTCCTTAAGAGATATGATGAGAAAGTTCCATAGCATTATTAAGATATGTTTCCAAAATCAAGAAGCCTCACTTAAGAACTTTGAAGCATAAATTGGACAATCAGCCAATGCAATTTTTGGAAGGACACCCAACATGTTGCCAAGTGACATAGTGATGAACCCAAAAGGGTAAGTAAATGCTATATCATTAAGTAATGGGAAGCTATTACCTAAACCACAATCACAAGAGCTAAAGAAAGAGTAGAAAAAAAAACTCCAGGATCAGTGTCTAAGTCACAAGAAGAAGCAACTAAGACTCTATTTCAAGAGGTAAAAATGTATGTCCCTCATATTCTATTTTCTAGTAGAATAGCCTAAAGTAAGTTGGATGCACAACTTGCTAATTTTCTAGATATTTCAAAAAAGTGCATATTAATTTTTCATTAATTGATATTGTGAAGTAAATACCTAACTATGCCAAATTTCTTAAAGACATTCTTACTTACAAAATAAAATTAAAAGATTTTGATACCATTAGGTTGAATGAAGAGTGTTATGCTATTTTATAAAATAATCTGAAAGACATAGGAAGTTTTACTATTCCTTGTGTGATTGACAATTTAAAATTTAAGAAAGTGCTATATGACTTTGGTGCTATCATAAATTTGACGCCTTTCTCTATTTTTAAGCATTTGGGTTTGGGAGAGCCAAAACCCACTAATATATATTTTTAGTTGGTTTATAGATCTATTAAGTATCCTTGAGGCATAATAGAGGATGTTTTGGTAAAAGTGGTCAAATTTATATTTTCTGGTGACTTTGTTGTGCTTGATATGGAATAGGATCATATGATTCCTCTTATTCTTTGTAGACCATTTCTAGCTATAGGAAATACTCTGATTGATGTACACAAGGTTAGATTGATTCTTCAATTCCAAGGTGAGGAAGTTACATTCAAAGTTTTCAAAAGCATAAAATACCCTTCCAAGGATGACACTTGCTATAGCATTGATGTATTGGATGAAGTGATTAATGATTGTTTTCAAGCAAGTGTCATACAGGATCCTTTAGAGAGATGCTTGGTACAATCCCAAAAAAAGTATAGATGGAGGAGTCAAAGAGTTCATTAAATACATAAGAGTTCATCCATATTATGAGAGAAAAAAAGTAATCCCTTTATAAGGGCTGGAGAGATCAAGTCCTAAAGTTAAAACCATTTGTTGAGGAGCCTCTGACTTTTGTGCTCAAATCATTTCCCAAACACTTAAAAGTATGCATTTTTGGTTATTCTTTATATCATTATTTCATTATCTTTAACTAAGTTACAATAATAAAAATTGATGAGAATTTTTTAAGAGCGAAAGAAAGCCTTTGAATGGAAAATTACCAATATCAAAAGGATTAGTCCCCTCATAGAAGACAACTACAAGAAAATAATCCAACCTCAAAGGTGGATAAATGCAACAATGCAATAGAAATAGGTAATTAATCTATTAGATGTAAGTGTAATCTATCTAATCTTGGATAGCTCTTGGGTTATTCTTGTAAAAGCGGTTCCTAAGAAAGATGGAATCATTGAGGTTAAGAATGGTAATAATGAGTTCGTGCCTACTAGAGTTGTTACCAGATGGTGTGTTTATATTCATTTTATAAAATTAACTAAAGACACAAGAAAATATCAATTTTATCTTCCCTTTATTAACTAAATGCTTACTTGTTTAGCAAGACATGAGTTTATTGCTTTCTAGATGGCTATTTTGGTTATATGTAAATCCTTATTTCTCTTGAAGACCGCAAAAATATATTTTTACTTGTATTTGTGGAAGTTTTGGATATAGGCATATGCCTTTTGACCTTTGTAATGCTCTTGCTATTTTTTAAAGATGCATGATGGCCATATTTCATGATATGGTTGAGAAATTTATGAATAATTTATTGGATGATTTTTTTAGTTAGTGTTTGGTTCATTTTTCGATGCATGTTTGGATAACCTTGAGCCTATGCTAAAACATTATGAGGATTTCAACCTTGTTTTAAATTGGAAAAAAATTCATCTAATGGTATAATAAGGGTTTGTATTAGGATATAATATGTCATATAAGGGGATAGAGGTAGATAAAGAAAAAATTGAAACTACTAAAAAATTTCCTCCCCCTAAATTTGTTAAGGACATTCATAGTTTTCTTGATCATGCAAGATTATACAAGAGGTTTATCAAAGACTTTTAAAAAATTTCAAAACCTCTATGTGACCTATTGGATAAAGATGTAAGCTTTAAAGTTTCTTATGCATGCCTAAATAATTTTAACACTCTTAAAGAAAAACTTATGAATGGTCGTATTATTGTTTTTCTGGATTGAAATATTTCTCTTGAAATCATGTGTGAATCTAGTGATGTGGTTGTAGGAATATTTTTGGGACAAGGATAAAATTTTCCATACGATTTATTATACTAGCAAAACTTTGAATTATGCACGAAAGAATTATGTTACTACTAAAAAAGAATTGCTAGTTGTAGTATTTATGTTTGATAAGTTTCATCCTTGTTGCTTAGTAAAATCATTATGTATACTGACCATGCTACTTTGAGATATCTTTTTATTAATTAAGATATGAATTCCAAAATCATTCAATGGATTATACTGCTACAAGAGTTTGATTTAGAAATTGGCGATAAGAAGAGAAGCAAGAACGATATTGTAAATTGCCTCTCTTGCCTACCATCATTGTATGAAGTAAATAAGAAGGGAAAACCTATTCATGATACATTCCTAGATGAAGCACTCTATACATTCCTAGATGAAGCACTCTATGTTGTTACAACTCATCTCTAGTATGTCGCTATAGCTAATTACCTCATAAGTTAAATTTTACCTAATAACTCGTCATATCATCAAACAAAGGATTTTTTGCACAACTTGAGATATTATTTTTGGGATGATCCTTATATTTATAGAATATTTTATGATCAAATAATAAGGAGATGCATCCCAGAACATAAGTTTTATTATATTTTATCTCCTTGACATAGTAAATATTGTGTCGGTCATTTTAGACTCACTAGAATTACAACTAAAGTTCTACAAAGTAGTTTTTATTAGCCTACATTATTTAATGATGCTTATGCTTTTGCTAAAGCCCATGATAGACGCTAAATGGTTAGTCATATTTCTCAAAAACAAGTAATTCCCATTACAAATATTTTAGTGGTTGAATTGTTTTATTGGTAGGATATTAAATTTATGAGGCCATTTCCTAAATCTATGCATAATGAATATATCCTTGTTGCATTAAATTATGTGTCTAAGTAGGTGGAGGCTATTGTAACTCTCACTAACAATACAAAAGTTGTCACCAAAATCTTGAAAAAGAGCATCTTTATGAGATTTGGAACACAAAGATCTATTATAAATGATAGGGGTTCTTATTTTTGTAATAGAGCATTGAGTGTTCTTTTGGGTAAATATGGAGTTACGTATAATGTTGCAACTTCGTATCATCACCAAAATCATGGACAAGTAGAAATTTCTAGCTAAGAAATTAAAAGGATATTATAAAAATTGCTTAATGCTTCTAGGAAAGATTGATCTTTAAAGTTAGATGACACACTTTGGGCTTATAGGACCGCTTTTAAAACCCTCATAGAAATGTCTCCCTATAAAATTATTTTTAGAAAATCTTTTCACCTTCTTGTAGAACTTGAGCACTAAGTTTTTTGGATCATTTGTTTTCTTGACATGGATATGTAGGCTGGTGAAAGGAGACTCTTAAAATTAAATGAGCTCGATGAATTTTGATTAAGGGAATATGAAAATGCTTAAATGTACAATGAGTGCACAAAGAGGATGCATGACCAAAGAATCGCAAAAAGAGAGTTTGAAAAGGGAAACGAGTGCTCCTTTTTAATTCTCAATTGTGATTTTTTTTTTGGTAAGTTGTGTTCATGTTGAGTTTTTTCCTCTAGAGTAATAGAGATAAGTGGTCTAAAAAAAGGAATATGTAAGGTAAATGGACACCAATTGAAATTTTGTGAAGGCAGAGAGGTTGAGAGTCTCAAAATTGTCATACACTTGAAGAATCATGAGTGAATCATACTAAACTCAAACTAATGACTATAAACAAGTGATTTTTGGGAGATAACCCCAGTGTGTGTTTGATTAAGTTTTTGTTTATAATTTTCTTTGTATTTTATTTTGATTTTCTAGCCATTTTTTTTCTTTTGTTTACAAATGTAAAGCAACCAAACATGATTATGAAGGAATTTCATGGTATAAGGATATAAAATATTAAGGGTGGGAGATAACAGGAATGGAGCACTTGTGAGTAGGGCTGTAAATGAGCCGAATACCCCTAGGCTTGGGTTCGGCTCGTTTAACTAAACGAGCCTAAAATGCTGTTTGGGCTTGGCTTGTTTAACTAAACGAACGAGCCGAACCGAGCTTTTAATAAGCCGAACCGAACCGAGCCGAGCTCACGAGCCAAAGCCAAAAAATAAACCGAGCCGGGCTTTTTCAAGCTTGAGCTCGACTCGTTTATTAAACGAGCTGACCCCGAGCCTCACTTTGAGGCTCGTTTAATTAAACGAACGAGCCGGACCGAGCTTTTAACGAGCCGAGCCAAGCCGAATACTGAACTGACTCAGCTCATTTACAGCCCTACTTGTGAGGTAACATAGAGTGGGGACGTGTTTGACGACATGGGTAATATTAGCCTATAAACACATATAATTCTTCCTAGTATTTTTATAATATTTTTATTACCATTCAGGTACCTTTTATATGCTCTCACTTACACTAAATTGTCATTTTCTCTTTTGTGCGGATTGATTGTCTATTGAGGATAATGTCCATGATAAGTGCGGGGGAGTTTTGGTTTGATTTTGTGATTCATTGATTTGTTATGTTTTATTTATTTATTAGTTTTTTTAATTATTTTCCCTGATTTGTGTTTAGTTGAGTGTTTTTAGTTTTTATTGAGCCTTCACAGGCCTTAACTAGTCAATGATGAACATATCTTTGAAATCTGACTGAAAGATGATCACAAAGCTAAGATATGGTCAAGTGGTGTTTTTTGTGTGTGCATTAATTTTGATGTATGGAACATATATCTATGTGATTGGATGTGAATGAAGTGAGAACATGTATGATTTTTCAAGCATCAACATAGCATGTTGACATTTATCACAACCCATAGTGAGATTTTTAGCCAAATAAGCCTTATTTTTTTTAACATTCCACATAAAATAAGGCTTCATTTTTCTTTGTAAACCTCATATTCACTAATTTGTTTTGATCAAATTACTAGTTGTAGCTCTTGTAATGAACTATAGAGATTAATAAAATTTGTTCATATGCTAATCGAAGCTTTTAAGTCATAACCTCTTTGATTGAGAAAGTGATAAAAGCACATTAGGATTTACTACTATATAGCCATATATCCTTCAACCCCATTTTTTTATGTACATGAGTTTTGCACCTCTTAGTTAACCTCTTTGAGCCTTTTACATTGCATTTATTTCTTCATCGCCCTCATTTTTCATATCCAATCCTAAAACACATCTATGCCTTTGTTAAAAAAATTAATAGAATTTTTAATGAGACTTATATATGTGATTCAAGGCTGTACGTGAAGAAAGTGTTAAAGAGATTTCAAAAGAATAAGTGTGGTAATTTTTTTAAAAGGGGAAAAAAAGATATGAAAATGAAAGTTAACAAAATTTGATTATCTCCTTTCTTTTATTTTAAGAAGAAGTGGTGAAAATAATGAGGAGATCCAATATGAAGATATTTAACCTATAGGATGTTATGGTATGTAATGTGAAGATACCTTGATAAGTTCTAATATATAAGAAGTCTCTACATGAGCATGATTCTACTAGGTTTTAGGATATTTTGTTCAATATGTTCAATCCTTATTTTCATTTTCTTCATTAAACCTTTAAATCTAGCCTCATTACAATCCTTATAAAGTCCTATTTAATTCTTGAGATGGGTGACCTTAATCTATTGGACATTAGTCACATAAGTCAAGTATATAGTTCAGTCCATTTAACTGGTATATGTATCCTTCATGAGGTTTTTATCCAAAAAATATGAGCCTTAGTTATATGGTTTAGTCCATTTGGAGTTTGAGTTGTATCCTAGGTGTTGGAATTCTCGTCTTTAAAATTTCTTGTAAAGTTGATGTATTATAAGATAATAAATAAGTGGACGAATAAATATTTTGATGGGCTTCTTAAATTGCTAAAAATCTCTTCCTGAACGTAATAAGATTTCTGCATCACACAACGAGGGGAGTAAGAGGATGAAGAAGATTGGTTTAGGTTACGAAGTCATTCATGTGTGCAAATATGGTTGTGCTTTATATTGGAAGGAAAATGTAGATTGTGACAATTGTCTTGTATGTAGTACATCTTGTTGGATAGATAAAACTACAACGAGTAAGAAAGTACCATATAAGGTTATATGGTACTTTCCTCTGATACCGAGGCTAAAGAGTTTTTACACTTGCAGACACACAACTTATGACATGAGGTGTCATTTGAAGGCTTATTAACAGAGCGAGAGATAATATGACATTTGTTGATGGCGAAGCATGGATGCATTTAGATACAAATCCCCTAGGTTTTTCACCGATCCGTGAAATGTATGATTGGGGTTGGCATCAAATGGTGTTAATCCCTTCAGCATGAGCTCTACATATATTGTATATGGCTAGTTATATTGACCACATAAAACTTACCCCCTAGGTAGTGTATGAAAATCCCATTTTTAATGCTAACATTGTTGATTTGCAGTTTGAGTTCTCTAGTTATGGATATTGATGTGTTCCTCCAGTCATTGGTTGATGAATTGAATGATCTATGGATAATTGGGGTTGATACATGAGATGTAGTCAATAATAGGGTGTTCTAAATGTGTGTAACACAACTTTGGACCATTAATGATTTTCCAACCCGATCAAATCTATCAAGTTGTTTTAGTTAGGGGTATTTAGCATGTCCTAATTATAATAAAGACACTCTTTCTATGATTTACCAGTTAACTAATTTTGCAATCCGAAAAAAATTGGTTAATAACGTAAGCCCTTGTCTTTCATGCCATTTCCTAGTATCTCATCATTGTTAATGCTATATGTAGCCTCATTAACATCCATATGTTCAATTATGATGTTGAACACTATAGTAGCATGGAAGGAGTATCTTTATTACAATTGGGATATGCTAAATACCCTGGACTAATTGCAATAAAGACACACATCCCACAATACTACAACATTGACTGAATTTCCCTCCTCCACATGGCCCTACCAATTTTTTCTTTGATATATCGTCATTGATAGTATTTTAGAAAAAACAATAGCGAATGAAATTGTGGGGAAATTTTTTTCCGCTACTTATATAACGGCAATAATGTCAGCACTAATACTCTTTGGGGACAACATTTTTTTAGAAATTTTAAGGTCTCCGATATTACTTTTAATGACTACTTGTTGTTCCTAATTAATCTTTTTCTTGTAGTGAATTGATACACATGTTATGTTATTGAGAAATATTTATCATTCATTTGGACTATACAATAATAAGATGACAGTTATTATAAAGTTAGGAATTTATGTTTTGGAGACGAAAATCTTAGGTCGTAGCAATGCAGGTCCTAAAGTTTTGCTATTTAAAATGTTATTGAGACCATCTAATTTGACATTGCCTTTTAAAGTTTAGTAGGAGACAATTCTTGTTGATTGCTTTATACACAATGTCAAGTAAAAATATTTAAGGTTAATGCTTTACTAACATTGACCTATTTTGGGAAAAAAATTGTATTTAGTTATGGACAATCATAAATTTGGTATCAAGAGTCACAAATTGTTGAAGTTAATTTACACACACACACCCCCCACACTCCAACAACAACAATGTTATTGAAAGTGATCCAACATCCAATTTTGTATTTAAAAAAGTGTTAGAAAAAAATAATTTAATTGTATCCACAATATATTTATATATCATTTCCTTATGTTATACATTCTGTTTATTTTTATTAGCTTATTATTAATGATTTTTATCCTTAGATAACTATATTACATTTTTGACTTAATCCCTCCGTGCATTGCACATATAAACAACTTATAAATAATAAAAGATGAGTAATAATATTGACACATTCAGGAGTGATCAACCTACGACGTGTGCAAGTGATCGTAGAGCAACCAACACCTCCAAGACTAGAATGAAAATCTGCTTGATAACTAGATTATTTTTATACTAGTATTGACTTCATTTAAGTTGATATGGTTTATTATTTATTTTAGAAAACTTGAAACATATCTTACTTCCTATCGCAATTTACGAGAATGATATTAAAATAAATTAAAGTAAATTAAAAAATATCAACGTACATGATTTTATTTCTTCTTAATTTCAACAAGTAGTTTTTGAAATGAATTATTGGATGCCTGCAATCTCATATATATATATATATATGTAGTAATTTATAGATTAGTAAAATCTGTTTTGGATTGACTCCTTCAAATATTGCTCGGGAGAGTTTCTAGCCTCGGAATAACGTCGTTTATAATGCAAAGCCTGGAAAACAAATAAAAATGAAATGTATGAACTCTCAATCTATTTCTTCCTTGGTCAAATGTTAAAAAAAATATATATATATATATTATATATCAAGAGAAAGAAGGCGTCTAAGTAGATTCAAACTTTCAATCTCTTGGTTGGAGAAACTAGGAGTATGTTAAATAAATAAATATATATACAGATAGGGAATATTTTAACTTGTAATTAACTATTTTGCACTGGTTTTTTTCTTTTTGACTTTTTTTTGCCCTTTATTCGGTAATTAGGGATAAAAATATTATTTATATATTTGAGACTCGGTTGGAAAATTTTCAATAGATTTGAATTTGAAAAAGTATTTTAGAAATTGTGTTTAAGTTTGAAGATTTTTTCCGACATAAAAATAGGATATTTGTTTCTAAATCTGCCTAAATATACATACATATATACATATATAAATACATTATAATACTGTATTTTTTTAAAAAGAAAAAACTCTTTATAAATGTTTGGGAATTATTTAAATTTTTTAAGAATTTTTTTCTTTAAGTTTCTGGAATGAGTAAAAATTTTAAGGGACGGTTTGAGTTGAGTCAAATTGGAGATAGAGATTTATTCCGAAAGTGGAAGTTAGGGTAGAAAATCGCAGTTAGCAAAAATGAAAAAATGAGATTGAAGTAGAAATGAATATGCATTTCAAAATTATAAATACATATACTCTATCCCACTCTATTCTCATCTCTAATGCCAAGTTTTCTGGTTCTAACTAGCCCGCAAGTTCACAGTTCTAATTTTATCATATTCTAGTTAAAGCATTTCGTAGAGTGTCACGGACAGGCTCACAACCGTCAGGAATTCCATTTTTCTAGAATATGATAAAATTATGTTACAGAGGCTCCACCGCCCGTGAACCTCCGGGCGTCTTCTTGTGTGGTGGTGGTGCTTTTTAAACTCCCATGTTTGTCTTTATATTTATACAGTTAAACATGACAAATTATCATTTCTTCTTACCTTATTTTGAAATTAAATTAGAAGTACAATATTTATATCGTAAATGGTAATATAAATAATAATCGTAAAAATGCATTTTTTTTTCAAATTAGATAAAAAAAAAATTAGGCAAAGGAAGAGAGCCTCACTCTTACTTTTTAATGGTTACCTCATTAACAGCTTAGATTTTATTAATATTTACATCGTATGTAAGAAAAATTACAAATTATTTTGTTCTTATAAAAAAAAGTTAATTTGTTATTAATTTTTTAAATAAAATTTTTCTTTAAAGAAAATTAAAATTTACTTTTTAATTATACCTTTACTTATTTTTTTTAATTATATAAATATTAAATATTTTATTATTTTTTGACAAAAGGTGGAAGTATACTTTTAATATTGCTTTTATTAATTCATTGAAAATGTCTGCCTTGTTAGAATGGTTTTTTTTTTATCACTATTAGTTACTGATTAATAGCTTCCATTTACATACATACATGGAAAGAAGTCAGAAGAAGAGACAATAACACATATATAAATATATAAGAAGTGTGCCCTTATTCCTTAGTAGCGTAAAAATAAATAAATAAGCACAGCTTTTTGCCCACTAGTCTGAAACGTCCAAAGTATGATTGCCAGTATGTGTTGCCTCAAATTTTGCAGAATCAATGCACTTCCCACTTGAGTGAGTTGGTCATAAAATCTTCTCCACCAAATAAACATTCCCTTAAAATGTAGGAACAAACTAACCAATCCCGCAAAAAAAAAAAAAAAAACTATCATTTTATGTAGAGATATATGTCATATATTGCCATTTCAACCTTCGAAAACCTTAATCGCAATTCTAATTTCTCGTCCCCTTCCTCATCCTTCATTTCATTGGCAATGAGTAGAGATACAAGTCTACTGCTTCAAATTAACTCTTCTTCCTATAAAGTAGACAACAACATTTCACCAGCTACGCATTCACCTAGCAACAAACACACACAGAGAGGCATACTATATAGCCTTGAATCAATGGCAGATGATAATAAGATGCCTTATATGAACCTAATGCAGCAATCCATGCAACACAAGGAATACTCAAAGAAGAACAAACCTACCATCTCCCCATCCCTCGGCGAGCTCCTTAAATGGGTAGGAGACTCCACCCCAAACCACGACCACCCCCTACAACAGGACGACCATCACATCCTTGCAATGACAGACACAGAGTCCGAAACCATACTTCCAAACGGACCAAACCCATTTATCCTTTCATTCCACAACTTAACCTACAGTGTCCGTATCCATAAAAAGATAACCTCCCCAGCTTTCTTCCGTTCAAAAACAGCCCCTAAATCAAATCCCATCCCCAGAAACACCAACCAAAAAATCCTGCTCAACGACATATCAGGGGAAGCACGAGAAGGTGAAATCATGGCAGTATTAGGAGCAAGTGGGTCTGGTAAATCAACACTAATCGACGCATTGGCAAATAGAATCTCAAGAGAGAGTCTAAGAGGATCCATAAAACTAAACGGAGAAATCATGGATTCAAATCTATCAAAGACAATATCAGCTTACATCATGCAAGATGATTTATTATTCCCAATGTTAACAGTTGAAGAAACGCTAATGTTCTCAGCTGAATTCCGATTTCCGAGAACAATCTCAAAATCAAAAAAGAAATCAAGAGTAGAAGCATTAATGGATCAATTAGGACTTCGTACAGCAGCCAATACAATAATCGGTGATGAAGGTCACCGCGGTGTATCAGGCGGTGAAAGAAGGAGAGTATCAATCGGGACTGATATAATACATGATCCTATTATACTCTTCTTAGACGAACCGACTTCTGGACTTGATTCAACTAGTGCTTATATGGTTGTTCGAGTCCTGCAACGGATTGCTCAGACCGGAAGCATTGTGATTATGTCGATTCATCAACCGAGCTATAGGATACTCGGTCTTCTTGACAGATTGATCTTTCTATCGAGAGGACAGACTGTTTTTAGCGGTTCACTTAGTAATGTACCTGAGTTTTTTTCCGAGTTCGGACGTCCGATCCCAGAGAATGAAGACAGGACTGAGTTTGCTCTTGATTTAATCCGAGAGCTCGAGGAATCCTCTGAAGAAGGCGCTAGTAGCTTGGTTGAATTCAATCAAGCATGGCAAGAAAAGAGGATTAAGCGCGCTGAATCCTGTACCGTAGCAGCATCACTTCGCGATGCAAGCATTTCAAAGGGGAAGCTAGTTTCTGGAGGTACTACAACAACAACGACATCATCGCTTCATGAAGTCACTAATAATCCAGATCCAACACCATCATCACCATCCTCATCAGTCTCAATATATGCGAATCCACTATGGGTCGAAGTATACGTTATTGGGAAAAGATCGTTAATGAACTCGAGGAGGATGCCAGATTTCATCGGGGTACGATTCAGTGCAGTTCTGATAACAGGAATAATCTTAGCGACAGTGTTCTGGAAATTAGACGATTCTCCAAAAGGTACACAAGAAAGGTTAGGTTTCTTCGCATTCGCAACGTCAACAACCTTCTACACCTGTGCTGAAGCCGTCCCTAGTTTCCTTCAAGAACGTTACATCTTCATGCGCGAAACTTCTTACAACGCATATCGTCGATCATCTTACGTCCTCTCTCATGCTATCATTTCAATCCCATCTTTACTTATCCTTTCCTTTACTTTTTCCGCCGTCACCTTCTGGTCGGTTGGATTATCCGGCGAATTCACCGGCTTCCTTTTCTATTTCTCCTTCATTGCTGCTTCTTTCTGGGCAGGTCATTCATTCGTGACCTTCTTATCTGGGGTAGTCTCTCATGTTATGTTGGGATACACGATTGTGGTTGCAATCTTAGCTTATTTTGTGTTGTTTAGTGGATTTTTCATAACACGGGATCGAATCCCTGTTTATTGGATTTGGTTTCATTACATTTCCTTGGTCAAGTATCCGTATGATGGCATGTTGCGAAATGAATTTGCTGATCCAAATAGGTGTTTTGTGAGAGGTGTACAGATGTTTGATGATACTCCGCTTCAAAGTGTGCCTGAGCTGTTGAAGATTGAGCTGCTGAAGAGTATGAGCAAGACGTTGGGTACTGATATTACTGGTTCTAGTTGTGTCACTAATGGGTTGGATGTGCTGAAACGTGCTGGGGTTACTGATTTCAGTAAATGGAGTTGTTTGTGGACTACGATTGCTTGGGGATTTTTATTTAGGTTCCTTTTTTATTTTACTTTGTTATTTGGGAGTAAAAATAAGAGGATATGAATGATGGAATTCATGTCAATGAGTAGTAATTTTAGGCCTATTAACCTATCATAAGAACCATGTTCAGAAACGCGAAGAAATAGTAACGGATTCTCTCTTTTGTTCAGAGTAAATTCCAACTAGACACAAATTACAAAATATTAGCCCCTCTACCCAAAAAAAAAAACTATTAGTTGCAGACCCACCTTTAAATGGACAAACAAAATGCCGAAATAGACATTTTTTGTTAAACAAATACTAAAATAGCTATTCCATTTATAAATTAATCAAAATAATCCTCATTGATAATGAATTTTGATTTAAATAAAGAATATTTTATTATCAGATGTATTTTATTAAAAGCCAACTTTTTTCAAAATGTTAGCCTTTTGTCACATGAGAAATTTAGCATAAACATGCCAAATGATATACATATTTTCTTAAATAAAATTTTCATCTAGTACACACCAAATAATTGGGAGTATTTTGCTAAATACAGATTTAAAATCCTATATTTCTCACATTTACCTTTTTCATCTTTGACCGAAAAAATTATTTCTCTCAATCTCTCTACAACCCTTCGTCTCTCCTTTTCATTTATTTTCTCTCTTCTTTATTGCCATTAGATCTTTGTTTGGTCTCCGTTCTTTCCTATTTTGCACCAATTTCAGTTATTTCTTAATATACATCTCAAATTTCAAATCTGTAAGGTATGTTAATTTTTTGAGCTTAATTTCTAAGTAATTGTAATATGGGTTAGACCGTATTAGATCACACACACACATATTTCTCTTAATATTGTATGTTATATATAATTATGCTAAAATTTTGCTCTAATTTTGGTTTATATTTTATGTGCCGAAATTCTGCTAGATTATTTTTAATTTTTAGGTTATAATTTCTGTTTAGAATTATGAATAATGTTGCTAACTAACTTGAATTTGTATTTTTTTTTACATTTATAAAAATTGAATATTCTGTTGTTAAAATGTGCACATGTTAGACATGGTCATCCGAAAACATTATTGAATATAAAGGTTAACAACATTTGTGATGTAATTTTTTTATGTAAAAAAAAAGTGTTGCAAATATGACTGAGTAGAGCAAATTATGATCAATATTTTGTATATCTTTAAAAATTGTAGATGCACAATATATATTATTATATTATTTTTATGTTTCAAGTATAGGACGAGTAAAATTTCATCGATTTTATAGTGGAATGTTAAACAAATGTCTGAGTCTAGAGAGCTTACATTTGAAGAAAAGCGTGATAAAGTTATATTTATTTCATCGTCTACTACTTTTAATGAGTTTATGAATATGATGTCTCAATGGAAAATTGTATCATGAATACATACTCATTCAAGATATTTGAGATATACTAGAATAAGATAATAGGGAGAAGTTTTCTCATTACGATAGATAGTGATGAGTCATTAAAAATGTTGATGGATTCAATGAAGGTATGATTTTTTGTGCAAATGTCCATAGAGATCAACCATTAAAGGCTTCAACTGTGCCATCTGACATTTGGTTCTTTCAAGAGTTTTCTCATTAATTCAAGACATAGATCATTCATACAACGTGGGAGATTTAAGTAGTTATCCTTATTGTACACCAAGTTAGCATCAATATTCCACTACACATTGATGACATGATGGATACATAGGAGTTTCATGAAATTTTCATTGATATCGAAGAAGAAGGATATGAAGATGTACCTATAAACACACATAGTGTTGTAGTGGAAGTTGAAGTTAATAGAATGTTTGAAAATGAGAATGCGGCTAAACTTATTAATGAGATAATTGTAATGTTTGATTAAAGAATTGATTCTAATTATGTAGAAGACATGTTAGAAGAAGAGTTAAGTAACGCTCTAGAATTTACTATTTAAAAATTTCATTTTATAGAAGATTTAATTACAGAAAATAATGGGTTTTACCACTATACTAAGTTTAAGTCTGGCATCTTCAACCATCATTTTTCTAAATGTTGGCTAAAACATTATCGTAGATAAATAAAATTTACAACGTAATAACAACATAGAGATTTCATTACAAACTACATTGTATAGGTAATTACAAAAGAACAAGTAAATCCATTTTAATATTACAAAAGAAGAAATAGCAAGTGACTTAAGAGTCTGACTAATATCTAGATCAAAAGATGCCAGGACTGTAACACCCCAAAATTCACTAATTTTTTTTTGAAAACAGAAGCAATTAAGATAGAAACACTTAAAACCTATAAATTCTGGGAATGTTACCGCCACACTTAGTACCAGACCGGTTCTCTCCGACCGTTCCAGTACCAAGTGCTAAGGCTAAAGAAAAGATTTACGTTAAATTCAAATTAACAATTCATAAAAGAATTCAAAAGATCATACAATAAAATCAGAGTACGCATAAACGTTTATTAGCACTTGTAACTTCCAAATAGAAATACGTTTAAACAAGATAGAACCCAATGGGTCAAATTCCAGATTGCCTACTCACTCAAGACAAGCCTGCCACCCCAAACAGTCTCTGATCTTAAACCTGCACAAGAGGTCTGCTCCCCACCATCAGTGGATCATCACAGGACCCATCAACCAAGGTAGTATCAGTACGGGTCCAGTACTGAGTAAGGTGACTTGATCGCTAAGGCCAACACATAAACACATAAACCATGCAGAAAAATAAAAGAACACAATCATAAATGCATATGATCAACCAAGCAAAGTACGTACAAAGGCCCAATTGTAGTCCAGATTAATCATTTCATTAATCTCTTATCAGAATTCAATTCACACCATGCCTTTTTATTAAGTCCATGTGAGCACAGGAACACCCCACTATTATTGCCGGTGGGCCGGTCACTTGCGGGACAAAGTCCACACCACTATTATTCGCCGGTGGATCGGTCACTTGCGGGACAAAGTCCTCACCACTATTCCTTACCGGTGGATCGGCTGGTTCCTGCTCACATGGTGTTCCATTGTAAGTAATTAGTACCTTTTAAATGTGTTGGCAACTATGATTTATTTTTATTGAGCTCGAGTCACCCCACTATTATATCCGGTGGGCCGGACACTTGCGGGACAAAGTCCTCACCACTATTATTACCGGTGGATCGGTCACACATAGGGTTAAACCCTAACCACTATTCCTAACCGGTGGATCGGCTGGACCCGGCTCAATAATCTTCCACTTTAAATGATTAGTGTCTTAAGTATCTTATTTAAAGGCTTTCACCAAACATGCACAAATCACCACACATCACAAATCATAACATTCCATAATTACACTTTAATTACCAAATGCACGTGATAACCCAAAACTCTAAGCAGCCTCAAAATCCATAGTTAACTACTCCAAACCCTAATTCAGTGTCCTCCGTACCCTTAATTTGCTCCACGTGCTATTTTCCATTCCAAGTGCTCAAACACCCAAATAACACTTACATGACCTTCCTTACATCCCAAATCAACTTTCCACACATAAATTTCATACCATACAGACATTAATCCCCCCATGCAAACCTTAATATCATCATACAAACCCTAATACCAACATACATCCATTAATACCACCAGGTAAACCCTAGATTCCGTCATATAAAACCATAAATTCAATCCAACCAAAACCAAAGATTCACCCATTCCAAACCCTTAATTCAAGCCATAAAGATTCTTCCATACCAAACCCTAAATTCAAGCCATAAAGATTCTTCCACATAAAATCATAAATTAGAATCTCCCAAGGAAAACTATAAATTGAAATCCCCCAAGCAAATCATAAATTAGATTCCCCCATCATGAATTAGATTCTCCCAAACAAATTATGAATTAACTCTCCCAATCAAATCATAACTTAAATTCTCCCATATAATATTATAAATTACATTCTCCCAAATAACATCATAAACTAAATTCTCCCAAACAAATTATAAATTAACTCTCCCAATCAAATCATAACTTAAAATTCTCCCATATAATATTATAAATTACATTCTCCCAAATAACATCATAAACTAAATTCTCCCAAACAAACCATAATTTAATTCTCCCAATCAATCATAAATTAAATTCTCCCATATAATATCATAAATTAAATTCTCCCAAATAGCATCATAAACTAGATTATTCCTTATAAAACCATAAAATTAGGTTAACTCACTTCCCTTAATCAAATTATTTCCCCGTCCTCCTTTTTCATCCTTCCTCTCACACAACCCGCATCGACTTCCTCACATACACAACACATATCATCATACATAATTAATACACATACCATGCACAACATACTTCAACTCCAAGTCATGCCACATATAAAATATTTAATAATAATAAACAATAGATACATAACATGCGAACACATAATACACATAAGCACATAAGAGGCCTTAGCACTCCTTACCTAAAACGACACCGGTCTTGGAGCACGGTCCTATTCCACTTGAGGGGTTTGACTGGGCTCACCTATTATAGGGAAAAAATACTAGGATTAGCTTCCTTCCTATACTACTATTAGTTTCTAATTTATCTTAAGTCTTGATTCTTAATTAATTATGCCCAAAACCACTAAAACATTAATACATACTATTATAATTTAAAGTAAAAAGGTGATATAAGGGTTTCTACCCTTTACCAAAATAAATTTATTAAAGGTAATAATAATAATAATATTTATTATAATAATAATTTTAATAATAACAAATTATTACTAATAGTAGTAATATTAATAGAAAACTTAATAATAATAATAATAATCTAAGCCTTAAATTTACAAAGTGGATTTCGAAACCTCCCCATTTAATGATAATACTATTTGAAATATAAAAAGATATTAATATTATAAATATACTTATTATATAAAGTTAATATGGTTAATAATAATAATATAATTAGTAATAATGTTAAAAATGCTAAAAATAATAATAAAAGGCAAAGCTACGAGACTTAATTAAAATTTTAGGTTTCTAATTCTCCTGAAATAATTGCAGTATCAAATAAATAATTATACTAACAATAATAATATTAATTATATTATTAATAATAATATTAAACATGTAATAATTACATTAAATAGGCAAAATTCGAGAATAATAATTTATCTTACTCAATAATACTCCCAGACTTGTCAACCAAATTTAGAAATTAAAATACAGTTGATAACCACAATAATAATAATAATTAAACTCGAATTAGCATTAAAAATTAGAATAAAAGCATAATAATTATCAATAAATCGAAATTAAGTATTTAAAAGTTCTAGGGTTTCACCTTGAGTTGGAGGGTATTGGTAGAACCGGCGGTGGTTCCTGGAGGTGGCTGGAAAAGTGATCTAAGAGAGGTAAAAATGAAGAAAAAGAGGGAAGGGGTAAGGAGAAAAATAAACTAAGCTTATGGTTCGGTGGAGGATACTTAGTAGAAGACTTTGAGTGGTTTATAGGGTGGCAGAAGCGGCGTATGTGGCGGCGGGCGGTGGTTTAAGGTCTCGGGGTTAAGATTTTGGGCGAGATGAGAAGCAAACTTTGCATGGTTATGGCAGCTCATTTAAGAAGAATCGAAGGATTTGAAGGGCTTAGTTAGCTAGAGGGAATTTCAGGGAAGAGATTGGTAGCAAGAGGAGGTGTTGAAGTTGGCCGGGGAAGGAGATAATGGCGTCTGATGGGGCGGTGGCTGGGCGATTCTGACTTAGGGTTTCGGAAGGAAGAATTCTCGACCACACTCACAACCAGGCTATTTAAAGGGTTTAGATGGGTTATTAGGGTTTTGGAGGTCTTCAGGATGGGTTTGGGTTATAGGATTTGGGTGGCCGGTGGCAGGAATCGACCGGCGATCATTTGGGTCGGGTCGAAGGTTCGAGAAGCTAGAGAGAGAGAATGAGCGAGAGTTAAGGATAATTGATTATTCCAAGCTAATGTGCGAGCCGAGAGGAAGAAAAAGAGAGGTGGCTCGGCCGGTCAAAGCTCTCGCAGCCGGTGCCGCCATTTTCGGCGGGGAGTTGCAGGCTGGCGTCGACGAGGCTGGGCAGGTGCGAGGGGCTGGGGGAAGAAGAAGGGTAAGGCTGGACCGGTTCGCGGGGGAAGAAGAAAGAAAAAGGGAAGGAGACCGGCGGTTCGGGCGTGGGGGAGGTGGCATTAAATGAAACGACATGTTTCGGTGGATGTGGAATCAAAACGCGGCGTAGAGAGGGACGGGCGAAGGAGAACGTCGCACGGGCGCGGGCTGGGCCGAGGGAAGGAAGAAGGGAAAAAGGATTGGGCCGCCGGAGAGGGCAGCCCAAACGGGGAAGAAGGGAGGAAAAGAAAAAGAAGAAAAGAAAGAAAAAGAAAGAAAAAGAAGAAAAAGGAAGAAGGAGGGGAAAAAGGAAAAGAGAAAAATAATTATTTTGGGTATTTAAATTTATTAAAATATTTGGGATATTTAAAAATTATAATATTTAAATCCCTTTTTAAGCTAAATTAGGACTTTTAAAATGTTTTTCATAAATTCCTTTTTAATTAGCAAAACATCCTAATTTTCTCTAATTAAATTATTAATATTAATTTGAAAATATTTTCTCCTTCTTATTTTAAATAATTATTTATTTAATTAATTTTCAAAATAAAATGTTTAATTAGCTAAAATACCCAAATCCTTTTCTAATAAAAATACTTATAAATTTCTTCTTGAATTTCCCTAGTTAAATATCCTTTTATTTTATTAAAAATAATTTATTTAAATAAATTTTCTAATAAAACCTCATTTAAATATAATTTATAAAATTAGAAATTTTCGGGGCATTTCAAGGACAACCAGCAAATAGTCCTAACTCTCAGCCTTCTACTAAAATCCATTATGCTAAATGTAACACCCTCCTAAAAATCATAGTTGAAAATTTTCGTTTAATTAAATCAAATACAAGTATGGGGGTGCTACTGCTGTGATCAGTATACGCCCAACCCCCGACCAGTCTCGTACCAGCCACAAGGTTAAGGAAAATTTTCACAAGAACATTAGGCACCCTTAAACTAGAGATTCATAGAAAACTAAAATGTTCGTAACAAGAGAATAAGAGTGCGTGATAAAAAGTTATGATTACCTGAATAAAGTACATAGTCAAAGTATCCAAGGGGATAATAGATACAATACAATAAAATGAAAACATAAGTAAAAGGAGATAAAAAGAGAGTCTGGTCTACATTGCTCTTGGACCCCCAAGCCAAGTTCAATATGGTCAACTCTCAGCCTCGCCCAATGCCTCATAAGTATCATAGGCATCGAAAATGACATCTCCTACTTGCACAAACTCAGCAAGACCCTCTGCTCGTGGGAATAAGCAGCATCCATGAAATGGGTAGTCAATACACTACGTAATGAGTAAGGTAACCATGCATATAAGGCCATACACAAAAGGCATATAATACAAGTAGGATCATACAGATAAATCATATAAGCAATGCAGATAGTAGAGGCTGTGTTACAGTCCAGTTAAACTTAATCATCAGATCTTTAGTCAATATTTCCATTGCACACCATTTTTATTATCAATTCATGCGAACATGGGAGCCCCACTATTATAGCCAATGGACTGGAAAAAAACCCATGTTAGAACGCATCTGATCACTATTATTCGTAGGTGGAACGGTATCCAGGGCACAAGGTACCTGGCCATTATTATTCGTAGGTGGACCGATCTGGCCCCGACTCTCATGGTATTTTACTACAAGTAGATAGTATTTTCCCATGGTTTAACATCATTAGGTTTGGTTTTGTTGAGTTCAAGATCCCTCACTATTATAACTAGTGGATCGAAAACATATAAGGCAGAATGCTCTTGACCACTATTATTCACCGGTAGAATGGCCTCTAGGCACCCGACCCCTGGCCACTATTATCAGTCGGTGGACCGGTCTGGGCTTGGCTCAAAAATATTTCTCTTTAAGTGGTTAGTATCTTATTCGATAAGTATTACCACTCTAGACATACATGTCCTTTATACTGATAGATCACACAATCCTTCTACTCCTATTCTCCCGAAAGGGCCCATCCCATATCTTAGGACTTCTGCGCCTCCTAATAGGTCCAAACATCCTTTCCTTCTTCTCCTCACATACCACAAATACCCAAGTCCTAGGTGTGTGGGTTGAGACACACTTTTCCATACCTCTAAGTCAACTCAATATCACCATCTAGGATTTTCCTCTGGAAAACCCTAATTTGGCCTACATGGTCCAACCTCCCTCTATCCCACACAATTCATGCTCCTTTGTCCCCAACTCATCACCTCACTTAGATTTAATCCCAATCCTCCCACTTTACTTCCCATTCTGCACATGTAACCCTAAAATCCTAGTTGGTCAGCCCAAACCTTAGCACCTCTTTTTTCTCCTTTGTTTTTCCCTATCACACATTCACCCTCCATGTGACATCCTTCCACTCTTACCCCATATTCCAATATATCCATTATTTATTCCTTCCACAATCTCCTCCACTTAGGGTTTTCCTCCCAAACCCTAACGAAGTTCCCCATGCACCCTTATACCAACCTATGTACTATTTTTCACCCATGGACTCCAATCACCTAAAAAACTCTTCTCTTACCTTACTTAAATCTCAAGTCAAAATTTTCCACGTAAGGTTCATCCCCATGCAAAGACTAACCATCCTATGTAAACTCTAGACATCCCCATACAAGATTCACTTCACTCTCTTATTTTGTCCATATTGTCCTTTTATTTGTCCCCTTATAGGTCTTAAGATAATTAAGCCATTCTCACTTCCCTCTAGTCAACTCATTTTCCTTTTTATTTTTCATCCTTTCTCCCCATTCCATATCTTTAAGGCATCTTAACATGCATGTCTTATAGAGAAACATTAAATAACACCACAAGCACAACATACATATCATTTTACACATGCCATAATAAGAACACATAAACACACCTTAACTCCATGCTACAGTACAAGTAAGTGGTCGTAATACATAAGGTACACAAACATATCATAACACATGGCATACAAAGCACATAACACACATAATAGGCCTTAACTACATCCTTATCTAAAACGTCACCGAGCTTGGAGCACACTCCTATGCTTCCTTAGGGTTTGGACTTAGTTCACATGTAAGAGGAAAATACTAGGGTTAACTTCCCTCTTACCAACATCATCATTATTTCATACTTTAACTTTATCATAACCTAGTATTAGGATTAATAATAATAATAGTAGGTTCATTAGTAAAAATAAGGGTATTATTCTTAAAGTAGCTAATTATGCTATTATTAGTCAAAATAATGTTAGGTAGTTATATTGGTCCATGTCAAGGTATTATTAACAGTATGAACAATACTAAATATAATAATTTTAATATTAACAACAACAACAACAACAATAATAATAATAGTTATAATAATAATAATTCAAATAATGATAATAATAATAATACTAATAGTAATAAAAATAATAACAACAACAACAATAATAGTAATAGTTCGAATAATAATAATAATAATAATAATAATAATAATACTAATAGTAATAATAGTGCTGGCAACATCAATGTTAATAATAATAATAATAATAATAATAATAATAATAAAATAACAATTAAATTAGTTATATTTAAGGGTTAGGAAGGTTAGGGGGCACAACCTAGTGGTGGTGGCAGCACACAGCGGCGACGACGGTGGAGGAGGAAGTGAGGGTTAGAGAGGTGGCTTTTTAGGCTAGAAGAGAGAGAGAGAGAGAGAGAGAGAGAGTAAAATGGTGGTTGTGGTGGTGGTTGGTAGGGCTGTGCAGAAAAACTGTGATCTAAAAAACCAATCTGGTATCCAAAAAAACTGATCCAAAATTTTAGATATCCGATCCGATCAAATATAAGTTTGATCAGAGCGAATATCCAATCTAATTTTTTAGTGGATAATTCGATCAACCAAAAATATCTGGTTTTAAGAATAACCTAGTTATATTTAGATATAAGTTAATTTATAATCTTATTTTTTTCCTTTCAATCTTCAAGTTTGGATTATTATTATTTTTTTACTATAGTACATAAGTTCAAAAATAATTTACTAAACTAAAGTATAAAATAAACATTCACATTCTATAAATAGTCAAATAGGTCCTGACCCACACATGTGCAAGCACTCAGACTAGAAAAAAAACTCCTAAATTTGCTGAGCCTCTTAACTTAGGTCGTCCCACGGTTCTAGAGTGTCATTGTTCACAAATCTTGATCGCTAATTTTTATGCATATGATTAATCATGTAATATATATCTTTTTGTATGCAAGTTGAATAATTAAACAAGTGTTTCTATAGAAAAAAATAGTTATAGATTATATATGTAAATTTAATAATCAGATGTTTTTTTCAATAATCGTATATATCCGAAATCCGATCAGATATTTCGGATATCCGGAGTATTCAAATGTGAATTTGGATATAGGATATTGAATATCCGGTCGGATCGGATATCCTAAAAAAATATTCATTCGGATGCGGATATCCGACAACGCACACCCCTAGTGGTTGGATTCTCTAGGTTGAGAGGGTTGAAGTAGTGGTGGTGGTTGTTGTGGTGGCCGAGGGTGGTGGAGAAGGAGGAAGAGTGAAGAGGGGGAGGTAGGGAGAAAGGAAGGTAGGGGAGGTAGGGGAAGCTTTGATGAGTGGATTAGCTGGTAAAAGAGGCGGTGGTTGCGGTAGAGAAGGTGGCGCAAGGTGGCAAGAGGGGCAGCGATGGGTACAAAGTGACAGGTTGAGCAGCTAACTTTGCACGGTTGGGGCGGCTCATATAGGGGGAAATAGAGGTGGTGAGTGGTATGGTTTAGCAAAGGGTAATGTAGGGAAGGCCATGTTGGGCACAATATAAGAACATGGCATAGATATATTGGGGAAATTATACGATCATAAAATGGTCACAACTAATATAATCAAAAGAAACACAAATATCGAGGTAGGACACTAAGGTAGCTACCGAAACAATAATCCATATGAATTCCAGTTCTGTAGTAGGGCACTAAGGTAACTACTAGATCAACCCATCCAAATCAATTCCAGATACCAAGGTAGGGTGCTTAGGCAAATACCAAACCACATACCAAATAGTGCACAATGACAGCTACCAAAATAATGATCTAGAATAATCCATTAATATTTTCATGCAATAATTGTTTTCAATTTTAATTACTTGAGGGATACACTAATAACCCATCACCAGCCATACCAGCGCACAAGGTAATACGATATCCTCTAACCATCTAACCATCCAACCTAGAGGCATAACAATACTCTGGTCATACTGGTGCACAAGGCAACACAATACCCTCCCAACCTAGGACACGTAAGTTTAAGCATCGATATCCCCTATAGGGCCTATAAGTCACATATAGAGTAGACTCAGGCATAATTGGGGCACAATAGTATATTAGTGAATCAAAAAAACTAAGGGTTCATAACTCGTCTCTAGGGTAGATATCCCTAGAGAGAAACCATTCTAAAACTTGAGGTCTTCCATTTTAAATATTAGTATATTTATAAGGTGATCACATGTTGCACAATTATTTCCATTTCCATAATTATCTATTTTCCTTTATTTTTAATTATTAAGGTAAACCCTAAGGTCATTGGTCTATGTCAAATTTAAAGCCAACACTAAGGTCAACATACCAAAAGTCTAAAGCCATTCTACATTTAATTATTCACAAAGATGCATTAGGTTAAAAATGACCAAAGTGCCCCCAAAACCCTAATTCCACTATTATATCCAAATTCCGAATCAAATATCATTATTACAAGAAATTTTTCATAAAAAGGATAAAAGATAATAATTTATAAAAAATTTAGCACATATGTAAAGTTTACGATTTAGCAATTGACTATATTTTCCACTCTTTATGTATTTAGTGAGCTTCGTTCACAAACCCTATTTATGCATTTATAATACATTATATATTCCATACAACACATACATGCATATTTATGGCATTTAATATGGCAACTAACATCCTGATGCATATGAGGAGGCATTCTTAACACTAGATCATGTGAATAATAATTATCATATTCTAACTCTAATCATGTACGCATGCTTTTATAATATCAACCCAAGCTACCATGCAATGAAATTCATGGAACATTTGTCATGGAAATTACATCATAACTTAACAAGTTTATAAATCTTATGAAAACCCTAGACATTCATACGTTAATCATTCAACAAATTACACATGTGTATATGATACATCGAATATATGCTAATTATTTAATATAGTACTTTCATGTTTCACGCTTATTCATCATACTTGCATCAATAATGTATATCTTCAAAGTGTGATACATACATATAACCTTTTAAAACTCATGAATAAATCATACCCTAACAAATATATCTTATTAGAATGTTACGATTTACTTCTTATCCAAGTAAGGAATTAAATCAAGATCCACCAAACTGTAGTCTCTACTTAAACTCTTCAAAACCCTTACATCAATACACAAATATATTATCATATAATAAAATACATCAATAGCTAAGAATTCCTTAAAACTGATGAATGAGAGGGTTAGAAAATAACCAAAAGGTAAATCCCTCAAGGTAATAATGAAGTGGGGAACAAGACACATGAGGAGGTGAAAACGGTGGAGGAGCTAAGGAAAAGAGGGAAAGCTTCGGTTAAAAAGGCTGAAGAGTGAAGGGGAGCGATGATAATAATGGTTGGTGCTAGGGATAGGATAATGACATCAAGGGTGAAGAATAAGGGATAAGAAGGGGTGCTGCAAAAAAGGTCAAAGAAGGGGGGATAGCTTCGGTGATAAAGGGTGTAGGGTAAGAGGGAAGGTTCGGCTAAAATGTCCAAAGGAGAGAGAGTTGGACTTTGGTGGATTTGGCTGAAAAGGAGGAGGGGAGGAATGAAAATTTTGGTTGAAGGAGAAGGGAAGAAGTGGTGGTTATAGCTAGTGGTCGGGTAAGGAGGCCGGTGGGGGTTGGCGTTTGCAGAATAAAAAGTGGTGGTGGAAGGAGCAAGTGACGGGGAAGAGTGGAGGGGAGAGTTTTATGCATAAAATTGAGCTTGGGTGTGGTAGGAGATTACAGGTTCCTCGTGGGTTTTTGCCACAAAATAGGAGGGATAGAAGTGATATAATAAGGGGGTGGTGTTTAAGGAAAATAGGAGAAAAATCAGGAAAGGAAAACATGGGGGAGGAGGGGAGGTATGGCACATGAGGTATGGTGTGAAGGTTCATAGGGTAAGGTAAGGGTAGAGTGATGGGAATGGAAAATATAACATAGGTTAGAGGATAGGTTAGGGTAAAATATCGAGTACAATTAATCAGGTTATTGGGTTAGGTTTATTCGATGAAACTAATACTAATTAAGATCCAACCTAGGTTTGTAATTTAATACGCCCCCTCTAGTATATTTTAACCTAGTTAAATTTTTATATCTAATAATTAGTAATAATATTACATATATTAAAAATATATTTATTACCTAATATCATAAAATAATTATTATAACTAGTACACATAATTATTGGTTATAATTAAAGTTTTTAAAAATGGGGTATTAAAAGTTAGTAGAAAAAGAGTTACACAAATTAGATATCAAGGCGTGTCAAGAGTTTTGAGAGTGTGTGCATCATAATTTTGTTGATCTAAAATATGCCAAACAAGATATCATTGTTGTTAAAATATGAGTATGTTCATAATTTTAAACACTACTCACTTTTGGTGAAGCTACCCCACAAGACAGATCAATCACCAAAGATAAGATTTTAGGTATATTATGATAAATGTGCTTGGATATTGCAAGAACGCACTATAAATGATTATTTGGGGAGGATAACTATCACATCATACAATGGTCTGCATTAATGTCTCCTTAAGAAACTAAATCATGATCATTTGAATTTAACATCCAATTTTATTGCCTCTAAAACAAACCTAGGTAGAGTATTGATTCTAGCAACCTTGATTGTGGGTAACCTAAGAATAATAGTAAGAGAAATGGCTTAATTTTGAAAATATTAACCAAGATGTAGCATCGGTATTGTATATATGAATCACAAGATTTTATCCTTGATTTTTGGATGTGCCAATCGTAATGTTATTTTAGGGAATTGTACTAAAATTGGTAGATTGATGAGACATTAGAGTGAAGTTATGACCCATAGGTGAATTAGGGTTTTATAGGACATTATAAAAAGTAGCATCAAAAAATAAATGGCATTATGATGGAATATGCTAAGGATGAGAAGTCGATAATATTGGGACTCATTAGGTTTTGGTGACATGTTTGGGTAGCTCCCAATCTTAAGCATGTTTTGGGTCATTTCATGATTATTCTGTGGGAAATAAATATGGCATGATAATCATTAAGGTATTTACATACAATTTATTTCATGTATAATATGTTAGAGTGTTAATTGAGTATGTCACAAGTTATCTAAGAAAATGGTTTGAGATGTTTAAGGAATCTAGGGATATTTTGGTTAGTTTTGGGTTATATATAGAATTTTGGTATGTCTAGAGTGATATTGAATTAAAATATGATAAGTATGTTGCGTGAAATATTTGGATTAAATTATGAGTAGCATAAGGCTAATAAAATGTGAAATCAACTTACTTAGGAAATAGTAACCCTAGAGATATACTCATTAACGAATGTGTGAGATGTTAGAGTTATATATTAATTTTTGGATATGTTACTAATAATGATATTTTATGATGGTGTGTCAAATTTAGTTGTTTGGTGAGTTTTATAGGAGAATTTATGCTTGTCTTGTAAAATTAGGGTTTTGCTGGTGCATTGTGATCCTTTTTACCTTAGGGAATGAGCTAAAATACGTTTGGTTTTGTTTTATATTCCTTGTATATGAGTATGCATGATGTTATTGAGATGACCAACTTGTTTGATAATGCACTAATAAATAAAGTGAAAGATTTCTAACTCAAAATCGGTTTTACCAATCTATTATATAGGATGATAATAGTGGCCAAAAGTATTATGTCCTAGGGTTGTACTAACCCCTTCTATTAGACGAGAACAGTGGATAGGAGTGATATGTTCTGGGGTTATTATTGTCGATTCCGTTCAACCAGTTATGAAAAGTAGGGTCACTAAACTGAAAAAAACTAAGTAATTGAAAATGTATAATCACCTACTATGGAACTCTTGTGGCTCCTCTCTTGAGCCACCTTGTGTCATTATTAATATGCATGTATAGTTATTTCATTTAACCTTATATTCTTCATGTTTCTTTTTCTATTGACGTGTATTGTTATCTTACTTGGTACATATTGTACTGATCATCTTTTTTATGGGTATTGATCATTTCCATGAATAGATACCACCTTATTTTGCAGTGATTATTGATTGATGCTTTAATATGATTGCCAGTGGAAAATTTTTATTCATATTGGTGTTAGAGTATGGTTATCCAAATATCTCTCAATCTCTAGACTTTTAGTCATCTATTTTCTATTGCATCTATCCAAATTAAGTTGGTGTGATTATTTTTAAAACAAAGTAAGTTGCTAAGGAATGTCGCTCTCGACTTCCCTGTGGTTCTCAAGTGGGATTTTTTTTTATCTCATCCATAGTGTCTTACCCACAACCTTTGAGTCCTAAGGGCTCTTCTTATTCTCTTACCTATTAAAGTAAGTCATTTGTAACATTTGGGAGGTTTGATGATGCCATTTGACTTTTCCGATGCAAATTATTCCTCTAGTGTTTGTTGTCTTTGCCTATTGTATATGATTAAATGCTTTTTTTTTTAGTTTTAAGGGCTCCATCTATGTCAATTTATAACCTTGTGTAGCTCTTCAATATTTGTGATGGCATGATACTTCTTACTTTATTATCATTTAAAACAAATGAAGCTTGTTTTACCCCCTTATTTTTTTACTTTCTTTCTTTTTGATTGGTAGTATGTGATGTAGTAACTAATAATTTTTTTAAATATATATTTTTGATGGCTTACTGTAATTACCTTATATTTTAGATTTTAGTAAATATGACTTAAGGTATTAAGGAAATCAGTAGAACTAAGCATGTTAACTATTTTTACTTAAATTAACAATTAGTTATTTATTAACCTATATATGCTATAGTTTCCTTTCTTGTACATTGACCAGAAGGCTCCCCGTAATGATATAATGAGCTCCTTAATTAGTCAAGTAGAATTATGCCAAGAAGGAACATACATACGCCTGGTAATAGAAGGAAGTTAAAAGAGTACCAAGTAGCTAGTTGGGTTAGCTAGGGAGTCAGAAGCCTAATTTTACTACCACCAAGAGTCCCTCTTCCTAGTTAATTCCCTCATTTACAATAGCAATTAATGCTAATTATTAAAACTAGTAGTAATGTTCGTATATTTATCAATTTAAATCACATCTCTACTTTACATGTTAGATAGTATTACATAGTTATGGTTGTATAAAGTTTTTAAAATTTAAGCTACTTAATTACTAAACTTTCATCAATTTGTTGTGGAAGTACAATCTTATACATGTTGAGATTTTCTTCCATGTTTGAACACTGATGTATTCTTCCATGTTTAATTAGCTAAAAAATTATGTACTCATTTGTTGTTTTCCCTCAAGATATATATTGTCGAAGAGTTAAAAGTTAATTAGCTGATTATGATAAGTTATTATTATTTTTTAATTTAAAAAACAAATTATATATGCTATGGACAACACATCATTAAACACTATTTTCAACCCTATTTAAAATTATCCTAATTTATTTTCTGTCTATCTTAATAATTTTATGTTTTCTGTGTTTAGAGTGGATAGGGAAATTGAGACATATTAACGAGTGAAAAGCATCAGGTTGAAAGCACAAAGATCATATATTATAAGTATTGACTTTTATAATTGTAGTTAGAATAGAGGTTATGGGATCGTAGGTAAGTTAGGATTGATAACTAAACCATTATTATTATTTTTCATTATTTTTAAATATTAGTAATATTTAGTGGGTGGTTGTGTACGTAAGTGGCCGATGATGATAATGTTTTTAAGCTCGTTGATATTATTCTTAGATGCGACAACATTGAACTCGTCCTCTTATCCTTAGGTGCTCCTAGAGGTACAACACAACTGCCCTTGAGACTAAATGAAAATAGTCTTTTTCATAAAAATTATTTTAGAAGTTGGAACATGGATTGAATAGTTTAAATCAGCCCAATCCATGGACCATGCCCATGTCCACTTTCTAGGTCATGACTTGGCCTTAACTACAAGGCAGTCAGACCATTTGTTTTACCCTTCCCTAACCCTCACCCCTCTTCACATGGTAAGTCATGTCCCTCTCTCTCTTTAGAGGCATTCATCTTCTTCATTTTTTGATCGTTCTCTTGTCCATCTCTTCCCCTTCTTTTGATTTTGAAAATAGAAGCTAGAGAAATTAATTCTCTCTTTCCTAAAGTTTGAGGGCATCTATTTCTTTTTACTATTGATTTCTTTTGGCTCATCCCTCCCCTTTTTTTGATGAGTGTTTCATCCCTAAGAACAATATATATATATATATATATATATATATATCTTATGTAACGTGGTTGATGATATGAAATCTGAGGTTAAGTCATTTTTCTACTAAAGTGTCAATTATGATGACAAGTATAGAGATTACTCTGGGTTTAAAGAGAATAATTACGTTTTCGTAACCTCATTTGGTGAATCAATTATGATTCTACTACTAAAGTTTAAAGTCAATGGCATTTGGTGTGGAATAACTTTCTGCGTTGGATTATATGGTACATCAATAGTATTGTCGGTATGTCGTTGACTCATTATGGTGTATCAAATTCGTGTGGGTGATCTTTGATAGCAGATAATCTAAGTCTAGTTTTGGTGCACCCACAACCAGATTGATTATAGGTGGTCTACTTCTGAATCGAAACTCATTCATTAATAAATGTAGGAGTATTAATTTCTATAATTTTAGCCGTAATTATTATTTTAGTAAATCTTCTTAATAACTAAGATCTATAGAATAAAATATGATTTAGCTTTACAAAAAGAAAAAGTATATATTGCCACATTAATGAATAGTTTTTTCTAACAAATAACTTTTGCCGCCATTGTTAACTTTCTATTACAAAAAAAGAAAAAGAAGAAGAAGAAAAACTTGCCACAATTGTTGAAATTTCATTGTGACAAAATAACTTTTTCATAATTATATAATCCAATAGTAACAAATAAAATTATTGCACAAAGATTATATGAAGTGACCAATAAAATATATGCTAATATTTTTTGTGGCTAGTATATAGTGGCTATTTTATAGCTAACTTTATTTATAGACAAAAAAAACCTATTGCAACAAATTTTAAAGCTAGAAAATTTTAATGCCGTTGTAAATCATAAATTTTGTAGCAGATGTGTAGTGTTTGCATGAAAGGTTTTTGTATCACCTTCTTCACACAAGGGGTGTATATTATGCTGCACATGTCTTTTTGAAACCCTTTAATCAACAACAAAAAGCTCATGACATGTTTTGATAAATGATTGGCAATTGTTGTTGTTTTTTTTTTCTTTACTTTAGTTAAAAAGTTGTATGCATTAATATTAGGTTGACACTTTTTCTCAAATAAAACCTATGACAAAGTAATTACTAGAATTAATTAATAGATTTACTTAAATATAAATACAATGTATAACTAAAAATGGTCAAGAAAAAAAAGCAATATCAAAATTTAATTGCTAAAATACAATATATATATATATATATATATATATATATATATATATATATATATATATATATATATATATATATATATATATATACGAAATAGATATGATGATTATCAAAAGTTAATTACATTACCAATTTTTTGTTATACTTTGGCATTTGCCAAATGGTATAGCTAAGAAGTTAATTATACATGTATGCAGTGATTGCTGCATCAGTTGTTAATTTATTTTTAGTAGTTGTAATATGTTTCCATAAATTATAGATTCCAAAACCTAATTTTGTGATAAAACAATATATATTGAAACCAAGAGATGTGTCTTAGAGCACGTCTGACAATAATAGGGGATCTAAGGAGTAGTTTATAATCACTTAGTATGGTAAACAAAGGAAGGTTTCAACGGGTAGCTTAATTAAGAAAAATAAAAGGGATTTGGGTAGTAAAGGTAAGAGCATAGGAAAATGTGTACATATCTCTCTATCACAAACAAGGTTGTTAGAATCTAGATTCTAATTAGGATCGACTTATAGACTTAGGATTGAATTATGGGATCATAAGATCCTACAAAAACCATAATAATATGAAACCTACATACTTAAATGATATATACTAAAATAATTTTTAAGTTAAAAGAGCACAAATGTTACACTCATAAGCTTTTCATATAAACACTGATTAAGTTGTAGTAACTTACAAATAACACAAATGATTGAAGTCATATTAAATATTAAGGAGTATATTAATTCAAAAATATCATAAATAAATTGTGAAATGAAAAATAAAAATTACAATGAGATTATGGTTAGCGATATAACATATAACTCATTGTATTCAAAATATATAAAATTGCTAACCTTAATAAAAGCACACAAAGAATAAAGAATACAAATGATAACGAAGGAAATAATGAGAGGACATAATTTTCTATCATTTAAGAGAATAAGACCCAAAAAAAATTATTTTGGCTTTTAAAATTTTAGTGACTTAAAGATAGTGCACATATGTTAAGTTACTATATGAACTATATGTATACTATAAACTAAATATTGTTTGTATTTATGAAGTTAAGATGACCATAGTTAAGAAAATAATATTAATTTTGAATTCAATAAAGTTTAATAATTAATAATTTTGTAAAGTTTAATATCTTTATTTTACCATTTAGATGGGGATCATATTCTTTATCAACATTTTACTTCAACAATTGACTTCATTATCTTATTGGCATTTTACTCATTTATTATTATTATTATTATTATTATTATTATTATTATTATTATTATTATTATTATTATTATTATTATTATTTCTTTTTGATTCAACTCATTTTCAAGACATATTACAAGATAATATAGGGTTGATAAATAGAGAATTAAGAAATAAATATATGTGGAATAAGAGAAGAAATAGACTTAGAGATAAATAAATAAAAATTATAGTTATTATGTAAAAGTATAGGATTTTACCTAGAATTATAAAATACTATATCTACACGGCTTTTTTAAGATTCTAACTAGGATAATGGATCATGTTGTAAGTTTTGGATTAGAGGATCATAGAATTGCAAGATTGAATATATTCTTGATTAGTATTATTAATTATCACGATTTATATTATAATGTGTGACTACCATTGTTAAAGACAAATAAATAAAGAAACACTAGCTTAACCTCCATTTAAAAAAATTTAAAAAAAAATACCTAAAGTACCATCATTAATAATTAAAGTTTCTCTTAAGGAGTGTTAAAAATTTTTGTTATTGTTAGCTATTGATTGTAGCGATTGACCGCTTTTCCATATTTGGAAGATAAGATTACTAAAATTATTGTAAACTTTGAAAACATTTATCATCAAAAAGCTTTTCCAAACTCCTCGAATAACTTTATTATAAAATATCATAGAAGATACTAGTAATTTGAATCATTTTGTCAGAGAAAAAATGGATCACATCAATAAAATGAAACAATATCTATTCAATAGATGATTTTCCTACCAACTTTTCAATACCTATACCATAATAAAGGTTATATATAGGAGATAGGTATAACATGTTGACATCATACTGAGTCAATATTTTTTTCAAAAATAAATTCAATTATCTCTCATTAGGATTATTAGAAAAATAAAAAATTATATGATAATGTTTCTAAGATTTTTCTCTATAAATTGATACCCTTATTTATATACTTTTAAATTAAAAAATAATTTTTATGCATATTTTACATTTATTGTATTGGTGTTTCACTACCCTATTTTTATTAAATATTTCACAACCACTATATATATAAATATATATTTTATCATACATTTAAGTATCTTTCACCATTATTAAACTAATCTTTCACCATCAATGAATTATTTTTTTACTAGCGAGTTGATTTTTCACCATTATTCTATATAAAAATAATTTTTTACCACTAATATACTAACCTTTCACCACTAATATACTTATTTTTTATTACTAATGCATTAATTTTGAATGAGCTAATTGATCTTTCACTACTAATGTATTTATCTTTTATCATTGATTTATTGATCTTTCACCACCAATGTATTATTTTTCAACAATACATTAATTTATTATTATTAAATATATTGAATTTTTAACACCAATATATTAATTTTTCACTAGTAAATTGATCTTTTGCTATTATTATTCTACTTAAATTGATTATTTACTACTAATATTTTGATTTTTTTTTTACAAGCGAGTTAATCTTTCACCATTATTCTATTTAAAAATGATCTTTAACTATTAATGTAGTAATCTTTTACTACTAATATACTAAACTTTACTATTCATGTGCTGACTTTTTAGTAGCAAATTAATCTTTTACTATTATTCTAATTAAACTAATCTTTCACCATTAATACTTATTTTTCATTAGCGAGTTGGTATTTTACTATTCTTTTATTCTTTTATTTAAAAATAATATTTTGCCATTAATGTATTGATTTTTCATGACCAATATACTAATTTGTTACCTAAAAATTGATGTTTTATCATTAATATAATGATATTTTACCACTAATGTATTAATTTTCATTACCAATGTATTAATTTTTCACTAGAAAACTAATCTTGTATCATTAATATACCGACTTTTCATGACTAATATACTTATTTTTTTACTAGAAAATTGACCTTTCATTATTAATGGAGTAATTTTTATACCACTAATGTATTAATTTTTTTTACTTAAAATTGATCTTAATCACTAACATATTGACCTTTCATCACTAATATGCTAATCTTTTACCAACTTGTTTATATATTTCAATTATTTTACTTAAAACTAATCTTTCACCACTAATATTATAATACACCAAAAATTCTAAAACCTAGAATTTAATAATTAATCCTCATTTAGGATAATTTAAATTTTAAGTTATTAATTTAAAATTTTTTTAGACTTTTGGGTGTATAAAAATGGATATAATTATTTAATAAATTAAAATAATAAATTTTTTATTTTATCATACTCATTGTATTTAAATAATGTTCCAAACTAATATTTTACTAAAAATTACCTTCTTAAATTAATATATTAAATTTTAAAGAAATTAATTTATTAAACTAATTTATCAATCTAAATAATTAAATACCCTTATTTAAAAATTTATTTTATTTTTTATTTTCCCTTTTTTCCTTTTCCTTTTTTTTCCTCCTTTTCCTTCCTTTTCGTTTCCACCTTTTTCCTTTTCCTTTTTCTCCTCCATCCGGTCAGCCTGCCTTCTTTCCTTTCTTCTTCTTCCTTTTCCCTACACCGAACCAAACAACACCCATGCCTGCACTCACACGCTTGTCAGCCTTCCCCTCTGCACCTGCCATGGTAGCCCCACCTCTCCCTCTCTCCTCCGTCCCTTTCCCTTTCATTTTTGAGACAAACATAGCCCCTCTCATGTGCATATTTTCTTTCCTTTTTTTCCCTCTCCTTCTCCCTTCCACCATGCACCCCAACTCCCTACAGTTTGCACCACTTAGCTAACCCTGCCTTCCCTCATTTCCTCTTCCTTTTCTTCTCCTTATCTCCTCTTTCTCTGCCCATTTTCAATATCCCTTGAGCTCCCCCCTTTTTTTCCCCTATAGAACCCCTCTTTTCTCCCTTATTCCATTCTTCATCTACTCCTTTTTTTTTTGCTCTGCCACCCTCAACCACTGCCTTTGTAGCTCAACTGACCACCATAGAAACCCCTGGCCTCCCCTACTACCTCCCTACACCACTCAACATCCACCACTTGCCCCCTGCAACCACCTTCCTCTTTCTTTCTCCTTTCTTATCCTTCTTGACCTCCACCCTACACTATCTTCGTGTGCCATCATCTCCCCTATTTCACCACCACCACAGCCATCCCTCAACTACCTAGCACCTCCATTACCACCACCCTACCTCACCTTGGCTTAAATTTTCCTACAACCCCTCCCTCCTTCTCTCCTTTTCCTTTCCTTATTCTTCTTCTTCTTCTCCCTTCCTTGCACCCATTTTTCCAGCCTTACAGCCACTATTTCCACATCCCTAAGCAACCAATATTCGACCCCTGACTACTACATGCACCCATACTCCCTCCTTACACCTAGCCACCACCCTCACTCCCGTCCATAAGCCCTCAATCGAACCCCTAAAACCCTTATCCATGCCAACCTTCCCCCTTTCTCCCATTCCCTCTTCGACCCTTATTCCCTCTTCATTTTGTGCATGCAGCTCACCTTGCTATGTAGTGTGAGTGCTGCTGCATTTACTTGAGCAAATGTTGGTAATTTTAGAGGTATAAAATTGTTAGCATTAATATTTATTGATTGAGATTTTGATAAAAATTTATTCTTTTAATTTTCTACTACTAATATGTAAATTTTGGGTATTATTTTTAGGTATAATTTTTTTAATCAAAGCTTAAACTTTTAATCGGGGTATTGTTAAGGTTTAATTATTGTTGAAAGTGAAATGATCATTATACCTTACTAAAATGTGTAGTTATATGTATGTTAACACATTAGGATTTTTTATTATGTTGTGTGCATATTATGTGATGTTAAGTATATTATGATTTTTAGCATATGCTGGTAGATGAAATAAAAAGCATGCTATATTATGTGTTATTTGTAGAAATGATAGTTAAGGAATGACCCTTATTGTTATTAATAATGTTAAATGCATGTATATGATATGATAAGCTAATGTGGTCATTTGTAGCATAGATGATGTTAATATGAGCTCTAGAGATATTTTAGTAATTTTTCTTGTACAAAATGTGTGGCCTAAATAAGTATGTATGGTAGGTGATAATAAGTATTAATAATAAGTAATAATAGTCGGTGGTGTTCGATGATGTATATGGACCATGGGTGTTATTGTTTTATGTGGTAAGGGTATTTTAGTATATTTAGTAAGAAAGGTAATTTGGAAAATTTTATGAATAAAAGGGGTAAAATGGTAAATTAATAAGTAAGAAGGGTATTTTGGTAATTTTTGCATAAAAAGGGATAACTTGGTAATTTTGTAATTTAGTAGGTGAGAGGGGGTATTTTGGTAATGAAGGAAAATTTGGTAAATTAACTAACCAAAGGAGTAATTTAGTAATTTTAACAAGTATGAAGGGTAATATGGTAATTTAACAAATCTGAAGGATAATTTAGTAATTTTAATGGGCAATTTGGTAATTTAACAAATTAGAATGATACTTTGGTAATTTAACAAGTATAAGGGGTAAAGTTAGTAATTTAATAAGTATGGAAAGTAATTTGGTAGTTTAACAAATACAAAAGGGCAATCTGGTAATTTAGCAAGTAAAAAAGGATAACTTGGTAACTTTATAAATAAAAGGTATTTTAGTAATTTTGTAAGTATAAATGGGTAAATCGATAAATTGCATATAACATGACAAAGGATTAAATAAACCTCCATATTAGGACATAAGTAATATTAAACAATAGGATAAGGGTTTATGGCTTTATTATCACTTACTTAAGTATAACCCCGTATGTTATAAGGATAATGGTATTTTGGTAAATGGGTGAACATCACAAGCATGTGGCATGGCATAGGGTAGAATGGATAATTAAGGGTATGATATGATGTTATTCCGTAATCATGCAAGAGGTTCCTTAGTTGTTAATTATGCATGGAAGTGTATGTTAGATGTGCTAGAAGTACATATTATGGTTTATGCATTCAACGATCCTTAATATAGAATATTTGATTTTATGAACCGTATAATAATTATGGTATGCTAATCCTTTATGGCATGTGAATAAATGGAAATGAATTCTGAAATGGAAATGAATGATAAAAGGATGGCCTTAGTGGTTTGTTTAAGCTAACATGGATAACCATATGAATAAGGATTACTTAATAATAATAGAAACAAATGGAAATGATTGAGTATGTGATTTTTGTGTTTCTCGTGGTCACCTTAATTAAGATACTAATAATTAAAGTGGAAAGCCTCGAGATCGGAATTGGTGACTCTTTAGGGGTTGTTACTCTAAAGACGTGGTTTAGCCCACAATTTTTCTGGATTTTGCTGGTGTGGCTTAGTGCCCTATCTAGGTCCTACATTTTACTCTATCTAGCTCTACAGACCTATTTAAGGGGTATGCATACTTATAAATTAGGTGTCCTTGTCGGTAGGGTACTGTGTGTCCTCATGCACTAGTGTTAGTAGGGTATATTTGCGTCCTTGGATTAATGGTTGGAGGATACTGTGTTGCTTGTATGCATTAATATGACTGGTGTACCTTTGTGTCTCCGAGTCATGATCTCCCCCTCGAGTTAAATAAATGGACTTGTTGTGTTAATTAAATGAAAACACTAATCATGTAAAGTTAAAGATTATTGAGCTGGGCCCAGATTTATTATATCATTTGTATTGGTCCACCGGTTATAATATTGGCCATAAGCATTTTGTCCTAGAGGATGTATATGTGTACCGATCCACTGGTTTTAATAGTATCTAGGAGTATTTTGTCATGTAGTATGTATATATGTACTGGTCCACCTATAATAATAGTAGTCAGGTGTGTGTTGCCCTAAAGTGTATTCCTATCCACCGACTATAATAGTGGGAGATCCCAATCTCAATAAACCAAACCCTAGATGATAATAAATGCCAGAAAAGACACTAATTACTTATAGTTGAAAACCACGTGAGTCGGGGTCAGACTGATCTACCGGCAAGAATAGTAGCCATAAGCCTTCTGCCTTGGAAATCTATCTACTGGCAAATAATAGCGTCCAAGTGAGTTCTAACCTGTAGTGTATTATGTTTCACCAACTATAATAGTGGGATTTCTGTACTCACATGGATATAATTCGAGAGATGATGTTGACTAATGATTAATTAATAGCTTAAGACCAGAAGTATTGAGTTCACCATTATGATTTATTGATATAATATAAGTGTAGCCTTGGTGCTTGTCTGTCTTGGTAAATGATGGAACTATTAAGTAAATAGACCTTGTGATAAGCATTTCCTAATGTATGTTGTTTTGCTTAGCGTTTTAGCCCTTATGTTGATGTAATTATCAATATGCTTGCGTATATTATTGTTTTTACATTTTTTTCAAGTACGATGTGTTGCATGAGGGCCCTACCTTTTAGTCTAGTATAAAAGGCCATTCAGTACAATAGTATTAAAATGTTCCGTTTGTGGGCCCCTACCTATTTAATATGTAGTGTTTCTTGTAGGTTAGTTATGGATACTATTCAAGCTGTTATTGAGTAATAGTGTAGGGATTGTCTGGGAAGCTTTTCAAGGTTTTTCTTTTAACCTTCTCGCTCTTTGTTTAATGAGTTCACTCTTGTAACCACTAATAGTGGATTTTATCTTTTGTAATGTTATCAACGTGCTACTCTGATTTAAATGAAAGTTTGGATTTGTGTAAATGGTGTTATGTTTCTTTTAAGCCTTAACCCTTAGTACCAGAACGATAGAAGGAAGTTATTCTAGTACTAAGTATGGCAGTAATATTTCTGAAAATTTTGGTTTTTACTTCTAATTTTTAATTGAAATAAAAAATTTTAATAGTAATTTTTGGAGGTGTTACAAATGTATTAATCATTAGTCAGCAAGATTATTTTTCACCATTATTCTATTTAAAATTAATCTTTCACCATTAATATTAATCTTCCTCTAATCACCACTAATGTAATATTTTTATTTACTAGCACTACTACGAAAATGGGTTATAATAACGGTAGTTCGAAAACCGTTGTCAAACGCGTGGAAATTAATCGGCGGGAAGTTTTGATAACGGTTCTATTTAAAAACCGTTATTAAAAGGGCAACGTAAAAATTTGGACGGATGTTTTAATAACGGTTTATATTAGAACCGTTGTCAAAAGTCAGAATCTTTTAATAACGGTTCTTCCAGAAACCGTTATTAAAACCCCAAAATCAAACTTATATTTCGTTCAGTTCTGTTTCGTGCCAAAATTTTCAGACTCTCTACACCTTCGTTCTCTTGCTCTCCTTCTCCTTGCAAACCCTCGCACGACCACACCGACCGGCTCATCTCAAGTAAAGGAAACCCTCGCACCGCCAACTCTCCACCACGCCTCCGCCATTGCCGGCTCTGCATGTGCGTGCTGTCAGTGTTCCGAAGCTAGCTAGCACTTGCACCATCCTCTGTCGTGTTTGAAGCCCCTTGCCTCTCTCAACATTCTCACCGTCGTGTTTGTAGCTAGCTCACTTTATGTATGTGTTTGTTCTTCTTCTCGTAACATCTTATCTACTTATATATGTATATATATATATATAAATGCATGCATGTTGGTACAGGGTTTCGTTTGTTTGTTATTGAAAGATTGTGGTTTGTCGTTCGAAAATGGGTTGTTTAATGTATTGGCTGAAAATTTTGCTGTTTTTTGTTGAATTTGTTGCGTTATTGTTATATATTAACAAATGCATGTGTTGGCCGAGACCTTTACATATATATATATATAATATGAATGTGAGTGTAGAATTATATACATTTTCACTCATAAAAACTATACACACACACACACACACACACACACACATATTTTCATTAATAAGTATAGGAGATCACTAGCAATAAGATATAGGAAATGTCATATAATGAAATGCAAATATATTTTATATATGCATATGTTAATGATTGCTATTTGATGAGGATTGAATAGATATAGAGAATAAGGAATATATAAAAGTGAATAATTAAATAGAGAGAAATAATTGTGTATGATCGGTAATAATAATAATAATAATAATAATAATAATAATAATAATAATAATAATAATAATAATTAATAATATGATTTATATATTATGCTTTAATTACATTTAGCTAGGTTTAGGGATTAGGTTTTTTTTTGTGGTTTAGGGTTAGGTTTTATTATAATAAATTATGGTTAATTAGCTAGGGTTAGGGTTAGGGTTTATTGTTTATTATGGTTAATTAGGGTTAATTAGGGTTAGGGTTAGTATTAATATCTTTTTGGAAACGTGTTAACATGATTCGTATATATATATATATAGAATAGCATGATACATTTGAGATTAATTAAATAGAGAGAAATAATTGTGTATGATAATAATAATAATAATAATAATAATAATAATAATAATAATAATATGATTTATATATTATGCTTTAATTACATTTAGCTAGGTTTAGGGATTAGTTTTTTTTGTGGTTTAGGGTTAGGTTTTATTATAATAAATTATGGTTAATTAGCTAGGGTTAGGGTTAGGGTTTATCATTTATTATGGTTAATTAGGGTTAGGGTTAGTATTAATATATTTTTGGAAATGTGTTAACATGATTCGTATATATATATATATAGAATAGCATGATACATTTGAGATTAATTCTTTCTAAGCATGATTCATATCGATAATATAATGGTACATTATTATGCTCAATACATAACATTCTAACATAATTTATTTATTTATTTTTTGTAGAGATATGGCCAACAAAAACATTGATAGGGATAGCAGTGATGAAGAAGGGAAGAGGGGACCTACGATTATGAGAATTATCGTAGACATGAGGAATAGAGGAGAAGTAGTCAATTTGGGATGGAATACTTACAATCTTCCCATCGGCCCTTACGCAGATATGTTCTTGACCTACATTTCCCTTGTGACCCGTAACCGTGTTCCTATCTCCTATAATAATTGGAAGCAGGTTCCACAGGGTCATAAGGAGCATATTTGGCAGGAAATCACGGTAAATATGCTATTTTATGTAATCATTTTTGTATGTCAAATGTTATTAATTTTATTACATTATCATCGGTATACATCTACATGTCTTATTTTGCAAAAAAGTGTTCAATGTCCCAGAGAGTAGGAAGAAATGGCTTCTTAGACATTGTGGGGAGCGTCTAAGAACATTTAGGTCATATTTAGCTCGTAGAAAAATGTATAGAAAGAAGGATGGTTCTGTACGACAGAACCCACTTAAACGATACGGTTTCATCGATCAAGAAAGTTGGAACCAATTCATTGCTTATCGTCTTACGGTGGATTTTAAGGTACTTGTTAGATAACAATTAAACTTTTTGTATCAATCCTAGTATTATGATTAATATTGAAATAACCATGTCATTATGTTTTAGCTTGTCACATAGGAAAAAAGTACCCAAAATAAAGAGATTGCCAAGCAAAATAAATATCGGCATAATATGGCTCGCAAAGGCTATGCGGGCCTTGAAGAGGAGTTGGTATGCATTTTGTCATTATCTATTTACATGTAAATGTTGAATTTTATAATAATATTCTTAATTAAGAATATTTTTTGATTTGTAGCTCCTAGCCCAAGACTTGGACCCATGTACCTCGTCCATCAATATTGGTACATTATGGAAGAAGACTAGAGCAACAAGAGATGGATATATTAATGAATATGTTGATGTTGCAGCCAAAAAAATTGTAAGTTTGTAGATATCTAGAACCCTACTTAGTTTTCTTATAGAAAACTATTATATTATGCTTATTCCTATAAGTTAAATTTACAGGACGAACTTGAAACGTCAGAAGGTGAGGAGGTGGACCAATATAGCATTGTGGCCCAGGCTACAGGAATTGTAGAACACCTTGGAAGACACAGGGGCATTGGATTGGGTGTTACGAGAACGAGCATATGTGGTCGATCTCGTGGTTCTCCTAGCACTAATGAGCAAGTCGCCATCCTCACCCAAAAATTGAACATGGCATTTGAATGGATGGCAACAATGGAGCAAGAGTTGTCATTTATTAAATCTCAAGGGTATAAGCCATCTGATTCAGTAGACCATGATCAGCTTCACATACCTAATGTAAATAGCGTCAGAGATAGTTGTGAAGCTGATGCATTCTTTCTACTCTTCCCGAGGTAAGCATTACAAACTATGAATTGTTATTAAATGTATTCGGTGTAATAAATTATTAATAATGTGTAATATTTTTGTTTAGGGTTTGCATAAATGTGACTTATTAGCGAATGACCTTTCAACAATTTTGGCGAAAGGAAGGGTCCGCATTAGTCACAGTATTGAAACGCAGACAATCCACGGGTACAATTTAGCCCTAAATACAAGGCTGGTGAGTATTGACACTCCAATCATTGGCAGTGCACACTTGCCTTGTTATAATGAGGGCGATGAGGCAACCACAGTACTAGAAGCTCATGGAAGCTTTGTGGCTTGGCCTGTGGATCAAATACGTCTCACTACTGAAGAGGTATTGACATTTGACATGTTCATTAGACCTTGTTTAGTAGTTACACTATATATACCTTTTTCATATATATATATATTTATATGCTCAATATATATTTTGTTTAATATTATCAATTAAGGAATCAAAAAAGAAGACTGCTTCTGCTAGTAAAACCAAGAGAGGTACTAGCAGAACGAGCAACACAAAAAAGGGTGCTGCTAAAGGAAAGAGAGCGAAATCTGAAAAATCAGTTGCCCAACAAAAGAATCCTTCTTCAGATCAGCAAAGCCAACCTCCACCAGCATTAGCTATATTATATTTTTATGCCCAAAACTACCTCAGGGACAATTATATTTTCATTGATTGTCGTCCTGAGTATGTTGGGAGGGACGATGCTACTTACATGGTATCGACGGCTGACATAAGCGACATTTATAATCAAGAATGGATGTCAACCATAAGTGTCGCCGTCTATGTCACATAAGTATAATTTCATTTTGAGATTTTAGTACTCTTAACTTATACAATTGGAATTTTTATGACCACTTATATGAGTTATTATTTATTAACAAATATGCATTGTTTTTGTTGTCCATAGGTTGGTAGCTACTCGAGCTGCGATGGAGGGAATGCTGTCCTCTATTGTGTTTGTGTGCCCATACTACATAGCTGACGGTAGTACAATAAGAGAGGGTAGGCACATAAACTATTTAGCGGATCGCATTTTGATTGAGGGACACAACAAGCTCTATCTCATTCCTCACCTCGCAAGTGAACATTGGGTTTTGTACGCCGTCCGACCTGATCTTAATAAAGTCTATGTGTTTGATTCCCTTCGAACCTATGACGTGCCTTTTGAAGTCGCTCGTCGTGGTGGGAAGGAATTTATCGACATGTTAGTATACTTTTCACTTCTTACTTCATTAGCTTATTTATACATATATTTGTCTAGCTAGCTTTCATTATTTGAGGTATATATGCGTACTTACAATATTGTGTATCCAACTCTATTTATTAGGGCACTACAGACAGCGTATCAAAGGAGAGGTGGGAATGGTGTCCCAGACCCAAAGAATGTTCAATACGAGCCTGTCATAGTAAGTAGGAAGGCAACTATTTCGTATTTTATTTTAATTAAAATTAATATCTAATAGTTAGAGAGCTAACTGAATTTATATGACAGTGTCCACAACAGCAAAACGACAAAGATTGTGGATACTATGTATGTAGATCAATGGATCTGATAGTCCAAAATAGATCGGTCAACATAGATCCAAGCCATGTATGTTTTCTTTTCGATATTTTTCTATTAATGAATCATGACATATATGTTTGATACTTGACGTAAGTGCTAACTGTATATTAATCAAAACTTGGGATTTGTAGTTTTTCACCGATGATTATGCACAAGGCCAGCAATACAGTGTTGAAGAAATTGATGAAGTGAGAGAGCAATGGGCCAAGCATGTGCATTCATTCATTCGGTATTAGGTAGATATCTATATATTCTACATGCATATATGTTCTGCAGGCTTGTATTTTGTCTATGTCTTTAAGTCTTGTAATTAAGCTAGATTTATAAACATTTTGCTTTGGTGTGTAGAGCTACCGAGTTGTGGTATGCCTACTAATTTTGTTCTTGAGTATATATGTCCGGTGTATTAACAAGGGATTGAATGAAATTATGGTGTGATTGCAGATATGTTATCAATTGATGTTGTTTTACAATGCAGATTTGGTAATTATTGAACATACAACTGTGTATGTGGGCAGGAACAAAACTGCAATAACTAAAAAAAAACTGAAGTTTTAATAACGGTTCTGAAGAAAACCGTTATTAAAAGGTAGGTTTTAATAACGGTTCTGATGAAAACCGTTATTAAAAGATGTTGTAATAACGGTTCTTCTAAAACCATTATTAAAACTCTGGTATTTTAATAACGGTTTTCATAAGAACCGTTATTAAAACCTACCTTTTAATAACGGTTTTCTTCAGAACCGTTATTAAAACCCTCTTTTTTAACAACGGTTTTTCTCAAAAACCGTTATTAAAAATGCATTTTATGCTCATATTGGCGAGTTTTTTTATATTTTTGATAACGGTTATGAACCGTTATTAAAACTGTAAAATAACCGTTATTAAAACTACTTTTTGGGGTAGTGTAGTGATTTTATATTTTCCTATTCTTTTATTTAAAATTGATCTTTCACCATTAATGTACTAATTTTCACCAATTTTCTTTATAAAAATTATAAAGAAAAATTTAAGAAACAATATGGTGTACTTTTTAATAAATAAAAATTAAAATAAATTAATTAGAAGGAAAAGAAAAGTATGTTAACTGTAATACCCCAAAATTTTAAAAACCTATATTTTAATAAATAACTTTATTTGAAATAAAATTAGCTTGTAAAATTATTTATTTTAAGTATTTTATGGATTTTAGAGTATTTAATAAATTAAAAATAAATATTTTGTTATTTATCATATTATTTTAACTAAATAATTTTCCAAGACTAATATTTTGCCAACTTTATCCTTTTTAAACTAAAATATTACATTATAAATAAAATTAAATTATTAAATTAAATAATTTACCACGAATATTATATTTTATGAATTTACAAATTAAATTAAATTACTTTCCTATTTTTCCATTTCCCTTTTTACCCTTTTCCCTTTTTCCTCTTTCTTCTTTTCTTTTTTCTTTTTCCTTCCTCCCTCGGGCTGCCTCGCCAGGCCAGCCCTCTCCCCCGCGTGACTGGGCCTTCGGCCCGCTTTTGCCTCTCCTTCCCACGCCTGACGCGCGTCCCAGCCCGTCACTCCTTCTTCTTTTCCCCCGGGCCGGCCCAACTCCCTTTTTTTTCTTTTCTCTGCGCCAGACCGGTTCGGTCTTCTCCCTCCCCCTCCCTTCTTTCTTCCTCCTTCGATCACCCCGAGACCCCGACCAGTCCCCATCACCATAACCGCCATGCTTGCTGCCACCACCTGCACCCATCGCTGCCACTGCCTGCCCTCCTTCTCTCCCGTCATTTTCTTCCTATTTTCGAACCCATCCAGCCCTGCAAACCATCCCACAACTCTGGTTTTTTCCCCCCTCTTCGTCAACCTACCCCTGCCATCCTACAACACCCTGCCACCCTAGACGCTGCCGCCGATCACCCTCTGCCCCCCCTCTTCTCCCTCTTCTTTTTCTTCTCCTCTTCAACCCATTTTCTGCCCATCCTCTCGAGCCTTTACCCCCCCGATCCTCCCTTCTCTCTCTTTTTCTTCCTCTCCCGTTTTCCCCTGTTTTTGCTCCACCGCCACCCTCCGCCACGTACACCGCCGAACTGGACCCCCAGAGCCACCTTCTGCTGCCGTCTACTACCTCCCTGTACCGCCCCAACACCACCCGAGCCACCCTGCAGCTCCCTCTTCCTCCCCTCTTCTCTTTTTCTCCCGGTTTTCACCCTTCTCGATAGCCATCTGTAACGCCGCTTATCGCCGCCTTCTGGCCGCCTCTTCCGCCGCCAAAGCCACCATTCAAAACCCTGCAACCCCCTCTACAACCGCCATCCATTAGTTGGCCGAAACCAACCCCTGCACCCCTCCATTTTTCCCTCCACTTTTCCTTCCTTCTCAACCCTTTCCCTCGACCCTTCTCGGCAGCCGACCTTCGCCGCCTCTCCGCCACCGTCTCCGCCGCCTTGAGCCACCTCGAAACCGTCCTTTGCCTCCACCTACACCCCCTCTACACTCCTACACCTTTCCCCTGCCTTAGAACCTCCCCTAACCACCTTCTTTTCTAGCCTAAAGACCCTAACCCGAAAATGGTTTATTTTTCTCCCTTCACCCCCTTCGAACCCTTTTCTCCCCATAATTTTGCATGAAACTCATGCTGCTCATACAGCGTGAGCTCCCCTTGGTTTTAAAAATAGTTTGGATAATTTTTAAGGTAAAATGGTATTTTATGTTAAGTGTTTTATTAATTAAAATTTATAAAGTTTTATGCTTTGGTTCTTATTTCTAACATAAGTATGATGGATATTATTTTTAGGTGTTGAGTTGCTAAATATGCTTGGTAAGATTTGATATTTTGCGGGATTAAGGTAACCGTTAATCCTCCCTTAAATATATGGAAAAACGCATGCTAGCACATTTAGGGTTTAGTATGATTTTATGCATGTTTTGTATGCTTAGCATGATATGTTTATGGTTTCTTATATTGTTTGTTAAAAAGAAATAGCATGATAACTTTTGTGTCATATGTAGGTGTGTTAAATAAAGAAGGAGTTGGAATATGGATAGAAATGTTGAATGCTTGTTTAAGATGCACCATGTTGCTAATACATGAATAATGTTATTGTCTAAGGGTATTTTAGTAATTATGCTTATGAGGTATGTGAATCAATTTATATAGTTGTTAATGAGTATTATGTTGAAAAATGACAAGTTGGTGGACTTAGTTAATAAAAATGAAGTATTAATATCATTATTTTATGTAGTGTTAGAAAATTCATAAAAATGGTGAATAAAGGGGTTGAGTGGAAATTTTATAAGTGGAAAAGGGTATTTTGGTAATTTAGCCGATAAAAGGGTAAAGTGATAACTGTCTAACCAACTAAAGGGGAAAAATAGTAATCATGATAATGAAGGAGGGCAATTTAGTAATTTATCCAACTCAAGGGCAATTTAGTAATTATAACCAAGGAGAAGGGCGATTTGGTAATATAACCAACCAAAAGGGAAATATGATAAGTATAGTAATTATGAGGGGTGAATGATGATCTAAAAAGTGTATGAGATAATTTGGTAATCTAAATCGGACAAAGGGCAATTTGGTAATTATGCAACCTTAAGGGTAATGTGGTAATTTATCAAGTAAGGAACGGATACTTAACAATTATATAAGAAAAGGGCAAATGAGTAATTTGTACCTAATAGGTCCTTGAGATTGTGGAACATTAATATGATTAAATAATGTTGATTAGCCAAGTAAGAGTATCTAATGATTAGTATGGCCTCGATGGTTTCTCTGTGACATCCTTGATAATCCTCTGAATAAGAAACGATTATTGATATCGAAACGATTGAAAGTGAATAAGTATCGGATCATCGTGCTTTCTGTGATCACCTTAATTAAGACACTATTACTTAAAGTGAAAGACCTCGAGATCGGGAATGGTGACTCCTTAGGGGTCGCTACCCTAAGGACGTGGTTTAGTCCACGATTATTCTGGTATTTGCTGGTGTGCCTTTGTGCCCCAGTCAGGCCCTATATCTTACTCTTCCTAGCTCTACGGACCTAGTTAGGGGGTATGCATACTTATGGATTAGGTGTCCTTGTCGGTAGGGTACTGAGTTAGCTTTATGCACCAGTACGACCAGGGTACCTTTGCGTCCTTGGGTTCACGGTTAAAGGGTACTGAGTAGCTGATATGCACCGGTACGACCGGTGTACCTTTGTGTCCCGGGTTATCGATCTCCCAATCGAGGCAAATAAATATGATTGATGTGCTGTTTAAAGAAAGGAAAGATACGATAATTGAAAGTGGAATATTAATGAGCCAGGCCCAGATGATTTATGATATTGCGTACCGGTCCACCGGTTATAATAGTGGTCCAGGAGCGTGTTGCCCTGGTGTGTGATTATGAGTACCGGTCCACCAGATATAATAGTGGCCAGGAGCGTTGTGCCCTGGATGATGAGTTATATATATCCCGGTCCACCGGTTATAATAGTGGCCAGGAGCGTTGTGCCCTGGATGATGATTACATATATATTCCGGTCCACCGGCAATAATAGTGGGGGTCCCGAGCTCAATAAAATTGGCTATGTATGTGAATAAGATTATGGAAAAATACTAATCACTTATAGTGGAACACCATGTGAGTCGGGGCCAGACCGGTCCACCGGCAAATAATAGTGGTCAGGTGCGTTCTGCCCTGCGTGTTTATCTTCCGGTCCACCGGCAATAATAGTGGTCAGAAGCGTTCTGCCCTGTGTGTTGACTTCCGGTCCACCGGCTATAATAGTGGGGTTCTGGTACTCACATGGATACAAAATATGATATTGATGGATTAATGACAGAATAATGGCTTAAGGCCCAAAGTATTGACCGTGACTTATATAGTATTATGTTGGTTATTGTTATGTATGCATCTCTCATTATTTATATGCGTGTGGCTTGCATTATGTGTTGTATGCGGGCCTGTCTTTAAGTGTGGTATTAAAGGGTTACTCAGTACCGTAGTACTGAAGGGATTCCCTTTATGGGGCCCCTGCCTATTCAATGGGCAGTGCCCTTGCAAGTATTTTCAGGTGCTACCCAAGTGGGCTACGAGAAAGAGAGTAAGGAGTTATCCGGTATCGTTAGGGTTTCTCATTCTCATTTAAATTCTTGGTTTTAAATGTATACGTTATTACTGTAACCACCATTGGTGGATTTTATTCTGGTAAAGGATTTGATGCGCTACTCTGATTTAAATATGTTGAAGCTTGCAAGTTACTCTGATTTATGCATGTTGAGTGTCTTTCGAATTGTATTTCATTTTCTTAGCCTTAGCACTTGGTACTGGAACGGTATGAGTGAACCGGTCTGGTACTAAGTGTGGCGGTAATACTCCCAAAGTTTACGTTTTGTTTATCTGCTTCCGCTATTATCTTTTAATAAAACGAAATTTTTCAGTAGTGAATTTTGGGGGTGTTACATTAACACTTTTTTCACAACAGTAGACCATAAAATAAATTACATAGTATAAATTGCCCCAAATTCTCTGTACTAATGATTTTCTATTAGACATTTCCTCCCTTCTTTATCATGTTATGTTTAATTAATTAATTATATCTCATAATCAAAATAGTGGATTAGCTAAGAAATCGTCCATTAATACCCCTAAAATTAAGCGACACCTTAGGGGTAAATCCTTAAACTATCAAACAAACAACAAAGACACCAAAATTAGACGCACGACATATATTAATAGACAAAGGAGAATAAAAAAGGGAAGAAGAACAAAATGATCTTTCATATAGAATGCGTTGCACCCCTCAACTGAATTCAAGTTTATACGAACGGGCTGGTCAATATTTACTTTTACTTACTTTTAGTAATGAAGCGCAAATATAGATTTTTTTCCCCTGGTTTGTCAAGCACCGAAAATTTTGGAGACAAAATAGAAGAAGGGACAAAACAAGGAAAACACAATAACAAGTTGGGAGTCATTCTCCAATAGAAATTTTGGAGCTCAGAAAATGTTGGGGCTCAGGACCTCTGCAGGAGTCCTCCTTCACGTCCTGTTGATCATTTCTTTATCTTCCTCCTCCTCCTCCTTTCCCATTTCCGTCAATTCTCAACCCGCCATATCCAGACGTGATGCTGCTGTGATCACACAACCCCAGTCCCAACCCAGAAGGCTATCTCAAGTTTTATCTGATCAAATTCGACCGCAACAACAACAAACGCAGCCCCAACTAGCGCTGCCACGAGCGCAATTCCAACAAACGCAACCCCAACAGCCGCAACCCGTGCTCCAACCCCGGCTCCCTCAACTCCAACTACCGCAACCCCAGCTCCCTCGGTTCCAACAACGGCAAAGCGCCCAGCTCGCTCAGCAACAGCAACCGCAGCAACATCCCCAGCTACCTGTAACCGGAAGACCACGACATCATCGTCGCGGCGGCCGGGGCCACAGAAGAAGACAATTACCACCTGGTACGGCTCGAGAATTCCTGGAAGCGCACAATAGAATCCGGGCAGGATACGGCGAGCCTCCTCTACAATGGTCCAACAAGCTCGCTCGGTTTGCACATCGACACGGGTCAAAGATAGTTACGTCCCCAAACTGCATGAACTTTGTCCACTCTAATGGGCCGTACGGAGAGAGCTTATTCTGGTCCAAACAAGCACATTGGACTCCAACGGCTATCGTAGATTCATGGGCCGAGGAAGTAAATTCATACAACCTCAAGACCAATTCTTGCTCGGATACTACGGGCTCAGGGTGCGGACACTACACGCAGATAGTATGGTGGGATGCCGCGAGGGTCGGCTGTCAATACCTGCAGTGTCACCCTCCTGGAGTTGGGTATATTGGCATCTGTAATTATGATCCTCCGGGTAACGTTGAGGGTCAAGGCCCGTGGTCAACTGCCCCTAATAAAATGCCGCCACGTATGCCCCCCATCCTTCGCCCGCTGTGATACGATACGATACACATAATTATATGATCCATATGAATTAATTATACAGTAATGAACTTTATATTACCCTTGTTTGAGACTACTTAAAATAAGTAGTTTTAGCCGTAATTATTTGTTTTCAGGAAAAAGTTTTCCAATAAAAGGTAAAATTTCTAGATAATTACTTATTTAAATAGATCCAAATAAGGGTTTAATTAAATAGGTTTTTTTAATCTCATACTAGAAGAAATCTCTTGATTAAATAAATCATTGGGTAAACGACAATGAATTTTTTTTTTTTGCATTTTTAAATTTATATATCTTTGCCACTTAACATTTTATACATTGAGAATTCGCTAACATGTTATTACAGTGTGAGTGGCATTATTATCCGATCAATTGTATGGATGATACGTATCGGATACAAGTCGCCGGTTGCCTATACGCATCATGATTCATGAACCCTCTGGCCCTCTCACGCACGATATGCGACACAGAATAGGACTTACCTCTGAAGCTTGGATTCGTGAGAGGTGGTTCATAGTGAACTCATGCGTATGGTGCCGTCATCGTTAGGGACGAAGCCATACAGATACAAAATTAAACACTGCAAAGTAGTATTTTATTTTTTATTTGATATATATTGTCGCGATATAAGAAAACACTATAATTATATAATTTATTATCAATGATGAACTTTAAATTTTGAATTAGGACTACTTTTTTTAAGTAATTTATGTATTTATCAAATGGCATTTTTATATATCTAAAAATGCAGTTAAGATACATTTATGTAAAATAACTAATTTATTATCTAATCTTATAGTCACGACGCTTTTAATGTAATTCCCACCACAAATCAATTATCTGCTTAAAGTAAGAAACAAAAATAGCAACGCCACGCCCTTTTTTCTAGCCACTTTTCTTACTGCATTTCAAGTCCTTACAGTATTTCTCTTTGTGGAAATAACTAAACTGTAAATGAAATTAAAATTTTAAAACTGATACAAAGTAAAAGTAGCAAAGAGTTCTTTTACAACTACTAAGTAACTTAATGTCTCTTTGTGTCCACTGTCCGCTCATACTATCCGATAAATCAAAAAAGCTAACTACAATTTTTTGTCGTTCCTATCCATTAATGCAACTAAATAATTATTTAGTTGTATAATTTATAAATAATAAATATCTAATTAATCCAACTTCACAAGGGCTAATAAACAAAACTTCAACATCAAATTAGCCAAAATTTAGAAATTAGATTGGTTAATAAAAATAGAATTTAACCATAATTTAAACTTCAAACTCTAGTTAGTTTGGATTTTATAATAATGTTCTATAAGAGCCAATAAAATATAACGCTGCTTTTTATTAAAAGCGAACGATTCATTGAATTATCACAAGAAAAATAGATTATAGGGAATGAACACTGCACTAGTTGGAATGGAGCAGGACCGCAGAACACCTGTGTACAAAGCTCAATGAAAGAAAAAAAAAAGGAAAAATGAAGCTAGTGGGACTCAACGCCACGACCCGTACAACCATACAAATGCGCACAACACCGCTAGTCCACTCGTGTTACGAGGTTAAAATTGCACTCAAGATTACCTATACCCTTATAAAAATTGCATGGTCTAAATTGGTTCCGATCGTCTACGACAATACTATTGTCACAATAGTGTATAAAAACTTAAACCCATAATCATAAATCCGAAAATGCATAACTTAAACTAAAGAAAGAAAAAAAAAACTAAACCTTAAAGTGAATGGAATAAACCCTTAACCTTAAATCATAAACACTACAATATACACCCTCAACCCTAACCCTAAAATAAAATATATCTAAAAGCTTAAACTAAATGGAATAAACCTTTAACCCTAAATCTTGAATCCCAAAAAAATCTAAAAAATCTAAAATGAAATAACTCCAAAAATTTTAAAATAAATGAAATAAACCTACACCCTTAACCTTAAACCTTAAACCTTAAACACTAAACCCCAAACAAATATTAAAACCCTAAAATAAAATAAACTAAATCTAAGGACCTTAAATAAATAGAACAAACCATAAACATTAAATAAAACAAATATAGGAAACCTAAAGAAAACAAACAAGAAAACTACAATAAATAGAATAAACCTTAATCCCTAAACTTAAAAAAAAAATCTAAAATAAATGCAATAAACCCTAACCATAAATAACTTTAAAAATCTTAAAAAATTCTTTTATAAAGCCCATATTTAATAATAAATAAATAAAATATAATAAAAATAAGGAAGAAGATCACAAATTTTTTTATTTAAAAAAAAAATAGGATACTAAGATATGACTCAAAGCCTCGTTGCCTACGAAGTAGAGAGATTACAAAACCATCAGGGCAACTTGCATAGTTTGATTTGAAGTACTTGTTATCATATATAAATGATGCATAAATTAAGTGAAAACGTAATGCAAAAGGTTACCATTTGCCATGTTTATTCCATTATTACACAAATTCTATTGCTATGCATGTTTCATATCTAAATCCTAGGCATTGATGAAGATAAATGAATGGTATACACATGTAGTCTAGAGGATTGGGTACGAGTCTAAAGTTGCTACATATAAACCTATAATTATTTAAGTATATATAAATTTAGACACGATACGTATTTATTAGGTTTAAAAAATTTACACCCATCCCATAAAAGGTACTGATCTTAGTGAAATCCATGAACCATTGCGATTATTTTCAAAGCATTGATTCTTGAATATCATTGAAAGACTAAATCATAAGTTATTTCTATTCATGCCATTGTCCTGATCAGTTTTTAGTTACTTGCATGTTACTCTTCGAAGAAAAGGGTACGTAGAAACGTTTCCTACGAAAGAACTTCTCATTGATATTTTGTTCGATCATTTTGATCTCTTGGTTAGGCAGTTAGTATGGACAGGGCTAGCTACATAGCCTAAATGAGCTCATAAGACCCTATGGAAACTTTTCTAGTGTTTATTATATATACCCTACAAAAACAGTAAACTCTCCGTAGCTTAGTGTGTTTTATTCGACTCACCAAAGCGCCCATTTTCTATTATTTTTTTGTGTTCTATTAAAACATGGCATTTAATTCTTATATACCATTTACCTCTTCTTCTTCTTCTTCTTCTTCCTTCTTTATATATCTATATCTATAATAACATATATAAGGGCAATATTTTGGATAACAGTGAACATATTATTATTATTATTATTATTATTATTATTATTATTATTATTATTATTATTATTATTATTATACTTCTATGTATGTTGGGAACTCATTGGCTTGAATTCCTAGCTTTGTCTCCAACACTTAGGCTACATGCACATGAATGCATATAAGCATTTTAATCCATTTGTGTTGGAGTGTCCTCCTAAACAAATTTGGCTTTATGACTGCAGATCAGCTTGGACAAGTGATAACTATACTAAGTTTTAAAATCTCAATAATTAATGTAATATTCTTTAACCAAGTTTCACCATGTTCGAAACTTAAGAAATGACAAAGAAAATAAAATCAATGTCAAAAATTTATCATTAAAATAGTATAATTTTCCTTTTTTGATTTAAAATATAAATCATCTCAGAATATTAAACACATTGTAAGAAGCTCTACACATTAACTTACTGTGCTCATCAAAAGATTATTAATATTAATTGGGATAAAATAAATATTTTGTGATAAAATCATTAATTGTTGGAGAAGATATAGGGTTTTTTTTTAAAAAAAATTATGTACTAGAAACCTAAAATGACCTATATTTTTTATTTTATTTCCAAGCCGTAGTTTTCTTTGTGTGTCTATATATATAATTTTAAAATATAGAGTGCTTTTTAAAGAAATTGCAGCTTTAACTAGTTTTCTAAGGAATTATTGAATTTTTACATTTTGACCAAACATTACAAAGTGTTTGTTTGATATCATCATTTTTTATATGATATGATCTGAAATAATGATATGACTGAAGTAATAATGATATTTGGTAGACACATCTTATTTATGTAAAAAAATATTTAAAATTATAATAATATTTTATAACTTATCTAATTTGAAATGAATTGATGTATACTGATAATTTTGGACATTATTTATTTAATAAATAATGGTAAGTGAACTTAATAAGGATCATAATGTATGATAGGTTAAGTATTTAATAAAAATAGTGGGACCTGCTATGGAATAATAATATGTAGCGTCTAATATAGATAATAATTTTCTGCAAATAAAAAACAAACCATTTATATGAAATAATAATAATATTGATAATAAAGGTTATGCCAAATAAACACAAATAACTATTATGCTGTTGTTAATATGGGCGGGAAGGCCCAGACTATTAGTCGATTGATATGAACACCCGAAGTTTCACATACTCTTAAACCCATTTCCACATAGTAAGCCCAATATTCCTGGCTATGTACTAGTCCAATCCACCATCTGAGCTATGGACCCTCCATTCTCCGTTCAATTTCAGCCTCCATAGCTCTCTCGCTCAGTTCCTGAGTTTATTATCTCTCTCCAAACTCCGAAACTTGTATTGGTCTCTTTTCAATCACACGTAGCTCTCGCTAAAGATGAGTCTCTTGAGAGCGGCTAAGGGAATGTTACAATTGCGTCGATTAAGCAGCAGCCATACTCAATCAGTATTTCCTATTTTCGCTCGTGATTCGATACGACATTTTTCAACTGAATCTGAAACGCCTCAGCAGCAACAGCTGCAGGATTCAACTCCTATTGATCCATTTCTTCGACCACCTAGCTCAGGTTCTTTCTTCTATTTTGTTTTTTTAGCCTCTTTCAGTGATTTCTCGCGGAATTTCTGTGACGCTCGATAGTGGTTCCCCCCCCCCCCCCCAGGTTTTAAGGGTTTGAAGGTTTTAATTAACGTTGTGAAGTGTTTTGTTATTTTGTTTATTCCGAATATGGCTGATCAAGGATATGGTGCTTCGTTCATTTCTTTCATTGGGTGACATTGCGATTTATTAACGTTATTTAAGGGAATTTTCGTTGCCTTTTTTTTTTGGGGGATATTGATTCTATGCTGTATTCATCTTTTTATCCTCTACCTAATTAGGTTTCTAATTCTTTATGCTCCTTTGGCTTTTTCTTTCCTCTCTGTCATTTTTCTTATATTTTCTAACGCGTGCAATTAGTGAAACGTCGTTCTTTGATTGTGTTCTGGTTGCCAAGTATTGTGTGCAAGTAGTTATTTCTCGTTTGTTACTTACAAGTCGACGTAACTACGGGGTACTCAACATTTGTGCGTCTCATGTGAATTCTAGGGTTGACCTATGGGCGGCTGACTGGAATTTGTACACATACTTTGAGGACAGATATCATTAATTTGTTTGACAGTTGCATTTTGACTATGGATGATGTCAAAGTTATCTATAATGCGATGTTCAATCCACTTGCATTGTAAGTTTCTTCATCGTCATCCACAGTTTTGGTTATCTTGTAAGTAATTGCAGTGCATTTGGTGATGTGCCTTTGTTGTATTTTGAATAACTTATTCATACTTAATGCTTACATATGGCCCCATGAGAAATGTCATGTCTCGTTCACATCCTCCCCCCTCCCTCCTCACACATCAAGAAAGAAAAAGAGAGAAAGAAAGGAAATGGTATATGTTCTGAATATACATATATATAACCATTCATGCTTCCGTTGAATAACAAACTATGAGCACTAGACATGTTGATCCTTTTATGTTGTCTCACTACCTTAAAGTAGTCATGAAGAGGATAAATTGTCTTGAAATCTAGAGCTAGTATAATTCTAAAATGAGTTGCACTTCTGCTTGTTTCTCTTATGCAGCCTGGTACAGTTTCCCTCATTGTCTGTCTATGGGGAGGCTGGAAGGTTGATCAGTAAAAAGAGACCGATGTGTAGATTGGAGAAGGTGATAATACTTCCTAATGGATATGTTAAGACTTGGATATTGTGTCTCTCTCCTGTGCTTACATTTTTTTTACTGGAATTTCAGATTGATCGTTCATTCTGGGATCAAACAAAGCCATACAATGGAATTCATGTGAGTTGGTTTTCTCTCATGGTTTGATTTAGATCAGGATATGATCTTCCTCTCTGTCAGTTCTTAATGCTGATGTGTTGTGATATTTATATTCCTCAAACACTTTATTTGTTCCTCTATGGGCTTTGACTTTTGAGGTCATGCTTTGAGTTCTGATGTAACAAGCATAATATCAAAAACACGGCACATCTAATGAATTCCTGATGAATGTAACATCTCAACCGTCAGATTTCATGATTATCCAGATTTCTGCCATCTTGTGTTTGCAGAATTTCATTTTGGTATCTATTTTGCTTTAAAATTTTATTACTTTTTCTGCAAAGCAATTATACCTTGCTAATGTTGGCCTTGTATAAATAGGTTTTATTGTTAGTTTGAATAAAGAATTGTTAATTTGGGTTTGAATCTTGATCATGCATGGTTTGGCCATTCAGACTCTTTTGCGTGTCTTTTCATATCTGACAGCATACATTTTTTCCCCATTTAGCCATTTCATTGATTTTTTTGGGTGGGGTCTGGGGACTGGATCATGCATATTTTATCCGTTTAGTCCATATATTCTTGAACTTTTCTGGAATTGGCTGCTTATTTAGTTCCATTAAAAAAAAAAACAGTGGATTTGGCATTGATGACTGCACGAGTGATGCAACTTCCACATTGATTTAATGCTACTTTGTTACTTGTGATTTTTAGGTGTTGATGCAAGGGATACCACGAACAGCTGCTATGGATGATGTTCAGCGCTTCTTGTCTGGTTGTGACTATGATTCTTCCTCGCTTGAGATGTTTACCAGGTTAATCTACAAACCTTGATGAAAATTTGTCCTGGTTTCTTGTAAGAACTTTATGGCTAACGTTAAGCTGTTCAAATTGTTGTAGGGCATCACAGCCAGAGCCTATCAGAATGGGAATTGTACGTTTCCCTTCACAGGTTGAGGCCATGAATGCAGCCATTAGAAAGAACAGAAGCTATTGTCAGAATAATCAAGTTTTAGTACGAGTTCTACAGTGAAATTTTTTCTGATATCCCTTGTCAGTTCTGCTAGAGATGTTAGGTATATACATGGGAAGTGAAGCTTAAAGTCTTGACCATTCACCCTTTACGTAATGCATTTCACTCCTGCCTACTTGTTCCTTGGGGGCATGGCGGGTTTCAGAATATTTTATGATGGTATGTGATTACGAACAGAAGCTTTCATTAAATAACGCAACTTTCAGATTAGTAACAAACATCATCTGGGATGTCACTTTACTGTGGAAATTTACCATTAATAGTCAACAAAATATTATTTGAGGATACTATTCGCATTTTGATGAAAATTGTAGGCTCAACATCACCAAGTCCACGTTTCGTTGGGTATGATGGTTGGAAGCCAACATTTTCATCCATATTTTCTGCTTGATCTGAAGTCATGCAACTTGCTGAATCGAAATTACAATTTGATGGCCATTTTGATATGTTCTTAGCTTATTATTAGGATTTAAGAACATGGGTGATTATGATTTAACTATAGCTGAGTTTTAGCTTTGGCTCTGCGGATGGATCTTTATATCGACTTGCCTTCATCACAGTTGAGGCAGAATTTATCTAAGGCCAAATCGTTTTGTCAGCTCTAAATGGATCAATCTTCGTAACTTTTGGGATTGACAACTTTCGTCACTTGGAACCAAAATCTCTTAAGTTGTCACATATGCAAAATGGATGGAAAATTGGACGCAACATTATATCGTGTAAAAATACATAAACAAAGGGATATTTGACTATAACAATAATTTTGCTACAATATATAAGCATTTATTACGACAAGACCCAACAAATCTTAAGATTGACCAGCTTTAATGAGTTGAACTTGAATTTTTAAGGTAGAATGTTCGGGTCTAGCTCTAACATGAATGAATCAATATTGGTTCGGAAACTTTTGGAATGAACAGGAAATTGCATCTTCATAGTTTTTTTCATGCTAGTTTAGCATGCCCTACAAGTCTATGCATCACATAAATGGCCCTTGAAAGCACCTTGGTCTTGCATCTTAACTGTTGATTCTAATGCCTAGGGGGTGGTAGACGAGTCACCCTCGATCGCTTGAGGGGAAATCAGGTAGAACAACCAAGACAACCAATTAATCTATCAACATATCTAACATCTAAACTATCTCCCCCATTCTAACATTTTGAAGCGTCTTCTACTCTAGATTGATGAACTACGTTCACAATCTCAATCTAACAACACCTTAGATTTCCTTTCATCTCTCTATCTCTCATCATTTTCCTCACGTTCACAACTTGATTCCACAACCCTACCATAGCATACTATTGTGCTACAAATTAGTAGCAAAACAACTTGGGTTTGGCTCCAACCTCCTCTTAGCAACCTCTATGCCCATCCAAACATTATGTTAAAGCCTATAAGAAGAAAGAAATGTGATCCATATCACATCATTAGCATCCACTGGCATTTCTAGAATGAAATCACAAGCTTCTTCTAATAATCTCACCCTTCCTAGAAGATCCACGATGCATGAGTAAGGGTCTAAACATTTAGTGGTGGAAACACTACAACTTGGCTAGATTAAAAAGCTTCCTCAATTACAAACACTCTTAGTTCAATCGAGCGTTATATTAAAAGCTAATAAAATACCAAATTGAAAAATATTCCTACATAATTTTCACCTTAAAAAACCAATTAAGATTCATTCAGGTAAATCATGAATAGCCAAAAGATATGAAAATTTGAAGGAATAAAATAGTCTCAAGATAAATATAAATGTTTATGACACTAAGATTCTATAAAACTAAGTTAATATGTTACTAACAACCTAGAGTTGTGAACAATAACAAACCAACAGTAGCAGGAAATAAAAATGAGTACAACCATTGCTTAAAAACTAGCTACCTAACTTGTTCATGAATAAAAATCTAAAGATACATCAATTTCTCAAGTAATTATTATTAGAATGACCCACCCGCATCCCTCAACTAGTTGTTGGGATGACACACTCCCTTCTGCTAGCCAAGTGTAGAAGACAAGATTAAAACACCAAGGATTTAATCCTTGAGTTATGGGAAGAAGAAAAAGGATAATTTTGTTGAGTATGAAAATGGGAGAAAAATGGTAACTTGCACACTTACAATACAATTGGTCATCATGAGGGCCTTTTATACCACCCTTCATCCTTAGCCAATGCTCAACGTCACTAGGTGATAGAAAAATACAAGTCTCTAACATCAATCACACTAGATAAAGTGTATGAGTATCCACCTAATGAGTATCCCTATGACTACCAAATTAAGGTAATTTCTAACCATTATTGTGCTTTCTAGATTCTCTCTTTCTCACCCGTGTCTCCCCCTTTGCTTAGAACATTGTGTTGAGCTGACTCTAGATGAGAAGTTCCCCTCAGCCTTTAGAGGTAGTCTCTTTAATCGACCTTTTCTCTACTTTGTTCTACAAACTAATCCCATCAGTTGATCTTCTTTCTGATGCATTTTTTTTTCCAGATCGAGGCACTATACCTTGTTGACCCACCTTGGCCAATCAATGCAATATGGTCAATTGATCCACATTAGTAGATTGATGCACTATGGCTAGCTAATCCACCTTGGCTGACCAATGCACTATAACTAGTCAATCCACCTTAGCTAGCTGACTAATGCATTCTTATCTATCTAGGCACCTACCTTATGTTCTAGCATTGTTCCTTAATACATTTCACGGGTCGAGGACCCCCAATTCTCCTCTTTTGACACATGGGAATAATCCCCTTTTTCTTTCATGAGAAAAACCATGCATCGTACTTAGGAAAACCATGGTGCATCATAGGTCATGTTTATTTTTGGGTAATAATTTTGTAAGCATATCCTATGAATTCTCATTATTATGGATTTTCTCTCATCTGACATACCTATTTTTGATCCCATCTCCTATCTAGTGCTACCTTATCTAGATATGTTTGGATTTTGAATAGAAGTTGTTATTCTTTCCAACATGGATGGCAATCTGTAAGTCACTAAGTACCATGATATTATCTTGCCTCAAGTAATTTCTCTAAACAACTTCTTCATCCATAATTTCCTTTCACCCCTCCATGATGACAACATACTCTAGATAGAGTCACAACTTTTGTAACAAAGACTACCATGAGATAAAGTATCTCTTGTTAACATCTTTCGCCATATATGAGCCTGTATAGCCCACTAAAATGGATTCAACACCACTAAATCAAGTAATAACTTGGACCTCCATTATAGATGTCTCATTATCCACTTCATCACCTCCAAATGATCTTTACCTAGATTTAATATGAACCAATTAACAACACGGGCATCAAATGCAATGTTGAGCCTTGTACCACCATTGCACACATCAAAATGCCAATTGCGAATGTCTTTGGGATCTGACTTATCATCTTCATTCCTCAAAGATGAATCCTTACTCAACATAAATTTGGAAGCAAGGGGACGACTAATTGAAATTACTTAGTTTACATTGAATATCTTGAGTACATTCTCTATGCAATCCTATTAAAATAACCATAGCTTGCCATAACCTTCCTTATGAGTGATGTGGATGCTTAGGATATGCTTGGCATGGCCTCAATTTTTTATTTCAAAGGACGTAGCCAAATATTTCTTTTACCTTGAAATCCTACGTGAATCATAACCCACAATTAGCATATGATCCATGTATAAAAGTAAAATGATGTAATTACTGATTCTAAACCTTTGTAGAAACACACAAGGTTCTACTAACTTCTTCTTATACCTCTACCTAGCTATGAGTAACTCGAACTTCATATACCACTAATTATGTTCTTCCTTCACTCCATACAATTTCTTTACCATCTTACACATCATATCTTATATTTTTTGACCTTAAACCACTCTAGCTTCTCCATGTATACATCCTCATTAAGATAGTTGTGTAAGAAAGTAGTAACTAATCCCAAAATCACATAGATATACGTCATCTTCACCAGTGGAGAAAATACATCATCATAATCAACCCCTATCTCCTACCGAATCATGGAACCACCATGATTAATATCATGGAAGAAAAATCAAAAAATGAGGGTGGAACCACTATAATTAATATCAATAGAGGTGTGATCATCACCTAACCGATGCTAGTTGCAAGACTATTAGTGAATTGATAAAATGTTCACAATTATAAGACATAAACATATCTCTCTCAAGGAGAGTATAAAAAAACATGACCAGATAGTTAAGTGTTATATTACACCATAACATAATTTATGCAAAAATATTACGCAAAGTGTTTAAACAACCAATGAGCTTTAAAACATTCCCACTATGGGATAAAATAAAGCTAGGTACAGGTTAGCTTAACTCTTATACTACACCACTCATTTTACTGGCCTCACTAGTCATCACCAAAGAGTTGGCTATTATATTATTTATTGGCCACATTAGCTACACCATCTACATATTTAAATTGGGCAGTAACCATGAATTGGACATGTTAACACTCGTGTAATGGTAAGATTAAACCACTACAAAAAAGTATTAATAGTATGGAACATAATATAGACATTGACTAAGTAATGACATGGTATACAATCACACTTAAACATGTAATCATGATGTGGTTGCATTATATTATAACTCATGCAACTCAAGTTGGAATATCCCATTTTATTGTCTAGTCATTATGCGACTAGTACATATTGCAACCATATCATGCTTTTATGGTGAAACCTTACACCTTAATGGACATCAGATACAAGAGGCTTATAAAGGGGATACAATACCTACCTTAATTGGTTTAAATCCATGTCTAAACAAACATTTAATTGGTGAAACCTTACACCTTAATGGGAATCAAGGTTGAGAGATTTTCAAAAGGGATACAACACCCAAATTACTTGGTTTAATGTCATATACAAATGGACATTTACCTACATTTTAGTGGAAATCAAATCCAAGAGGCTTTCAAAGGGGATATAACACCCACCTTACTTGGTTTAATGCCATAGCCATATTATATTGTGTTTAATGATCAACACACAATGATATATAATTATGCTTATTTGTATACATAGAAATAGTATAAAACTAGAACCACTAAGCATATAAATCGTAGTATATAAGATAAAATAACTTGATAAGACGTGCATCGATCAAAAGCCTTAAGATCACTATTTCCATCTAACAAGTTAACTTAAGGTTCATTTGAGCGAAAGTCGCAAATATATTTGAGTCCATAATTGATAAATGGAGTTGTATGTCATTTTTGGAAAAATTCACTAATTACCGAGAAAAGGAAAAAATTAAAAGTTAAAGTTAATGGTCAACGGTCAAAAGTCTGGGTCCAACCTTGATCTCCTGGTCATTAGGTGAATATTTGGGTCATTTGGGGTTAATGTTGGAATTTTATGTGTAAAGCCATGGGGAATTCTCACTAACCCTATTTATATGATTAAGGGGTGATTAGGAGGTAATTAAGGTTGAATAAGATGAAGGCCTCAATAACACTATGCATATCTTCAACCCAACTCAAGCATTTTGAAGATGTTCTTTATCTTCAATCTTTCTCTTCCAACTTTAATCCTTCAAATCTTAAGTTATACTAATCTAGATGGCAATACATTATATTTAAAATTTATCCAAAACATACCAATAAACAAAAAAAATTCCTGCAACACACAAAAATCAAATCTAACCTAAAGAGTAAAACCCAAACCTGAGCACAGTGCTCATGAGCTTGGTTTCGGTCAATTATGCATATTTTTTGTGTTTTGATCATAATGTTTTACATACAACTCCAAGTCATAAAATGAAGGTTGCATTAGAATTTAGACTCATATAAATTTAATTTGATACCAAATATGATTCATATATCTTATCCACTTGAGAGATATTTATCTCTAAATATGACCTAAATTTGAAGGTCTATAAACCCTCAATTTTGAGCTCTTCTTACTTAAAACTATGATCAAAACTATGACATTAATATTATTATCATGCTAACAGCTTCATAAAATCATGATTTATAACTCCAATACATTTTCATATCCATCGTAATCCATAATAGATATGAAATGACAAGAATCTCCCTATATTAAGCTATATAATATTATACTTGAAGTGACTAAGATTAATATTACTTGGATTATGCAAAAAAATTAAAGAAGAGATGAAGGGTAGATCAAATGGTACTTAAATACCTTTAGATCACCTAGAAAAATCCAACTAAATTTATAACTTTAATGCATAAAATTACAAGATGAAGAAAGAAAATAAGAGAGAAGGAAGGGGATTCAATCAATGTTTTGTTGAAGATGGAAGATGAAGATCTTCAATATAGGTTGAAGATGAGCATGGAGATGAAGAAAAAAGGAAGAAGGTTCTGTGGCTTTTTTGGTATAGATGGAAGATGACTCACAATGGTAATAAGTTAGAAGTGAAGAGAAAATGGGAGAGGAACGAATATTTTTTTGTAATCATTAGAGACACATGGAGGGATTTTAGTGGCAATTATGGACAATAGAAATGGGGAAAGTTGTGGTATGCACAAGGATGTGTTCATGGGGAAGGTAGCAACTAAACAAGGGAGAAGGGAATATGTATGGTAGTTTAGGAGGGATGAATATAATGATGAGAAACATCTTCATCATGGAGTTTGCACATGGCGTAGCCCACATTGGGATATATGTGTTTGTGGTAGTGAATTTATCTAGAATGAAGGTTTAGCATGATTTCTTGAGGGTTTTAGAGGGTTTAGATCAAACCTCAAAGGATGAGGATAAGATCTAGCTACAAAAACTGGTTTATTTTATCTTTAAATATTAATTTATTTGGAACTAATAAAAATAAAAGTAAATTATTTTTAATTAAGTTTCAACTTTATAACACAAAAATATAATTATCCTCAAAGTTTTGTAAATTTTGGATGACTAAAAAATTGGTTTTGAGGTGTAGAACACAATAAAAACTAATTAAGATAAAAATAATGATCTTCCTCAAAATTATCATTTTTGAAAATGAGTAAATGAATCAAAAAATTCTAACGAATCCAAATATTATATGAATAACAAAACCAAATGACTCTAAATTGTAGCTAAGTTTTTTATTTTATTTAAAAGATATAATAAATATTTGAATAATATAATTTTATTTTTAGTTTAATATTATAAACTATATTTTTAAAAAAATGAGGACCTTGTCTCGTACCTTAGCTTGGTTTTGCTGTCATCATCCTTTGAAGACCCACTTTTTCTTTAAGAAATTATTTCCCCTTAAGGACTTGATCTTAAAGAGCTTGTAAGTGTTGTTGTTGTTTTTTTTTTCCGGAAAATCATCTATTCCTTTATTGGAAATGACCATTTCTTTTTTGTGAGCATCATTGAATACCTTGCTTTAGCATAATGTCTTACCACCATTAAGGAGTGATACATATTCTATAGTAGGGTACTTTTTGGTTGGTCTTAGCTCTTTGGTGGATCTTTATACCTCTTATAGAGTTTTAGGTGTGTTAAAATATTGGGGTTGTACCAGATCTAGCTCATGATCTATATGACCCATGTCACCGGTGCGGTCCTCTCTATGATCACTATCATGGTAAATCACATTTTCATTATAGTCGGGTAGTGCCTTGACCTCTCCCTTAGGGTAATCCTTTCTCGTTTGGCCACTTACCTAAGAATCATCCCTAGATTCCACTAGATAGTTAACACAGCCTCCGGGTTCCCATCTTCTACAAAATCCTTGATGTTTTATTTCTGAAAAAACACAATGTCCTTACTTTGGATGACCTTCTTGGCTACTATGTCATGTAGTTTGTAGCCAAACTTTTTTTCACTATATCCGACATACACACATTGATGAGCCTTGTTATCTAGATTTGACCTTTCATCCATTAGTATTGATGGCAAAAATCTCCATGGGTTTAGGACCCTATTAGGAATTCCCCATTTAAGGTCATGCTTAGGACAAGTTTTTGGGGATGGTTTTGGGTTCAGGGAATTTTTTCAGGGATAGGGATTGGATCTCCATCCCTAAACCCACTTTGATATATAAATACACACACACACACACACAACTACATTATAACATTATTCATTTTTTTCATAAAAAATAAAAAATATTTATTAAAAATTTTTGAGTATAGGGGTGAATAATCCCTATTAGTGAAAATTGGGGAATTGGACTGGTTGGGGATGGGAATTTATTTATGGTTTAAGGATGGAAATAGCATCCCCATTTCAATTGGACATCATTTCCATCCTTATTCATTAGTTCGTGAGCAAATACAAGACAACCATACTCGTTTAGGTTTTTGTATTCCAAGTCTCTACCAAACCACACCTTTTTTACCGCATCACCATCAAGAGGACTTGATGCTGATAAGTTGATGTTGTGACATACTATATGTTCTCCTTAAAATGACCTTGGAATCTTGGTATATGAGAGTAGGTATCTCATCTTTTAATTAATGAGTAATTTATCCATTCTACTCCCCTATTATTAGGGAATGTTTGCTCATATAGGATCTTATGAGCCTTGTAGTATTTATCAAATGGACTAATGTATTCAACTACATTATTTATTCAAATGCACCTTAAATTCTTCCCTAAACTTGTGATATATCTTGTTATGAAAAACTTTGAAATTGTCCAAAACTTGATCATTGGTCTTCGTGGATTATACATAAAGCTTCCTTGAGTAGTCGTCAATGAACGTTTAAGGTAACCTGATATTATTTTATTGTTGGTCATCTATCAACAACCTTGATAAATTGGGATCCATTTTACTTACATATGATGTAATGAGTGCATCTATGGATTAAATTGCCTTGGATTTCAGACAAGTCCTATCAACTTCTAAGAATCTTTATCGCCTTCTTGGTTATGTGTTTGAGTCATGCCATACATTATATGAATCTATCACCAAGTTCACCTCAAATAACCAATGCTTTGATTGAGTAAGACAAACCTAAGGATAGGGGCCCACTATCAAATATACTTTTATCAGACTTTATGGGCCTCTTCCAAATGAATCATAGGTTTAATCATCAAGTTGGCTAGTTGATATCAAACCCATCCTTAGGTTTAGAACATGTCTCACCTCCTTAAGTTGCTAACTACAACCTAAGATTGTCTCAAGTCAGACACTACCCATGATAATTATCTTTAAGGTGAAACTATTTTCCATGCATACATCACTAAAATTTCTATATGTGTAGGATGACATTGTATAAAAAAAAACATTATTTTTTACCATCTAATCATCTTCCTCGCATATAGTGCTCATGCATGCACCGACACACTCTAAGAAAACCACCACATCATTATTAGTGATGTTTATAGCCTCCTCTTCCATATTGCCTTTCCCTGTAGAACTCTTTTTCAACTCTAAATACTCCTTAACCTAGTAACCTAATATAACACATTGTGACCATAGTAGCCACTGGTAGTTACTTAGAGTGTTTTTCAAGATTAACAACTGAATCTACAGATGAACATGAGTTATTTAGAGAATACTTTTTCATTACTTACACACTTTTGGGGAACTTATAAGGAGGTCACCATTCTTTAGACTAATCCAAACCAATCATACTTAATTATAGAGTTATCTAAAAATAAATTTCGAAAAAGAAGGTATACCTTGTTAATATAAACATTCATATTAATCCTTTAGGACTATCGTTTGCCACTAATTTTAGGTATTAAACCTAACTTCTCACAATGAAATAAGGCTTATTCTTTTTTTTTTATTCCCATATATACTCTTGGATATTCCCTTTTGCTACTTGTTCTAAGTTTTATCTTGATCTATCATTAGTGCCTCAGGCTTAGGGGAAGTGCTGATGTTGCCTCCCCTTCTTGTCTCTTCTCTCATAAGGGATACTATCACCAAGGCCATTGGGAGCTTCTTGCCCATGGTGGAATTGTTGAGAGGCACAATATAGTCTCTTAAATATTTGGTAAAGATCCTAGGATCATAATAGTTTGAAATTCATCCCAAACATAATTTCCATTTACTTTAATTGGATGAATATATTATGGATCTCATTGAGGTGTGCTGCAATGGGATTTTTTTCTTCATACTTCAACTTGTAAAGCTTCCTTATGAGTTGCACCTTGCTTCTAGAAGTCTTATTCGCATAAAGCAAATCCAACTTATAACCTAATCTATATGTTGTGGTTTCTTCCTCAACGTGATGAATGACACTATCATATACCCATTGATAGATGAAACCGTAAGTTCTTCTATATCTAATGAGCTTCTTCCACTTCCTTTATTTCTTTTTCATGTTCTTAAACATGGCTCTTCAATTTTGAGTTGGCTTGGTCAATTTTCTTACATAGACAAAACCTTCCATCTTTCTCTTTCATATCTTATAATTTGTGTTATCCAACATTACCATATCTAGCTTCCTTGCTATAATGATTGCCACTGCAAGCTTTGATGTTTATTATTGGGATGACCCACCCTTATTTCTCGGCTAGTTATAGGGATGACACATTGTAATACCCCCAAATTTACTATTTAAAAATTTTATTTTATGGAAACATTAATTACAAAAAATAATGGGTGTTACTGCTATACTCAGTATAAATCTTGCATCCTCTACCATTCTTATACTACGTGCTAAGGTTGAAATGTTACTTTACTATAATTAAATATTACAATGTAATAACAAATATTAATTTCATTACAAATTAACATTTTCCTGACAAATATAAAAGGATCAGGAAATTTATTTACAATATAACCAAACTAGAAATGGCAAAAGACATAAGAGTTTAAGGAATATCCAGATCAAAAGATACCGGGGCAAACATTTGATAGTTCTAATTCTCAACCCTTAAAAAAATCCATCAAATTGAACCCTCAAAGTAATCCTGCAAGGTAAACATTTCCCATTGAATAAGAAGGGGATCAAAAATAGAACCCGTTAGTATTATGGTATTGAGTGAACCATTGCACAACACTAACATGCAAATCCATACGAAACACATAGGTATTAACTTGGCAGGGATACATTAAAGAAATCATGAGATACTAAAATGACAAACCACCATAATTGAATAAATCCCAAATACCAAAGATAGGACATTGAGGTAACTACCAAATCAAAAAATCTATACCCATTCCAATTATCAAAGTAGGTCACTAAGGCAAATACCATACCACATACTAAAACCAGGTAGTGCCCAATGATAGCTACTAAAATAATGCCCAAATCAATCCATTTACAATATTATACAATAGTTAATTTCATTTTTAATTAATTACTTGAGGGGGATACAATAATAATTTGGAGATATAAAATTACACTAGTTATATCAACATAAAATGCAACACAGTACTCTCCCAACCATTCAACCTAGAGGTATAACAATACTCTAGTTATACAGGTGCACAAGGAAACATAATATTCTCCACACCTAGGACACTTAATCCATAAGTATCAATACCCCCTATAGTGCCTATAGGTTATAATAGAGTAGACTAAGGCCTTATTGAGGCATGATGACACACCAACAAACCAAACAAATTAAAGGCTCCTACCTTATCTTTAGGGTAGCTATCCCTAGAGAGAAAACATTTCCGAACTCGAGGTCTTCTACTTTAAGTATTAGTACATTATAGGGTGGTCACATATTTCACACATAACACAATAATTCGCATTCCATACATAACAATTCTCCTTTATTTTCAATTATTAAGGTAGATCCTGATGTCATCAGTCTATGTCAAGTCGAAGTTAATAACATGGTTAACCAATCAAAAATCTAAGGCCATTTTGTGTTTAATTATTCACAATAGGCTTATTTGGTTCAGAATGACCAAAATACCCTCAAACCACTAATTTGACCATTATTATCCAAATTTTGTACCAAACATTATTATTATAAGTGTTTTCCATGAAAATGATAAAAGATAATGATTTAAAATATATTAGTATGCAGGTAATTCTTTTTGATTTTGAGATTTACTATATTTTCTACTTTTCAAGTATTTAATGAGTTACGTCCACAAATAGTAATCATGAATTTTTAACGTGACATATATTCTGTGCAACACCTATGTACATATTTATAGAATGATACGATTTTTACTAGGTAATATACATCATGGTGAATATACGGAAACATTTCTAACCCTAGAACATGTGGATGCCAATCATCATATTCTAACCTTAATCATGTGTGTATGCTTTTATGAACTTTACATCAACCTTATCTACCATTTATAGATAATCATGGAACACTTATTATGGAAGTTACACCATAGTCTTGAACAAGTTAAAGCCCTAACAAAACACTAGATATTTATACATCAACCATTCAACAAAATACACATACTTATATCTTCTACTAAATAACACGTTGAATATATGCTAATTATTTAATATTATACTTTCATGTTTCGCACCTATTTGTAACATTTTAATATATAATGTAAAAACTTGGTGTATAACATATACATATATCCTTTCAAAACTCATGCATAAATAATATTCTAAATACATAACTACTTTTATGTGCACATGATTTCAGATCTTAGTAGAAGGGTAATGTTACCTCTTATTGTAGCCAAAAGAACAAATTAGGATCCATCCAATTAGTTTCCATTCAACCTCTTCAAAACTAGGAATGAATGAAGCTAGGAAAAATGACACAAAGTCATGTAAGAAAGGAGGAGGCGTATTGGCATATGCTACCATTGAAAAAGGGGAGGTTGTAGTAGTTTTGGGTGTATTTTAGGGGGAGGTTGTGGAGGTTTTGGGCTTATCTTAGGAGGAGGCTATAATGATTTTGGGTGTAGCCCAAGGGGAGGCTGCAATAGTTTTGGGTGAAGCTAAAGGGGTACAAAGGGGGTTGAATAGAGGGAAAAACTATAGCTAGAAGGATGGTTATAGAGGTGGAGAAAGTTGCTAGGTTGTGTGGTTTTGGGTGATCTTGGTGATGATGATAAGAATAGAGAAGGAGGGAGAAGGTTATGTTTGGTGGTGCTAAGTTTTAATAGAAAAAATGGATGTAGGATGGAAGGATGGTTGGGGAATTTGATGTGCCATATATATATACTCAAGTAAGTAGAGGGGGTGGAAGTAAGACATGATTAGGCAAATATTTCAACCCCAACCCATAAGTGTAGGAGGTAGAGCTGGGAAAAGATAGGGATAGGGTAGGTGATGGTGTATGGTATGGCATATCTCATGTAGGAGAAGAGGAAGAAGAAAGAAAAAGAGAGGGTTGGTAGGTGAATGAAAAATGAGAGAAAAGGAGAAAGAAATTGTGTAGGTTTGGAATTAGATTTATGTTATGATATTGAATAGGATTAAATTTAATATCTCAATTTCTATGTCAAAATTTACCCTAATTAATTTATATCAAACATGTTACAATATTACACATAATAATTCTACATTTAATACAAAACCTCCTAAAATAATTATTATAACTAACTATATATAATTATCGGTTTATAATTAAGGTTCCTAAAAATGAGATATTATATACACTCCTTCTTATTGGCTAAGTGTTGAAGAAAAGATAAAAACACCAAGGATTTAATCATTGAGTCAATAAAATAATTATAAGAAAATGTAAAAGTAAATGCTATTATAAGTATGAAGATTTATGGGAGAAAGAAATTGATACCTTTATTGAGTATAATAATGGGAGGAAAAAATTGATCAGGTTTTACCCATTGTGCTATAATATCTCTAATCATTAATGATAATTATTTTCTTTAAAAAATTGGGAGAAAATTGGGAACTTGCATACACATGTTACAAATGCTCAGCACGATGACTATTTATATCCTTCATCATCCATAGCCAACACTCAACTTCACTAGGTGATAAAAAAGTACCATTATTTAACATCAATCACACTAGATAGAGTGTACACGAACCCACCTAACCAGTATGAGTACCAAATCCCTTGAATTAAAGAAATTCCTAACCACTCTTGTACTTTCTATCTACTCCTTTTCTTCCTTGTTCATGTATTCCCTTTAGTTAATGATCAAGGTAACTCTAGAGGAGACCTTCCCTTTAGGCATCTGAGCTAGTGTCTCTAACTAACCTTTTTCTCTAGCTTGGTTTGCTAATTGATCCCACAAATTAGTAGTCTTTTTTATATATGACCTGCCTTGGTTTATCAATGCATTATAGCTAGTCAATCCATGTTAGCCAACCAATGCTCTATGGTTGGTCTATCCACCTTGGCCTACTGGTGCATTATGGTTGGTTACTCCACCTTGGCAAACTGACTAATGCACTATGGTCGATTTATGTACCCGCCTTGTGTCTCAGCATTGGTCCTCAAGATACTTCTCATGTCGATGAATTTTTTGTAACCTTTGCCTCATTATCCATGTCTTCACCATCCCTTATGTTTTGCTCCTTACACTTACAAGTAGTTTGGGTCCCATTTATGTCAAACTGATCCCTATCCCCATGTAAACAAACTTAAACCTTGAGCTTATGAAAATAATTAACATAATGTTTAGGCTCATCATACAAATGATCTAAAGCCACCATAATAAGAGCAAACAATTTCCTATCATTAACACTATCCTCAAGGAACTAAGAATCACATAATGAAAACAATTGTCATCTCTCTTACCAATACCCCTGGCAACCTAGAAGCTACATCTCTAACAAGAGACAAGATAATAACACCTATACACCTTGTTAGTCTGATACACAAAAATTAAGTCTTGACCTAGGTTCTCTCTTTCCTTTATATTCCATGGATAGGGAAATATTTGATTTCTAACTGTTGATGTTTATGTAAGAAAATGTTTTCCATGGTTCTATGTAATGTTGTCTCTCTTCTTCTTGGAAATTATCTAATGTGGTTTTAAAAATTTTGGTTATTGTGAGTCTTTCAACTTCTAGTATTGTGAATCATTATATGATGGATCAAGGTATAGTTTGAAGGTTTTGGATAATACGGTCAATGATTCTTGTATTAACAATGATGTTGTTGTTGCTGTTACTACTATTGCTACTGCTGCTACTACCATTGGTGTTGGATAATAGGACAACTTCTTCTTTGTCATGGTTGTTAGGAAAATTGTCACCTTTAACTTATGCTCTAGCTTTTACTACATAATATTCATGAAATGTAGTAGGAAACTTTCTATCGAGCCCATTGTAGTTGATATTGTTATGTTCATTAGTATTATTATCAAAAGGAATTAATTCATCCACCTCCATTTTTTTGTGTACCATTAAAATTAATGTTGTTTTATCCATGATTGAATGAACCATCAATAATGAATAAGGATCCCTTCATGAAATATATTCTTCTCTCATAAACTATGATACTGTTCAAGCTTTGATCTCCTTTCCCTTGTCATGACTAGCAATAGGAGCTACAGGGATAATCTTTAATTTGTCTTGATCAACCTCATTGTTTTGATTGCTACTTATGATAGCAACCATTATAACCAAATTTTAGTTAGTAAGCTCCTATTGTTATTCCCACTAATGGGATGATATTTTGATCATTGGAAGAGAAATAATCAATTAGTTTGCTTTTTAGGAACACCAGAAGCCTTGCATCTTCTGTGTTTATTTGATCATAGTATATAGTTAAAGTTAATGATAGAAATGTAAACACCAATATTAAAAAAAAACATGTATGCATGACAATTAAATTTAAGGCCGAAGATTAAAATGAATAGGGGAGGGGATAGATATAATTAAGGATTTTTTAGAATGTATCTAATAAGGTTATGTGAATGAAATTTCAATAATAACAATAATGCATAAATAATAATAATATAATGGTAATAATGATAATCGTAATAGCACTAATGGACCTACGAGCAATTTGCTTGGGTGACATCTATGCTAGAGGCACTTATGGATAATTGAGGTTCATTATCTGACATAGGCGTAAATATCCTTTTCAAAAACATAAAATGAAATACTAATAGAAAAAATATTAATTATAGCACTAGTAATATAATAACACATTTAATTTTTTTATATTAGATCAAATTATATTAAATCATGAAAAATCAAATCAAGATAATATATTTTAAATCATTTTATAACAAGAGAATTCTAATTAGCCCCAAGTTAATTTATGTACTCATTGATTGTAAAAAAAGGGGGACAAGTGACTTCTTGTTGACTAGTGTCACTATTAGATGATTGAATGCTTACTAATTTAAATTATGGTGTGGTTAATGAGTAGAGATTAACCAAAAATTCTATGACATTAATTTTTATATGGATTTATTTTGCAAGAATGGCTTTATCAACACCAAAAAAAAAAGTTTCATGTGCTAGGAGAAAGGATGATCAAGTGCTAAAAGGGAGGCAACAAAGTCATGGCTTGATGATACTTATATAGACGGCATGGAAATGAATACATATATATTTAAAAATGTACTAGAAAACCTTGAATTGCTTAGAAATATACAATATAAAATTGAGTTTCAAGGAATTTACTCTATAACTTTTAGTTTATGGATTCTTACACTAGATGGCTCTTTATTAGTTATTACCATTAATTACGCTTAAAATCCATCTAGAAATTAAAAATGAGTAAATGAAATGGCCACACTACCCTAATTTATACTTTATCCCTTCCCCTCATGCCACACCAACACCCCTTTAACTTATACCAAAATTTCTCAAGCACCCTAGCCTACTATACACCTTTAAGCTACTCCACCCAAATTTCCACTAGCACAAGAAAATCCTTCTTTTTCTCATCTCCATCGTTCACTTTTAACCTTCGTAGAATATTTAGGTCACCACCATGTATGTGCCATTGATGGCATATCCAATGGTCATAGATGCATCGATCTTCATTGCCTCCATAATGGATACAACCTACTCCACCACCACCACTCCAACATAGGATTTATATTCCCCCTTTCTCTCTTCTTCTCCACCCTTTTTTGTGTCTCTTTTAGTGGAAATAACACTATAATACCCCGACACACTGGTTGTGGGTAGCTATTTGGAGCACTTTTGAGATTGATGACTAGCTCCACATATCAACACAAGTCTTTTCAAGTGCGATTGTTATCAACTTACATGCATCACAAAAAAATTCCTAGGAGGTCACCCATGTTTATATTTCTCTAAGTTAAGGACACTTAATTATGGAGTTAATTAAGGTTATGTTTGCTAAAAAGAAGTTATTTGGAACACTTTTGAGATTGATAACTAGCTCTATAGGTTAACATGAGTATTTTCAAGTGTGCTTTTTATCAACTCACACGCATCATAAAAAATTCCCAAGAGGTCACCCATCTTTAAATTTCTCCAAGTTAAGCACACTTAATTGTGGAGTTAATGAAGATTAAGTTTTCTAAAAAGAAGTTATACCTTATTGATATAGATAATCTTATTAATCATTTTAATTCTCCACGTAGGGGTGTGCATATTTAGGATCAACCCAAAAATCTAGACCGGATAGGACCAGATTATATGGGTTAAATTTAGATTGAATTAAAAAAATTATCAAAATTATCTGGGTTCCTAGTTAAAAATTTTAGATAATTGGGTCATCCATGTTGGTTTGGGTCAAACTTGGAATTTTAGGGTCAACCTAGAACAGACTCGTATTATGCCTCCTAAATAACGTCATTGTTCTAGCTTCTCATTCTTCTCTTATTAACACTCGTTTTGTTTCACTTCAACTCATTTCATTGTTCTCTTCTTAGGCTACCAATCCCAGCCTAGGTTTCCTCTTTTAAATCGAAGGCTCGAAGCCCTGGCCCTTAGCTGCTTTCCTGCCTCTTACCTCCCTGGCTCCTCGATATCCTCATCCTTACCAGTCACCTCCTCGGTTCCTCCTCCTCCCTCCCTCTCCTAAAACTCAATGGCTCAGTGCTTGATAGACACTTAAGTCTTAACTCCGAGTGTCTCCTCCAATGCAACACTACTGGTCCACTACACCAGAATCTTCTTCCTCCCCTAGCTGGTAGCCCAGTCTCCTGTAGTCCTACTCATATTCTCTTTATCGTCGATTTTTTTCCATAGTTCTGCTATTCATCCTGTAGATTCCTACCCCACACTATGTTGTTCATCCCACCACTACTAGAGTAGAAACCATCTCCCCTGCGTCCCTTTTGGCTGCCCAATTCAAAAACTCCGAGTCTTCCACCACTAGCTCAATTGTTTGAGTTCTAGATTGAGACTCACGAGTTGTAATTAATGAGTGACCAATAGCCACAACAACGACTCAACTAGGATGAGGGCACCACCATACCAGCCGCTAGGAGTCTAGGTCCTATCCCTTACCAAGCCTCATATGATCATATCTTCATTATTTATCTATTGCCTGAAATTGAATCTAATAATCCACTATTTTGATTTGCTACTGTGCCGAGTGTTGATTGGTTGTTGTGTTGATTGTTGAATGCTGCCGATTATTATGTAACTTGTGTTAATTGCTGAATGATGAATATTATTGAATGCTGATTATTATGTTGAATGCCTAGATAGCTAGATCTAAATTTGATATTTGCTAATTGCTACTTGCTAGACCCTTAAATCTATGGATATTTGTTATTTATTGATCATTTTTCATGCTTGTAGGTCTTAGCTAATTGTTTATTGATCATTTACCTACAAGTCCTAGTTTGATTTGGATAGTTAAATTTTAAGTTGGATCGACCGATGGAGTATAAGTAGGATGAAAATTGTTCACAATTTACATGGCTGATTGGTTGTTACATGTTAATTTGTCGTAGCTAGCATGTATTATTCTTTTTCCGATTTAGGATAAATCTATGTAATTGGATTTGGTAACTTTTTGTAGAAATGTATATTTACATTAATTTTATTTTTACTAGGTTGATAGCTCATATAGTCATACAAAACCAATTTAGGTGTTTTTTCATGAATTTTGGTAAATATTAAGATGCTATGTATTATTATATGTTAATAGTTATTATAATATATTACTTATTCATCATATATCTAATTGTTAAAAAAATTATGAATATAGTTAAGTAAATTTTCACAAGCATTGCGCTATAATTTTACCCTATCTAAATGAACAGTTTTCAACGGTGTCATGTATCACCCACTACTTTATAAATTGTATTTTGATTATTAGTGTAATAGTGTGTATTTTTTCTTATTTTAATTATTTCCCTTTGTTTCTTATTTTGATCTTTATCTTAATTTTTATACTATTATACATTTTAATTTTTACTTTTTGTGGTTGGTGATTGGTGATAGCCATAAAATTATTAAGCCATGCATTCTTTAGCTTAACTTTCACGTAATGTAAGCTAAAAGCTTAGGACTTACTTCCCTTTCTTTTGAAAAATAGAAACTATTTAGTATTTACTATATGTTAGCTAATATTTTTATATTAACAATTTTCTTTTTCTTTTCTTTTAGATGTCGAGCTTCGATATCATATACAAAAGGCAATGTTTAGCATTTGGATCCACTAATCCTCTTACAATATATGATGATGCTTCCATTCAAGATATGGAGGTAGAGAAAGACCTTGATTTACTTGATGTTGAGGTAATAGATTTTAGACATAAGAAGCTAACAAAATATTGTTGATATGTGAAAAGAAAAGATAGAAAGAGGGGTGCTTATTGGGATCACTTTTGGGGGTATATGGATGACAAACATCTACCAAGGGTGGAATGTAAGTATTGTTCGACAACTTTTTCAGTAGATACTAACAAGAATGACACACAAAATTTAAAAAGACATATAGAAAGGTTTGTAAATAATCCTCAAAATAAGAATAAGGTAAAAGGTAAGCAATCTCATCTATTCTTTGACCTTATTTTTGGTGATGATGTGCAAGAAGATACTACTTTGAGGTATATGACTGTTGATCTCAATGAACTTAAAGAATTTGTGAGTGAAATGATTATTGTTGATGAGTTGCCTTTTAGTTTTGTGGAGAAGAGGGATTTTAGAAAAGTGATGCCTATTGCTTGTCCTCAATTTGAAATGCCTTCACACACTACTATTACACACGATATCTATAAGTTGTATCTAAGTGAAAAGATGATATTGAAAGATTTGCTTAGTACATTATGTAATAGAGTTTCTGTGACTACTGATATATGGATTTCTAATCAGAGAATTAATTATATGTGTCTAACTGGTCATTTCATAGATGATCAATGGAGTATAAAAAAAGGAATTCTGAATTTTTTTCCTATATTTGGTCACAAAGGAGAAGCGATCGGTAGGGTAATTGAAGATTATCTAACTTTTTGGTGTTTGAAGGAAAATTATTTACTTTCACCATAGATAATGTGAGTTCTAACGATGTTGCTTGTGTTTATTTGAAAAATGTGGTGAAAAAAGATGGTGGCATCGGTGATGGTAAATACTTACACATGAGATGTGTTACACACATAATCAATCTGATTGTATGGGATGGTATGAAAGAGGTCAATCATTGCATTGATTAGATCAGGGAGGTTATTAAGTGTATTAGAAATTCTCCTATTAGATTGATTGTTTTAAAACAACATGCTGAAAAGTGTAAGATTGAGTGCAAAGCTTCTTTATCTCTTGATATGCCTACTAGATGTAATTCCACCTATCTTATGTTAGCTACCGCTGTGAAATTTAAGGATTTTTTGGTAGAATAGAGCTCCTTGTAGAGTTGATACATGATGTTGATGTTGTTGGACCCCTCTCTAATGATAATTAAGATAAAATTGAGCACCTTGTTTTCTCAAAGAAGTTTTATAACTTGACTGTTAAGATTTATGGTTCATTATATGTGACCAGTGATCTTATTTTCTTTAATATTGTTCGTATGTTTGTTTTGTCAAATCAATTGATCATGGGTGTGAATAATGACTTTAGAAACATCACATTTCAAATGAAAGTTAAGTTTGACAAGTATTGGGGTGACATAGAGAAGATGAACATGTTGATATACTTGGGTATCTTGTTAGATCCAAATATGAGGTTTTTAGGATTGAAGATTACTCTTTGTAGGATGTATGGTGAAGAATTAGGGGAGAGATTGGCTAGAAAAATTAAGAAATTTGTAGTTAGTTTGTTTGATGATTACAAAAGGAATTATGATTCATTTATAGTTGACGAAGGTTCTAGGCCAAGTTTTTATTCTCCTATGAGTAAGGATGGTGTTGATGCTATTAAAAAAAGTATGTTAGAACAACTGATGAGGATGGATGGAGTATATTCTAGTATTACAAAGCTTGCGAGGTTTTTAGAAGAGAAAAAGGCATAATATGAAGAAAAAAAATGTCTTGATGTGGTGGAAAATACATAATCTTAGATTTCTAATCCTTTCACATATGGCATATGATATTCTTGCTGTATCGGTATCTACAATTGCATCAGAATCTCCGTTTAGTGTAGGTGGTCATCACTGGATCAATTTAAGGGCTCTCTAATACAAAAGTTGATAATTTCTATATATTAATACGTTTATGTATTTAATCTAATAATGTAGTACCATTTTATTTACTTGCTTTTTTTTTTTGTGAATTCTAAATGTACACTCTTTCAAGATTGGATTGGAGGAAAAAATATAAGGGAAAAAGTTGATGAAGAATATGCCTTGGAAGAGTTGGAGGAAATAGAAAAAGGTATTAATTAATTGAGCTTTATTTAATGTTTTATCAATTATACTTAATATAACATTATCACTAACTACTAATTTATTTACATTTAAATTTGAATAGATGTGGAAAACAAAGCTAATGTGGAGGTTAATGTGGTATATGTTACTTGAAATGAATGATGGTGTTTAAGAATGAAGATGTTGTATTAACTTCTATGATAAAGATTGTTATTTCTATTTGGAGGACATTGTGGTTTTGTTCTCCTCCTCCATAGTTTGTATAATTACATTATTTTCTTTGTTTTTATCTTCTCATATTTTTAAAACTTAGATATTTCTATTTGGAGAACATTATTATGGAAAAATAAAAGATTTGTGTGTGTGAGATGATTAAAACAGGGTCAAAGTAGGGTTAGTTTCGAAACTGGGTCAACGAGGGTCGAAATAGGGCCAATTTTAAAATAGGGGCAAAACAAGGTTATTTTTAAAATAGGGCCGAAATAGGGTTAATAGCTAAAAAGTGTTGAAAAAGGGTAAATATAAAAAAGTAGGGTTAAAATAGTGTCAACCCGGATTTGATCTAGTTTTTATGTTTCGGGTCCAGGTGCATCCCGTTTTAAACTTGGTATGGGTTTTGGGTTGTAATTTATATAAATCAGGTTTCTAGTCTTATCTAGGTCCATTTCGGTCTGGGTTTGGCCTAGTGCACACTCGTAGCTCCATCATCCACTACTGATTTTGGTGGTGTTAGAAGCACACTTACGTATTCATACTTACAAAAGATACAGAGAAAATGATAGAGCAATTGAGAATATGTATGAGTAATTTGGCATCACCTTTCTTTCTATATTCCTATGTTTCTTTTCTATTCTCAATTATTGCAAGGCTCACCAATTTAGAAGAATTCGGGTTGTAGGCTTTTAAATTAGACTTATAAGGTTGATTTCCATGACAGTTGACCTCATTCATTTGCGTATAAATTTAGTTTATCAAGACATGATTTTATGGATTGATTGTTATCTCTTTGAATCTAATTGATCTCAATGGTTAGCGAACAACTTTGCTACTTATGGTCTTTGTAGAGGAGGTGAATAGATTTGCTTTTTGTTTGAATTTATATATTTAAAATATTTTTCTTTGTGGTTGAAGTGGGTATTAGAGGGAGAAAACAGAATTTGAGAAATAAATTGAAATTTGGGTTGAAGAGTGAGAGAAGGATTTAGTAATGTGATATTGATGTAAGAGAATGACTAAAGCAGCAGTGGAGGTGGTGTTGGATGATGTAGCTATTGTGGAGAGGATAGTTGGAAGTCTTGTGAGTAAAGAGGGGTACAAAATGGGGTTTAAACTCAGGGTAAGGATATGTTGGAAATGGAATTTCAAAATAAAAAAAATAAAAAATAGACACAATTAGCTCTAAAAATTAAAGGAAGGTTATCTAATGTGAGATCCCATAAACTTAGGGTTATAGTTTACATTTCTAGAAACTCAGGGTTATATTGTATATTTTGAAAAAAAAAATCAGGTTTGTTTGATGTTTTTTTTTTCATTTTTTTTGGTTAGGTTAAAAGTATTTTGTTTAACCTATATGGTAGCTATAATCTGACTGCCTACTGGGATCACTCTCACATTAATTTTCCCTCATTTTTGTTATTTGTAGTGATGAAATTAGTTAACTTAGAAAGATAGTTAATGTTAGAAGGATTAAGTGTTAAAGTTATTTCCATGTAATTTTTCTTGGTAAGTAACATGATGAAATAAAATGAACTTTTTGGATAAATTTTTTGGTATGTACATTAATATCTTTTAATTAAATTGCCATAAAAAATACGATATCTAAATTTTACCAAAATAATAATAATAATATGATATATACTCTTGTAATTGAAATAAAATACAAAATGATAAATAATCTTGTTATTCTTAAAAGGTAGAGGGATTGGTATATGAATCTTCTTAAATGTGTACACTGATTTATTACAATAATAACACCTTCATTTTTAGCACTTAAATTTTTTTGAAGGGTTAATTGTGGAAGCTAAAATAGTAAAAATACAAGGTATTATTGCTATACTTATTATAAGTCCCATTTCCTTACCATTCTTATACCAAGCTGCTTAAATTAATAACACAATCCTAAAAAAATTGATTAGAGATTACAAAGCAGATTTACATTGTTCTGATAAAATAAAAAATGATAAGCAGTTACAAAAAAAATCAAATGAAAGGAAATGAAAAAGGACATAATAATCCAAGAATATACTGATTAATAGCTACCAAATAGGACACCGGATAGTCTTAAGTCTCAACCTAAAAATACTAGCCTTCAAGTTGATCTCATAAACTAACCTACACAGTCATAATTGCTCATTGAATAAGTAAGGGATCATAAAATGAAACCTATCAGTACAATGATATTAAGTAAACTACTATGTAGAACTAAATATGAAAATATCACATTAAACATATAGAAGGTATGAAACACTGAAAAAACATGGGTTGAATAAATTAAAATAACAATGTCAAATAGATAAATATCACCAAGGACACACGCTCTTCATGCCAAAACTTTCATATCATAAATGAAAACTTATCAATCAAGAATCCAAGAGATATTTTTAATTATTAAAGACAACCATAATCAAATTCTAAGGTCAACTTAATAATATATTAAGGCCATTTTGGTTTAATTATTCATATTTAAGTGCATTAGGTTGAAAAGCAACAAAATTCCGTTGAGACCATAATTACCACATTATTATCCATTTTAAATACTAATTTTATTTTATTTAATAGTTTGTCATGAAAAGGTTACTTACAATAATTAAAATATTTTAGCATGCAAGTAAATTAATAGACATGACAAACGATCATTTTTTTCCTTAAACATAATTTAACATGCAAAACCCTAATATGCATATCTATGTCATCAATAATCACATATTTTCATACTAAATGATAAATAATACATATTAGGTACACTTTATAAAATAAATATCATCGAACACTTGAAAAAGACTAAAATTTCAATAGGACATATAATGATAATAATCATGCTAAAAATATGCCTATACATGCTCAACGTATTATATTAAAAAATTACATCATGCATGATCACTCTATAACATTAAACCTATTCTAGCATGCTTTTGTACACATATTATTTTACACAACTTAACATACTTTGATATACAAAATTTCATGCTATCATTATTAGGATAATAAATACAACATAACCAAATATACTAAATAAAATTCACTTACTGAAACTCTAATATACTGTCGTACAATATTTAATATTTTAGTAAGGCATATATGTAACTTAATTTAAGCAAAAAACACAAAATATATATAACCTACTAAAATTTGTTAAGCTCCACTAATCATCCTCATTTACCTAAAAATAAAACCAATAAATTATATATTAATATTTAATTAATAAAAAATAAAAGATTATTAAAATATTATAAAAAATAATATTAGTAAATTGCCCTTAAATTGGTTAGAAAATATAACAAAAGATAAAGAAGGCAAAACTTATGCTGCATAGGGCTAGGCAATGTGAGTCATGCATACAAATGGGGGGGGGGTGTCTATTACACAGCAAGTGAGTGCCACACAAATAAGGGAAAAGGGTGCATGAGGCTGGTGTGGGCTGCTGGCAGTGAGGGAGTGGCTAGGTTGAATAGTGAAAGGTGGAGGGCTGGGTAGAGATTGAAAAAGATAGGGATGAAGTAGAGGAGTGAAGTGTTAGGTGTAAATAGAGAAATGACAAAGGCTTGGTCGTGTCAAGAGAGAATTAGAGAGGTTTAGTGTAGTAAAGGGCATGTTACGTACGAGGATGATGTTGCATGGGTCGAGGGTGAGTGAATTGGTGATATTAGGAGATGCTAGTTATGTGGATGGGTGACACTGAGGGTGTTGGAGTAATGTGAGCCATGGTGGAGCTAGGTGATGGTCTTCAAAGGTGGTGGTAATTGCTGGTGGAAATGGGAAAATAAGGGATGCTTGGTAATGGATGATGGCGGAGGTGCATAAGGAAGCCATAAATAGGGTAGAGGGAGTGAGGTTTGAATGGGAAAAAAATAGCAAATGAAAAAGGAAAAGATGCATTGGAAGAAAAGAAGACAACGAGGGTGGTGATGATGGTGTTTGATAAAGGAGATGGTGTGAGGGTGATAGCTAAGTAAGGGTGGGATAATGGAACAACTTGGCAGAGGGTAGTGATGATAGCTGAAGTGGTGTGTTACGGAACATGGAATGAATCAAACAATGATTGGATCTGAATCCTCACATAATAATTGATAAGAAAAATTAAAATTAAATCAATTGATAAAGCATAAAGTAAATCAATGATACAAAGATCTATGTGGTTCGATCAAATCAACCTATGCCTATAGGTGAGGAGAGGTGGATTGGTATATTAATCAATCAAGGGATTATAAAATTAAATATTATTACAATAGACTCTCAATCTATAAATTAATCAAATCAAGTGGATAATTAATGATGTGAGTAGTCTCTCAAAACCATAAAAATTCTCTCTCAAGCTCTCTTTATAAGAAAAGAATTAAGATAACCAGAATACATACCAAAAGATGCAAGGAAATATGATTAAAAATGAGATTGGAGTCCTGTTTTACCTCTGAACTTGATATGGATACTCTACACATGAAATGCATTTGATTCAAAACAACATACACACCATGTTCAATGGTGATGGGGACATTTGGTGATAGGCGAATGAAACCAGAATAGGGGTGTTGGAAGGAAGAGGAAATAAAAAGAAAGAAGATGACTAAGGAGGGATTTTTAATTGAGTTGGAGAAAAAGGAAGCAAGGGGAGGTTGAAGTTGGCAAGAATATAAAAAAAAGGGAGTAGGGGAGTTATATGGCCGACGGTGTGATAATAATGTATTGTGTTGTGGGAAGAATGGAGAAGAAATATAAGAAATGAGAAAGGATTAGAAATGGGTTGAGTCAATGGGATGAGGTCAGCTATAGGAGGATAAGGGAGGTGTGTATGGTAGGGTGTTGCATGAAAAATGGAGGGAGAGAAGAGGGAGTATTTGTTGGAAGAAAAAATAGCATGATAAAGGAGGGCTTGCGTAAAGGAGAGAGATTGTAGGGGAGGGTAGGCTAGAGTAATAGTTTAGGATTATTTTATTTTAGGTTTAGTTTTATTAGGTAAAGGCATGCGGTTAGAGAAAAAAATTAACGAGGGAAATTATTTGATTAGCGGTGAGGTTTAATAACATAGAAAAATTATAAAATAATTAGGATAAAACGTTTAAAAATTTATCTGAATTATGGATAAAGGGTTAGCAAAAATAATTAAGCCAAGGTTTTAGGGTTAAGTTTTAAATAAAAGGCTAAATATATTAAAATAAAGGTTATGATATTTAAAGGTGTTATACAAATGATACTAAGTAAACCATAACATAACAATAAGTATACAAATGTTACATGGAACACATAGAAGGTAACACAAGAGTCATGAAATTAACACATCAAATAATATATACCAAGTACCATAATCATGCCATTGTTCATATGATATCGTAAGCTACATGCTCATGGCATCAAATGATGCAGGATCATCCATAGATGATTCTCAAGATGATAGTAATTTGACATACTTGATTATGGAACATATCATATTATGTGTCTTTGATAATAATACTATGACTAACCTTGATGTTATTAACTTAAGTTATTCTTGTAGGTATGTAACATATTTGTTATAAGAAGATCAATCCATTTAAGAATTCAAGATACGTAAGATTTTCAAGTGTTACAAGCTACTACAAAAGAAGCTATTGTACATGAAAGTCAACTCCATAAGTTAATAATACCTAGTCAACCTTTCAAGTTAACATTATTATTTTGATTATAATTCTTGTTAGTTATTTTCATATACTAATTAGCTTACTTTATTTGTAATATTATTTGTTGATTTATGCATTATACAGGATATAAATCCATTGTTAATACTAGTTTATGTGTTAGTTATCTATTTGTGTGTTATGTGGATAAATTAATGTGTTAGTTAGCAATGTTCTATACCTATATATACGTGGTGTCGACAACTCTTGTAACATGTTGATGGTTGAGTATATTGAAATCTAATACATGTAATTTATTTAGTTAATTCTCTCTTTGTTATTGAATAATACTTTCTAAGACTACTTGGATTAATCTTAGATAGGAGACATTCAAAGTTGAGTTCTTTGAGTTCTCTTTAAATTCCTTTTAAATTCTTGCTTGAATTTCTCATTCCTTCTTCCAATTTGGATATCCACTGATCTTATTCATTTCAATCCTAAGAATTTTCATTCATCTTTAAAGACTTGTGTCATCAAACTTAACCTTATTACAATTGTCTCATTAGTCTAATTACTAATGGTATCCCACAATGGAAAAAACACCAAACCATAATTAAGACATTTTCTAATAACCACCTCTATACTACTCATAAACAAAAGAAGGGAAACACTAATGTAATTACCAACCAATATATATTGCATGTAGGAAAATACCAAACCAAAAAACCAAAATAATATAATTAAAACCTCATACAAGAGTTACTTCCATTTTTAATTACTTGAGGAGATACCTTAAAAACATATAAAGTACATCAATCACACCTGCATACTAAGGCAACACAATATGCTCCTAACTTGTAATCTAGAGATGTGTAAGTACTCTGATCATATTGGTATAACAAGTTAGCACAATGTCCTTTCATCCTAAGATATCTAATCCTTAATTATGAATACCCTCTATAGGGTTTGTAAGTCACCTATATAATAGATTAAGGCTTTAGTCGTAATGTTGAGGTATTTGATAAAACTACCAAGTCAAATTGAGGGCTCCTACCTCAATTCTAAGATATCTAACCCTAAAGAGATACTATTTCCAATATTAGGGTCTTCCATTTTAAATATTATTATTATATCGGATGACCGGAATGATCACGTAATATGTATATGACAACCAATCTACACTTAATAATTTTCCTTTATTTTTGATTATTGAAGTTAATCCTAATTCCAATGGTCCAAGCCAAATTCAAGGTCAACACTGAGACCCATCTAAGAATATATTATGGCCATCCTAGTCCAATTATTCACATTTAGGAGCATTAAACCATAAATGACCAAAATGCCCTCATATATTATTTACTCATTAAATTCTCACTTTAGTCCCAACCATTGTTGTAATTGAATGATTTTAATGGAATATATAAATAACATTAACATAAAAACTTAAATACATTTATAGTTAAAAAAATTTCAGTAGTGGAAAAATTACTATTTTACCCCTAAAATACACATAAACCCATTTAACACAGAATGTTTTAATCATACATATCTAGCCTATTATATTTCACATGCTTCTCATGCCCAACATGATACAACATATACTATGTACACATGCTAGAAAATTTTAGATTTTAAGTGAAAAGACAAAAATACTCCTAGAGCATGCAACACTTTAATCATTTATAACAATATCTAAACATGCTAAAATATCAACACATCATATATAAAAATTTAAGTAAAACGTGTGAGGAATCTAATGGTAAGCTCAAAAATACCAGAGAATGTCTTAGTAGGGACAGTAATTTCCCTCGTTCTAGCCAACTTCACAAAACATGCATACATATTCTTCAACATTCAGCCTTATTCTAGCATGCTATTATATGTATATGAAAATGAGTAAAACTAGCATGCTCTTACATAAATTCATGTGGTCATATATTTAGAGAAAATAATAACAATACATGATGCATGTATGTTTTTTATGGAATTACAAGGATGCATAAATTACACATAAGTATAACATAGGAAACTCTAAACATGTTGTCACATGATTTTTTCTTTTTTAGTAGGGACATATGTGTTACCTCTTTCCAAGTTGAATGAAAAAAAAAAGAATAAGAGCAAAGAGCCACCAAAATCTCTAGCTTCTAATCTAATTTCCTTCTCCTTAAAACACAAAACCTTAATTAGAACTATAACATAAAAATATCAAGAACTGTAATAAAATAATAGGAGACCATACATATACCCCCGAAATATTATTTAATATTAATCTTTATTTATTTATAATTTAACATGACTCTTAAATATTAATTTATTTAATTTATTAAAATTTGATTTACAAACCCAAATAAATTCTTAAATAAATTTATCTTTTATTTTTATTTTAATTAACCCCAAACCAATAGTTTTACCTAGTTTATTTTTTCTAATTGGATACCCTAAATTAAAATAAAATAATATTATCCTAAACCCAAATTTAACCTAATTTTAATTTTAACCCTAAATTTAATTTCTTATTTTCCCTTTTTCTTCTTTTCCTTTTTTTATTCATTTTTCTTTCTTTTGTCTTTTATTTTTCTCCTTCTTTCCTTTTCATTCTTCTTCATACCTCAACCCAATCTTCCTTCCTTATTCCTCCCCAGCTTACTCTGTCATGCCTCAACCCACCTCCTTTTCTTTTCTATCTTCTCTCCCTAGCCAGCTCAGCCCATCTTTTATTCTTTTCTTCTTTTCTCCCCAACCAACCCAACTTGTTCTCCCTTTCTTTTCTTTCCATCTTGTGTGAACCCCAAGCCCTAGCCCAAGCCTAAGCCCAACCCATTCATCTTTCTTTACTTATCCTTCCTTGATGTGTGTGGGAGGATGGAATTCTCAAATTAATGATATTATATCTTGGCTATATTGGTATTAATTAGAAGAAGGTTCGGTAATGGTGTATTAGGGTTTAAAGTGTTCAAATAGGATGGAGAGATTATGGTGATGAATCGAATAATATGGTGATGATGGGTAATTAATGATGATGGTTCGAATAATATGGATTAATTATGATGTTGATTTGAATAAGATGAATTAATTATGATATGGATTCGACAATGATATGTTGATGATGATGATGCTTCGAACATTAAGGTTTTGCGCCATTCAATGTTTCACTAAAGAAAGCAATCGGTTTCCTTTCTTATGAGAGCATACCCCTATTGTTTACACCACTAGCATTACAAGTTACTTTAAAAAATTTATTAAAATAAGGTAAAGATAATACCAGTGCATTTGAGAGCTTTGTCTTTAAGTCTTCAAAAGCCTTTGTCACTTGATCATTCGAATGGAATTCTCCTTCTTCATAAATTATGTGATAGGTGCTGCAATGGTAGAGAAATCTTTGATGAACCTCTTATAGAATGAGGCTAACCAATAGAAACTTCAAACTTTGTGGACATTAGTAGGAATATGCCATGTCTGTATAGCTTTCACCTTTGATGGATCAACTCCAATACCATCTACAATCACAATATAACCAAGAAAATTCATTCTCTCCATCAGGAAATCACATTTCTCCATCTTACGATAGAGCTTCATCTCTCTAAGCTTGTTGGATATTCTCTTTAAGTGCTGTATGTGCTTGAACTCACACTTGCTATATACCAAGATATAATCAAGGTAAAAAACAATAAAGACTCCAAGGAATGGTCTAAGTACCTTGTTAATAAATCTCATAAAGGAACTTAGTACATTACATAGTCCAAATGGCATCACCAACCACTCAAAAAACCAGTACTTAGTCTTGAAAGCTGTCTTCTACTCGTCTCCTTCCCTTATCCTCATTTGATGGTAGCTGCTCTTAAGATCAATCTTCGAGATCACTTTTGCACCATGTAAATCATCCAACATGTCATCCAATCTTAGCATAGGAAATCTATACTTGATTTTGATGTTGTTGATTGCCCTCTAATCAATACACATCATCCACGTACCATCGTTCTTAGGCACCAACAAAGCTGAAACTCCGCATGGACTCATACTCTTCCAAATATAACCTTAGTCTAACAACTCTTACACTTATTTCTGTAGCTTCTTAGCCTCCTCCAGATTGTATCTATAAGTTGGCTTATTTGGTAATAGGACTCCTGGCATAAGATCAATAGCTTGCTCAATACCCCTCAAAGGAGATAGCCCACTTGGTAACTCTTTAGGAAAAATATTGGCATACTCTTTCAACACTTGTTGCAATCTTGGATTCATAATAGCATTCTCCCCTCTTTGCACCTCTTTTATTAGTAATTTATAGCATATCTTCTCACCTTTGATGACTTCATTCATCTCACACTCCTTAAGGATCAACATCTCCATGCTAATCTTCTTTCTTCCCCTCTTACACTCGATATCTTTTTTTTTGTTGCATGCTCTCATTTCCTTTCCCCTTTTCATTCCTCAAAACCAAATCCTCCTCATCTAGATTAGGTTTTAGCCTAGACTTCTTTGGAGCCTTGTATACCACATACTCATTAAGGACCCCATCATGCATAACTTTCCTATCAAATTTTCACGGCCTCCCCAAAAAAATGTGACAAGCATCCATAGGTAGAATATCATATAAAAAATCATCAAAATATATTCCAATCTTAAAAGTGATAAGATTTTTTTTGGTTACCCTTACGCCTTTATCTTTATTGAGGCATTAGAGTGAATATGGTCTTAGCTAAATCTTGGTCTCTAAACCGAGCTGTTCACCATCTTCTCACTAGCAACATTAGTGCATGAGCCACTATCAATGATAAATCACATACTTTATCCCTAACTCCACACTTGGCCTTGGAAATTTTCTCCCTTTGAGTAAGTAAAGGTTATTGTTATACTTGGATCACCCTTTGGAACACATAGAAATTCACTTGGCCTTCTTCTAAAGAATCTTTTAGGCTATCACTTTCTTCTTCAAAGTCTTCATCAAGGTCTTTATTTGCTTCACAAGCCTCCATAATTTCCATATCCTTCAAATTCAATGCCCTTTGGTTTGGATAATCCCAAGCAAAGTGGCTATAACCTCTACACTTGAAGCACTACTTCTTCACCTTATCAACCACTTGATCCTTGTCCTTTTCTTCACAAGTGAAATTTCTAACATTATCATGATTTGTGGCTTGAGAAATTGGTGGCTTAAAAACACCCTTGAAAGTCGAATCATATAGAGCATTTGTTGACTTGTTCGATAGCTTTGTTCTCTTCAACTATTTCTCAAACTTGATTGCCAACTTGGATAGTTCTTCAAACACTTTATAAGGATACAACTCTACCTTCTCCCGAAGATTCATATTTAAACCCTTGATGAATCATACACACCTTTGTTCTTCTCTTTCTTGGAAATCACAAACAAGAGCTAACCTTTCGAACTCTCAAATACATTCCTCAACTCCTAGCAACCCTTGCCTCAATGTAGTAATTTTTATAAAATTTCCTTGCTCATATTCTCGAGGCACAAATTTCTTCTTCAAGTTTTTATTTTCATTTTTTCCATAACCTCATCTTTAATTTTTCTTCTCTCTCCCATCTCCTTTTTCAATTATCATACCACACTCTAGCAAAATTTTTATACTTTAATATTGCTATTTTTAATCATCAATTTCCTTATACTCAAACATCAATTCAACAATTTGTAACTATTTGAGAAAAGATTTTGGATTGAGATTACCTTCAAAGTCTGGATGATCAAAGCAAATTACTTTTTCCACGTCATCATAGGTTTTTCTTGAGGTATTATGTGGTATTACATAATTCCCCACACTCTCTTCTTTTTGCTTCACTTATTTTTGTGCCCTTCTTAGGTGTCTTCCTCTACTTGGTATCTTTGGTTTTATGGCTACACATGGAACTCATGAGCTTGGGAAGCTTCTATTTTCCCCACATGTAATATTACCTCCTTGATTTTTTCCATCAAGGTCTTGAGAATATCCCTCAAGTCCTCTCCTTAGTTCTTCATCCTTTCTCTTCACCAACCGAATATTATTCTCCTAAACATGTTCTTAAGTGCTTGGCCCTTTTGTGTACTCTTGATGATTTTTGAAGAATCTTAAAGATGAGACACTTTCTTGAAGAATCTTAAAAGAAAGATTGAATCTTGATTGTAATAACTCTAACCTAAGGCTTCGACACCAAAATTGATGTGTGTTGGAGGATGGAATTCTCAAATAGGTGATATTATGGATTTGACACCAAACCTTCTATATTGTTATTAATTAGAAGGTTTGGTGATGGTGTATTAGGGTTTAAAGTGTTCAAATAGGATGGAGTGATGATGGTGATGAATTAAATAATATGGTGATGATTCGATGATGATGGGTAATTAATGATAATGGTTCAAATAAGATGAATTAATTATGATGTTGATTCGAATAAGATTAATTAATTATGATATGGATTCAACAATGATATGTTGATGATGATGATGCTTCGAAGGTTAATGTTTAATGGAAGATGATGTCATGGGGTTATGGTTCAGGTTAGGGTTTACTTTGAATTTTAGGGTTAGGGTTAGGTTAAGGTTCGAATGGAAGGGTTAGGGTTTTGAATGATGAAACCGAATTAGGCTTCAATTAGCTTCGACTTAGGGTGATGTTTGGATGATAATGATGGCTAAAAAATGTGGATTATGGAAAAAAAGAAGAAGAAAGGATAGGACTTAGCAATTGTTTGGATCTCTGTATAAAAATTAATTATCATAGATAATTACTTATTGTAAGGATATCCAAACAAGTGCTTAATCTCTAATTCACACAAATAAAGAGATTAAGGTTTTCATGCTTAATTATTCACACATATTTGATTAACTTGAATTGAACTCACACATAATTCAACTTCAATATTGATCATCTACTTCTACATATTTGTGGCTTTCAATGGCTTATATGACTAAACTACCATTTAGCTAAAAAGCATAATTTAAAAAGATACCAAGCTAAAAGATATTATGCTACTTTTTGCTCTTTTATTCTAACTTTATGCTCTAACTAATATCTAACCCTACTAGTTAATTAATTAAATAGCTAAACTAATAATTTCATATGTCTCATAAGTAAATATTCTCCCCATGCATGTGGCCATGCATTCCATACACGTGGCCATGCATTCCATGCACATGTACGTAGACGCTTAGTAGCTTGTTTGGTACATTTCTTGCAATTAACTATCCATTTATCTTCAAATTTATGGGAGATACTTTTCAAATAAAGAATAATTGGTTTCGTAATTATGAAAGCCAATTCTTGAGTGTTTTCTCCTACATCATTTTTCCTTTTCATCTAGAACACGCTACATTGCCCCCTATGCATGTCCTTCAATACAATAAACCAACACCCCATGCACACTTACCAACCCCTCTTTTTCCTTTTATCCAAAACAAACACACACTCCCTCCTCCCATGTCTTTCCTTCCATTTTAGGCTCCTGCATCATCTTTCTACCCTAATTGCAGTATCAACCATACACACCCCCTTTCCTTTTCCTTTGCATGCCTCCCTCGCATGCTTTTCCTTTTCCCCTTCTACACCCAAAACACACCAACTCCTTTTCCATTCTCTACCAACCAACCACACCTCCCCCACTGATCAAATATTTATGCCCTAAACTCTAGTATCTATACACACAACCATAATCTCATCCATTTTGCCCTAAAAACCCTAAAACATCCTCCTCTTTCTTTCTTTATTCTTCATCCTTGTTATCACTATCGCCTCCTATGGATATTGCTACCCTTTGATCCCTATCGAATCACACCACCAACTGCCCATTGACCTTACCTCCGCCTTCTTGTCTTGTTTTCTTTCCTCGCCACCACTTGACCAACACCACAACCATCTAGCTCTCTTCTTGTCTCTCTCTCTCTCTCTATCTCTCTCTCACACACACACACACACACACACACACACACACACACACACACATATCCATTTGGTTTTCTTAATAACCACCGCCACCCTCCTCATTCTTTTTACCCCACCATTTTTGTGCGTCATCTACACCACCCTAATGCTACTATTCTTCCTCATCTATACCATCGTCAACCACCATCCACCCCCACTACAACCTTTCCTCATCCTAGCTCGAACCACCATCCAACTGTGCCTCTTCAACCTCATATCCTCCTTTCCATCTCCCCTTAACCATGTCCTATTTCCTTCTCCTTGCAGCTCCACCACCACCACCAAAGCCAACCATCTCATGCGGGAGCCCTCTCCACCACTAACTAGCCTCACCTTCGTCATTGCCATCCACCATCAGCCATCACCTCCAACTAGCCAACCAATCCCCCAATCCCCTAACACTCCTTTTGCCTTGCCCATCTCACGTTGCATGAGTAGCGTGAGTTTCTCCTTAAAAATTTATATCCATTTTATCATCATAGGCAATTTGGTAATTTCCTATTTAATAAATATTTTAATCATTATTTTTTTTATTGATTAAATATTAATATGGTTATTGTAATATAATTTTTAGGTATAAAAGTGCCTAATAATTTTTAGTAGGTTACCGATAAATTATGCTTTGGCTGAAAATTAGGTAACTTTTATACTCTACTAAAATGATATCTATTACATAACATAGTAGGGTTTTTGATGTATAAATTATATCAACTACATTTGCTACATTTTAATTATGTAACAAAAAGTGTTAGCATGTAATTTAGTTAAAATGGAGCATGAAATTTCATGTAAATTATTATGTGCATGAATTTTGGTTAAAATAGGTTAAAAGATGTAAATAAATTATGTATGTCATATATGCCTAATATGATAGGGTGAGTGTTCTTAGACACACTTTTAGCATAATTGTTATTGTGTGATTTAGGAGTAATTTGGTCATTTTAAGCATATTAAGATTTTTATTTTGAAAAGTGTGCCTGGTATATGTTATTTGTTGTTGGGTAGAGAAATATGTAATTTGATGAATTATAATGTATCTGTTAGCATTATTATTATTGTTATATGCGCTAGGGGTATTTTGGTCATTATAATCATATCATGATATTTTTTTTATTAAAAAATGTGCTTAATATGTTTTATCACCTATGGAGCACAAGAATGTGTGATTTGATGTTCTAAAAATACATGTTAGGATTTTAAGTTCAAAATCACTTGTAGGGGTAAAATAGTTATTTGATATGCCTGGTAATTTATTTATATTTTATGTAATTTAATTAGTATGTTTTAGCCTTACCATGAAAAAATAATAAATAAAAGAAATTTGATATTTAATATGGATGATATTGTGGTAATAATGATTTTAAGGGTATTTTTGTCACTTTTAACCTAATACAACAAACATGAATAATTAGACATAGGAAATCCTTGGTTTATTGATAGGTTGACATTAGTATTGAATCTAAATAATATTTAGACTAATGACCTTAGAGTTGACTTTAATAATTAAAAATAAAGGGAAAATGTTTAAATATGGAACAGAAAATCTTTGTGTAATATGTGAGTTTTTTTATCACCTTTTAAAGATATTAATACTTAAAGTGAAAGACCTCAAGTTGGGAATAATTGCTGTCCAAGGACAGCTACCCTAGAGAAGAGGTAGCAGCCCTTAATTTGTTTGGTTCACTAGTGTGCTGTTATGCTCCAATAGGGCCCCTCTATAGGTGACCTACATGCTCTATAGGAGGTGTCGATACTTAAGAGTTAGGTTTTCTAGGTTGGGAGGGTATTGTGTTACCTTGTGCTCTAGTATGATCAGATAGTTTTTATGTCTTTGGGTTGGATGGTTGGGAGGATATTGTGATGCCTTGTATACCGGTATGACCAATGTTGAAATGCTCTAAAAATATTTATTCTAAGAAGTGTAATTAAATAAGGATTTACTAGGGAATTAATGTAATTAATCATTTTTATTGGAATAGGAAGAAATTATTTAGGGTAAATTAAGAAAGAATTTATAAATATTTTTATAAGGAAAAATTGGGTATTTTGCTAATTATAAAGAAATTTAGGAAGAATCTTTTAAAAATCCTAAATTAGCCTAAAAAATAAAATTTAATATTATTTTATTTAAAATATTTTTATTTAACTAACTAAAATATTCTAATTAATTAAATTAGCCCTAATCTACCTATTTTTTTCTTTCTTCCTTTTTCCTTTCTTTTTCTTTCTTTTCTTTATTTTTCCCTCCTTTCTTCTTTTGGTTGGACCTGTCTGCTGCCTAATCTCTTCTTTCTTTTCTTTTTTTTTTCTCCTGCAACCCATCCTCCCTCTTCTTTTCTATTCTTCTTTTGGCAGCCAGAGCGTTGCTTATTGCTTCTTTTCCCCCTGGATCGCCACGTTCCATTATAAATTTTTATGATGGGTGTTGACCGACCCCGTTCTCCCTCCTCTTTTCTTTTCTCTCTTTATGCCTAGCTGCCCGGTTCATTTTCTTCTTCCTCCTTCCTCCTCCACCATTAACCTGTAGCTATGTCGACACCAAAAATGGCACTACCGGCTACACTTGACTTGACTGGCCATTTCTCTTCTCTTTCTCTTCCCCTTGAATTGTAGTTCGACCTAGCCTAACCCACTTTCCTTTTATTTTGCGTAAAACCCTCCTTTTCCTGCATGAAATGTCGACCATGTTTCAAATTTGTGCCGGCCAATTGACGCAGCCGGTTACCCAAACCCTACTTCCATTATCTTCTTGCCAACCCTCAGAACCCTACCTTCCCCTCTAAACTCTATAAATACCCCTTCTTTGGTTGATTTCAAAACTTTTTCTCCGCAACCCTAAGAACCTACCCTATGCACCACCGTAGCTTCAGACGCCCTTTCCTCCACCGTTAGCCAACTACATTGCCTGCTCTACCTACCTAAGTCCTCCCTGCACCGCCTTTAACTAACTGAACCACCCATCTCTCTCGATTCTTCTTACACGAGCTGCCACAGCTGTGCAAAGTTCCTTACTCGACCATCCAAAATTTTATACCCGCAACCCTTCGTGCTGCCGTCTGCCACCACATTCGTAGCTATTACTGCTACAAATCTTCCTCCACCTCGCCCTACCCTTTGCTGCCATGCGCCGTCGCCACTTGTTGCGCCGCCACCCTCACTTTGCTCCTCTTAGTCTAGGCTACCACCAACACCTTAAGCTCCAACCTTATTCTCCACCTCTTCTTCCCAAATCTCAACTTTTTCCTTTTCTATCCTCTTTTCCAGCCACTGCAGTTGCCGCGGTGTACCACCGCTTGTAACACCCCAAAATTCACTATTTTTTTTTAAAAAACAGAAGCAATTAAGATAGAAACACTTAAAACCTGTGAATTCTGGGAATGTTACCGCCACACTTAGTACCAGACCGGTTCTCTCCAACTGTTCCAGTACCAAGTGCTAAGGCTAAAGAAAAGATTTACGTTAAATTCAAATTAACGATTCATAAAAGGATTCGAAAGATCATACAACAAAATCAGAGTACGAGAAATTAAGAGTTAATTACAATACCCTTGAAGTTTCAAATAACACTTGTAACTTCCAAATAGAAATACATTTAAACAAGATAAAACCTGATGGGTCAAATTCCGGATTGCCTACTCACTCAAATCAGGCCTGCCACCCCAAAATAGTCTCTGATCTTAAACCTGCACAAGAGGTCTGCTCCCCACCATTAGTGGATCATCACAGGACCCATCAACTAAGGTAGTATCAGTACGGGTCCAGTACTGAGTAAGGTGACTTGATTACTAAGGCCAACACGTAAACACATAAGCCATGTAGAAAAATAGAAGAACACAATCGTAAATGCATATGATCAACCAGGTAAAAGTATAAAGGCCCATGAATAATCTGAATTAATCACTTAATTAATCTCTGATCAAGAGTCGATTCACACCATACTTTTTATCAAATCCATGCGAGTACGAAGGCCCCCACTATTATAGCCGGTGGATCGGAGGCACATAGGGTATCATACCCTAACCACTATTATAGCCGGTGGATCGGAGACACATAGGACTACGCGTCCTAACCACTATTCCTAACCGGTGGATCGGTTGGCTCCGGCTCGCATGGTGTTCCACTGTAAGTAATTAATATCTTTTAAGCATTATGGTTTGTGACTGTTGAGCTCGGGAACCCCCACTATTATAACCGGTGGATCGGTCACACATAGGACATCATGTCCTAACCACTATTATAACCGGTGGATCGGTTGCACATAGGGTAAAAACCCTAACCACTATTCCGAACCGGTGGATCGGTTGGTCCCGTCTCAACGATCTTCCTCTTTAGATAATTAATGTTTTAAGTATCTTATTCAAAAGCTTTCACCATAGACATGCACGAATCATACATCATAAATTCCATATTCATCATCATACTTTATTTACCAATTACACATGTGCTACCACCAAACCCTAGACATACATGAATCGCTCCCTTTACACTTATCCTCCAATTCTACTTCACATCTCACTCTAGGGTTTTATTCCGAAACCCTAATTTAGGCCTTAACATCCCCTCTTACTCCACCTCACATCACCTAAATCATTTTAACACTTCACACATCACAAATCATCGATCCCATTCCCATAATTACACCTTAATCATAAAAAACACATGATACAACAAAAACCCTAAGCAGCCACACCAAACCCTAATCAACCACCACAAACCATAATTTACCACTCCAAACCCTAGCTCAGTCTCCTACGTACTCAGATAATGCTCTACGTACTATCTTTCACCCAAAGTGTTTAAACGCCCAAACAACACTTACATTACGTTCCTTACATCCCAAATCAACTTTCCACACATAAATTTAATACCCATGCAGACATTAACCTCCCCATGCAAACCTTCGAACTTCTTCATGCAAACCCTAGATTCCGTCATACAAAACCCTAAATTCAAACCATATAAAGACCCAAAGATTTGTCCATACCGACTCTAAATTCAAACCATAAAGATTCTTTCATGCCAAACCCTAAGTTCAAACCATAAAGATTCATCCATACCAACCTTGCATTCAATCCTCACAAGCCAAAGACTCATCCTTACCAATCCCTAAATTCAAGCCATACAAATTCTTTCACATAAAATCATAAATTAGAATCTCCGAAGGAAAACTATAAATTGAATTCCCCCAAGCAAATCATAAATTAGATTCCCCCATATAATGTCATAAATTACATTTTCCCAAATAACATCATGAATTAGATTCTCCCAAACAAATTATAAATTAACTCTTCCAATCAAATCATAACTTAAATTCTCCCATATAATATTATAAATTACATTCTCCCAAATAACATCATAAACTAAATTCTCCCAAACAAACCATAATTTAATTCTCCCAATCAATCATAAATTAAATTCTCCCATATAATATCATAAATTAAATTCTCCCAAATAGCATCATAAACTAGATTATTCCTTATAAGACCATAAAATTTAGGTCAACTCACTTCCCTTAGTCAAATTCTTTCCCCATCCTCCTTTTTCATCCTTCCTCTCACACAAACCACATCGACTTCCTCACATACACAACATATATCATCATACATAATTAATACACATACCATGCACAACATACTTCAACTTCAAGTCATACCACATATAAAATATTTAATTATAATAAACATTAGATACATAACATGCGAAACACATAATACACATGAGCACATAAAAGGCCTTAGCATTCCTTACCTAAAACGACACCGGTCTTGGAGCACGCTCCTACGCCTCCTTAGGGTTTTGACTGGTTTTACCTATTATAAGAGGAAAGCTAAAATCAGACTCTCTCATATCAAAATAATATTAAACACTAATTTAGTATAAGACTAGTTTTTTTTTGATAAAATAATAATAAAAAAAACCAAGATAATATCAATATTAATATTACTAAGAATAATATAATAGTAGAAATAATAATAAAAAGGCATTACTCAACAATAAAGTGAAATAAGGGATTCAGACCCTTTACCAAAATCATACTAAAAAGATTATATGTAAATTAAATAACCCAATTCAGAAATAATAATAATAATAATAATAATAATAATAATAATAATAATAATAATAATAATAATAATAATAATAATAATAATAATAATGATTATGATAATAATAATAATAATAATAATAATAATAATAATAATAATAATAACAATAGTAACATTATTAACAACACTAATGTTAAAATATTTGTATTAATAATAATAAATAAGAATAATGGAAATTCGAAATAGAAAATAATAATAATTATTATACTTATAACATTTTAATATTAATAATAGTAAATATAGAAATAATAAGAAGAATAATAATAAAATCGAATTAAAATATATTAGGCTTCAGCCCTCTACGTAAAAAATAATAAAAATAAAAATAATAATAATAATAATAATAATAATAATGCATATTAAAATATAAATATTAAGAATAATAATAATATTATTTATATGTAAATAATTGAAATAAAATAATTTAAGGGTTATAAAAATAGAGGAAATAGCTGAGAGGGTCTAGGGTTCAACCAAATGTTGGTGGGGATAGGCGGCACCGGCGGTGGCGCACGACGGTGGCGGCGGTGGCCGGAAAGAGGAAAGAAAGAGGGGAAAGTTGCATGCTGGGAGTAAGATAGGAAGAATTAGAATGGGAGCTGGGGTGTTTTGAGTTCCCCAGAAGGAGAGGGACGTGGTGGCGGAGCCAAAGGTGGCGGCGCACGGCGGCGATGGTGGTGGCCGAATGGAGGAGAAGGAGAAAGAGAGAGGAGGAGAGGGAGAAAGAGGAAAATAAAGGTATGGGGAGATAGAGGAAGGTCTGCAGAAGATTTTGGAGGTGAAAGAAGAGGCAGAAACGGCGAAAGAGGTGGCTAAGGGCGGCGCAAAGGGTGGCGGAGGTGGAAGAAAGGGCCGTTTGGGAAGGCAAGTTTGCACAGCTCGTTCGGCTTGTGAAGGAAGAATCGAAGGGGGAAGGAGGTTTGGTTAGCTAGAGAAAGGTTCAAGGAAGAGTTTGGTGGCCAGGGATGGCGGCGAAGTTGGCCGGAGGCGGCGGGCGAAGCGTCTAAAGGGGTGGCAGCGACAAGATAGGTTTTCTGGGTTAGGAAGTCAAAAGCTCGAAACAGGATGGATGATGGGGGTATTTATAGAGTTATAGGAGAGGTTAGGGTTATGTGGGTCGGTGAGTAGATAATGCAGTAGGGTTCGGGCTTACCGGCGGCGAGGGTGGCCGGTGGGAGTGAGTTTCGGGTAGGGGGTTGCACAGGGAAAGGAGAGGGAAAAATCACGAGGACAGAGGAGGTTAGTTGGGCGAGAAGGGCCGGAGAGTTAGGGGGAAGAGAGAGGAAGGAGAACGGCCGGTCAAAATGGGCGAGATCGCCGGCGAAAAACCAGGGCAATGGTGGCGAGTTGCAGGTGCAGGTCGAAGGTCGGCGTCGAACGGGGGAAGGAAGGAAGAAGAAGAAGAAAGGTGGGGGACCGGGCAGTTCAGGGGAGAAAGAAAGAAAAGAAAAGAGGGGCAGACCGGGCCGGTCGAGCGCTGGTCGAAGGCGTTTAAATGAATCGCCGAGTTTCGGTTGAAAAGGGCTCAAAACGCCGTGTGGCATGGGGCGGAAGAAGGATGCACGGCGCGGGCTGGGCCGTGCCTAAGAAGGAAGAAGGGAGGAGTTTGGGCTGCGGGAGATGGCAGCCCAACGGGGAAAAGGGGAGGGAAAAGAAAAGGAGAAAAAGAAAGAAAAAGGAAGAAGAAAAGGAAAAAGGAAAAAGGGGAAAAGGAAAAATAATAATATTGGGTATTTAAATTAATTAAAATATTTGATATATTTAAAAATAATAATATTTAAATAAAATAATATTTAAATCACTTTTTAGGCTAAATTAGGATTTTTGAAAGATTTTCCATAAATTCTATTTTAATTAGTAAAAACACCCTAATTTTATCCAATTAAATTATTTATAAAATTAATATTAATTTGAAACTATTTTCTTATTCTTATTTTAAATAAAATAATTTATTTAATTTATTTTCAAAATAAAATGCTTAATTAGCTAAAATACCCAAATTCCTTTATAATAAAAATACTTATAAATTTCTTCTTGATTTGCCCTAATTAATTCAATTTCAAAAGAATTTATTTCAATAATTTTTATAATAAATATCCTTTAAATGTAGTTTATAAAATTAGAAATTTTCGGGGCATTTCATCACTACCCCCTTAAAAACAGACTTCGCCCCCAAGTCTCCGGGAGCGCCTAGGGTTAGGGAGAAAATGCTCTAAGTGGCTAGAAAACCAAAATAACACTAATAACTATATAAACTATCCCCTTAGGAATAAACTTACTAAAGAAAATTTAAATCCACGAAAATAGGGACACCATATAAAAACAACACTTATAAAAAAAACTACCCCTTAGAGACGAACTATGGGTTGTTGTACCTGGGTATGAGTTCAATTTAAATACTAAATATTAAATATTAATATTGGGAGAATTTAATCAAAATTTATTTATCGAAAATCCATTTCGAAAAGATCTAAAGGCTCAAAATTAATAAAAGAGTTATATAAAAATTTTGGAAACGCTCTCGGAAGGAATAGCCAATGACATAAAAAAATATGTATTATTTATGGAAATATATCATAAGAACTCAAAAATTTATTTAAAGCATATAATAAAATATTTAAGTTGAACTCTAACACCCCGAGCCCAATTTAGTCATGTCCGGAATTATTTTTCTGTAAATTAAAAAAAAACATGCAACAGAATAAAGCTGATTTTTGGAAAGAAATTCCTGAATACGTCTTCTAAATTTAAAACTTTCTAAAAATATTAACGATTGAAACGAATAATTTAGAGTCGAAAATATTTTCTACTGATAAAATCATTACAATAAATTTAACTATTCAATAGGAATTATATAATTTAAATAATGTATTTGGTCAACAAAATATACTTCAAAACAACGTCGTAATCACATGACAAAATTATAATAAAAATAAATCTAAAATAAAAAAAATACAGGAAAGAACGGAAATACATATTATTAACCAAAAATCGAACTCATAAGAAATTTAATTAAATTTAATTTTGAATTTGAATCGTCGATAAATCCATAAAACAAATCGAAATTAAAATTATTAATTTTTTTACATCAAATTACGTTAATAAAATCATTAAACTTAATAAATCTAGATTTTAAAAATACGGATATTACATCTGGTGCCACCTACCTCCGCCAACCCAAGGTGAAACCCTAAACACTCCCAGCCCTTCTCTCCTATTTATTTAAGCTTATTCTATTTTATTTCAGTTTTAACACTTATTTGATTATTATTATTATTATTGGGTTCAATATTAATGTTATCTCTTCTTATCAAGGTCAAGAGTATGTATTAATTATTTAAGTTATTAGTTTCAAATTATTAGTATTATTATAAATTTTATCCATTATTATTAGTATTATTACTATTACTATTATTATTATTAGTATTATTATTTTTATTAGTACTATTATCCATTTAAAGGAGCTGAAGCCTTATTTTATTTAAATGGTGCGCATACTACTATTTTTATTATTAATATTATTATTTCTACTATTATTAATATTATTATTATTATCATTATCATCATCATCATCATCATTATTATTATGAGTAATATGTGTTATTATTATTATTATTATTACTACTACTAATGGTACTTTCACTATTTTGAATTAGGGTCGAAAACCCTACCTTAAATTACTTTTGGGTTAAGTCATTATTATTAATATTATTATTATTATTTGGTAATTTCAATTATTATTTCATTACTATTATTATTATTATTATTATTAATGCCTTAATTATATTATTAGCATTATTTTGGGTGGAGAGTAGAAGCCGTTATATCACCATCCGTTTTAGATCATATTAATATTACCATTAGTATTTTTAGTATTATTTCGTATAGTTATTATTAGTATAGTTTTATTATATTAAAAACCTAGTCTTGGAATAAGTTAGTAAATAATAGTATTTTTAGTAGGAGGGAACCTAATTCTAGTTTTTTCCTCATAAAGTTGAGACCAATCAAAGCCCTAAAGAGGCGTAGGTGTGTGTTCCAAGACCAATGACGTTTTAGGTAAGGGGTACTAAGGCCATTTGTGTATTATATGTTTTATATGCCATGCATGCCATATGATATGAACTATAATGTATTTTATGTGTATTTGTATAACTGTCATATATGCAGCATGATATGGAGTTGAGGTAAGTTTGTGCAATAAATTGTGGCATGTGTATTATGTGTATGGGTTTTGTTGTTATTGTGGTATGGTGTAGCCCATAAGATATGCACGATAGGTGTTGTAATATGATGATAGAGTGTAATAATGTGGGGTCGGTTTGTGTGTTATATAACCATGTATGGAAGCTAGGGTTTACATGGAAGTTAGGGTTTGCATGGAAGTTAGGTTTTACGTGGAAGCTAGGGTTTGTACGGAAGTTAGAGTTTGCATGAAAGTTAGGGTTTGCATGGGAGTTAGGGCTACATGGAAGTTAGGGTTTGTATGGGAGTTAGGATTTGTATGGAAATTTAGGATTTCACGTGAGAGCGTAAGATTTTGCATGAAAAAGTTTGCACGTTTGCATGGGGGACATAAAGTGTGCATGAGGGGAAGATTTACGTGTGGAAAGTTGATATAGGGTATAAGGATGGTATTAGAAGTGTCGTATGGGGTTTTGAAAACATTGGGTGGAAAATAGCACGTGGGATATTATAAAGGTATAGAGGAGACTAGGTTAGGGCTTGTTATGGTTACTATGGTTGTGGTGTTAACTAGGGTTTGGTGTGGTTAACAAAAGTAGGAGGATAAGAATAGTAGAAGTCAATCATGTATGTCTGGCTGAAAGCTTCTAAATAAGATACTTAAGACATTAATTATTTAAAGTGAAAGATTATTGAGTAGGGTCCTGCCGATCCACCAATTAAAAATAGTGGTTAGGGTTTTACCTTATAAGTGACCGATCCATCAACGAATAATAGTGGTATGGACATGATGTCCTGCAAGTGACCGACCCACCGGCTATAATAGTGGGGGATCCCGAGCTTAATAAAACAAACCAGAGTTTTGCTAAGGCACTTAAAAAAATACTAATTACTTACAATGGAACACTATGCTAGTAGGAACCGAAATGATCCACCGGTAAGGAATAGTGGTTAGGGTTTTACCTTATAAGTGATCGATCCACCAGCGAATAATATTGGTGTAGATTTAAAGTCCTGCAAGTGACCGGCCCACCGGCTAAAATAGTGGGAGGTTTCCATACTCGCATGGATATGATAAAAATACATGGTGTGAATTGATTTCCAATAAGAGATTAACTAGATAGTTAATCCGGACTAATTGGGCCTTTTTGCAAGGGCTTGAACGTTGATAAGCTGTATATTATCTTGTATGACTTGGTATATTATATGTGTGGGTTTGAATGTTTGTAAGCTCTATATTATCCCCTATGATTTTATGTATTTGTGTGTTGGCCTTAGTGCTTGGTTACTTTAGTTAGTATGCAGTGTACCGATCACCCTTTTTATAGGTGCTGCTCATTTCCATGAGCAGAAGGCTCACCTGACGTGTTGTATGTAGGAGACATGTTCTTTAATGCTGTTGATGTCCACTGGATGTTAGGCAGAGGCGAGTGATGATTTGGGCTGGATCAAGTCCTTGGAGTGGTGTGGCTAGTTTTTCCATTAATGAGATTATTATTTCTTTTCTCTTTTAGTTATGTTTGAAATTTTAGAAACAATTTTAATATTATAGCTATCTTCCTTCTCTAAAGAACTATCTCTCGTATTTCGGATTATGTAAAAACTTATGCGTACTATAATTTTCGTATTTATGAACTTTGGATTATATAATGATGTGAATAGATGAAAATCTTTTCTTATCCTTAGCACTTGGTACTAGAGCGATAGGAGTGAACTAGTCTGGTACTAAGTGTGGCGGTAGTATTCCCAGAATTTACGGGTTTTAGATTTAAAGGTCTTGTTTAAAAAAATATAGTAAATTTTGGGGTGTTACAAATGTACTTTTATGTCTTCAGGTTATTATCACATCCCCTCAAGTACATGAAAAAGAAAATGATTATTGTTGGGATAAAGTGATTAATAGATTAATCAGTAGTAGCCTTCGTACCTACTTATTGTTTGCTAGCAGCCTTTATACCTATTTGTGATTCAGTAGTAGCCTTTTATGCCTACTTATTTTTTGATAGTAGCCTTCGTGCCTACTTATGATACTATAAGTTGTTTTTGGTCTGTTCTGGTGAGCCTACCTATGTAATAAGATTTGTTGGTAATGATAATGAGCTTTGTGACTGTGGTTATGATTTGAGGATAATGTTATTTCTAATTATAATACAAAGAGCATCTCTTGGATATTTTATTGGTAAGTTTTAATTAATTCCAAATGAACGAGCATGATTAGTATATAGCCTTGGTGGTATGTGGTTATATAAATCATTATCATATTTCATTAATGTATGTATAATTTAATGTTTTATACAATGTATTGTTGTGATGCCTTTTATATGTTCCATGCAAGATTCTTCATATTAGTTTTGTATAATGGGCTACTCAGTAGCATAACACTAATGGATTCTATTTCATATCCCCTTGCCTATTCAATAGATAGTCTTTACCTTATAGGACTGCTTTGAGGGTAAGGTCAGATGGCCTTTTGTATAAGTCGAGAGTTAGAATTGTTTGGAGTTTTGCTTGATATCTTTTGATCCAGAAGATTCTTAACTCTTATCCTCTTATGTATTTTCTTTTCAATGGAATTTACAATCACTAATAGTTGGGTCATTTGGAATGATGTTAAGCTATTTTAACTCCCTTTCCACTTTAATTTATATAATTTTATTATTAATTTAAGTAGAAAAAGGTTAGATTTAGTACTTAGTATAAGAATGGTAAAAGATGCTAGATTTATGCTAGGTGTGGTGGTAACACCCACTATTTTTCTAACTAACACTTTGATATCACAAAATTTTTAAGTAGTAAATTTTGAGGTGTTACAAGGTTGACGCAACACAAGTAGGAAAGGGAGATGGAAGCTCCTCAAAATCTTTCTAAATCTAACACTCATATATTTAATAAAATATACCAATGCTAGATAAGGGATCAAGAGAAGAAGAACCAACATTAAAAAAAAAATAGAGACAAAAGAGGGGAAAGGGGGTTTGTTCCAATACCTTGAAGATCAAGAGGGGAGCTCTCAAAACTTAGATAAAACTCAAGAAAAAGAGAGGAGAGAGAAGATACCTCTAGCACTAAATGGTTGATATTGAAAATGTAAGGAGAATGGGGCATATTGAAATGCCCCAAAAATTTTAATTTTATTTATTATTATTAAATAAGGTTTTATTAGAAAAAAATTAATTAAATAAATTATTTTTATTAAAAAAAAAAGAAAATTAGTTAGAGAAAATTCAGAAGAAATTTATAAATATTTTAATTAGGTGAAATTTGAGTATTTTAGATAATTAAGGATTTTATTTTAGAAATTAATTAAATGAATTATTTTATTTAAAATAAGAAACAGAAAATAGTTTCAAATTAATAATACTTTTATAAACAATTTAATTGGAGAAAATTGGGGTATTTTTCTAATTAAAATGGAATTTATGGAAAATCTTTCAAAAACCCTCAATTAGCCTAAAAAGGGATTTAAATATTATTTTATTTAAATATGATTATTTTCAAATATCCCAAATATCCCAATTAATTTAGTTAACCTAAAAAATTATTTTCCTCTTTTCCTTTCCTTTTTTTTTCCCTTTTCTTTCTTCCTTTTTCTTTCTTCTTCTTTTCTTCTTCTTTTTCTTTTCCTCCCTGACCTGGGCTAGCATTGGCCTCGTTCTTCCTCCTTTCCTCCATTTCTTCTTCGGCACAGCCCAGCTCGCGCGAATGCCCTCCTCCTTTTCCCTAATGCCGAGCTTAAATTAAGTCTTTCCCCACCACTGACTCGCCCGGTTTCTTCTTTTTCTTTATTTTCTTTTCCTGGGCCGATCGATTCCCACACCCCCTTCTTCTTCTCTCCCAGCCCTTCGCACCTGCTGTTGACGTCTACCATTTCCACCACCCTTCTCCCTGGTTTTTCGCCGTTGATCATGCTTGGTTAAGCATCCGTTTTGTTCCCGCATCTTTCCCTTTGTTTCAGCTACCCATTGATCCAAACCATGTATCCTATTTCCCTATATGATTCCCTCTCCCTTGGCCACTTACAGTCATGATCGGGAAAGTGCGCTGGCTGTCGTCGTCGGCCGGTGCCCACTCCTACCTACCACTCCCCCACTTTCCCTTCAACCCTAACTTCCTTTCAAGCCTATAAATACACCCCATAGCAGTGTTGAGTGAAGTTTTTGGTTTAAGTTCAGAAAACACCTTCCTTTGCGCCACTGCTTCTTTAGACTCTACTTCCGCAGCCTCCGGCCGACACCGCCACCCGTTCTGGCCATCTATGCCTTCCTTGCACTGCCTTCTAATTAACTAGACCACCCATACCCTTCGATTCTTCCTACAAAAGCCACCCTGACCATGCAAATTTCCCTTCTTAACAAACCATTTCCTGCCACCCCCACCCTTCGAACCACCCTTAGCCACCTATTCCGCCGCTTTCACTGCTTCTTTCACCTCCCAAATTATGCTGCAGACCACCCTCTACCTTCCCCTACCTTTATTTTCCTCTTCCTCCTCCCTTTACCTCCTTCTTCCCCATTTGGCCACCACCACTGCCGCCGTGCGCCGCCACCTTTGGTTGTGCCACCTCCCTCATTCAACTCCTCTCCCTCTAGGCAGTCTTAAACACCCCAACTTCCACCTCCATTCTCCCTATTTTTTTTCTAGCATTCAACTTTTACCTGTTTCTTCCCTTTTTCCGGCTACTGCCATTGCCGCCGGTGCCACCCAACACCACCAGCATAAGGTGGAACTCTAGACCCTCTCAACCCGTTTTCCTATTTTTACAAGCCTTAAATTATTTTATTTCATTTATTCTAATATAAATCCTATTATTATTATTATTTACATTATTATGTATTATTATTATTATTATTATTATTATTATTATTATTCTATTGAGGGCCAAATGCCTATTATATTTTTAATTTTATTATTATTATTATTATTAGTATTATTATTTTAATAATAATAATAATAATAATATTATTATTAGAATTACTGTTATTATTATTCTATTATTAATATTACAAATACTTTACCCTTTGTGTTGCTATTATTATTATTGTTAGGCCGTTATTACTATTACTATTATTATTAATACTACTACTACTACTACTACTACTGCTGCTACTACTACTACTACTACTTTCAATGTTAATATTATTATTCTATATAGGGTTGAAACCCTATTATGCTTATTTTAAATTTTAGTAGTAGTATTATAAATATCATGTTTTATTATTATTAGGTTTATTAAAATTTTTATTATCATTAGTATTTATTCTTATTAGTGTTATTATTATTATTATTATTATTATTATTTATTAAGTTATTATTATTCAATGTAGGGTGGAAACCCTACTTCTTTTTTTATCTTCGGTCATTATCTTTAATATTATTACCATTATCGTTATTATTATTTTATAATATTATTATGGTTTTATCATTATTATTATTATTATTTCATCATTATTATTATTACTAAATTTGGTTATTTATTTTAGTAATAATAATAATATTATTATTTTAGTAAAGGGGCCGAAGCCCTTATTTCATTTTGTTTTGAATAATTTCCTTGTTATTATTATTATTATTATTATTATTATTATTATTATTTATATTATCATTGATATTATTTTTAGTATCTTTACTATTATTATTTTAGTATCATTATTATTATTATTAGGGTAAAGTTTTCAGCCTTATATTATCAACTTTTATAATATTTCTATTATTTCTACATCCTTAGTAAAGTTAGCAATTAGTTAATGTTATTTTATTAATATATTATTATTTATTTAAAAACCTAGTCTTATAATAAGTTAGTGATTCATAGTATTTTTGATAGGAGGGAGTCCATTTTTAGCTTTTCCGTCATAGTAGGTGAAACCAATTAAAGCCCTAAGGAGGCATAGGAGCGTACTCCAAGACCGGTGTCATTTTAGGTAAGGGGTGCTACGACCATATGTGTAATATGTGATTTTATGCTATGCATGCCATGAGATATGAATTATAGTGTATTTCATGTGTATATTGTATAATTGTTATGAATGCAGCATGATATGGAGTTGAAGTATGTTGGTGTGAATAAATTGTGGCATGAGAATTATGTGTATAAGTGTGTTATTACTATAGTATGATGTGGCCTTAAGACATGCATGATGGGGTTGTAAAATAATGATGAGGAGTGTAACATTTTGGTGTTAAGGTTTTGCATGGAGTTGTGGGATGCATGGTATTAGGGTTTGCATGGCGTTGGCCTTTGCATGGAGTTAATGTTGCATGGTGGTATTAGGGTTTGCATGGTGGTATTAATAGTTGCATGGTGGTATTAATGGTTGTATAGTGGTATTGGGGTTTGTATGGTGGTATTAGGATTTGTATGGTGGTATTAATGGTTGTATGGTGGTATTAGGGTTTGCATGGTGGAGTTAGGGTTTTGCATGGGATTTAATGATTGCATGGGATTTAGGGTTTGCATGAAAATTTTGAAAGGTTGTATGGGATGCATGTGTAAAGTTTGTATGGGAGTGAAATTTACGTGTGAAAGGTTGATTTAGGATATAAGGAAGGTAATGTAAGTGTTATTTGGGTGTTTGAACATTTTAGATGAAAAATAGTACGTGGAGATTATATAAGGGTCCATAGGAGACCGAACTAGGGTTAGTGTGGACAATTAGGGTTTGTTGTAGTTGCTTAGAATTTTTGTGTTATCATGTGTATTTGGTGATTAAAGTGTAATTATGATAGTGGAATCTTATGATTTGTGATGTGTGAAGTATAAAGAGAATGATTCGTGCATGTCTATGGTGAAATCTTTTGAATAAGATACTTAAGACATTAATAATATAAAGTGAAAGATTGTTGAGCTGGGCCCAGACCGATCCATTGGCGAATAATAGTAGTTAGGACATAATGTCCTATGTGTAACCGGTCCATCGGTGATAATAGTGGTTAGGCTTTGTACCTGTGCGTTTCCGATCCACCGGCTATAATATTGGAGGACTCCGTGCTCAAAAAAACCAAACATATTTGTGCCAAGATATGGGAAAGACACTAAGTACTTATAATGGAACACTATACGAGTAGGGGCCAGACCAATCCATCGGCGAATAATAGTGGCCAGGTACTACGGTATCCTGGAGACCGATCCACTGGCTATAATAGTGGTTAGGAGCTATATGCCCTGTGTGTTTCCGGTCCACTGGCTATAATAGTGGGGTCCCGTACTCCCACGGATTTGATAAAAAAGCATGGTGTGAATTGACTTTTGATTAGTGATTAATTAAGTAATTAATCCATATTATATATGGGCCTTTATACTTTTACTTAGTTGATCATATGCATTCATGATTGTGATCTTCTATTCTTCTACATGATTTATGTGCTTATGTGTGGGCCTTAGTGCTCGGTTACCTTACTCAGTACGTAGCATACTAATCACCCTTTTCATGGGCACTGCTCATTCCCTTGAGTAGAAGGCCCTTTCTGACTTTGTGCTGGTGGGCGAGACATCCGGTGGGGTTGAGAGTTGAGCTTGTGGTTAGCTTAGAGTTCGAGAGGGTGGTCGTATTTAATCTTTATACAACTTATTCCCTCGGCATTACTTGTGTATCATATTTACCTTTTTACAATTTATTATCTTTTATTGAGTATTTCAAATAAATCCTTTATCATTTGTAGAATTATTCCTTATGACGAATTTTGATTTCGCACTCTAATTTCTATCTTGTTATTTATTGTAACTTGTATGCGTACTTTGATTTTTATGTTAATCTTTTTAATGCATTTTATGAACTCTTAGTTTTAGTGTGAAAATAATCTTTTTAGCCTTAGCACTTGGTATTGGAACGGTCGAAGAGAACCATTTTGGTACTAAGTGTGGCGGTAACACCGCTAGAATTCATGAGTTTTAATTTAAATATTTCTATTCACTACCACGGAAAGGGGTTTTAATAACGGTTATTTTATAGTTTTAATAACGGTTTTCAACCGTTATTGAATCGCCCGTTATTAAATCTTTAATAACGGTTCATAACCGTTATGAAAAATACACAAAAACCCGCGCATATGTGCGTAAATTTCATATTTAATAACGGTTTTTAAGTAAAAACCGTTATTAAAAAGGAGCTTTTCATAACGGTTCTTAAACAAAACCGTTATTAAAACCTCAGTTTTTAATAACGGTTCTATGAGAAACCGTTGTTAAAACCTGAATTTTTAATAACGATTCTATGACAAAACCGTTGTTAAAGCCTCAGTTTTTAATAACGGTTCTATGGGAAACCGTTATTAAAACCTATGCTTTAATAACAGTTTTCATAGAACTGTTATCAAAACTATATCTTTTTTTTATTTAAATTTTTCTTTTGTTCCTGCCCACATACACAGTTGTATGTTCAAACAATTACCAAATCTGCAATGTAAAACAACATCAATTCATACCAAATCTGCAATCACACCATAATTTCAATCAATCTATAAGTGTACCAATGTCTCAATACACCAACTATACTTAGGAATAAAAATTAGTGGGCATACCACAGCTTGGTAGCTCTACACCCCAAAGTAAAGAGTTCACAAATCTAGGCTGGAAGACCGAAAGATGTAGACGAAATACAAACCTGAAAATGCATGTAGAATAAATAGATCGCTACCTAATACCGTTATTAAAACCGTTACGAGAACTACGAGATCGACCACGTACGCTCGTTTTCGTAACACCTAATCCAAGACCCCTGTGTCTTCCAGGGTGTTCTACAATTCCTATAGCCTATGATACAATGTTATATTGGTCTACCCCCTCCTCACCATCTGACGCTTGAAGTTCGTCCTGTAATGTATATAATATATGTAAAATTAGCTTACATGAATAAGCATAATATAATAGTTTTCTAAAAGAAAAGTAAGCAGGGTTTCAAATATCTACAAACTTACAATTTTTGTCGCTGCAACATCTACATCTTCATTAATATATCCATCTTTTGTTGCTCTAGCCTTCTTCCATAATGTACCAATATTATACAAACGCCACATTTCATTCACCGTCGGTCTCGAAAAGGCGGAACTAATGGAGAGTTCGAGTCGGAATCCGCGGATTCGTATCTGAATACGAGGAAGTGCCCGATGGCGATGGAATTGTGTGCGACGAAATCTTCCCATCCGTTTTGAAACCAGACTCTGCCTTCTTCCTTAACTAGTTGTAATGGCCATTTTGCTCCGTTCGGGACGTTGAGGTATGCATGAGTGGGGAGACCCTTGCCATGGTTCTTCACGAATTTTTCTGGAAGTGCCTGTGATCACAAATGCAAGGCAGAGATTCCACGCACCGTTCAGTTTCCAAAAGTTTACTATAGGCTCCTTTCGGTATGTTTTTGGAAAGTTTCAAGTAAAAGGAAAAAAATAAATTGGGCTAAAAATGACATTATTTTTTTACTTTAAATTATGATTTCTTCTAAAATTTTCTAACAAAAATCAAAATAACATTTTTATTGCTTAAAATTTATTCCATACCATCTTTTTAAGCAATAAAAATGTTATTTTGATTTTTGTTAGAAAATTTTGGAAGAAATCATAATTTAAAGTAAAAAAATAATGTCATTTTTAGCCCAATTTATTTTTTTCCTTTTACTTGAAACTTTCCAAAAACATACCGAAAGGAGCCTATAGTAAACTTTTGGAAACTGAACGGTGCGTGGAATCTCTGCCTTGCATTTGTGATCACAGGCACTTCCAGAAAAATTCGTGAAGAACCATGGCAAGGGTCTCCCCACTCATGCATACCTCAACGTCCCGAACGGAGCAAAATGGCCAGTACAACTAGTTAAGGAAGAAGGCAGAGTCTGGTTTCAAAATGGATGGGAAGATTTCGTCGCACACAATTCCATCGCCATCGGGCACTTCCTCGTATTCAGATACGAATCCGCGGATTCCGACTCGAACTCTCCATTAGTTCCGCCTTTTCGAGACCGACGGTGAATGAAATGTGGCGTTAATTTGTATAATAGTAATCTTCGGTCGGTCACAATATACGGCTGTAACCCTAACAATAATTAACCCTAATAAATTATAATAAAAAATAACACTAAACCTCATAAAATAATGATCCTAAACCTATAGCTAACCCTAACCCTAACCCTAACCCTAACCCTAACACTAACCCTCCCCCTAACCCCAACCCTAACCCTAACCACAATTATTTTAGATTATATATACACATCTTATATATAAAAATATTATAAATATATATACATATAATAGAACACATATAAACACACATTTTACGGAATATAAATACACGTCTTACAAAATATATATTAAAAAAAGCATATAAATACACATGATCTGCATAATAATGTGAGTGCTAGCTAAAAAAATATATACACCTTAATTTTATACTTAGAATGTACATATCTTATGATAATAATATATATTTTAGGCTTGTAGATTCTCTTAAAATAATAATACATATTTTTATAAAATAGATTATAAACACATTTATATATATATATATATATATATATATATATATATATATAAATTAAGGTCTCGGCCGGCCACAATAAAAAAAGGCCACAGCAAAATTTTTCACCAACACATCAAACAACAGATTTTTGAACAACACATCAAACACAACCTCTTCGGTGCAACAGGCATGGATTTATATATATATACATATCAGTAGAGACAAATTAAGCAATGAAGGAAGAAAAACACATACGTAAAGGGAGCTACGACGTACAAGTTGAGAACGGCAACGACAAAGGTACAAATGCTGGCTACGTTTGCAAGAATGGCAGACGGGTGGTGGAGAGATGGCAGTGCGACGGTTTCCCTTAATTCAGAGGAGCGGGAGCGGTGGTGCAAGGGTTCGTAAGAGAAAGAGAGTACGAGAGTACGAGAGGGAAGTGGCAGAGTCTGAAATATTTGGCACGAAAGAGAAGATCGAACGAAATAAAAGGAACTTTTAATAACGGTTCCTGTAAGAACCGTTATTAAAACATGATTTAATAACGGTTATTACAGGAGCCGTTATTAAAACCTGGCAAATTTTGACAACGGTTCTTGTTTGAACCGTTATTGAAACTTTTAATAACGGTTATTACTTAAAACTGTTATTAAAACTTCCCGCGCATTAATTTTCACGCATTTGATGACGGTTTTCGAACCACCGTTATTAATGTCCCGTTATTATTTCCTGTTTCCATAGTAGTGATTGTAATTTCTTTTGCTTTAAAAAAATGTGTAAATTTTTGGGGTGTTACAAGTTGGTATCAGAGCATTTGGTCCTTTTGACCACACTCGTTTTCGAAAATAAATTTAGTTTTCGAAATTTGTATTTAACTTTGAAATGTGTTTTGACCACCCCTCCATTTTTTCAGGGCTGATACTACAAGTGGTATCATTCTCAAATGAATTTGATCTACAAAGTTTTATGAGATCTCAAAGTGTTTTCCATTTTAAGGAACCCTTCTATTGATTAAAATTTCGAAGCCCGGCCATAGTGAGGAACATATGGGTAGATTAGGATTTCTCAAAAAGGAAAAATAGATAATGTGTATGCTTCTAACCTGTAGGTTCATTTCTAATGTTGTTTTTTTGTTATAGCTTCCAGTGACAATGAACAAATGCCTTGGATGTTTGGAGGAGGCCATCGTAGCTTTCTTAGAGTTCACCTAGCGCGCTTAGAATACTGGTGAAGATTGGCTCCGGAGGGTCTCCGGACATCGCCCTCCAATGCACTCCAGCGAGGAGGACCTGGTAGTCCTCGAGGGGTGAATTCGAGACATGGATCACACCTTCAAAGAGGTAGATTTCCCATCGGCCCGACAGCCCAACATCGCAATTTTCTTCTTGAGAGACATAGCAGACAATTAGTAGGTGGAGCATCGAACTCAAGATGGACTTCCAGCAATGTGGGATGCATTTAAGACCACTCTTTGTTCCAAATTCTATCCCGAGAGTCTGAAGAGAGACAAGCTTCGGGAGTTCATGCAGCTTATGTAAAGATCGATGACGGTTCGGCAATATCATGCTTATTTCACTGAGCTACTCAAATTTGCCCTAGGTATCACCGCCAGCGAGTCTACGGTGGTGTTCCAGTTCGAGCAGGGGTTGAACTTTAGTATTCGCCGACTGCTAGGTGTTGTGCCCTTTACTGACTTGGCGACGTTGTACGAGCACGCCTACATCGTTGCCACCTTGATCCAGGAGCAGAATACCATTCTCAAGAAGCAGAAACACAAGGACCAGAGTTCAAGGAGTAGGACCCAACCGCAAAAGGAAGGTTATAATGGACATCCGCCGAGAGATTGTAGTAGAGGCCAAGGTTCTTCGAGAGAATTTGTGTACAGAAGATGCGGTTATAGTCACCTAGGCAGAGATTGTAGAGGAAAACTCATGACCTATCTGAATTGTGGTAGGTGGGGCCACAAAACTTTCGACTGTTGAGAACTTTTTCCCTCTCAGCAATATAAGGGCCAGCAACTCCAGCAACAAGCACTTGTTCCAGTTGAGGAGACAGATCGAGATGTCAGGGGAAAACCTCAGGGATCTAGATATTTCTCTCCAAAAGGGAGCCATTCAGGCGGGCACCTGCATGTGATCAGCCATAAGGAAGCTGACTGCCAGCTAGATGTCTTTTCGGGTGCATACCAGATCTTTTACGGATATCTATTTCCTTTGATTTGAGTTTTCTTTAGTAAGTTTAGCCCTAAGGGGATAGTTTATATAAGTATTAGTGTTAGTATGGTTTCCTAGCGACTTAGAGCGTTTTCTCCCTAACCCTAGTAGCTGTAGGAGACTTCGGGGACGAAGTTTGTTTTTAAGGGTGTAGTAATGAAATGCCCCAAAAATTCTAATTTTATTTATTATTATTAAATAAGGTTTTATTATTAAATAAATTATTTTTATTAAAACAAAATAAAATTAATTAGGGAAAATTAAGAAGAAATTTATAAATATTTTAATTAAGTGAAATTTGAGTATTTTAGCTAATTAAGGATTTTATTTTATAAATTAATTAAATGAATTACTTTATTTAAAATATGAAACGGAAAATAGTTTCAAATTAATAATAATTTTATAAATAATTTAATTGGAGAAAATTAGGGTGTTTTGCTAATTAATATGGAATTTATGGAAAATCTTTCAAAAACCCTCAATTAGCCTAAAAAGGAATTTAAATATTATTTTATTTAAATATGATTATTTTTAAATATCTCAAATATCCCAATTAATTTAATTAACCTAAAACATTATTTTCGTCTTTTCCTTTTTCTTTTTTTCCTTTTCTTTATTCTTTTTTCTTTCTTCTTCTTTTTCTTTTCCTCCCTGACCTAGGCTAGCATTGGCCTCGTTCTTCCTCATTTCCTCCCTTTCTTCTTCGGCGCGACCCAGCCCACGCAACTGCCCTCCTCCTTTTCCCTAACGCCGCGCTTAAATTAAGTCTTTCCCCCACCGTCGACCGGCCCAATTTCTTCTTTTTCTTTCTTTTCTTTTCCTGGGTCGACCGGTTCCTGCACCCCCTTCTTCTTCTCCCCTGGCCTTTCGCACCTGTCGTTGACGTCGACCATTTTCGCTGCCCTTCTCCCTGGTTTTTCACCGTCTATCATGTCCGGTTGACTGTCCATTTTGTTCCCATCTCTTCCCTTTTGTTTTGGCCACCCATTGACCCAAACCACATCTCCCATTTCTCCACATGATTCCCTCTCCCTTGGCCACTTACAGACACAATCGGGAAAGTGCGTCGGCTGTCCTCGTCAGCCAGTGCCCATTCTTGCCTACCACTCTCCCACTTTCCCTTCGACCCTAACTTCCTTTCAAGCCTATAAATACACCCCATAGTAGCGTTGAGTTGAGCTTTTGGTTTAAGTTTAGAAAATACCTTCCTTTGCGCCACCACCCTTTAAACGCCACTTCCGCCGCCTTCGGCTGACACCAGCGCCCGTTCTAGCCATCTATGCCTTCCTCACACTACCTTCTAACTAACTAGACCACCCGTACCCTTTGATTGTTCCTGCAAAAGCCACCCCAACCGTGCGAATTTCCCTTCTTAACCAAACCATTTTCTGCAACCCCTGCCCTTTGAACCACCCTTAGCCACCTATTCCGCCGCTTCCACCGCTTTTTTTACCTCCCAAATTGTGCTGCAGACCACCCTCTACCTTACCCTACCTTTCTTTTCCTATTCCTCTCTCTCCTCCTCCTTTCCCTCTTTCTTCCCCATTTGGCCACCAACACCGCCGCCGTGCGTCGCCACCTTTAGCTGTGCCACCACCCTCATTCAACTCCTCTCCCTCTAGGCAGTCTTAAATACCTCAACTTCCACCTCCATTCTCCCTATTTTTTTTTCCAGCATTCAACTTTTACCCTTTTCTTCCCTTTTTCTGGCCGCCGCCACCGCCAGTGCTACCCATCACTACCAGTCTAAGGTTGAACCCTAGACCCTCTCAACCCTTTTTCCTATTTTTACAATCCTTAAATTATTTTATTTCATTTATTCTAATATAAATCCTATTATTATTATTATTATTATTAATGTTTTTATTATTATTCTATTGAGGGCCGAAGCCTTATTATATTTTTAATTCGATTTTATTATTATTAGTATTATTATTATTGTTATTATCTTTATTATTAATATTTTATTATTATTATTATTATTATTATTATTATTTTTACTATTTTGCATTACTGTTGTTATTTTTCCATTATTAATATTACAACTACTTTACCCTTTGTGTTGCTATTATTATTATTATTGTTAGGTTGTTATTATTATTATTATTATTATTATTATTATTATTATCATTATTATTATTATTATTGTTATTGTTATTGTTATTATTATTATTATTATTATTATTATTATTATTATTATTATTATTATTATTATTATTATTACTATAATCATTATTACTTTCAATGTTAATATTATTATTCTATATAGGGTTGTGCTTATTTTGAATTTTAGTAGTAGTATTATAAATATCATATCTTATTATTATTATTAGGGTTATTAGTATTTTTATTATCATTAGTATTTATTCTTATTAGTGTTATTATTATTATTTATTAAGTTATTATTATTCAATGTAGGGTGGAAATCCTACTTCTTTTTATCTTCAATCATTATCTTTACTATTATTACCATTATGGTTATTATTATTTTGTAATATTATTATGGTTTTTATCATCATCATCATCATTATTATTTAATCATTATTATTATTACTAAATTTGGTTAATTATTTTATTATTATTATTTTAATAAAGAGCCAAAGCCCTTATTTCACTTTGTTTTGAATAATGTCCTTATTATTATTATTGTTACTATTACTATAATAATAATAATAATAATAATAATAATAATAATAATAATTATTATTATTATTATTATTTATATTATCATTGATATTATTTTTAGTATCTTTACTATTATTATTTTAGTATCATTATTATTATTATTAGGGTAAAGTTTTCATCCTTATATTATCAACTTTTATAATATTTCTATTATTTCTACATCCTTAGCAAAGTTAGTAATTAGTTAATGTTATTTTATTAATATATTATTATTTATTTAAAAACCTAGTCTTATAATAAGTTAGTGATTAGTAGTATTTTTGATAGGAGGGAGTTTAATTTTAGCTTTTCCCTCATAATAGGTAAAACCAGTTAAAGCCTTAAGGAGGTATAGGAGCGTGCTCCAAGACCGGTGTCGTTTTAGGTAAGGGGTGATAGGGCCATATGTGTAATATGTGATTTTATGCTATGCATGCCATATGATATGAATTATAGTGTATTTCATGTGTATATTGTGTCATTGTTATGAATGCAGCATGACAGGGAGTTGAAGTATGTTGGTGTGAATAAATTGTGGCATGAGAATTATGTATATAAGCGTGTTATTATTATGGTATGATGTGGCCTTAAGACATGCATGATAGGGTTCTAAAATAATGATGGGGACTGTAACATTTTGGTGTCAAGGTTTTGCATGGAATTGTAGGATGCATGGTATTAGGGTTTGCATGTCGTTGGGCTTTGCATGGAGTTAATGTTGCATGGTGGTATTAATGGTTGTATAGTGGTATTAGAGTTTGCATGGTGGTATTAGGGTTTGTATGGTAGTATTAATGGTTACATGGTGGTATTAATAGTTGTATGGTAGTATTAGGGTTTGCATGGTGGAGTTAGGGTTTTGTATGGGAGTTAATGATTGAATGGGATTTAGGGTTTGCATGAAAATTTTAAAAGGTTGCATGAGATGTGTAAAGTTTGCATGAGAGTGAAATTTACATATGAAAGGTTGATTTGGGATATAAGGAAGGTAATGTAAGTGTTATTTGGGTGTTTGAACATTTTAAATGAAAAATAGTACGTGGAGATTATATAAGGGTCCATAGGAGACCGAACTAGGGTTAGTGTGGACAATTAGGGTTTGTTGTAGTTGCTTAGAATTTTTGTGTTATCATGTATATTTGGTGATTAAAGTGTAATTATGATAGTGGAATCTTATGATTTGTGATGTGTGAAGTATAAAGAGAATGATTCGTGCATGTCTATGGTGAAATCTTTTGAATAAGATACTTAAGACATTAATAATATAAAGTGAAAGATTGTTGAGCTGGGCCCAGACCGATCCACTGGCGACTAATAGTAGTTAGGACATAATGTCCTATGTGTAACAGGTCCATCGGTGATAATAGTGGTCAGGCTTTGTACCTGTGCGTTTCCAATCCACCGGCTATAATATTGGAGGACTCCGTGCTCAACAAAACTAAACATATTTGTGCCAAGATATAGGAAAGACACTAAGTACTTATAATGGAACACCATACGAGTAGGGGCCAGACCAGTCCATTGGCGAATAATAGTGGCCAGGTACTACGGTATCTTTGAGACCGATCCACCAACTATAATAGTGGTCATGAGATATATGCCCTGTTTGTTTGATTCACATACTAAAAAGGTATGAAAACTAGACCTACTAAAAAGGTAAAATAAAATAAACCAAACAAAAACTAATTTTATAGTTTGATTTACAATTCAAGTGGTATAATCTTTAATAATTGTTTTAAAAGTGTTTAAGGAATGAAAACCTTTATTGACTTATTAAATATGTGTACATGGCCTTCATTCAAAATAAGTATGAGAAAAATGGCATATTAGACATGCAAACTATTGCATGTTTTGAAATAGATATATATTTATTGTCTTCCATAAATGCTATCATGATAATATATAATTAGGTTGGATTATGAAAGTTCCATTTAGATTTGTGATCTTTGATTACCAAAAAAAGATATAACATTTAACAAGATGAGCTTTTCCTATGTATATTCATAATAAGGACGATTGTCATAAGATATAATTAATTAAAATTATATTTAAATAATAAACATTAAAATTAAAAAAATTCCTATACATAAGTCACACACACCCACGCTATTTCAAGAACTCTATATGACACAAATAACTATTTGTATAAATATAGCCCCTTCAATTTTGTGATACTAAAGAAGGCTTTGATTCTATTTCTTCAAACACACCCAAAAAAGAAACTATTTATAGAACAAAAACATATATTCTACTTTAAATGATTACATTCATGATAGAGGCTTTTTGGTCGGGTGTGATTACTATATATAGAGTACAAAAATACATTCTTTGCAATTAAATGAAATTTAAAGCTAACTAGAACCCTTGCACACACATCTAAAACCTGAGAAAAACCGAAACAACATAACGCTAACTAGCTAGAAGCTAATTCGACATAAGAAGAAATTGTTACCGTAAGCCGCTTTCAATTGATCAACTACGCAAAAACTAGATCTTCTCTATTTTTTTTTATTCCTTTTTACCCCTTCAATTCCTTGAAATTAAGGAAGGCTTCGATTCAATTTATTCTCTCACACACAGAAAGCTAATATATACAAAACACAAAAATGATATAGAATGCAAACATACATGCTACTTCACCTTTTGCTTTGCAAACGATTACATGCATGCTTTGTAATTAAATGACACAAACCCCTAAAACTTGAGAAAAATTGAAACAATGCAACACTAAATAGCTAGAAGCAATCTCAACATAAGAAGAAGTCGCTATGGGAGGCCACTTCAATTGATTGATCAGGCAGAAACCAAATTGCATGTGGGTCTTCTCATGCAGCTACTTTTCTATTTTTTGCACATGAACTCTCCTGATTCTTGTGATGCTTGTTTCTCACATGAACATACTTAAACCTCCGCTATTCTTTTCCCTCAATACCACATATGGGCAATTGGAGCAGAAATATTATTTAAAAAAAACATTTATTAAGTGGCATGCAATAGGCTTCTTGGTCAGTATATACGTTAATACGTATATGTACAACTTGTGTGCTGCATACTTCTAGGATGATATATCTATATATATCTACATCTATATATATATATAGGTTGAGGTTCACATACAAACTATTATTAATATACAAACATAAGAATCAATCTCATCCATTGGATCAAAATTTAATCACATTTAAGATTTTATTAATACCAAACCAAAAAACTAATCCAAACCTCTAAAACTATAAATTATACAAACCCTAAACCCAAAACCCAAAACCCTCTAAACCCAAAACCCTAAACCATCTAAACACTAAACCCTAAACCCTCTAAACCCTAAACCCTAAACCATCTAAACACTAAACCATAAACCCTCTAAACCCTAAACCCTAAACCATAAACCATAACCCTAAACCCTAAACCCTCTAAACCCTAAACCCTAAAACCTAAACCCCCTAAACCCTCTAAACCCTAAACCCTAAACCCTCTAAACCCTAAACACTAAACCCTCTAAACCCTCTAAACCATAAACCCTAAACCCTAAACCCTAAACCTAAAACCAAAAACCCTCTAAACCCTAAACCCTAAACCCTAAACCCTCTACACCATAAACCCTAAACCCTAAACCCTCTAAACCCTAAACCATAAACCCTCTAAACCCTAAAACCTCTAAACCCTACACCCTAAATCGTAAACCCTAAACCCTAAACCCTCTAAACCGTAAACCGTAAACTGTAAACCGTAAACCGTAAACCCTAAACCCTCTAAACCCTAAACCCTAAGCCCTCTAAACCTTAAACCCTCTAATCCCTAAACCATAAACTCTAAACCCTAAACCCTAAACCCTCAACCCCAAACCCTAAACCCTCTAAAACATAAACCTTAAACCCTAAACCCAAACCCTAAAACCTAAACCCCAAACCCCAAACCCCAAACCCCAAACCCTAAACCATGTAAACCCTAAACCATAAACCCTATAAACCATAAACCTCAAACCCTAAACCCTAAACCCCGAACCCTAAACCCTAAACGTTCTTGTGCACAACCTTGTTGGTGAACTGTCTTTGCGTAAGCACCAATTCCTTGCAAAGGAGTCACGTAACTGCATGCAATTCCTAAATTTGGGCCAACAAACAAAAGAAATAAGTGACAACATTAGCCATATAATAATACCGACTCAAAGATAAATCAGCAAATCATGTTAGACCCAAACTATATTTAAACGATCCAAACGAAATCAACAATCTACGGCTCGGTATGATTTGGTTTATGATTCATATGCCTTAAACATTAAAAATTAAGTATGCAGCTTATAACCGCTTCAAACTTCCTACAAAAATTATAAGCAACGAGGAATCCATACTAAAAGTTCATAATCCACACTAAAAAGTAGGCCTCTTTGGAGCACCAAACTAGTTCACGGCGAACTCTCTGGAACTCTGTGCTCATATCCATTATCGGCCGACTCTTATGCCCAGTAAAGTATAGGAATGAATAAAGGATGGCACCGGAACTGTAGGTTTCATTTGTAGCTAACGAGAATGCTTCCGACAAGCTGCGCAGAACCAGGAGTCCTGTTACGTGTTCACGTACGACAGTGACTTGGTTTGCTCAATGAATGTTTGTTCCAAACAATAGAAAAAATAAATGTCAAACACCAACAGAAAATAATAAATAAAGAACAAATCACTCGGCTAAAAAAAAACAAGCTGATGCTCGATGTTGCTGATAACGGAGATTATCGAACAAGAAACAAATACTCAGACATAAATTGGTAATACAACAGTATACCAACATATACTATGCAAACTATACAGAAAATTGACAACAATCTCTTCGAGATACTAGACAAATTAGCATAGAAATTAAATCCAAAATTAACAAAATTAGTCGGTAATACCAGAACAATTAGCACAAAAATCAAATTAAAAATGAACAACCGCACAAGAAAAGCTAAATCAAGCAAACAAACTTACGAACTGGAGGAGAGAGGTCGGAATTATACCGACGGTGTGCACTGAGGTGGCGGTCGGTCACAGAGGTTGCGCTGGACTGCTGCGTTGGTTGTTCTAGCTGCAGCAACAGTGGAGCTCCTACTCAGGTCGCGCTGCCGTTGTGCTTGTCCGCGTCCGCTATGTGGCGGTTGAAGTCAATAAGGGTAGAGGAAGGTTAAGAATGAAGAAGGTGAGGTGTGGTCGAACTAAACAGGGGCAGAAATGGCGATAGAGAGAGGGAGACGAGTGGCACAATGGAGAGATGGAGACGGGAGGTGCGATGGAGAGAGGGTGCGATGGAGAGAGGGAGACAGGAGGTGCGATGGACAGAGGGAGATGGGAGACGAGAAGGGGGGTCGGGTGTGGGATAGAGGCAGAGAGGGGAGCGGGATGGAGAATGGCATAAAGAATTAGGGATATGCATTTTCAACAGTCGGATATTTTAGATCCAACGGTTGAAAAACGTTCCCACGTTTGTACACAAAAATGGTTCGCACATGAGCCAACTTCTATATATATATATATATATATATATATATATATATATATATATATATGATTACAATGAAAAATCAATTATGTATCCCTTACTCTTTCACATCAGAAGGCCTGTAACCTTCATGATCAGAAGCCTTCCCACCCCTCTACTTAGCAGCACAAGACCCTCAACAACTCCTATCTCATCATCCGTAAATGTTGCTTCTATTGAACTTTCAGAAATCTAGGAGGACGATTCTCCTTTTCAGTGGGATTCTTAAATGTTTACCAGTGGTTGATGATAAGCAGTAGCGTAGCAACAACAACTTTGTTCTCCTCTATTGTTAATTAACAAATATATGAAAATATCAAAATCAACAAATAACTAGCTATAAATGACCCTACCTACAAAAAATACCATGTATATATGAATCTACTTTTGTCCCAAAAATCAAAACTAAGTTGAGGAATGGGGAGTTATTAAATCATCAAAATTTTTTGACTAGAATTCAAATTCATCCCCTGTTCATGATATATATAATTTAAACATACTACCGTCTTTGTAGAGATTAATTGGAGCTTTTGTGGGATTAATTTTTCAAAAAAGATTAGAGATTTAGAAAGTAAAAAACTTACAATGTAACCTGTCCAAAGATCAACACAGAAAATAAAAAAAAGTGAAAGAGAGAGGGAGCAAGGAAGAGCAAATATGCGGTTTTTCTTTAGCGATATTGCCTTGTGACACCGGTGGACGGAGGTGTATGTATATATATACACACATACAACTATCTCCCAGCAATGATAGGCTTAATTTTTTACACACTCGTCATGTTCAGTTTTTGTACCGTTGTCGTTATTTTGTGATTTTCCTTTGGGCAATTTAATCTTATGTATACGACTTTCTATCTCAGAAATGATCTTTGCTTTTGTTGCTTTTTGGTTGGGAAAGGCAAAATTTTATAGGGTATCCTCGCTTGATTTGCTGAAATCCAATTAAAAGATATACCGTAATAATATTACTATCATTCAAGAAATACGTGAACTGTTTCTTGACACTGATAATATTATTATTATTTCTGTATATATAGCAATTTCAATGATATAAGTGAATTTTTTTTTAGAAAACTAATTTGTTTTTTAGGGTTCATTTAGAGTGGGAAAACATTTTTCTATTTTTCATCTCCAATTTTCTATGGAAAATAAAAACACAGTTCTCCACATAAAAACTAGAAAGACATGTTTATTTATCTAAAAAATCTACCTTTTAACTCAAAATGTTAAAATGTGCTCATCTTTTTATAGACTAGATTATGATGAAGATAATAATAATGATAATAATAATCACCAACATTATTCATAACATTAATATTATTATTTTCAATAGTAATAGTATTTTTATTATTAATATTAACAACAACAACAACAATACTTATAATGATCATGATAAACATAATATTAAAATAACATTCATAATAATAATAATAATAATAATAACGTTATTATCACCACTAACAATGATAATAATATTAATAACAATATTATTAGTATATTAATCTTGATCATAGTTACAATAATAATAATACTAATTAAAATAATAATGAAATGCCGCAAAACCTTATTTTAAGAATTATAGATAATTAAGGATTTATTATGGAAATTAATTAAATAAATTATTTTTATTAAAATAAAATGGAATTAATTAGGCTAAATAAAGAAAAAAATAATAAATATTTTTATTAGAAAATTTGGGTATTTTGCTGATTAAAATATAATTTATGAAAAATCTTTCAAAAATCCTAAATTAGCCTAAAAAGGGATTTAAATATTATTTTATTTAAACATTATTATTTTTAAATATCCCACATATCCTAATTAATATAATTGACCCAAACTCTCATATTTTTCCTTTCTCCTTTTCTTTGTTTTCTTTTCTTTTCTTTTCTTCCTTTTTTCTTTCTTCTTCTTTTCTTTTTCTTCCTCCTTACCCCCCAACCTGGGCCATCCCAATGGCAAAAGCCCCTCTTCCCTTTTCTCTCTTCAGTGCAGCTCACTTCCCCTCTTTTCTTTTTCTCCTGCCATAGCCCAAACGCTCATTTTCTTTCTTCCTTCGGTGGCCCAGGATGATATGTCGTCCTTTCTTCTTTCCCCTTGAAACACTGTGTTTCGTTCCCTCCTTTTAATTGTCATCGCCCGGCTAGTTCTTCCTTTCTTTTTCTTTATTTTATTTTCTTTCTAGATCACCGGTCCACACCATCTTCTTCTTCCTCCTTCTTCTTCCCCGTCATAGCTTGCAACGCCCAATGCCCCTGGTTTTTTGCCATCGGCCATGCTCCTTTGACCGGCAGTTACTCTTCTTTCTCTTCCCCTAACTCACCAGCTACCTTGACCCATCCCACCTCCCTTTGTTTTCGCGCATGACCTCCTCTTTCCTATGCAACTACCCCTACCCGATTTGAATTTCGTCGGCCTTTGTTGTCGTCAGCCAGCCCTACCCGACCGGCCCTAATTTCCCATCACTTCCCTTTGACCTTATCCCTCCCTTTTACTCTATGAATACCCCCTATACTCAGCCCTATATCGAGCTTTTTATTTCTTACCCAGAAAATCCCCTTGTGCGCCGCCGCCACTTCTGACGTTGTTGCCACCGCCATCGGCCAACACCGTTGCCCACTCTACCTACCTAAGCACTCCCTACACCACCCTCTACCCAACTAAACCTCCCTCCTCCCTTGATTTTCCTTGACGAGCCACCCCGCCGTGCAAATTCTGTTTCCCAATCAGCCCTTTCTTCCACCTTCGCCACCCTTTGCACCACCATTAGCCACCTCTCCTACCGTAACCACTGCCCCATACACCTCCCCATCTATTTTGTAGACTACCCTCTACCTTCCCCTACCTTTCTTCTCCTCTTCCTCCCTCTCCTCCTTGCTTTCTCTTCTTCTTCCACTTTCAACCACCATTACCGCCATCGTGCGCCACCACCATTAGCTACGCTGCTACCCTCATTCTACTCCTCTCCATCTAGGTAGTCACAAAAATCCTTACTTTCACTCTCATTCTCCCTCTTCTTTTCCCAGCCCTCATCTTTTCCCCTTTTCTTCTCTTTTTTCGGCCACCGCCACCACCACCATTCACCATCTCCAGTGTCGCCTATCACCACCAACCTAAGGTGGAACCCTAAACCCCCTCAACCTTTTTTTACTATTTATACAAGCCTTATTTATTTTATTTCAATTATTTCAAATATATTACTACTACTAGTACTACTACTACTGCTACTACTAATGTTATTATTATTAGTTATATTGAGGGTTGAAGCCCTATTCTACTTTTATTTTGAATATTATTATTATTATTATTATTATTATTATTAGTAGTAGTAGTAGTAGTAATAGTAGTAGTAGTAGTAGTAGTAGTAGTAGTAATAGTAGTAGTAGTACATGTTGTTGTTGTTATCATCATCATCATCATCATCATCATCATATCATTGTTATTATTATTATTAATAGTATTATTATTATTTCATGTAGGGTCGAATCCCTACTTCACTTTACTCTCGGTTTATGTTGTTATTATTATTATTATTATTATTATTATTATCATCATCATCATCATCATTATTACTATTATTACTTCATAATTACTATTATTATTATTATTATTATTATTATTATTACTATTTTTATCATTAATGTTACTAATATCATTATTAGTATTCTTTTGGTGAAGGGTTGAAGCCGTTATTCCACCATTTATTTCGAATCATATTATTATTATTATTATTATTATTATTACTACTACTACTACTACTATTATCATTGTTATCATCATTATTTTTTTTAGTATCATCATTATTATTATTAGGGTAAAGTCTTCAAACCTTATATTATCAATTTCTACAATATTACTATTATTTCTTATATTTTTAACAAAATTAGTAATTAGTTAATGCCATTTTTATTAATATGTTATTATTTTGACCAAAAACCTAGTCTTAGAATAAATTAGTAAATAATATTATTTTAGTATAAGGGAATCTAATCTTTAGTTTTTTTCTCATATATAGGTGAGACCAGTCAATGCCCTAATGAGGCGTAGCTGAAGCCTTATTTGTTTTGTTTGTATTATATGCCTTGAATACCTTGTATAATGTCGTGTTATGTATCATGTGTTATTAGTTGACTATTTTATGTGTGGAGCAGCTTGGAGTCATGGTATGTTTATATACCTTCTCATTGTGTATGTTGATACGTATATGTGGTGAAACGGTATGGAATGTGATGTAATGTGTTGTGACCCTTTAAAACATACATGTGAGGATGTTTAATGTAGTATTGTGTGGGGGAAAATGATGAAAAAGGAGAATGGGGAAAGAATTTGACCAAGGGGAGTAAGTAGACCAAAGGGGAATAAATTGACCAAGGGATGTGAGTTGACCTAAATATTTTAGTGATCCATGAGTGGAGGAATAAAATAGGGAATTTAAACAAAAAAAGAGTGGAAGAATCTAGGGTTTCGTGTGGGAAAATCGATGGTTTCACATAGGAGAATCTAATCTATGGTGTTACATGGGAGAATCTAATTTATGATTTTGTATGGGAGAATTTAATATATGGTGTTGCATGGGATCGAATCTATGGTTTCGTATGGGTGAATCTAGGAAAAAATTTAGGTTTTTGGATGGGAGAATCTATGGTTTTTGATTGGAGAATCTATGGTTGTACATGGGAGAGTATATGACTTTGTATGAGAGAATCTAGGGTTTAATATGTGAGAATATATGGTTTTGTATGGGAGAATCTAATCTATGATTTTGTATGGAAAATCTAGGGTTGCATGGAAGAATCTAGGGTTTTACATGGAAGAATCTAGGGTTTTGCATGGAGGAATCTAGGGTTTGCATGGATGAATCTAGGGTTTTTCATGGAGGAATCTAGGATTTTGTATGGATGAATTTAGGGTTTACATGGGTGAATCTTGGGTTTTATGTGGGAGTTTTAGGGTTTTAGGGTTTTATATGAAAAGTTTGAAAGGTTGCATAGGATGCATAAAGTCTGCATGGAGGTAAATTTTATGTATGGACAGTTGATATAGTGGCATGAGGAAGGTAATGGAAGTGTTGTTTGGGTGTTGGAATGGTTTGAATAAAAAATAGTACGTGGGACCGTATAAGGTTACGTAGGAGACTCAGCTAGGGTTTGGTGTGGACAACTAGGGTTTGGTGTGGCTACTTAGGGTTTTCGTGGTATCACATGCACTTGGTGGTTAAAGTGTGATGACAAGGGTAGAATCTATGGGTTGTGATGTGTGGAGTGTTAAAATGATTTAAGTTTTGTGAGGTGGAGTAGGATGGGCCACTTAGGCCTAAATTGGGCTTATGGAGAAAACCCTAGAGTAAGGTATGAGTGGACTTGGAGATGTATAGTAGTGGGCCTTGACCCACATATATCGGAGTTGGACTTCTAGTGTGAGTTAGAGTATAGAGGAAAGGTTATTGGGGTGAGTTAGGAGGTGCCGGGTTCTCATGATATGGTACGAGTCAGTTAGAGGATAAGCGTAGAGAGAATGAGTCATGCATGTTTAGTATAAAGCTTATGAATAAGACACTATAAGACATTAATCAATTAAAGTAGAAGATTGTTGAGCTGGGTCCCAATCGGTCCACCAGCGAATAATAGTAGTTAGGGCATCTTACCCTATATGTGACCTGTCCACTGGCGAATAATAGTGGTCAGGCATTGTACCTATACATTTCAATCCACCGACTATAATAATAGGGGATTCCATGATCAATAAACCTAACATAATTATGCTAAGACATGGGGAATATACTAAGTACTTATAGTAAAACACCATGAGAGTCGGAGCTAGACTGGTCCACCGATGAATAATAGTGGTCAGGAGCTTTATGCCCTTTATGTTTCTGGTCCACCGGCAATAATAGTGGTTAAGAGCTTTATACCCTGTATGTTTCTAGTCCACCGACAATAATAGTGGTTAGGAGCTTTGTGCCCTGTATGTATCCGATCCAATGGCTATAATAGTGGGGTTCCCATACTCGCATGGACATGATAAAAAGCATGATGTGTAATAAGTATCTATAAAAGATTAATCAAGTAATTAATCTGGACAATAAATGACCTTTGATTATTTTTTTCTCCAAAATGATCGTATGTTGTTCTTATTATTTTCCAGTTTGAATTATGTGCTTATATGTGTTGGCCTTAGTGCACGGTTACCTTGCTCAGTACGTAGCGTACTGATTATCCTTTTTATGGGTGTTGCTCATTCCCATAAGTAAAAGGCCCTTTTGACTTTGTGTAGGTGGGTGATGCATATTTTCATGCCATTGATGTCCATGAGGCATCACGTAGGGCTGAGTGTTGATTTCGGGCTTGGTTCGATGATTGGAGTAATGTGGCCAGATCCTCTCTTATGCCATTCTATTTCTTTATGATATTTCTTTCCTGTATTGGATTTTTTTGAATTAAATATTAATGTTTGTAGACATTATTTCCGCCGAGAAATTTTAATTTTGCACTCTGATTTCTATCTTAAGATTGATTATAAACTTTTATGCGTACTCTGATTTCTGTGTTATGAACTTTTGGTTTAAGTATTAATATGAGTTGATGAAAATCTTTTCTTAACCTTAGCACTTGGTACTGGAACGCTAGGAGTGAATCGGTCAGGTAATAAGTGTGGCGGTAACATCTCCAGAATTCACGGGTTTTAATTTAGGTGCTTCCATTTCAAAAAAACAATAAGTTAATTTTGGGGTGTTACAAATAATATCAATATTATTATTATTATTATTATGAAAAAACAATATAATATTAGTGTTTTGTATATAGTAGTAATATTATTATTATTTATGCAAATAATAGTAGTGGTAGTAATAATAATAATATTTTTATTTTTCATAATAATAATATTATACTTTTTTAATAATAATAATAATAATATATTTTTAATACTAACATTATTAATATTATTATAATTTTTCATAATAACAATAATATTATTTTTTTAAAATAATATAATGAAAAATTTGTATTATTATAAATATTAATAAATATAAAATATCAACATTAATAATAAATTTATTATTAATATTCTTGAAATTGAAAATATTATTATTATTATTACTACAAATAATATTATTAAATTTCTAAGTAATATTATTACGAAATACTAATTGATATTAATAATAATGTTAATGTTAATGTTAATAATTGGCATATTGTTAATTTATGAATATTAATATTACTATATGCTATTAAAAATATTAATATTAAAGTTAATAATATTATTATCATGAATAATAATGTTAACAATAAAAATAAAATATTATTAATTTTGCTAATTATAATAATAATAATATCGATAATATTATTTTATTAATACCAGTATTGATACATATTAATAAAACTAATAAAATATAATAAACATAAACATCAACATAACAACAACAACAACAACAACAACAACAATAATAATAATAATATTTTTATTCGAACATAATATAAAACAATGGTATATATTTATATGAAAAACTCAGAAAACATAATATAAGCCATTTTTAAGTTTTCTTCATAAAGTTGAAAAACCTTGTTTTATAGTTTTCAATCAAACAAATAGAAAATAAAATTATAAACATATTATCTAAATTTTTATAAAATTAGGAAATATTTTTTTTTGTGAAATAAAAATCTTTAATCTAGAACTAAACACACCGTTAAGTCCAATTTTTCATTTTTATGATTATGAAACTAAAAAACACTGTTTTTTCATCTAAAAAAATATAATAAAATTAAAAAACACATCATACCATGTTCTCCAAATTTTCTCTATAATATTGAATCAAGGAAAACATGCTGAGTAAGCATCCGAGAAAAACATGACAACTTTTAAAAATAATATTATTTATCTTTTGTCATTGGTTTAATGTCAAATGTTAATATATATATGTTGATCTGATTTTGATACAAGCTCTACCAATGAATCATAAGTTCCCTTTTATCACTCTATACTATGATCATGAAAATTATTTCCATGTTATAACTTTGTTTCTTGTTTTGAGTGTCATATCTTTTTTTTTTCCTTTTAGCACGAGTACTATAGATAGTGAACTGGGGGAGCAGTATTTTTTTTTTATTCAATTAATATTGTGTCCTTGTAGTTCATTACCTACTTAACTATTAGGTCAATATTAATTCCATGTTACCATAATCACATGTGTCAGTATATATATACCAATAGATGTCACAAGCTAGGCAGAATCCCTAAAGGAAAATCACACACACTCTTTCTTGCTCCCTCCCTCACTATTTCCTATTGTCACAATACATGTTAAATTGTAGGTTTATTTTTCTTTCTAAATCTCTAATCTTCTCCAAACATTTAATCTCACAAAAGCTTCAGTTAATCTATATAGAGATAGTAGTATATTTACATATGTCATGAACATGGTATGAATTTTAATTCTAGTTGTTACAAAATTTTGATGATTTACTAACTCCCCTTTGCTCCTTGATTTAGTTTTGATTTTTCAAAAAAAAAAAAAGTGGATTCATATATGATATTTTTTTGCGGGTAGGGTCATTTATAGCTAGCTATATGTTGATTTTGATATTTTCATATATTTGTGAATTAAGTATAGAGGAGAAAAAATTAGTTGTTGCTCCATCAACCATAGGTAAACAATCAAGAATCCCCCCAAAAAGGAGAATCTGCCTCCATGATTTCTATAAGTTCAATGGAAGCAACTAATAGGGGATATCTTTAACCATATATTTTGTATTCTTAGATAACTCCTAATTTATAGCTAGCATATCTTCTATGTTAGGTAATTATGAATATAATTAGCCTAGTATTACACTAACAACAATTGGTTAGCTTTGTACATAATGACTCTCTATACATTTTATCAATCAAGGGATTATGCTCCAAAATCATTCTCTCTCTCATCTTCTTTCATAGTATCATGCTTGTATTCCTCCTCCTAGTTGCCACTCCCTTCTTGTTTTCTTCTTTGTTATCCTTCCTACGTACCTATCCACCATGACTGACCATACTAAATTCCACCTTGCTCTCTCCATCACTAATGTGAAGTCTCTTATTCCTATCACATTAGACAATCAGTTCAGTCAGTATCACTCTTGGTGTCCCTTTTCAAGGTGCAAGCAAGGGTACATAATTTGCTTGGCCATATTATTCCTCCTACAAAGGAGAAGGTGAAGAAGAAGCTTGAGGCAGCTAAAAAGGTGGACCCTGATCTCTGGGATTAACTCGATGCCACAATCTTGTAGTGGATTTATGGCACAATCTCTCAAAACCTCCTTCACTCCATTCTTCTAAAGGACGATTCAGTGGTACAGACATGACAACTTTTAGAGGCCATTTTCCAAGACAATAAGCATGTTAGGGCATCAAATCTTGAGAACCAATTCAATCAGGTATCTCTAGATGATTTTCCTAATACTGATGCTTATTGCTCTCACCTTAAAATGCTGCCAGATCATCTTGCAAATGTTGATGCTCCCGTCACCAATAGTCGGTTAGTGTTGAGGTTGATTAATTGCTTCTTGGAGGCTTATGGGGGCTATGTTACCTAATTTAGAACTAGGATCCTTTTTCTCCTTTTGAAACATCCAAATCTAGATTGAAATTATAGGAGACTAAAAACCATATTGCTCGTGAGTTAGGAATTTCAGTTGCCTCCTTGCCACTAGCATTAGTGGCTTTAATGGTGGTTCTTCTTCCTAACACTCTAATTCCTCATAAAACAAGAACAACAAAAACTATAAAGGTTAGAAAAACAACCATGGGAAAGGTAACAATAACCTTAGTTAGCAGTCAACTGGTGCGGGTTAGCAACAACCACAATAGTGGCTATAATGACCGAATTCTGGTAGCTAGCCCAATATAGTCAGCAATGGTTCCCTCATTGGAAAATATCAACATGATCATTCCCCATGTCCTATTGTAACACTCCAAAATTCACTACTTTTTTTTAAAGCAGAAGAATTTAAAATTGAAAACCCGTAAATTCTGGGGATGTTACCGCCACACTTAGTACTAGATCGGTTCAGTCCGACCGTTCCAATACCAAGTGCTAAGGCTAAAATAAAATTTTGTCAGACTTTAATTAACACTTAAATCAAGAGCGCATAACATTAAAAAATTAGAGTACGCATAAAAGAACTATAATTCATGCCTAAAAAGAGAAATAATTCATCTCAAATACTCAATACAGATAATAAATCATAAGAGGGTAATTTTGATACAAAAGAAATAGCAGAAGAAGATAAAATAACAAGAAGAGTGGATCCGGCCACACTCTCGAACCTCAAGCCAAAACATGCTCAACACTCAACTTCGACTGATGTCTCGTCTATCTGCACAAGGTTAGAAGGGTCTACTACTCGTGGGAATGAGTAGCACCCATAAAAAGGGTGATCAGTGCGCTACGTACTGAGTAAAGTAACATATGCACTAAGGCCAATACGTAAATCACATAAACCATGCAGAATAAATAACAAAAGTATAATCATGATGACATAATATCGTACATACATTCTAGTAGATACATAAGGCCCAAATATAGTCCAGATTAATTATTTAATTAATCTCTAATCAAAGAACATTTCACACCATGCTCTTTATTAAATCCATACAAGTACAAGAATCCCACTATTATAGCCGGTGGATCGGAAACACATAGAGCATATAGCTCCTAACTACTCTTATAGCCAATGGATCAGTCTCTAGGATACCGTAGTACCTGGCCACTATTATTCGCCGGTGGACCAGTCTAGTTCCTTTTCGCACGGTGTTCCACTATAAGTACTTAGTTTATTTCCCATATATTGGCACAAATATGTTCAGTTTTGTTGAGCACATAATCCACCACTATTATAGCCAGTGGACCGAAAATGCACAGGTACAAAGCCTGATCACTATTATTACCGGTGGATTGGTTACACATAGAACATCATGTCCTAACCACTATTGTTTGCCGGTGGATCGGTATGGGCCCGACTCAACAATCTTCCACTTTAAATGATTAATATCTTAAGTGTATTATTCAGAAAATTTCACCCTAAACATGAATGAATCACTCCCTTTACACTTATCCTCCAACTAACTCATATCATACCATGAGAACCCTACACCTCTTAACTTACCCAATAACCTTTCCTCTATACTTAAATTCAAATTAGAATTCCAACACCGAAATATGTGGCTCAAGACCCACTACTTTACACTGCCAAGTCCACTCCACATCTCACTCTAGGATTTTATCCCAAAACCCTAATTTTAATCTTTGTGGTCCATCTTACTCCACTTCACAAAACCCAAATCATTTTAACACTCCACACATCACAACTCATAAATTCCACCCTCATAATTACACTTTAATCACCAAATACACATGATACCACAGAAACTCTAAGCATCCACACAAACCCTAGCTCGGTCTCCTACGTACCCTTATATTGCTCCACGTACCATTTTTCATCCAAAGTCTTCAAACACCCCAAACAACAGTTACATTACCTTCCTCACATCCCAAATCAACTTTTCATACGTAAACTTTACTCCTATATAGATGCTAACCTCTCTATGCAAACCTTCAAACTTTTTCATGCAAACCCTGAAAATTCCACGTAAAAACCCTAGAATTAACCATGCGAACCCTAGATCCATCCATATCAAAACCCTAGATTCTTTCATGCAAAACCCAAGATTCCATCATACAAAACCCTAAATTCAATCCACACAAAACTAAAGATTCATCCATACCAAACCTTAGATTCAAACCATATAAAACCCAAAGTTTCATCCATACCAAACCTTAAATTCAATCCATACCAAACCAAAGATTCATCCTTACCAAACCCTAAATTTAAACTATATAAAACCGAAGATTCATCCATACCAAACCCTAGATTCAAACCATATAAAACCAAAGATTCATCCATACCAAACCCTAAATTCTAACCATATAAAACCAGAGGTTCATCTATACAAAACGCTACATTAGATCCTCCTATACAAAACTATAAATTAGATTCTCCCATACAAAATCATAGATCATATTCTCCCATATAAAACGTAGATTAGATTCTCCCTTACAAAAACCTACATTAGATCCTCCCATACAAAACCATAAATTAGATTCTCTCATATAAAACATAGATTAGATTCTCCCATACAAAACCCTATATTAGATCCTCCCATACAAAACCATAAATTAGATTCTCCCTCACGAAACCATAAATTATATTTTACTCTTCCACTCATGGATCATTAAAATACTTAGGTCAACTTCTTTCCCCATCCTTCTTTTTCATCCTTTCTCCCACACAAACCACATCAACATCCTCACATGCATGTCTTACAGGGTCACAACACATATCATCACATATACATAATACATATGCCATATAACAACACAAGAATATGCTTGAACTCCACGTCATACCATATATGAAATAATTACAATAATAATATAGGATGCATAACATACAAGGCATTTAATGCATATCAACACACAATAGGCATTTGTAACATCCTTACCTAAAACGACGCCGGTCTTGGAGTAAGCTCCTACACCTCCTTAGGGTTTTAACTAGTCTCACCTATATGAGGGAAAAACTACAAATGAGATTCCCTCCTACCAAAAATATTATTATGTTTATTCTAAGACCAGGATTTTAATAAAATAATAGCATATTAATAAAATAACATTAACTAATTACTAACTTTGCTAAAAATATAGAAATAATAGGAATATTATAAAAGTTGATAACGTAAGGTCAAAGACTTTATCCTAATAATAATAATGATATTAAAAATAATAATAACAAAGATGCTAAATATAATAAGAATGATAATATTAATAAGAATAAGAATAATAGTAACAATAATAATAAAAATGGCATTACTCAAAAACATAGTGAAATAAGGGTTTTGGCCCCTTTAACAAAATAATACTAATAATAATATTAGTAAAATAAATAACAAAATTTAGTAATAATAATTATAATGAAATAGTAATAATAATAATGATAAAAACCATAATAATATTGTAAAAATGATAATAATCATAATAGTAATAATAGTAAGGATAATATTTGAAGATAAAATGAAGTAGGGTTTCGACCCTGCATTGAATAATAATAAACTAATAAATAATAATAAATGCAAATGACTAAAATATAAAAATATTAATAATAGTAATAATTGATACTTATAATACCACTACTATAATTCAAAATAGGCATAATAGGGTTTCAGCTCTATATAGAATAATAATATTGACAGTGAAAATAATAATAATAATAATAATAATAATAATAATAATAATAATAATAATAATAATAATAATAATAATAATAATAATAATAATAATAATAATAATGATGATGATGATGATGATGATGATAATGATGATGATGATGATGATAATGATGATGATGATGATAATAATAATAATAATAATAATAATAATAATAATAATAATAATAATAGCATAACAATAATAGTAATAATAGCAATAATAATAGTAAAATAGTTGTAATAGTAATAATGGAATAATAATAATAATAATTTTGAAATAGTAATAATAATAATAATAATAATAATAATAATAATAATAATAGCATAACAATAATAGTAAAATAGTTGTAATAGTAATAATGGAATAATAATAATAATAATAATAATAATAATAATAGCATAACAATAATAGCAAAAATAATAGTAAAATAGTTGTAATAGTAATAATGAAATAATAATAATAATAATAATATTGAAATAGTAATAATAATAATAATAATAATAATAATAATAATAACAACAACAACAACAACATATTAATATCAATAATAAAGATTATAGCAACAATAAGAATAATAATAATAAAATTGAATTAAAAATATAAAAGGGCTTCATCCCTCAATATAAATAATAATAAAATCAATAATAATAATAATAATAATAATAATAATAATAATAATAATAATAATAATAGCAATAACAATAATAATAGAGATAATAATAATAATAGTAATATATTTCAAATAAATAAAATAAAATAAAATAAAGCTTGCATAAATAGTGAAAAAGGGTTGAGAGTGTTTAGGGTTCAACCCTAAACAGGGGGTGCAAGGCGGCCGAAAAAAGTAAATAAAAAGGAAAAAGTTGAATGCTAGAAAAAGGAGAGGCAGAATGGAGGTGGGAGTTAGGGTGTTTATAGTTGCCCAGAAGGAGAGGAACAGAATACGGGTGGTGGCACAGACAAATATGGCGGTGCATGGTAGTGGTGGTGGTAGCCAAAAGAAGAAGAAGAAGAAGAGAAAGAGAGGAGGAGAGGGAGGGAGAGGAAAATAAAGGTAGGAGAAGGTAGAGGAGGGTCTGCAACATAATTTGGGAGGTGAAAGGAGTGGCGGCAATGGCGACAGTGGCGAAAGAGGTTGCTAAGGGTGGTGCGAAGGGCTGCGAAGATGAAAGAAAAGGCCGGTTGAGAGGGCTAATTTGCACAGCCAGGGTGGCTTGTGCAGGAAGAATCGAGGGATTTATGAGGTATAGTTAGTTAGAGGGAGGCGCAAGGAGTTCTCGGGTGGCCAAAACAGGCAGCAAAGTTGGCCGGAGGTGGCGTAAATAGTGTCTGAAGGGACGGCGATGCACGAGGTGGATTTTCTAGGTAGAATTTAAAGGCTCGATATAGGGCTATTATGGGGGTATTTATAGTGTAAATGAGAGGGTAGGGTTCTGTGGGTCGGCGAGGGAGTAATGAAAGTTGGGTTAGGGTCACCGACGGCGATGGTTGGCCGGTGGCAGCAAATTTCGGGGCAGGAGTTACTTAGGGAAAGGAGAGGGAATCGCACGAGAAGGGGAAGATTTGGTTGGGTTGATGAGGCAAAATCGGCGAGGGAGCGAGAAGAAAGATTTGCCAGATCAACGACGAAGTTGGTAACAAAATTTTCGGTTGGGCGGTAGTGTTGTAGGTACAGGTCAGTGGGACTAGGTTGGTGTAAAGGAAGAAGAAGAAAAAAGGTGGGGGGAACCGAGCGGTTCAAGGAAAGAAAGAAAGAAAGGAAAAGAAGGGCGAACTGGGCGGTTGGGCGCGGTAAGAAGGTGAAATTAAATGAAACGCAGCATACAAGGAAAAAAAGAAGCAAAACATGGCTCAATGAGGGAGAAGGAAGGAGGCGGTCGCGCGGACTGGTCCTCGCTAAAGGAAAAGAAAGAGGGAGGGGACTGGGCAGCGGGAGAGGGAAGGGCCAATGGGAAAAAAGAGGAGAAAAAGAAAAAAGGAAGAAAGAAAAAAAAAAGGAAGAAAGAAAAAGGAAAAAGGAAAAGAGAAAAATAAAAAATAGGAGTTGGGTTAATTAAATTAATTAGGATATTTGGGATATTTAAAAATAATAATATTTAAATAAAATAATATTTAAATTCTTTTTAGGCTAAATTAGGATTTTTAAAAGATTTTCCATAAATTCCATTTTAATTAGCAAAACAACCTAAATTTCTCCAATTAAATTATTTATAAAATTCCTATTAATTTGAAACTATTTTCTCCTTCTTATTTTAATAAAAATAATTTATTTAATTAATTTTCATAATAAAACCTCATTTAAATATAATTTTTAAAAATAGAAATTTTCAGGGCATTTCACCTAATGGCAGCAACCAAGGTACAACACCCTACCCATCAACCTGGTATTGATATTGATGCGGCCATGCACACCATGACCTTGTCTCAACTGGATGGAAATTGGTATATGGATACCGGTCTAACATCACACATGATCGTGGATCAAGGTACACTCTTTCCTTATTTTTATTCGAGCAATGATCATAACATTGTTGTCGGTAATGGTAAATTGATTTCGATTTAGGGTTATAGAAGAACTAAACTTTCCCCACCATACCAACCGTTAGACCTAACCAATGTTTTACATGTACCAAAACTCATTACTTATTTTTGGCGTAACTTTATAATTGACAATATGGTTCCTATTGAGTTTGATTCATTTAGGTTTTCTGTGAAGGATTTATAAAAGGGGAAAATTCTAATGAGGTGTGACAATACAGGGGATCTCTATCCTATGTTCACCAAAAGTTGAGCCAATTCTCCTTTAACTTATCCTTCTACTTTTCTTACTTTGTCTTCTGATTTGTTGCATGGCTGTTTAGGCCATCTAAGAGATAATATTATTAGCTCCCTTCGTAGTAGTAATTTTATTGATTGTAATAAGGCTTGAACTTCTTTTATTTTTCTTCTTTACCTCTTAGGAAGCATATTAAATTGTCATTCAAAAGTTCTATGTCCTTTAATATTTTTCCATTTGATATAGTTTAAAGTGATCTTTGGACATCACCAATTCCACGTTTGTTAGGCCATCATTACTATATATTATTTCTTGATGATTTTAGTAAATTCTTGTGGACATTTCCAATATCTGAGAAATCCCAAGTTTACTCCATATTTAAATCCTTCCAAGCCTTAATTAAAACACAATTTGAAAGGAATATCAAAAAATTTCAATGTGACAATTATACAGAATTTTTTAATGCTCTATTCCAAAAAGAAAAACTTGAGCTTAATAAGATGCGATTTCGACTCTCATGTCCTCACACTTCACCTTAAAATGGAAAAGTAGAACACCATATTACATCAATAAATGATATTATGCATATGTTACTTGCTCATGCCTCCATATCTCCATCGTTTTGGCATCATGCCCTTAAAATTACCACTTACTTTTTTAACATTCTTCTTACCAAAGTTTTAGGGTACTCCTATCCTACTCAAATTCTATACCAACAAGACTATATTTACTCACGTCTTCGAGTCTTTAGTTGTCTTTGTTTTTCGTTATTTCCCTCTACCAACTTAAACAAGTTGCAAGAAAGGTATACTCCTTGTGTCTTCCTAGGCTATCCTACTAATTGATGTGGCTACAAATATTACAATTAACTGAGTGTCAAAATAATTAATTATCGTTATGTTCAATTTGATGAAACACAATTCCCGTTCTCAAAAATAAATACTCCTAAAACTCATGACTATGATTTTTTTTATTATAGTGTTTCTCAATTTTTGATGCAATAAATGAGTAATTCGGCCCCAAATCAACATTTGTAGCCCACTTCTTCCTCTCAAATTAATTCTATGCCTCTCTCTACTATTGTTTCATCTTTTGGCCAAATTCCACATCCTTTTAGCTTGGCCCATCAATGCAGCCCCCAACTCATGCTATCACACCTTTTAGTCTCAACTCCCAATTGACCCAAACGCAACAGTAGCAACTTGAGTAGCCTCCCCCCAACTCCCCCTCCTCACTTATACCCAATACATTACCACAATTGGCCCAGCTCATCTCTCCCACCCAGCAGCCCAGTGGTTCCATTGGATTAAATACTCACCCTTCCTCACCACAAATTGCCATTTCTTCTCTGACCCAAACTCCATATAACCGGCTTAGACAAAATAACCCCCAACTTCAGTGCATAATGACCCAAAACCTAAATGGCATATTCAAACTTAATGCAAATATTCTCATAATTTGAACACATTGAACACCACCTCCATATCTTCCTTACCCAAAAAATTTGATGAGTTCTCTTTATGATTCGAATTGGAAAAATGTAATGTCAGATGAATGTAATGCTCTCATTAAAAAATAAGACTTGGGATTTGGTACCTCAACACCCTGTTGTGAATATTATATGTTCTATGTGGAATTTCAGTCATAAAAGAAAATCTAATGGTTCTTTTGAGCGGCATAAAGCCCGTTTTGTAGGTGATGGCAGGTATCAGAAAAAAAGTGTAGACTGTGATGAGACTTTTAGCTCAGTTGTCAAACCGACTACTATTCGAGTAGTATTGAGCATTGATTTATCCCACTCTTGGCTTATTCATCAGTTGGACATCAAGAATGCATTCTTACATGGAAATCTCAATGAAAAATTTTATACGCATCAGCCAATGGGTTTCAAAGATCACAATCATCTAGATTGTGTTTGTTTATTGAAGAAGTCTCTTTATGGCCTCAAACAAGCTCCACAAGCTTGGTACCAGTGTTTTGCCTATTATGTTGCCACTATTGGATTCTCCCACAGCAAACCTAATCACTCTTTGTTTCTTTATCGAAAAGGCCCTAAAATTGCATATATTTTACTTTATGTTGATGATATAATTTTTACTCCTTCATCTAATGCTTTCCCAAATCTATTATTGCACTTTTGGGTGTGGAATTTGTGATGAAGGATCTTGGCCCACTCAACTACTTCCTGGGGATTACTATGACTCGTGATGCTCATGGCCTATTTTTATCACAGAAAAAGTATGTAGAAGAAGTCATTAACTGAGCTGGCATGTCTTATTGCAGCACTTGTCCCACACTTATTGATACAAATCATAATCTTGGCTCCTCAAATGACACTCCTTATGAGGATCCGACCAAGTATAGATAAATTGCAGGAGCATTGCAGTATCTCACTTTCATAAGGCTAGATATCTCTTACACCATCTAGCAAGTTTGTCTCTACATGCATGATCCAAAAACTAAGCATATGTATTCTCTCAAGCGCATTTTGCGCTATATTCAGGGTACAATTAATTTTTGGTCTGCATCTTTATAAGTATTCTATTGGTAAACCAATCTCATATACGGATGCAGATTGGGGTGGATGTCTTGACATTAGACAGCCTACCTCTAGCTATTATGTGTTTTTTGGTGACAATATAATTTCATGGTCCTCTAACTGGTAATCCACTCTCTCTTGGTCTAGTGTAGAAGCGGAATATATATGTGTTGCTAATGTTATCTTTGAGTCATGCTAGATCAGGAATCTTTTATTAGGACTTCATTATCTGATTATGAAAGCTACTTTAGTATATTGTGACAATGTAAGCGTGATTTATTTGTCCGACGATCCTACCCAACATCAAGGCACTAAACACATTAAGATGGGCATTCATATTGTTTGTGACAAAGTTGCATGCGGCAAAGTGCATGTTCTTCATGTCCCATAATATTATCAGATTGTAGACATTTTTATGAAAGGGCTTCCGCACATACTTTTTGATAAGTTTTGAGACAATCTCAGAATACGACAACCTCTCACTAAGATTGCAGGGGTGCGTTAGAGGATATCTTTAACCATATATTTTATATTCTTAGATAACTCCTAATGCATAGCTAGCATATCTTCTAAGTTAGGTAATTATGAATATAATTAACTTAGTATTATGCTAACAACAATAGGTTAGCTTTGTACATAGTGACTCTCTACACATACAAATGATGAGATAAGAGTTGTTGAGGGCCTTGTGCTACTAAGTAGAGGGGCTGGAAGGCTTTTGATTATGAAGGTTCTTATAGCCAATAACCCTTTCCTCCTAGCTTTAGTTTTGAATTTTTGGGTAGACATGGATTCATATATATATATAGGTAGGGGATTTATAGCTAGGTAGTTGTTGATTTTCATCTTTTCATTTATCTTTGAATTAACCATGGAAGAGAACAAAGGTGTTGTTGTTAGTGGTCATCATCCATGGATGGGTCAGGTAAAAACCTTTCTCAAAAATATAACCCTTCTAATTATATAAACTTAAGAATCAATTATAATCAATAATCGATATACATTTATATGTTATCTAAACTTTAAACCATACCCCTATACCCTAAAGCCTATACAATAAACCATATATATTATTAAAACTATAAAGAACCTAAATTTAATGGAACAAATCCTAAACTCTATGATTTTTTTTAAATAAATCTAAAATAAATGGAATCAATTATAAATTCTACCCTATTAAAAAAATGTAAATTATCTAACACAAATGGATTAAACCCTATTAAAAAATAAAAAAATAAAATAAATAGAATAAACTCTAAATCCTATTACAAAAAAATCTAGAAACCTAAAATAATTAAAATAAATCCTAATTGATACTAAAAATTATAAACTCTTAAAAAAATGGAATAAACAAACCCCCAAACCCTAATAGGATAAACAGTAAACCTTAATAGAATAGATCCTAAACCTAAAATAAATATAATTAACCCTAATTAAATCCTAAACCCTAAACCCTAAACAATATAATCTGATAGAATAAACCTTAAACCCTATAAAGCAAATCTAAAATCTTGAAATAAATAGAATAAACTCTAAACGCTATTAAAAAGCTAAACACATAAAATAAAAGGAATAAACCCTAAATTTATAATAAATAAAATAAATCTTAAACCCTAAACAATCTAAAAAATAAAAATATATATCTAAAAATCTAAAATAAACCTTAAAATATAATCTCTAACCCTAAATCCTAATGAATTCTAAAATAATACAATAAATATAATAAACCTACAACCTAAACAAATCTAAAATTATAGAATAAAAAAATCTTAATAAAATAAAATAAATGGAACAAACCTTGAAATCAAAGCTAAAAACCTAAACTAAAAAACTCTTACAAACCTAAAAGAAATGCAATAAACCTTGAACAAATTTAATGATTAAAAAAAATAATAAAAAAAGAAAAGAGGTAGTGCATATAAGAAAAGAAGATAAAAGAGAAACTGATGAATATGCGGCTCAATCCCGAAATCTTGTATCCACTAAAGGCAGCATTAAGATAAGTTCATCTTGTGCATGTTTGCTTTAAAGAAGTGAGCCCTTTAAATCACAAAATGTGTGTATGCAGAATTGAGCCAACATGCATCGTCCTCAAGCAGGATGTGCTACCAAAGTTGTCTATAACATCTTTGTCAATATTATGGGATTATCATTACCTCCCCTCGTTGTTAGTTTCTTTAAATCAAATCCAAGCCGCTTGTCAAATCAATTTGACAACTAGAAATTTTTCTCATGTATGTATTTTAAGCTACTATTTTTATTTTTATTTGATCCTATACTTATATATATATATATAACATTAAAAAAAATTATCGGTAGGGGAGTCTCTCTCCTTTCTCCTTTCTCCACTCTCTTCTCTTTTCGTCCATTAGTGGATGTATCTTTTTCCAAAATTTTGTTTACATCTACCAATTTCTTACCCATTTTCATTCATTCATACACATTTTTATTCATATAGTTCATGATAAGACAAAATCCATACAGTGGAGAATGGGAATAATTAGTAGGTGGGATTGATTAACGCATTAAAGAAACTTCAAGAATGGTCTAAAATTGTTGCAGGTCCTGAATGGAAGTCAATTATTAGAAGGTTTAATTGGAATAGATAAATGAGTCTTAATATTTTATTATCCTATTGTGAGTTTTGTAAAGTAGATAGTTGAGACTTTGAAAATTGTCATCGCCAGCCATTTGTTGTCTTAGCTTATTGCTTGACATACGCCACTCTGGGTGGATGGATATGACAAACGAGAAGAAAGGCTATGAATAAGTTTGTTTACCTACTTTTTATTTATTTTAGAGAAAATTTTAAACTTCATGGAATACCTAAAATCATAGTTTCTGATTGGGATTTTAAGTTTATGAGTTGTTTTTGGAAAACTTTATGACATATGCTTGGTACTAAATTGTTACTTAGCACTTTACATCATCCCCAAATTGATGGTCAAACTAAGATAACTAATAGAACTCTTGGTACATTATTAAGAGGTTTAGTTAATAAAATTACAAAAGATTGGGATGTTAAGTTAGCTCATGCAGAGTTTGCTTATAATCATAGTCCTTCTAGTACTACTCAAACTAGTCCGTTTGAGGTAGTGTATGGTGTGAATCCTAACATGCCTATTAACATGATTCCGTTGAAAAAAGGTGAATTGCAAAATTATGAGGATAAATAGAGAATACAATTTTTTCAACAACTTCATTAGAAAATAAGAAATAATATCGAAAAATCCAATGCTAAGTATAAAGCTCAAGCGAATAAGCATAAAACTCTTATGTGTTTTTTCCTGGTGATTTAGTTTGGTTACATTTGCGTAAAGAAAGATTTCCCAATTTGCATAAAAAAATAATAATGTCAAGAGCCGATGGTCCATTTAAAATACTTAGAAATTTTGGAGAATGCTTATGAACTTTAACTTCCAGATTCTTATGGTGGAATTTCAAGAAATTTTAATGTTGGTGATTTGTCTCTTTGTTATTCTGATGAAAATTTGAGAGCAAATTCTTCTCAACTTGGGGAGTATGATGCAGGAGCATCTAATGAACATAATGATTGTCATGTTCATTATAATCCTCAAGGTAAGGAAGATGATTTAGCTTTCTTAATATTGGAGCCTATCATGTTAAATATTCTTCAGAATTCTTATATGCTTGACATTGAAAACCATTTAAGTTATTCTTGTAGGTATGTTACATATTTGCAAGAAGATGATGTTCATACACATTGATGTGTACAAGTATTCCAAGGCATGCAAGGATATGAAATACATGGGATGATACATTACAACAAGAGATAAAGTGATGATATTCATTTTCATAAACTTGTTGTAAACCCTAACCCTAAGTATATTTTATGTAAGTTAGGGTATGGCTATAATTTCATATATGTATCTTAGTCAATTGTATAGCTTTGTAATATTAATCCTTAGTATCATTTAACCAACGATATTATGTTGTGGATTAAGGTTAATATAGGCTTAATTCAACCACAATTAATGGGCTAGATTAAGGAAGGATACTCGGCTGGTTTAAGCTAGTCACCACCGAGCTTATTCTCTCTTATATAAACCTTCCTTGTGCGCATGATTATATGCAGAATGAATAATAATATTTTGATAAAACTTTGATAAATATAGCTAAAGTCTAATCCTCCCTTTTGAGTCTACATTGAGCAAGGAAATCAAAGATTAATCCTTCCTCAAAATCTATCTTCAATTCGACACATTTGAAGACTTTTAAATCTGTCATAACACCTTCACTTGTATCTTCAAGTTCTTCACCTATAATCCATCAATTCACTTCATTTATTTTGCATTAGATCGTGGGTGAAAGCTTCTAATACAAATTTTGATCTAACCTTCTGTTACTTTGATAAAAACCACATCATGTACTCTCCTTTGAATTAAAGGATATGATGAATTTGAAAGGCCTTGGTCTTTTTTTTCTAGTGATACATGCCCATTTCACTGTGAGTACATCATACAAGTTTGTGGGCTTCATTCTATAAATTTATAGTACCAACAAGACTTCTATCATGAAATTCACTAGAGATTTTGTAGGGATGTCATTTCTACTCTTTTCATTATCTCATTTTTGTAGATGTTGGGATTTCCTTTTAGGTTCTTAGGGTTTCTGCTTCCCTAGTAAGCTTGATATCTCTTATAACCACTCCATATAAGTTAGATGATGCCTTTTAGCTTCTTTCTAGACCACCTTTTGAGTTATTTATCATCCAGCCACCCTATATATGCTATTCTTGGTAGTCCTTTTTTCACTCCTAACAAACTTGGCTAGCTAGCCTATAAAACAACTAGACTTTGAGAAGTTTATATCCATTTCAAAAGCCATACAACCTTAGCCTCCATTTCCTTATCAAATTGCACGAAACCAAAAGATAAATTTGTGAAGTTATACTCCTTGATAATGTAGATATCTGTAACTCTCCTGTAACCTCTAATGTTTTTTTTTAAATTCCATTTTGGTTGTCTACTTCGGTAAGATGCCAATAAACATTGTCATGCTTTTCCCTTCCACTTGATTTTGTCATTGGAAATCTCATCTTCTTCCTCGACTAGAAGAGGGTATGGCTGATTATTTTTATTTTTTCCACATTCATATATAAATAATTTGTGCCCACTAATTTGTGTTTAAAATTGTCATTGCAACTGATGACCATGGTAAACCCTTTTTCCACACGTAATAGTTCTCTCCATGTCCTATGCACTAATAAGGCATTGAGATCATGTCCTTTATTTGGTAATAACTCTATATGACACAAGTAACTTCATTTATTCATTTATGCCCCTTCAATTATGTGAAATTAATAAGAAGGCTTTGATTCCATTAATTTACACACACAAAAAGTTACTAATATATAGTGAACACAAAAATGATATGGAATGTAAACATACATGCTATTTTTCTTCTACATTGCAAATTATTACATACATGCTCTGCAATCAAATGATATAAACCTTTAAAACTTGTGAAAAACCCAAACAATGTAACACTAACTATCTAGAAGCTAGCTCAACATAAGAAGAAATCACTATAGGCGGCCATTGTCAATTGGTTGATTAGCTAAAAATGAGATTATATATAGGTCATCTCTTGTAGCTACTTCTTTATATTTTGGACGCTAGTACTGGTTAGACCCTCATATTTCTTATGGCACATGTTTCTCACATAAATATACTCAAACATCTGCTTTCCTTTTCCCTCTTTAATTACCACCAGCAACCAAAAGAAAAATATTCTAAAAAAATTAATTAATTGGTGTGATGCAAGCATATAATTTAATATTGATATCCATATGTAATATTAATTAATATTTATCAATTTTTGAGTCAACTGATACACAAAATTAGAGATAAGCATAAGTCTTAGAATTTTATATACATATTGGCGATATATCAGTTATCACCCTACATTTGCCAATATTTTATCAATATTTACCCATATTTGCCTACATTTACTAATATTTATTGTGAATAAATAAATAAATAAATTATATTGTGGCAACTAAGACTTATAAAATATTATTCAGAATATTTTGATACCATGACATAGTGTTTACAACCATGGTTTTATTGCTTAGTTGCAAGCTCAGAGAGAGAGAGAGAGAGAGAGAGTGTGTGTGTGTTACAATGAGGTTGTCAAGTTAGATTTTTATTGTACATATATTTTAATTTTAAAATATAGATTATTTTTTTTTATAAATTGTGACATTAATTATTTTTCTAATATATTATTGAAGTTTTACATGTTGATCAAACAAACTAATGAACTTTTAAAGTACTATTAATACTAAGTGGAAATGTCAGATATATCTTGCTAATGGTCTACATGGTAGTTCCTAGGGTTCTATTTACCCATTGATGATTACATGTGATAATCCCACTTTCTCTGCTTATTCTATGCAACATTCCCCAGTTTTTTCTATTAAATGATGACATATTGACAAAGGATTAAAATGTATCATGAGTTCTCCACTACATACTTAAGCACATGCAATGGACATTGAAGGCACTAATACCTTAGTCCTTTTTAACCATACCAAGGACTCAATGAAGAATGCAACCTTACCAGACAAACCCTCCTCTCATGAGAGGAATTTTTGTGATATGCTGGTTGGATGAGTCCAAAAATTCAAATACTTAGAGAATCATGATCAAGAATGGATTGATATAGACTAGATGAAGTTAAATTTAGTGATAAATACTAACTCTTGGGTACCAGAGGTCCTAGGTTCAAATCCCCCTTCCCCATATCTAGGTATTATAACATATTTATGGTATCACCATCTATATGATGATATACACTTACCTTTATAGGTCTCTGGTATGGTCATAGCTGGCAAGCAATTTAAATACTCTAATAGTCAATTGTATTATTGGTAAATAAGGGTATCATTCTATGCCAGGGATTAACAGAGCTTACATTTATTTAACTAGGTCATAAATAATAAAAATTAATAAAAAAAACTCTAAATCACACAAAATAAATAATAAGAAAATCAAAATCGTGAGGTTTTCCAAATAGATTATAATAAAAGTAATAAATAAAATAAAGTAATAAAAATAATATATAAATACAAATAGATATATATGTTAGGAAAATCAAAATCCACCACTAGATTAGGTTAAAATATAATAATAATAATAATTTCTAAGTCATATTTTAATCATAAGAAGGAGACTGACCAAGTTGTAAGCCAAAAGCAGGTTTATAAACCTAATATTACTTTCCTAAAATAATTAATATGATAAAGCGTCAATATTAGATCCTATTAAATGCTAGTAGTATAGTAGCAAAAAGCGTCTCATACAGTTAACTTTAAACACTCGTGAAAGTATGTAAGTCTAAGTACCCAATCTAGCACATAATGTTTAGCTGTATTCATCTCCTTTGATTCACACATATTTAAACGTTCCACTACTTCAGTTAGAATGAAAAAAATATGAGGTGAATTGTTATTTAATCTAGCTAAAACTTATATATACATATGTATATTCTAACATGTTCATATATCTACCTAGCTAGCATACAATCTTACATACTATCACTATAAGGAAACTAGAACAAGGCATGTACTATATAAGTCACACTTGACAAATTGATATATATAAACGATATCAATTAAAATAGGATCAAAGAACAATATTATGAAACATATAAAAATAATATTATATCTCAAAAAAAATCTTGGGTTTCAATCTATTCCCCAAAAATAATTATTTAGTCAATTATAATAATAAAATAAATTACACAAAAATATATATTAAAAATATATATAAAAAAATAACTAAAATTAATTATGTATGAAAATTTAGCTATCTATTAAGATGAAAAGTTAATTAATTTTATCTAAAATAAATTCTTCAGTCTCTTTTTTTCCTTTCTCTACATGAAATTCATTATCTATTCTCTCTCCTTCTTCTTCTTTTTGGTGCTAACCAACATCATTTTTTCCTTCTTTCTTCCAGTGCTGGCTCTACCACTATCTTTTTCTTTCTTTCCTTTTTTCCTTTAGCGGCTGGTCTTGCCTGTTGTGGCTTGTGTCAGACCTCTCTCTCTAACGTTAGTCCTTTCTTGTCCCTTACCCTACTCTAATGCCTATGCTTATCTTCTCTATCTTTTTATCTACTGTACTGGTCTCTGTTTTCTCCCTCTTTTCTTCTATGCCGGTAGTCTACCCTACCTCCTGATGTGTGCCTGCTATTTTTCCCTACTCTACTCTCCTTCTCTTTTTCTGGCTCCTTTTTCTTCTTCCCTCCTACCTCCCTTCTTTCCTTGCTTGTTGGCTCTTTTTATAAAAAAATTATGGATGCTGTGTTGGCTCTCTTTTGGGCATTTGATCCAAAAAACCCAAACTCTTTTTTTTTTCACCTACAAAATGACATTAAAAAAAATTAATAAATAATGTTATACTTTGAATTCATTTAATTCATATAAATTTAGCTGAAATAATAAAACATATAAGATTATTATCACTTGAGCACAAAATTATAATTATTCTCATATATTTCATAACTAAAAGACCAAAAAATAAAATTAAAGGGGTATAAAATATGTCTAAATATATATTCATGAGCCCTTATGTGCAATACCCTGATCTCTGAAATCCTATTGATCTAGTAACATGTCTTAAAAAACATATATATATATTCTATTATCAAGTTTCATTCCGGATATGTTATTTTTTAAATATTTAATTGATCATTTTTCTCATTTGTGGAAAACGCATTCATTGTAATTTTTTTATTCCTATTTTTTCACTCTTTTCGAACCATCAAAAATTTGTGAATCAATCCAAAAATATTTTTGAGTTCATTCGTCTATTTTATTCATTTATTTTTCACCATTTCCTTCCTAATTGTTAAATTGTAGAAAAATTCATCTACTTGATAAGATAATTTTAGTCATTTTACCCTTTAATTCATTGGTTATTAAATGAGTTTTGAGATCAAGTATTCTTATGTATTTGGTTTTCTAAAAATATTCCACATCAATCTATGATAATTTGAACCTATAGTTATTTGTTTTGTGCATTTACCAAAAACTATATTTTCTTGACTTATCCGTTTTTGCTGTTTTTGCATTTTTTTTTCCCATCCATCAAGCTTCAAACTAACTTTGATAAAATATTTTTATATATTTGAGTTTTTAAGATCATTCTATATCTTTCCATAAATTTTTATTATTTTTAGTATTCAATTGTTATTTTTCCTAATAAGTGCTTATTATTGGACTTTCTTTTAATTTAATTAGCTAAAATAAAATGTAACCAATCTTCTAACTAATATTTCAATCCTTACTAGTCTTATAACCAAACTAAATCAGATTTGTAACTCAGTTTCCGTTCTTCCAACCAAAAAAGTGCAACTAGTACCATACTTATGATATTATAGTATTTCTCCTACATTCTCAACCATAGTTTAACCTCTCATTTACACCCCTAATCCTAGCACTCAAGTGAGGCTAAAGTAAAAGTAAAAAACTCACTCATTTATCCTCCCCAATTAGTTGATAATTATGCCTAACTCATCGACACATCATAAGTTATTTTTCCATTTCCAAATTTGTTCAAAGGCATGATTTCAATAACTAAACTAAGTTCCTCCAACTGATCTTTTTCCAACTTTGGGCAGCTCATTCTCTATGGTCCTTCTTCTTATTCCTCTATTTTTCTTAAACCCTTTAATGCATATTGTATTTTCCATCCATTAGTTTTGAAATTTCTCGGCATTTTGTTGATGTTTGGATACCTAACTTTCAACTCGTGACCATCCTTCAACCTATTAGGCTGATTTTTCTCCAAATTTGTGCATGTATCATGGGTTGTTTTTGTGTTTTATCAACTTAATTATTGCTATTTTTTATTTTCTAAAACTTATAATTCATCTACCATTAATCACCTTTCACCCTTCTTTTCACGCGTTCCTTATTTTTAGGCCTTGAACCACTACTCAAATCCAAACTATTATTTCTACAATTCTACACATGCATTTTCTTTCCTAACTTTGACCACAGTTGTGTGGATTATTCCTAATCTTCAAATCTTCTTGTTCTTAGCCTTTTTATCTCTAACATTAACCTTTCCTTACCCTCCCATTTTCTCCTTGATTTCTTTGCTTAAAACCCATCACATTCCAAGATAAAGGTTGTTTTTTATTTCTATTCTTTTCTTTCATTATTTTTTTATATTGTTGATTTCCATTCTAAACTTATATTTATTCTCTTTTGTGAAGGTGGTGAAGAAGCTTCTTAGGTGGTGTTTGGCTGGTCTTTTTATCACTACTTAGGAGCTTAGGAATTTATGTAACTAAACAAACCTTTATAAATATAATTTTGTGCTAGGTGTATTATATGTTTTTTTATACATAATTAGCTTTATTTTAATTATAAACATGGAATAATATCATAGAAAATATTTTATGACATGTTTATATAATATGTGTATAAGCATAAAAATTAAATATGATGATGATTTGTGTGATTTTCACATGTTCTTATATCTATTGGAAATGTGGTAAATATGCATTAGGGTCCTAATGATTTTTCAGTAAAGTCATGCCAAGTTTTCAGTTGAATTTTGATGATTATATCTAGATTCGAGTAATTTAGCTCTCTTCCTTATTCTTTTATGTGTGTTTTAGTTTTTTTTTTAAGTTTACCTATGTATTCTATTATATTTATTATAAGGTATAGAAGCTAGGTTACGAACTTTGGATCATTTAGAATTGAAATAATTTTGTTAAGGCTTTGAACATATTTAAACATGGGTATATTAGGCATTATAGATTATTTTTTAAAGTTTTAAGTGTACCATTATATTACTTTGGTCTCTTACATGAAATTTAGTATATGATATGTTATGGTTTGATATTGTTTAGAGTAAGTTATGAATTTTAGAATTTTAAGGTAGTTTTAGGTGAATGGTAATATTTTAGCCATTATATGTAAATAATGGAAATTTTAAGACCTAAGTGAATATTATGTTAATAAAATACGTTAAACAGATAAGTTTGACACTCATATGACATTTGATGAGTAGATCTAGAGACAGTAATTAAAATAATTAATTAAGCAAGAAAAAAAAGAGAAATATACACTTTTAGTAAATTGAGTAATCTCAGAATTTTATCTTGGTTTCCCATTTTCATTTCGTTCTAAGAAAAAAATCAGTTAATTATAATCCTTTTAACGTGAAATAATGATATGTTAATATTAAAGTAAATTAATTGGCATTAAATATATTTTAGTCAATTTATATACCTTTAGATTGGTTATTTGATTTGACCTTATATGTGAACCCATGGTTGACTTAGATGTTGGCCATTGAATCTTTTCTCAAATAATTGGATTTAACGTACATTGATATCAAATTTTATTGGGTCTTTTATGACACGGAACTTGAAATTTAGTGCCTCAATAATCTAGCTTGGGATTTAATACTTTAATAATCGTCGTTAGGCTTTAATACTTCATATATATTCAATTAGACTTTAATGGCATGTTAATAGGTCTTTGTGCTCTAAATGGTTTGGGCATTGATTCCTCTATGGATCAAATGCATGGATAATATTATAATTTACTAAAATAATTTTTTATAAGTGATCAAGTGATATTCTGTGGGCTTTTGTTCTTGTTTAACCTAAATCTTTAATATGATATTAGTCAAATTTAAGTTGGGACTTGCACCACTTGGGGTAGCTATTCAAGTTAGGTTTAGTAGTCACTTGTTACCATTATGGTATTTTCTATTCTGTGATTTCGGGTACTTTATGAGGTATGGGAAGCCCTCTTCTACTCTATAGGTATCTCGATATATTTTAGACCCATAGGAGGTGTGTATAATTAAGTGATTAGGTGTCCCGTTATTTGATGGTCAAGTTAAGTTTCTGGGTGGAATAGCTAGGGCTAGTACTGTTGAGTATTAGATTATTTGTTATGATTTCTTTAAGTCTCAATTCTCAACTTATAAAAATGTATTGGTTATGATAACGATTATTGTAATCCCCCGAATTTTTAAAACCCTATATTTTAATAAATAAATTTTATTTTGGATAAATTAGCTTTTAAATATTTTTAATTTAATTGTTTTAGGGATTTTTGAGTGTATGAAATTTGGTATAAATATTTTAATAAATTAAAATAAATATTTTGTTATTTTATCATACTCTTATTATTTAAATAATTTTCCAAATTATTATTTTACTAAAATTATCCCTTTTAAATCCTTGTATTTTAATTAAATTGTTAAATAAATTTATTACCCAAAAATATTTTACCTTATTATTTATTAATTAAATTATTTTAATTAAAATCATTTTTCCTTTTCTTTTTCCCTTTTTTTTTCCTTCCTTCCCCTTTTCTTTCTTTTCTTTTTTTTCTTTTTCCTTCCTTGGGCCGCCGGCCAGCCGGCCTGCCCTCTCCCTCTTTCCCTCCTGCGCGACTGGGCTGGCCCAGTTCCCGTGCCTCCTTCCTTCGCACGAGCCGGCCGCCCTCCTCCCTTCTCTTCTTTCTTCTTCGACCGGGCTGGCTCCTTCTTTCTTCGGCCGGTCCGCCCATCGCACACAACCCCCAGCCCCGACACTCCCTTCCTTCTTCCTTCGTCTTCTTCCTCCCTCATCTCCGGCGAGATTTTCGCCGCCGGATCTGCAGCTCCCTCTCCCCCGTTGACTCGCCTATCTCCCTCCCTCTCTCTCTCTCTCCCTCGCGTCGTTTTCTCTGCCCATTCCTGTCTCCCTCTCCCTCTCCCTGCCATTGCCATAACCCTTCCCTCTCCCTGCAACTCCATTCCCCTACCACCCTACCGACACCCCTCGAGCTGCCGTCCCTCCCCTTCTCTTCCTCTTCTATTTAATCCTCCTTCCCTGCCCTTTCTGAATTTTTTCGAGCCTCCCCCATGCTCCCGAGCCTCTCCTTTCTCCCTTTCTTCTCCTCCCTTCTCTCCCCCTGTTTCTGTTTCGCCGCCCCTCTCCGTTGCTCCCACCGCCTCAAACACCACTTGCACCACCTCCTGCCACCCTCTGCCTCACCCTCGAACCATCACATTTCCCGTTGAGCCACCCCGCAGCCCCATCCTTCCTCCTCTCTTCTTTTCTCTCCCGTTCACCCCCTTCTCGGAAACCGCCCTGCAACGCCTCGTCCCGCCGCCTTCCCGCCTCTTCCCCCGCCACTCGAGCCACCATAATGCTCCCTGCAACCCCCTCTACCACCCCCAATACTCATTTGGCCGAAACCATCCTCCTAAAGCCTCCATTTTTCCTCCTCATTTTCCTTCCTCGCCAGCCCCATCTCGACCTCCCTCCTCGACCGCCACCTTCGCAGCTTTGCTGCCGCCACCTCCGCCATCCTTAGACGCCGTTAACCCTTCCCCGACAACCACCTACACCCCCTCTCCACTTCTGCACCATCACTTTGCCCTAAATCCTCCCTGAAACCCCTCTTTTCTTAGCCCCAAACCACCAACCCGAAAACACTTCTCCCTCCTTCCATCCTTGCCACCTTCGAGCCTCCTTGTGCTTTCTCTGCATGCAGCTCATGCTGCATGGGCAGGATGAGCTGCTGCCCTCTTTGGTTTACTTATTTAGTATTTTTGAGGTATAAAAATATTTTAGTTTAATTATTTGAGTAATTAAGTGTTATAAGCCTTATGATTTGGTTTTTATTTTTCTAACATAATGAGTCTTGAATTATTTTAGGTATTGGTTTTGATAAATCGAATCTTGAACCTTAAACCGGGATACCGGTATGGTTTGTTTTTCGTGGAATCGAGGTAACTGTTAAATTCCGCTTAAATATATGGATTAACGTATGTTAGCACATTAGGCATTTTAATGTGTATTATGTTTAATATATGTGTCTAGTATATTATGTATGTTTTCTTGAGTTGGTTGATGAAGAGGAAGTATGATAGATTATGTGCCATGTTTGGAGAAATTGTTTAAGGTAGAAGTTGGTTATTAATAAAAATATTAAGTATTATCCATGTCTTATTATGGTATTGTGATCTTTATTGCATGATTAGTATTTTGTGAGCATTAGTGAATTTTGTTAATGTGTCTTGTGCACGATTATGGCCTAGAATACATAAATGGGTACTAATAATGTTACATTAATTACAAAAATTGAAGATGAGGGATTTAAGTTAATATTTTATGTAGTAATAATAATAATTTAATATAAGTGGAGTGATAAGGGATAAGATGGTAAATTTATAAGTGAAGGGATAAATTGGTAATTTTGAATTAAAATGGCAATTTGGGAAATTTGGAAATTAAAGGATAATTTGGTAATTTTGTAATTAAGGGGACAAATTAGTAATTTATGAATAAAGGGTAAAATAGTAATTTGTGATTAAATGGTAAAATGGTAATTTTGTAAGAAGAGGGCAAAATGGTAATTTTATAATAAAAGGTTAAAGTTGTAATTTTGTAATAAAAGGGTAAAATGGAAATTTTATCATAAAAGGGCAATTTGGTAAATTTATAATGAAAGGGCAATTTGGTAAATTGTAATAAAATGGATAATTTGGTAATTTTGTAATAAAAGGGTAAAATTGTAATTTTATAATTAGAGGGTAAAATAGTAATTTTGTGATAACGGGCAGAATGGTAATTTGAGAATTAAAAGAGGTAAGATAGTAATTTCATAATTAAGGATAAATGGAAGTTTTAATAAGTAAAAGGGCGATATGGTAATTTTGGAAGTTAAGCGGGTAAAATGGTAAGTTTGAAGGTGAAGGGGTAAAATGGTAATTTGTATATCAAAGGGGTAAAAGTGGAAATTGGAAAAGATTAAATTGGTAATTATAATAATTGAGAAGGGTAAGAATAATAATTTAAATAACTAAAGGGTAATTTGATGATTTAATAATGGAAAAGGGTAAAATCGTAAATATGACAAATGTGAGGGGTAATTTGGTAATTTAACCAACTAGAGTGGTAATTTGGTAATTAGGATAATGAACGGGGGTAATTTGACCAACTAATGGGTGATTTGTTAATTATAATAAAGGAAATGGGTAAATTGATAATCTAACCAACTAAATGGGAAGTATATTTAAGTGTAACAATTATAAAGGGTGTTTAGTGGCCTAAATTATGTGAAAGATAGCTCGATAACCTAAACCGAGTAAGGGTGTAGCTAAGGTCGAATGTGTGCTATATGTCCTACATGCCTTGTATAATTTTTTATGTCGAGATCTATATGTTATTATTTTAATTGTCTCATGTGTGGTATGGCTTGGGACCAAGGTGTATTCATGTGCTCTTTTTGGTATGTGCTGATATGGATATGCTATGTGTTATGATGTGATGTGATGTGGCCCTTAGGGACATGCATGCTAGGATAATTAATGTGGTAATCGGGTATGGAGGCATGAAAAAGAGTAATGAGAGAGAAAGATGACCAAAGGGAAGTAAGTTGGCTAATGTAGGTACGGGAGAAACCAGGATTTGCATGGGTTGGTTAGAGTCCGCATGGGGGCAGACTTTACGTGTGGAAAGTTACCTCAGGATATGAGGAAGGTAACAGAAGTGTCGTTTGGGTGTCTGGGAGCTTCGGGCGAAAAATAGTACGTGGGACGGTATAAGGGTGCGTAGGAGACCCAACTAGGGTTAGGAAGAAACCCTAATGTGAGAAGGTAGAAAAAGAAAAAGAAAATAATATAAGTAAAAGAGAATGAGTGGGGTAGAAAGTGAGGATTGGATCTAAGGGTCGTGACGTGTGGGGTGTTGAATTAGTCGGGATGTGTACTACGGAGAAGGATGGGCCACATAGGCCCGAGTTAGGGTTTTTGGAGAGAACCGAGTTAGGAGGTGCAGAGGTCTCAAGATATGGGACGGGCCCTTCTGGGAGGATAAGTGTGGATATAGTTAGCCATGCATGTCAAGGGTGGAACACTTCCGAATAAGATACGTTTAAGACACTAATCACTTAAAGTGGAAGATGCTGAGCCGGGCCCAGACCGGTCCACCGGCGAATAATAGTGGCCAGGAGCCGGGGTGCCCTGGAGACCGTGCCACCGGCGAACAATAGTGGTCGGGAGCGTTTTGCCCTGTATATTTCCGGTCCACCGGCTATAATAGTGGGGGTTACCGTGCTCAGCAAACCAAACGTAAAATCGATAAGATATGGGAAAAATACTAATCACTTATAGTGGAAGACCTTGTGAGTCGGGGCCAGACCGGTCCACCGGCGAATAATAGTGGCCAGGAGCGTTCTGCCCTGGAGACCGACCCACCGGCGAATAATAGTGGCCAGGAGCGTTTTGCCCTGTATATATTTCAGGTCCACCGGCTATAATAGTGGGGTTCCCGCACTCACAGGGACATTTAAAATTCGAGATGATTGGCTAATGATGGATTAATGGCCTTAAGGCCTAAAGTATCGATTATTCATTATGGCCTATTGATATTCGGTTAACTTGCTAAGTATGTGAATGGACAAAGATGAATGTGACGTATACACCATTAGTATTTGATTGACCTGTTGAATACGTGAATGTATGGATCTGATTGTTATATTTACATATGTCGTTATGTACGGTTATCCTAGTATATCATGTGTGACATTGCGTGCCTGTCTTTAAGCGTGTTTTTAAAGGGTTACTCAGTACCGTAGTACTGAAGGGTTCCCTTCATGGGGCCCCTGCCTATTCAATGGGCAGTGCCCCTTGCAGGTCATGTTCGATGCTTTCAAGTGGGTCTCGGGAATGAGCGTAAGGAACTATTCGGACTTGTTAAGTTTTTAATTTGCCTCTTTAAAATCCATAAATTCACTATATTGTTGTTTTGTAACCACTACTGGTGGATTTTACTCTGATAAATCGTTTACCGCGCTACTCTGGTTAAATTATGCTTAAGTTTCTTGGAAATTTTGATTTCACCCCTTTAGCCTTAGCACTTGGTACCGGAAAGGTATGAGTGAGCCGGTCTGGTACTAAGTGTGGCGGTAATACTCCCAAAGTTCACGGTTTATTAATTTGCTTCCGCTAATTTTCTTTTAATTAAAAAAAAAATTTTTTTCAGTAGTGAATTTTGGGGGTGTTACAATTATGAAATATCATAATTAATGAATCTCATCTATCTATACATCTGTATTACATTATTTTATACTTAATGGTTGAGTTTTATTCTACTCAATTGGCATCTATATGTAAGCATGTCATTATCTTGTCATTATATGTTTTATTGCTTTCTTTGCATGGGCCTTGAACATAATGCTATCTCTTCAAGATAGTTGTGTTACTCACTAAAAGATGCTTACTGATACTACATATTTATAGACATTGTGTTGTAGGTGAATAATAATGATCTTGCTGACTTTAAGAAGGTTCATTAGGTAGAGTGATATGAATTTATACCTATAATTTAGGGCATAGAGTTATACCTATCTAATGTTGCACTTGTCATATACCCTAGATTCTAGATATTTCTTTTAGATTCTCCATCATTTTTATCCTTGTTATCTCTTTTTATATATTATACTATCTAGAGAATTTACTCTGTACTTTGTTATTACGTTAAATATGTAAAGTGTTGTGCTTTTTTATATCTATTTTCTAAGTTTTGATTTATTTATCATGATATTTTAGCCTTGTACTTAGTATAAAAAAGGTACAGACTAAACTCATGCTAAGTATGGTGGTAATACTCGCTATATTATATTATTGCTTTCCCTTATAAAAAATAAAAAACTTTAATAGTAAAATTTGAGGTGTTACAATATCAATTAAAAAAAAGGATGGGTTGAGACAGATGTTACATTTGGTGATCATTGTACTGATGATAACAAAATCCTCAACACCTTATGACCCTAGATACATATTAGTACTGAAGAGAAATGGGACATATGGAAACCCTATAGGAGGTGTTTAATATTGAAACTACTCGGCAAGAATCTCTGGTATGAGAGGGTGTAACATCAGCTTACATATTGATTATGTGGTTTATAGTGATAGTTAGTGCCTTAGCTAATGTAAACCCTTTATCTCTCACCTAGTGCATATGCATGGTGACCATAATCCTAGCCTTCTTACCACACAATGTCAACGCCCCACTACTTGCCTATTAGATTTTGCTTTGAAGCTATGTTATGGACCAATCCTTATATATAGTCGGTTGTCTCCTTTTTGGAGTACAATAGGGGATATGCTCAGCAAATTGTCACATTTTGCACATGAACTTCAATAGTGGAACTATAAATGCATTGGAAACATCTTTCACATGGTGAAACAAATGAAACCCATGTTATTGTGTATTCAACGGTATTTAGCCAAGTACTATTTAATAGGTCTGGTCCTCTTAGAGGAACATCTTATTCAGGAGTATAATGAAGTTTTACTTCAAGAGTAATCTTTTGGTTTCAAAAATCTTGAATGGATGTAGTTTCTTTATAGGCTTAGAATACATAGTTCTTCCACTTTACTACTTTCAACAACTATAGAAAAAAATCATACATCGGGTTTGAAAGATGAATAAGAGGAATGGATTGAGGAACCTAATGTGTTGAGGGCATTGGTTGTGAATTTTTTTATGGTCTTTATAAAGCTTATAATTTGGACATTCATAGTATTCTTCAGCCTTCTCATAGGTTTTGAGTGCTTTCAATTACTGAGTGTGAGTTTCTGATAGCATGGGTTCGTGATAAGATATGAATTTATTTAAGTTGATTTACCATATCAATTTTATAGTAAGCAAATTTACCATATTGATATAATATGAATTTATTTAAGTTGATATACCATATTAGTTATATAATTGACAAGTTTACCATTTCTTTTATAAAGTTAATTAGTCCATAATTTGTAGGGATTGATTAGGAAATTATAATTATCTTAGCCTAAAATTACTCTCATGATGGTTGTATATAAGGAACAACTTATATTGGAAAATAATTAATAAATCAAGTTACTGTTAGTTCTCATACAAGGCTAAACTCAAGGTGATAGTCTTTTTTATGGGTTTGTACAAGAGCTTAGTGTCACGGTCTGTGACTTATCCTAGGCATCTTGCGAATGTGCCATGTGAATATGGATGCTCTCTTGTTGCCTGATAGTTGCTAATGTTGATATTATGTCTCAGGTATAACTCAGTTTGCCTGTTACATATTTCTATGTGCTATTATTGTGGGATATTGTGCATATTTGGCATGGTATTTAGCAAGATTGTGTGTCCAATTCTAGCCTCACTAGGGGCACTAGGGCCGAAACCTATGAGCTCGTGACAAGTGATGTCAAATTAGGTCATTTCTCGTGCCAGTCATTAAGTATTTCACCGTGTTTTTTGAGGCGCACTTGGAATAACCATCTTCAAAAGAGTGAATTCAAGTAGCCAATTGTGTTATGTGGATCCATTGACAAGGAGTGTTGGTGGATGTGGCTTGGTGTGAGATCTAGTCCACTAAAATGAGCTGTTGGGTGCTCCGTGATGAGATGATCTTAGGCATGCTTGTATAAGTTGATGTGAGAAGGTTAGATATGTCACAATAGAGTGCGAGGATGTGAGATGTTGGTTGGAATTTGAGCCTTGTGGGGCAACATATAACCTTTTTTTTATGCTTTCATAACATTAGGCAAGCATTGAAAGTCTATCAAGGGGGACAATGCCTGAGGAGTGAGGAAGTGATGTCGGGATACCTTTGAGCTACAAACAAGAGCGTTTGCGATTTTGGGTGGGGCAAAATGTCATGGTATGTGACTTACCCCAGGCATCTTAAGAATGTGCATTGTGAATATAAGTGCTTCCTTATTGCCTAAGGGTTGGTAAAATTGGTATCATGTCTCAACTATGACTCGGTGTTTCTTCTATATATCTCTATGTTGTTATTGTGGGATGTTGTGCATATTCAGCATGATGCTCAACAACATCACGTGTTCAATTATTACCTTGTCGAAGGAGTTGAGGCTGAAACCTATAAGCATGTAACATCAAGCCCTATTGGGTTCCAACTAGTATTTTACTAAAAATTTGTAAAAATTGTAGTAGAATATTCATGATGATCCCTTCCCTTTGGTGGACCAAGCATTTTCTCCCAGTTTCTTTTGATTCTAAGTTGGTGTCAATATTGTTATATCTTATTCCAAAAGTGGAACGACCAGTTTTGGTCAAACACTTGAAACCAGTTAGACTTTATAACGTAGCATGCAAAGTCTTTACTAAGGTCCTGGTCTGCTATTTTAAACAAATTCTTAGTGAGTCGAACTATTCACACTAGTGTAGTTTTCTCTTGAGTAGGAGAACATCCATAAAATGTGTCGCAGAAGAGGTCATAAAGGATACATGGCAGTCAAAGTGGATTTAGAAAATATAATGCTTAGATATTTTAATGCGAATAATATTTAGAATATGGGGGTACCGTTTAAGATTAATCTAGTGGTGATGTATTGTGTTTCCAACTCCTAGAATATATAGGTTATCTAGAACTCTTAGATCAATAATGTTTTTACACCTTCCCTAAGGATAGGGGGTTTTATCAAGGTGACTCTATTTCATCTTATATGTTCATTGCTTGCACGGAACACCTTCACAGGTAGTGAATGATGAAGTTGAAGCATGTAGATGAAACCTTTCTCAATTAAAAGAGGAGAGGGGTCTATTTTAAATGGAATAAAGCACCCCATTCGAATTAAAGAAATGCTAGAGATTCATCATCAACTCAACCAATGTATGAATGTATACTGATTCCATACTTATATTCATGTTTTTATCCTCTACATAATTAGGTTCATAATTCTTTATGCCCCTTTATTTTTTGTTTCCTCTTTTTTTTCCTCATATTTTCTAAATGTGGTGAAATTTTGTTCTTTGATTGTGTTCTGGTTACCAAGTATTTTATGTAAGTAGATAATTCTCTTTTGTTTCTCACATAAGGATTACCTATGGGCGGTTGATTGAAATATATACACATACTTTAAGGACAAATATTATCAATTTGTTAAACAGTTGCTATGTGACTATCTATGATGCCAAAGTTATCTGAACATGCACGAATCCCTTTATATTGTATCACTACCTAAGGTGGCCATAAAAAGGAGAAATTGTCTTCAAATCTTGATTTTTAGAGCTAGTGTAATGTTGATCATCGGCATATTTGAGGGAACGTGCTACACTTATGCTTGTTTCATTTATGAGGCCTGGTATAATTTCCATCACCATCTACCTATATGAAGGTTGGAAGGTTAATATGTACTACTCCATATGTGAGTTATTTGATTTTTAATTAATTATACAAATAATTTAGGATTTTTTATGACTTTAAAATTATTTTGCATAATTTTGTATTACTTTCAATTTTACGGCTTGACTCAATTCACTTTTAAAATACTATTTATGTTTGTAAAATTTAAAGTTATACCTTATAAAATATTCTAATAAAAATTTATTTAGGTCCTAAATAGATTGAAATGTAAATCTAGAAATTTTAGTTTAATTTTATATTTATTTGCTATACCTTTTAAATTTTATACATAAAATATAATCAAGGTATACGAGCTAAAAATCATACAAAATGTGTGTTAAAAATTCTAAAAAGTTATATTGAGGTTGAAAATTAGTAAATAGGAGGATATGAAAAATTTCGTGATTTTATAAATAGGTTTTTGTATTTATTTTTGTTATTACATTATAAGCTTGTTACCGTTAGTTCAATATTTTATATATCAAATCTTGTTATATGTTCATGAAATTTTTGCATATGAGTTTATAATATTGCTTTGAGAGTTTCCATAAAATTTTGTAATTTTTCTTAATTTTATCCTCGTTATTGATCTTTCTACCACTAAAAGTAATACATAACTCCTAAAATTCTTGTTCATCAATGAAAATTCCTTCCTTACACTTCCATGATTCGATTTTGTATCAAGTTGACCACTGTCTTATTTGTTCAACTAAAATTTGAGCCAAATTTACTTTCATACACTTTCTACCTAGGTTGGTTGTGTCCTTTCATTTTTTTTTGGAACCCAACATTCTTAACATACATTCCCTATACTTAAACCTAACCTTAGACCAACACACCATTAGTCAATTAATATAAATTCTAGAGACTTGTCTTTAGCTCAAGCAACATATGAATGGATATTGATTTCGTGCTTGTATTCATGGTTTTATCCTCTATCTAATTATGTTCATAGCTCTTTATGCCCCTTTGTTTTTTGTTTCTCCTTTTGTTTCTCTCATATTTTTTAAAGGTAGTGAAATTTTGTTATTTGATTGTGTTATGGTTTTTAAGTATTGTATGTAAATAGCTAATTCTCTTTTATTAATTACAATTCGATATTAGTATGGGGTACTCACCATTTGTGCGCCTCATGTGAATTCTAGGGTTGACCTATGGGCGACTGATTGGAATATGCATGCATACTTAGAGGCTAGAAATTGTCAATTTTTTAAATAGTTGCTATGTGATTATTGATGATGCCAAAGTTATCTATATATGTTTGATTCCTTTTATATTGTCTCACTTCCTTATGTAGCCATGAAGAGGATAAATTGTCTTCAAATCTTGATTTTTAGAGCTAGTATAATTCTGATCATCGGCAAATTTGAGGGAACATGTTACACTTATGCTTGTTTCTCTAATGGAGCCTCGTATGTTATCCACCATCGTTTGCCTTTGGGGAGGTCGGAAGGTTGATATGTAATATTCCATAAGTTTTTTATTTGATTTTTAATTAATTATATAAGAATTTAAAATTATTTTGGTTAATTCTGTACTCACTATAATTTAATGCCTTGACTCACTTTACTTATAAAATATTATTTATATCTATAAACTTTTAAATTATACCTCATAAAATATTCTTATAAAATTTTATTTAGGTCCTAAATGGATTTAAATGTAAATCTAAAAATTTTAGTTCAATTTTATTTCTATTTGCTATCCCTTTTAAATTTTATATGTAAAATATAATCAAGGTATGTTAACTAAAAATCATATTAAATGTGTATTGAAAATTATGAAAAAATACAATTAGGTTGGAAATATGTAAATAGGAGGACATGAAAATTTTCATAATTTTAGGAATAGTTTTGGTATTTATATTTGTTATTACCTTGTAAGCTTATTAGTTCACAGTTAACTCAATATTTATATATTAAATATTGTTGTATATTCATAAAAATTTTGCATGTGAGTTCACAATATTATTTCAAGGGTTTCTATAAACTTAAATTTTATAATTTTTATGATTTTTTTACCACTTTTCTTAATTTTATTCTCTTTATTGATCTTTCTACCACTAAAAGTAATCCATAATTCCTCAAATTACTATTCATCATTGAAAATTCCTTCCCTACACTTTCATGATCATATTTTGTGTCAAGTTGACAATTTTCTTATTCCTTCAACCAAATTTTGAGCCAAATTCACTTTCTTACATTTTTTTTTTACCTATGTTAGTTGTTTCCATGTAGTTTTTTTTACACCCAACCTTCTTCACTTGTATTCCTTGTGCTTAAACCTAACCTTGGACCTGCACACTATTAGTCGATCGAAATAAATGCTAGAGACTCATCTTTAGATCAAGAAATATATGAATGGATATTGATTTCATTCTTGTATTCATGTTTTTATCCTCTACCCAGTTAGGTTCATAATTATTTATGCCTCTTTGTTTCTCATTTCCTCTTTCTCTTTTCTCATATTTTCTAATGGTAGTGAAATTTTGTTCTTTGATTGTGTTCTAGTTTCCAAGTATTTTGGATAAGTAGCTAATTCTCTTTTGTCGCTTACAAGTCACTATTAGTACAAGGTACTCAACATTTGTGCATCTTATGGAAATTCTAGGGTTCAACTCTGGGTAGCTGATTAGAACTTGTACACATACTTTGAGGACAGATATTATCATTTTATCAGACAGTTACTATATGACTATCAATGATGCCAAAGTTATCTAGACATGTACGAATCCTTTTAGATTGTATCACTACCTTAAGTAGCCATAACAAGAAGAAATTATCTTCAAATCTTGATTTTTAGAGCTAGTATAATGCTGATCATCGGTATATTTGAGGGAACTTGTTACACTTATGTTTATTTCTTTTATGTGGACTGGTACGGTTTACATCACCGTCTACCTATAGGGAGGCCAAAAGTTCAATATGTAATATTCAATAAGTTTGTTATTTGATTTGTAATTAATTATATAAATAATTTTAGGATATTTTATAACTTTAAAAATATTTTAGATAATTCTGTAATACTTATAATTTTACGGCTTAAATCACTTTACTTATAAAATACTAATTATATGTGTAAGCTTTTAATTTATACCTTATAAAATATTCTTATATAATTTTATTTAGGTCCTAAATGTAAATCTAGAAATTTTGGTTCAATTTTATTTCTATTTTCTATCCCTTTTAAACTTTATACATAATATAATTAAGGTATGCTAACTAAAAATCATATCAAATGTGTGTTAAAAATTTTGAAACATTACATTTAAGTTGGAAATTAGCAAATTGGAGGATGTGATAATTTTTGTGATTTTAGGAATAGTTTTGATATTTATTTTTGTTGTTACCTTATAAGCTTGTTAGTTCACTGTCAGTTCAATATTTTATAAATCAAATCTTTTTATATATTCATGAAATTTTTGCATGTGAGTTCATAATATTATTTCAAGGGTTCCGATAAATGTTTGTAATTTTATGAGTTTTTTTCTATTTTTATTAATTTTATCCTCTTTAATGATCTTTCCACCACTAAAAGTTATCCATAACTCCTAAAATTACTGTTCATCAACAAAAATTCCTTTCCTACACTTCCATGATAAGATTTTGTATCAAGTGGACCATTGTATTATTCGTTTAGCTATTATTTGATCCAAATTCACCTTTTTACACTTTTTACCTATGTCTTTCGTGTCCTTTTAGTTTTTCTGGCACCCAACCTTCTTTACTTACATTCCCCGTGCTTAAACCTGACCTTAGACCTGCACACCATCATATACCCCATCCCTTGGTTGATTTATTGGTTTTTGTAACTTCATTCAACCTAAATACAATCCACCATCTTACAAACTCAACCACTTTATACTTTTTCATTCAAGTGTGTAACAAGATACCTCTCCCTCTCTTTTGGTTGCAAATTTTCAATTCCTCCATCAGCTATTTATATCCCATTTTTCTTTCCTTGTTTTCATCTATCCTTTCCCTTGTTTTCTCTTCTTGGTTGCTCCCACTTTTTTCTTCATTTTGGTTATTTTTGCTAAGTGTTCGTAAGCATTTTTGAGCTTATAACCAAGACCCATACTCCTTTCTTTATTCTTATTCTCTTGCTTTCACTTCTACATTTCCTTCTATTTAGCATTTATTTATTTTTAAATAAATAAAGAAAGTTAGATTCTTAGTTAAATTGTGAAGTTATCATTTTTATCTCCTCTTCTTGTGCATCTATATTTCAAAGGTGTTGAAGTTCTTTTGGCAATTTTTTATTTTTTTTTATATTTATGCTTGGAAAGAGGTAATCAATATGCTTCTACTAAATATGCAAAGATTATGTGATAGCATGTTTGAAGTTTTCTAGGTTATGGTTATGTGTAATTTATGCTTTCTTGTAATCTCATAAATAAATAAAAAAGGTATGCTTGCACCATGTATTCTTATTAATATCTCTAAGTATGTGACCATGTATTTTTTTTACAAGGGTATGCTAAATTTATTTATTCAGTATATGTATGATAGCATGCTAGAATAAGGTTGTTTGTGGTAAAATAATTATGCATTATTAGAGTTTTTTTATACTAAATGGGTTAATAATGTTTTGGGGGGGAAATAGTAATTTTTCTACTTTAAAACATTTCTAGGATTGTAATTTTATATTAAAGTGCCTATTTTAATTTCATTTAGTCATACCATGAATTTTACTTAATTCTAATAACAAGTGGTATTAAAGTGGAAAATTATTGAATAAAAAACATAGAAGGGCATTATGGTCATTTATGACTTGTCATGCCTAAGAGTGTAAATAATTGGATTAAGATGACCTTAAAGGGTTTCTAGGTTGACCTTAGTATTGAATTTGATTTTGGCTTAGATCGTTAACCTTAGAGTTAACTTGAAAAATTGGAAAGAAATAAAAAATGGTTAAGTATGATTTTGGAACCATTATGCATTATGTGATATTGTATGCTCACCTTATTAAGATATTAATATTTAAATTGTAAGACCTAGAGATTTGAGAATGGTGTTTCTTAAGGCTTAGCTACCCTAGAGATAAGTTAAGAACCCTCAATTTAGTTTGTTGGTTTCGTCAGATGCCTCAATATTTTGGCTAAGGCTCTAGTCTATTGTATAAGTGACCTACAAGGCCAATAGGGGGTATTGATACTTAAAGATTAGGTGTCCTTGGATAGAAGGATATTGTGTTTCCTTATTGCATCAGTATGCTCAAAGTACTTGTATGTCTTTGGGTTACACGTTAGGAGGATATTGTAATACCTAAAATTTTATAAAATTTTAATCCCGATTTATAACCATTTTGAACCTAATCTAATTTGCAATGTTCGGGTTTTTATTTTATTTTAGCCTAACCCCAACCCTAAAAAAATTATAGATAAAATTTTAGATTAACTTCTAAAAAGTTAAACCTAAACCTAATCCCATATTCTAAAGTAAAAAAATTTCCCTTTTTCTTTTTTTTTTCTTCTTCTTTCCTTTCCTTTCTTTTTCTTTTTTCTCTCCTCCTTTCCCGAGTTGCATTTGCACACTAGCCTAGCCCAAATTTTTTTCCTTCTTCCCTTCGCTCCCTTAAGCGACATCCAACCTAGCCCCCCTTTCTTATCTTTTTCTTTTATCTTTTCTTTCTCTCCCTGCCATGTCTTCTTCTTCCCCAACCTCTCCCTTTTTCTCTTATGGCCCAAACAGGACCTCACCTAATCTCTATGTTCATTGTACTCCCCTATCTTTCTTAGCCATGTAGATCCACCCTACACCTTGTATCTACCTACCCTATAGAGCCACCCTACACCCTACATCCACCTACCTTGCATAGCCACCCAACAACAACCTACAAGAGCCACCTTGTATTCTTACCCCTACACCACCCTTGTACCTCTATCTCTCCCTGCAACCACCCTACACACTGATTCATGGTCATCCCCCTTGTCATCTGTTCTCCCTCCTAATCATTCAAGAGTGTGTGCGTGTGTGTATTCTTATCACAATGCATGCTGGCCGACCCTGTTTTTTTTTCTTGCTTGCGACATCTCTTTATCGCCAGCACCATTGCTGTAGCCGTTGTCTCCAGCTAAGCTCCTTTTCATCCTTCTTCTCCTATTAGCTCGACCCAACATCACTACACCTATCCCCTCTCTTTTCCCTCATTTCCCCTTTATTGGGTACCACCCTTTCCTTTAACTTGCATCACCGCTAGCCACCATTCCTAACTACACTCATTGCCTATAGGCCACCAACATTACCCTGCCATCATCCCATGAGCTCCACTCCACTTCCCTACTTCTACTTATCTTAACCACCAACCCCCCAAGATGCCATCACCACCATGCACGTTGCCTCTGACGTCGGCCACCATCACCACCACCACTCCCTATTGCTGTCTCCAGCCAATCCCAACACTACCATTACCTCAACCTTTACTGCCAACTATAAACTCATCCTTAATCGACCGCCATCAATGCTACTGTTTACAGTCACCGCCACCATGCACCACACTATCTAAGTCTTCCACCTTTGGTTATCCCTATATTTCTTCTCTCTCTCTCTCTCCCTTTCCTTAGTTTTATTGGATTCAATTTTTAAGCCTAATTGTGTATGTCCTAACTTTTAGGTTATACCCTGGTGGTAGTATAAGAAGAAGCGTAGGTCTTATGTGTTTAGAGATTGGAGCCCTTTGATAAGGATACATGTTATGATTATGGCATTTAGGTGAAAAATGTGTTTCTATGCTTATGTTAACTTGCTAGATATTATTATATGAAAATTTTATCTTATTTAGACTATAAAATATGTGGTATTGCATGTTAGAAGAAAAGGTAGGAAAGTCATGAAAGTATAAATTGTGTATATTATTTGTTGAAATGAATTTGGATATAAAATATCTATATATAATTGTGGCTATGAATTTTTAGGATGATAGTATGTACAAGAGGTCGAAAACCCATTCATATTGGGGATCATGAGATTTTGGTAGAAAATAGGTATTTTAGTGGCCTTATGTAGATTTTGATCAATATGGTTAAATTGGAATATTATGTATTTTAGGGTGTGAAATGGTTTAAAATAGATTAAGGATATTATATGAAACTCTTGGAGTGAAAATGAGTGGTTTAAGACTAACAAATGAGGAAAATGGCTTTAAGTAAGAATAATAAAGTATAGAGGTGGAATTGTGATCATATGTACAAAAGGTTGGAAGTCAACCATAAAATATGGATATGATGTTAATATTGGCATCTTAGGAATACATATAAAATTTGGGAGCCATATAGGTTCTAGGAAAAAAGTTACGAGTAAATGGTGAAGTTAGGATTTTATAAGAGATATAAATAGTAACTCTAAAGGTAGACTATTATTGCATGTGTAAGACATGGGAGTTGGACCTCAATCTTGGGATATGATGCCAACAATAATACTTTGGAAATGTATATTAGATTTGGTGACCATATAGGTTCAAGGGAAAATGTTATAACTGAGGTTGTATGGAACTACTTATCAAAAGTAGTTTTCCATGATAATTACTTATTTTAGAAACTTTTTAGGCTAAAAATTTTCGAAATAAGTAATTATCATGGAAAACTACTTTTGATAAGTAGTTCCAAATATGGGCTAAATGGTGAGTTTAGGGTTTTATAGGAGATATAAATAGTAAACATAAAGATGGACTATTATTGCATGTTTAAGACGTGGAATTTAGAATATGATTTTTAGGTATAGTGTCAATAATAATATTTTAAGTAAGGGTATGGAATTTGGTGATTAAATGAGTACCAAGGAAGGAGGTATGCTAGGTTTGTGAAATTAGGATTCTTAGGGAAAATATGACACATCCTTGGAGTATATGCCGAGATGTGTGGCTTGCATGGGTATGGGTATATGTTTGTATGATGAAATTTAAGTAAATAAGAATAAATAAGATATTAATCATCTATAGTGAAAGATTATATGAGTTATGACCAGTTATACTTGTCTATTTCACCGAAAGAGAATAGTGGTCAGGAGCTTTATACCATGGAGTTTTATTTATGATGCCTTTCCATTAGTTGATAATAGTTGCTTGAAACTATATGCCCTGGGATTGTATTTATGATACCATTCCGCAGGTTGAGAATAGTTGGATCTTTGAACTCAAATAAAATAAATCAGTTAAATAATCAAAAGAATTAATAAGATACTAATCACTTAAAGTGAAATAACATATGAATCAAGACCGGTTGTACCTGTTTGTTCCACCAGATGAGAAAATGGTTAGGAGATTTATACCCTATAGTTTTATTCATGATGCTAAGAGCTATATGCCCTAGGGTTGTATTTATGATATTGTTTTATTAATTAAGAATAGTGGGGCCCCTGAACTCAACGTGATGAAAATCATAAGTATTTATTATAACACTATTAATGTAAGATTTGTAAATCAATAAATAAGTTGGTATTATCAAGATTATTCTGTATACATGCTTTTCTCTTGTTGTGATCTTATGAATTTGTGTGACCTTTCTCGACTGTATTGTTACCTCACTTAGTACGTACTATATTGATCATCCTTTTCATGTATATTGCTCATTCCCATAAGCAGATGTCCTATTTGAGTTTGATCAAGTCGATGAGGACTCACTAGAAGATTATGTTGCTTATGATTCTCTAATCAGGGTAGACTGATTATATCTCATGTATGGGATTTGGGTATCAGAGAATTATCTAGTTATTGTTTTAAATCGGATACCTTTTTAACATTTCTCCTAAGATATTTTCTTTATATATTTATATTTTGTATTTGGAGTTAGCCTCTAAAACTCTTACTTATGTTCATGATAGTATCCTTGTTCTATGTTTAATATGTCTTTTATTTTATATAATTTTTGCCTTTGTAATTTATATGAGTATGGCTTGTAAGCTAAACTTATGTTAATTACAGCTCATGTTTGTTTTATGTTTCATCTTGAGTGAAAATTTTCAATTATAAATTTTTAGGTGTTATAGATACTGTGTTGCTTTAGTGTTTCAGCATGACTGGTGTACTTTATATGTCTTTATGTTATTATTATATCCCCTTGAGTAATTAAAAATGAAAATAATTTTTGTATAAGGATTTAAATGAATTATTTCGGTTTGTCAGTTTGATAGTTTCTTATGTGCACTACTTGGTTTTGGTATGTTGGTTTGATAGTTGCATCCGTGTACTATTTGAATTTGTTATACTGGTTGGTAATCATCTCAATGCTCTCTTTATCATGTTATAAGTGGTATAGAGGTAGTTATTATAAAAGGCCTTAATGATGATTTGGTGTTTTTTCCTTCATGGGGCAACCTTGGTATAATATGATTAATGAAATAATCATAATATGGTTAAGTTTGATGTGATGAACATGAGGCATATGGTATAATATGAGGTATAGTATGAATGTAACACTTAGTTATGGTATGTATTATTTAATGTGTTATGCCATGATACTTTGTGTTACATTCTATGTGTTCCGTATGATAGTTGCATGAATTAGTATTTTATAGTAGTTTACTTAGCATTGTTGTACTGATGGGTTTTGTTTTATAATCCCCTTCCTATTCATTAGCTAATATCTATCTTATAGGAGTACTTTGAGTATATAACTTGATGACTTTTGGTAGGTGTTGAGAGTTAAGACTATTCTATGTCCATTCCGGTATATTTTAATCTAGATATCCCTTAAACTCATATGTCCCCTCCAGTATTTCTTGTTAGTTGTAACTTTTTTCTCTGATCTTTAGTTATTGGAAAAGTTTAATATTGTAATGAATTTTTTTTTTTTGCTTCTTATCAATTGTTGTTCTTAATTTAAGTGGGCAAATGTTTACCCTTAGCATTTAATGTAAGAAAGGTAGAGAAATCAGACTTATACTAAGTATGGCAGTAACAACTTAAATTTTTAATGATTTATCTTCCATAAATATTTCTTTTTGAAGAAATTTTCAAATGCAAAAAATTGGAGTGTTATATAATCAATAAAAAGAGACTAATGAGCAGATTGGATAAAGAGATAACTCTCCCTAATTTTTTATCCAACCCTACAAAATCATGAAACTTTGTTTTAGAAACTAAGATTCAAACTCATAATAACTGGCCAAAAATACCATGATTTGAGCTAATTTTAGGGGTAAGAAAGCATACTTTATTTTAAGAAGCTTAAGCAATATATAGATTGAGAGAGTAGATTTAATCTTTACATTGAAATGATATCAAAAAAAATCATTTTAAGATGCTTAAAATATATAGGTTAAACATAGGTTTAATCTTTACACTAAAATGATCTAAAAAAACAAGATAAATAGAGGAACATATCTAAAATTCCTTGAGAAAGCATAAATAGGAACCAAAGTAGTACACTATATGAAGGTGAGGATATGGTTCGAGGTGTATAGAGAAGTTCAATGTTAGGTTGATGGGCAGATAAAGAGAATAGACTGAGAGGAAGTTTATGGAATGTCTAGAAATCACTATGAAAATTTCTTTCAACTAAATATGGGTTTTGAATTTTGGAGTTAGTTGATGATGGGTTAAGTTTGAATTGATGGTGCAAATTCCTTTGAAAAAGAAGGGCCTGGGAGTTTAGTTAATGTTGGTAGGATGTGGAGATTGATTTATAAATATAAATATGCACAAATATTTTTCTTCGTTATTATATTCCTAAATTTAAATTTTTTGAAAATATAATTACTTGATAATTTAGAAATGAAAATATATTGGATAATCTCAAATGTTCATTCATTGTATTAATGATTGTTTCTTCCATGGTAATTAATGCATTTCAAAAGTGATTGCATATTTTTATTTGGTTTTGTACAAAATGAATTACTTCTAAGAAATATAATTTTCTCAATAATATTTTTTTAGTTTAACTACAATATGTTGTTAGTGTTTAATTGTTTTTTTTTTCTCCTCTCATAAATATATATATATATATATATATATATATATATATATATTATATGTTATTTTGTTATTTTATATATTAAAATGAAATATATTTTTACATTAAGAAGAACATATTACTCAAAATATTTCAATTATCAAATGTCAAGTACAACTACATTCTTAACTTTTTCGTAAATTGTACGGGTACAAATCAGGTCTTAGTGCTTGTCTAGTATAGGAATAATAAGAGTTAAAAAAGTATCCCTACATTTTATATATCTTATATAATTTATTTAAGATTAAATAATTTTTTCGAACAAATATCTATTTTAGATCTTAATTTGATCTAAAATGGATATGTCATTAAAAATATATTATGATTCTTAAATACTTGATATAGAAAACATAAAATAGGAAAAAAAATTCACCCATATTATTGCCGTACCAAACAAGCCATCAGAAAAAATTTCTGATCGACTACTTCCGGAATGATCAGAAAACGAGCAGGGAATATCATCTTCACATTTTCTTTCACGCCAGTAGAGAATCAGCAAGTCCTGCAACTCTATACAAACACAAAAATGGTCCCCGAAAGCTATTGGTTATGAATCTTCCTCAAATAACATGCATCTTAACTATTGCGTCTAATGCCAAGGGGTGGCAGACAAGACAAGTCGTCCTCAATGTCTTCAGGGAATTCAGGCAGACCAACCAAGACAGCCAGCTGATCCATCAACACATCCAGCATCCACAGTATCTCCCCAGCTCGAAAATCCGAAGCGTCTTCTGCTCTAAATTGATGCATTACATTCTCAATCTCAATCCAACTACACCCTGGATTTCCTTTCATCTCTCTATTCCTCATCATTTTCCTTACGTCAGCAGCTTGATTCCACAACCCTGCCATGGCATACAACTGCGCAAGCTGTGAATGAGTCGCAGCACAACTTGGTTCCAGCTCCAGCCTCTTCTCAGCAGCCTCTATACCTATCCAAATATCACGGTGAAGCCTACAAGAAGAAAGAAACGTACTCCATATCACAGCATTGGGTTCCACTGGCATTCCTAGAATGAAATCTCGGGCTTCTTCCAAAAATCCCGCCCTTCCTAGAAGATCCACGATGCATGAGTAATGATCCAATCCAGGGACAAGGCCATGTTCAACCATTGATCTGAAATATGTGCGTCCTTGATCAACAAAACCAGAATGACGACACGATGAAAGCACGCCAAGAAATGTAATAGCATCAGGCTTGACGTTTTCTTGCTTTCTCATCTCCTCAAAAAGGTATATCGCTTCTACTCCAAGTCCGTGCAGTGAATACCCTGCAATCATGGAGTTCCATGAAACAACATCTTTGCTACAAATACCCTGGAACACACAGCACGCATCAACAACATTCCCGCACTTGCAGTACATGGAGATGAGCGCATTAGCTGTATGAACATATAAATCAAATCCAAAGATAATGGCTTGGCAATGGACACTCCTTCCCCTCGTAAGCGAACCACTGCCCATACAAGCACTTAGAAGGGTTGTAAAGGTGTAATGATTTGGTTCATGATTCGAAATCCTCATCCAATTATAAATCTTTATGCATTCATCAATTCTCCATTCCTGTGCAAATCCAGACATCAGTGCAGTCCATGAGACAACATTTCTCTCGGGCATTTCTTCAAACACCTTACACGCAAGATTCAATTCACCACATTTTTTGTAAAAGCTAATCAACGAACTTCCGACATACATATTCGTCGAAGCCCCATTTCTAATTGCTAAGCAATGGAGCTGGACTCCAAAGTTTAGACTCCTCAGAACCCCACAGGCACTCAGTGCATGCGAAGCTACAGCAGCATCAAACATTAACCCTTTTCTGTGTAGCTCATCACAGAACAGATAAATTGAATCACCTTCTCTGGAGGAATATGAAATGTGAACTCGATTAAATGGGTTTCCGGTACTTGAGCTGGAAGAAGTGATATAATCATTGGAAAATGGATTTTCGAAAGATTGTTTTTTATGTGTTTTTAGAGAGTCTTCAATCAATCGGAGATGGGTTCGACGGCTCTGGCTGAGATTTGATTTTGGTTTTTTCGGAGATATAAGGTCTAATACACGCAGTGCTTTGTTTAGACTCTTGATTCTAGTTCCGGGTCTCAATGGAGTAGAAGAGAGGGGCTGAGAAGTACGGACTGGTTGCAGAGGAGTTAAGTGTGTGGTCAATTTGGAGCAATAATGGGTACTGGTGAAATGATACCGGAAAAGATTAGGAAAGCTCATACCTTGAACTCAAGCCATCGGTTCACTTCGTCACTGCTGGTTCGATCACGATATCGTCGGATAGGATATAAAAAGAAGGGAGCCCGAATTTTTTTTGATTAGAAATTCCTTTGATTATAAGCCTCAAATATGGTTTTGCCGCCAACAGTCGTTTTTGCTTTGGGGATATATAGTGTGAATATAACCCTAAAACTTAAACCAACCAATGCCATGGCATATGCCCTAAATCAACCCATATCTTTGAATTTTTTTGGCTTGATCTATCAATAATATCATGATAACACATAATTGTTATCAACAATAAAATGATGGAATGATCATACATGTATACATGATGATATATAGTATCACGTAGGCTATTCACCGTTCAAATATAGGATATTTTAGATATCTGATTGTCAAATATCCAAAATTTTGAATATTTGAAAATGATATTTGATCTAAAATTTCGAATATCTAAATTTTTGGATCGGACATCAGCTATAAAAATATTATCCAAATAATATTTTAAATATAAAATAATCACCAAATTACAAATATATTTGATATTATCCAATCTGTTGAACAAATATCCGATCTCCTCATCGAATATCTAACTTGCTCAACAAACATATGATGTTAAAACTAAAATTAAAGCTACTACATCAAAAGATTTAATTGGATTCTATCATATCAAAATTTTTAAACTACATTACATCACCAACTCAGCAATAACTTATCATAAGCTAATCATAGAAATTTAATCAAAATAAGAGTTAAGGTTTAGCAAAAATATACCCATCGAAATCAACCAAAATATAGTACGTAAATGGCGGTGGAGCTTCACCAGAGGTCTGGGAACCTTCGCTGGTGGCGGGAGGCCACTAATGTAGCTAGTGGTGGTGAGGCGAGATGGTATAGTGTACACTGCTACCGTCTGTCGTCGTCTATTGGTATGTTGGAGCTTAGAGGTGGGATGGTTTGTTATGGTGTAGGCAAGGTGGTATGACATTGGTATGGGCAGATCAAAAATAAAGAGAAGATAGGGGAGCACACAAGAAATAGGAAGCACTAAAGCAAGAGGTTGGGGCTAGGACGTAGGGATTTCGAAATTAGTTTGCACTATAGAGAAAATATGGGAAAGGAAGAGAGAGAGAGGAGGGAAAATAAATAAGGAAGGAGTGGGTATGATCTATCAACATGTAGAATTTTCTTATATATAAATATCTAAAAAAGGATTATATTAAAAATATAATTTTAACTAAATTAAATTTTGGCCCAAATAATAAATCAAGTAAGCAAAAATTATGTACACACGCACATCTAAATTTATTTATATATAATTATATATAAAATAAAAAATTATTAAAAATATTTAAATATTTTTATTCAGATAAGATATTATTTATATTTGTCGAATCAAATATCTAGTTTGTTTGATTCTTCGTTGACCGGAAAAAATTTTGATTTAAAAAAACAATCAGATTGGTTATTTGCTTTTTAGATTAGATTAGATAAGCAAATATTGGATAACTTGAACAACCTACATTATTATCTAACAATAGACTTGCAGGAAATAAAAATGATTATAATCATTGTCTAACAGCTAGCAAGCTTGCTTATTCATGAAAAAAAAAATCTAATGATGCATTAGTTGCTCAAGTAATTACTACTAGGATGGTAGCTTAGATAGTAGTTGTTTAAGGTAGTAGAGTCCTATTTGCTTTGTATCATAGCATTTAACTTTAATACTAATAAAATGCACATTAATTATAAAACAATTGTTGGGAAGACCTACCCCTGCCCCTTGGCTAGTTATTAGGATGGCACACTTCCTTTTGATGGCCGAGTGTGGAAGATAGGGTAAAAAAAACCATGGATTTAATCCTTAAGTTAATAGCATCATAATAAGGAAATATGAAAGTAAAGGCAAGCACAAGAATGAAGATTTGTGAAATGAAGAAATGAAAGATTTCATTGAATAAAAAAATAAGAGAAAATTAAGTGCTCACACACAATCCAAATGGTCAACCTGAGGGTCTTTTATATCCTTAGTTATCCTTGGTTAATACTCAACCTCACTAGGTAACCAAAAAAATACAAGTCTTCATCTCGCTAATACATTTTGCCAAATTAGGGCACTATGCCTAGTTGACTCACCTAGACTAACCTATGTAATATGGTTGGTCATTTCACATTCGTTAACCAATACATTATCATTGATCGATCTACCTTAGCCAATTTATGCATTATAGTCAATCGATCCACATTGGCAAGCTGTCTGATGCACTCTAGCCAATATTTTCACTCACTTTGTGTCTCAACATTGAATCTTAATGCAATTCTCATGTTAAGTAGCCCCACTTCTCCCCATTTTGAGACATAGGGAGAATCCTCATTTTTTTTTACAAAGAAGAACCATGCATTATACTAAACCCAACCTTAGTGCAACATAGGTCATGCTTATTTTTTGGCAATGATTTTATAAGCATATCCAACTCATTGTCATTTGTATGGATTTTGTTTGCTTTGAGCTACCGCTACTCATGCACATCTCGTATTTAGTGCTACATTACTAGGATATGTTTGGATTTTAAGTGGAAGCTAACATTTTTGCTAACATGGAGGTCTATCTATTACTAGGTATCATAAACATGTCTTGCCTTATACTCATCTTTATCCATAATATTTCCTTGATTCCCTCAATAATTATAACGCACGATGCCTTGGTTGTAAATAGAGTCACACATTTTTGTAACTGAGAGTACCCTGAGACAACTCCCTCATAAAAAAGTATTAGGAAGGCTTATGGTGATTGTCTCGTGTTCACATCTCCTGCCATATTTGAGTTAGTGTAGCCCACTAAAATGGGCTTGACGTCACCAAATCAAATATTTAACTTAGACATACCTTGTAGATATCTCATTATCCACTTCATTGCCTCCAAATGATATTTTCCTAGATTTGATAGAAACCAACTTACAACACAAATGAAAAATGTAATATTAGGCTTCCTATGCACTTTTGAGCACCTTAGAATCATAGTTGCTGATGTCTATAGGATATGAACCATCCTCTTACTTTTGTCTTCATTTTTAGAAATGAGGTCTTGCTTAGCCTAAATTGGGAAGCAAGGGGACAATTGATTGACCTTGCTTGATCTATGTTAAATCTCTTAAGTACCTTATTTATGTACTCCTCTTGAAATAACCATAGCTTGCCTTAACTTCAGTCATGATTGATGTGTATGTCTAGGATCTATTTAGCATTATCTAAATCATTTATTGTAACACCCCCAAAATTTACTACTGAAAATTTTAGTTTTTATTTGAAAGAGTTAGCGGAAGCAAGTTATAAAATTATGAATTCTGGGGATATTACCACCACACTTAGTACCAGACCAGTTCACTCCTACCATTCTAGTACTAAGTGCCAAGGCTAAAAACGTAAAACATAGTTTACAATTCATTTTTAAATCAGAGTAGCATATCAAATCCTTTATGAGAATAAAATCCACCAGCGATGGTTACATTAACAACATTAACATTAAAATCATGAATTCAAAAGAGAAGGAGGAAAAACCCTAATGGTTCCGGAAAATTCCTTACTCTCTTTCCCGTTGCCCACTTAAGTAGCACCTGATAAGACATGCAAGGGACACTGCCCATTGAATAGGCAGGGCCCCACAAAGGGAACCCTTCACTACTACGGTACTGAGTAACCCTTTTAAAATCACACTTAAAGGCAGGCCCGTAATGCAACACATGAAACAAAACTACATACATATATAACAATATGTGTATATATAACATTCACATAATTAATAATCATATCAGATATCAATAGGTCGCAATGAACAATTGATACTTTTGGACATTAAGCCATATCATAGTGCATGATCAATACATTCAGGCCTTAAGCCATTAGTCTATCATTATTTAATCAACTCTTATATTTTATACTTATGTGAGTATAGGAACCCCACTATTATAGTCGGTGGATAGGTCATCTATGGGGCAAAACGCACATAACCGCTGATGGATCGGTCTCCAAGGCAAAACGCTCCTGACCACTATTATTCGCCGGTGGACTGGTCTGGCCCCGACTCATATGGTGTTCCACTATAAGTGATTAGTATTTTTCTATAACTTTATTCACATACATGACTGGTTTTATTGAGCTCGGGACCCCCACTATTATTACCGGTGGATCGGAATACATATAAACATCATCCAGGGCAACACGCTCCTGGGCCACTATTATGTCCGGTGGATCAGTACTCATAATCACTTGCTAGGGCAACACGCTCCTAGGCCACTATTATAGCCGGTGGATCGGTACTCATAATCACTTGCCAGGGCAACACGCTCCTTGGCCACTATTATAATCGGTGGATCGGTACTCATAATCACTTGCCAGGGCAACACGCTCCTGAGCCACTATTATAACTGGTGGATCGATACTCAATATCATAAGTCAACTGGGTCCGGCTCATTAATCTTTCACTTTCATGATTAGTATATTTTCCTTCTTTTTTCAGCACAACAATTCCATTTATTTGCCTCGGACGGGAGATCAAGAACCCAGGACACAAAGGTACACCGGCTGTACTAGTGCATACAAGCTACTCAACACCCTTCAACCATGAACCCAGGGATGCAAAGGTACCCTGGTCGTACTGGTGTATAAAGCTAACTCAGTACCCTACTGACAAGGACACCTAATCCATAAGTATGCATACCCCCTAAATAGGTCTATAGAGCTAGATAGAGTAAGATATAGGGCCTGGCTGGGGCACAAAGGCACACCAGCAAATACCAGAATAATCGTGGGCTAAACCACGTCTTTAGGGTAGCGACCCCTAAAGATCCACCATTCCCGATCTCGAGGTCTTTCACTTTAAGTATTAGTGTCTTAATTAAGGTGATCACAAAAAGGCACAATAATCAGATACATATTTACTTTCAATCGTTTTGATATCATTAGTCATTTCTTATTCAGACGGTTATCCAAGATAACACAGAGAAATCATAAGGCCATCATAATCTCACCTAATTCCAAATTAGAATTCATTCTCGTGATACTTACTAATTATCAAATACTCTTACCTTACTAATCAGCATTATTTGAATCATATGATGAAATTCCACAATCACAACGACATGTTAGGTACAGATTACTTATTTACCCCCTTACTTATATAATTGCCAAGTCATCCCCTCCTTATTAACAAATTACTCTATTACCCATTAGGTTACATAATTATTAAATTACCCCTTACTTGGTTTAGGTTACCAAGTCATCTCCTACACTTTTTTGATCACCATCCACCCTTCATAATTGTCACACTTGTCATATTTCTCATTTGGTTGGTTAGATTACCGAATCACCCTTCTCTTTTGTTATAATTACTAAATTGCCCTTAAGTTGGATAAATTACCAAATTACCCTTCTCAATTATTATCATTGCCGTTTTACCCTTCTTAATTATTGTAATTACCATTTTATCCTTCTTCGTTATTATAATTATTAATTTATCCTTTTCCATAATTATGATTACCAATTTACCCTTCTCCATAATTATAATTATTAATTTACCCTTCTCCATAATTATAATTACCAATTTACACTCCTCCATAATTATAATTACCAATTTACTCCTCTCCCTATTTATAATTATTAATTTACCCTTCTCTATAATTATCACTACCAATTTATCCTTCTCCCTAATTATAATTACCAATTTACCCTTCTCCATTTTTATAAATACTATATTGCCCTTCTATAATCATAATTTAATTACCAAATTACCCTTCGTCGTTTTTATAATTACTAAGATACCCCTTACTTCCAATTTTGCCATAAACATCCTTTTATTTACAAAATTATCCTTCTGCCCATTACTTCCAAATTACCATAATATCCTTTTATTTATAAAAATTACCATTTTACCCCCTTTACATCCAAATTTGCCATATTACCCTTTTGCTTGCAAATTACCATAATACCCTTTACATCCAAAATTACTATTTTATCCCTTTCTTACAAATTACCATTTTCCCCTTCTCTTTTAAAATTACCATTTTATCCCTTACCTTTAAAATTACCATAATACCATTTAATCATAAAATTACCATATTGCTCTTTTGCCTCCAAAATTACTATAATACCCCTTTTTTCTAGCCACTTACAATTTTATCATTTTACTTATAAAATTATCATTTCACCATTTTCTTTTGAAATTACTAAAATACCCTTTTACTTACAAAATTATTGTTTTTCCCTGTTTCTTCCAGAATTACCAAAATGCCATTTTACTTACAAAAATTACCATTTTACCCTTTTACTCCAAAATTCCCAAAATACCCTTTACCATTTTACCCCTTTATTACACCACTTTTATGAATTTACCACCACTATATAAAATAATAATATTAGTACTTCATCCTTATCATCTAACTCCACCAACTTGTCATTATTCAACATAATACTCATTAGCAACTACATATATTAGATCATATACTTACATAGGCATATTACTAAAATACCCTTAGGCTCATAATAACATTATTCATGCATTAATGACATAACACATCATAAACAAGCATTTAACATTTCTATCAATAATCAAACTCCTCCCTTAAATATCATCTCTACACATGGCACAAAAGCTATCATACCTTTCCTTTTTTATCAATCAATATAAGCAACCATATATATATCATACTAGGCACACAAAACATGCATAAAATCATACTAAAATTTCTAATGTGCTAGCATACGCTTTTCCATACATTTAAGGGAGGTTTAATGATTACCTTAATCCCGCAAAAATCAAACCTTACCAGTATCATGGTTAAAGATTCAAAGCTTAATTAGCAACTCAACACCTAAAAATAATATCAATAAGTATTATATTAGAAGTAAGAAGTTAAAAGGATAAAACTTTATAAAAAATTTATTTAATAATAATACACTTTAATTAACTATTAATATACCTCAAAATTTTGATAAATAAATTCCAAATCAAGTTGGAGCTCACGCTGCATGAATAACATGAGCCACATGCAGATTAAGGGGGGAAGAAAAGGTTTGAAGGTAATGAGGTAGAAGGGAGGGGAGATGGCTTTGTTTAGGGACTTTAGGCTAGAAAAGGAGGTAGATGGGGGAGGATTGGAGGCAAGGGAAGGGTGCAGGAGTGAAGAGGGGGTGTAGGTGGAGGCTGGGGATGGTTTCACGGAGGCAGAGGGCAGCGGAGGCGGCGACAACAAGGTAGTGAAGATGGTTGTCGGGCTGGGCGTAGCTGAGAAGGAAGGAAAAGAGAGGGGAAAATGGAGGGGTGAGGGGGCTTGTTTCGGTCAAAAAAAAGTATGGGGGCGCTAGAGGGTGTTGCAAAGTGTGGATTGGTGGTTTGGGTGGTGGCAGAGGTGGCCGGACGGCGGAGAACGGGGCGGTTACAGGTGGCTTGCCGATTAGGGAGAAAAGTAGGGAGAAAAAGAAGAGGTGGAGAAGGGTGGAACGGTAGGGGTTCGAGGGTGGCTTAGGTGGTCTTGTGGTGGTGCAGGGCTGAGGTATAGGGTGGCAGAAAGCACGCAGGGGTTGGTGTAGTGGTTGGAGCGGCGGGTGGCAGCGACGTGAAAAAAAACAGGGAAAAATGGGAGGAGAAGAAAGGAGAGAGGAGGGAGGTTGGCGAAGGGGAGAGAATCGAAAAATTGATAAGATATTATTGGGGGCGAGGACCACCTCTGCTCTCTGCTTCACTACCCTCCTACCCAAATAAGGGTGAGGGATGGAGTAGTAGGACTGCAAAACTCATCAAAACCAAGGCGAATAACTGTTTTAACCTAAAATTCCTGACTAGCTGTTAAACCAGTAGTTTGATTACTAGCCAGCTAAACAAATTATCTGACTAGTAACCAGATTAACTAGTTACTTGATCTGATTCACCAGTCTAACTAACCAGCTAAACCTGCCTAGCCAGTCTGATAAACCAGTCCTGATGAACCAGTCTGACTGAGTGATTTAATCACGGCCTTTCCTAATCGGACTCTCTTTTCTCAATTTCCCACATTGTCTTCCGCTTCGGGAGTCGAAAAGCTCCCATGCCATACTTAATTGACGCTGGCTCCATACCTCCTACAACTACCCAAGGGGTATAGGGATGGTAGAGCAATAAGGATTAAAAGAGCTCATTTTCCAATTTTTACAGTTGTTATTTAGAAAAAGTATACTATTAGAAAGTGGTCTTAAAAGCTTCCTTGAGGCAGAACATCAAATCATTATGGGGTAGAAGAGAGGCTGGAGAGGTGAAGAAAAAGAAGAGAGAGAAGACTGGGGGCAGGTGGCTGGTCGGGCAGGTCGAAGGGGTGGCAGGGAGGTGTCGGTTGGCAGGGGAAAGGGAGGGAAGAAGAAGGAAAGGAAGATGGCATGCGAGTTGTGGTCCAAGAGTTGGTTTGGTTCAAAATAGGAAAGAAAATGACGGGAAGGGAGAGGGAGTAGCAGGGAGGTAGGTGGTGGCTAAGTATGGCAGTTGCAGGCGGCTGGCGTGGTCATCATGGCAGAGAATGGTGATCGGGCATGGAAGAAGAGAGAAAGGAAGGGGGAGGTGCGAGCGGGTGGACTGGCGGAGGAAAGAAAATGGTAGGCCGGCCAGTCCAGGGGGAGAAGGAAAGAAAGAAAAAAAATGCTCAGCCGGGAGACGCTGCATTGGAGAAGAAAAGGAGGGGAAAGGGAGGAGGGAGAGATGGGCCGAGGCCCAGTGCACAGGGGAGAGGAGGAAGGGCTGGCCTGGTGGGCGGCCCAAAGGAAAAAAAGGAAAAGAAAAGAAAGAAGAAAAAGGAGAAAAAAAAGAGAAGGAAAAGAAAAAGGAAAAAAAAGTAAAATTAAAAAAATAGGGGAGAATAATTTAATTTAATTTAGAAAATAATAAAATGTAATATTTTTGATAAATTATTTAATTTAATATTTTAATTCATTATAATTTAATATATTGGTTCGAAAAGAATAATTTTAGTAAAATATTAGTTTGAAAAATTATTTAATTAAAAACAATGTGATAAAATAACAAAATATTTATTTTAAATTTATTAAATACTCCTATCCAAATTTATATACTCAAAATCCATAAAATAATTAAACTAAATAATTTTAAAAGCTAATTTATTTCAAATAAAAGCTATTTATTGAATAATAGATTTTTTAAATTTTTGGGGGATTACATTTATTTTGAAGGAATTAGCTACATCTTGCTTTAACCTTGAAATCTTTTGCAAATCTTGGCTCATAATTATCATGTTTTCCACATACATTAGAAGAATAATGAACTTACCAACCCCAAACCTTTGCATAAACATACAATGGTTTGATGACTTCTTCCTATATGCCCACCAAGCTATGAATAACTCAAACTTCATATACCATTTCTTTAGTGGTTGCTAAATTCTATACAAGTTCTTCACTAGCTTACACACCATATGTTCTATACTTTTAACCTCAAACCTCTCTAACTACTCTCTATATATATTTTCTTTGAGGTCATCTTGTAGGAAAGTTGTCTTGATGTTAATTTGCTTAACCTATAAATCTAAAGTCGTAGTTAATCCCAAAATCACACAAATGGATTTTATCTTCACCACCAGAGAGAAAACCTCATCGTATTCAATCCTTGTGTCTAGTCGAATCTATTAACCATTAACCTTACCTTGTACCTTAGCTCGTTTCAACCATCCTTATTATTGATCATGAAGACTCACTTGTTCTTTAAGAACTTTATTTCCCTTGAATTCTCTGGGAGCTAGTAAGTTTTGTTATTTTGAAAGAAACTTATCTCTTCCTTCATTACAACCAACCATTTCTCTTTATGACATTGTTGAGGGTCATTCACTAGCATAGAGTCTCACCACCATCTACGAGCAATATAGAGTTCATAAGAGGGTACCTATTGGTTGGTTTTGGCTCCATGGTGGATATTTACACATAAAGTTACCTTTCTATGGAACTTTGGGGCACATTAGACTATTAGGGTTTTATTGACTCTAGCTTATAATCTTTATGATCCATGTTACTAGCATGGTCATCTCCATGATCACTACAATAGTGAGGCACCTCTTCAAAGTTAGATTATGTCTCGGATTCCCCCTAGGGGAATCCCTTCTCTTCAAGTCACTTGCCTTAGAGTTATCACTATATTCCACTAGATCACTAATATAGGCTCCCATCCTCCCATATCCTATGAATTCCTTGATGTTTAGTTCCTTAAAGAACACAACATCCCTTATTTGGATGACTTTATTAGCTAATAGTTCACATAGTTTTTATCCAAACTTCTCTTCACCATATCTAATGAAAACACATTGATGAGTCATGTCATCAAGCTTTAACCTTTCATCCCTTAGTATATAAGCAGATGTGTGACAACCAAACACCCTTAAGTGTTTGTAGTTTGCATTTTATTAAGCCACATCAATATTAAGAATACTTGATGGGGATAAGCTGTTGATATGGCATACCTTCTGCAAAATTCTACTTAGAATGACCTTGGAAGCTTGGCATGTGAGAGTAGGCACTTCATTTTTTCAATTAGCATGTGATTCATCCATTATGCCACCTAATTATGTTGAGGAGTTTTAGGAAAGGTTCACACATATTATACCCCATGATCCTTGAAATATTCACCAAACAAACCAATATATTCATCTCCATTGTTCAGCTAAATACACCTAAACTTCTTCTCTATCTCATGATCTACCTTGGTATGAAACACCTGGAAGTTGCTCAAAATTGAATCATTGATCTTCATGGATATGCCCAAAATCTTCCTAGAGTAGTATATATGAATGTCACAAATATGATGAGCCTCCTAGAGACGTCACTTTCATTGAACCATATATGTCTAAGAATAACCAATCTAGTTTCCTTGCTAACTATCTTTTAGTAACCTCACAAAATGGGCTTAATTTTGCTTACCCAAAGCCCAATGAATGCTTCGACGGACTAGAATACCTTGAATATTAAGCAAAGCCTATCATCTTCTAAAAATCTTTATCTCCTTCTTGCTTATGTTTATGAGTCATTGATGTTATACATTATACGAATTTACCATCGATTTCACCTCAACTTGACAAAGCTTTTCTTGATTCAAATATAGTGAGAAATTTTTTTCCCCTTAACCACTATATAAAAACCCCTTTGTTAGCCTATATGAGCGTATTCCAAATTAAACATGTGGCCCTTATCATTGAGCTTTGATGTGCTGCTGTATGCACAACAAATTTAATAAATAAATCCTAATTTTCAAATACGTACTAGATGGCAAGAAGGAGTCGAACCCACAAGGAATGGTATATAATCAATAATTTTGTAATCAATGTTAAAACCCTAGTCATATATGCAATAATATTTATTTCTATCACTAAGTTCTATACTTTGGCTAAATAATAAAACACTTTACTCACTAATTAATTAATAAGGATAGGAAGGTATTGATTATAGTACTAGGATATCAAATAATCATGGAGAAAAGAATGATTCCTAATGATTTAACGTTGACCTTTAGAAACTCATAATAATTCATCTCTTTACTTTCTCTTAATTCTAATAAATTGAATAAGCTCTCAATTTATCCCTAACCAATTAATAACCTAGTTTAAGAATGCTAGATTCAATTAATAGGAGCATTATGAATGAAAAGCAGTCAACTACAACCATATTCACATAAGCTCGAATCATGCAATCGTACGAATTAATAGACAAGGTTAACAATTAACCTTTTGCTACTTTAGAAACATTAATTAACAATTACGTATTAATTCCGTTATCCTAGCATTGATTAAGATCTAAACTAAATAGGTGGTTAATCTAATTAGTTTAAATTCTTAACCTATGATGCGAGATCATTCAATTCAATCTATTAATTCAATTAAATTTCATTTAGAATCATAAATTCAAATTACGTTGTCATATCCAAAACCCTAATTCCATCATTAGATCCTCCTACCCTATACTATCTACATAATTGCAATAAGACACAACTAAATGTAATAATCTATAATTAACATCAATGATTATTAATAAATTAATAATGAAACACTAAACAAAAGAGAAATACTAATGTAATAAAGAGAGTTTATTTTCATTCAATCAAAAATCAAAACATGCAATTAGGAGAGGAAACTGCAGAGTGTTGATTGTTCAATTGAATACAATGGAGAGAAAGAGAATTGGAACTACAAATTACATGCGGTATCTAGAGAATCTAGTTCTCCAACTTCCCAAAACCGCCTCTCGAATGTTCAAAACTTCAGAAATATAACAAGGAAAAGTTCATGTGAACGGTTATAGAATTTAAGAAAAACATGGTTCGTGTTGCGAAACATGGGACATCCGTGTTTTTCTTTGAATTCTTTGCCAAATGCTGAATTGTAAGAACTGAGATTTTGCGTGCTGATAAAAAAAATATAGGCGATGGTTATGAAACATGTGGGTGTTATGTTTCTTGTTCCTTCATTATCTCTTTATGAAATTTCAATACAAGCTTCCCTTTGATATGTATTCTTCATTTCTGGTCTTTCCTTCCATTGATTCTATATTTTTTGATGTGTTATTTGCCTCATTTCCTCTTTCCATCAATTTATACTTTAAATTTCTTCATTTTTATTTATTCTTACAAAATCTATCCAAAAGAGAAAAACTCAAGAAAAGATTAAATCTTATAAAATTAATGAGGAATAAATGACATTTTTACTTAGGAAAATAACATATAAATCCCATATATCAAGCTTCCAAACTGAAATCAAACCTATCCTCATATTCAAAACATACCTCTCCTCCTTGAGCTTCAAACTATAGCCTAAAATTTTTGATAAAAACATGAATTATCTTAGTGTAATTCAAGCATGATTTATAGGATTTTAAAGCATATTTTGTGTTTAGATCAATTATATTATTGTGTTTTATATTCTTATGTGTAGGTATTGGATCGAGATTGAAACATTCAATGATATTTAAAAGTTAAATAAGAATTTAACACCATAAAGAGATTTAGAATGAATGGTTTGAGAAGAAAATGGATGCACTGGTATGAATAACTTTAACTTTAACCATGATGAAATTTAAAGTTGTTAAAGCTCAAAAGACAAAAGGTGTAAATCTCTTCAATAATTTTCCAATTAAATTTGAAACACATAATTATAAGGTTATATGAAAATGTTATAGCCAAATACCAAAGACCATCCAAGCAATCACAAAATATGATTACACATTCTGGTATAATTAGGTGTGGCATGCACCACACCCATGTCTCAAACATTTATTTTACTAAGTCTCTTTATTTCCTCCTAAATGTTTGAGATTTATATATATGTATTTTAGCTTAGGGTTCATAATATCTTTTATCTTTCTCTTAGCCATAAACTATTTCCAAGCTCTAGAGTTTAATTTTTGAAGAAAAATAAAGACTTATTAATTAAAAATTGATTGCAAGTCTTTATTTTGAAGATTTCAATTGAAAGACTCATTACTTCTTTCTTCTCTTTAATAAATTTCTTCATATGATTGATTTGCATATAATTTATTTGATGTTTTCTTTTATTTCAATCATGTATAAGTATACTTATTGTCTAGGATTTGGAAAAGAACTAAACTTTTAGGTAACTGATGATGAATTAGTGTATGTTATTAGTGAAAGTTTGAATCTTTAAACTTAATTTATTATTATCGAACCTTTGATATTTTCTTGATTGCCAGATTAGCAATCATAGGTAATTAATTGAAAGATTGAACAGTAAACATTAATACCAAATCCATAGAAATTAAGTATGAAATTCGAACTGTGAAAATAGGCTAGATTCATTAAAGATTCTATTGGATTAGCAAGAATATTAATGGGTTTAATTTAATATTAATTTCACAAAGTTAGGATAATTAGAATTAATTAGGAACAATATTTAGAAATTGAAAGAAGATTTAGATTAATTTATTTTAATTTACCATTTTTAATTTAAACCAACAACAAAAGCTAAAATAATTCATCATTGAGCACCAAAGTAGTGGTAAAAACCCAATCCTAACCCTTCATTATATTGAATTACATATGATTAGCTATTTATTTTATTTCTATTATACGATCTTATAATTTTATTCTCTTCTCTTTTATTCATCAGTTTAGGTAGTCAAAAACAAGAAGTTTGGTAATTAACCCTTAGCCCCATGAGATCAACCTTGATAACTACAATAGATTCATGCACTTGTGGATTTGCCTACTACTCATCATTGTTGGATACTACCCATGTCAACTATCTTTGTAACACGCTAACCTAAAACCAGTTGTGAGTAGTTAATTTGGAGGAATTGTAGAAATGTAGACCAAACCTATAGTTAAACATAAGTATTTTCAAGCATGTTTTGTCCTCACTAATATGCTTCTTGAAAAACCTTTTAGGATATCATTTATATTGAGACTACTCCAACCCAAACACACTTAACTATGAATCTTTCAAATGATAGACTTTCCAAAAAGAAGATGCATTTTGTTAACTTAGGTTCTTTTATCAACCATTTTAAGACTCATCCACATATTACCTAACTTGGGATATTACATATACCCGTAATCAAATAATGTAATCCATCCCCGGAATCATCTCACTAAGTTGCTGATTGGCTCATCCATGTTTGGCTTGTGATTGTAGTTTTGCTCTAATACATTTGTAACACCCTATCATGCACCAACCCTCATCCACCTACTATTAACTTAGGGTATCATAATCTTTGAGATGCCACTTTTTCCCACGTGTATCCCATTAAAACCTATAAATGTGTAGGATGAGAAATATTCTTTGTGAGGGGTGGCATGGTAAGAAGAATCAATTTCTACCACCCAGTTAACTTTCACACATTTAGTGCTGGTGCATGCACTCACACACTATGAGACAACTACCAAATTATTATCTATGATGACTTTTACTTCTTCCTCCATCTTTCCTTTTACTTTAGCACTATTCTTCAACTATCAAAACTCCTAATTTCAATGACCTCATTTTCTAAACAAAAGCATTACTTATGCTTCTAAGCATTCCCATATATACTCTTACATCTCCCTTTATACTTATTTTTTTTGTTTTATCTCTATCCTTCATGAATGCCTACCTCCCTGTCTCATATATTCTCTAAGAAAGAATGTTGTCATGAAGGCCATTGTTAGAATCCTTCCCAAGGTAGATTTGCTAAGAGATATAAATGGAGTTTTAGAACTTTCATATTCTTCAACAGGATGAATTTATTTTGGAACTTATTTAGATGTGCTACAATAGGGTCTCCATATTCATACTTTAATATGAATAACATTCTTATGGATTGCATATTATTCCAATGATCTTATCTACATGAAGTAAATCTAACTTAGAGCGCACTCTATATATTGTGGCTTCCTCCTTAACATGATGGATAAAATTATCATCTACCCATTGATAAATAAAATCACAAGCTATTCTATCAAGCTTCTTCCACTCCCGTTCTTTCTCTTTCATACTCTCCAGCATCCATACTCCATTTTTAATTTCCTTAATTGATTCTTTTACATAGAGAAGATCTTCAATCTTACTCTTCTATATCCTATAATTTATCATATTCAATATTACCATGACTAGCATGCTATCATGATTGCCACTACAAGCTTTGGTGCTTGTTTTTTGGATGGACCGCCCCTATACTCAACCTCACTAGGTGAATGAAAAGTCCAATTATCTATTATAAATCAAACTAGATAAAGTGTATCAAAAACCACTTAATGAGTTAACCTTGTCAATTCATCCTAATAAGTATAAAATACCTTAATTTAAGGAATTTATAAACCACTCCCATACTTTCGTTAACTCCAAATGAGAAGCTCTCTTAAGAATTTTAAGGCATTCCTTCTCTCTCCCACAAACGTTTGTGCCTTCCTCCTATTTTTAAAAATTATATGGGGATGTCACAAAATGATATGCTCTCCTAAGCATTCTAAGGCAGTCCCTCTAGATAACCTCTTTTTTAGTTCACTATGCCAATTGATCCCATAATTTACTCTTCTTTTGGTTGATAAATGACCCATCTTAGCCGACTGACGCATTATGGTTGGTCGATCCATCTTAACCATTCAATTCACTATGATTAGTTTATCAACTTTGGGTGACCAATGCACTATGGTTAGTTGATCCACCTTGGATAATTGACTAATACACTCTAGTCAATCTATACACCCATTTTGTGTTTGGACATTAGTCCTCAAGATACTTAGATGTCGAGGAACCCAAATAATTATATGTTTATTGTAGGCTCTACATGTCTTCACTACCCCTATACATATTTTTTTATCCCATTCACATCAAATTAATCTCTATATCCATGTAAATAAATCTAAACATTTAGCTTATAACAATTCTTAACACAAAAACCAGACTCATCATATAAATGGTCTACAAGAAAATTAACAAAAGTCATTAATTTCCTATCACTAGCACCATATTCAAGGACTTTAGAATCCCACACAAAAAAAATCACCTCTCTTACCAATGCCTCATGGTAAATTAGAAGTTGCATATCTAAGAAGAGACAAGATAATAACAGCTATTAACCATGCTAGTTTGATATAAGAAGTAGATTTAAATCTTGATTGTCCCTTTCCTTCATGCTCCATTAATGGATCAATATTTAATTTCTTACCATCAATTTTTGTGTATGAAAAAGGTTTCCACGATTGTATATAATTTTGTCTTTTTTCTTCTTATAAATTAGCTCATGTAGTTTCTAAACTTTTGGTTGTTATGAGCTTTTTTACCTTTATGATTGTGAATCTTTCAATGATGGATTGAGGTAGGGTTTGAAGGTTTTGGAAAATAGTTTCATTGATTATAGTATTAATAATGTTGCTAATACTACCAATACTGTTGGATAATAGGTTGGATACTTCTTCATCATGATCATTGGGGAAAATGTCACCTTTATCATATACTCTGGATAGTATTACATGATGTTCATGAAATGTAGTAAAATATTCTCTATTGAGCTTATTGTAGTCAACACTAATTTATTCATCAATATTACTATTGATAGGAATTATTTCATTCTTTACCTCTATTTTCTTCATACTATAAAAAATTAATGTTGTTTGATCCATACTTGAATGAACCATCAATACTGGATGAGGATCCTTGTAATATCCCAAAACCTTAATTTAGGAATTAATAATAAAATACGGATTAATAGGTGAGATCAATTAAATATAACATTTTTAATTAAATAATGTTGTTATAATGGAAGTAATTAGGGTAAAAAAGAGAAAATAATGTAGGAATTAAATTAGTGGAGGTTAGGGTAATTTGCTAACTAAAATGAATTTTAGGCAAATTTAACCAAAAGTCCAAAATGAACATAAAAAGACAATTTAATTATCTATTTTTATTAATTTTATTATTTTTAAAAAATTAAAGAAATCCCAAATACCCTAACCAACTCATTTTTTTTCTTTTTTTCTTTTCCTTTTTCCCTCTTTTTCTTTCCTTTTATTTTTCTTTCTTCTTTTTTCTTCCTTTTCTCTCCTTTCATCGGTCTAGGCCATGTACAAGACTGCACCGTATAGCCCTATGCCATCAACCACCACTAACTGGCAGCCACCTACCCATATTCCCTTGTCCTATTCTCCTCCCTATGCCTATAAAAATCCCAACCCTCACCCTTCTTCTCCTTCTTTTTGCTCTGCCCAAAGAACCCTAAAGCCCTCCTTCGTCTCCTCATCAGACTCAGCTCCAGCCACCGTCGTGTATTGCCGCCATTTAAACATCCACCCAACCTCTTCCCTGTGTTACCCTCTACTAAAGAAGGCCACTCCCCACCCCTTATTTCCCTTACACAGCCCACCCTACTCATCTAAATTGAGCAGCTTGAGCTACCCTTCACACCCTGTTGTTGCCCCATTTGCCACCTTGTGTCGCTTCCTCCGCCACAACCACCACCCCCACTGCCTCTCTCTCAACCCAACAAATGTTTCACTACCTCCCCACATCCTTTCTTCCCTCTTTCTCCCCCTCCTTCCTCCTCCTTCCTTTCCCTCCACCTTTGGCTACTACAGTCATTGCTGCCTTGACATACCACCACCATCACTATAATCCTCCTGGTCCAGGAAGCCTACTACCTTACAACCACCACCTCCCTTTTCCTTTTCCAACCCTAAGTTTAGACTTTTTTAAATCACCACCACTCCTGCCTCTGTTGTTGCCACCCTAGTTACCACCTCCACCCCTGGTTGTACCCTAACCCTTTCTTCTACTTAAGTATAAATTATTTTATATAATTGTTATTATTAATCTTATCATCATCATCATCATCATTACTACTATTAATATTATTATGGTTATTATTACTATTAGAATTATTATTAGTATCTTTTTTTTCAATAAGTAGAATTTATTACTAATCGAAATGGACATTACAACTTAGCATTACAATCAATAGCATCCAGCAGCCCTAGCCAGTTACCATACTTAGCAGAATAAGTATGATTACTAAACATTCTAGATACATGCATAATAATACTTCTCAAAAGAACACCTAAATGTCTAGGTTTATTTTGAAAAATTCTAAGGTTCCTTTCATGCCAAATAGTGGCAATATAAGAAACAAAGAGAGCCCCCAAAATATACTTCTTCTGTGCTACCTACCTAGTTCTTGTAAGTAAAGTCTTGACCTCTTGATCCCAGCCTAAGATAGAATCACTTCTTCCAGCCAACCTCCTAATAGTTCTCCAGATAATAGAAGTAGTAGGGCAAAACAAAAAAAGATGGTCCCTGGTATCATCATGTTGATGGCAGAAAATACATGCTAGATCTATAACTATGTCAATCTCTCTCAGTCTTGTTTTAGCTAACAGTCAATTTCTATAGGCAAGCCAAGCAATAAAGTTTAAACGAGGAATAGAAATAGATCTCCAGACCAAATTTGTCCAAGGAAGCTTGTCCTGTGGTGTTCTAATGTCCTTGTAAGTTGCTTTAATAGAATACTCTGTCTGATTTGCCTCACACCTTATAATAAAGTCCTACACAAGTGGTCTAATGTGCATAATCCTGAGAAAAATCCATGAAGTGTAAGATGATGGGTTAAAGTCCCATACAGTGTCATGTTTGATATACACTGAATGGACCCATTTGACCTATAGGGTATATTTCTTTGCATCAATGTTTTAGAGTAGCTTTCCCAATGCATAACAATTCCACAATTGCAGATTTAACAAACCAAGACCTCCTTCATTTGTTGGGGAACACAGAGAATCCCAAGCTACAAGAGTAGACTTCTTCAGCTATAGCTTTCTAGACCACAGGAAAGTCCTACACAGACTAATAAAACAGTTGAGAACTTTCCTAGGAAGAAGAATGATCTGGCTAAAGTAGAGCTGGACACTAAAAAGCACAGACTTAATGAGTTGCAATCTACCTGCATAAAAGAGGAATAAGGTACTCCAATGCCTTAAACTTGCAGTCATTTTATCTAAGAGTGGATACAGTTGAGTAGTTATTAGCCTTGTAGAGGATAAAGGGAAACCCAGATAGGTGATGGGAAAGATGCTTATAGGAAATCCCAGGTGCTCTAGGATACTTGCTTGTGTGGTTCCATCCACACCCCCAAAAAACATTGAACATTTTTTGGGATTAACCACAAGGCCTAAAGCTGCAGAGTAATCCACAACCTCCTTAAGACAATGAACACTCTACAGATTACCCTTACAAAATAACAAAAGGTCATCTGCAAAATTCAAATTGATAAGTTGCAGACCTCTACATCTTGGGTGATCTTGAAACTTGGGATCAATCTATAATTTCTTCAAGCACCTACTAAAATAATCCATAACCAGCACAAAGAGGTAAGGAGAAAGAGGATCTCCTTGCCTTAAGCCTCTTTTCCCAGGGAAAGGTGCAACCAAAACACCATTGAAAGAGACTGAGTATGAAATAGTAGTAACAAATGCCATAATCAATTTAATGAAATGAGATGGAAGTCCATAAAGGTTAAGGATTTGCTGTAGAAAATTCTAATTAACCATGTCATAAAACTTCTTAAGATCGATCTTAAGCATGCATCTAGGGGAAATGCCCTTTTGAGAATATTTCCTTACTAATTCATGGGCCAACAGAATATTTTTACCAATGCTTCTTCCTTTAATGAAAGCATTTTGAGAGAGATCAATGAGAATAGGTATAATGTGCTGCAACCTTTGAACCATAACCTTTGCAATAATTTTATATAACACATTGCAACATGCTATTGGCCTAAATTCAGTAACCCTATTTGCATTTGGCTATTTTGGAATGAGAGTGAGACAGTTATGTTCAATTTCCTGGGAAGAAAACCTGAAGAGAAAAATTCTCTCACAGCCCAAACCACCTCCTCTGCAATAATAGGCCAACAAGACTTATAGAACCCTGTAGAAAACCCATCAACACCAGGTGCTTTTGTATCTCCCATGGAAAAAATAGCTGCTTTCACTTCCTCTTTAGAAATAGGAGCAGAAAGGCAAGCAAAAGAAGTAGGATGAAGACCTGTGCTGAGAACAGAAGGATCAATAACTCCATCCATAGTAGATCCTGCTCCCAAGAGATCTTTATAATAATTACTAAAATCTTCATGAATATGCTTTGCACCTCTAATCTCATTATTATCAGAGTCTAATAGAAGAACCACATTTTTCCTTTGATGCCTCTCTTTGACCTTGGCATAAAAATATTTATGGTTTGAATTTCCACATGTAAGCTATTGATTTGTTGCTTTTTGTTTGTAAATTAGTTCTTCACAATGAAGTAAATGATAGAAGTTCTTCTCTTTTGCCTTTAGCAACACTCTGATCATGATTACCTGGATTTGTATAGCAATTTTGCTGCAATGTTGTCACTTCCTTTCTAGCTTCCTTAACTCTGTGAGAAATAGAGCCATACTTGTATCCATTGAAAGTTTTGAGTTCCTGCTTTAGCATACTCAACCTCTTGGAAATTTTAATCAAAAAATTTCCTCCAAACTTGAGTCTCCATATGCTATGGACTATAGGTAAGAACTCCTCTAATTCAGTCCAGAATTGGAAGAACTTAAAAGGTTTAGGTCATATCAAATGAGAAATGTTAAGATGAACAATCACAGGGCAATGATCTAAAATTAAAGGGCTTAGAAACTCTACCATAGATTGTGGATGAGAATCAAGCCATTGAAGATTGACAAGAGCTCTATCCAGGTTACAAAACACCTCCTTCTCTCCTTCTCTATGACTAAACTATGTATAATGACAACTCTGACCCTGCAAATCACACAATCTTAACTCTTGACAACAATCTCTAAAATCATGCACATCAGAGCTATTAGGCTTCCTTCCTTGAAATTTTTCTAAATCCTGCAACACCACATTGAAATCACCCACCACCAGCCAAGGAACCTGTCTAGGAGAATTAGTCTTCAACCAATGCCATAGGGCTTTTCATGCGACACAAAAATTAAAAGCATACACAGAAGCCACCCAGAAACTAACATTTGAATGAAAATGAGTGACATGACATAAGATAGCCTGGTCATGCACAGAATAGGAACCTATCATCCATACTGTAGGATTCCATAGAACCTAAATTCTACCATTTAGATGATGAGAATAATTATTGATGGTCTTCCAACCATTCTGAGTTTTATTAAAATATTTGATGAATTTGATTCTTTAACCCTTGTTTTCAATAAACCAAACAAATCCACTTTGTGCGTAGCACAAAATCTTCTAACTTCCTTATGTTTGGAAGTCTTATTTAGTCCCCTTATATTCCAAGCACTAATTATGTCCACCAGGGACAAGGCTAGAAAAAATTCCCCCTTGGTCTAAACTAGATCTATCCTATCTTAGATCAATGTCTACACCACTACAATCATGAGATCCATACTGAGATGCTCTGAATCTAGTAAATCTTAGCTCTGGAAAGGGAGCAAATCTCTGTAAAGTCTTAGTCAACCTTGACTCACTCACGGATAAGTTTTTCCCTCTAGAATCAGAAGAAGAACCAGGACCCTTAGTAGTTCCTAGGCTTGATAAACCATTATTTGAAATTACCAGAGAAACAACATCATTTTTGTGAAGTGGAACATCAGCCACAGTACTCTTTTCACCACCATTGAGATTCTCCTCTATAGATTGCACAGAGACAGTGTGTTAGGTTATTTCCTAAACATGATCAATCATAGCTTGGGCTTTCCCTTTTCTATGATCTCTGACTACTCTCAATTCCCCTTCTTTATCAGGCCCTATATTGCTATCTTGTTTTGCTATCTTGCATCTCCTTTGTTCATGGCCAAAACAGTCACAGAGAGGACAATAGAAAGGATTCCAATCATACTCTATTATTTGTTCAACATCTATTCCCTCAGGATCCATGATCATAAAAGACTCCAAAAGAGGTTTTTTCACATCCACCTCTACCAAAATCCTTGGATAGGAGGCCCTATCCCTGGAGGCAGTTATAGAGTCAATGCAGACTGGATTACCTACTGCACTGGCTAATCTGTTAAGAGAATTCGTGGACCAAAACTCTAAAGGAAGGTTTGGGAATCTAATCCACAAATGCAGAACCTACATCTCATCTGGATTGAATTGCAATCGTTTATACCATCTCTTTAGAACAAAAGGCCTATTGAAAAACATCCAATGCTGGCTAAGCACCCATGAAACCTCCTCCTGTGAAAGAAATTTGAACAGAAAAAACCCAGAAGAGTGTAAGATGACTTGTGGATTCTGAATAGCTATCCATTGTCTCTTGACAAAAGCCTACATTTGAGTAAAAGATGGTGCCTGGCCATACATGAATTCTATCAAAGTAATGGCCTAAATTGCTGCTTCAGAATCAACATCATCCTTATCCAATTTAACCACAACACAACCATTGTCATACATGGGATTCTGAAAAAGTCAGGGGTTGTCCATGGCTAGGAATTCTATTTCCTAGAACTACATCTTGCCAAGATGAATTAGGTGGCGAAGCAGGCTCTAATCTACTCCATACTGATGCCCTAGTATTAATAGTCGAATGGTCGCTAGTAGTAACAAAACCCTTTGCTAGGTTTCCTTCTGTTCCATTAGAAACTTCTGCATGGATATGTCTTGGGGAAGATGCAACAGTACGAGATGATTTCCTCATATCTCCCTCATGATCTATAGGTAAAAGCACGTCAATCAAATCATTCTCCTCTGGTAGGGTTTGGACGCCAACCCCTTCATGCATTGGTTCAGATATCTCAGGCCTGAAGGTTACAGATTTGGTTCCATCCATTGGCACTTCTCGATCCTTGTCCATACCATTCAAACATCCTTGAATCCTATACCCTGGTGATGCACGTTTCTTCTTTGCCATGGTCAAGACTCCCTCAACCCTAGGAGAGAGAAGAGAGCACCAGCTGAAAATTTTTTGATAGAATTTTTTTATTAGGATTTTTATCTTTATTATTAGTATCTTTAATAATACTAACCTTATTATTATTATGACTGTTATTATTATTATCATTACTATTATTAGTCCTTTATTAGTAATTAGTTAGGGGATAATAAAAGAAATAAGAAGGAAGTTAATATTAGTGTTCCACTCTTATAGATGAACCAAACCCTTCCCACAAAGAGGCGTAGGAGTCGTGCTCCAAACCTGGTGTTGATTTACTTAAGGATGTGGCTAAGGCCAAATTGTGTGATGTGTTTATGTGTTTTTGGTTATATGCTTGTATCCTATGTGGTTATAGATTATATGTGTGTAGAGAAGCTTGCTAAGCTTGGAGTTAAGGAAGATGTATATCTGTTATGACATGTGTAATACGGTGATATAACTTGTATTTTGTGTTATGCCTTATGTATTTTTTCCCTATATGACATGCATCCTAGGAGTCCTTAAGCAGTATGATGAGCTTGTGAGGAGATAAAAGATGTAAATAAAGTGGAGTGGTTAAAGGGAAGTGAGAGAGACCTAAGAACATTATGACTTATGGGTGGACACGTAAAATGAGAGGTTAGAATAAATCTGTATGGGAAGTATAAGGATTGCATGGGGTGGTTAGTATAGGGGTAAAATTTACGTGGAAAAATGTGATTTAAGGGTTAATAAAGGTGAGGGAAGAGTATTTTGGGTGATTGGAGGCCATGAGTGAAATACTATGTGGGTTGGTATGAATGTATATAGGGGACTTAACTAGCGTTTGTGAGAAAAATCCTAAGTGGGGAAATTATGTGGAAGAGAGTGTTGGTGGTAGATGATTGTAGTGTGGGTGGATACTGGAAGGGTGTCACATGAAGGGGGAGGAAATGAATCAAGTGGAAAGGAGGATGGTGTGCGTGTGATGAGGGGATAATATAAAAGAAAGGAGAGATACCAGGGTTCGGGATAGCCAACTAGGGTTTTCATAATCACATGTCAAGAATGGAAAGTAAAGTTATGATGTTTGGTGTGGATTGAGTTGAGTGATGGTGCTGGAAGAAAAGAGAGCACGGGTCGTATATGATAGGGAGAGGTTAGGCCACATAGGCCAGGTTAGGGCTTCTGAGGAAAACCCTAGAGGGTGATGGTGAGTTATGCAAATATATAGGAAGTGGGCCTTGATCTACGTACGTAGGAGTTTGGTTTTTTCATGATGAGTATGGGAAAGGTAGGGAAGGAGTCTTAGAGTCCTAGGGCGTATAGAGGTCCCAAGATATGGGACGAGGCTTTTCAAGAGAGCTAGGGTAAAGGGGTAAGAATGGAAATTCTAGTGGGTCATGAATGTTTAGTTAGGGTTGCATGTGGAATAAAATACAAGTAAAGCACTAACTACTTAAAGTAAAAGGCTATCGAGTCGGATCCATGTTATAGTGTTTTCTACTCCACTAGCTATAATAGTGGTCAAGCGTGTTTCGCCCTTGAGTATTTTTTGGTTCACCAGCTATAATAGTGGTTAGGCATGTTTTGACCTGGAGTATATTCTTGTCCATTGACTATAATAGTAGGAGCTCTAAGCTCGATAATCCAAACCTCGTATTATAATAAACCATGGAAAAGACAATAACTACTTATAGTGGAACATCACATAAGCCGCAGCCAAGTTGGGGTAATTTACAGGCAACTGGCTATAATAGTGGTCAAGTGTATTCTACCCTATAGTACATTCCAGTCCACTGGCTATAATAGTAGTCAGATGCATTTGAACTTGGAGTATCATTTTCGGTCCACCAAGTATAATAGTGAGGTCCCCATACTCACGTGGATATTGTAACACCCCCAAATTTCACTCCTGAAAAAAAAAATTTTTGAAAGATTAAAGCGGAAGCTAGGAGCGAATTTGGGAAATGTTACCGCCACATCTAACACAAGATAAATGTCAACCATCTATCTCATGTTAGATGCAAGGCTAAAACCTGTCAAACAATTAAATCCGAATTTTAAAGCATAACAGCGTTACGAGAAATTAAAAGTCAATTACAAAATCCTTGGAAATTTAAATACAATACTTGCAACTTCCAAAGGAGAATACAATTAAACAAACAAATCCCAAAGGATAATTATCCGGATCGCCTACTCACTCAAGTCAAGCCTTCCACCCCAAAACAGTAACCGATCTTAACCTGCACAAGAGGTCTGCTCCCCACCATCGGTGGATCATCACAGGACCCATTCAACCAGTGTAGTATCAGTACGGGTCCAATACTGAGTAAGTTCCACTACTCTATTTTATGGGAGAGACGTAACTATACATCAAGTGCGTACTAAATCATGATACAAAACGTTGATACATTATTACGCATACTCAAACCCACATCACAAGTCCTACCATACCCATATAGTAACATATAAAACATGTGTAACATTGTATTGAAACATATAAGGGTGTTATGACCAAAATGTAAGGTAACTCATTATGCACATAAGCAGCATGGAGTAATACAGATAATAAAAGTCGGCTATGGTCCGGGTAGACTCATTCTTTAGATCTCTGGTAAATATAGTAGATTCACGTCATAATCGTTATGAATCCATGAGAGTGCGGGAACCCCACTATTATAGCCGGTGGATCGGTCACTTATAGGGCAGAACGCACCTAACCACTATTATATGCCGGTGGATCGATCTCCAGGGCAGAACGCTCCTGGCCACTATTATGCTGGTGGATCGGTCTGGCCCCGACTCTCACGGTGTTTCACTGTGATTATAACATATCTTTCCATGATTTGTTTATAAGTCATTTCACACCATAATCTTTGTTAAATCCATTCGAGTACGGGAACCCCACTATTATAGCCGGTGGATCGGTCACTTATAGGGCAGAACGCACCTAACCACTATTATACGCCGGTGGATCGGTCTCCAGGGCACAACGCTTCTGGCCACTATTATGCCGGTGGATCGGTCTGGCCCCGACTCTCATAGTGTTCCACTGTAAGTATATAGTATCTTTCCCGTGATTTAATTACAACATACTGTTTGGTTTGTTGATCTCGGGATCCCCCACTATTATAGCCGGTGGATCGGTCACGTATAGGGCAGAACGCACCTAACCACTATTATATGCCGGTGGATCGGTCTCCAGGGCACCCGGCACCTGGCCACTATTATGCCGGTGGATCGGTCTGGGCCAGGCTCAACAATCTTACTCTTTAAGTAGTTAATGTCTTATTCATGTATTATTAAATAGGGCTCCACCCTTGACATGCATGTCTACTACTCTCTACTTCTTTCCTCCCCAGGGGGCCGTCCCATATCTTGAGACTCATGCGCCCCTTATCACACCCCGACATCCATTCCCTTTTACTCTTATACATAAGGAAATGTAGTAAAGGCACACTCTTCCCGAGAATGTAGGTATCACCCTAACACCACGGTATCGGTCCCGCGTGTCCTCACCCCTCTAGGGCTCCTCCTTGGAAAACCCTACTTTGGGCCTACATGGCCCAACTCTTCCTTACTCATCCTAACTTTACCTTGTTCCTTGTCTCGCATCCCGTCTCTACTAAGAAATTTCCAAACTATATCCCTTTATTTCCCCAACTCCGTAGGCGACCGCCAAACCCTAGTTGACCACGCCAAACCCTAGCACTTTACTTCCTCTCCAAGTAACCTCCCCTCTTTACCCCAAAACCTCTTCTCTCATTTAGAAGCCCATACTCATCCTTCATACAAGTGGACTCTCACTCTCAAACCTATACTCCAAGACTCTCCCAAGCTCTTACTTACAACCCAAGTCAACTTTTCCCACGTAGGGACCATGCCCATGCAAGGTCTATTTCCCCATGCAAACTCCCCGAACTTCCACTTCCCCATTGTTCTTTTAATTATCATTTCATGCTACCCTAAACCCTAGCATGTATGTCCTAGAGGGCCATAACAAGTCACATCATCAACATCAACATCAAACATGGAACATGTCATACACGTATAGTACAAGGCACACACAACATACCTCATGATCCACGCTGCGCTACACAAAACAGGTTATTCATAACACATGCATAATACACATCAACAGGGCATGTTCATCATTCACCCACACATTACATCACACATAGCACAAGGCCATAGCTTCGTCCTTACGAAATACCCATAAGTAGAGGTAAGTAGAGAACTTACCTGGATCCGAAGCTAGCTAAGCAAAATGAGAGGGAGAGGGATCCCTAGCTCGTGGATCCACGAGAAAGCTTTCCTAGATCCGATAGAGATCGAAAACTAAATTAGAAACTATTCTATCAATCAATAATTCACATATTCAAATTAAATAAACACAAACAACACAAATGATTTTTCTTAGAAAACGTGCCCAAAACTTAGAACTTAAAAGCATAGCTTTATTAAGATTTAAGGTTAAAACTAAATCAAAACGGATTAATACAATATCGCTTGGGACATTTCAACTTAATTTGGAAAGCCCGAGAAAGAATAATCGATCATAAGTTAATTTATTAAAAATAACTTATGTATTAGGTTTTATAACTAAATAGGTAACTCAACCATTTACATAACACCAAATTCAGACCGATTAAGTTAAAACATAATTTAAATGATTTAAAACCCAAAGATAGAAATCGATTAGATAAAAGACGCATAGCAAAAATCAATTTTATAAAATCATCCCCGAAGATTAGGGTTTTTAATGCCTAAACAACGAATTAGCCAAATCACTTCGATTACTTCAAATTGATAGTTTTAAAACACAATTAAACTAATTTTAGATAAATCTAGATAATCAATTTCAACAAAACAATCTTCCGATTAATCAATTCCAGATAATCAATCTTCAAAATTAGGGTTTTAAATCCCACGACACAAACTCAGGTAATTCAATTTAATTAATTCAAATTAAGGTATTAGAAGGCAATTAATACCATCTCAACCATTTCTATACATTCAATTTTAGAAAAACAACAATACAAGTAATCGATTTCATAATCTCACTTGAAATTTAGGGTTTTAGGCCCGAAAATACAATTCGTTAAAATTCTATAAATCTAATCAAATTGAATGTTTAGAAATGCAATTAAACACATTTTATAACATATCAAATAATCAATTGCTCAAAACTAGTAAAAGAAACACACAATTTAGCCCAATTAGGGTTTTTGAGCCCGGAACGCAAATCCGATTAATTCTTGCCAAAACATATCAATTGACGGTTTGGAAATGTAATTAAACATATTCTAATGTAATTTATATAGTCAATTGAATAAAATAACCCGATTACCCAAACCAATTTAAACCCGCGGGAGTTTTGACCTAAAAATCCAATTTTGATCAATTATGCACAGTTTTCCCAAATCAACACTTTTATTATAACCTTAAATACATTTTAAATGATATTATAAAATCAATTGACCGAAACGGCTCAATTATACGACCCAATTTCATTACACTCAAAATTTGACCTAGGAATCAAATTCCGATAAAACCTACATAAATTTCTCAAATTGACGGTTCCAAAATGAAATTGGATACATTTTAAAACATATTGTATAATTAATTTGTCCAAAACCGCAAAAACGAATGAATCCGAAAAATTTGGGCATAACCCGGCTAAAAATCTAATTTTTCCAAAATCTCGACATAACCATACAATTAACCTATCCAAATCAATCTTACAGCATATTCATACATAAACAAACAATCAATTTAGCTTTTTATAAGCTAATTCATACCCAATTAGTCAAAACAAGGGTTAGGGTTTTTCGGAAATTATACCAAACGAAAAACCGACAAATCGGGGCAAAGGAAGGCCGGGGAAGCTTCGTCGGAGGCCAATGACTGCTCGTCGGTGATCGCCCGAGCTTTCCGGTGACCGGACGGTAGCGCGAGCTGTGCGGCTCGTTGCTGCTGCGCTCTGCCGCCGCTGCTGCTCCTGCGCGCTGCTGGCGTGGCTGTTGTGCGTGGTTGCTGCTCCTGCGCGCTGCTCGCGGTTGCTGCGGCGGTGGTCGACGGGTGCTGGCGAGGTTGGCCAGAGCGGAGGAGCTGGGTAGAAGGAGGCTGGGGCTGGGGTTTTCTGGGCGCAGAGAACAGGGAGGAGCAACAGAGTCGGGAAAGAGAGTCAGGGAAAAGGAAAAGGAAAAGAGGGGGTCGGGGGCACGGGCTAGGTTTGGGTGCTGTAGTTTTTTTTTTTTTCAAATACAAGCACAATATAGAATAATAAATATTTAAAATTTATTATTGGGAAAATTTTATCGAAAAATTATTTAACGGAAATTATTTCGAACGGATCCGAATGCTTAAAATTAATAAAAAGGCTATATAAAGAATATCGGGAACATTCTTGAAGGAATTTACCAACGAACATAAAAATTTATATTATTTACGGAAATATATTATAAGGCCTCGAAAAATTATTTAAAAGCATATAACAAAATATTTAAGTCAAATTCTAATAAATCGAGATTAATTTAAATAATTTCCGAAATCGGTTTTCCGTAAACCAAAAAGCACAAAACGAAAGAGAATTAATTCCAGAAAGAATTTCATAAATAAACTCCGAAAATCTTTTTAATTTAAAACTTTCCGAAAATATTAACGATTACCGAAAACGAATAAATTTAAAGTCGGAATTATTTTCTACGGATAAAATTATTAAAATAAATTTAACTATTTAAATAGAAATTCTATAATTTAAATAATATATTTCGTTGACGAAATATAACTTCAAAACAAAGTCGTAATCACATGACGAAGATATAATCGAAAACGAATTAAAATATTAAAAACCAAAATACGAGAAAGAATGGAAATATATATTTTTAACCGAAGATCGAAATCATAAGAATATAATAAAATCATTGTCGTGAACGAATTTGTCTAGAATGGTTCGCAACGACAATGATTAATTACATTCAATTATGAATTCAAAATCATCGATAAATTTGCAAAAAGAATCGAAATTAAAATAATTAATTATTTACATCAAATTACGCTAATAAAATCATTAAACTTAATAAATCTGGATTTTAAAAATACGGGGTATTACAGATATAATCTGGAAAATAAGTAGATGAAAATAATAGCATATGTCTTAATAATGTTGTGAACATGAAAGAAATACTGTATACATCATTTGTCTGTTTGCACTTACATGGTTTTAACTATATAGTTACCTTACTCAGTACGAAGCATATAGATCACCCCTTTTACGAGTGTTGCTCATTCCCATGAGTAGTGGCCCCCTGAGTTTGTGCAGGTAGGAGATGAAACCTGTGATGACTTTGACGCATACAATACATTGGGTGGGGCCGAGTGATGGCCTATTGTACTTGTCCTAGGGTTTGAGAGGGTGTTTTCTGGACTTATCTTCACCTGTTTCTTATATCACTATATTTATTATTTTATTTCCCTCATAGGAATGGTATTGTACTCGCTTTTATTTCTATATCATCTACTACATTTGTGAACTCTGTTTTGTCTATAAAATGTTGGATATTTGTGGTTTTACTTACTACTCGAATTCATGCCTTTCAATTTTTTAGACTTGTGGTTGGTACAAGATTGACCGGGGCTTTTTAGACTTCCATCTTAGAACATCTAAATTATAGACTGATCCTATATGTTTGCAATGCTCTATCTAGACCTTCTAATAGTTCAGGCATCTCGACATGAACTCTGCTACCTCTAGCCTCATACAAGGCCACTAGTAAATCTGTGTAAGCTTATTGTATAACTTATCCCCTCCTAGTTGCTCAAAAGAGGAAGTACTGTGACCTTCTTCAAAAATTCAATGCTTCAAATCAATGTAACATAGGGGTATAGACTAATGAACTTTATAGTGAATGATACAATCCTCATGAATTTAAAATCCCTCAGCTCAAATATCTTGTATCTTTTGTTAAATCTTCTCGAGCTTAACATTCTGAGGCTATGCAACCTAGATCTTACTAAACATAGTTCTTATAATTGTTAAAGCACTCATCCAAACCTCCAAATTATCCAGTTGGATGAGCTCTATGCCCATATTACTAAGATCCTCAAGTAAGTGATTAGCCACTATATAAGAAAGTTATGGATTGTGAAATCTTTCTATTGAAGGCATTTGTAATGATGTTATCCTTAACCTTATGGTAGTTTAATTCAATATCATATTCCTTTACCAGCTCTAACTATCTCCTTTACCTCATATTCAACTCCTTCTGAGTGAATATATATTTAAGGCTCATATAGTTGATGAAGAATCTACACTATGTCCCATATAGATAGTGTCTGTAAATCTTCAGCATGAAGATAATTACAGTCAACTCCAAATCATGGGTCAAGTAGTTATCTCCATATTGCTTCAAATAATGAAAAGTGTAAGCCACTGCATTACTATGTTGCATCAGCACACAACCCAATCCCTGCTTTGACACGTGACTATAAACCTCATACATGTATGATCCTGATGGTAAAGTTAAAACCAGTGTTGTAGTTAAATGTTGCAACAACTCTTGAACTAATCCCTCACATGCATCATCCCATTGAAATTTGATAGTATTCTTCATAAGGTTTGTTAAGGAAACTATGAATTTCTAGAATACTAGTGGGTCCCTTCCACACAGATCTATGGCTACACCTTCTACTGACACCACATGTCCTAAAAATGTGACCTTCTAAAGCTAAAACTTATACTTGGAGAGTTTGGCATAAAACTAGTTCTCTCTAAGGTATGATAAAATAATGTGAAAATGAACCTCATACTCCTTTCTACTCTGAGAGTATATCAAAATATCATTTACGAACACCACTACAAACTAATCAAGGAACAAATGAAAGATCCTCATTATCAAATCTATAAATATGGTAGGTGCATTAATGAGCTCAAAAGGAATCATCGTGAACTCTTAGTGCCCAAACCATGTCCTCAAGGATGTCTTCATGTTATTTTCCTCGATGATGCATAACTAATGATAGCTCAACCTCAAGTCAATCTTTAAGAAGATTGTAGCACCCTAAACCTAGTCAAATAGATCATAAATTCCTAAAAGCGAATTTTTGTTCTTCACCATTAACTAGTTTAGTTCCCAATAATTGATACATATATGAAGGCTACCATCATTCTTCTTTAGAAAAAGAATTGGTGTACTCTATGGAGACATTATGGAGGATATACCCATGAGCCACCAAATCCTCCAATTATAACTTTAACTACAACTCTACTAGCTTTAGCTAGTAAGGTGCCTTCAAAATTGGCTTCGCCCCTAATGCTAGCCTGATGGTGAAGTATAAGTCATTCACTAGTAGTGTACTAGGCGTCTCCTCCAAGAACACGTTAGGGAGGTCCCATACATCTAGAAAGCCTCTAATGTTGATAATTTCTTGTTCAACTTCTGAATACTACATAGATATATAAGGTAATTTCTCTACACCAAAAAATACAACATATGGGCATATATGATCTTTGTTATAGGTCTAGGATTGTATCTCCTATGGGAGACCCTAGCACCCTTTTGCCTCCAAAACAATACTCACTCATGTATATCATCTATCACACTTAGTATCTCCCCAACATATAAATCCCAAGGATCATATCAAAGTCCAATAGGTCCATCTCAAATTAGTCCACTAGGAATTCTACCTTGCCTATCTCTAAGGCCATGTCTAAGTAAAGCATTGTATAATTTAGTCTATCTCAAGAAGGTAACACCACAATATATACATACTAGAAGATAGAGATAAAGCAGTATAGCAACAAAATTGCTAAATACAAACCACAAAGATGCACCCAAATCAAATAATACATGTGACAGTAATGAAATAAACCAATCAAATAAAATAAGAGAACATTTGAGAACCAAATTTTTGAAAATAAAACATAATAATCAAAACCAAAGCTCTAAGATGAACTTCTAACACCTCAAAAATTACTATTAAAAATTTTTGTTTTTAGCATAAGTGCAATAACAATAAAATGAGTGTTACAACTATAATCTATATAAGTCTGGCTTACTATATCATCTTTACATTGAATACAAGTAAAATAACTAACACTTAAAACATAATGAAATAGTAAATGATAAGGATTCATAAACATATATAAGAGTTCGAAGAATTACTTCAAGTATAATATTCAAAATATATAAAAGGGATACACTAGAACTAAGAGTACCAAAAGGCATCCAAATCAAAGATATATATATATATATAGGATAACATAACTCTATGTACCAAACCCTAAGGATAGTTTCATTGCGCCTCTCTAGACAAAGCATCATAAGTAGTAATTCAGCGAAGTCATCCAAGGAGTTCTCATTAACCTAAACAAAATTATATGGTTCATCTTCTCATGGGAATGAACAATAAAAATGAAAAATATGTTCATTATGTTATGAATTGAGTAAGGTAACAATACAATTCTATCAAGATTACACATAATACATAAGGTCACATAGAAAAATAAGCATGCATATAAATTAACATAATATGATGCAAGATAAGAATTGATTCCAGAAATCCATTATTAGATGTAATCATAACCCATATTCTCATTTAGGTTGAGTTTAGGGACCCCCAATATTCTTAATCTAGTGAAATAGAATAAAGCACCTCTTAGGAAAAAATTCTTAAGCTACTATTATAATTTGACAGAATAGGCTCCATATCTAGTAGGGTAACACATTCCCAACCACTAATTCTAAAATGGTAAAGCAATCTAAAGTACCACTTAGGGAAAAATACTCCTAAGAAACTATTATCAATTGGTTAAATGGACATAACACCTCAATTCTAATTCACATAATATTTCACTTTAAGTGATTAATGTCTTAGCCATTGTTATTCATCTCAAGATCATTATGTAGACACACATGTAGATATTAAAGACCTATACTCCACCTTAGCATAATTATTTGAAACATGTAAAATGTAACCACATGAATATTAGAGCATCCCCAAGGAAAAAGCTCATATTTTTCGTAAGAAATCCAATTTTATATGATAAGCATAATTTTTTTAAATTACTTATTTTACCACAAAATTTAGCACACGTCCTTAAATAGTATTATTAACAAGATATAAAAAAAATTAATGTCTAACTCCAATGTCTTATACATGTGATAATAGCTTGACTCTAGGGTTACTATTTATAAATTCCTACGAAACCATAATTTCATAAATCATGTGTAAATAATCCCATGAGAGTCATATAACCAAAAATTTTATAAAAATTTCTAAAATTAAAATATTTACAATATATCTAAAAATAGATTTCTAAATCAAATGTTTAGCTATGCCATAATGACGATGTCTCTATGCTTATTATTCCTAATTTATGTTATTTTCTCATTTTATTGGATTTAAATTATTCATAATTAATCCAATTATTACACATAACATATTTAGCATATTTAAAACCAATTATTACATTAAATTACCAAGTATTCCATATGTATCTCATAATGATCAAATTACCCTTAAGGTAGCCAAAATGCCCATATTTTTTTAAGAACCCTACGAATCCCAATATAAATGGTTTTCAACCTCCAACACATATCCTCATGAATATACTTAACCAAATATATATATGAGTAAAACATCATAGGTCAATTTATATAACAATCCATACCAACCTTCTTGACTTGCAAAAGAGAGGTGGAAAAGGAAATAACAAATTTAATATGAGCAATATAACAATGTTGTATCCTTAGTGATGATTATATAGGTGGTGTGGCAATGTTTTTTTTTTTTTTTGAAAAATGAACTAGAAAACCTTGAGTTATTTTAAAATATACAATTTAACCTTTATTTCAAAGGATTCACACTATAACCTTATGTTTATGGGTTCTCACACCATATGACTATTTGTTAGTTTATACTATTAATTATTCTAAAAATTGATCAATAAACTAAAATTAAGTCGATGAAATGACCATAATACCTTACTCATACTTTAATGCTTTCACTCAAACCACGCCAACACCATTTCATCCTCCCGTCTTCATCTCATACTAGCATCACTTAAGCACCTCCGACCTACCATAAACTCTAATCACCCCCGCACCAATTACCATTAACACTAGAACCGACCTTCTCTTTCTTCTCCTCTCCATTGTTCAGCTACCAAACACTACATAATATTAAGGCCACCACCATCTCTACACCATCAATAACATATTCATTGGTCATGGATACATCAATCCTCATCACCACCCTAATTGATGGAGCCTCCTCCACCACCACCCTTTTAACATAGGATTTATACCCCTTTTTCTCTCTTATTCTTTTCCCTCCTCTATGTATCTTTTAGGGAAAACAACACACTTATATAACCACACTTACCAAAGATATAGAAAAATAGATAGAGCCACCAGTGCCTCTAAGATCAATTAATTCAGAAGGTTAATATTCATCATAAACATGGATAAAAAAAAGACATGAGCAATTTAAACTTTCCTTTCTTTTTTACACTCCACCATTACTTTTTTACGTTTGATTATTTTAATAGCTCACAAATAAGAATTGAGGTTCTAGGCTCTAAAATTAGACTTAAAAGGTTGATCTATATGTCCATTGACTTCATTCATTTGGGTTTGAATTCAATAATACTAAAACGAGGTTTTATGTATAGGTTGTTATCTTTATGAATCTATTCAATCTTAATGGTTATCATAAAAATTTGTTGCTTTTGTTCTTTATAGAGAATGTAAACTAATTTACTTTTAGTCTAAATTTGCATGTTTGAAAATTTTATCTTTGTGGTGAAGGTGAGTGGTAGATTGATAAAAGGGAAATTGGAAAGAAATCTGGAATTAGATCAAAGACTAAGAGAAGGATGTAGTAGTGCAGTTTTGAGGTAAGAGTATGGTGAAAGTAATGGTGTAGGTATTAGTGGTGGTAGATGAAGTGCTTGTTGTGGAGATGGTGATTGGAGGCCTTGTGAGTAAGGAAGGTGATGCATGTTATTAATACATGGCATGTGACCTACTTATATAGATTTTTTGAACCAAAAAAAAAAATTCCATGTGTTTTGAGTTATATGCCTTCTTTATTTGAGTTATTTTTTCCTAGATAAGTTTTGTAGGATTGATGATTTTATGGTCAAAAAGAGAAAGGAACCTAATAATACAAGGATTTGGATGACAATGGATCAAAGGAGTTAACCTGCATATTATTCGCAAATCAAATGAACAAAGGAGTAGTTAGTTGACTAGAAGAGCATCAAAATTTAACCTAAATTTATTGCCATGGTGTACAATGTCATCTCATCACTGCTCATTTTAAATTGTAATACTCAATTTGGTATATATAGCTAACATAGTGGGATATTTTCCAACACAACCCGGGTCAACCTATTTTTCTCATGTACTCAATATATTTTTATTATTATAATCTTATAGGTCAATTTAACTTCAAATAAGAACTTTATAAATAGCCATAAATAACAATTTTATGTAAGAAAACCATAAATAGTTTTAATATTGATATTCAAAGTTATTTTCTTCAATTCATGCAATAATTTTCTCTCAAGTTTAGTATTTTATGTAAGATTCAAGCTTTCTATTCAACTTAAGTATGGTCTATTTAATCATTACTATATTGTAATTCTCTTTCACCAATGATATCATTCGTATTCTTTATGAAGTTGAATCAATTGATTGCTTAATTTATAGATTATGTGTTTTATGATACTATGCTTAATTATACCTAATTAATAGATTTTTCACCTTCAATTACCATTAAAGAAGTCAAGTTGACAGCAAGAGCTAATTCTCTATTTTAAGTCAAATAACATAAATAAAATTAAATAGGTTATGAGATTTCTACAATAATATGGAAGGATAGTTAATAAATTAGCCTTTAAGTACCATCCTTTACTTAAATCATTTGACTAGAAATAACTTAAATGATAGTTACTAATAGGACTAAGTATTTCTATATATAATTGGACTAGAAATAACCCAATTTTTTTTTACATAAATTTGAATATATAATATGATCAGATTTAGAAAGTTATGGGTTAAGATATGAATTTTGCAAGATTGGAGGTGTTTAGGTATAACAGGGTCAAAATGGTCATTTTGGATTAATTCTAGAATGTGAGGTTGTGTGTGTATTAGTTGGGTTAAAATATAGTAAGTGTAATTCCTCAATGTTTTATAACCTTAACTACTATGTAATTGGGCTTGTAATCCACTTCAAAATTTTCTACCATGGTTTTCCAAGCCATTTATATTAAGTTTGATCTTTCCAACCCTTAATTCATTTATTTATAGAAAGATTTCATTCTTTTACAAATTCTCTAATTATGTCATTTTCACTCATTTTGGATCATTATAATTTTGTAACTCATTCATAAAAATATTTCCAAGCATATTCATTCATTTTGATAATTTTTCACATCTTTATGAGCATTCTACTGATAATGTATTCACTTGTGGAATTATTTTAGTCCTTTATGAAAAATTATAATTTATGCAATTTTTTATTCTATTTTTTTCTCACTTTTTTTGGCTCATCAAAAAGGTATTCTTATAAAAATATTCTAATATTAGACAATAGTCCTAAGCATTTTCAAGTTCATTCCTTCCTTCTGAATTGTAAAGACATAGAAATTTATGTTCTCTATGATGGATATTTTTTGTTGATTTATCTGTTTAATCAATTTAAACGCCAAATTAATTACAAATTCAAATATTTTAATGTATTTTAATTTCTAAAATTATTCTATATCTATTAGTACACTTTTGGACCCTTCATTGATTGTTTCACCCTTCTACGGAAAAAAAATGATTCTTAAGATTATTCAATTTTTTTTAATTTTCACTTATTTTTCATCTTTTGAACTTCAAACCAACCATGATACACAATATTTTTATATATATGGGTTAATAAAATTATTTCACACCTTCCTATAATTTTTTAATAATTTTTGGGATTCATTTGCTATTTTTTCTTGTATTTTTTAATCTTTCTACCTATCTAATTATCCTAAAAAAAATAAAATACCCCTATCATTATACTAGTTATCATATGACTCTTACATGTTGGGCACTAAGATCTCAAAATTTGGATGCTAGCAATCAACCAAAAACCTTGCCATAATTCAATTTACTAATTCTTGTACAATCTTGCTCTCCCAGTTTTGTATTTTTGTGAGTTTGCAAGAAAGACCCATTCCTCCCATCTAATTCAACTCATTTCTTAGTAGAGGAGGATGTTTGTGGTTGACCAAATCAGTCCTAACCTTGCATATTTCATTTTGATAATCAAAGCATATGTTTTAGCCATTTTCCCTCTCCTTATCTAATTGATTTCATTGCTACGTTACACACCTTATTCTCTTTCTAATTAGCCTCTACCTTTGATGTTTATATTATTTTAAAGCTTGCATTACATACTACAATTACCAACTATTTTCCCTTCTATTATGTAGCTTTATACCCCTCAAATAATCCCTAATTTTTGCTTCCCAAACAACTTGGTTATTGCAACTATCAATCCAAATGATTTTTTTTTTTTGCAAAATGAGTCTCTCCTAAAACCTAGATCCTAGGTTTTTAGCCCCCATTCTTATTGGATTTTGTTCTTTACATGTTATACTTCACCTAAGCACTCATCTTGACTACCAAATCACACCATTTCCCTTTTCTTTTTCCCTTCTTTACTTCTTTGCCAACCATCTTCATTTTTTGTTGATGCTAGTTCTACGTGTGTTGTTGTAGCATTTGTATGGCTTTTCATCTTTCATTTCTCTTCATTGTCCTTCCCTTTAACCTTCCAACACCTTAACCTCTCATTCATTTGTGATTATTGAAGTTTGCTGGTGGTTTCCAAGCCTCCATATCCAATAATACTTCTTTAATCTTACTTATTTCCTTACCATTTCATAACTAAATTTTTATGCTAATATATTTTGTGATAATCATATTTTAGATGATCAAATGGTACAAGGAGAAGATTAGGGGAATTTTGTGCTTAGAGATAATAGGGAATTTTTGTAAGGATGCACTTCTTTAGATTTTGTCACTTGGTTGCTATGTGTCAATTTGTTATAATGCATTAGCATATTTTTGCTCCTAGAAATCATGATTAAGTTTTTTTTTATATGGTGTTATTACATTCTACCATGATATCATATTTTTGGGTGTCATTATATTTTCTAGGTAAATTCTACATTTTTATGCTTTGCTAGGATTTTCTAGAAAAGCATAAGCATGATCATATATTTTGTTTATTTTCTAAGTGTATAGATACATGTAGATCATTATATTAAGTATTATAATGGGTGAATTGAGTTAAAAAGTAGAAGGTTTGGATATGTTAGAGACTTAGCAATTTTTGATCCTAGGGCCTTTTGTGGTGGTTTTTTTTTTGTTTAATGATAATTATATATTTGAGTTTCTATTAATGTGTGGGTCTTTATGTATAAGTTTGGTAAATTATGGAGATTTTTGGAATTTTATAGGTAATTAGTGAATTTTGACCCTAGGGGCATAGTAGTATTTTGTGGAAAATAAATATACCATTATAATCCTTAACATTTTTACATAAATTTTGATATATAATATGGTAGGGTTTGGGTGTGTTTGGGTTAAGTTATAATAATATGAAGTTTTGGGATGTTTAGGTGAATTAGGGGTATTTTGGTTATTATAGATTAAATTTGGAAATTTTTGGATTGTAAGAGTTTGTTTTTGAATTATAAATATTATAAGTATGATTTATGAAGAGTTTGGGTCAATTGTGGGTAATATAAGTATAATAGTAAGAGATATAACTTAATTTCGGGAATAATAACTAAGAGATAGCATCGATATTGAATATATGAAACATGGGAGTTTAGTCTTGATTTATATACATGTTGATCTTAGTGTTATTTTAATTATTTGTGCTAAATTTGGTGAATTAGTGAGACGTGAGGGTCAAGTTATGACCCATTGATGAATGAGGATTTTGTGAGTCATTATGGTTTGTTTTACCTTGATTATGTTTCTTGTTGTGTATGTTATTTTTCTATATGCATCATCATGATATCTAGTGGCTATAACATGTGGAATTAATTGACCATGGTATAATACTAAGTGTTATAATATATACTAATTATTGGAATGAATTAATAAGTAAACGGTATTCATATAATGAGTAATAAGCATTCACCCTTGTACTAAGATAATTATAATAAATGATGAGTTATAAGGGATAAACCCTAATGATTCATTGTTATGTGCCAAGTATAAATAAGGAAGTAATAAGACCACATGAGTTAGGACCTAGCTAAAGCTTTAACCTTTCCTTACTTAAGAGAAAAAAATTAGGAGGAAATATGAGACCCATTAATACCTTCTATAAATAATTCCAAATGAAGGAGCCATAAGATTTTGCAAACCGACCTTCATCATGTACCTTGGAGACGCATTCTTCCTATTATACATTATGATGAGTTTATATGCAAACAAAATGTTATCACCTATTAATATCCCTTTCACAAATTTTTATTGTGAGTTATTAATGAGTTGAGGCAAGAAAGGTTGGAATTAAGCAACAAATACTTTAGAAATTACTTTTTAAAACACATAATATCAAGCTATTAGAAGGAAATCAATTACTTTACTAGGGTTATCACACTTAGGAATCAAAACAAGTATGGTGGGAGAGATAAATCTAGGGGGTGTTTAAGTAAAATATTTCCCTCACAGAATTTTAGAAATTAGTTCCTAAAATATCCTATGAGAATTTGAAAAATCTAGCAGTATAATAATTAAGTATAAGAGCTTTGGTGTACCTAATCAAAAAATAATGCTAACTTGAATTTCTCTAGAAAGGTAGTTTCAAGACTTCTTATTACTAGAGAAGATCCATAACTAGCCCCTATTGTAGAACCCGAAAGCCTAATTTCTCTATACTAGGAATGAGACTACCGAGTAAAATTTTGTAAAGTTTAGCAAATGCCTCCTTCACTAATTTATGATCACTATCCCATGTACCATCAAGGTTATGAAATTTTGTCTCCTTTTACCTAGCTTATCTAACTTTCATGTTAAAAAAAAATTGAGTGTTAGACTCCCTTAATTGGAACCATTTTATGCCTAATTTTTTTATTTATAAAAGCTCTCCTCACATAGGTTATAATGTTTAAACAACTTGATACACCCTTTTTCCTCTTGCTGGAGTGCAATATTAGATGGGTTCATACTAAGTTGTTGATGGACATCATCAGGTCTTGCTGAAGTGCATTATTAGATTTTTTTTTTGTTAGCAACCTTAGTGGAAATGCTTCCAAAACTTGGCATTGTTAAGCTACTTTAGTTGATGCCTAAGGTGATACAAAACATTCTTTGTTTTCATAAAACTAGATTTAGCATGTTACTTTTGCCAAATTCTACCAATATAATTTTGAAGCTATCATCATATGTCCACATATCAAAGAATTTAAACTGGATTTTAACTTATGGTCTTGGCTAGTTTAAATTGACTATGGTTGGACTATGATTTGAGAAAAAGGTAGATTGGAAATCAATTGTTGAGATTGATAATTTATCTAATCATTGAACATTACCCAATACATGATAAAGATTGCACATTATTCAATTCTCCCCTATTATTATGTTGCTCCATGTAAAGTTACTTCAAGTGTGGTGTAAGTCCTCTACCATTAAATTTTATATGCATGCCTTAAACTCCTCCACAGACCCCACATTTATGGTTACACCTTGAAAATTTTCTTTACTGTGTAAGACTACATTGAAGTTACCTAAAATAATCCAATGGGAATCTTATCTTGTTGTGGATTCCAACCAATGCCATAGATATGCTCTATCACTTCCATAGTTTTGAGAATAAATAAAGGAAGCAGTGAGCCTGATATTCTTGCTAACAAAATTGATTCTAACCTGGAGACCTTGTGCATGTGCACTAATTAACTCATTTTTCCATCTATTAGGCTCCCACAAACACCAAGGCCTTCCATTAGGATGATGGGAGTAATTATTTAGAATAATTAAATGGGTACCTAGATTCTTTTGAATAGAATTAAATTTAGGTGCCTTTATTTTTATTTCAACTATACCCATTATTGAGACATTATTTACATGTATCCATTTCCTTAAAGCTTGCTTTTTTTAAGGCTTATTAAGACCTCTAACATTCCAAACATGAATCATATGTTAATAAAGAAAAAGGGAGGTTGTAAATAGCTCTATGTTTTCCTCTTTCTTCCACAAGTCCAGAATCAATAGCTAATGGGGAGACCCTATAAGTGCTGAGTACACTAATATGTTTAAATTCATTATAAAAGTGATCATTATTATCTCTAAGTGGTTGTGATTGTTTTGATGTTACCATTTGAACTTTGTGTTGTCGTTTAGGCTTCCAAACAGGGCTTACTAAAGTGATGATGGCTCAAAGGCCTAGTGGAAGGCATTTGATTCATCAAATGTGGTATGCAAGTGCCCCGTTATAGTTGCTAACCTCAAATAAGGATTGTTTTTGCACTTATTTCAAAGGCTTGGGGTGGAGGACCTCATTCAGGATAAGCCCTAGAGCTATATCCAATAGAATCACAATAGTTACAATAGGAAGGTCTCCATTCATACAATATTGATTGAGTTAGAAGATTTCCATCAGGGTCTTCTATGTTATTGGATTTAACAAACTTTTTGGTGACATCAATAACAATCAAAGCTCTAGCATATGATATTGTTTCCCCGTAGCTAGTAAAGCTACGGGAATCAAGTCCTTACCACAACTCTTGTGATGTAAAGAATCAAGTCCACATCTTAGTAATCCAAAGGAAGGCTAGGGAATTTGATCTATAGGGGCATAAATTGAAAAAAAAAATCCACATATTAAAATTGTTTATGTTAGTGTTTGAGGATAAAAAGGTGTAGTCATGAAGGTCTAGTTTGGGCATTGTAAAACCCAATCTCGGTGATCATCTAAAGAGAACTCAAATACCATAAATCCATCATCGTGCATCTAGATCTTGGGATTTTGTACCTTATTCCATTAAATATGAATGGAGGAAGTGATTTTCCCTAAACTAGGTTTATATCTAATGATATACCTAATAAGATTACCCTACCAAAGTTTACAATTATCTCCCACAGTTATATTTTGAATTGAATCTTTTCATTGATATCTAATAAGGATAGGAGACTTAATTAAGGGATGTAGACAATAGCATAGATCAGTTTTCAAGGATAACCTATTTCCATGATTAATGGTGGTCCATTTAATTAGGAATCACATCTAATTAATTTAAATTTAAATTGCAAACATGGGTCTCAGTAGTCCATGTGCATGATTATAGTTCTCATATAAAATATCCAAGGAAGAGCTAAAAAAAAGAGTCCATGTAGAGTGATCCTCCTTAGGATTAGTTAAAGATGAGCTAATAATTAGATTGCATCAATAGGGATCCTAATTGGAGTCGTTTTGTACAAATGATCCTCTTCTTGTTTCTCTTGTGATAATTTCTCCATACTTTGAGGAGAAGTGTTGGTTGTAAAACCATCATTACCTTTTCCAGATCCTTCCTTGGTGAGGCATTCTCCCTAGAAAACACATATCTCCTTGTTTTGGCCATAAGAGGATAGAGGAGAGAGCTTTAATGAATTATTTTTCTTTGATCAAGATCATTATATGTTATTGATTTGTTCTATTGAATGTATATATTTTCTTTGTTATGGTAGGTGATATATGTATTTAAAATTAATTTTAAGTTTAAATTTCCAACATATATTTACTAGAAACTTTATTTTGAATTTTATTAAATATTGTATAAATTACTTTAAAATTTAAAAATCACCTATCAATTATTTTTCCTACCTCAACCCCGATTTTTCATTCATCTCCCTTGAGCCATTTTTTATGTATGTACATTAATATCTTTTAATTAAATTTTCATAAAAGAGTAAAGATATCTAACTTGTTCCCTAAAAAAATAGTAGGATAATATGTCATATACTCACGTAACTGAATTAAAACAACCAATGAAAAATGATCTTGTTACTTTTTATAGGTAGAGGGATTGATATGAGTCTTCCTAGCAAACATAGATCTCCTTGTTTTCGCCATAGGGGGAGAGAGGAGAAAGCTTCAAAGATTTATTTTTCTTTAATCAAGATCAATATATGCTATTGATTTGTTCTATTCAGTGGATATATTTTCTTTGTTATGTTAGGTGATATATGTGTTTTATATTAATTTTAATTAAGCTTCCCTAACAAATGATTTAAATTTCCAACATATGTATACTAGAACTTAATTTCCAATTTTATCAAATGTTGCATAATTACTTTAAAATTTAAAAATCACCTATCAATTCCTCAACCCCATTTTTTCATTCATCTTCCTTAAGCCATTTTTTGTATGTACATTAACATTGTTTAATTTAATTATCATATAAAAAGTAACCATATCTAACTTTTCTTAAAAAATAATAATATGGCATATACTCATGTAACTAAAAATAAAATGACGAATGAAAAACAATCTCGTTACTCTTCATAGGTAGAGGGATTGTTATATAAGTCTGCCTAGCAAACACGTATCTCCTTATTTTGTGAAAATTTAGATCCCTTCTACTATGAAGCACTCTTCCTAGCAAACATAGCCCTCCTTGTTTTTGCCATAAGAGGACAGAGAAGAGAGCTTCAAAGAGTTCCTTTTTTTTTTCATCAAGATCACTCTATGTTATTGACTTGTTCTATTCGATGGATATATTTTCTTTGTTATGTTAGGTGATGTATGTGTATTTTAATTAAGTTTCCCTAACAAATGTATTAAATTTCTACCATATATTTGCTGGAAACTTAATTTCCAATTTTATCAAATATTATATAAATTAATTTAAAATTTAAAAATCACCCATAAATTATTTTCCCTACCTCAACCCTAGTTTTTCATTCATCTCCCTTGTGCCATTTTTTTGGTATGTACATTAATATCTTTTAATTGAATTGTCATAAAAAAACAAATGAAATGATATCTAACTTTCCTCAAAAAAAAAAAATAATAATAATATGGCATATACTCAAGTAACTAAAATAAAATGATAGCTGAAAAATAATCTCTCTAGAGGGATTGATATATGAGTCTTGTCAAATATGTGCGTGCGCACGCGCGCGTGTGGAGCACTAGTGTAACACCCTAATTCCACATTAACTACCTGTAGTTAGTTGGAATATTTTTAAAATTAATAATTGATCATATAAATTAATGCGATTCTTTTTTACTCATATCCTTTCAAGAAAAATTTTTAAGAAGTCTTTTCAAATCAAATACGCCTCACTATAATTTTTTTTAATGATTAACTTCCTAAGAAGAAAGAATGCATTGTAGGTATATATAGTTTTATCAATTATTTTAAGCCGCTACTGTCACCACTAATTTGGGATGTTACATCTAGTTAATCATTAAATGGATTTACATATAGTTTTGAAAATCCATTAAGCTAGTTATAACTAAAATTATGCTCATTGGTTATTTTTATTTTTAATTTTATTTTGATTTAGACAAAATGATTATCCTAGTTCCAACATGATTGAAAATTTTTAGACATTTCAAGCAAGAAACTACGTCTAGTCCAAGACTCCAACTATGATACATTTTCCCCATAATAGTCAATTGATAATCGACATGTTTAGCATGTAGTTAGGGATTTACATCCACATTGTTATATCGAAATCCTAACTTGGGTCACACTTCTATCACCAATAAGTGTAACGTAGCGTTGGACTTTGTTTCTAGAGTGATACACAACAACAATAACAACAATTATTCCAACCATTTATTAAATACATCAAATCTAATTGACACTTCTTATGGTTATCACAAATTATTGATATACTCATTTCAATGTCAAGTAATTAAAGAAGTGAGTCGCATCGATAGGACATTGGTACACATTTTAGGTTACGGTACTGGATATTTATATGAAAATAGTGGATACTATTGCAAAATAATAATAATAATAATCATCTCACTATTATAAAATGAGGAAAAGGAGGAAATTCCATATAATATCACTTTAACTTCATTTCGTTTAACTACTAAATTTGTATTTTTTTTTTTACCGTGGCTTGATCCTTTTCCTATTAACCCAATATTCTTTAATTAGACTGTAGTATCGCATGCAGTTTAGGATGATTCGAATATGTAGGGTATCTAAGTTATCCACATTAATCTTTGGTTTAACCGCTGAACCAAGATGTTAGCGATGAATTTCATCTTTCATTATCAATCGACACTATATATGGCTTGCTCTGTAAGAGATTTTTGGTCCAAACAGCAGTTCTTCATATTTCGTAAGTGTTGATTTCAATAGGTTTATTTTTTAATAAAGTAAAATATGTAGCTGACCGTGGCGATCAACAACTAATTAACAACCAACATTTTTTCAAGCCTATATATCCAGAAAATAGTTCTTCATATTTCATATGTACTGATTTCAGTAGATTTAAAAAAAAAAAAAATAAAATAAAACATACGGATATCATCTATGTGTGTGTGTTTGTGTGTGGTATATACACCCTTACTTGATACACCCAATCGCGTCGATTATCATGTACGTATATTAGTCTTATATGTACGTATATTATACAAGCCCGGCCTTAACTAGGCCTGGATCGTAGGTCACTAAAATAATTTGAAACCCCTTATTAACCTACATTTATATGCATATATATAAAAATAAATGTTAATGTTAATTAGCACTTTATTGCTGGGTTGGATGGTTAATGCGCAGATAATGTGCTTACTTGTTGAGAGTGCACTCGATTAATTGGGAGATGCACGCCTTTTTTTCTTAGATTGCATGGCACTAGGGCGAGCCGTATGGGATGAAATCCAAATTTGTGACCCGAAGTTTAGTTATTTGATGTTGCAAAATGAATTCAGCTCATGCAACTACTCTCTATTTGTTTTTCTTATTTTTTTAAAAAAAAACTACATTTATATTTGAAGTAATAATGGTGTTTGTTAATGCATCTAATCTAAAATAAGTTTCTGTATATTAAAAATTTTGGACAATCTTTATTTTAATAAAATATATTCTTATAATATTTTTTTAATTGTTTATAGACTTGATTTTAAAAATATATATTAAAAAGTAATTATTATTCATAATAAAAATAAAAAATAATCATAATCATAATTATTAATTATTAATATTAATTATTCATTATTAACATTATAATATTCATAATAATTAATAATTAATATTAATATTGTCCTTACAATTGATATTAATCATAATAATGAATAATTAATATTAATAATCATAATTATTAATAGCTAACAAACAATAATATTCAAAATAATGTTGATAATGAATAATGAATAGTATTAATCATTAATAATTTTAATAATATATAATTAATATCAACTAAAAATATTAATAATGAATAATTAATAAAAACTAATAATGATTAATTAATCGTTATTAATATTAATAAATAAAATTAATAATAATTTATAACTTATAATTAAGAATAATATTAATAATGAATAATACTAGTTAATAATTAAGAATTAATAACAACATTAATTAATATTATTTTTGATAATAATAAGGAATAATGAATATCAAAAATAAATAATTATTATTATTTATTATTAATAATAAACATTATTTATTAATATCAATACTAACTAATAATTAATATTAATGTTATTATAAGTAATAAATAATAACATTATTTATTAATTATTATTACTATTATTAAAAATAATATATAAATAATAAATTACCATTATTAACTAATATTAATGCCTAATAACATTAAATAATAATGATAATATTAATATTAGTGGTGGGTGAGTATGTATAATAAGTGTATTAGTGTATGATAGTTTAAATATTTTATAAAAAAAAAATCTACTCATGATGTAATAATATGGTAAATAATATAAATAATGATGTTCTATAAATAATCTAAAAAAAAATGGCATAAAACACATCTAAAACAATAATATAGATAATGAAGGGATAAAAAAACACTCACATAATTATTTAATTGTCAAATGCATTTAAAACTTTTAAAATGACATATACTAGAAGTAGCCAAAATTCTTTTTCCACTACTAAATAATTTAATGCGTGTCCATTGTCCACTAATACAACTAAATAAATAACATAACCCACTACCATTTTTTGAGTCCTTTGTGTCCATTTATAAAGCTAAATAAATAACAAAACCAACTACTATTTTTATAGTAGTTAAACCAAATACTATTTTTATACTAGCTATTAAGAGCCTAATATGTTCTCTATCTTTAAACTAATAAAACACCATTTTATTATCAACTAATAATTTTTTTATATTTATTAAATAAAAACTCAACACACAATAATAATTTATCACCTTAAAATAAACCCTCAACAAATCTAAAAAAAAACTCAGAATAAACCATAACACCTAAACAAATATAAAAATCCTTGAATAAAATAATAAAGCCTAATCCCTAAATATATCTAAAAAAACCTTAAATGAATATAATAAACCCTAAATGAATCTAAAAAAACTAAAATAATGGAATAAACCTGATATATGGGATTTATATGTTATTTTCGTAAGTAAAATTATCATTTATTCCTCATTATTTTTATAAGATTTAATCTTTCCTTAAGTCTTTCACTTTTGGATATATTTTGTAGGAAAAGATAAGCATGAAGAAATTTAAAGGAGAAATCGATGGAAAGAGGAAATGAAGCAACTAACACATCAAGAGATATGGAATCAATGGAAGAAAAGACCAGAAATAAAAAATATATATTAAAGGGAAGGTTGTGTAGGAAGTTCATAAAGAGATAATAAAGGAATGAGAAACACGGTACCCCCGTGTTTCATAAACACGACCCGTGTCTTTCTATCATCATACATAATCTCAGTTTTTAAAATTCAACATTTGGCAAAGAATTCAAGGAAAACCACGGAGGTCCCATGTTTCCCAACACAAACCGTGTTTTTCTTAAATTTTGTAATTGTTCGTGCGAATTTTTCCTTGATATATTTCTGAAGTTTTAAACATTCAAGAAGCGGTTCTAAGGAGTTCGACAGTTGGATTTTTTCTTTTTCTCTATATTCTCTAGATACCACATGTAATTCATAATTTCAATTCTCTTTCTCTCCATTGTATTCAAGTGAATAATCAACACTCTACAATTCAAGTCGATAAGTTCTTCTTTATTCCTCTCTTAATTGCAAGTTTTAATTTTTGATTGAATGCAAATAAATTCCCTTTATGCATTATTATTTCTCTTACTTTTAGTGTTTCATTGTTAATTTATTCGTAATCATTGATGTTAATTATAGATTACTACATTTAATTGTATGTTATTACTATTATGAAGCTAGTAGCATAGATAGTATGGGGTAGGAGAATTTGATGATGGAATTAGGGTTTCACATATGATAATGTAATTTGAATTTATGATTCTAAATGAAATTTAATTGAATTAATAGACAGAATTAAATGATCTCACATCATAGGTTAAGAAGTTAAACTAATTAAATAGATCATTTATTTAGTTTAAATCTTAATCAATGCTAGGATAAAAAAAATTAACATATAATTGTTAATTAACATTTCCAAAGCAGCAAAAGTTTAATTATTAATCTTTTCTATTAATTCATATGATTGCATGATTTGAGCTTATGTGATTATGGTTATAGTTGACTACTTTCCATTCGCAATGCTGCCATTAATTGAATCTAGCGTTCTTAACCTAGGTTATTAATTAGTTAGGGATAAATAGAGAGCTTATTCAATTTATTAGAATTAAGAGAAAGCAAAGAGATAAATTATTATGAGTTTTTAAAATTCAATGTTAAATCATTTGGAATAATTATTTTCTCCATGATTATTTGATATCCTAATACTATAATCAATACCTTCTTATCCTTAAGTGATAGAAATAAATGTTATTACATAACTGGGGTTTTAACATTGATTACAGAAATATTGATTATATACCATTCCTTGTGGGTTCAACTCCTTCTTGCCATCTACTATGTATTTAGAAATTAGGATTTATTTATTAAATTTATTGTGCACACGACAGCACATCAAATTTTTGGCATTGTTGCCCAGGAATGACAATTATAATTTTTATTTCTGTTTTTGATGTTATTTCTATATATAGTAATGTGTTTGCATAAATGTGTCATGTTTTCTAACCATGTGAGCTTGTGTTTGTTTGTTTGGTTCATGTCTAGATAAGAAGTGATAGATTTGATTTATCCATTCATTGGGTAAGTAAAATAATGGGACTAAATCTTTTTACAAAGGCTATTTTTAAATTGTAATAACTTATTTGATCACCATCTTCCAAAACCTTAAAAACAAAAATTGAGATTGTGATAGTGGTGAAGGAAAGAAAGAATGGTTACGAATCAATCCATGCATTGATTATGAATAAGATGGAATGAAATTTAAAATTGGTGGATATAACATTGCGAGCGCTTAAGCCTAATCTTTTGATACATTGTTCATCAAAAATATATTTTCCTTTTGTGTGTGTTCTCCAATGATATGTGAAACTAGAACTTACCATTAATTCTCTTTAATACTGCATAAAACTTTAGGATATTTGAAAGTGATAAAGGCACTCTTCTTTCTTTGTTAGCTACAAGACCAAATAGCTTGCCTCGAAAATTGTTATCCATTACATAAACCCTTTGAGCCTGAAGCCCTATTCTATTGATCTAACCTTCATTAAAAACTAATCTCCATATGCATTTTCCTTCCTTGGTTTATTACTAGTGGAGCAAAAGATTTTCAAGGAGAACTTTTGTTTTGTTAATAAGGTGAAATCTAAGTATGGGGGTGTGGATATCATAAAAACAATGGAGGAAGTAGCTAAGCATTTTTCTTCTTAAAAAAAAAAAGAAGAAGAAGAAGAAGAAGAGAATAAAATTTCATGTCTTTTAATGTTATTTGGGTGAATGGAAGGGTGTGAAATTATAATTATTTTTTTGAAAAAAAAGGGGAAGTGAAGTAAAGGAGAAGAGGAGGAATTGTGATTTAAATGAAAGAAAGAAATTACTTCTCTAGTTGGTAGAGTCTAGCTACAATCCTAAAATTCTATCCCACCTTAGAACCTTAGCCCTATTACAACCAAATTTAAGACCTTTTGATTCTTATATACTTTAGTTCTCTTGAGCGGTAGTGAATTGAGAGTAATGGCAAACATATGGGTGATCATAATCATTTGGAGAAAATTTGAGAGTAAACACATTTTACCCTAGATACATAAGAGTGGTCATTTATGCATACTAAAAAAAAGAATCTACCAATTTAAGTTTCATTAATCTTAATCTGACTTTGTGTGGTGAGATACTAACTATACTAATTATCTCTCCCTAACAACTTGAGCATTTGATACAACTGTTTATTGCGTATGTTAGATGTGTGATCCAAATCATTTTCAAAGTTTCTCTCTTGTGATTTATAAATGCTTTAAGTCCTAGTGTATTGTTAAACTCCGTGAATGACTAAATCCAATCTTACAATTCTTTTAGTTCAGAACTTGTCTCACTTGTAATCCTTGAAGTTTCTTTTGTGCATGACATAATGTTGCTTGAGGACAAGTAACAATTTAAGCACGGGGGTATTTGATATATGGGATTTATATGTTATTTCCTTAAGTAAAAATGTCATTTATTCCTCATTATTTTTATAAGATTTAATCTTTTTTTAAGTTTTTCTTTTTTGGATAGATTTTGCAGGAAAATATAAACATGAAGAAATTCAAAGGAGAAATCAATGGAAAGAGGAAATGAAGCAAAGAACACATCAAGAGATATAGAATCAATGGAAGAAAAGACCAGAAATGAAGAATATATATCAAAGGGAAGCTTGTGTAGAAATTTCATAAAGAGATAATGAAGGAACAAGAAACATGATGCCCCCATGTTTCATAAATACGGCTCATGTTTTTCTGTCAGCACACAAAATCTTGGTTTTCAAAATTCAGCATTTGGTAGAGAAATCAATAAAAAAATACAGAGGTCCTATGTTTCCCAACATGGACCATATTTTTCTTAAATTCTATAACTGTTCACACGAATTTTTCCTTGATATATTTCTGAAGTTCTAAACATTCGAGAGGCGGCTCTGGGGAGTTCGAGAGTTGGATTCTCTCTTTTTCTCTATATTCTCTAGATACCACATGTAATTCATAATTACAATTCTCTTTCTCTCCATTATATTCAAGTGAACAATTAACACTCTACAATTCAAGTAGATAAGTTCTTCTCTATTCCTCTCTTAATTGTAAGTTTTGATTGAATGCAAATAATTTCCCTTTAATGCATTATTATTTCTCTTACTTGTAGTGTTTCATTGTTAATTATTCGTAATCATTGATGTTACTTATTGATTACTGCATTTAATTGCATGTTAATGCAATTATGAAGATAGTAGCATAGATAGTATAGGGTAGGAGGATTTAATGATGGAATTAAGGTTTCACATATGACAACATAAATTGAATTTATGATTCTAAATGAAATTTAATTGAATTAATAGATGGAATTGAATGATCTTGCATCATAGGTTAAGAATTTAAATTAATTAGATTGATCACCTATTTAGTTTATATTTTAATCAATGTTAGGATAAGAGAATTAATATGTAGTTATTAATTAACATTTCCAAAGTAGCAAAAGGTTAATTATTAATCTTGTCTATTAATTCGTACAATTACATGATCCAAGCTTATGTGATTATAGTTGTAGTTGACTGCTTTCCATTCGTAATGCTGCCATTAATTGAATCTAGCATTCTTAACCTAGGTTATTAATTAGTTAGGGATAAATTGAGAGCTTATTCAATTCATTAAAATTAAGAGAAAGCAAATAGATGAATTATCATGAGTTCCTAAAAGTCAACGTTGAATCATTTAGAGTCATTATTTTCTCCATAATTATTTGATATCCTAATACCATAATCAATACCTTCCTATCCTTATTCATTAATTAGTGAGTAAATTGTTTTTATTATTTATCCATAGTATAGAACTTAGTGATAGAAATAAATGTTATTACATAACAAGGGGTTTAACATTGATTTTAGAAATATTGATTATATATCATTCCTTGTGGGTTCGACTCCTTCTTGTTATATACTATGTATTTAAAAATTAGGATTTATTTATTAAATTTATTGTGCACATGAAAACCCTAGACAAGTAAAAAGAACTAAAATAAATTAAATAAACCCTAAAACCCAAATAAAGCTAAATAATAAAAAAATGGAATAAACCTAAACTTTCAATAAATATAAAAAACCTAAAATAAATTTAACAGCCCCCAAACCCTAACCCGTAACCCCTAACTCTAAGCCTTAAACCCTAATGAGTAAACCCTAAACCATAACCATTAACCCCCAACCCTAAACCCTAAACTCTAAATCCTAAACATAAACTATAAACTCTAAACCATAAATCATAAACACTAAACCCAAAACCATAAACCATAGGCACAAGCCCTAAACCATACACACTAATCCTTATACCCTAACACTAAACCCTAAACCCAAAACCTTTACCCCTACACTTTAAACCAAAAACCATAAACCATAAACCCTAAACATTAAACCGTAAGTATATTGAAAAATCTAAAAAAAAAGGAATAAACCTTAACCAAATATAAAAATCCTAAAATAAATAATATAAATCATAAAACATAAACCTTAAGCCCTAAATAATTCTATAAATATAAAATAAATGGACTAAACCCTAAGCCCTTATGAAAACCTAAAATAAATGGTATAAAACCTAAACCCTAAGCCCTAAATAAATCTAAAAAAATATAAATGGAATAAATACTAAACAATCAATAAATATAAAAGTATATAAAATAAATGGATAAACCCTAAATCCTAAAAAATATACACAGCCTAAAACAACTAAAACCTGCACAAAACTAAAAATCATAAAATGAATGGAATGTACCCTAAACCCTAAACAAATTTCAAAATGCTAAAATAAGTGAAATAAATCTCGAACCCTAAATTAATTTAATATATAAATCCTAAACTCATAAATCTAAAGAGCTACATTCTTATAATAGAAAATCAAAATATAATAATAGAAATCTCATATTAGAAGAAAAAAAAAACAACTATAAAACAACTATTGGGAATCAAACATTGAAATTAGAGTACTGAGGACAAAGAAGACATTCACAACCATTGGGATACAATGTAGGTTTTATTTTTATTAACTAATTTTAGTATAAGAGCGTTTCAACGATTAGGAGAAAGCAATTACATATGGCCCTACATAAATTTGAAACTTGTTTATGATGAAAATGATGAGAATAACTTTAACTGCCTCTCAAAGCCTCTATTATCTACTCTTATGCAATCCAAATCTCATTTATAACATTGTCTAACTAAAATACCCTAAATGAAATATGCCCTCTGCATCTTCTTCTTTCCTTTCTTCTTTATCCATCTCTCTATCTTGATAATTCATCCAAAGGTTGAAATGTCTCTCAAGTGTTCCTATGTTTGTATACTAACACTACAATGATATTAAACTACAACCAAAGTCATCGTTATAAATTAAGCTATTATAATGACATGTCATCATTAATGAAGAATTTAACGGTTGGAAAAAGTGAGGACATAGCGACAAACAATAATTAATTTTATTTATCTAGTGAATTCTTGAAATTAATTTTAGGAAAAAAAATCAATTAAGTTCCCTGAAAAAAAAACTTAACAATGACTCATCGACGTAGTAGAGGGGGGTTGTCATTGTAGGGTATAGCCAAAAGTTTCCACAGCAAATTTCCCTCTTGATAAACTTTGTGGAAAAGTTGGAGTGTGAAAAATGTTGGGAGATTATATTGCAGTGATGCATTGCTCCAATAGGGGGAGGGTCACTACAATAGACCCCTTTAAAATGGCATTGTTCCCTTTAATGAGGGTCTCTTACATCAATCTCTTGGTCTACTGTAACAACAAAGGTCATTGTAATAAGGGTTATCTATATAAAACTAACAACCCTACCTATGCCTATAATTCTCTAGTCATAACTTTCTCTCCTCTGGTATTCTCTCCTCACCGCTCAAAGATAGGTGTTAAATTGATAATATTTGGCTTTAATTTTTTTTTTGTTATGTCTTGCTAATATCTCATCTATTATTGTTATTATTCAATTTTTTATTTGTGTCCTTACACCACCACCTCCTCAATATCTCAATAGATTTATGTGTTTCCACTAGAGTCAGCTGCCAAATATGTCTCCACGCACCACCACCTACTTCATATCTCAATTTAGTCTTCATTTTTTTACTTCATTTTATTTTATTTTATTTTAATTATTAGTTTATTAATATAATAATTTTTTGCTTAATTGTTGGTTGGATTGTAGATTCCTGGAATTTTGCTATATAAAGTGTGTCGCCCCTCTATAGTTACCGCCACTAGTTGTATGATTTTTTTCTTATTATATTCTTAAGAATTATACATATATATGACATATCGAGTGAGGACCACGCTTTACGGTGAAAACTAAAAACCATATAGTTTCCTGAGATATTTACAGTAATTTTCACCGCCTACTATAGGTAGTTTTTAATTTAAAACATAAATATTTAATATTTATAAAAATGCCACCATATTTTTTTCTAAAACTCAAATACTATAGTTTCTTAATAGACTTACACTAGTTTCTTCCACCTAGTAGACTAGTTTTCACCACCTATTATGTGTAGTTTCCTGTCCTAAAATAGAAATAACTAACATTTACAAAAAAATGCCACTATTTTTTCTAACACTTAAATACTATAGTTTCCTAAGAGACTTATAGTAGTTTCTTTCATCTATTTAAAGTAGTTTCCTAAGCCGAAATATAAACACATAATATTTACAAAAATGCTGCCATCTTTTTTTTTTCCTAACACTCAAATAATATTGTTTCATGAAAGACTTATAATAGTTTTCTCTACCTACTATGAGTAGTTTTTACCACCTACTATGGGTAGTTTCTTCAACTGAGAGTACTAATTTTCAGTTCTCACTAAGAGAGCTAGTTCTCATTGGACATTCCCCCTATACACATACACACACTCTCTCTCTCTCTTTCTCCCTCCCTCCCTCCCTCCCTCCCTCCCTCCCTCTCTCTCCCTCTCTCTCCCTCTCTCTCACACACACACACGTCCTAATCATATATATCACAACCCAAACACACAATAGCCACCATCAACATTTATATAATACTGAGCAATAACATATATATATATATATATATATATATATATACATATAATGATTAATTAGTTTTATATTGTGAGCATGTTATTATGTTAGGTTTTTCATATAATATATGAATGCAAGTATATGATAGGTTAATTAGTCTTGCCCATCAAGTTTAAAAATATAATTTTAGCAAAAGAAAAATATAAATTGAATATATGAATGTAGGAATAAGATAATAAAAAATAAAATAAAAAGATATTATTTGTCATAAATAATTTATTATTAAAAAGTAAAAAAAATAAGAATATATAATTTTTAGATAATAATTTATTTGGAATAATAAAATCATAAAAAATCAAAATAATAAATTATTTTTGGCCTTTGAAATTTGATGATTAAATAATTAGGTAGAATAATAAGATAATAAAATGTAAATTAATTAAATCTTACTAGCTTTTAAAAAGCTATTATTAAATAATTAAGTAAAATAATAAGATAATAAAATTTTAAAATAACAAAATATTGCTAGTTTTTGAAAATTTATAATTATATAATTAAGTAAAATAATGCAATAATTAAATTTTAAAATAATATAATATTATTGGTGATGTGTATCTCAATAATTTTTATTTAGATAATTTTTTTTGTTGATGTGATATATATTGTACATATAATTATTTTTCTTATTCTGTGAATAATTAGGAAAACTCAGGTAATGGAAATGGAGCATGTTGTTGGCTGCTGTGAGTGATTGTTGCTGGTTGCTACTATTGTTGATATGGAATTACTGAATAAATTGGTTTATGCTTTTATTAATACTAGTTAGGGAAAATTGTTGTATTCGCATATGATGCAATCGCCAGCAATCATAACTAGTGGAATTAAGTAGGCCGCATGGTCGGCCACCAGACCCGTAATTGGGTTAGAAGGATTGTAGACTATGTAACCCTTAATTTCCACAATTAGCTAAATAATTTAGCTGATGGGAGATTAATTGTAATATATCAATTACTTTGGGAATAATTGTAATTCTTTGTAATTGGTCTGAATAGTTAAGTCAGCACCAATATTACTATCTTGTGCTGGGCTGTTGACGAAAGGCCTGGTTCGGTTGGCCCACTATCTTTTATTTGTATGTGTATATGTATACGGCATATATATAGGGAGATACATAGCTTTTGTACAGAAATTTTGGACGGATAATACATTAGCTGAGGCTATTTCTCTCTCTCTCTCTCTCTCTCTCTCGACTCTCTTTCTATCTCTTAAACTCTTCTCTTCTTGATTCTCTCTTTCTTGAATCATCTTCTCTGTGATAAATTACTCAGTTGCCATTGATTTCAATTGTGCTCTGAGTTTCTTTGATCTTCCTTCGGTTTAATCCGTAGGCTGATCTATTTATAAATTGCCGAACACATCGCTCGATTTGTGGTCCGGTGTTTTCTTCGAAACCTAACAAGGTTTCATTATTTGGTATCAAAGCCTCGAATAATCAAGTGCTTGTGGTTTAAAGTTCATTTGTTGTTGCTTTTGTTGATTTCTTTCTAATTCTTGTTATCATAGGCTCTCGATTTGGTAAGTTGGCATATTAGGGTTTGTGTCTGACAAGAATCGAACTATTCTTGTTACGATACTTGCGAAAGGAAAATTTGTAATCCCGACAAGATCTTAAGACCCTAAAGGGATGACAGTGTTCGTTGGAAACGCCAATTCAAGCTGTTCGGGTTTATTTTCTTTGTTAGGGTTTGGTCGAAATCTTGATTTCTTGTGATAACTGTTAATAATTTCTACATCCGGTAAACTCTATCCTTGTATTTTTCTCAGCTAATTTTATCTTTTGTGATTAAGATTCGGTCATTCTGTATTACTGAATAATGCTACACTAAGATATCGTCTAAGTGTGCAGGTATAAAATCAATACTGGCGATTCTTTTAAGAAAGGGATAAAGGCTCCAAGAAGAGGGGCCCAAATCTTGTTTAGTCGGCTTTAACCGCCAACAATTGTTGGCACAATACATTCATTCCTCTATGAGAAATTTTCTCTATTGTGTTCCATTATTGTTCTATCTTTGAAGTTTGATTATTTTAAACAACTGATTGTGTTGTGGTTATTCTTTATACTGTGATAAGTGATTGCTGACATTATTAATCTGATTAGATTTGAGTGTGTTGTGATTATGGATTAATTGATTGCTTTGTATCTGATGATAAGTCATTTAGGATGAATACAGAATCCATTATGTCTAATAACGACCAATCTATAAATCAATTCGTGTCTATGTCCAGTAATGACCTCCTAGAGACACTTAGGAATTTTCAAGAACAAATAACTGCTCAATTGGTTGTATTATCTGCTAATTTAGAACAAAGAATAGGAGAATAAGAAATTAGGGTTAATAATTTACAAAATAATAGAGTAAATGAACAACATGTTGGGGTTTTAGGTAGAGCTCCTATGAAGCCTAGAAATAGGATTTCTCCCTTGACTAATTTAGAAGAGTTAGAGGATTAGATATCTAATAATAGTGATAGACATCCCAGACAGTTTAATAGGCAGGAAAGGGACTTAGATCCAATTGATAGGAATGCAGGTAATCATAAATTTAATATACCTGGATTTAATGGAAGAAATGATCCTGATTATTATTTTGAGTGGGAAAGGAAGATAGAATTAGTTTTTGAGTGTCATTATTATTCAGATGAAAAGAAGATTAAGGTAGCAGTAGTTGAGTTTATAGACTATGCTTCTTATTGGTATTGCAACCTTGTGTTAACTAGATGTAGGGGTGGAGAACCACCTATTCAAACTTGGGATGAATTTAAGACTTTAATGAGGAAAATATTTGTTCCAAAATATTATTACAGCGAGTTATATAAGAAGCTGCAAACTTTAAATCAGGGTAATAGGACTATTGATGAATACTTTAAGGAATTAGAAATATTATTAATTAAAACAGGGATTGTTGAAGATGAGGATGCTACTATGGCTAGGTTTTTGAGTGGATTGAACTCTAAGATTGCTGATAAGGTAGAATTATATCCATATGGAACCCTAGAAGATATGGTTAACATAGCAGCTAAGATAGAAAGTCAAATAAGGAAAACTAAACAGAATAAACTACCTGGACTTGGGTTTAGAAACAATGCAAAAAGAAATTTTAGTGGAATTAGTTTTGGAAATTGGAAGAATAGTGGGAAAGTTGATTTTAAGGGCAAAGGTAATGAAGCTAGAGTTGGAAACAGAATTGATAAAGGTAAAACTAATGTAGCTAACCCTGCTAGTAGTCCAACCAGGGTTAGAGATATAAAGTGTTTTAAATGTGGAGTACTAGGGCATATAGCTTCTGAATGTCCTAATAAGAGAAATATTCTGATTAGAGAATCTAGGGATATAGATTCTGAATCTGAAGGTGAAGAATTAGAAGTCAATACAGTGATAAGTGATATTAGTGAATCAGAAGAAGAGGTAGAACTTCTAGTGAATAGAGATCTTTTTGTGGTACGAAGGGCTTTGAGTAGTAATAAATTACCTGACCCAAATGCAGTACAAAGAGAAAATATTTTTCATACTAGATGTTTAATTAATGACAAGTGTTTTAATATGACAATTGATAGTGGAAGTTATATCAATGCTGCTAGTATTCTATTAGTATCCAAATTAGGGTTACCAACCACTAAACATCCAAAACCATATAGGCTTCGGTGGTTGAATGAATTGGGAGATGTTAAGGTCAGTTAACAGGTTTTAGTAAATCTAAAGTTAGGAAAATATGAGGACTCTATTTTGTGTGATATAGTACCCATGCATGCTGCTCATCTTTTGTTAGGAAGACCATGACAGTATGATAGGAGAGTGACCCATGATGGCTATAAAAATAGGTATACAATGTATAAGGATGATAAGAAAATTATTTTAGCACCTATGACTCCAAAGGAAATCTATGATGATCAAGTCAAAATAAATATTAAAAAGAGTTAACTAAGTACAATGTAGATGCTGGAACTTACTCAAATGGACTTAAGAAATCATCTGGGTTTTCTGCTAAGAAGAGTGAGGTTGAAAGAGTTGTTAGTCAAAGTGTAAATGTATATCTAATGGTGTGTAAGGAGTGTTATTAGGATCATGATTTTAAGGAGTTATATAAGAATTGTGAAACTGTTGCTCAAGGAAAATATTACCCTTTAGATGGATATTTGTTTAGGGAAAATAGGCTTTCTGTATCTAATTATTCATACAGAGGGTTATTAATCCAGGAAGCACATAATGGTGGTTTAATGTCACATTTAGGTTTTCAAAAGACTGTGGATATATTAGTTGATCATTTTTATTGGCCTCATATGGAAAAGGATGTGTTAAAGTATTGTGTGAATTGTGTGGCTTGTAAACATGCTAAGTCCACTTCTAAACCATTTGGGTTGTATACACCATTACCAATTCCAACCCAGCCATGGGCTAACATTTCTTTAGACTTTGTTTTGGGAATACCTAGGACCAACAGGGCTAAGGATTCTATCATGGTTGTTATAAATAGATTTAGTAAAATGGCATATTTCATACCTTATAATAAAACTAATGATGTTGTGACTGTGGCAGAATTATTCTTTTCACACATAGTTAAATTACATGGTGTACCCCAAACCATAGTATCTGATAGGGATTTTAAGTTTTTAAGTCATTTTTGGAAAATATTATGGGGTAAGTTGGGAACTAAAATTTTATTTTCAACTACCTATCATCCTCAAACTGATGGACAAATAGAAGTAGCAAATAGAACTTTAGGTAATATGTTGAGAGTTATACTTGGGAAAAATCTTAGACAATGGGAATTTATATTACCACATGTAGAATTTGCTTATAATAGGAATATTCATTCTACAACTAAGAAAACTCCTTTTTAAATTGTGTATGGTTTTAATCCACTAACTCCACTTGATTTAGTTCCTTTACCAAGTTCTGAGTTACACAATTTTGATGCTGAGTCTCGTGCAGAAAAGATGAAGAGATTACATGAATCTATAAGTTAACAAATTAATAAAAGAGTTCAACAAATGGCTAAGATTGCCAATAAAAGAAGGAAAATTGTTTTTCAACCTGGAGATTTAGTTTGTGTACATCTTAGGAAAAAGAATTTTCCAACACTTAGGAAATCTAAATTGGATCCTAGAGGTGATGGACCTTTTATTGTGTTAGAAAGAATTAATGAAAATGCCTATAAAATTGATTTACCTGCTAAATTTGGTAATGTAAGTAATTCTTTTAATGTATCTAATTTAAGTCCTTTTGCTAGAATCATGAAGGTTTCTAAGACGAAATCCCACTAAGAAGAGGGGGATGATGTGTATCTCAATAATTTTTATTTAGATAATTTTTTGGTTGCTGTGATATATATTGTAAATGTAATTATTTCTCTTATTCTGTGAATAATTAGGAAAACTCAAGTAATGGAAATGGAGAATGCTATTGGCTGCTGTGAGTGATTGTTGCTGGTTGCTGTTGTTACTGATATGGAATTGCTGAATAAATTAGTTTATGCTTTTATTAATACCAGTGAGGGAAAATTTTTGTATTCGCATATGATGCAATCACCGGTAATCATAGCTAGTGGAATTAAGTAGGCCGCATGGTCAGCCACCCGACTCGTAATTAGGTTAGAAGGATTGCAGACTATGCAACCCTTAATTTCCACAATTAGCTAAATAATTTAGCTGATGGGAGATTAATTGTAATATATCAATTACTTTGGGAATAATTGTAATTCTTGTAATTGGGGTGAATAGTTAAGTCAGCACCAATATTACTATCTTATGCTGGGTTGTTGGCGTAAGGCTTGGTTCGGCTGACCCATTATCTTGTATTTGTATGTGTATATGTATATGGCATATATATAGGGAGATACATAGCTTTTGTATAGAACTTTTGGACAGATAATACATTGGCTGAAGCTATTTCTCTCTCTCTCTCTCTCTCTCTCTCATTCTCTCTCGAAGCGCTCTCTTACTCTATCTCTCGAACTCTTCTCTTCTTGATTCTCTCTTGCTTGAATCATCTTCTCTGTGATAAATCACTTAGTTGCCATTGATTTTAATTGTGCTCTGAGTTTCTTTGATCTTCCTTCGGTTTAATCTATAGGCTGATCTATTTTTGAATTGTCGAACACATCGCTCGATTTGTGGTCCGGTGTTGTCTTCGAAACCTAACAAGGCTTCATCAATTAGCCTTTGAAAATTAATGATTAAATAAGAAAGTGGAATAATAAGATAATAAAATTTTAAAATATTGTTATCCTTTGAAATTTTATAATTAAATAATTAAGTTAAATAATATAATAAAATATAAATTAATAAAATATTTTTATCCTTTAAAAATTTATTATTATTAATTGAAATAATAAGATAATAAATTTTCAAAATAATAAAATATTGTTATCCTTTGAAAATTTATGATTAAATTATTAAGAGGGATAATAAGATAACAAAAATGTAAATGGAATAATAAGATAAGAGAAATGTAAATTAATAAATTATTATTGGCCTTTGAAATTTATTATTAAATAATTAAGTAAAATAATAAGATAATAAAATTTCAAAATAAAAAAAATTTGGCCTTTGAAATTTCATGATTACATAATTAAGTGGAATAATAATATAATAATACTTCGGTTAATAATAAAACATTATTTTCCTTTGAAAATTTATTATTAAATAATTATGTGGAATAATAAGATAATAATACTTTAAAATAAAAATATATTATTGGAATTTGAAAATTATGATTAAATAATTAAGTGGTATAATAATGTAATAGTTTTTAAAATAATATAATATTTTTGGCCTTAAATAATTTATTATTAAATAATTAAGTGGAATAATTATCAACTCTAAATCTAACTATAAACATTAAACCCTAGTTGTAACCAAAATAATATCCCTAATAAATTCTACACTCTAATGGTTTAGTATCTATTGTCATAATAATAATAATAATAATAATAATAATAATAATAATAATAATAATATAAGTAATTAAAATTTATTGTCCCTTTTTGTAGGCGGTATGCTAGATTGTTTTCTTCACAATTACCCTATTTGCTATTTAGGATGTCTTCAGATGGGGATAGTAGGAGGAATATGATTTGGTTACATAATATGCTGCAATGCATGGTGGAGAGGGGTTTACATTTGGGACCATTCAAGTTTAGCTCATATTATCTTTTGTTGAGGTTGCCACATATCCAGCCATAGTTAGGGGTGATATCTAGATATATAGATTTATTTGTTAATGATGTTCCGTATACTAGGGTTATTAAAGGTGGATAATTTATGAGATACTATGACCAGATAGAAAAGGAGTCGACAATGATTGATGATGAGTAGATGTAATACCCCAAGTTGAATGGAGTGTTATAAGTATTGATATGGCTACTTATATCAACATAGTATACCATCCTTTTGGTGATTCTATCCTAAGAACTCTATAGTTAAGTGTGATGGCCGTGGAGTAATTTTTAAGATGGGTGAATCTCTTAGAAAGGTTTAGAAATTTTCTAAAAATTTCTCGAGAAATGCATGAGTAAGGAAAAAGCATTTTAAAAGGACTCATGATGTGATAGCTCCCACGTGCTCGTATCGACTCGGGGTATTACAAATGTTATAAGAGAAAAACTATGACCACGAGCTAAATTTGGATGAGCCAGTTAGTCGCCTAGAAAGATGATTTTTGGGATAAAATTACACTGAGACAATTAATGATCGAGGCAAACAAGGATATTGCATTCTTTGAGTGGGGATGAATTTAATGCCCCAAATTTAGCAGAGTGTCTTATGAATTGATATGACTACTTATATCAACATGGTATACCATCCTTTAGGTGATTCTATCTTAAGAACTCCATAGTTAAGTGTGCTGGCCATGAAGTAATTTTAGGAGGGGTGAGCCTCTTGGAAAACAAAAATTTTAGAAATTTTCTAAAAATTTCTCAGGAAGCATGTGAGTGATGATAAATCACGTTGAAAGAACTCATGTTGATACATGGGGCCAACAGATCAATATGAAAGTGCTCCACCAGATCCTTTGTGTAGTTATAGCTTGAGTTCACAACATTTTCTACATTTTGTAGTTATGAAAGTATGTTGTTGATCCCTCACACATTATACATCATCAAGATATTGAGCTAGATAACTTATTGTCCTACGAGGAGAGGCTATTGAGGATCCTTAACATCAAAGTATGATGGAGCTGAACACACATGATTATACTCGTGAAGGTTCTTTGGAGTCACCATGGAGCGAAGGAAGCCACATGGGAGATAGAGACAGACATGAAGAAGTCACACCCGGAGATTTTTGTTAAAGGTGTGTTCTTATAATAACTCTCATTTAAGGGGGTAGTACCCTTTATGTCTCTCACTTTAGGTTGTTCACCTTTACTCTTTCCAATCTTTTGTTCCCTTGTCTTAGGGGACAGAGTCTTTTTTAAGAAAGTAATAATGTAATATCCCTAATTGAGCAGTGTGTTATAAGGATTGATATGACTACTTATATTAACATGATATATTAATGCTATAGTAAGCCTAGGATTGTCATAATGGACTAATGATTTTTTTTAATTTAGCTTTTAATAGTAGGCCTAGAGTTGTCACAATAGAGTGACGATTTTTTTAATAAGGCTTTCAATGACGATGGGGGTCATTACAATAGGCCTAAAGTCATTACAATAGATATTTTATATATTTTAAAACAAAAATAAATTAAATTGTCGTCATAATAATATTACTGTGACGACATAATTGTCGCAATAGGAGTATTTTTAGTGAAGACCATCGGTGGTTGTAAACTTGAATATTTTACTACGAAGAATTCATGACGATTGTTATGTGACGTAATAGTTTTTATACGGCAACTTTAGTTGTCATTAGAGCCTAATACTATTGTAGTGGAAGTAGATTTTTCATATGATCATAAATCTTTATATGTATATAAATAAATGTAAATGTCAATTAGCACATTACTGCATGGGTTGGATGGTTAATGGGCAAATAATGTGCTTATTTGTTGAGAGTGAGTGTGACTAGTTGGGAGATAGTGTCTCTTTGGTGATTGAGTAGTACATATATTTTTTTTTGAGATTACATAACACTTAAAAGGGCAATCCAGTAAGTTATAGGTGACAACCAGGTCGGGTTTGGGTTGGATTATAGTGGGTTGGGTTATTATTAGGTTAGGTTATTTGTGGTCATTTTTTAAGGGTTGGTTCTGGGTCGGGTCATTTTGGGTTCTAATCATTGCAAGTACAGGTTGTATTGGATTAATTTACTGTGTCGGATCAGGTTTGAGTTGAGATAATTCAGTTCGAGTTAAGTCGGTTTCATATTATTTCAAGTTAGGCCAGATCTATGGATGCAAACAGGGCGAATTTTATCCGAAATATGCTTGGTTTTATTTGTTGAACACTTGAACGAATATGGAGGATGGAAAAAAATACCTATTGGATACGGGTATAAGATATCTATATCCATATCCATATCCATACCCGTATCCATATCTGTACCTATTTACTTGATATATAATTATCCTTTGGCCCTTAATTTTAAAATAAATATAGTATAAATTAAGGTTAAAATTATCATTTGGCTTAACTCTAAATGAGTTTATCCGTTGGGTAATTGATTTATTCACTGAATCACATCTGTTAATAGGTAAATAGACTATTCATCAGATAACAGATATCCAATGCATACAGATATAGATGTATAAGTGTATACCTATTTGGGTATAGGTACAAATTTGTGTACAGGTACGGATACAGATTTGGGTATAACTGTCCTGAACCCTCCCCATTTACAGCTCTATTGGATCAGGATTGGGCCAAGCAAGCTCATATGTGGGTGATTTCATGTTCTAGTTAATTTGACGAGTCAAGTTTCGATTAACTTGACGGATCATATCTTTTTAGGTTTTGATGAGTCGGGTTGGGTTTGGCCAAGCTAATCCTAGATTGAATCGCTTTAGATTTGGGTCAAATCGGATATTGACTATCAAAATTAATCTAAATCATCAACCTCATAAGCAAGCATTAAGTTTAACTTAATGTAAGCATGTGATTAATGATGTATTATTAATTGTTATTTGTTTATTATTATGGCTTTATAGTGTTGTGTTTCTATATAAAAAATCGATAAAATTAGAATATCATTGATGAATAAGTAAGTTTATAATAAAAGTAAAAAACATAAATAAAATTTAAATAATAATATATTTTTAAAAGTTTTAAATAAATAATATGACATATATATTTTTTTATTATTATAACTGATTAATATTGAATTTAATTTTGTCAAGTTGAGTCAAGTCGGATTGGATCACTTATATTAGGATCAGTGTTGAATCACATTAGTTTTAAGTTAAATTTAGATTAAATTGAATTAATAAATTTAAAAAATTATACCGGATTGGATTTTATGTGAATCGGATAGGATGGGTAACTTTTGCCGGATCTAGTGTGAACGGAGCCAGTTAAAGCTTTTATTGTGAGGGGATGGGAGAGCCCGCATTCGGAATGAAATCGGAACACATGACTCATCAATGATATCGTTGGACTAATTATCATCCCCCTCTCCCGAAAGGTAACATTCAAGTGTAACGTTTGGTTTTCCTACGTGAATCAAACTATTTTCAATAAATACCCAAAACTAAACCTTCTAAAAGAAAATAAACTAAACTAAACATAAATTTATAGTTTTTTTTATAATTGATGTTACATACACCAAGTAAGCATAAAATATAAGACAAGGAATACTCCTATGATATCAGCGCTTGAATATTGTGGATCACCTCGTCCGCTCGGTATGGAAACTCTTTTCTGCCATTTTTTATCCAAAAACCAATTCTCATCTTTATAAGCATGCTCATCCATCTTCTGCTCACTTCGACCTTTTCAAAGACTTTTTTGTTCCTGAATTCCCAAATCGTACCCAGGATTGCAAAGAATGCCACTTGCCAGATCTCTCCTCCCAAACCTTTGTAGGACGCTCCGAACCAAGCTCTAGCATTGTCCGCCACTGTCTTGGGTGTCACCCAATAGTACCCTATCCACTCGCAGATCTCGTACCACAGCTTTCCTGTCACAGCACAATGTAGGAAAAGGTGATTGATCGTCTCCTACTCGGCATTGCACATAGGGCATATGGTTTCTTCTGTATTGCTGATGTTCAATGTGACTAGTCTTTCCTTCGTGTTGAGCTTTTGTTTGACTATGAACTAAGCTATTAATTCAAACCTAGGAGGTGCTATACTTCTCCACATTAACTTCTCCGCTTCAGTGGTCCTCACATTGTCTGTATCGCTCTGATAGAACAACTGACAAACCGATCTCACTGAAAATAGTCCAGACACCTCGTGCTCCCAAACCACTGAATCATGCTCGTCCTTCCTTAGGCCATATTGGTGGATTAGCTCCTGCATCTTCTTTGCTCGATCTTCTTCCCATTCGAAGAGCTGCCTCCGCCATCTAAAATTCCATACCCAACTCGAGCCCTCCCATACTCCCATCTCGGCCACCTTACTCTCTCGTTGCTCTGAAATCAAGAACAATCTAGGAAAGGTATTCCGCAAGGGGCCTTTTGTCGTCCAATCATCCTGCCAAAATCTGACTCTATTGCCTTCCCCAATGAAAATCTTTAAGCATTCCCTCAGTATCGGGTGTCTTTGCCCTGTGCCAGCTATGTCAACCCATGGGGACCACCTTTTCCTTGAGGAAATAATCTCGAAAGATCCTGTGCTTGCTTCGGCGTGAATAGATGAAATAACTCTTTTCCAAGATGCACCTTCTACTGTACAGAATCTCCACTACCATTTAAACAAAAGGGCGTTGTTTCTTAGCACTATATTGCCCACCCCTAATCCCCCATCATCCTTCGGCTTCTGGATCACACTCCATTTGACAAGCGGTATCCCTTTCCTTTCCCCTTTCCCACTCCAGAAGAATCTTCTCTGAATGCTTATGATCTCCTTCATGACTCCCTTCGGTACTCTAAAAAGGCTCATATAATACATTGGCAAACTATTCAGTACACTCTTGATGAGGACTAGTCTTCCAGCTCTTGATAGAACCCTTGCCTTCCACCCAGCTAACTTATGTCTTATCCTGTCAATCACTGGTTTCCAAGCTTCCTGCCTTCCTGTGTTGATTCCTAAGGGTAGACCGAGGTAGCTAATCGGGAGAGAACCAACTTCGCATCCCATGATTTCTACCGCTTCCTTTTCCACATCCTTGTCCACTCCCAGACCAATAAGGACCGACTTGCTAAAATTTACTTGAAGACCCGATAATAACTAGAAACAGTCAACCAATCGCTTCCAATTTCTGATGTTTTCAGCCGAAGTGCCACAGAATATCATCGTGTCATCTGCAAACTGGAGATGTGTGACTTCCACATTATCTCTTCCCACCTTTATTCCTTGTAGTAGACCTTTTTCCACACCACGCTTAATGAGCTGATTGAACGCCTCTACAGCTAATACAAATAGAAAAGGCGAGATGGGATCGCCTTGTCTCAATCCCCTACCCATCTTAAACGGTGCTGAAGGAACCCTATTTACAAGGATTGAGGCTCTTGCCGTAGATATACATTCCTTCACCCATCCTTTGAACCTGGGACCAAAACCCATAATACCCATTATCCTTTCCACAAACTCCCACTTCATGCTGTCATAGGCCTTCTGGAAGTCCAGCTTGATCATCATTCCCCTCGACCTCTTATGCCCCTTTGTCCATTGGACCACCTCATTTGCAACTAAAGCTCCATCAACTATGCTCCTCCCTCCTATGAAGGCTATTTGTGAGTCACTCACCAACTTATCTAGCACATTTCTCAATCTAAGGGCAAGGATCTTTGTGATCACTTTATATATACAACCTACCAAGCTAATAGGCCGAAACTGGCTAACTTCCTCTGCATCGTCCACCTTAGGGATTAAAGTTATCAACGTCGTGTTTAGAGCAATCGGGAGCCTGCCTGACTGAAAAAACCCCAGAATTGACTTGGTAAATTCTTCCCCAACAATTCCCCACATCTTCCTTATGAACCCCATATGATAACCATCATACCCAGGCGCTTTCGAGGGTTCACAAGACCACACTGCTCTTCTGACATCCTCCCTACTAGGCAATGCTTCTAACTCTATTCCTTCCTCTCTGGTTAGCCTCTGAAATCCCTCTGCTGAAAGGCACACTTATGGTAAATCAGCTTGTCTGTACATTTCTTTGAAATAATCATTAATGACCTTTGTCAGCTCCAATTGCTCTGTAACGACCTTCCCTTTCTCCACTAATCTCTAGATGACCACCTTCTTCTTCCTGACTGTCGCGACTGTATGAAAGTATCGTGTGTTTCTGTCCCCCTCTTTGAATCCCCTAACCCTAGCCACCTGCATCCAATACGCTTCCTTTCTTTTATGCCACTTCCACAGTTGGGTCTGCAGGGCTGCTTTTCTTGCTATCTTTACTTCAATGTTCAAGGCTTCCGACTCAGGCCCATCGATCTTCTTTACCTCTTCTTCAAGCTGACTGATTCTCGATTCAAGGTCTCCAAAAACCTCTTTATTCCACTTCCGAATTAAGCCTTTCATTTCCTTGAACCTACTCTGGCACGACCTCCCTTCTAACTTCGACCAGCACTCTCCAATGAAGCCACTAAACTTGGGATGAGTCAGCCACATATCCCACGTCCTAAATGGTCTCGGTCCAGCCTTCATAAAATTAACACTTAGCCTAATTGGATTATGATCCGACAGTGATCTACCCAACCCGATGCAATGGATATCCGGAATCTCTGTAACCCAAAAAGGGCTAATCAAAAAGCGATCCAGAAGGCTAGCTGAATCTGCTCGTTGCCAAGAGAACTTTAGGTTTGAAGGATTCAAATCCACCAATCCCAATTAATCGATCCAATCGTTGAAATCACTAACGCTGCTCTGGTCCACCCACCCTCCTTTACGTTCCCTTGGGCTTCTAACCTCATTGAAGTCCCCCATTACTATCAATGGTCTGTTACACTATTGCACCTCCTCCCATAGCTCCTCCCACAACGCTCTCCTCTCTCGTGGCTCTGATGGACCATAGAACAATATGATCCCACACTCCACCTTCCTAGGCCCCAACCTACCTTCCACCAGAATCCACCTCCTGCCACTCCTAGATCTACTCACAGCGAAGAACTGAGGGTCTCATCCTAGGATTAGGCCTCCACTTCTGCCAACCGCTGCTGAATCTCGCCATTCAACCGACCCATTTTTCCAGACCCTATTAATCCACGTTGCCTCCAGAGAGCTATGTTTAGTTTCAACCAGTCCACACATCCAGGGCCTCTCCTTTGATATCAAGTTTTGGATGCTAGAGATTTTCCCTAGCGCACTAATCCCCCTTACATTCCAACTAATTATAATCATTAAGCACTCCTTGCTACTCTAACCTCAACCCTCCTTTTATAGTTGCCTCCTCTTAATCTTCCTTTGGCTTCTCCTCAAACCTACCAACTTTTCCACACACAACTCTTCCTCCCTAGATGATAATCCAACCTTTCTCCCAAATTGCCAAGTCTGTCTTGCCTCGTGTAGATCTTCCTCCTGCAATCTTCGTTCTTCGGTGACCTAGGCCACCTCCGCCTCCTCCTGTGTGTATCTAACACTAATCCCAAGGTCTCCCACCTCCTCAAACCCTGGAGGAATATCTGCTTCTATCACTACCGAGTGTTTTAGGACCTGATTATCTCCCCTTTTGAAAGTTGCTCCCTTACCCGATGGTGAGCCCACGTTTCCTTCCTTTCTCCGCCCCTTCTCCTTCCATCTTTTTATTAAGCTCCTTTCTTCTTCTATGTCATGATCAACCAAAACAAACACAGTTTCTGAGGACTCTACATCCTCCTCCCTCTTTTCCCGTGCATGGATACTATAATTCTCCTCTACTCTCATTTCTACACCCCCTCCATTTTTTCCAGCCCATCCACTACTTAATCTCTCTTTTGCTTCTTTAGCTTCCTTCCCCACCTCATGTGCTAACACTGAAGAGATTAACGGCCCTAAGAGTCCCTGCTTCTTCTCTCTCTCGATAAACAATGCTGTTGGGTCCCTCATAGTCCTTATTAAAATCTCCTCTCCCCACTCGCTCTGCTCCCCTGAGGTGGCTTCTTGAGTTGCTTCCTTTTCCGTGTGATTTTTCTTGCCTTCAATTGTAGTGGTTCAAGCTATAGCTGCTTTCTTGTTCTCTATTCCTTCCTTATTTAGCCCGGCCAACTGCTGTTTCCCCATCTCCTCCTTTCCAACGCATTACTCCTCTATCCACTCACATGTGTCCTGCGTGCATCTCCTATTTTTGTCCCTTTTTCTCCCGAAGCTGCCCACTCTTCTCCCTACTTCCCCTCACGCCCGACGCGTCACTTCCAGCCTCGTTTCTCCCTAGCAGCCCTCGAGTTAAGTCTTCGGCTGCCACCCTGTTTCTCACCTAATTCACTTCTCTGCTCGCCCTTTCTTCCGTCTCCATCATCTCAGAACCCTCGTACCTTGTGCCCTGCATGTCTGCAGCAACAGGTACGCATGCGAATCATCCTTCTTCCTTTGGTCCTGTGCTAGATCGCCGACCATCATCGTCGCCGAACGACGAGGTTTCCGACCACCCCTCCCTACTCTCTTTTCTTCTATTCTGCCACGGTATGTACCCCTGGCCTAACTCCCTCGCCGCTACCTCCACCGCAGCTTCTCCCAACTTTAGCTCCAGGGTCTCCTGTATCTGCTCCTTCCAATCTGTGTCAACTAGTACCATGGTTGTCTCTAAGGAGAGACCATAGTCTTTGGCTTCCTCCCAGTAAACCCAACTTCCCCATGGTTTTGCAATAGCCCTCAAAACTTCCTCTCTCCACTCCGCCACAGGTATCCCTCTAATCTCAACCCACATTCGTCGTTTGGTGCCCGCCTCATCTTCTTGCCCGATCCTCACTACCGGGAAATTGTCCCTCAACAGGCTCCCCTCCTCCAACGCCTCCTCACATTCCTCATTAGATTCAAAAGTAATAAGAAACTTAAATCTACTTAAATCACGTACCTTAGAAATGCTCCTCCATTCTTGCATGAGTTTCGGGATGGCTATGTCTAGTATCATCGGTTGGAAAGTTTCTACCACCACACTCTTACTTAGCCATTGCTGTGTTCCTTCATCCACCTGCACATGCACCCCCTCCTTCTCTCCTTCTGCCAGCTCCTCTCCTCACTTTTGACCACCGCAGCAAACGTCTGTCCGTTCCTTCTAACATCAGGCCATCCACCTTGCTGCGGTACACTTCTCCTCACTACTGGTCTCATCACGTTTCTCTGCCTGCCATGGTTCGGCACTCTTCCTGTTTTCTCGAACAGTGCCCTGTGGACGTAGAGGCTTATGCCATGCAGCTTCATATGATTTAAGCGTCGCACCGCCTCCTTTGCTTCTCCTTCACTTCCATATATTACAAAACCAAAGTGTAGGTTAGACAGTTTTCTTTCCTTCCTGCTGATAAACAGATCCCGCACATTGCCTGCCTCCTCAAACAGTTCCTTCACCTCCTCCGCTTGTATGCCTTTTGCTAGATTATCCACAATCACCGTGAAGACTTGGCTGTGTTGTAGCGGTTTGGTTCTCCACCCCTTTCTCTCTGCTCTGCGACCTAGAGATGACTCGCCTTGTAGCCATGCTGTGGGCTTATGGTAGTGTTGAAAGTTAGGAATTTTGGACGTCCGCGTGGCAAGCTTCTTACTGATTACGATATGTCTCCGTCGTTCAGTGGTTTTTTAATTCTTTGATAGCTAGGATCATCAAAGCTATCCAACTTTAGTCAACTATCAAAGATCTATTCGAAGTGCATGTGATTTACGTTTTAAACAAACTCTAATACCTGTTTTTTAAAATGTTTTAGGGCTGAACATCTTTATTAACGTATTAAATATGTGTAGATAGCCTTCATTCAATAGAAGTGTAAGAGAAATGGCATATTAGACATGCGAACTACACTTATATATATATATATATATTCTTCCTTAAATACAGTCTCCGTAATATATAATCGGACTAAATTATGAAAGATTCATTTAGTACTTGTTTGGTAGGAAGATAATATAGGTAAAAAAAAAAAATTATCCCCTTATTTTATATATTTTGTATCCTTTATTTAAAATAAATTTTTTTAATGAATATTAATTTTGGATCTTAATTTTATCTAAAATAAACATTTTATTTAAAATATCTTTGTTATTTTTAAATACTTGATATAAAAAAATATAAATTTTTGTTATTCCTATTATTTTTCGTTCCAAACAAATTATTAGACTCGTAATCTTTCAATACCATAGAAAGATATAATATTTAACCACCCATGAGTTTTTCTTCTTGAATACTCATAATAGTGATGATTATTATAAGATATACAAGTGATAAATATAAGTAATTAAAATTATGTCTAAATAATACAAATTAAATTAAAATAAAAAATAAATTTGATATTCATCAGTTCACACATACATATATACAAGTTATCCAAAGAAACAATACATTAAATAATATCTTTTTTTATTATTATTTGATATCAAAATGTAGTCCCAGAATCAAAATTACATCCTTTCTATGTCAGGAGCTCTATACGACACAAGTACGTTGGTGTTTCTCTTTCCAGCCCCTTCAATTCCGTCAGATTAAGAAAGGATATTAGATTTCTTCAACCACAAAAAGCTGCTATAAAGAGAACACAAAAATGATATAAAACACAGACATAGATGTTGGCGGCGTAGTGTCGGGAATGATTACTATATATAGAGCAAGCACAACACGAACAGAAAGGATGTAGAATACAATCATGCAGTGCAATTAAGTCTGTTTGGTTTTAGAAAACCGTCAGGAAATGAAAAAAAAATAAAAGAAAATTATTTTAGGATTGTTTGGTTGATCGGAAAATGTTAAGGAAAAAAATCAAGAAGAAACTAATAAAGAAAGTTATACTAATCAATTTTACTCTTATAAATTAGGGGAAAGTTGGATCTTTCCGTGGAAAAAATAATCGGAAGTCCAACCCGACATTTTTCTTTTCTTCCGTTGTCATCTTCTTCCTTGCAATCTATGATATTTTTGCCTCTGCTTCGTCTCTCTTACTCATTCCTCGTTATTTTTATTTATACACCTCATTTTGTGCTTCAGATCTGAAATTTGGAGGTTGTTGGGAGAGGATCTGAAAGTTTAAAATCCCAGATCTGCTATCCATAAAATGTTTCAAAGAGTATTCACCTTGAAAGACAATTTAGGTTCTTAAATTTGGAATTCCATCGCTTCTGAGAAATGTTGGTGGTGGTGGTCGTCGCCGCCCAGCTCACTGGAAATGGAGGAAGGGATGAGGAGGATGAAGGGAAGAAGGATGGCAGCGGTAGGTGGAGCATAACAATCTTGTTGCTCGAGCCTCGCTGCTTTGTCCAACTCGTCCGTTGGAGCTCACTAGAGGGTAAAAATGACTAGATTTGAAGGGCGAAGGTGGGGAGAGGAGGATGGAGTGGTGGTGTGGTGCTGCCATTCGAAGAGAAGGGAAGGTAAGAGCAGGTTGGGGCACTTGACGGGAGATAAAAGGAGGAGAGAGAGGGGGATGGAAAAAAAGATACATCATTATGTTATAGGCATTTTTTCCTTTTTTTTTCTATACATACTAATACAAATAAGAGGTTATAAAATATCTAATTATAAATAATAATTTTATTATAAATTTATTTAATATAAATCATTTCTTAAATTGTAATTACCAACATGTAGTATACCTAGTTACCTACCACTTATAATTAATCCGAGTATGCTAAGAAATTTTTTAGTTAGATATATATATATATATATATATGTGAGAAATATCTTAATTTCATATAATTTATATTTATATTTATATTTATACTTATATTTGTGTACTAGTGTCAAACTAATCAGCTAGATTATATATGTGAATTATTATTATTACCTTTTTATTTAAAAATAAATATAATTTTTATATATTTTGATAAATAAATTGTAGTAAAAAAGTGGACATAAGAGTGAACAGAAAGGATGTAGAATACCATCATACAGTGCAACTAAACGAAGTTTGAAGCTAACTGGCGCCCCACACAAACCTGAGTCAAACCGAAACAACGAAATAGAATTGTTGCAGGTCAATTGATCGACTAAGCAGAAATTGGATCTCCTCCTGCAGCTACTACTTCTCTATTTTTTTCACACTAGTAGTGGTGCGACGCCTCTTTCTCTCATAAACTTTCTCAGACCTCGGATCTTCTTCTCCCTCGTCACCGCCAGCAACCGGAGTAGAAATATCCTTGAAAAATAAAACATTAATTAATTGGTATGCTGCATGCTTCTACGGCAATATGTGTGTGTGAGATATATGATGACAACGACAATCAATTACGTACCCCATCTTCATTCACATGAGTTGTTCTTAGCAGCATAAGTGCCTCAGCAGCTACCTCCTCATCATCTGACGGCCGATGATCGTAAGGCCCAGAACCCTTCCCCTTCAGTTCGCGTAGCAGCAAGAGGACCTCAGCAGCTCCTCTCATCTTATCATCTATTGAATTTGGGTGGGATTCCTGAATGTTTACCGATGGCTGATGACCATCAGCAGCAGCAACAATGTTCTCCTCCATGGTTGATTCACAGGTATATGAAAAGATGAAAATCAACAGGTAGCTACTTATAAACGCCCCTACCTGCAAAAAAAGACCATATATATATATATGAATGAATCCACATCTGGCCGGAAAATCATAACTAAAGCTGGTAGAGAGGGGAAGTTAGCTACAAGAACAAGTTAATAAACCATGAAAATTTTATAACAATTCAGATATTTAGAAAGAAAATAGTAAACCTACAATGTAATATGTGGAAGTATCCCGCGCCGGAGACTACAAAAAATAGTGAGGGAGGGCGGGGGCTGCGGTCTTGTTTATATAGGCGAAATGTCCAGTGGTTGAATGAGATGGATCATAGAAGTGTACTTCTTTCGGTTTTTTTTTTTTTTGTCCTTTTCTTTTTGAGGAATGCAATTTTAGGTACTGTTATTACTATTTTAGAAATGGAATATGAAGTTGTTTTACTCAAATCAATCAGTAACAAGTAATTTATGATAATTAATTATTTGTAAATTATAAATATAGTTGAACTTGTCGATCGTAATAATTAAAGTCACTCATTAGCCATCAAGAAATAAAAATAATATATGATTTTGGAAACTATTATTTAAAAACAAACTTTTTTCTAGCTTTATAGTTTCCGGTTTATATAAATTGAACATGTTTTATAATTATCCAATATGTGAAATAATTTTGCAATTTATGCAAATGAAAAAAAATTTTCCATGAAAATTAACATTTTATTTTCCTATAAAAAATTGGAGATACAAAAACAAAAAATAATCTTCCAAAAATAAGCAACTTCTTTTTATTTCTAATTTTGAGGGTCACGACTCACAATATTGAGGCAACTCCTGGCTTTTGCCACCCCACATTGATACGGTAAATTTTTATTTTGTCCGTGTGGGCGTATCCCAGTTGGTTGGGACATGATTGTTGGAAGCAAGTGGTCTACGATTCGATTCTTTTGGGGAACAAACTCCAGTATGGAAGTTTCAACCCTCCGTTTGTGGGGGTGACTCCTTGTGGACGTCCTAGACCCCGGACCGTCATGTACTCAGCCGCTAGATCACCGTAATTTACCTCTTCCGATGCTGTCGGACCGGCTGACGGAGACCCTGGTGGCGAGGGTTATCGACTTTTGGAAGCAAAAGGTAAATTTTTATTTTTTAGTTTATATATCCTTGTCCTATCACACGATCAAAGACTGTGGGCGATGTGATAAAGTTCTCGTAACGGTATATCTCAGTATTCTCACATGTAAGCCTCCTCTGCCTATCACATCCTCCTCTTCTCTCTCCTATAGACAAAGCTTCTCTCTTCTACTATAACCTCCTTTTCTCTCTCCCTTTTCTCTCTCCCTTTTCTCTCTCCTGCTATAACCTCCTTTTCTCTCTCCTGCTATAACCTCCTTTGCCAGAGACAAAGCTTCTCTCTCCTGCTCCTTTGCGTATCACATCCTCTTCTCTCTCCTACAAACAAAGCTTCTCTCTCCTGCTATAAACCTCCTTTGCCTATCACATCCTCCTCTTATCTCTCCTGTAGACAATGCTTCTCTCTCCTATAAACCTCCTTCATGACTTGATAATTGAGAAGAAAAAAACAAAAAGGACATGCACAAAAAAAGTCAGAGAAGCAAAGAGACGACATGAGGCAAACGGAAGAGAGACGGTGCATCATTACACCGAAAATTTTTCAGTCCCCTCGGTCATCTGCCTAGTATATTATTGTTTTTTATTTTAAATATTAAAATTCTGTTATTTTATATTTTAAGTTTATTTAGATTTAATATATTGCGTATAATTTAGATTTTTTTATTTAATTTGATTATATTTATTTTAATTAGTAGTATATTTCAATTTTATTTTACCAGTAATATAACAAAATCTTATTATTTATATTAATTGATTAAATGATTGCTTTATTATTAGATGACTTTATATGTTTTATGATATTGTTATAGATTGTGACTAATTAATAAATTTAATTAGAATTTATCAAGTCAAGCTGAGAGTGATAGCTAATTCTCCACTTTAGGTCAAATAACATAAATAGAAATTGAATGGGTTATAAGAAGAACCATTACATGATTTCTACAATAATAGAAAAAAAAATAATTAATTAAATCCAAAACATCATCTTTCATTTAAATCATTCAACTAGAAAGAACAAAATTGATACTGCATAGATCGAGAGAGTACATAAGTTAAATATTCTTGTTGACACATAAATAGTAATTGAAAAGATTAGATAATTGATTAATTCATCATTATAGTTAGATAAGGGTAGATCTTAATTCCTTAGTAGATTTTCTTAATTGATTTTATCTTTAATTAGATTTTATTTGATTTCGTTTTAGTTTAATATAGTTTGATATGAAATTCTTAGTTTAGAATTATTTATTTATTTATTTGATTTCGATCGTCTATGGCTGATTAGAGTGATTAGATTCCTTGAGTTATTAATTAGTTTATGTGGGAACGATAATTCAGTACTCACAGTGTCTTGTATTACTTACGAACGGTATATTTGCTAATATGTATATTTGGCTGACATTAAGTTTTTGACGCCATTGAAGGGATTAATTTAATAGCTCTACCTAAAAATCTAAATCTTAATCTAGGTAAAAATTTTTTTTTATATTATTTTATTTTATCTTTTAGATGTACTTGATTTTCTTGGTCTTTGATATATTTGTATTAGTGCATGTCACTAGTAAATGACCCGAAGTAATTTTGGTGAATTGGTAGCCTCGGACTCAAAGATTGAAAGAAAGTATCGTAAATTAAAGATATGTTTAAAAATTATTGTCACTATAAAGAAACAAAATCAACAAATCACTCGTGGGAAGCAAAATCAACTACAACAAGTTGGGAGATCATTAAAAAAGTATACTACCACTAGCATAGCATATTCTACATCAAGTATTAGAAAACTGACGATTGAGGTGAATAATTTTGAGACCAAGTTTACTATCATTCAGATGATACAGACATCGGTCTAAGTTAAAGGTACATATAATGATGATCCATATGCTCATATTACTACTTTTTATTGAAATATGTGCTACTTTTAGAATAAATAGTTTTTCTAGTGATGTTATTAGGCTTAGATTATTTTCATTCTCATTATATGACAAGGTCAAGAATTGGCTAAATTCTTTATCAACTGATTCTATTTTAACTTGGGATGAATTAGTGAATTTGTTTCTTTTGAAATTCTCTCCACATGCAAAAGTTGCTAAGTTAAGAAATGACATCACCGCTTTTGTGCAAAATGATTTAGAGTCACTATATAATGCATGGGAACAATTTAAAGATCATTAAGAAATTTTCCACGTCATGGCTTGCATATCTGGTTACAAAAACTTTTTATAATGGTATATATGCTACTAAGAGCTTTATACTAGATGCAACTGCAGGTGGTACTATTATGGATAAGACTTCTAAGAAAGTCTATGACTTTATTGAAGAATTAGCTTCAAATTTCCATCAATGGCATTCCAAACGCACCCTAGTACAAAGAAAGATAGGAATTCATTCTATCAATGCCATCACGACATTACATGCTAAGATGGATTTAACTACTAAGAAGTTGGATAATTTGAGTGGTACTCCATGTATGTAGGTTCAAGAGAATATGCTTTTTTATGAATTATGTGGTGGACCACATGTCAACACAGAGTGTCAAGTAGTTTTTCTTTTCCAACCATTTTTTGATCAAGTTAATTACATTGCTAACTATGCTTTCTGAAAGAACAATCCATACTCAAACGTGTATAATCCGAGGCGGAGGAAACACCCAAAATTCAATTAAAAAAATGACAATCTGGTAAGGCTCCCTAGATTCCCACCACAAAGACCTATGCCACTTGCTCTAATGTTGTCTCATCAACTATAGTAGCCTTCCTCAGGAGAGATGATGAGCAAGTTCCTTAGCATTGCTGAGACATGTTGCCAAAATCAAGAAGCCTCACTTAAGAACTTTGAAGCACAAATTAGACAGTTAGCCAATGAAAATTTTGGAAGGACACCCAAATTTTTCCAAGTGACATAGTGATGAAGCCAAAAGAGTAAGTAAATGTTATATCATTAAGAAGTGGGAAGTTGTTATGTAACACCCCAAAATTTACTATTTTTTTAAAACAAAAAACACATAAATTAAGCCCATGAATTTTGGGGATATTACCACTATACTTAGTACCAAACCGGTTCTCTCCAATCGTTTCAGTACCAAGTGCTAAGGCTAAGGAAAGATTGACATTAAACTTAAACTAAGAGTTCATAAAAGAACTAGAAAGATCATAACACCAATACGAGTAAATAATTGTAACTCATATCCAAAAGAGAAATAAGCTTACAACCAATAAAATGTTCATTTAAAATACGCAATACAAGTAATAAATCATAAGAGGGTAAATCCGATACAAAATAAATAACATAAGGAGGTAAAATCACATAAAGAGTGAAACTGGCCAAGCTACTCTTGAACTTGAAGCCCAAAACATGCTCAACACTCAACCCTACCTGATGTCTCACCCACCGGCACAAAGTCAAAAGGGCCTACTACTCGTGGGAATGAGCAACACCCATGAAAAGGGTGATCAATACGCTACGCACTGAGTAAGGTAACAGATGCACTAAGGCCAACACATAAAATCACATAAAGCATGCAAAAGAATAAAAAGAGCATATAGACCATCATGATAACATAATATCGTACAATCATTTGGGTAGATACATAAAGGCCTATTTATAATCTGGATTAATTACTTAATTAATCTCTTATTGGAAATCGATTCACACCATACCTTTTTATCAAATCCATGCGAGTACGGGAATCCCACTATTATAGCTGGTGGATCGGTCTCTAGGGCACTCTGATGCCTGGCCATTATTCTAGACAGTGGATTAGTCACTTAGGGTAACATACCCTACCACTATTTTATGCCGATGGATCGGTTTGGCCCCTGCTCGCATGGTATTCCACTGTAAGTATTAGTATCTTTTACGTGTCTTAGCAAACTGTAGGGTTTGGTTTATTGAGCTCGGGATCCCCCACTATTATAGCCGGTGGATCAGTCACTTAGGGTAACATACCCTACCACTATTATATGCCGGTGGATCGGTCTGGCCCCTGCTCGTATGGTGTTCTACTGTAAGTATTAGTATCTTTTACGTGTGTTAGCAAACTGTAGGGTTTGGTTTATTGAGCTCGGGATCCACCACTATTATAGCCGGTGGATCGGTCACTTAGGGTAACATACCCTACCACTATTGTATGCCAGTGGATCGGTCTCTAGGATACCTCGATATCTGGCCACTATTATGCCGGTGGATCGGTCTGGGCCCAGCTTAATACTCTTCCACTTTACATGATTATTGTCTTAAGTATCTTATTAAGGATTTTCACCCCGAACATGCATGAATCACTCTCCCCACACCTATCCTCAAACGGACTCATTCCATATCATCAGACTCATGTACCTCCCAACTTGCCCCAACATCATTTCCTCCATATCCTATCTCACATTTGAAGTCCAACTCTTAAGTATATGGGTCAAGGCCCACCACTTTACACTTCCAAGTCCACTCCACATCATCACACTTTGATCACTAAGTACACATGATACTATAAAAAACCCTAAGTAGCCACACCAAACCCTAATTGTCCACACCAAACCCAAGCTTAGTCTTCTACATACCCTTATATTGCTCCACGTACTATTTTCCATCTAAAGTGTTCAAATACCCAAACAATACTTACATTACCTTCCTCACATCCCAAATCAACGTTTCATAAGTAAATTTCACTCCCATGCAGACTTTACACATCCTATGCAACCTTACGAACTTTTCATGCAAACCCTAAAACTTCCACGTGAAACCCTAAATTCAACCATGCAAATCCTAGATCCATCCATGCAAAACCCTAGATTCCACCATACAAAACCCTAGATTCATCCACACTAAACCCTAGATTCAATCGATACAAAACCCTAGATTAGATTCTTCCATGCAACACCATAGAATCTACAATGCAAAACCCTAAGTCCATTTATATCAAACCATAGTTTAGATTCTCCCATGTAACACCATAAAATCTGCCATGCAAAACCCTAAGTCCATCTATATAAAACCCTAGTTTAGATTCTCCCATGCAATACTAGAAAATCTACCATGCAAAACCCTAAGTACATCTATGCAAAATCCTATTTTAGATTCTCCCATGGAACACTATAAAATCTGCCATACAAAACCCTAAGTCCATCCATACAAAACCATAGTTTAGATTCTCCTATAAGAAACCCTAGATTCTCTCATGCAAACCCATAGATTATCTCATTCCTTCATTTTACTTTCACCCCTTATTCTTCTTCCACTGATGGATCATTAACATTTTTAGGTCAAATCACATCCCTTGGTTAACTCATTTCTTTTTGGTTAACTTACTCCCCTTTGGTCAACTTATTTCCCATTTTCTATTTTTAACCTTTTCCCCACACAATACCACTTTTATACATCCTCACATGCATGTCTAAAGGGTCAAAAACCAATCATAACATACCATAATATTTCACCATATATACATGATACACATGCCATATAACAACATATAAACACACTTCAACTCCACGCCATACCACACATGAAATCAATATAATGATAAATATAGGATGCATAACATACAAAGCATATAATGCACATCAACACACACAAGACCTTAGTTATACCCTTACCTAAAATGACACCGGTCTTGGAACACGCTCCTACGCCTTCTTAGGGCTTTGACTGGTCTCACCTATATGAGGAAAAAACTAAAAAATAGACTCCCTCTTACTAAAAATACTATTATTCCTAATTTATTCTAAAATTAGGTCTTTGATAAAATAATATAAATAATAATAATCATTAACCAATTACTAAATTTAGCTAGAAATATAAGAAATAACAGTAATATTGTAAAATTTGATAATATAAGGTTTGAAAACTTTATCCTAATAATAATAATAGTGATACTAAAATAATAATAATGATATTAGTAAAAATAATAATAATAACAATAATACTAATACTACTACTAATAATAATAATAATAATAATATGATTTGAAATAAAAGGTGGAATAAGGGCTTCGACCCTTCACCAAAATAATACTAATAATAACATTAGTAAAATTAATAATAAAATTTAGTAATAATAAAAATAATGAAATAGTAATAATAATAATGATAAAACCATAATAATATTGTAAAAATAATAATAATCATAGTGGTAATAATAGTAATGATACAAATCGAGGATAAAATGAAGTAGGGTTTTGACCCTACATTGAATAATAATAAACTTAATAAATAATAGTAATAATAATAATAATAATAATAATAATAATAATAATAATAATAATAATAATAATAACACTAATAATAATAATAAATGATAATGATAAAAATATTAATAATATTAATAATAATAAGACTTGATATTTATAATACTACTACTAAAATTCAAAATAGGCATAATAGGGTTTCAACCCTATATAGAATAATAACAATACTAACAGTAAATATAATAATAAATGATAATGATAAAAATATTAATAATATTAATAATAATAAGACTTGATATTTATAATACTACTACTAAAATTCAAAATAGGCATAATAGGGTTTCAACCCTATACAGAATAATAACAATACTAACACTAAATATAATAATAATAATAATAATAATAATAATAATAATAATAGCAATATTAATACTAATAATAATAGTACATATATTCGAATAAATAAAATAAAATAAATCAAAGCTTGTATAAATAGTGAAAAAGGGTTGAGGGGGTTTAGAGTTCAACCTTAGGCTGGTAGTGATAGGAGGCGCCGGTGGTGGTGCACAGTGGTGGCAGCGGTGGCTGAAAAAAGAGAAGAAAAGGGAAAAAGTTGAGGGTTGGGAAGAAGATAGGGAGAAGGATGGTGGAAATAAGGGTGATTATGGTTGTCTAGAAGGAGAGGAATAGAATGAGGGTGGCAACGCAGCCAAAGGTGGTGGCGCATGGCTACGGTGGTGGTGGCCAAAAATGAAAGAAGGAGAGAAAGAGAGGAGGAAAGGGAGGAATAGGAAGAGAAAGGTAGGGGAAGGTAGAGGGTGCTCTGCATAACAGATTAGGAGGTGAATGAAGCAGTGACAACAGCGGTAGTGGTAGTGGTGGAAGACGGCGACGCGAAAGGTGGTAGAGATGGGAGAAAGTGCTCATTGGGAAGCAGACTTCGCACTACCGGGGTGGCTCATGCAGGGAAAATCGAGGGAGATGGGTGGTTCAGTTAGTTAGAGGGCGGTGTAGGGAGGACTTAGGTGGGTAGAGAAGGCGATGAAGTTGGCTGACAGTGGCGAAAATAGCATCTAAAATAGTGGCGGTGCACGAGAGGAGAAGGTATGGGTTTGAAGAAAGATTCGATCCCAGGTTGGGGAGGGGGTATTTATAAGGCTTAAATGAGAGGGTATGGTTTGTGGGACAACGAGGGAACAGGGCAAGTGGGGTTAGCGTTCGCCAGCGGCGCCATTTGGCCGGCAAAAATCTAGGTCGTGGTAGGGAAGTGGCGCAGGAAAAAGAGGATCATGCGTAAAAAAAAGAGAGGTTGGTTGGATCATTATGGCCGTCAAATTGGTGAGGGAGAGAGGGGAAAATGGCCAGTCAAATCGAGCGTGGCCAGAGACAATATCCTTGGGTAGTTGCGGGTTGACGGCTAGAAGAAGAGGAAGAAGAAAGAAGGAAGAAGGGAGGATGCGTGGATAGGTAGGCCGAGAAAAAAGAAAAAGGAATGGAAGAAAACCGGTTGGGCGACGGTAAAAAGAACGAGGCAAAATGCTGCGTTCTAGTCTTGGGTCGCCGAAGGAGAAAAAAAGGAAAAGAAGATGGGCCGCAGGAAGAAGGGAAGCAGGTCGTGCTGAAGGAAGAAAAGAAGGAAGGAAGATGGGCCACTAGGCTGGCCCGGGTTGGGGGAAAAGTTAAGAAAAAGAAAAGAAGAAGAAAGAAAAAGAAAGAAAAGGAAGAGAAAAAAAAAAAGGGAAAAGGGAAAAGGGAAAAATAAAAATACGAGGATTGGGTTAATTAAATTAATTAGGATATTTAGGATATTTAAAAATAATAATATTTAAATAAAATAATATTTAAATCCCTTTTTAGGCTACTTTAGGATTTTTGAAAGATTTTTCATAAATTTCATTTTAATTAGCAAATTACTCTAATTTTCTCCAATTAAATTATTTATAAAATTCCTATTAATTTGGCCCTATTTTATCCTTCTTATTTTAAATAAAATAATTTATTTAATTAATTTTCAAAATAAAATCCTTAATTAGCTAAAATACCCAAATATCTTCCTAATTAAAATATTTATAAATTTCTTCTTGATTTGCCCTAATTAATTTTCTTTTATTTTGAATAAAAATAATTTATTTCATTAATTTTCCTAATAAAAACTTACTTAACTATAATTCTTAAAATTAGAATTTTCGTGTCATTTCATGTTACCCGAACCACAACCACAAGAGATAAAGAAAGAAGAGGAAAAAACTCTAGGATTAGTGTTTAAGTCACAAGAAGAAGCAACTAAGACCCTATTTCAAGAGGTAAAAATATATATCCCTCCTCTTCCATTTTCTAGTAGAATAGTCCAAAGTAAGTTGGTGCATAAATTGCTAAATTTCTAGATACTTTAGAAAAGTACATATTAAATTATCATTAACTAATATCATGAAGCAGATGCCTAACTATGCCAAATTTCTTAAAGACATTCTTACTCACAAAAGAAAATTGGAAGATTGTGATACCATTAGGTTGAATGAGGAGTGTGATGCTATTTTACAAAATAATTTGAAAGATATAGGAAGTTATATTATTCTTTGTGTGATTGAAAATTTAAAATTTGGCACAGTGCTATATGACTTGGGTGTTGTCATAAAATTGATGCCTTTCTCTACTTTTAAGCATTTGGGTTTAGGAGAGCCAAACCTCACTAATATATCTTTGTATTGGTTGATAGATCCACTAAGTAACCTCAAGGCATAATAGAGGATGTTTTTGGTAAAAGTGGGAAAATTTACATTTTCTGATGACTTTGTTGTGATTGATATGGAATAAGATCATATGATTCCTTTTATTCTTGGTAAACCATTTCTAGCTATAGGAAAGACTCTGATTGATGTCCATAAGGGTAAATTGATTCTTTGATTCTAAGGTGAGGAAGTTACATTTAAATTTTTCAAAAGCATGAAATATCCTTCCAAGGATGACACTTGCTATAGCATTGATGTATTGGATAAAGGGATTACTGATTGTTTTCAAGCAAGTGTCATACAAGATCCTTTATAGAGACACTTAGTACAATCCCAAGGGAATGAATATGGAGAAAGAGTCAAAGAGTTCATTCAATACCTAAGGATTCATCCACCTTATGAGAGAAGAAAAGTAACCCCTTTATGAAGACTAGAGTGATCAAGTCCCAATGTTAAAACCATCTATTGAGGAGCCTCCAACTTTGGTGCTCAAACCATTTCATAAACACTTAAAGTATGCATTTTTTTGCTCATAATGATACTCTTTCTATCATTATTTCATCATTTTTAACTAAGTTGATGAGAATGTTTTAAGAGTGAAAGAAAGCCTTTGGATGGACCATTACTGATATCAAAAGGATTATTCCCTCCATGTTCTTGCAAAAATATCCTCATAGAAGATAGCTGCAAGAAAATAATCCAACCTCAAAGGTGGCTAAATGCAAGAATGCAATAAGTGGTGAAGAAATATGTAATTAAGCTATTGGATGTAAGTATAATATATCTAATCTCGGATAGCTCGTGGGTTAGTCCTATACAAGTGGTTCCTAAGAAAAGTGGAATCACCATGGTTAAGAATGATAATAATGAGTTCGTGCTTACTAGAGTTGTTACAAGATGGTGTGTTTATATTAATTTTAGAAAATTAACTAAATCCATAAGGAAATATCAATTTCCTCTTCCTTGTATTGACTAAATGCTTGAGTGTTTAGCAGGACATGAATTTTATTGCTTTCTAGATGGTTATTCTGATTATATGAAAATCCCTATTTCTCTTGAGGACCACAAAAAGAAAATTTTTACTTGTCCTTATGGAAATTTCGCATATAAGCAGATGCCTTTTGGCCTTTTTAATGCTCTTGCAACTTTTTAAAAATACATGATGGCTATTTTTCATGACAAGGTTGAGAAATTCATGAAAATTTTATTGGATTATTTTTTAGTATTTGGTTCATCTTTTGATGCATGTTTAGATAACCTTGAGTTTATGCTAAAACATTGTGAGGATTCTGACCTTGTTTTGAATTGTAAATAAATTCATCTAATGGTGTAAGAAAGGTTTGTGTTAGGACGTAATATCTCATGTAAAGGGATAGAGGTAGATAAAGAAAAAAAAAATTAAAACTATTGAAAAATTTCCTCTCCCTAAATTTGTTAAGGATATTCATAGTTTTCTTAGTCATATGGCATTATACAGGAGGTTTATCAAAGCCTTTTAAAAAATTTCAAAACCTCTATGTGACCTATTGGTTAAACATGCAACCTTTGAATTTTCTTATGTGTGCTTAAAGAATTTTAACACTTGTAAGGAAAAACTTATGAATTCTCCTATTATTATTGTTCTGGATTGAAATCTTTCTTTTGAAATCATGTGCAATGCTAGTGATGTGGTTGTAGAAACATTTTTGGAATGGCATAGGGATAAAATTTTCCATACTATTTATTATACTAGAAAAACTTTGAATTTTGCACAAAAAATTATGCTGCTATTGAAAAAGAATTACTAGTTGTAGCATTTATATTTGATAAGTTTCATCCTTACTTGCTGCTTAGTAAAATCATTATATATACTGACCATGCTACTTTGAGATATATTTTTATTAAGCAAAATGTTAAGCCCAAAATCATTGAATGGATTATATTGCTATAAGAGTTTGATTTAGATATTAGGGATAAAAAGGGAAGTGAGAACAACATTACAAATCACCTCTCTATTCTACCATAATCTTATGAGGTAAATAAGGAAGGTGAAAATATTTATGACACATTCCTAGATGAAGCATTCTATGTAGTTACAACTTATCCCCAGTATGCTGCTATAGCTAATTACCTTATAAGTTAAATTTTACCTAATGACTTTTCATATCATCAAATGAATAATTTTTTGCACAACTTGAGATATTATTTTTGGGATGATCCTTATATTTATAAAATATGTTATGATCAAATAATAAGGAGATACATCTCAAAGCATAAGTTTTATTCTATTTTATCTCATTGACATAGTAAAGATTGTGACCGTCATTTTATACTCACTATAATGATAACTAAAATTCTACAACGTGGGTTTTATTAGCCTACATTATTGAATGATGCTTATGCTTATGCTAAGGCCCATGATAGATGCCAAATGGTTATTAATATTTCTTGAAAACAAGAAATTCCCCTTACAAATATTTTAGTGGTTGAATTATTTGATTTATAGGGCATTAACTTTATGGGACCATTTCCTAAATCTATGCATAATGAATGCATCCTTATTGAATTCGATTATATGTCTAAGTAGGTGAAGGCTATTGCAACTCCCCTAATGATACAAAATTTATCACCAAATTCTTGAAAAAGAATATCTTTATGAGATTTGGAACACAAAGATCTATTATAAGTGATAGGGGTTCTCATTTTTGTAATAGAGCATTTAGTGCTCTCTTAGGTAAATATAGAGTTACCTATGAGGTTGCAACTCCGTATCATCACCAAACTTGTGGTCAAGTAGAAATTTCAAACCATGAAATTAAAAGGATATTATAAAAATTGCTTAATGCTTTGAGAAAATATTGGTCTCTAAAATTAAATGACTCAATTTGGGCATATAGGACCGCTTTTAAAACCTTCATAGGTTTTAGAAAATCTTACCACCTTCCTGTATAACTGGAGCATCATGTTTTTTAGATCATTTGTTTTCTTAACATGGATATGCAGGCTATAGGTGAAAGGAGGCTCTTACAATTAAACGAGTTCGATGAATTTTGATTAGGGGAATATAAAAATGCTCAAATATACAATGAGTGCACAAAGATGATGCATGATCTAATAATCACAAAAAGAGAGTTTGAAAAGGGAAATTAGTAGTCCGTTTTAATTCCCACTTGCGATTGTTTCATGGTAAGATGCATTCACATTGGTCTGGACCATTCACAGTGGCACAAGTTTTTTCCTCCGAATTAATAGAGATAAGTGGTAAAAAAAAAGGAATATTTAAGGTAAATGGACAGTAAATGAAAGTTTGCGAAGATAGAGAGTTTGAGAGCCTCAAAATTGTCATACACTTGAAGAATCCTGAGTGAATCGGACAAGAATCAAACTAATGACTATAAATAAGTGGTTTTTGGAAGACAACCTAAGTGTGTGTTATATTAAGTTGTTGTTTAAAATTTTCTTTATATTTTGTTTTGATTTACTAGCCATTTTAATTTTTTTATTTTTGTTTACAAATGCAAAGCAACTTAACATGATTATGAAGGAATTGCATGGCATAAGGATATACAAATTTTGAAGGTGGGAGATAACAAGAATGGAACACTTGTGAGGTAACATGGAATAGGGATGTGTTTCACGACATGGGTAATGCTAGCCTAGAAATAGAGACTTTTCCCCCCGTATTTTTATAATATTTGTATCATCTTTCAGGTACCTTCTGTAAGATCTCACTTACATAGGTACACTAAATTTTCATTCCCTCTTTTATGTGGATTAACTGTCCATTAAGGACAATGCCCATGATAAGTTTTGGGAGTTTTGGTTTATTTTTGTGTTTTATTGATTTGTTATGTGTTTGTTTATTTATTTATTATTTTTTTTATTTTTTCCATGATTTGTGTTTAGTTGAGTCTTTTTAGTTTTTATTGAGTCTTTACAGCCCTTAACTAGTCAATGATAAATATATCTTTAAAATCTGACTAAAAGATGATCACAAAGCTGAGATAAGATCGAGTGGAGTTTTTTGTGTGTGCATTCATTTTGATGTAGAGAACACATATATACATGATAAGATGTGAATGGAACAAAAACATGTATGATTTTTCAACCATCAATATAGCATGTTGAGATTCATCACAACCTATAGCGAGCTTTTGAGCTATACAAGCCTTCTTTTCTGAATGTATCCAATAAAATAAGGCTTCATTTTTCTTTGTAAACCTCATATTCACTAAATTTTTTTTAATCAAATTACTTGTTGTAGCTCTTGTAATGGACTACAGAAATTAATAAAACTTGTCCATGTGCTAATCAAAGCTTTTAAGTCATAACCTCTCTGATTGAGAAAGTGATAAAAGCAAATTAGGATTTACTACCACATAGCTAGATATCCTTCTACCCCATTTTTTTGTGCATATGAGTTTTTCACCTCTTATTTAAACCCTTTGAACCTTTTACATTGACATTTATTTCTTTATTGCCCTCATTTTTCATCACCAATCCTAAAACACATCTATGCCCTTATTCAAAAGACTAGTAGACTTTTTAATGAGACTTAAATATGTGATTCAGGGTTATATGTGAAGAAAGTGTTAAAGAGATTTCAAAAGAATAAATTTGGGAATTTTTAAAAGAAAAAAAAGGAAAAAAAGATATGAAAAATAAAGTTAAGAAAACTAGCTTATCTCCTTTCTTTTATTTTGAGAAGAAGTGGTGAAAATGATGAGGAGGTCCAATATGAAGATATTTAGCCTATAGAATGTTATGTTATATAATGTTAAATATACAATTGTATAACTTATCCCCTCCTAGTTGCTCAAAAGAGGAAGTACTGTGACCTTCTTCAAAATTCAATGCTTCAAATCAATGTAACATAGGGGTATAGACTAATGAACTTTATAGTGAATGATACAATCCTCATGAATTTAAAATCCCTCAGCTCAAATATCTTGTATCTTTTGTTAAATCTTCTCGAGCTTAACATTCTGAGGCTATGCAACCTAGATCTTACTAAACATAGTTCTTATAATTGTTAAAGCACTCATCCAAACCTCCAAATTATCCAGTTGGATGAGCTCTATGCCCATATTACTAAGATCCTCAAGTAAGTGATTAGCCACTATATAAGAAAGTTATGGATTGTGAAATCTTTCTATTGAAGGCATTTGTAATGATGTTATCCTTAACCTCATGGTAGTTTAATTCAATATCATATTCCTTTACCAGCTCTAACTATCTCCTTTACCTCATATTCAACTCCTTCTGAGTGAATATATATTTAAGGCTCATATAGTTGATGAAGAATCTACACTATGTCCCATATAGATAGTGTCTGTAAATCTTCAGCATGAAGATAATTACAGTCAACTCCAAATCATGCGTCAAGTAGTTATCTCCATATTGCTTCAAATAATGAAAAGTGTAAGCCACTGCATTACTATGTTGCATCAGCACACAACCCAATCCCTGCTTTGACACGTGACTATAAACCTCATACATGTATGATCCTGATGGTAAAGTTAAAACCAGTGTTGTAGTTAAATGTTGCAACAACTCTTGAACTAATCCCTCACATGCATCATCCCATTGAAATTTGATAGTATTCTTCATAAGGTTTGTTAAGGAAACTATGAATTTCTAGAATACTAGTGGGTCCCTTCCACACAGATCTATGGCTACACCTTCTACTGACACCACATGTCCTAAAAATGTGACCTTCTAAAGCTAAAACTTATACTTGGAGAGTTTGGCATAAAACTAGTTCTCTCTAAGGTATGATAAAATAATGTGAAAATGAACCTCATACTCTTTTCTACTCTGAGAGTATATCAAAATATCATTTACGAACACCACTACAAACTAATCAAGGAACAAATGAAAGATCCTCATTATCAAATCTATAAATATGGTAGGTGCATTAATGAGCTCAAAAGGAATCATCGTGAACTCTTAGTGCCCAAACCATGTCCTCAAGGATGTCTTCATATTATTTTCCTCGATGATGCGTAACTAATGATAGCTCAACCTCAAGTCAATCATTAAGAAGATTGTAGCACCCTAAACCTAGTCAAATAGATCATAAATTCCTAAAAGCGAATTTTTGTTCTTCACCATTAACTAGTTTAGTTCCCAATAATTGATACATATATGAAGGCTACCATCATTCTTCTTTAGAAAAAGAATTGGTGTACTCTATGGAGACATTATGGAGGATATACCCATGAGCCACCAAATCCTCCAATTATAACTTTAACTACAACTCTACTAGCTTTAGCTAGTAAGGTGCCTTCAAAATTGGCTTCGCCCCTAATGCTAGCCTGATGGTGAAGTATAAGTCATTCACTAGTAGTGTACTAGGCGTCTCCTCCAAGAACACGTTAGGGAGGTCCCATACATCTAGAAAGCCTCTAATGTTGATAATTTCTTGTTCAACTTCTGAATACTACATAGATATATAAGGTAATTTCTCTACACCAAAAAAATACAACATATGGGCATATATGATCTTTGTTATAGGTCTAGGATTGTATCTCCTATGGGAGACCCTAGCACCCTTTTGCCTCCAAAACAATACTCACTCATGTATATCATCTATCACACTTAGTATCTCCCCAACATATAAATCCCAAGGATCATATCAAAGTCCAATAGGTCCATCTCAAATTAGTCCACTAGGAATTCTACCTTGCCTATCTCTAAGGCCATGTCTAAGTAAAGCATTGTATAATTTAGTCTATCTCAAGAAGGTAACACCACAATATATACATACTAGAAGATAGAGATAAAGCAGTATAGCAACAAAATTGCTAAATACAAACCACAAAGATGCACCCAAATCAAATAATACATGTGACAGTAATGAAATAAACCAATCAAATAAAATAAGAGAACATTTGAGAACCAAATTTTTGAAAATAAAACATAATAATCAAAACCAAAGCTCTAAGATGAACTTCTAACACCTCAAAAATTACTATTAAAAATTTTTGTTTTTAGCATAAGTGCAATAACAATAAAATGAGTGTTACAACTATAATCTATATAAGTCTGGCTTACTATATCATCTTTACATTGAATACAAGTAAAATAACTAACACTTAAAACATAATGAAATAGTAAATGATAAGGATTCATAAACATATATAAGAGTTCGAAGAATTACTTCAAGTATAATATTCAAAATATATAAAAGGGATACACTAGAACTAAGAGTACCAAAAGGCATCCAAATCAAAGATATATATATATATATATATATATATAGGATAACATAACTCTATGTACCAAACCCTAAGGATAGTTTCATTGCTCCTCTCTAGACAAAGCATCATAAGTAGTAATTCAGCGAAGTCATCCAAAGAGTTCTCATTAACCTAAACAAAATTATATGGTTCATCTTCTCATGGGAATGAACAATAAAAATGAAAAATATGTTCATTATGTTATGAATTGAGTAAGGTAACAATACAATTCTATCAAGATTACACATAATACATAAGGTCACATAGAAAAATAAGCATGCATATAAATTAACATAATATGATGCAAGATAAGAATTGATTCCAGAAATCCATTATTAGATGTAATCATAACCCATATTCTCATTTAGGTTGAGTTTAGGGACCCCCAATATTCTTAATCTAGTGAAATAGAATAAAGCACCTCTTAGGAAAAAATTCTTAAGCTACTATTATAATTTGACAGAATAGGCTCCATATCTAGTAGGGTAACACATTCCCAACCACTAATTCTAAAATGGTAAAGCAATCTAAAGTACCACTTAGGGAAAAATACTCCTAAGAAACTATTATCAATTGGTTAAATGGACATAACACCTCAATTCTAATTCACATAATATTTCACTTTAAGTGATTAGTGTCTTAGCCATTGTTATTCATCTCAAGATCATTATGTAGACACACATGTAGATATTAAAGACCTATACTCCACCTTAGCATAATTATTTGAAACATGTAAAATGTAACCACATGAATATTAGAGCATCCCCAAGGAAAAAGCTCATATTTTTCGTAAGAAATCCAATTTTATATGATAAGCATAATTTTTTTAAATTACTTATTTTACCACAAAATTTAGCACACGTCCTTAAATAGTATTATTAACAAGATATAAAAAAAAATTAATGTCTAACTCCAATGTCTTATACATGTGATAATAGCTTGACTCTAGGGTTACTATTTATAAATTCCTACGAAACCATAATTTCATAAATCATGTGTAAATAATCCCATGAGAGTCATATAACCAAAAATTTTATAAAAATTTCTAAAATTAAAATATTTACAATATATCTAAAAATAGATTTCTAAATCAAATGTTTAGCTATGCCATAATGACGATGTCTCTATGCTTATTATTCCTAATTTATGTTATTTTCTCATTTTATTGGATTTAAGTTATTCATAATTAATCCAATTATTACACATAACATATTTAGCATATTTAAAACCAATTATTACATGAAATTACCAAGTATTCCATATGTATCTCATAATGATCAAATTACCCTTAAGGTAGCCAAAATGCCCATATTTTTTTAAGAACCCTACGAATCCCAATATAAATGGTTTTCAACCTCCAACACATATCCTCATGAATATACTTAACCAAATATATATATGAGTAAAACATCATAGGTCAATTTATATAACAATCCATACCAACCTTCTTGACTTGCAAAAGAGAGGTGGAAAAGGAAATAACAAATTTAATATGAGCAATATAACAATGTTGTATCCTTAGTGATGATTATATAGGTGGTGTGGCAATGTTTTTTTTTTTTTTTTGAAAAATGAACTAGAAAACCTTGAGTTATTTTAAAATATACAATTTAACCTTTATTTCAAAGGATTCACACTATAACCTTATGTTTATGGGTTCTCACACCATATGACTATTTGTTAGTTTATACTATTAATTATTCTAAAAATTGATCAATAAACTAAAATTAAGTCGATGAAATGACCATAATACCTTACTCATACTTTAATGCTTTCACTCAAACCACGCCAACACCATTTCATCCTCCCGTCTTCATCTCATACTAGCATCACTTAAGCACCTCCGACCTACCATAAACTCTCAATCACCCCCGCACCAATTACCATTAACACTAGAACCGACCTTCTCTTTCTTCTCCTCTCCATTGTTCAGCTACCAAATACTACATAATATTAAGGCCACCACCATCTCTACACCATCAATAACATATTCATTGGTCATGGATACATCAATCCTCATCACCACCCTAATTGATGGAGCCTCCTCCACCACCACCCTTTTAACATAGGATTTATACCCCTTTTTCTCTCTTATTCTTTTCCCTCCTCTATGTATCTTTTAGGGAAAACAACACACTTATATAACCACACTTACCAAAGATATAGAAAAATAGATAGAGCCACCAGTGCCTCTAAGATCAATTAATTCAGAAGGTTAATATTCATCATAAACATGGATAAAAAAAGACATGAGCAATTTAAGCTTTCCTTTCTTTTTTACACTCCACCATTACTTTTTTACGTTTGATTATTTTAATAGCTCACAAATAAGAATTGAGGTTCTAGCTCTAAAATTAGACTTAAAAGGTTGATCTATATGTCCATTGACTTCATTCATTTGGGTTTGAATTCAATAATACTAAAACGAGGTTTTATGTATAGGTTGTTATCTTTATGAATCTATTCAATCTTAATGGTTATCATAAAAATTTGTTGCTTTTGTTCTTTATAGAGAATGTAAACTAATTTACTTTTAGTCTAAATTTGCATGTTTGAAAATTTTATCTTTGTGGTGAAGGTGAGTGGTAGATTGATAAAAGGGAAATTGGAAAGAAATCTGGAATTAGATCAAAGACTAAGAGAAGGATGTAGTAGTGCAGTTTTGAGGTAAGAGTATGGTGAAAGTAATGGTGTAGGTATTAGTGGTGGTAGATGAAGTGCTTGTTGTGGAGATGGTGATTGGAGGCCTTGTGAGTAAGGAAGGTGATGCATGTTATTAATACATGGCATGTGACCTACTTATATAGATTTTTTGAACAAAAAAAAAATTCCATGTGTTTTGAGTTATATGCCTTCTTTATTTGAGTTATTTTTTCCTAGATAATTTTTGTAGGATTGATGATTTTATGGTCAAAAAGAGAAAGGAACCTAATAATACAAGGATTTGGATGACAATGGATCAAAGGAGTTAACCTGCATATTATTCGCAAATCAAATGAACAAAGGAGTAGTTAGTTGACTAGAAGAGCATCAAAATTTAACCTAAATTTATTGCCATGGTGTACAATGTCATCTCATCACTGCTCATTTTAAATTTTAATACTCAATTTGGTATATATAGCTAACATAGTGGGATATTTTCCAACACAACCCGGGTCAACCTATTTTTCTCATGTACTCAATATATTTTTATTATTATAATCTTATAGGTCAATTTAACTTCAAATAAGAACTTTATAAATAGCCATAAATAACAATTTTATGTAAGAAAACCATAAATAGTTTTAATATTGATATTCAAAGTTATTTTCTTCAATTCACGCAATAATTTTCTCTCAAGTTTAGTATTTTATGTAAGATTCAAGCTTTCTATTCAACTTAAGTATGGTCTATTTAATCATTACTATATTGTAATTCTCTTTCACCAATGATATCATTCGTATTCTTTATGAAGTTGAATCAATTGATTGCTTAATTTATAGATTATGTGTTTTATGATACTAGGCTTAATTATACCTAATTAATATATTTTTCACCTTCAATTACCATTAAAGAAGTCAAGTTGACAGCAAGAAAATTAAATAGGTTATGAGATTTCTACAATAATATGGAAGGATAGTTAATAAATTAGCCTTAAAGTACCATCCTTTACTTAAATCATTTGACTAGAAATAACTTAAATGATAGTTACTAATAGGACTAAGTATTTCTATATATAATTGGACTAGAAATAACCCAAATTTTTTTTACATAAATTTGAATATATAATATGATCAGATTTAGAAAGTTATGGGTTAAGATATGAATTTTGCAAGATTGGAGGTGTTTAGGTATAACAGGGTCAAAATGGTCATTTTGGATTAATTCTAGAATGTGAGGTTGTGTGTGTATTAGTTGGGTTAAAATATAGTAAGTGTAATTCCTCAATGTTTTATAACCTTAACTACTATGTAATTGGGCTTGTAATCCACTTCAAAATTTTCTACCATGGTTTTCCAAGCCATTTATATTAAGTTTGATCTTTCCAACCCTTAATTCATTTATTTATAGAAAGATTTCATTCTTTTACAAATTCTCTAATCATGTCATTTTCACTCATTTTGGATCATTATAATTTTGTAACTCATTCATAAAAATATTTCCAAGCATATTCATTCATTTTGATAATTTTTCACATCTTTATGAGCATTCTACTGATAATGTATTCACTTGTGGAATTATTTTAGTCCTTTATGAAAAATTATAATTTATGCAATTTTTCATTCTATTTTTTTCTCACTTTTTTTGGCTCATCAAAAAGGTATTCTTATAAAAATATTCTAATATTAGACAATAGTCCTAAGCATTTTCAAGTTCATTCCTTCCTTCTGAATTGTAAAGACATAGAAATTTATGTTCTCTATGATGGATATTTTTTGTTGATTTATCTGTTTAATCAATTTAAACGCCAAATTAATTACAAATTCAAATATTTTAATGTATTTTAATTTCTAAAATTATTCTATATCTATTAGTACACTTTTGGACCCTTCATTGATTGTTTCACCCTTCTACGGAAAAAAAATTATTCTTAAGATTATTCAATTTTTTTTAATTTTCACTTATTTTTCATCTTTTGAACTTCAAACCAACCATGATACACAATATTTTTATATATATGGGTTAATAAAATTATTTCACACCTTCCTATAATTTTTTAATAATTTTTGGGATTCATTTGCTATTTTTTCTTGTATTTTTTAATCTTTCTACCTATCTAATTATCCTAAAAAAAATAAAATACCCCTATCATTATACTAGTTATCATATGACTCTTACATGTTGGGCACTAAGATCTCAAAATTTGGATGCTAGCAATCAACCAAAAACCTTGCCATAATTCAATTTACTAATTCTTGTACAATCTTGCTCTCCCAGTTTTGTATTTTTGTGAGTTTGCAAGAAAGACCCATTCCTCCCATCTAATTCAACTCATTTCTTAGTAGAGGAGGATGTTTGTGGTTGACCAAATCAGTCCTAACCTTGCATATTTCATTTTGATAATCAAAGCATATGTTTTAGCCATTTTCCCTCTCCTTATCTAATAGATTTCATTGCTACGTTACACACCTTATTCTCTTTCTAATTAGCCTCTACCTTTGATGTTTATTTTATTTTAAAGCTTGCATTACATACTACAATTACCAACTATTTTCCCTTCTATTATGTAGCTTTATACCCCTCAAATAATCCCTAATTTTTGCTTCCCAAACAACTTGGTTATTGCAACTATCAATCCAAATGATTTTTTTTTTTTGCAAAATGAGTCTCTCCTAAAACCTAGATCCTAGGTTTTTAGCCCCCATTCTTATTGGATTTTGTTCTTTACATGTTATACTTCACCTAAGCACTCATCTTGACTACCAAATCACACCATTTCCCTTTTCTTTTTCCCTTCTTTACTTCTTTGCCAACCATCTTCATTTTTTGTTGATGCTAGTTCTACGTGTGTTGTTGTAGCATTTTTATGGCTTTTCATCTTTCATTTCTCTTCATTGTCCTTCCCTTTAACCTTCCAACACCTTAACCTCTCATTCATTTGTGATTATTGAAGTTTGCTGGTGGTTTCCAAGCCTCCATATCCAATAATACTTCTTTAATCTTACTTATTTCCTTACCATTTCATAACTAAATTTTTATGCTAATATATTTTGTGATAATCATATTTTAGATGATCAAATGGTACAAGGAGAAGAGTAGGGGAATTTTGTGCTTAGAGATAATAGGGAATTTTTGTAAGGATGCACTTCTTTAGATTTTGTCACTTGGTTGCTATGTGTCAATTTGTTATAATGCATTAGCATATTTTTGCTCCTAGAAATCATGATTAAGTTTTTTTTTTATATGGTGTTATTACATTCTACCATGATATCGTATTTTTGGGTGTCATTATATTTTCTAGGTAAATTCTACATTTTTATGCTTTGCTAGGATTTTCTAGAAAAGCATAAGCATGATCATATATTTTGTTTATTTTCTAAGTGTATAGATACATGTAGATCATTATATTAAGTATTATAATGGGTTAATTGAGTTAAAAATTAGAAGGTTTGGATATGTTAGAGACTTAGCAATTTTTGATCCTAGGGCCTTTTGTGGTGGTTTTTTTTTGTTTAATGATAATTATATATTTGATTTTCTATTAATGTGTGGGTCTTTATGTATAAGTTTGGTAAATTATGGAGATTTTTGGAATTTTATAGGTAATTAGTGAATTTTGACCCTAGGGGCATAGTAGTATTTTGTGGAAAATAAATATACCATTATAATCCTTAACATTTTTACATAAATTTTGATATATAATATGGTAGGGTTTGGGTGTGTTTGGGTTAAGTTATAATAATATGAAGTTTTGGGATGTTTAGGTGAATTAGGGGTATTTTGGTTATTATAGATTAAATTTGGAAATTTTTGGATTGTAAGAGTTTGTTTTTGAATTATAAATATTATAAGTATGATTTATGAAGAGTTTGGGTCAATTGTGGGTAATATAAGTATAATAGTAAGAGATATAACTTAATTTCGGGAATAATAACTAAGAGATAGCATCGATATTGAATATATGAAACATGGGAGTTTAGTCTTGATTTATATACATGTTGATCTTAGTGTTATTTTAATTATTTGTGCTAAATTTGGTGAATTAGTGAGACGTGAGGGTCAAGTTATGACCCATTGATGAATGAGGATTTTGTGAGTCATTATGGTCTGTTTTACCTTGATTATGTTTCTTGTTGTGTATGTTATTTTTCTATATGCATCATCATGATATCTAGTGGCTATAACATGTGGAATTAATTGACCATGGTATAATACTAAGTGTTATAATATATACTAATTATTGGAATGAATTAATAAGTAAACGGTATTCATATAATGAGTAATAAGCATTCACCCTTGTACTAAGATAATTATAATAAATGATGAGTTATAAGGGATAAACCCTAATGATTCATTGTTATGTGCCAAGTATAAATAAGGAAGTAATAAGACCACATGAGTTAGGACCTAGCTAAAGCTTTAACCTTTCCTTACTTAAGAGAAAAAAATTAGGAGGAAATATGAGACCCATTAATACCTTCTATAAATAATTCCAAATGAAGGAGCCATAAGATTTTGCAAACCGACCTTCATCATGTACCTTGGAGACGCATTCTTCCTATTATACATTATGATGAGTTTATATGCAAACAAAATGTTATCACCTATTAATATCCCTTTCACAAATTTTTATTGTGAGTTATTAATGAGTTGAGGCAAGAAAGGTTGGAATTAAGCAACAAATACTTTAGAAATTACTTTTTAAAACACATAATATCAAGCTATTAGAAGGAAATCAATTACTTTACTAGGGTTATCACACTTAGGAATCAAAACAAGTATGGTGGGAGAGATAAATCTAGGGGGTGTTTAAGTAAAATATTTCCCTCACAGAATTTTAGAAATTAGTTCCTAAAATATCCTATGAGAATTTGAAAAATCTAGCAGTATAATAATTAAGTATAAGAGCTTTGGTGTACCTAATCAAAAAATAATGCTAACTTGAATTTCTCTAGAAAGGTAGTTTCAAGACTTCTTATTACTAGAGAAGATCCATAACTAGCCCCTATTGTAGAACCCGAAAGCCTAATTTCTCTATACTAGGAATGAGACTACCGAGTAAAATTTTGTAAAGTTTAGCAAATGCCTCCTTCACTAATTTATGATCACTATCCCATGTACCATCAAGGTTATGAAATTTTTTCTCCTTTTACCTAGCTTATCTAACTTTCATGTTAAAAAAAAATTGAGTGTTAGACTCCCTTAATTGGAACCATTTTATGCCTAATTTTTTTATTTATAAAAGCTCTCCTCACATAGGTTATAATGTTTAAACAACTTGATACACCCTTTTTCCTCTTGCTGGAGTGCAATATTAGATGGGTTCATACTAAGTTGTTGATGGACATCATCAGGTCTTGCTGAAGTGCATTATTAGATATATTTTTTTTTGTTAGCAACCTTAGTGGAAATGCTTCCAAAACTTGGCATTGTTAAGCTACTTCAGTTGATGCCTAAGGTGATACAAAACATTCTTTATTTTCATAAAACTAGATTTAGCATGTTGCTTTTGCCAAATTCTACCAATATAATTTTGAAGCTATCATCATATGTCCACATATCAAAGAATTTAAACTGGATTTTAACTTATGGTCTTGGCTAGTTTAAATTGACTATGGTTGGACTATGATTTGAGAAAAAGGTAGATTGGAAATCAATTGTTGAGATTGATAATTTATCTAATCATTGAACATTACCCAATACATGATAAAGATTGCACATTATTCAATTCTCCCCTATTATTATGTTGCTCCATGTAAAGTTACTTCAAGTGTGGTGTAAGTCCTCTACCATTAAATTTTATATGCATGCCTTAAACTCCTCCACAGACCCCACATTTATGGTTACACCTTGAAAATTTTCTTTACTGTGTAAGACTACATTGAAGTTACCTAAAATAATCCAATGGGAATCTTATCTTGTTGTGGATTCCAACCAATGCCATAGATATGCTCTATCACTTCCATAGTTTTGAGAATAAATAAAGGAAGCAGTGAGCCTGATATTCTTGCTAACAAAATTGATTCTAACCTGGAGACCTTGTGCATGTGCACTAATTAACTCATTTTTCCATCTATTAGGCTCCCACAAACACCAAGGCCTTCCATTAGGATGATGGGAGTAATTATTTAGAATAATTAAATGGGTACCTAGATTCTTTTGAATAGAATTAAATTTAGGTGCCTTTATTTTTATTTCAACTATACCCATTATTGAGACATTATTTACATGTATCCATTTCCTTAAAGCTTGCTTTTTTTTAAGGCTTATTAAGACCTCTAACATTCCAAACATGAATCATATGTTAATAAAGAAAAAGGGAGGTTGTAAATAGCTCTATGTTTTCCTCTTTCTTCCACAAGTCCAGAATCAATAGCTAATGGGGAGACCCTATAAGTGCTGAGTACACTAATATGTTTAAATTCATTATAAAAGTGATCATTATTATCTCTAAGTGGTTGTGATTGTTTTGATGTTACCATTTGAACTTTGTGTTGTCGTTTAGGCTTCCAAACAGGGCTTACTAAAGTGATGATGGCTCAAAGGCCTAGTGGAAGGCATTTGATTCATCAAATGTGGTATGCAAGTGCCCCGTTATAGTTGCTAACCTCAAATAAGGATTGTTTTTGCACTTATTTCAAAGGCTTGGGGTGGAGGACCTCATTCAGGATAAGCCCTAGAGCTATATCCAATAGAATCACAATAGTTACAATAGGAAGGTCTCCATTCATACAATATTGATTGAGTTAGAAGATTTCCATCAGGGTCTTCTATGTTATTGGATTTAACAAACTTTTGGTGACATCAATAACAATCAAAGCTCTAGCATATGATATTGTTTCCCCGTAGCTAGTAAAGCTACGGGAATCAAGTCCTTACCACAACTCTTGTGATGTAAAGAATCAAGTCCACATCTTAGTAATCCAAAGGAAGGCTAGGGAATTTGATCTATAGGGGCATAAATTGAAAAAAAAAATCCACATATTAAAATTGTTTATGTTAGTGTTTGAGGATAAAAAGGTGTAGTCATGAAGGTCTAGTTTGGGCATTGTAAAACCCAATCTCGGTGATCATCTAAAGAGAACTCAAATACCATAAATCCATCATCGTGCATCTAGATCTTGGGATTTTGTACCTTATTCCATTTAATATGAATGGAGGAAGTGATTTTCCCCAAACTAGGTTTATATATAATGATATACCTAATAAGATTACCCTACCAAAGTTTACAATTATCTCCCACAGTTATATTTTGAATTGAATCTTTTCATTGATATCTAATAAGGATAGGAGACTTAATTAAGGGATGTAGACAATAGCATAGATCAGTTTTCAAGGATAACCTATTTCCATGATTAATGGTGGTCCATTTAATTAGGAATCACATCTAATTAATTTAAATTTAAATTGCAAACATGGGTCCCAGTAGTCCATGTGCATGATTATAGTTCTCATATAAAATATCCAAGGAAGAGCTAAAAAAAAGAGTCCATGTAGAGTGATCCTCCTTAGGATTAGTTAAAGATGAGCTAATAATTAGATTGCATCAATAGGGATCCTAATTGGAGTCGTTTTGTACAAATGATCCTCTTCTTGTTTCTCTTGTGATAATTTCTCCATACTTTGAGGAGAAGTGTTGGTTGTAAAACCATCATTACCTTTGCCAGATCCTTCCTTGGTGAGGCATTCTCCCTAGCAAACACATATCTCCTTGTTTTGGCCATAAGAGGATAGAGGAGAGAGCTTTAATGAATTATTTTTCTTTGATCAAGATCATTATATGTTATTGATTTGTTCTATTGAATGTATATATTTTCTTTGTTATGGTAGGTGATATATGTATTTAAAATTAATTTTAATTTTAAATTTCCAACATATATTTACTAGAAACTTTATTTTGAATTTTATTAAATATTGTATAAATTACTTTAAAATTTAAAAATCACCTATCAATTATTTTTCCTACCTCAACCCCGATTTTTCATTCATCTCCCTTGAGCCATTTTTTATGTATGTACATTAATATCTTTTAATTAAATTTTCATAAAAGAGTAAAGATATCTAACTTGTTCCCTAAAAAAATAGTAGGATAATATGTCATATACTCACGTAACTGAATTAAAACAACCAATGAAAAATGATCTTGTTACTTTTTATAGGTAGAGGGATTGATATGAGTCTTCCTAGCAAACATAGATCTCCTTGTTTTCGCCATAGGGGGAGAGAGGAGAAAGCTTCAAAGATTTATTTTTCTTTAATCAAGATCAATATATGCTATTGATTTGTTCTATTCAGTGGATATATTTTCTTTGTTATGTTAGGTGATATATGTGTTTTATATTAATTTTAATTAAGCTTCCCTAACAAATGATTTAAATTTCCAACATATGTATACTAGAACTTAATTTCCAATTTTATCAAATGTTGCATAATTACTTTAAAATTTAAAAATCACCTATCAATTCCTCAACCCCATTTTTTCATTCATCTTCCTTAAGCCATTTTTTGTATGTACATTAACATTGTTTAATTTAATTATCATATAAAAAGTAACCATATCTAACTTTTCTTAAAAAATAATAATATGGCATATACTCATGTAACTAAAAATAAAATGACGAATGAAAAACAATCTCGTTACTCTTCATAGGTAGAGGGATTGTTATATAAGTCTGCCTAGCAAACACGTATCTCCTTATTTTGTGAAAATTTAGATCCCTTCTACTATGAAGCACTCTTCCTAGCAAACATAGCCCTCCTTGTTTTTGCCATAAGAGGACAGAGAAGAGAGCTTCAAAGAGTTCCTTTTTTTTTTCATCAAGATCACTCTATGTTATTGACTTGTTCTATTCGATGGATATATTTTCTTTGTTATGTTAGGTGATGTATGTGTATTTTAATTAAGTTTCCCTAACAAATGTATTAAATTTCTACCATATATTTGCTGGAAACTTAATTTCCAATTTTATCAAATATTATATAAATTAATTTAAATTTTAAAAATCACCCATAAATTATTTTCCCTACCTCAACCCTAGTTTTTCATTCATCTCCCTTGTGCCATTTTTTTGGTATGTACATTAATATCTTTTAATTGAATTGTCATAAAAAAAACAAATGAAATGATATCTAACTTTCCTCAAAAAAAAAATAATAATAATATGGCATATACTCAAGTAACTAAAATAAAATGATAGCTGAAAAATAATCTCTCTAGAGGGATTGATATATGAGTCTTGTCAAATATGTGTGTGTATGTGCGCGCGCGCGTGTGGAGCACTAGTGTAACACCCTAATTCCACATTAACTACCTGTAGTTAGTTGGAATATTTTTAAAATTAATAATTGATCATATAAATTAATGCGATTCTTTTTTACTCATATCCTTTCAAGAAAAATTTTTAAGAAGTCTTTTCAAATCAAATACGCCTCACTATAATTTTTTTTAATGATTAACTTCCTAAGAAGAAAGAATGCATTATAGGTATATATAGTTTTATCAATTATTTTAAGCCGCTACTGTCACCACTAATTTGGGATGTTACATCTAGTTAATCATTAAATGGATTTACATATAGTTTTGAAAATCCATTAAGCTAGTTATAACTAAAATTATGCTCATTGGTTATTTTTATTTTTAATTTTATTTTGATTTAGACAAAATGATTATCCTAGTTCCAACATGATTGAAAATTTTTAGACATTTCAAGCAAGAAACTACGTCTAGTCCAAGACTCCAACTATGATACATTTTCCCCATAATAGTCAATTGATAATCGACATGTTTAGCATGTAGTTAGGGATTTACATCCACATTGTTATATCGAAATCCTAACTTGGGTCACACTTCTATCACCAATAAGTGTAACGTAGCGTTGGACTTTGTTTCTAGAGTGATACACAACAACAATAACAACAATTATTCCAACCATTTATTAAATACATCAAATCTAATTGACACTTCTTATGGTTATCACAAATTATTGATATACTCATTTCAATGTCAAGTAATTAAAGAAGTGAGTCGCATCGATAGGACATTGGTACACATTTTAGGTTACGGTACTGGATATTTATATGAAAATAGTGGATACTATTGCAAAATAATAATAATAATAATCATCTCACTATTATAAAATGAGGAAAAGGAGGAAATTCCATATAATATCACTTTAACTTCATTTCGTTTAACTACTAAATTTGTATTTTTTTTTTTACCGTGGCTTGATCCTTTTCCTATTAACCCAATATTCTTTAATTAGACTGTAGTATCGCATGCAGTTTAGGATGATTCGAATATGTAGGGTATCTAAGTTATCCACATTAATCTTTGGTTTAACCGCTGAACCAAGATGTTAGCGATGAATTTCATCTTTCATTATCAATCGACACTATATATGGCTTGCTCTGTAAGAGATTTTTGGTCCAAACAGCAGTTCTTCATATTTCGTAAGTGTTGATTTCAATAGGTTTATTTTTTAATAAAGTAAAATATGTAGCTGACCGTGGCGATCAACAACTAATTAACAACCAACATTTTTTCAAGCCTATATATCCAGAAAATAGTTCTTCATATTTCATATGTACTGATTTCAGTAGATTTAAAAAAAAAAATAAATAAATAAAACATACGGATATCATCTATGTGTGTGTGTTTGTGTGTGGTATATACACCCTTACTTGATACACCCAATCGCGTCGATTATCATGTACGTATATTAGTCTTATATGTACGTATATTATACAAGCCCGGCCTTAACTAGGCCTGGATCGTAGGTCACTAAAATAATTTGAAACCCCTTATTAACCTACATTTATATGCATATATATAAAAATAAATGTTAATGTTAATTAGCACTTTATTGCTGGGTTGGATGGTTAATGCGCAGATAATGTGCTTACTTGTTGAGAGTGCACTCGATTAATTGGGAGATGCACGCCTTTTTTTCTTAGATTGCATGGCACTAGGGCGAGCCGTATGGGATGAAATCCAAATTTGTGACCCGAAGTTTAGTTATTTGATGTTGCAAAATGAATTCAGCTCATGCAACTACTCTCTATTTGTTTTTCTTATTTTTTTAAAAAAAAACTACATTTATATTTGAAGTAATAATGGTGTTTGTTAATGCATCTAATCTAAAATAAGTTTCTGTATATTAAAAATTTTGGACAATCTTTATTTTAATAAAATATATTCTTATAATATTTTTTTAATTGTTTATAGACTTGATTTTAAAAATATATATTAAAAAGTAATTATTATTCATAATAAAAATAAAAAATAATCATAATCATAATTATTAATTATTAATATTAATTATTCATTATTAACATTATAATATTCATAATAATTAATATTAATATTGTCCTTACAATTGATATTAATCATAATAATGAATAATTAATATTAATAATCATAATTATTAATAGCTAACAAACAATAATATTCAAAATAATGTTGATAATGAATAATGAATAGTATTAATCATTAATAATTTTAATAATATATAATTAATATCAACTAAAAATATTAATAATGAATAATTAATAAAAACTAATAATGATTAATTAATCGTTATTAATATTAATAAATAAAATTAATAATAATTTATAACTTATAATTAAGAATAATATTAATAATGAATAATACTAGTTAATAATTAAGAATTAATAACAACATTAATTAATATTATTTTTGATAATAATAAGGAATAATGAATATCAAAAATAAATAATTATTATTTATTATTAATAATAAACATTATTTATTAATATCAATACTAACTAATAATTAATATTAATGTTATTATAAGTAATAAATAATAACATTATTTATTAATTATTATTACTATTATTAAAAATAATATATAAATAATAAATTACCATTATTAACTAATATTAATGCCTAATAACATTAAATAATAATGATAATATTAATATTAGTGGTGGGTGAGTATGTATAATAAGTGTATTAGTGTATGATAGTTTAAATATTTTATAAAAAAAAAATAATCTACTCATGAAGTAATAATATGGTAAATAATATAAATAATGATGTTCTATAAATAATCTAAAAAAAAATGGCATAAAACACATCTAAAACAATAATATAGATAATGAAGGGATAAAAAAACACTCACATAATTATTTAATTGTCAAATGCATTTAAAACTTTTAAAATGACATATACTAGAAGTAGCCAAAATTCTTTTTCCACTACTAAATAATTTAATGCGTGTCCATTGTCCACTAATACAACTAAATAAATAACATAACCCACTACCATTTTTTGAGTCCTTTGTGTCCATTTATAAAGCTAAATAAATAACAAAACCAACTACTATTTTTATAGTAGTTAAACCAAATACTATTTTTATACTAGCTATTAAGAGCCTAATATGTTCTATATCTTTAAACTAATAAAACACCATTTTATTATCAACTAATAATTTTTTTATATTTATTAAATAAAAACTCAACACACAATAATAATTTATCACCTTAAAATAAACCCTCAACAAATCTAAAAAAAAACTCAGAATAAACCATAACACCTAAACAAATATAAAAATCCTTGAATAAAATAATAAAGCCTAATCCCTAAATATATCTAAAAAAGCCTTAAATGAATATAATAAACCCTAAATGAATCTAAAAAAACTAAAATAATGGAATAAACCTGATATATGGGATTTATATGTTATTTTCGTAAGTAAAATTATCATTTATTCCTCATTATTTTTATAAGATTTAATCTTTCCTTAAGTCTTTCACTTTTGGATATATTTTGTAGGAAAAGATAAGCATGAAGAAATTTAAAGGAGAAATCGATGGAAAGAGGAAATGAAGCAACTAACACATCAAGAGATATGGAATCAATGGAAGAAAAGACCAGAAATAAAAAATATATATTAAAGGGAAGGTTGTGTAGGAAGTTCATAAAGAGATAATAAAGGAATGAGAAACACGGTACCCCCGTGTTTCATAAACACGACCCGTGTCTTTCTATCATCATACATAATCTCAGTTTTTAAAATTCAACATTTGGCAAAGAATTCAAGGAAAACCACGGAGGTCCCATGTTTCCCAACACAAACCGTGTTTTTCTTAAATTTTGTAATTGTTCGTGCGAATTTTTCCTTGATATATTTCTGAAGTTTTAAACATTCAAGAAGCGATTCTAAGGAGTTCGACAGTTGGATTTTTTCTTTTTCTCTATATTCTCTAGATACCACATGTAATTCATAATTTCAATTCTCTTTCTCTCCATTGTATTCAAGTGAACAATCAACACTCTACAATTCAAGTCGATAAGTTCTTCTTTATTCCTCTCTTAATTGCAAGTTTTAATTTTTGATTGAATGCAAATAAATTCCCTTTATGCATTATTATTTCTCTTACTTTTAGTGTTTCATTGTTAATTTATTCGTAATCATTGATGTTAATTATAGATTACTACATTTAATTGTATGTTATTACTATTATAAAGCTAGTAGCATAGATAGTATGGGGTAGGAGAATTTGATGATGGAATTAGGGTTTCACATATGATAATGTAATTTGAATTTATGATTCTAAATGAAATTTAATTGAATTAATAGACAGAATTAAATGATCTCACATCATAGGTTAAGAAGTTAAACTAATTAAATAGATCATTTATTTAGTTTAAATCTTAATCAATGCTAGGATAAAAAAATTAACATATAATTGTTAATTAACATTTCCAAAGCAGCAAAAGTTTAATTATTAATCTTTTCTATTAATTCATATGATTGCATGATTTGAGCTTATGTGATTATGGTTATAGTTGACTACTTTCCATTCGCAATGCTGCCATTAATTGAATCTAGCGTTCTTAACCTAGGTTATTAATTAGTTAGGGATAAATAGAGAGCTTATTCAATTTATTAGAATTAAGAGAAAGCAAAGAGATAAATTATTATGAGTTTTTAAAATTCAATGTTAAATCATTTGGAATAATTATTTTCTCCATGATTATTTGATATCCTAATACTATAATCAATACCTTCTTATCCTTAAGTGATAGAAATAAATGTTATTACATAACTGGGGTTTTAACATTGATTACAGAAATATTGATTATATACCATTCCTTGTGGGTTCAACTCCTTCTTGCCATCTACTATGTATTTAGAAATTAGGATTTATTTATTAAATTTATTGTGCACACGACAGCACATCAAATTTTTGGCATTGTTGCCCAGGAATGACAATTATAATTTTTATTTCTGTTTTTGATGTTATTTCTATATATAGTAATGTGTTTGCATAAATGTGTCATGTTTTCTAACCATGTGAGCTTGTGTTTGTTTGTTTGGTTCATGTCTAGATAAGAAGTGATAGATTTGATTTATCCATTCATTGGGTAAGTAAAATAATGGGACTAAATCTTTTTACAAAGGCTATTTTTAAATTGTAATAACTTATTTGATCACCATCTTCCAAAACCTTAAAAACAAAAATTGAGATTGTGATAGTGGTGAAGGAAAGAAAGAATGGTTACGAATCAATCCATGCATTGATTATGAATAAGATGGAATGAAATTTAAAATTGGTGGATATAACATTGCGAGCGCTTAAGCCTAATCTTTTGATACATTGTTCATCAAAAATATATTTTCCTTTTGTGTGTGTTCTCCAATGATATGTGAAACTAGAACTTACCATTAATTCTCTTTAATACTGCATAAAACTTTAGGATATTTGAAAGTGATAAAGGCACTCTTCTTTCTTTGTTAGCTACAAGACCAAATAGCTTGCCTCGAAAATTGTTATCCATTACATAAACCCTTTGAGCCTGAAGCCCTATTCTATTGATCTAACCTTCATTAAAAACTAATCTCCATATGCATTTTCCTTCCTTGGTTTATTACTAGTGGAGCAAAAGATTTTCAAGGAGAACTTTTGTTTTGTTAATAAGGTGAAATCTAAGTATGGGGGTGTGGATATCATAAAAACAATGGAGGAAGTAGCTAAGCATTTTTCTTCTTAAAAAAAAAAAAGAAGAAGAAGAAGAAGAAGAAGAGAATAAAATTTCATGTCTTTTAATGTTATTTGGGTGAATGGAAGGGTGTGAAATTATAATTATTTTTTTGAAAAAAAAGGGGAAGTGAAGTAAAGGAGAAGAGGAGGAATTGTGATTTAAATGAAAGAAAGAAATTACTTCTCTAGTTGGTAGAGTCTAGCTACAATCCTAAAATTCTATCCCACCTTAGAACCTTAGCCCTATTACAACCAAATTTAAGACCTTTTGATTCTTATATACTTTAGTTCTCTTGAGCGGTAGTGAATTGAGAGTAATGGCAAACATATGGGTGATCATAATCATTTGGAGAAAATTTGAGAGTAAACACATTTTACCCTAGATACATAAGAGTGGTCATTTATGCATACTAAAAAAAAGAATCTACCAATTTAAGTTTCATTAATCTTAATCTGACTTTGTGTGGTGAGATACTAACTATACTAATTATCTCTCCCTAACAACTTGAGCATTTGATACAACTGTTTATTGCGTATGTTAGATGTGTGATCCAAATCATTTTCAAAGTTTCTCTCTTGTGATTTATAAATGCTTTAAGTCCTAGTGTATTGTTAAACTCCGTGAATGACTAAATCCAATCTTACAATTCTTTTAGTTCAGAACTTGTCTCACTTGTAATCCTTGAAGTTTCTTTTGTGCATGACATAATGTTGCTTGAGGACAAGTAACAATTTAAGCACGGGGGTATTTGATATATGGGATTTATATGTTATTTCCTTAAGTAAAAATGTCATTTATTCCTCATTATTTTTATAAGATTTAATCTTTTTTTTAAGTTTTTCTTTTTTGGATAGATTTTGCAGGAAAATATAAACATGAAGAAATTCAAAGGAGAAATCAATGGAAAGAGGAAATGAAGCAAAGAACACATCAAGAGATATAGAATCAATGGAATAAAAGACCAGAAATGAAGAATATATATCAAAGGGAAGCTTGTGTAGAAATTTCATAAAGAGATAATGAAGGAACAAGAAACATGATGCCCCCATGTTTCATAAATACGGCTCATGTTTTTCTGTCAGCACACAAAATCTTGGTTTTCAAAATTCAGCATTTGGTAGAGAAATCAATAAAAAAATACAAAGGTCCTATGTTTCCCAACATGGACCATATTTTTCTTAAATTCTATAACTGTTCACACGAATTTTTCCTTGATATATTTCTGAAGTTCTAAACATTCGAGAGGCGGCTCTGGGGAGTTCGAGAGTTGGATTCTCTCTTTTTCTCTATATTCTCTAGATACCACATGTAATTCATAATTACAATTCTCTTTCTCTCCATTATATTCAAGTGAACAATCAACACTCTACAATTCAAGTAGATAAGTTCTTCTCTATTCCTCTCTTAATTGTAAGTTTTGATTGAATGCAAATAAATTCCCTTTAATGCATTATTATTTCTCTTACTTGTAGTGTTTCATTGTTAATTATTCGTAATCATTGATGTTACTTATTGATTACTGCATTTAATTGCATGTTAATGCAATTATGAAGATAGTAGCATAGATAGTATAGGGTAGGAGGATTTAATGATGGAATTAAGGTTTCACATATGACAACATAAATTGAATTTATGATTCTAAATGAAATTTAATTGAATTAATAGATGGAATTGAATGATCTTGCATCATAGGTTAAGAATTTAAATTAATTAGATTGATCACCTATTTAGTTTATATTTTAATCAATGTTAGGATAACAGAATTAATATGTAGTTATTAATTAACATTTCCAAAGTAGCAAAAGGTTAATTATTAATCTTGTCTATTAATTCGTACAATTACATGATCCAAGCTTATGTGATTATAGTTGTAGTTGACTGCTTTCCATTCGTAATGCTGCCATTAATTGAATCTAGCATTCTTAACCTAGGTTATTAATTAGTTAGGGATAAATTGAGAGCTTATTCAATTCATTAAAATTAAGAGAAAGCAAATAGATGAATTATCATGAGTTCCTAAAAGTCAACGTTGAATCATTTAGAGTCATTATTTTCTCCATAATTATTTGATATCCTAATACCATAATCAATACCTTCCTATCCTTATTCATTAATTAGTGAGTAAATTGTTTTTATTATTTATCCATAGTATAGAACTTAGTGATAGAAATAAATGTTATTACATAACAAGGGGTTTAACATTGATTTTAGAAATATTGATTATATATCATTCCTTGTGGGTTCGACTCCTTCTTGTTATATACTATGTATTTAAAAATTAGGATTTATTTATTAAATTTATTGTGCACATGAAAACCCTAGACAAGTAAAAAGAACTAAAATAAATTAAATAAACCCTAAAACCCAAATAAAGCTAAATAATAAAAAAAATGGAATAAACCTAAACTTTCAATAAATATAAAAAACCTAAAATAAATTTAACAGCCCCCAAACCCTAACCCGTAACCCCTAACTCTAAGCCTTAAACCCTAATGAGTAAACCCTAAACCATAACCATTAACCCCCAACCCTAAACCCTAAACTCTAAATCCTAAACATAAACTATAAACTCTAAACCATAAATCATAAACACTAAACCCAAAACCATAAACCATAGGCACAAGCCCTAAACCATACACACTAATCCTTATACCCTAACACTAAACCCTAAACCCAAAACCTTTACCCCTACACTTTAAACCAAAAACCATAAACCATAAACCCTAAACATTAAACCGTAAGTATATTGAAAAATCTAAAAAAAAAAGGAATAAACCTTAACCAAATATAAAAATCCTAAAATAAATAATATAAATCATAAAACATAAACCTTAAGCCCTAAATAATTCTATAAATATAAAATAAATGGACTAAACCCTAAGCCCTTATGAAAACCTAAAATAAATGGTATAAAACCTAAACCCTAAGCCCTAAATAAATCTAAAAAAATATAAATGGAATAAATACTAAACAATCAATAAATATAAAAGTATATAAAATAAATGGATAAACCCTAAATCCTAAAAAATATACACAGCCTAAAACAACTAAAACCTGCACAAAACTAAAAATCATAAAATGAATGGAATGTACCCTAAACCCTAAACAAATTTCAAAATGCTAAAATAAGTGAAATAAATCTCAAACCCTAAATTAATTTAATATATAAATCCTAAACTCATAAATCTAAAGAGCTACATTCTTATAATAGAAAATCAAAATATAATAATAGAAATCTCATATTAGAAGAAAAAAAAAACTATAAAACAACTATTGGGAATCAAACATTGAAATTAGAGTACTGAGGACAAAGAAGACATTCACAACCATTGGGATACAATGTAGGTTTTATTTTTATTAACTAATTTTAGTATAAGAGCGTTTCAACGATTAGGAGAAAGCAATGACATATGGCCCTACATAAATTTGAAACTTGTTTATGATGAAAATGATGAGAATAACTTTAACTGCCTCTCAAAGCCTCTATTATCTACTCTTATGCAATCCAAATCTCATTTATAACATTGTCTAACTAAAATACCCTAAATGAAATATGCCCTCTGCATCTTCTTCTTTCCTTTCTTCTTTATCCATCTCTCTATCTTGATAATTCATCCAAAGGTTGAAATGTCTCTCAAGTGTTCCTATGTTTGTATACTAACACTACAATGATATTAAACTACAACCAAAGTCATCGTTATAAATTAAGCTATTATAATGACATGTCATCATTAATGAAGAATTTAACGGTTGGAAAAAGTGAGGACATAGCGACAAACAATAATTAATTTTATTTATCTAGTGAATTCTTGAAATTAATTTTAGGAAAAAAAATCAATTAAGTTCCCTGAAAAAAAAAACTTAACAATGACTCATCGACGTAGTAGAGGGGGGTTGTCATTGTAGGGTATAGCCAAAAGTTTCCACAGCAAATTTCCCTCTTGATAAACTTTGTGGAAAAGTTGGAGTGTGAAAAATGTTGGGAGATTATATTGCAGTGATGCATTGCTCCAATAGGGGGAGGGTCACTACAATAGACCCCTTTAAAATGGCATTGTTCCCTTTAATGAGGGTCTCTTACATCAATCTCTTGGTCTACTGTAACAACAAAGGTCATTGTAATAAGGGTTATCTATATAAAACTAACAACCCTACCTATGCCTATAATTCTCTAGTCATAACTTTCTCTCCTCTGGTATTCTCTCCTCACCGCTCAAAGATAGGTGTTAAATTGATAATATTTGGCTTTAATTTTTTTTTTGTTATGTCTTGCTAATATCTCATCTATTATTGTTATTATTCAATTTTTTATTTGTGTCCTTACACCACCACCTCCTCAATATCTCAATAGATTTATGTGTTTCCACTAGAGTCAGCTGCCAAATATGTCTCCACGCACCACCACCTACTTCATATCTCAATTTAGTCTTCATTTTTTTACTTCATTTTATTTTATTTTATTTTAATTATTAGTTTATTAATATAATAATTTTTTGCTTAATTGTTGGTTGGATTGTAGATTGCTGGAATTTTGCTATATAAAGTGTGTCGCCCCTCTATAGTTACCGCCACTAGTTGTATGATTTTTTTCTTATTATATTCTTAAGAATTATACATATATATGACATATCGAGTGAGGACCACGCTTTACGGTGAAAACTAAAAACCATATAGTTTCCTGAGATATTTACAGTAATTTTCACCGCCTACTATAGGTAGTTTTTAATTTAAAACATAAATATTTAATATTTATAAAAATGCCACCATATTTTTTTCTAAAACTCAAATACTATAGTTTCTTAATAGACTTACACTAGTTTCTTCCACCTAGTAGACTAGTTTTCACCACCTATTATGTGTAGTTTCCTGTCCTAAAATAGAAATAACTAACATTTACAAAAAAATGCCACTATTTTTTCTAACACTTAAATACTATAGTTTCCTAAGAGACTTATAGTAGTTTCTTTCATCTATTTAAAGTAGTTTCCTAAGCCGAAATATAAACACATAATATTTACAAAAATGCTGCCATCTTTTTTTTTTCCTAACACTCAAATAATATTGTTTCATGAAAGACTTATAATAGTTTTCTCTACCTACTATGAGTAGTTTTTACCACCTACTATGGGTAGTTTCTTCAACTGAGAGTACTAATTTTCAGTTCTCACTAAGAGAGCTAGTTCTCATTGGACATTCCCCCTATACACATACACACACACTCTCTCTCTCTTTCTCCCTCCCTCCCTCCCTCCCTCCCTCCCTCCCTCTCTCTCCCTCTCTCTCTCTCTCTCTCACACACACACACGTCCTAATCATATATATCACAACCCAAACACACAATAGCCACCATCAACATTTATATAATACTGAGCAATAACATATATATATATATATATATATATATATATATATATATATATATATATATATATACATATAATGATTAATTAGTTTTATATTGTGAGCATGTTATTATGTTAGGTTTTTCATATAATATATGAATGCAAGTATATGATAGGTTAATTAGTCTTGCCCATCAAGTTTAAAAATATAATTTTAGCAAAAGAAAAATATAAATTGAATATATGAATGTAGGAATAAGATAATAAAAAATAAAATAAAAAGATATTATTTGTCATAAATAATTTATTATTAAAAATTAAAAAAAATAAGAATATATAATTTTTAGATAATAATTTATTTGGAATAATAAAATCATAAAAAATCAAAATAATAAATTATTTTTGGCCTTTGAAATTTGATGATTAAATAATTAGGTAGAATAATAAGATAATAAAATGTAAATTAATTAAATCTTACTAGCTTTTAAAAAGCTATTATTAAATAATTAAGTAAAATAATAAGATAATAAAATTTTAAAATAACAAAATATTGCTAGTTTTTGAAAATTTATAATTATATAATTAAGTAAAATAATGCAATAATTAAATTTTAAAATAATATAATATTATTGGTGATGTGTATCTCAATAATTTTTATTTAGATAATTTTTTTTGTTGATGTGATATATATTGTACATATAATTATTTTTCTTATTCTGTGAATAATTAGGAAAACTCAGGTAATGGAAATGGAGCATGTTGTTGGCTGCTGTGAGTGATTGTTGCTGGTTGCTACTATTGTTGATATGGAATTACTGAATAAATTGGTTTATGCTTTTATTAATACTAGTTAGGGAAAATTGTTGTATTCGCATATGATGCAATCGCCAGCAATCATAACTAGTGGAATTAAGTAGGCCGCATGGTCGGCCACCCGACCCGTAATTGGGTTAGAAGGATTGTAGACTATGTAACCCTTAATTTCCACAATTAGCTAAATAATTTAGCTGATGGGAGATTAATTGTAATATATCAATTACTTTGGGAATAATTGTAATTCTTTGTAATTGGTCTGAATAGTTAAGTCAGCACCAATATTACTATCTTGTGCTGGGCTGTTGACGAAAGGCCTGGTTCGGTTGGCCCACTATCTTTTATTTGTATGTGTATATGTATACGGCATATATATAGGGAGATACATAGCTTTTGTACAGAAATTTTGGACGGATAATACATTAGCTGAGGCTATTTCTCTCTCTCTCTCTCTCTCTCTCTCTCGACTCTCTTTCTATCTCTCAAACTCTTCTCTTCTTGATTCTCTCTTTCTTGAATCATCTTCTCTGTGATAAATTACTCAGTTGCCATTGATTTCAATTGTGCTATGAGTTTCTTTGATCTTCCTTCGGTTTAATCCGTAGGCTGATCTATTTATAAATTGCCGAACACATCGCTCGATTTGTGGTCCGGTGTTTTCTTCGAAACCTAACAAGGTTTCATTATTTGGTATCAAAGCCTCGAATAATCAAGTGCTTGTGGTTTAAAGTTCATTTGTTGTTGCTTTTGTTGATTTCTTTCTAATTCTTGTTATCATAGGCTCTCGATTTGGTAAGTTGGCATATTAGGGTTTGTGTCTGACAAGAATCGAACTATTCTTGTTACGATACTTGCGAAAGGCAAATTTGTAATCCCGACAAGATCTTAAGACCCTAAAGGGATGACAGTGTTCGTTGGAAACGCCAATTCAAGCTGTTCGGGTTTATTTTCTTTGTTAGGGTTTGGTCGAAATCTTGATTTCTTGTGATAACTGTTAATAATTTCTACATCCGGTAAACTCTATCCTTGTATTTTTCTCAGCTAATTTTATCTTTTGTGATTAAGATTCGGTCATTCTGTATTACTGAATAATGCTACACTAAGATATCGTCTAAGTGTGCAGGTATAAAATCAATACTGGCGATTCTTTTAAGAAAGGGATAAAGGCTCCAAGAAGAGGGGCCCAAATCTTGTTTAGTCGGCTTTAACCGCCAACAATTGTTGGCACAATACATTCATTCCTCTATGAGAAATTTTCTCTATTGTGTTCCATTATTGTTCTATCTTTGAAGTTTGATTATTTTAAACAACTGATTGTGTTGTGGTTATTCTTTATACTGTGATAAGTGATTGCTGACATTATTAATCTGATTAGATTTGAGTGTGTTGTGATTATGGATTAATTGATTGCTTTGTATCTGATGATAAGTCATTTAGGATGAATACAGAATCCATTATGTCTAATAACGACCAATCTATAAATCAATTCGTGTCTATGTCCAGTAATGACCTCCTAGAGACACTTAGGAATTTTCAAGAACAAATAACTGCTCAATTGGTTGTATTATCTGCTAATTTAGAACAAAGAATAGGAGAATAAGAAATTAGGGTTAATAATTTACAAAATAATAGAGTAAATGAACAACATGTTGGGGTTTTAGGTAGAGCTCCTATGAAGCCTAGAAATAGGATTTCTCCCTTGACTAATTTAGAAGAGTTAGAGGATTAGATATCTAATAATAGTGATAGACATCCCAGACAGTTTAATAGGCAGGAAAGGGACTTAGATCCAATTGATAGGAATGCAGGTAATCATAAATTTAATATACCTGGATTTAATGGAAGAAATGATCCTGATTATTATTTTGAGTGGGAAAGGAAGATAGAATTAGTTTTTGAGTGTCATTATTATTCAGATGAAAAGAAGATTAAGGTAGCAGTAGTTGAGTTTATAGACTATGCTTCTTATTGGTATTGCAACCTTGTGTTAACTAGATGTAGGGGTGGAGAACCACCTATTCAAACTTGGGATGAATTTAAGACTTTAATGAGGAAAATATTTGTTCCAAAATATTATTACAGCGAGTTATATAAGAAGCTGCAAACTTTAAATCAGGGTAATAGGACTATTGATGAATACTTTAAGGAATTAGAAATATTATTAATTAAAACAGGGATTGTTGAAGATGAGGATGCTACTATGGCTAGGTTTTTGAGTGGATTGAACTCTAAGATTGCTGATAAGGTAGAATTATATCCATATGGAACCCTAGAAGATATGGTTAACATAGCAGCTAAGATAGAAAGTCAAATAAGGAAAACTAAACAGAATAAACTACCTGGACTTGGGTTTAGAAACAATGCAAAAAGAAATTTTAGTGGAATTAGTTTTGGAAATTGGAAGAATAGTGGGAAAGTTGATTTTAAGGGCAAAGGTAATGAAGCTAGAGTTGGAAACAGAATTGATAAAGGTAAAACTAATGTAGCTAACCCTGCTAGTAGTCCAACCAGGGTTAGAGATATAAAGTGTTTTAAATGTGGAGTACTAGGGCATATAGCTTCTGAATGTCCTAATAAGAGAAATATTCTGATTAGAGAATCTAGGGATATAGATTCTGAATCTGAAGGTGAAGAATTAGAAGTCAATACAGTGATAAGTGATATTAGTGAATCAGAAGAAGAGGTAGAACTTCTAGTGAATAGAGATCTTTTTGTGGTACGAAGGGCTTTGAGTAGTAATAAATTACCTGACCCAAATGCAGTACAAAGAGAAAATATTTTTCATACTAGATGTTTAATTAATGACAAGTGTTTTAATATGACAATTGATAGTGGAAGTTATATCAATGCTGCTAGTATTCTATTAGTATCCAAATTAGGGTTACCAACCACTAAACATCCAAAACCATATAGGCTTCGGTGGTTGAATGAATTGGGAGATGTTAAGGTCAGTTAACAGGTTTTAGTAAATCTAAAGTTAGGAAAATATGAGGACTCTATTTTGTGTGATATAGTACCCATGCATGCTGCTCATCTTTTGTTAGGAAGACCATGACAGTATGATAGGAGAGTGACCCATGATGGCTATAAAAATAGGTATACAATGTATAAGGATGATAAGAAAATTATTTTAGCACCTATGACTCCAAAGGAAATCTATGATGATCAAGTCAAAATAAATATTAAAAAGAGTTAACTAAGTACAATGTAGATGCTGGAACTTACTCAAATGGACTTAAGAAATCATCTGGGTTTTCTGCTAAGAAGAGTGAGGTTGAAAGAGTTGTTAGTCAAAGTGTAAATGTATATCTAATGGTGTGTAAGGAGTGTTATTAGGATCATGATTTTAAGGAGTTATATAAGAATTGTGAAACTGTTGCTCAAGGAAAATATTACCCTTTTGATGGATATTTGTTTAGGGAAAATAGGCTTTCTGTATCTAATTATTCATACAGAGGGTTATTAATCCAGGAAGCACATAATGGTGGTTTAATGTCACATTTAGGTTTTCAAAAGACTGTGGATATATTAGTTGATCATTTTTATTGGCCTCATATGGAAAAGGATGTGTTAAAGTATTGTGTGAATTGTGTGGCTTGTAAACATGCTAAGTCCACTTCTAAACCATTTGGGTTGTATACACCATTACCAATTCCAACCCAGCCATGGGCTAACATTTCTTTAGACTTTGTTTTGGGAATACCTAGGACCAACAGGGCTAAGGATTCTATCATGGTTGTTATAAATAGATTTATTAAAATGGCATATTTCATACCTTATAATAAAACTAATGATGTTGTGACTGTGGCAGAATTATTCTTTTCACACATAGTTAAATTACATGGTGTACCCCAAACCATAGTATCTGATAGGGATGTTAAGTTTTTAAGTCATTTTTGGAAAATATTATGGGGTAAGTTGGGAACTAAAATTTTATTTTCAACTACCTATCATCCTCAAACTGATGGACAAATAGAAGTAGCAAATAGAACTTTAGGTAATATGTTGAGAGTTATACTTGGGAAAAATCTTAGACAATGGGAATTTATATTACCACATGTAGAATTTGCTTATAATAGGAATATTCATTCTACAACTAAGAAAACTCCTTTTTAAATTGTGTATGGTTTTAATCCACTAACTCCACTTGATTTAGTTCCTTTACCAAGTTCTGAGTTACACAATTTTGATGCTGAGTCTCGTGCAGAAAAGATGAAGAGATTACATGAATCTATAAGTTAACAAATTAATAAAAGAGTTCAACAAATGGCTAAGATTGCCAATAAAAGAAGGAAAATTGTTTTTCAACCTGGAGATTTAGTTTGTGTACATCTTAGGAAAAAGAATTTTCCAACACTTAGGAAATCTAAATTGGATCCTAGAGGTGATGGACCTTTTATTGTGTTAGAAAGAATTAATGAAAATGCCTATAAAATTGATTTACCTGCTAAATTTGGTAATGTAAGTAATTCTTTTAATGTATCTAATTTAAGTCCTTTTGCTAGAATCATGAAGGTTTCTAAGACGAAATCCCACTAAAAAGAGGGGGATGATGTGTATCTCAATAATTTTTATTTAGATAATTTTTTGGTTGCTGTGATATATATTGTAAATGTAATTATTTCTCTTATTCTGTGAATAATTAGGAAAACTCAAGTAATGGAAATGGAGAATGCTATTGGCTGCTGTGAGTGATTGTTGCTGGTTGTTGTTGTTACTGATATGGAATTGCTGAATAAATTAGTTTATGCTTTTATTAATACCAGTGAGGGAAAATTTTTGTATTCGCATATGATGCAATCACCGGTAATCATAGCTAGTGGAATTAAGTAGGCCGCATGGTCAGCCACCCGACTCGTAATTAGGTTAGAAGGATTGCAGACTATGCAACCCTTAATTTCCACAATTAGCTAAATAATTTAGCTGATGGGAGATTAATTGTAATATATCAATTACTTTGGGAATAATTGTAATTCTTGTAATTGGGGTGAATAGTTAAGTCAGCACCAATATTACTATCTTATGCTGGGTTGTTGGCGTAAGGCTTGGTTCGGCTGACCCACTATCTTGTATTTGTATGTGTATATGTATATGGCATATATATAGGGAGATACATAGCTTTTGTATAGAACTTTTGGACAGATAATACATTGGCTGAAGCTATTTCTCTCTCTCTCTCTCTCTCTCTCTCATTCTCTCTCGAAGTGCTCTCTTACTCTATCTCTCGAACTCTTCTCTTCTTGATTCTCTCTTGCTTGAATCATCTTCTCTGTGATAAATCACTTAGTTGCCATTGATTTTAATTGTGCTCTGAGTTTCTTTGATCTTCCTTCGGTTTAATCTATAGGCTGATCTATTTTTGAATTGTCAAACACATCGCTCGATTTGTGGTCCGGTGTTGTCTTCGAAACCTAACAAGGCTTCATCAATTAGCCTTTGAAAATTAATGATTAAATAAGAAAGTGGAATAATAAGATAATAAAATTTTAAAATATTGTTATCCTTTGAAATTTTATAATTAAATAATTAAGTTAAATAATATAATAAAATATAAATTAATAAAATATTTTTATCCTTTAAAAATTTATTATTATTAATTGAAATAATAAGATAATAAATTTTCAAAATAATAAAATATTGTTATCCTTTGAAAATTTATGATTAAATTATTAAGAGGGATAATAAGATAACAAAAATGTAAATGGAATAATAAGATAAGAGAAATGTAAATTAATAAATTATTATTGGCCTTTGAAATTTATTATTAAATAATTAAGTAAAATAATAAGATAATAAAATTTCAAAATAAAAAAAATTTGGCCTTTGAAATTTCATGATTACATAATTAAGTGGAATAATAATATAATAATACTTCGGTTAATAATAAAACATTATTTTCCTTTTAAAATTTATTATTAAATAATTATGTGGAATAATAAGATAATAATACTTTAAAATAAAAATATATTATTGGAATTTGAAAATTATGATTAAATAATTAAGTGGTATAATAATGTAATAGTTTTTAAAATAATATAATATTTTTGGCCTTAAATAATTTATTATTAAATAATTAAGTGGAATAATTATCAACTCTAAATCTAACTATAAACATTAAACCCTAGTTGTAACCAAAATAATATCCCTAATAAATTCTACACTCTAATGGTTTAGTATCTATTATCATAATAATAATAATAATAATAATAATAATAATATAAGTAATTAAAATTTATTGTCCCTTTTTGTAGGCGGTATGCTAGATTGTTTTCTTCACAATTACCCTATTTGCTATTTAGGATGTCTTCAGATGGGGATAGTAGGAGGAATATGATTTGGTTACATAATATGCTGCAATGCATGGTGGAGAGGGGTTTACATTTGGGACCATTCAAGTTTAGCTCATATTATCTTTTGTTGAGGTTGCCACATATCCAGCCATAGTTAGGGGTGATATCTAGATATATAGATTTATTTGTTAATGATGTTCCGTATACTAGGGTTATTAAAGGTGGATAATTTATGAGATACTATGACCAGATAGAAAAGGAGTCGACAATGATTGATGATGAGTAGATGTAATACCCCAAGTTGAATGGAGTGTTATAAGTATTGATATGGCTACTTATATCAACATAGTATACCATCCTTTTGGTGATTCTATCCTAAGAACTCTATAGTTAAGTGTGATGGCCGTGGAGTAATTTTTAAGATGGGTGAATCTCTTAGAAAGGTTTAGAAATTTTCTAAAAATTTCTCGAGAAATGCATGAGTAAGGAAAAAGCATTTTAAAAGGACTCATGATGTGATAGCTCCCACGTGCTCGTATCGACTCGGGGTATTACAAATGTTATAAGAGAAAAACTATGACCACGAGCTAAATTTGGATGAGCCGGTTAGTCGCCTAGAAAGATGATTTTTGGGATAAAATTACACTGAGACAATTAATGATCGAGGCAAACAAGGATATTGCATTCTTTGAGTGGGGATGAATTCAATGCCCCAAATTTAGCAGAGTGTCTTATGAATTGATATGACTACTTATATCAACATGGTATACCATCCTTTAGGTGATTCTATCTTAAGAACTCCATAGTTAAGTGTGCTGGCCATGAAGTAATTTTAGGAGGGGTGAGCCTCTTGGAAAACAAAAATTTTAGAAATTTTCTAAAAATTTCTCAGGAAGCATGTGAGTGATGATAAATCACGTTGAAAGAACTCATGTTGATACATGGGGCCAACCGATCAATATGAAAGTGCTCCACCAGATCCTTTGTGTAGTTATAGCTTGAGTTCACAACATTTTCTACATTTTGTAGTTATGAAAGTATGTTGTTGATCCCTCACACATTATACATCATCAAGATATTGAGCTAGATAACTTATTGTCCTACGAGGAGAGGCTATTGAGGATCCTTAACATCAAAGTATGATGGAGCTGAACACACATGATTATACTCGTGAAGGTTCTTTGGAGTCACCATGGAGCGGAGGAAGCCACATGGGAGATAGAGACAGACATGAAGAAGTCACACCCGGAGATTTTTGTTAAAGGTGTGTTCTTATAATAACTCTCATTTAAGGGGGTAGTACCCTTTATGTCTCTCACTTTAGGTTGTTCACCTTTACTCTTTCCAATCTTTTGTTCCCTTGTCTTAGGGGACAGAGTCTTTTTTAAGAAAGTAATAATGTAATATCCCTAATTGAGCAGTGTGTTATAAGGATTGATATGACTACTTATATTAACATGATATATTAATGCTATAGTAAGCCTAGGATTGTCATAATGGACTAATGATTTTTTTTAATTTAGCTTTTAATAGTAGTCCTAGAGTTGTCACAATAGAGTAACGATTTTTTTAATAAGGCTTTCAATGACGATGGGGGTCATTACAATAGGCCTAAAGTCATTACAATAGATATTTTATATATTTTAAAACAAAAATAAATTAAATTGTCGTCATAATAATATTACTGTGACGACATAATTGTCGCAATAGGAGTATTTTTAGTGAAGACCATCGGTGGTTGTAAACTTGAATATTTTACTACGAAGAATTCATGACGATTGTTATGTGACGTAATAGTTTTTATACGGCAACTTTAGTTGTCATTAGAGCCTAATACTATTGTAGTGGAAGTAGATTTTTCATATGATCATAAATCTTTATATGTATATAAATAAATGTAAATGTCAATTAGCACATTACTGCATGGGTTGGATGGTTAATGGGCAAATAATGTGCTTATTTGTTGAGAGTGAGTGTGACTAGTTGGGAGATAGTGTCTCTTTGGTGATTGAGTAGTACATATATTTTTTTTTTGAGATTACATAACACTTAAAAGGGCAATCCAGTAAGTTATAGGTGACAATCAGGTCGGGTTTGGGTTGGATTATAGTGGGTTGGGTTATTATTAGGTTAGGTTATTTGTGGTCATTTTTTAAGGGTTGGTTCTGGGTCGGGTCATTTTGGGTTCTAATCATTGCAAGTACAGGTTGTATTGGATTAATTTACTGTGTCGGATCAGGTTTGAGTTGAGATAATTCAGTTCGAGTTAAGTCGGTTTCATATTATTTCAAGTTAGGCCAGATCTATGGATGCAAACAGGGCGAATTTTATCCGAAATATGCTTGGTTTTATTTGTTGAACACTTGAACGAATATGGAGGATGGAAAAAAATACCTATTGGATACGGGTATAAGATATCTATATCCATATCCATATCCATACCCGTATCCATATCTGTACCTATTTACTTGATATATAATTATCCTTTGGCCCTTAATTTTAAAATAAATATAGTATAAATTAAGGTTAAAATTATCATTTGGCTTAACTCTAAATGAGTTTATCCGTTGGGTAATTGATTTATTCACTGAATCACATCTGTTAATAGGTAAATAGACTATTCATCAGATAACAGATATCCAATGCATACAGATATAGATGTATAAGTGTATACCTATTTGGGTATAGGTACAAATTTGTGTACAGGTACGGATACAGATTTGGGTATAACTGTCCTGAACCCTCCCCATTTACAGCTCTATTGGATCAGGATTGGGCCAAGCAAGCTCATATGTGGGTGATTTCATGTTCTAGTTAATTTGACGAGTCAAGTTTCGATTAACTTGACGGATCATATCTTTTTAGGTTTTGATGAGTCGGGTTGGGTTTGGCCAAGCTAATCCTAGATTGAATCGCTTTAGATTTGGGTCAAATCGGATATTGACTATCAAAATTAATCTAAATCATCAACCTCATAAGCAAGCATTAAGTTTAACTTAATGTAAGCATGTGATTAATGATGTATTATTAATTGTTATTTGTTTATTATTATGGCTTTATAGTGTTGTGTTTCTATATAAAAAATCGATAAAATTAGAATATCATTGATGAATAAGTAAGTTTATAATAAAAGTAAAAAACATAAATAAAATTTAAATAATAATATATTTTTAAAAGTTTTAAATAAATAATATGACATATATATTTTTTTTATTATTATAACTGATTAATATTGAATTTAATTTTGTCAAGTTGAGTCAAGTCGGATTGGATCACTTATATTAGGATCAGTGTTGAATCACATTAGTTTTAAGTTAAATTTAGATTAAATTGAATTAATAAATTTAACAAATTATACCGGATTGGATTTTATGTGAATCGGATAGGATGGGTAACTTTTGCCGGATCTAGTGTGAACGGAGCCAGTTAAAGCTTTTATTGTGAGGGGATGGGAGAGCCCGCATTCGGAATGAAATCGGAACACATGACTCATCAATGATATCGTTGGACTAATTATCATCCCCCCTCTCCCGAAAGGTAACATTCAAGTGTAACGTTTGGTTTTCCTACGTGAATCAAACTATTTTCAATAAATACCCAAAACTAAACCTTCTAAAAGAAAATAAACTAAACTAAACCTAAATTTATAGTTTTTTTTTTATAATTGATGTTACATACACCAAGTAAGCATAAAATATAAGACAAGGAATACTCCTATGATATCAGCGCTTGAATATTGTGGATCACCTCGTCCGCTCGGTATGGAAACTCTTTTCTGCCATTTTTTATCCAAAAACCAATTCTCATCTTTATAAGCATGCTCATCCATCTTCTGCTCACTTCGACCTTTTCAAAGAATTTTTTGTTCCTGAATTCCCAAATCGTACCCAGGATTGCAAAGAATGCCACTTGCCAGATCTCTCCTCCCAAACCTTTGTAGGACGCTTCGAACCAAGCTCTAGCATTGTCCGCCACTGTCTTGGGTGTCACCCAATAGTACCCTATCCACTCGCAGATCTCGTACCACAACTTTCCTGTCACAGCACAATGTAGGAAAAGGTGATTGATCGTCTCCTACTCGGCATTGCACATAGGGCATATGGTTTCTTCTGTATTGCTGATGTTCAATGTGACTAGTCTTTCCTTCGTGTTGAGCTTTTGTTTGACTATGAACCAAGCTATTAATTCAAACCTAGGAGGTGCTATACTTCTCCACATTAACTTCTCCGCTTCAGTGGTCCTCACATTGTCTGTATCGCTCTGATAGAACAACTGAAAAACCGATCTCACTGAAAATAGTCCAGACACCTCGTGCTCCCAAACCACTGAATCATGCTCGTCCTTCCTTAGGCCATATTGGTGGATTAGCTCCTACATCTGCTTTGCTTGATCTTCTTCCCATTCGAAGAGCTACCTCCGCCATCTAAAATTCCATACCCAACTCGAGCCCTCCCATACTCCCATCTCGGCCACCTTACTCTCTCGTTGCTCTGAAATCAAGAACAATCTAGGAAAGGTATTCCGCAAGGGGCCTTTTGTCGTCCAATCATCCTGCCAAAATCTGACTCTATTGCCTTCCCCAATGACGATCTTTAAGCATTCCCTCAGTATCGGGTGTCTTTGCCCTGTGCCAGCTATGTCAACCCATGGGGACCACCTTTTCCTTGAGGAAATAATCTCGAAAGATCCTGTGCTTGCTTCGGCGTGAATAGATGAAATAACTCTTTTCCAAGATGCACCTTCTACTGTACAGAATCTCCACTACCATTTAAACAAAAGGGCGTTGTTTCTTAGCACTATATTGCCCACCCCTAATCCCCCATCATCCTTCGGCTTCTGGATCACACTCCATTTGACAAGCGGTATCCCTTTCCTTTCCCCTTTCCCACTCCAGAAGAATCTTCTCTGAATGCTTATGATCTCCTTCATGACTCCCTTCGGTACTCTAAAAAGGCTCATATAATACATTGGCAAACTGTTCAGTACACTCTTGATGAGGACTAGTCTTCCAGCTCTTGATAGAACCCTTGCCTTCCACCCAGCTAACTTATGTCTTATCCTGTCAATCACTGGTTTCCAAGCTTCCTGCCTTCCTGTGTTGATTCCTAAGGGTAGACCGAGGTAGCTAATCGGGAGAGAACCAACTTCGCATCCCATGATTTCTACCGCTTCCTTTTCCACATCCTTGTCCACTCCCAGACCAATAAGGACCGACTTGCTAAAATTTACTTGAAGACCCGATAATAACTAGAAACAGTCAACCAATCGCTTCCAATTTTTGATGTTTTCAGCCGAAGTGCCACAGAATATCATCGTGTCATCTGCAAACTGGAGATGTGTGACTTCCACATTATCTCTTCCCACCTTTATTCCTTGTAGTAGACCTTTTTCCACACCACGCTTAATGAGCTGATTGAACGCCTCTACAGCTAAGACAAATAGAAAAGGCGAGATGGGATCGCCTTGTCTCAATCCCCTACCCATCTTAAACGGTGCTGAAGGAACCCTATTTACAAGGATTGAGGCTCTTGCCGTAGATATACATTCCTTCACCCATCCTTTGAACCTGGGACCAAAACCCATAATACCCATTATCCTTTCCACAAACTCCCACTTCATGCTGTCATAGGCCTTCTGGAAGTCCAGCTTGATCATCATTCCCCTCGACCTCTTCTGCCCCTTTGCCCATTGGACCACCTCATTTGCAACTAAAGCTCCATCAACTATGCTCCTCCCTCCTATGAAGGCTATTTGTGAGTCACTCACCAACTTATCTAGCACATTTCTCAATCTAAGGGCAAGGATCTTTGTGATCACTTTATATATACAACCTACCAAGCTAATAGGCCGAAACTGGCTAACTTCCTCTGCATCGTCCACCTTAGGGATTAAAGTTATCAACGTCGTGTTTAGAGCAATCGGGAGCCTGCCTGACTGAAAAAAACCCCAGAATTGACTTGGTAAATTCTTCCCCAATAATTCCCCACATCTTCCTTATGAACCCCATATGATAACCATCATACCCAGGCGCTTTTGAGGGTTCACAAGACCACACTGCTCTTCTGACATCCTCCCTACTAGGCAATGCTTCTAACTCTATTCCTTCCTCTCTGGTTAGCCTCTGAAATCCCTCTGCTGAAAGGCACACTTATGGTAAATCAGCTTGTCTGTACATTTCTTTGAAATAATCATTAATGACCTTTGTCAGCTCCAATTGCTCTGTAACGACCTTCCCTTTCTCCACTAATCTCTAGATGACCACCTTCTTCTTCCTGACTGTCGCGACTGTATGAAAGTATCGTGTGTTTCTGTCCCCCTCTTTGAATCCCCTAACCCTAGCCACCTGCATCCAATACGCTTCCTTTCTTTTATGCCACTTCCACAGTTGGGTCTGCAGGGCTGCTTTTCTTGCTATCTTTACTTCAATGTTCAAGGCTTCCGACTCAGGCCCATCGATCTTCTTTACCTCTTCTTCAAGCTGACTGATTCTCGATTCAAGGTCTCCAAAAACCTCTTTATTCCACTTCCGAATTAAGCCTTTCATTTCCTTGAACCTACTCTGGCACGACCTCCCTTCTAACTTCGACCAGCACTCTCCAATGAAGCCACTAAACTTGGGATGAGTCAGCCACATATCCCACGTCCTAAATGGTCTCGGTCCAGCCTTCATAAAATTAACACTTAGCCTAATTGGATTATGATCCGACAGTGATCTACCCAACCCGATGCAATGGATATCCGGAATCTCTGTAACCCAAAAAGGGCTAATCAAAAAGCGATCCAGAAGGCTAGCTAAATCTGCTCGTTGCCAAGAGAACTTTAGGTTTGAAGGATTCAAATCAACCAATCCCAATTAATCGATCCAATCGTTGAAATCACTAACGCTGCTCTGGTCCACCCACCCTCCTTTACGTTCCCTTGGGCTTCTAACCTCATTGAAGTCCCCCATTACTATCAATGGTCTGTTACACTATTGCACCTCCTCCCATAGCTCCTCCCACAACGCTCTCCTCTCTCGTGGCTCTGATGGACCATAGAACAATATGATCCCACACTCCACCTTCCTAGGCCCCAACCTACCTTCCACCAGAATCCACCTCCTGCCACTCCTAGATCTACTCACAGCGAAGAACTGAGGGTCTCATCCTAGGATTAGGCCTCCACTTCTGCCGACCGCTGCTGAATCTCGCCATTCAACCGACCCATTTTTCCAGACCCTATTAATCCACGTTGCCTCCAGAGAGCTATGTTTAGTTTCAACCAGTCCACACATCCAGGGCCTCTCCTTTGATATCAAGTTTTGGATGCTAGAGATTTTCCCTAGCGCACTAATCCCCCTTACATTCCAACTAATTATAATCATTAAGCACTCCTTGCTACTCTAACCTCAACCCTCCTTTTATAGTTGCCTCCTCTTAATCTTCCTTTGGCTTCTCCTCAAACCTACCAACTTTTCCACACACAACTCTTCCTCCCTAGATGATAATCCAACCTTTCTCCCAAATTGCCAAGTCTGTCTTGCCTCGTGTAGATCTTCCTCCTGCAATCTTCGTTCTTCGGTGACCTGGGCCACCTCCGCCTCCTCCTGTGTGTATCTAACACTAATCCCAAGGTCTCCCACCTCCTCAAACCCTGGAGGAATATCTGCTTCTATCACTACCGAGTGTTTTAGGACCTGATTATCTCCCCTTTTGAAAGTTGCTCCCTTACCCGATGGTGAGCCCACGTTTCCTTCCTTTCTCCGCCCCTTCTCCTTCCATCTTTTTATTAAGCTCCTTTCTTCTTCTATGTCATGATCAACCAAAACAAACACAGTTTCTGAGGACTCTGCATCCTCCTCCCTCTTTTCCCGTGCATGGATACTATAATTCTCCTCTACTCTCATTTCTACACCCCCTCCATTTTTTCCAGCCCATCCACTACTTAATCTCTCTTTTGCTTCTTTAGCTTCCTTCCCCACCTCATGTGCTAACACCGAAGAGATTAACGGCCCTAAGAGTCCCTGCTTCTTCTCTCTCTCGATAAACAATGCTGTTGGGTCCCTCATAGTCCTTATTAAAATCTCCTCCCCCCACTCGCTCTGCTCCCCTGAGGTGGCTTCTTGAGTTGCTTCCTTTTCCGTGTGATTTTTCTTGCCTTCAATTGTAGTGGTTCAAGCTATAGCTGCTTTCTTGTTCTCTATTCCTTCCTTATTTAGCCCGGCCAACTGCTGTTTCCCCATCTCCTTTCCAACGCATTACTCCTCTATCCACTCACATGTGTTCTGCGTGCATCTCCTATTTTTGTCCCTTTTTCTCCCGAAGCTGCCCACTCTTCTCCCTACTTCCCCTCACGCCCGACGCGTCACTTCCAGCCTCGTTTCTCCCTAGCAGCCCTCGAGTTAAGTCTTCGGCTGCCACCCTGTTTCTCACCTAATTCACTTCTCTGCTCGCCCTTTCTTCCGTCTCCATCATCTCAGAACCCTCGTACCTTGTGCCCTGCATGTCTGCAGCAACAGGTACGCATGCGAATCATCCTTCTTCCTTTGGTCCTGTGCTAGATCGCCGACCATCATCGTCGCCGAACGACGAGGTTTCCGACCACCCCTCCCTACTCTCTTTTCTTCTATTCTGCCACGGTATGTACCCCTGGCCTAACTCCCTCGCCGCTACCTCCACCGCAGCTTCTCCCACCTTTAGCTCCAGGGTCTCCTGTATCTGCTCCTTCCAATCTGTGTCAACTAGTACCATGGTTGTCTCTAAGGAGAGACCATAGTCTTTGGCTTCCTCCCAGTAAACCCAACTTCCCCATGGTTTTGCAATAGCCCTCAAAACTTCCTCTCTCCACTCCGCCACAGGTATCCCTCTAATCTCAACCCACATTCGTCGTTTGGTGCCCGCCTCATCTTCTTGCCCGATCCTCACTACCGGGAAATTGTCCCTCAACAGGCTCCCCTCCTCCAACGCCTCCTCACATTCCTCATTAGATTCAAAAGTAATAAGAAACTTAAATCTACTTAAATCACGTACCTTAGAAATGCTCCTCCATTCTTGCATGAGTTTCGGGATGGCTATGTCTAGTATCATCGGTTGGAAAGTTTCTACCACCACACTCTTACTTAGCCATTGCTGTGTTCCTTCATCCACCTGCACATGCACCCCCTCCTTCTCTCCTTCTGCCAGCTCCTCTCCTCACTTTTGACCACCGCAGCAAACGTCCGTCCGTTCCTTCTAACATCAGGCCATCCACCTTGCTGCGGTACACTTCTCCTCACTACTGGTCTCATCACGTTTCTCTGCCTGCCATGGTTAGGCACTCTTCCTGTTTTCTCGAACAGTGCCCTGTGGACGTAGAGGCTTATGCCATGCAGCTTCATATGATTTAAGCGTCGCACCGCCTCCTTTGCTTCTCCTTCACTTCCATATATTACAAAACCAAAGTGTAGGTTAGACAGTTTTCTTTCCTTCCTGCTGATAAACAGATCCCGCACATTGCCTGCCTCCTCAAACAGTTCCTTCACCTCCTCCGCTTGTATGCCTTTTGCTAGATTATCCACAATCACCGTGAAGACTTGGCTGTGTTGTAGCGGTTTGGTTCTCCACCCCTTTCTCTCTGCTTTGCGACCTAGAGATGACTCGCCTTGTAGCCATGCTGTGGGCTTATGGTAGTGTTGAAAGTTAGGAATTTTGGACGTCCGCGTGGCAAGCTTCTTACTGATTACGATATGTCTCCGTCGTTCAGTGGTTTTTTAATTCTTTGATAGCTAGGATCATCAAAGCTATCCAACTTTAGTCAACTATCAAAGATCTATTCGAAGTGCATGTGATTTACGTTTTAAACAAACTCTAATACCTGTTTTTTAAAATGTTTTAGGGCTGAACATCTTTATTAACGTATTAAATATGTGTAGATAGCCTTCATTCAATAGAAGTGTAAGAGAAATGGCATATTAGACATGCGAACTACACTTATATATATATATATATATTCTTCCTTAAATACAGTCTCCGTAATATATAATCGGACTAAATTATGAAAGATTCATTTAGTACTTGTTTGGTAGGAAGATAATATAGGTAAAAAAAAAATTTATCCCCTTATTTTATATATTTTGTATCCTTTATTTAAAATAAATTTTTTTAATGAATATTAATTTTGGATCTTAATTTTATCTAAAATAAACATTTTATTTAAAATATCTTTGTTATTTTTAAATACTTGATATAAAAAAATATAAATTTTTGTTATTCCTATTATTTTTCGTGCCAAACAAATTATTAGACTCGTAATCTTTCAATACCATAGAAAGATATAATATTTAACCACCCATGAGTTTTTCTTCTTGAATACTCATAATAGTGATGATTATTATAAGATATACAAGTGATAAATATAAGTAATTAAAATTATGTCTAAATAATACAAATTAAATTAAAATAAAAAATAAATTTGATATTCATCGGTTCACACATACATATATACAAGTTATCCAAAGAAACAATACATTAAATAATATCTTTTTTTATTATTATTTGATATCAAAATGTAGTCCCAGAATCAAAATTACATCCTTTCTATGTCAGGAGCTCTATACGACACAAGTACGTTGGTGTTTCTCTTTCCAGCCCCTTCAATTCCGTCAGATTAAGAAAGGATATTAGATTTCTTCAACCACAAAAAGCTGCAATAAAGAGAACACAAAAATGATATAAAACACAGACATAGATGTTGGCGGCATAGTGTCGGGAATGATTACTATATATAGAGCAAGCACAACACGAACAGAAAGGATGTAGAATACAATCATGCAGTGCAACTAAGTCTGTTTGGTTTTAGAAAACCGTCGGGAAATGAAAAAAAATAAAAGAAAATTATTTTAAGATTGTTTGGTTGATCGGAAAATGTTAAGGAAAAAAATCAAGAAGAAACTAATAAAGAAAGTTATACTAATCAATTTTACTCTTATAAATTAGGGGAAAGTTGGATCTTTCCGTGGAAAAAATAATCGGAAGTCCAACCCGACATTTTTCTTTTCTTCCGTTGTCATCTTCTTCCTTGCAATCTATGATATTTTTGCCTCTGCTTCGTCTCTCTTACTCATTCCTCATTATTTTTGTTTATACACCTCATTTTGTGCTTCAGATCTGAAATTTGGAGGTTGTTGGGAGAGGATCTGAAAGTTTAAAATCCCAGATCTGCTATCCATAAAATGTTTCAAAGAGTATTCACCTTGAAAGACAATTTAGGTTCTTAAATTTGGAATTCCATCGCTTTTGAGAAATGCTGGTGGTGGTGGTCGTCGCCGCCCAGCTCACTGGAAATGGAGGAAGGGATGAGGAGGATGAAGGGAAGAAGGATGGCAGCGGTAGGTGGAGCATAACAATCTTGTTGCTCGAGCCTCGCTGCTTTGTCCAACTCGTCCGTTGGAGCTCACTAGAGGGTAAAAATGACTAGATTTGAAGGGCGAAGGTGGGGAGAGGAGGATGGAGTGGTGGTGTGGTGCTGCCATTCGAAGAGAAGGGAAGGTAAGAGCAGGTTGGGGCACTTGACGGGAGATAAAAGGAGGAGAGAGAGGGGGATGGAAAAAAAGATACATCATTATGTTATAGGCATTTTTTCCTTTTTTTTTCTATACATACTAATATAAATAAGAGGTTATAAAATATCTAATTATAAATAATAATTTTATTATAAATTTATTTAATATAAATCATTTCTTAAATTGTAATTACCAACATGTAGTATACCTAGTTACCTACTACTTATAATTAATCCGAGTATGCTAAGAAATTTTTTAGTTAGATATATATATATATATATATATATATGAGAAATATCTTAATTTCATATAATTTATATTTATATTTATATTTATACTTATATTTGTGTACTAGTGTCAAACTAATCAGCTAGATTATATATGTGAATTATTATTATTACCTTTTTATTTAAAAATAAATATAATTTTTATATATTTTGATAAATAAATTGTAGTAAAAAAGTGGACATAAGAGTGAACAGAAAGGATGTAGAATACCATCATACAGTGCAACTAAACGAAGTTTGAAGCTAACTGGCGCCCCACACAAACCTGAGTCAAACCGAAACAACGAAATAGAATTGTTGCAGGTCAATTGATCGACTAAGCAGAAATTGGATCTCCTCCTGCAGCTACTACTTCTCTATTTTTTTCACACTAGTAGTGGTGCGACGCCTCTTTCTCTCATAAACTTTCTCAGACCTCGGATCTTCTTCTCCCTCGTCACCGCCAGCAACCGGAGTAGAAATATCCTTGAAAAATAAAACATTAATTAATTGGTATGCTGCATGCTTCTACGGCAATATGTGTGTGTGAGATATATGATGACAACGACAATCAATTACGTACCCCATCTTCATTCACATGAGTTGTTCTTAGCAGCATAAGTGCCTCAGCAGCTACCTCCTCATCATCTGACGGCCGATGATCGTAAGGTCCAGAACCCTTCCCCTTCAGTTCGCGTAGCAGCAAGAGGACCTCAGCAGCTCCTCTCATCTTATCATCTATTGAATTTGGGTGGGATTCCTGAATGTTTACCGATGGCTGATGACCATCAGCAGCAGCAACAATGTTCTCCTCCATGGTTGATTCACAGGTATATGAAAAGATGAAAATCAACAGGTAGCTACTTATAAACGCCCCTACCTGCAAAAAAAGACCATATATATATATATGAATGAATCCACATCTGGCCGGAAAATCATAACTAAAGCTGGTAGAGAGGGGAAGTTAGCTACAAGAACAAGTTAATAAACCATGAAAATTTTATAACAATTCAGATATTTAGAAAGAAAATAGTAAACCTACAATGTAATATGTGGAAGTATCCCGCGCCGGAGACTACAAAAAATAGTGAGGGAGGGCGGGGGCTGCGGTCTTGTTTATATAGGCGAAATGTCCAGTGGTTGAATGAGATGGATCATAGAAGTGTACTTCTTTCGGTTTTTTTTTTTTTTTTGTCCTTTTCTTTTTGAGGAATGCAATTTTAGGTACTGTTATTACTATTTTAGAAATGGAATATGAAGTTGTTTTACTCAAATCAATCAGTAACAAGTAATTTATGATAATTAATTATTTGTAAATTATAAATATAGTTGAACTTGTCGATCGTAATAATTAAAGTCACTCATTAGCCATCAAGAAATAAAAATAATATATGATTTTGGAAACTATTATTTAAAAACAAACTTTTTTCTAGCTTTATAGTTTCCGGTTTATATAAATTGAACATGTTTTATAATTATCCAATATGTGAAATAATTTTGCAATTTATGCAAATGAAAAAAAAATTTCCATGAAAATTAACATTTTATTTTCCTATAAAAAATTGGAGATACAAAAACAAAAAATAATCTTCCAAAAATAAGCAACTTCTTTTTATTTCTAATTTTGAGGGTCACGACTCACAATATTGAGGCAACTCCTGGCTTTTGCCACCCCACATTGATACGGTAAATTTTTATTTTGTCCGTGCGGGCGTATCCCAGTTGGTTGGGACATGATTGTTGGAAGCAAGTGGTCTACGGTTCGATTCTTTTAGGGGACAAACTCCAGTGTGGAAGTTTCAACCCTCCGTTTGTGGGGGTGACTCCTTGTGGACGTCCTAGACTCCGGACCGTCATGTACTCATCCGCTAGATCACCGTAATTTACCTCCTCCGATGCTGTCGGATCGGCTGACGGAGACCCTGGTGGCGAGAGTTATCGACTTTTGGAAGCAAAAGGTAAATTTTTATTTTTAAGTTTATATATCCTTGTCCTATCACACGATCAAAGACTGTGGGCGATGTGATAAAGTTCTCGTAACGGTATATCTCAGTATTCTCACATGTAAGCCTCCTCTGCCTATCACATCCTCCTCTTCTCTCTCCTATAGACAAAGCTTCTCTCTTCTACTATAACCTCCTTTTCTCTCTCCCTTTTCTCTCTCCCTTTTCTCTCTCCTGCTATAACCTCCTTTTCTCTCTCCTGCTATAACCTCCTTTGCCAGAGACAAAGCTTCTCTCTCCTGCTCCTTTGCGTATCACATCCTCTTCTCTCTCCTACAAACAAAGCTTCTCTCTCCTGCTATAAACCTCCTTTGCCTATCACATCCTCCTCTTATCTCTCCTGTAGACAATGCTTCTCTCTCCTATAAACCTCCTTCATGACTTGATAATTGAGAAGAAAAAAACAAAAAGGACATGCACAAAAAAAGTCAGAGAAGCAAAGAGACGACATGAGGCAAACGGAAGAGAGACGGTGCATCATTACACCGAAAATTTTTCAGTCCCCTCGGTCATCTGCCTAGTATATTATTGTTTTTTATTTTAAATATTAAAATTCTGTTATTTTATATTTTAAGTTTATTTAGATTTAATATATTGCGTATAATTTAGATTTTTTTATTTAATTTGATTATATTTATTTTAATTAGTAGTATATTCCAATTTTATTTTACCAGTAATATAACAAAATCTTATTATTTATATTAATTGATTAAATGATTGCTTGATTATTAGATGACTTTATATGTTTTATGATATTGTTATAGATTGTGACTAATTAATAAATTTAATTAGAATTTATCAAGTCAAGTTGAGAGTGATAGCTAATTCTCCACTTTAGGTCAAATAACATAAATAGAAATTGAATGGGTTATAAGAAGAACCGTTACATGATTTCTACAATAATAGAAAAAAAAATAATTAATTAAATCCAAAACATCATCTTTCATTTAAATCATTCAACTAGAAAGAACAAAATTGATACTGCATAGATCGAGAGAGTACATAAGTTAAATATTCTTGTTGACACATAAATAGTAATTGAAAAGATTAGATAATTGATTAATTCATCATTATAGTTAGATAAGGGTAGATCTTAATTCCTTAGTAGATTTTCTTAATTGATTTTATCTTTAATTAGATTTTATTTGATTTCGTTTTAGTTTAATATAGTTTGATATGAAATTCTTAGTTTAGAATTATTTATTTATTTATTTGATTTCGATCGTCTATGGCTGATTAGAGTGATTAGATTCCTTGAGTTATTAATTAGTTTATGTGGGAACGATAATTCAGTACTCACAGTGTCTTGTATTACTTACGAACGGTATATTTGCTAATATGTATATTTGGCTGACATTAAGTTTTTGACGCCATTGAAGGGATTAATTTAATAGCTCTACCTAAAAATCTAAATCTTAATCTAGGTAAAATTTTTATTTTTTATATTATTTTATTTTATCTTTTAGATGTACTTGATTTTCTTGGTCTTTGATATATTTGTATTAGTGCATGTCACTAGTAAATGACCCGAAGTAATTTTGGTGAATTGGTAGCCTCGGACTCAAAGATTGAAAGAAAGTATCGTAAATTAAAGACATGTTTAAAAATTATTGTCACTATAAAGAAACAAAATCAACAAATCACTCGTGGGAAGCAAAATCAACTACAACAAGTTGGGAGATCATTAAAAAAGTATACTACCACTAGCATAGCATATTCTACATCAAGTATTAGAAAACTAACGATTGAGGTGAATAATTTTGAGACCAAGTTTACTATCATTCAGATGATACAGACATCGGTCTAAGTTAAAGGTACATATAATGATGATCCATATGCTCATATTACTACTTTTTATTGAAATATATGCTACTTTTAGAATAAATAGTTTTTCTAGTGATGTTATTAGGCTTAGATTATTTTCATTCTCATTATATGACAAGGTCAAGAATTGGCTAAATTCTTTATCAATTGATTCTATTTTAACTTGGGATGAATTAGTGAATTTGTTTCTTTTGAAATTCTCTCCACATGCAAAAGTTGCTAAGTTAAGAAATGACATCACCGCTTTTGTGCAAAATGATTTAGAGTCACTATATAATGCATGGGAACAATTTAAAGATCATTAAGAAATTTTCCACGTCATGGCTTGCATATCTGGTTACAAAAACTTTTTATAATGGTATATATGCTACTAAGAGCTTTATACTAGATGCAACTGCAGGTGGTACTATTATGGATAAGACTTCTAAGAAAGTCTATGACTTTATTGAAGAATTAGCTTCAAATTTCCATCAATGGCATTCCAAACGCACCCTAGTACAAAGAAAGATAGGAATTCATTCTATCAATGCCATCACGACATTACATGCTAAGATGGATTTAACTACTAAGAAGTTGGATAATTTGAGTGGTACTCCATGTATGTAGGTTCAAGAGAATATGTTTTTTTATGAATTATGTGGTGGACCACATGTCAACACAGAGTGTCAAGTAGTTTTTCTTTTCCAACCATTTTTTGATCAAGTTAATTACATTGCTAACTATGCTTTCTGAAAGAACAATCCATACTCAAACGTGTATAATCCGAGGCGGAGGAAACACCCAAAATTCAATTAAAAAAATGACAATCTGGTAAGGCTCCCTAGATTCCCACCACAAAGACCTATGCCACTTGCTCTAATGTTGTCTCATCAACTATAGTAGCCTTCCTCAGGAGAGATGATGAGCAAGTTCCTTAGCATTGCTGAGACATGTTGCCAAAATCAAGAAGCCTCACTTAAGAACTTTGAAGCACAAATTAGATAGTTAGCCAATGAAAATTTTGGAAGGACACCCAAAATTTTCCAAGTGACATAGTGATGAAGCCAAAAGAGTAAGTAAATGTTATATCATTAAGAAGTGGGAAGTTGTTATGTAACACCCCAAAATTTACTATTTTTTTAAAACAAAAAACACATAAATTAAGCCCATGAATTTTGGGGATATTACCACTATACTTAGTACCAAACTGGTTCTCTCCAATCGTTTCAGTACCAAGTGCTAAGGCTAAGGAAAGATTGACATTAAACTTAAACTAAGAGTTCATAAAAGAACTAGAAAGATCATAACACCAATACGAGTAAATAATTGTAACTCATATCCAAAAGAGAAATAAGCTTACAACCAATAAAATGTTCATTTAAAATACGCAATACAAGTAATAAATCATAAGAGGGTAAATCCGATACAAAATAAATAACATAAGGAGGTAAAATCACATAAAGAGTGAAACTGGCCAAGCTACTCTTGAACTTGAAGCCCAAAACATGCTCAACACTCAACCCTACCTGATGTCTCACCCACCGGCACAAAGTCAAAAGGGCCTACTACTCGTGGGAATGAGCAACACCCATGAAAAGGGTGATCAATACGCTACGCACTGAGTAAGGTAACAGATGCACTAAGGCCAACACATAAAATCACATAAAGCATGCAAAAGAATAAAAAGAGCATATAGACCATCATGATAACATAATATCGTACAATCATTTGGGTAGATACATAAAGGCCTATTTATAATCTGGATTAATTACTTAATTAATCTCTTATTGGAAATCGATTCACACCATACCTTTTTATCAAATCCATGCGAGTACGGGAATCCCACTATTATAGCTGGTGGATCGGTCTCTAGGGCACTCTGATGCCTGGCCATTATTCTAGACAGTGGATTAGTCACTTAGGGTAACATACCCTACCACTATTTTATGCCGATGGATCGGTTTGGCCCCTGCTCGCATGGTATTCCACTGTAAGTATTAGTATCTTTTACGTGTCTTAGCAAACTGTAGGGTTTGGTTTATTGAGCTCGGGATCCCCCACTATTATAGCCGGTGGATCAGTCACTTAGGGTAACATACCCTACCACTATTATATGCCGGTGGATCGGTCTGGCCCCTGCTCGTATGGTGTTCTACTGTAAGTATTAGTATCTTTTACGTGTGTTAGCAAACTGTAGGGTTTGGTTTATTGAGCTCGGGATCCACCACTATTATAGCCGGTGGATCGGTCACTTAGGGTAACATACCCTACCACTATTGTATGCCAGTGGATCGGTCTCTAGGATACCTCGATATCTGGCCACTATTATGCCGGTGGATCGGTCTGGGCCCAGCTTAATACTCTTCCACTTTACATGATTATTGTCTTAAGTATCTTATTAAGGATTTTCACCCCGAACATGCATGAATCACTCTCCCCACACCTATCCTCAAACGGACTCATTCCATATCATCAGACTCATGTACCTCCCAACTTGCCCCAACATCATTTCCTCCATATCCTATCTCACATTTGAAGTCCAACTCTTAAGTATATGGGTCAAGGCCCACCACTTTACACTTCCAAGTCCACTCCACATCATCACACTTTGATCACTAAGTACACATGATACTATAAAAAACCCTAAGTAGCCACACCAAACCCTAATTGTCCACACCAAACCCAAGCTTAGTCTCCTACATACCCTTATATTGCTCCACGTACTATTTTCCATCTAAAGTGTTCAAATACCCAAACAATACTTACATTACCTTCCTCACATCCCAAATCAACGTTTCATAAGTAAATTTCACTCCCATGCAGACTTTACACATCCTATGCAACCTTACGAACTTTTCATGCAAACCCTAAAACTTCCACGTGAAACCCTAAATTCAACCATGCAAATCCTAGATCCATCCATGCAAAACCCTAGATTCCACCATACAAAACCCTAGATTCATCCACACTAAACCCTAGATTCAATCGATATAAAACCCTAGATTAGATTCTTCCATGCAACACCATAGAATCTACAATGCAAAACCCTAAGTCCATTTATATCAAACCATAGTTTAGATTCTCCCATGTAACACCATAAAATCTGCCATGCAAAACCCTAAGTCCATCTATATAAAACCCTAGTTTAGATTCTCCCATGCAACACTAGAAAATCTACCATGCAAAACCCTAAGTACATCTATGCAAAATCCTATTTTAGATTCTCCCATGGAACACTATAAAATCTGCCATACAAAACCCTAAGTCCATCCATACAAAACCATAGTTTAGATTCTCCTATAAGAAACCCTAGATTCTCTCATGCAAACCCATAGATTATCTCATTCCTTCATTTTACTTTCACCCCTTATTCTTCTTCCACTGATGGATCATTAACATTTTTAGGTCAAATCACATCCCTTGGTTAACTCATTTCTTTTTGGTTAACTTACTCCCCTTTGGTCAACTTATTTCCCATTTTCTATTTTTAACCTTTTCCCCACACAATACCACTTTTATACATCCTCACATGCATGTCTAAAGGGTCAAAAACCAATCATAACATACCATAATATTTCACCATATATACATGATACACATGCCATATAACAACATATAAACACACTTCAACTCCACGCCATACCACACATGAAATCAATATAATGATAAATATAGGATGCATAACATACAAAGCATATAATGCACATCAACACACACAAGACCTTAGTTATACCCTTACCTAAAATGACACCGGTCTTGGAACACGCTCCTACGCCTTCTTAGGGCTTTGACTGGTCTCACCTATATGAGGAAAAAACTAAAAATTAGACTCCCTCTTACTAAAAATACTATTATTCCTAATTTATTCTAAAATTAGGTCTTTGATAAAATAATATAAATAATAATAATCATTAACCAATTACTAAATTTAGCTAGAAATATAAGAAATAACAGTAATATTGTAAAATTTGATAATATAAGGTTTGAAAACTTTATCCTAATAATAATAATAGTGATACTAAAATAATAATAATGATATTAGTAAAAATAATAATAATAACAATAATACTAATACTACTAATAATAATAATAATAATAATAATATGATTTGAAATAAAAGGTGGAATAAGGGCTTCGACCCTTCACCAAAATAATACTAATAATAACATTAGTAAAATTAATAATAAAATTTAGTAATAATAAAAATAATGAAATAGTAATAATAATAATGATAAAACCATAATAATATTGTAAAAATAATAATAATCATAGTGGTAATAATAGTAATGATACAAATCGAGGATAAAATGAAGTAGGGTTTTGACCCTACATTGAATAATAATAAACTTAATAAATAATAGTAATAATAATAATAATAATAATAATAATAATAATAATAATAATAATAATAATAATAATAATAACACTAATAATAATAATAAATGATAATGATAAAAATATTAATAATATTAATAATAATAAGACTTGATATTTATAATACTACTACTAAAATTCAAAATAGGCATAATAGGGTTTCAACCCTATATAGAATAATAACAATACTAACAGTAAATATAATAATAAATGATAATGATAAAAATATTAATAATATTAATAATAATAAGACTTGATATTTATAATACTACTACTAAAATTCAAAATAGGCATAATAGGGTTTCAACCCTATACAGAATAATAACAATACTAACACTAAATATAATAATAATAATAATAATAATAATAATAATAATAATAATAGCAATATTAATACTAATAATAATAGTACATATATTTGAATAAATAAAATAAAATAAATCAAAGCTTGTATAAATAGTGAAAAAGGGTTGAGGGGGTTTAGAGTTTAACCTTAGGCTGGTAGTGACAGGAGACGCCGGTGGTGGTGCACAATGGTGGCAGCGGTGGCTGAAAAAAGAGAAGAAAAGGGAAAAAGTTGAGGGTTGGGAAGAAGATAGGGAGAAGGATGGTGGAAATAAGGGTGATTATGGTTGTCTAGAAGGAGAGGAATAGAATGAGGGTGGCAACGCAGCCAAAGGTGGTAGCGCATGGCTACGGTGGTGGTGGCCAAAAATGAAAGAAGGAGAGAAAGAGAGGAGGAAAGGGAGGAATAGGAAGAGAAAGGTAGGGGAAGGTAGAGGGTGCTCTGCATAACAGATTAGGAGGTGAATGAAGCAGTGACAGCAGTGGTAGTGGTGGAAGACGGCGACGCGAAAGGTGGTAGAGGTGGGAGAAAGTGCTCATTGGGAAGCAGACTTCGCACTACCGGGGTGGCTCATGCAGGGAAAATCGAGGGAGATGGGTGGTTCAGTTAGTTAGAGGGCGGTGTAGGGAGGACTTAGGTGGGTAGAGAAGGCGATGAAGTTGGCTGACAGTGGCGAAAATAGCATCTAAAATAGTGGTGGTGCACGAGAGGAGAAGGTATGGGTTTCGAAGAAAGATTCGATCCCAGGTTGGGGAGGGGGTATTTATAAGGCTTAAATGAGAGGGTATGGTTTGTGGGACAACGAGGGAACAGGGCAAGTGGGGTTAGCGTTCGCCAGCGGCGCCATTTGGCCGGCAAAAATCTAGGTCGTGGCAGGGAAGTGGCGCAAGAAAGAGAGGATCATGCGTAAAAAAAAGAGAGGTTGGTTGGATCATTATGGCCGTCAAATTGGCGAGGGAGAGAGGGGAAAATGGCCAGTCAAATCGAGCGTGGCCAGAGACAATATCCTTGGGTAGTTGCGGGTTGACGGCTAGAAGAAGAGGAAGAAGAAAGAAGGAAGAAGGGAGGATGCGTGGATAGGTAGGCCGAGAAAAAAGAAAAAGGAATGGAAGAAAACCGGTTGGGCGACGGTAAAAAGAACGAGGCAAAATGCTGCGTTCTAGTCTTGGGTCGCCGAAGGAGAAAAAAAGGAAAAGAAGATGGGCCGCAGGAAGAAGGGAAGCAGGTCGTGCTGAAGGAAGAAAAGAAGGAAGGAAGATGGGCCGCTAGGCTGGCCCGGGTTGGGGGAAAAGTTAAGAAAAAGAAAAGAAGAAGAAAGAAAAAGAAAGAAAAGGAAGAGAAAAAAAAAGGGAAAAGGGAAAAGGGAAAAATAAAAATACGAGGATTGGGTTAATTAAATTAATTAGTATATTTAGGATATTTAAAAATAATAATATTTAAATAAAATAATATTTAAATCCCTTTTTAGGCTACTTTAGGATTTTTGAAAGATTTTTCATAAATTTCATTTTAATTAGCAAATTACTCTAATTTTCTCCAATTAAATTATTTATAAAATTCCTATTAATTTGGCCCTATTTTATCCTTCTTATTTTAAATAAAATAATTTATTTAATTAATTTTCAAAATAAAATCCTTAATTAGCTAAAATACCCAAATATCTTCCTAATTAAAATATTTATAAATTTCTTCTTGATTTGCCCTAATTAATTTTCTTTTATTTTGAATAAAAATAATTTATTTCATTAATTTTCCTAATAAAAACTTACTTAACTATAATTCTTAAAATTAGAATTTTCGTGTCATTTCATGTTACCCGAACCACAACCACAAGAGATAAAGAAAGAAGAGGAAAAAACTCTAGGATTAGTGTTTAAGTCACAAGAAGAAGCAACTAAGACCCTATTTCAAGAGGTAAAAATATATATCCCTCCTCTTCCATTTTCTAGTAGAATAGTCCAAAGTAAGTTGGTGCATAAATTGCTAAATTTCTAGATACTTTAGAAAAGTACATATTAAATTATCATTAACTGATATCATGAAGCAGATGCCTAACTATGCCAAATTTCTTAAAGACATTCTTACTCACAAAAAAAAATTGGAAGATTGTGATACCATTAGGTTGAATGAGGAGTGTGATGCTATTTTACAAAATAATTTGAAAGATATAGGAAGTTCTATTATTCTTTGTGTGATTGAAAATTTAAAATTTGGCACAGTGCTATATGACTTGGGTGTTGTCATAAAATTGATGCCTTTCTCTACTTTTAAGCATTTGGGTTTAGGAGAGCCAAAACTCACTAATATATCTTTGTATTGGTTGATAGATCCACTAAGTAACCTCAAGGCATAATAGAGGATGTTTTTGGTAAAAGTGGGCAAATTTACATTTTCTGATGACTTTGTTGTGATTGATATGGAATAAGATCATATGATTCCTTTTATTCTTGGTAAACCATTTCTAGCTATAGGAAAGACTCTGATTGATGTCCATAAGGGTAAATTGATTCTTTGATTCTAAGGTGAGGAAGTTACATTTAAATTTTTCAAAAGCATGAAATATCCTTCCAAGGATGACACTTGCTATAGCATTGATGTATTGGATAAAGGGATTACTGATTTTTTTCAAGCAAGTGTCATACAAGATCCTTTATAGAGACACTTAGTACAATCCCAAGGGAATGAATATGGAGAAAGAGTCAAAGAGTTCATTCAATACCTAAGGATTCATCCACCTTATGAGAGAAGAAAAGTAACCCCTTTATGAAGACTAGAGTGATCAAGTCCCAATGTTAAAACCATCTATTGAGGAGCCTCCAACTTTGGTGCTCAAACCATTTCATAAACACTTAAAGTATGCATTTTTTTGCTCATAATGATACTCTTTCTATCATTATTTCATCATTTTTAACTAAGTTGATGAGAATGTTTTAAGAGTGAAAGAAAGCCTTTGTATGGACCATTACTGATATCAAAAGGATTATTCCCTCCATGTTCTTGCAAAAAAATCCTCATAGAAGATAGCTGCAAGAAAATAATCCAACCTCAAAGGCGCCTAAATGCAAGAATGCAATAAGTGGTGAAGAAATATGTAATTAAGCTATTGGATGTAAGTATAATATATCTAATCTCGGATAGCTCGTGGGTTAGTCCTATACAAGTGGTTCCTAAGAAAAGTGGAATCACCATGGTTAAGAATGATAATAATGAGTTCGTGCTTACTAGAGTTGTTACAAGATGGTGTGTTTATATTAATTTTAGAAAATTAACTAAATCCATAAGGAAATATCAATTTCCTCTTCCTTGTATTGACTAAATGCTTGAGTGTTTAGCAGGACATGAATTTTATTGCTTTCTAGATGGTTATTCTGATTATATGAAAATCCCTATTTCTCTTGAGGACCACAAAAAGAAAATTTTTACTTGTCCTTATGGAAATTTCGCATATAAGCAGATGCCTTTTGGCCTTTTTAATGCTCTTGCAACTTTTTAAAAATACATGATGGCTATTTTTCTTGACAAGGTTGAGAAATTCATGAAAATTTTATTGGATTATTTTTTAGTATTTGGTTCATCTTTTGATGCATGTTTAGATAACCTTGAGTTTATGCTAAAACATTGTGAGGATTCTGACCTTGTTTTGAATTGTAAATAAATTCATCTAATGGTGTAAGAAAGGTTTGTGTTAGGACGTAATATCTCATGTAAAGGGATAGAGGTAGATAAAGAAAAAAAAATTAAAACTATTGAAAAATTTCCTCTCCCTAAATTTGTTAAGGATATTCATAGTTTTCTTAGTCATGTGGCATTATACAGGAGGTTTATCAAAGCCTTTTAAAAATTTTCAAAACCTCTATGTGACCTATTGGTTAAACATGCAACCTTTGAATTTTCTTATGTGTGCTTAAAGAATTTTAACACTTGTAAGGAAAAACTTATGAATTCTCCTATTATTATTGTTCTGGATTGAAATCTTTCTTTTGAAATCATGTGCAATGCTAGTGATGTGGTTGTAGAAACATTTTTGGAATGGCATAGGGATAAAATTTTCCATACTATTTATTATACTAGAAAAACTTTGAATTTTGCACAAAAAATTATGCTGCTATTGAAAAAGAATTACTAGTTGTAGTATTTATATTTGATAAGTTTCATCCTTACTTGCTGCTTAGTAAAATCATTATATATACTGACCATGCTACTTTGAGATATATTTTTATTAAGCAAAATGTTAAGCCCAAAATCATTGAATGGATTATATTGCTATAAGAGTTTGATTTAGATATTAGGGATAAAAAGGGAAGTGAGAACAACATTACAAATCACCTCTCTATTCTACCATAATCTTATGAGGTAAATAAGGAAGGTGAAAATATTTATGACACATTCCTAGATGAAGCATTCTATGTAGCTACAACTTATCCCCAGTATGCTGCTATAGCTAATTACCTTATAAGTTAAATTTTACCTAATGACTTTTCATATCATCAAATGAATAATTTTTTGCACAACTTGAGATATTATTTTTGGGATGATCCTTATATTTATAAAATATGTTATGATCAAATAATAAGGAGATACATCTCAAAGCATAAGTTTTATTCTATTTTATCTCATTGACATAGTAAAGATTGTGACCATCATTTTATACTCACTATAATGATAACTATAATTCTACAACGTGGGTTTTATTAGCCTACATTATTGAATGATGCTTATGCTTATGCTAAGGCCCATGATAGATGCCAAATGGTTATTAATATTTCTTGAAAACAAGAAATTCCCCTTACAAATATTTTAGTGGTTAAATTATTTGATTTATGGGGCATTAACTTTATGGGACCATTTCCTAAATCTATGCATAATGAATGCATCCTTATTGAATTCGATTATATGTCTAAGTAGGTGAAGGCTATTGCAACTCCCCTAATGATACAAAATTTATCACCAAATTCTTGAAAAAGAATATCTTTATGAGATTTGGAACACAAAGATCTATTATAAGTGATAGGGGTTCTCATTTTTGTAATAGAGCATTTAGTGCTCTCTTAGGTAAATATAGAGTTACCTATGAGGTTGCAACTCCGTATCATCACCAAACTTGCGGTCAAGTAGAAATTTCAAACCATGAAATTAAAAGGATATTATAAAAATTGCTTAATGCTTTGAGAAAATATTGGTCTCTAAAATTAAATGACTCAATTTGGGCATATAGGACCGCTTTTAAAACCTTCATAGGTTTTAGAAAATCTTACCACCTTCCTGTATAACTGGAGCATCATGTTTTTTAGATCATTTGTTTTCTTAACATGGATATGCAGGCTATAGGTGAAAGGAGGCTCTTACAATTAAACGAGTTCGATGAATTTTGATTAGGGGAATATAAAAATGCTCAAATATACAATGAGTGCACAAAGATGATGCATGATCTAATAATCACAAAAAGAGAGTTTGAAAAGGGAAATTAGTAGTCCGTTTTAATTCCCACTTGCGATTGTTTCATGGTAAGATGCATTCACATTGGTCTGGACCATTCACAGTGGCACAAGTTTTTTCCTCCGAATTAATAGAGATAAGTGGTAAAAAAAAGGAATATTTAAGGTAAATGGACAGTAAATGAAAGTTTGCGAAGACAGAGAGTTTGAGAGCCTCAAAATTGTCATACACTTGAAGAATCCTGAGTGAATCGGACAAGAATCAAACTAATGACTATAAATAAGTGGTTTTTGGAAGACAACCTAAGTGTGTGTTATATTAAGTTGTTGTTTAAAATTTTATTTATATTTTGTTTTGATTTACTATCCATTTTAATTTTTTTATTTTTGTTTACAAATGCAAAGCAACTTAACATGATTATGAAGGAATTGCATGGCATAAGGATATACAAATTTTGAAGGTGGGAGATAACAAGAATGGAACACTTGTGAGGTAACATGGAATAGGGATGTGTTTCACGACATGGGTAATGCTAGCCTAGAAATAGAGACTTCTCCCCCCGTATTTTTATAATATTTGTATCATCTTTCAGGTACCTTCTGTAAGATCTCACTTACATAGGTACACTAAATTTTCATTCCCTCTTTTATGTGGATTAACTGTCCATTAAGGACAATGCCCATGATAAGTTTTGGGAGTTTTGGTTTATTTTTGTGTTTTATTGATTTGTTATGTGTTTGTTTATTTATTTATTATTTTTTTTATTTTTTCCATGATTTGTGTTTAGTTGAGTCTTTTTAGTTTTTATTGAGTCTTTACAGCCCTTAACTAGTCAATGATGAATATATCTTTAAAATCTGACTAAAAGATGATCACAAAGCTGAGATAAGATCGAGTGGAGTTTTTTGTGTGTGCATTCATTTTGATGTAGAGAACACATATATACATGATTAGATGTGAATGGAACAAAAACATGTATGATTTTTCAACCATCAATATAGCATGTTGAGATTCATCACAACCTATAGCGAGCTTTTGAGCTATACAAGCCTTCTTTTCTGAATGTATCCAATAAAATAAGGCTTCATTTTTCTTTGTAAACCTCATATTCACTAAATTTTTTTTAATCAAATTACTTGTTGTAGCTCTTGTAATGGACTACAGAAATTAATAAAACTTGTCCATGTGCTAATCAAAGCTTTTAAGTCATAACCTCTCTAATTGAGAAAGTGATAAAAGCAAATTAGGATTTACTACCACATAGCTAGATATCCTTCTACCCCATTTTTTTGTGCATATGAGTTTTTCACCTCTTATTTAAACCCTTTGAACCTTTTACATTGACATTTATTTCTTTATTGCCCTCATTTTTCATCACCAATCCTAAAACACATCTATGCCCTTATTCAAAAGACTAGTAGACTTTTTAATGAGACTTAAATATGTGATTCAGGGTTATATGTGAAGAAAGTGTTAAAGAGATTTCAAAAGAATAAATTTGGGAATTTTTAAAAGAAAAAAAAAGGAAAAAAAGATATGAAAAATAAAGTTAAGAAAACTAGCTTATCTCCTTTCTTTTATTTTGAGAAGAAGTGGTGAAAATGATGAGGAGGTCCAATATGAAGATATTTAGCCTATAGAATGTTATGTTATATAATGTGAAGTTACCTTGATAATTTCTAATTTATAAAAAGTCTCTACATGAGCATGATTCTACTAGGTTTTAGGATATTTTGTTGATCCTTGTTTTCATTTTCTTCATTAAACCTTTAAACCTAGCCTTGTTACAATCCTTATGAAGTATTATTTTACTTTTGAAATGGGTGACCTTGATCTTTTGGAGATTAATCACATAATTTAAGCATATAGTTTGATCCATTTGAAAGGTATTTAATATTTTTATGAGATTTTTATCCAAAAAATATGAACCTTAGATATATGGTTTAGTCCATTTGGAGTTTGAGTTGTATCCTAGGTGTAAGATTTTCCCGTGTTTAAAATTTCTAATTGTAAGGTATTAAATAAGTGGATAAATGAGTATTTTGATGGGCTTCTTAAATTGCTAAATATCTTCCTAAAGGTAATAAGTTTCCCGAATCACACAACGAGGCAAAGAAGAGGATGAGGAAGATGGGTTTAGGTTACGAAGTCATTCATGTATGCAAATATGGTTGTGATTTATATTGGAAGGAAAATGTAGATTGAGACAACTATCTTGTATGCGGTACATCTCATTGGATAGATGAAGCTACAATGGGTAAGAAAGTACCTCATAAGGTTATGTGGTACTTTCCTATGATACTAAGGCTCAAGAGCTTTTACACTTGTAGAGCCATAGATAATACAACATTTGTTGATGGTGATGCATGGAAGCATTTTGATATAAATCCCCTAGATTTTGCACTAATCTGTGAAATATACAATTGGGGTTGGCTTCAGACGGTTTAAATCCCTTCAGCATGAGCTCTACATATATAGTATGTAGCTAATTATGTTGATCACATAAAACTTACCCCTTGGGGGATGTATGAAAGTCCCATTTTTAATGCTAACGTTATTGATTCGTGGTTTGAGTTCTCCAAGTATTGATATTGATATATTCCTCCAGTCGTTGGTTGATGAATTGAATGATCTATGGATGATTGAGGTTGATACATAAGATGCGGTCAATAATAGGGTGTTCAGAATGTGTGCAACATTGCTTTAGACCATCAATGATTTTCCAACCCGATCAAATCTATCAAGTTATTTTGGTTAGGGGTATTTAGCATTTCCTAATTACAATAATGACATTCCTTCCATGATTTACCAGTCAACTAGTTTTGCAATTGGAATAAAAAAATTGGTCAATAACCTAAGCCCTTGTCTTCCATGTCATTTTCTAGTATTTTGTCATTGTCAATGCCATATGTGGTCTTATTGACATCCATATGTTCAATTAAGATTTTGAACGCTATAGTAGCATGGAAGGAGTATCTTTATTACAATTGGGATAAAGACACACACCCTTAAATAATACAGCGTTGAATGAATTTCCCCCCTCCAAATGGCCTTGCCAATTTTTTTACCGATATATTTTCACTGATAGTATTTTAGCAACCAAAAAAAATAGAGAATGAAAATTGTGGGGGAATTTTTTTTGCCACTTATATAGCGGCAACAATGTTAGCACTAATACTCTTTGGGGATGTCATTTTTTTTATAAATTTTATGGTCTTCAATATTACTTTTAATAACTATTTGTTATTGCTAATGAATCCCTTTCTTGTAGTGAATTAGTACACATGTTATGTTATTGAGAAATATTGATCATTTACTTGGACTATATAATAATAAGATGATGGTTATTATAAAGTCAAGATTTTATGTTTTGGAGGCGAAAACCTTAGGTGATAGCAATGCAGGTCATAAAGTTTTGCTTCTAAAAATGTTATTGAGACTGCCTAATTTGATATTGCCTTTTTAAGTTTAATAGGAGATAATTCTAGTTGATTGTTTTATATGCAATGCCAAGTAAAAGTAATTAAGGTTAATGCTTTGCTAATATTGACCTATTTTTGAAAAAAAAAACTTGTATTTAGTTATGGACAATCACAAACTATAGTATTAAGAGTCACACATTGTTGAATTTAATAATAATAATAATAATAATAATTATTATTATTATTATTATGATTATTATTATTATTATTATTATTATTATTATTATTATTATTTTATGTACAACAACAATGTTGTTAAAAGTGATTCAATATCCAATGTTGTATTTAAAGAAGTGTTAGAAAAAATAATAATGTAATTGTATCCACAATATATTGATAAATCATTTCCTTCTTTTATACATTTTGTTTATTTTTGTTAGCTTATTATTAATGATTATAATCCTTAGATAACTATATATTACATTTTTGGCTTAATCCCTCCGTGCATTTCTCATATCAACAACTTATAAATAATAAAAGATGAGTAATAATATTGACGCATTCTCTTCTTTGTTTTGATAATTTAAAGCAGTCAAAGTGCCATCTAGGAGTGATCAACCTACGGCGTCTGCAAGTGATCGTAGAGGAACCAACTCCTTCAAGACTAGAATGAAACTCTGCTTGATAACTAGATTATTTTTATACTAGTATTGACTTCATTTAAGTTGATGTGTCTTATTATTTACTTTAGAAAACTTCAAATATATCTTACTTCCTATCCCAGTTTACGAGAATAATATTAAAATAAATTGAAGTCAATTAAAAAATATCAATGTGCATGATTTTATTTCTTCTTAATTTCAGCAAGTTTTTGAAATGACTTATAGGATACATGCAATCTCATATATGTATGTATGTATGTATGTATGTACGTACGTATGTATGTATGTATGTATGTATGTATGTATGTATATAGTAATTTGTAGATTAGTAAAATCTATTTTGGATTGACTCCATCAAATATTGCTCAGGAGAGTTTCTAGCCTCGGAATAACGTTGTTTATAATGCAAAGCTTGGAAAAAAAAAAAGAATGAAATGTCTCAATCTATTTCTTCCTTGGTCAAATGTTATATATATATATCAAGAGAAAGAAGGCGTCCAAGTAGATTCAAACTTTCAATCTCTTGGATGGAGAAACTAGGAGTATGTTAAATAAATAAATAAATAAATAGGGAATATTTTAATATGAAATTAACTGCTTTCCATCAGTTTTTTCTTTTTGACTTTTTTTGCCCTTTATTTGGTAGTTAGGGATGAAAATATTTTTTGTACATTTGAGACTGTTGGAAAATTTTCAATAGATTTGAATTTGGAAAAGTATTTTTGGAATTGTATTTAAGATTGAAGATTTTTTTCAGACATAAAAATAGGATATTCGTTTCTAAATGTGCCTAAATATAAATACATATATACTTATATAAATACATTATAATACTATACTTTTTTTAAAAAGGAAAAAATTATAAAATTTTGGAAATTATTTTAATTTTTTAAGAATTTTTTTCTTTAAATTTTGGGAATGAGTAAGAATTTTGAGGATGACGGTTTGATTAAAGTCAAATTGGGGATAGAGATTTATTCTGGGAGTGGGAATTAGGGTACAAAATCTCAGTTAGCAAAAATGAGAAAATGAGATAGAAGTAGGAATAAATATGCATTTCAAAATTAAAAATACGTCTTTATTTGGTTCTGGAAAAGTTTAAGGAAAAAAAATTAAAATCAAAATACTTTCCTTTAAAATTTTTTCAAAGAACATTATAAAATTAATCTTTAATAATTTTATACTTTACTCTTTTTATATTTTATTATTTCATGTAAACCAAATATAAAAAATTATTTTCCTCTTTATTTCTTTCTTTTTTTTTAAAACTTTTTATGAACCAAATGGAACATTAGCTACTATATATATTTTTTTTTACCATGGTTTGATCATTTTCCTATTATCATAATATTCTTTAATTAGACTGGAGTATCGCATGCAGTTTAGGATGAATCAAATATGCATGGTATCTAAGTTATACAAATTATTCTTAGTTTTAACTGCTGAACCAATATCTTAATAATGAATTTCATCTTTCATTGTCGATCGACACTATATATGGCTTGACCTGTAAAAAAATTTGGACCAAACAGCAGTTCTTAATATTTCATAAGTGTCAATTTTAATACATTTATTTTTTAATAAAGTAAAATATGTAGTTGACCACGGTGATCACAACCAAAACTTTTTCAAACCTATATATCGGTCCAGAAAACAGTTCTTCATATTTCATACGTACTGATTTCAATAGATTTATTTTTTAAATAAATAAAAGATACGGCTAACCATGATGATCTATCATCTATATATATGCGTGCCTATATATATATATATATATATATATATAGTATTTACACAATTGATAGACCCAATTGCATCGATTATCATACATGTATATTTGTCTTATATGTACATGCAAGTGATCCACTATGTTATACAAGCCCGGCCTTTGTCTTAGACGAACTAGGCCTGGATCGCGGGTCACTAAAAAAAATTGAAACCCCTTTTTACCCTACATTTATTTGGATATATATAAATAAATGTAAATGTTAATTAGCACATTATTGCATTGGGAGATGTACACCTGTTTTTTTAAATTATATGCCACTAAGGGAGAGCCCTCTGGGATAAATTCAGCTCATGCAAGTACTCTCTATTTGTTTTTTCTTTTAAAATCTGATAAGATCTGAAATAATAATGTATTTGAATTAATAATAATATTTGGTAGGCACAATGTATTTATATTTAAAGTACCAATGGTGTTTGATAATGCATTTGATCTAAAATAAATTTCTATATATTAAAAAATTTGGACATTATTCTTTTAATAAAATATATTATTATAATATTTTTTAATTGCTTACATATTTAATTTTAAAAAGATATATTAATTAATAATAATTATTTATAATAAAAATAAAAATAATAAACAATCATAATTAATAATTAATTTTATTAATTATTAATTATTATTATCATAATATTCATAATCATTAATAATTAATATTAATATCAATAATTTAAAATTAATAATATTGATAATTCATAATTAAAAAAATAAATAATTAATAAATAATTTCAAATTTTAAACATAGCATTCATAATTAATAATATTTATAATAAATAATAATATCAATAATTATTAATTCATAATAACAATCATAATTCATAATTAATATTATTCTTACTATTCATATGAATCTTAAAAATAAACCATTAATTATTAAAATAATAATTATTAATAAATAATAAATAATAATATAAAAAATAATATTGATTATTAAAAATAAATAATATTAATAATTTAAAAAATTAATAATTAATAATATTAATAATTTATAACTAATACCAAATAATATATTAATAATGAATAACTAAAAAACTAATAATTATTAATCAATCTTTATTAATATTAATAATTAATAATAATAATAATAATAAATAATATTCATAATAATATTAGTAATTATTAATTCATGATATCAAAAATCATATTAATAAATAATAATTAATCATTAGTAACATTAATCATTAAGAATAATATGAATAATGAATAATGAATAATAATAGTTAATAGTTAATAATTAAAAGCAATAATAGTTAATATTAATATTGATAATAATAAGGAATAATGAATATTAAAAATCAATTATTATTATTATTATTATTATTATTATTATTATTATTTATTAATAATTAATATCAATAATGACTTAGAATTAATATTTATGTTATTATTTTTTTTTTGGAAGAAATCAATCTACTTATTTTATTCATCAAAACATAGAAAGTCTATACACCCTCAACATCAAAATAAGCATAGAATCGAAAATTACAAAGGATCAAAAGAAGCTAGGTTTGGATGTGCTGTACAATGCTTTGATAATCAAGATCAAAGCCAAATTTGCCAAGAACTTTATAAGTCACCTCAAGCCGGATCAAATTGTTAAGCTGTTGAGGCGTTCTACAAATGTCTTGAAAGAGTCTTCCATTTCTTTCCCTCCAAATATAATAAGTTGTTGCCATAAAGCCACTTCTCCTCCAACATTTAATCCACTGTTTTCCTCTATTATATCTTTTGAACCATCTTAGCTTATGATTCAGGTTCATTGATCTCCTATGCAGCCCCATCCATGCATAAATGCTATCAATAACCTTTTTGGAGTAGTTACAACCAAACCACAGATGATTTCTAGATTCTGCTTCTTCCAAACACAAAGGACATCTATTTGCAAGGTGGAATCCCCTTTTGCACAAATTATCTTGTGTGAGCAAATTATTCTCTGTAACCAGAGTGGTTATGACAAAATATTTTGGTACACATCAACTATCCCAGACAGTTCTCTTTCAATAGACTACAGACTCTTGCCCCTTAAAAAATTGGTAGGCTTCTTTTGTGTTAAAATTTTCTCCCTGCCCCCATTTCTGGATCAAAACTTTTGCTGCATCAATACTCCCAGCTCTTTGTATCAGGTTATCTCTAATATGTAAGAGCTTCTTCCAACCTCCAGAGAGATTCCCTTTAATTTCCACTTCCCAAGGATTTGCTCCTTTTAAATTGTATATACTAGCCCACTCCACCCATACATTCTCCTTAAAATTCATGAGTGCAGCCAACCACTTACACTGAGAGCTTTGTTCTAGGAAAGGATTTCTTTTATTCCCATACCCCCCTCTTCTTTAGATCTGCAAATTTTCTTCCAGCTACAAGGGTGCAGTTTCTTTTGTTCACCATTGTTCCAAAAGAAATCTCTGTACAATTTATCAATCTATTTGAGAATCCCTATAGGAAGAGCAAACACACTACACCAGAAATTTTGAATGCCAAATATCACAGAGTTTATTAGTTCTAATTTTCAAGCATAGCTAAGATAGTGGAAGCCCCAAGCCTGAATTTTCTTCTTAATGTTATCTATAAGGGCTGCACAAGATGAATTATACAATCCTTTGCTACATAAAGAAAGGCCTAGATATCTAAAAGGTAAGCTCCCCTCACAGAAATCAGTCTGAGATAAAATGTAATCCTTCTGTTCTCTGTCCAGTCCACCAAAATAAATGTTTGTCTTCTTTGGGTTGGCATGAAGACCTAACATCTGAGAGAAAGCTCCAAAGGTCTGCATTACAGCTTGAATAGAAGGGAGATCTCCTCTAGAAAATATAAGAAGATCATTTGCAAAAGTTAAATGAGTGAGATTGGTGGCCTTACATTAAATAATAATAATATTATTTACTAACTATTATTAATATTATTAAAAATAATATATAATTAATCAATTATTCTCATTAATTAATATTAGTAACTAATAACATTAAATAATAATGATAATATTAATATTAATATTAGTGGTGGGTCAGTATATATAATAAGTGTATTAGTGTAGGATAGTTTAAATATTTAATAACAAAAATATGATCTACTCATGAAGTAATAATATAGTAAATAATATCGATAATGATATTTTGAAAATAATGTATAAAAAAAACCCATCTGAAATAATAATATAGATAACAAGGAGGAAATAACACAGAAAAAATATTTAATTGTTAAATGCATTCAAAACTTTTAAAATGACATATAGTAAAAGTAGCCAAAATTTCTTTTACAACTACTAAATAATTTAATGCCTCTTTGTGTCCATCATCCACTAATACAACTAAATAAATAACATAACCCACTATCATTTTTTGAGTCCTTTGTTTCTATTTATAAAGCTAAATAAATAACAAAACCAACTACTATTTTTGTAATAGTTATTAGGTGCCTAATATTTTTCTTGTATCTTTAAGCTAATAAAACATCATTTTATTGTTAACTAATAATTTATTTACATTTATTAAATAAAAATTCATCGCACAATAATAATTTATCACCCTAAAATAAACACTAAAAACATCTAAAAAACTTAAAATAAACCATAAACCCTAAACAAATCTAGAAATCCTAAAATAAATGAAATAAATCTTAAACCCTAAATAGATCTAAAAAACTTAAATAAATAGAAGAAACCCTAAACAAATATAAAAACCTAAAATAAATGGAATACACCCTAAATAAATAAATAAAATTAATTGAATAAACCATAAACCCTAAGAAAATATAGACGTAAAACAAATGGAATAAACATAAACCTTGAACAAATCTAAAAATTCTAAAATAAAGTGAACAACCCCTAAACCCTAACCCATAATCCCTAACTATAAGCCTCGAACCCAAATCAGTAAACCCTAACCCCATAGCCATTAACAATCAAGCTTAAATCCTAAACTTAAACCCTAAACTCTAACTGCTAACCCTAACCCTATACCCTAAACCATAAACAATAAACCCAAAATTATAGGCCTAGGACTTAAACCCTAAACCATACACACTAATCCGTAAACCATAACCCCTAAATTTTAAAGCATAAAGCATCAACGCTACCTTAAACCCTAAACCCTAAGTAAATTGAAAAATAAAAAAAATGGAATAAATAATAAACCCTAACCAAATCTAAAAATCCTAAAATAAAAGGTGAAATGCCCCAAAAATTTTTTATTTTAAAAATTATAGTTAAATAAGGTTTTGTTAGAAAAATTAATTAACTAAATTATTTTTATTAAAATAAAAGGAAATTAATTAGGATAAATCAAGAAGAAATTTATAAGTATTTTAATTAGGAGAAATTTCGGTATTTTAGCTAATTAAGGATATTATTTTGGAAATTAATGAAATTAATTATTTTATTTAAAATAATAAGGAAAAAATAGTTTCAAATTAACATTAATTTTATAAAGAATTTAATTGGAAAAAAATTAGTGTGTTTTGCTAATTAAAATGAAATTTATGGAAAATCTTTTAAAAATCCTAAATTAGCCTAAAAAGGAATTTAAATATTATTTTATTTAAATATTATTATTTTTAAATATCCCAAATATCCTAATTAATTTAATTGGTTCTAACTCATTATTTTTCCTTTTTCCTTTTTCCCTTTTCCTTTTCTTCCTTTTTCTTTCTTTTTCTTCCTTCTTCTTTTCTTTTTCTTTTTCCTTCTCCCCAACGTGGGCCAGCGTAGCGACCTAAGTCCTCCCTCCCTCCTTCCTTTCTTTAGCGCGGCCCAGCCAGCGCAGCCGTTGCCTCATTCCTTTCTCCTCTGCGCTGCGTTCCCCTCTTTTCCCCATTGAAACGCTGCGTCTCGATCCTCTTTTTTAGTAGTCGTTGCCGCCCGACTGGTCTTTCTTCTTTTCTTTCTTTCTTTTCTTTCTTGGCCGCCCGGTCCAACCGCCTTTTCTTTCTTCTTCTTCCTTCCTCCTTCCTCGACACCGACCTGCACCTGCACCGCCGCCTGGCCAAAAATTTCACCGCCAGTTACGACCGTTTTGACCGGCCATTCTCCTTCCTCCCTCTTCCTCTGACTCGCTGGCCCTTTTGACCCAGCCAACGCCCTCTCTTCTAGCCCATTTCTCCCTCTCCCAGCCAGTCAGCCCCTGCCCTGACTTTGAATTCCACCGGCCAACATCGCCACCGGTGACCCTAACCCTACCTGCCTTACCCTGTGGCCAACCTACAAAACCCTAACCTCTCTTCTAAAGCCTATAAATACCCCCATAATAGCCCTGGTATCAAGCTCTTAATCCCCAACCCAGAAAACTCCCCTTGTCACCGCCGCCCCTTTAGACGCCTCATCCGCCGCCTTCGGCCAACTTCACCACCAACTCCACCTACAAAACTCTTCCTTGCACCACCCTTTATCTAACCAAGCATCCCATATCCCTCGATTCTTCCTGCACAAGCCACCCTGGCTGTGCGAAGTCCCCGTCCCAATCAAACCATTTTCTGTCTCTGCCACCCTTCGAGCTGCCGTTCGTCGCCTCTTCAACCACTGTCACCACTTCTTTCACCTCTCATTCTCTTTTGCAGACCCTCCTCTACCTTCCCCTACCTTAATTTTCCTCTTCCTCCCTCTCCTCCTCTCTTTCTCTCCTTCTTCCCCATTCGGCCACAGCTGGCGCCGCCGCCATGAGCTGCCACCTTTGGCTACGCCGCCACCCTTATTCTGTCCCTTTCCCTCTAGGAAGCCTTAAACACTCCAACCCTCACCTTAATTCTCCCTATCATTTTCCCAACATTCAACTTTTGCCCTTTTCTTCCCTTTTTCCAGCCACCGTCGCCGCCGCCGTGCACCACCGCCAGTGGCGCCTATCCCCATCAACCTAAAGTTGAACCCTAGACCCTCTCAACCCTTCTCCCTATTTTTATAAGCCTTAATTTATTTTATTTCATTTATTTGAATATAAATACTATTATTATTATTATTATTATTTATACTTTTAACATGAATTATTATTATTATTAGTATTAATGTTTTGATTATTATTTCTGTTGAGGGCGAAAACCCTATTATATTTTTAATTCAATTATTATTATTATTATTATTATTATTATTATTGTTATTGTTATTATCTTTATTATTAATATTAATATTATTATTATTATTACTATTTCGAATTACTATTATGATTATTCCATTATTAGTATTACAAATACTTTACTATTAGTTTTGCTATTATTATTATTATTGTTGTTGTTGTTATTTCATCATTATTATTGTTACTAAATTTGGTTATTTATTTTACTAATATTATTATTAGTATTATTTTGGTAAAGGGGTCGAAGCCCTTATTTCACAATGTTTTTGTGTAATGACCTTTTTATTATTATTGTTACTATTTTTATTATTCATGTTAGTATTAATATTGATATTATTTTTGGTATTTTTGCTATTATTATTTTAGTATTTTATCAAAATCCTAGTCTTAGAATAAGTTAGTATTTAATAATATTTTTGGTAGGAGGGGATCTAATTTTAGCTTTTCCTTCATAATAGGTGAGACCAGTCAAAGCCCTAAGGAGGCGTAGGAGCGTGCTCCAAGACCGGTGTCGTTTTAGGTAAGGGGTTACTAAGGCCTATTGTGTGTTGATGTGCATTATATGCTTTGTATAATATGCATCCTATGTTTATTATTGTAATTATTTCGTATGTGGTATAACGTGGAGTTGAACCATGTTTTTGTATGGCATGTGTACCATATGTGATGAAATATTGTGGTATGTGATGGTATGTGTTGTGACCCTATAAGACATGCATGTGAGGATGTATAAAAGTGGTATTGTGTGGGGAAAAGGTTGAAAATGAAAAATGGGAAGTAAGTTGACTAAAGGGGAAATGAGTTGACCTAAGTATTTTAATGATCTATGAGTGGAGGAATAAAGTGGGGAATTTAGGGTTTCATGTGGAAGAATCTAATTTATAGTTTCGTATGGAAGAATTTGATCTATGGTTTTATATGGGAGAATCTAATTTATGGTTTTGTGTGGGAAATTATAATTTATGATTTTATATGGGAGAATCTAATTTGTGGTTTTATATGGGAGAATATAATTTAAGGTTTTGTATGGAAGAATCTAATTTATGGTTTTGCTTGGTTTTGTGTGGGAGAATATAATTTATGGTTTATATGGGAGAATCTAATTTATGGTTTTATATGGGAGAATCTGAACTAGGGTTTGATATGAATGGACTTAAGGGTTTTCATGGCGGATTTTATGGTGTTGTATGGGGGAATCTAACCTTGGGTTTTGTGTGGATTGAATCTTGTGTTTTGTATGGAGGAATCTTAGGTTTTTTTATGGTGGAATCTAGGGTTTTGCATGATGGATCTAGGGTTTGCATGGTTGAATTTAGGGTTTCATGTGGGAGTTTTAGGGTTTCGCATGAAAAATTCGAATGATTGCATGGGATGTGTAACATTTGCATGGGCATGAACTTTACGTAAGAAAAGTTAATTTGGGATGTGAGGAAGGTAATGTAAGTGTTTTTTGGGTGTTTGAACACTTTAGGTGAAAAATAGTATGTGGAGCAATATAAGGGTACGTAGGAGACTGAGCTAGGGTTTGGTGTGGCTGCTTAGGGTTTTTGTGGTATCATGTGTACTTGGTGATTAAAGTGTAATTATGAGGATGGCATTTATGAGTTGTGGTGTGTGGAGGGTTAAAATGATTTGGGTTGTGTGAGGTGGAGTAAAATGGGCCGCTGAGGCCTAAATTAGGGTTTTGGGATAAAACCCTAAAGTGAGATGTGGAGTGGAGTTGGAGGATAAGTGTAAAGGGGAGTGATTCATGCATGTATAGGGTTAAAATTTTCTAAATAATACACTTAAGACATTAATCATTTAAAGTGGAAGATTTTTTAGCAGGGCCCTGACCGATCCACTGTCGAATAATAGTGGTTAGGGCATGATGTCCTATGTATTTCCAGTTCATCGACTATAATAGTGGGGGATTTCGTGCTCAACAAAGCCGAACATATTTGTGCTAAGATATGGGAAAGGCACTAATTACTTACAGTGGAACACCATGCGAACAGGGGCCAGACCGGTCCACTAGCGAATAATAGTGGCCACATACTGTGGTATCCTGGAGACCAGTCCACCGACGAATAATAGTGATTAGGGCATGATGTCTTATGTGTTTCCGGTCCAGCGGCTATAATAGTGGGGTTCCCATACTCACATGGATTTGATAAAAAGCATGGTGTGAATTGACTTTTGATCAGAGATTAATTAAGTAATTAAATTGGATTATATATGGGCCTTTGTACTTTTACCTGGATGGTCGTATGTAATTATGATATCATGTTGGTGATTATGCTCTTTTATTATTCTGCATTATTTATGTGCTGTTATGTGTTGCCTTTAGTGTTCGGTTACCTTGCTCAGTACGTAGCGTACTAATCACCCTTTTCATGGGTGTTGTTCATTCCCACGAGTAGTATGCCATTCTGACTCTATGCAGGTGGGCGAGACATCAGTTAGGGCTGAGTGTTGAGCATGTTTTGGCTTAAAGTTCGATAGTGACATGGCCATATTATCTCTTTATGCAATTTATTTCCTTGTGTATTTCTTTTATATCTCATTTATTCTTTTTGATTTATTACCTTGTATTAAGTGTTTCAATTAAACCTTTTATCAATTGTAAGAATATTCCCTTCGGGAAATTTTGATTTCGCACTCTAATTTCTATCTTATTATTATTTATAAACTTTTAAGCGTACTCTAATTTTGATGTATGATTCTTTCTAGTTCTTTATGAAATGTTGGTTTGAGTTTAAATGTTAATCTTTTCTTTAGCTTTAGCACTTGGTACTGGAACGGTCGGAGAGAACCAGTCTGGTACTAAGTGTGGTGGTAACATCCCTAGAATTCACGAGTTTTAATTTAAGTATTTCTATTGTAATTTCTTCCGCTCTAAAAAAAAATAGTGAATTTTGGGGTGTTACAAAAGGAATAAATCCTAAAACATAAACCATAAGCCCTAAATAATTATAAAAATCTAAAATAAATGGAATAAATCCTAAATAATTCTTAAAAACTTTAAATAAATGGAATAAACCCTAAACCCTAAGCACTAAATAAATATAAAAAAATAAATAGAATAAACACTAAACACTAAATAAATATAAAAATATTAAATAAATGGAATAAACCCTAAACCCTAAAAAATCTAAAACGCCTAGAATAAATGGAATATACCCTAAACCCTAAACAAATATAAAAAGCCTAAAATGAATAGAATGTTCCCTAACACCCAAAAATATTCAAAAAGATAAAATAATGAAATAAAACCTAAAACCTAAATTAATTTAATATATAAATCCTAAACTAATAAATCTAAAAAGCTACATTCTTATAATATAAAATCAAAGTATTATAATAGAAATATCACCGCAGTAGAAGAAGAAAAACCAACTATAACACCACTACTGGGAATCAAACTTTGAACTTGGAATAACAAGGATGAAGAATACATTCACAACCATTAGGTTACAATGCCTGTTTTGTTTTTATTAACTAATTTTAGTATAAGAACATTTGAATGATCAGGAAAAAGTAATGCCATATGGCCCTATATAAGTTTGAAAGTCATTTATAATGAAAATGACTAGAATAACCTTAATTACCTGTCAAAGCCCATGTTATCTACTCTTATACAATCCAAATATCCTTTATAACATTGTTTGACTAAAATATCTTAAATGAAATAAGCCCTCTGCATCTTATTCTTTCCTTTCTTCTTTAGCCATTTCTCCATCTTGATCGTTCATCTAAAGGATTGGATGTCCCTCAAGTAATTCCTATGTTTGTACACTAACACTACAACAATATTAGGCTACAATGATGATGTTTTTGTGAAGACTAAAGTCATCATAATAGAGTAGGCTATTGTAACAACCTATCATCATTAGTGAAGGAATTTTATGGCTAGAAAAAGTGAGGACACAACAAAAACTAGTAATTAATTTTATTTTATTTTAAAAATTCTTAAAATTAATTTTAGGAAAAAAATCAATTAAGTTTCCTAGATAAAAAAAAAACTTAACTATGACCCATAAAAGTAGTAAAGGGAGATTGTTGTTGTAGGGGGTAGCCAAAAGTTTCTGCAGCAAATATCACTCCTGCTAAACATTGTGGAAAAATTGGTGCGAGAAAAATTTAGAGACACTATATTATAGTGATACATCGCTGCAATACAAGGAGGGTTGTTGTAATAGACCCCTTCAAAATGACATTGTTCCCTTTAATAAGGGTCTAATACGTTTACATTTTGGTCTACTGTAACGACAGGGGTTGTTGCAATAGGGTTAATTTATCTAAAACCCAAAACCCCGCTTTTGCCTATAATTCTTTGGTTGTCTCTTTCTCTCCTTTGGTTTTTTCCTCCCCACCGCTCAAAGATCGGTATTAAATTGGTAATTAAGTATTGGTATTATCTTTTCTCTTTTTTTTTTTGGTGTGTTCTTATGTGTTTCCACCAAAGCCACCACCTTTGTTGCCTTCCACCATCACCTCCTTCATATCTTATTTTAGTCTTCATTTTTTACTCTTTTTTTAGTTTAATTTGTTTTAACTATTATTTTATTAATGTAATCATTTTTTTTTGCTTAAATTTTGGTTGCATTGTAGGTTGTAGGAATTTCGCCAAAAAAATAGTGTCACCCTTTGCTATTGTTGCCACTAGTTGTATGATTTTTTCCTCTTGTATTGTTAAGAATTATATATATAATTGTCATCAGTTAAGGTTATATTGAATTCTTATGGTTATTATGATTAGTTAGTTTTATGTTTTGAGTACATTATTATGTTAGGTTTTTCGTATGATAAATGAATAAAAGTATATGATAGTTTAATTAGTATAGACCCTAATTTTTATAATTTTAGCAAAAGAAAAACATATATTGAATATATGAATGTTGGAATAAGATAATACAAATTAAGATAATACAAATTAAAATAATAAGATATTATTTGTCATAAATAATTTATTATTAAAATTTAAAACAATAAAATATAAAATTATTAGATAATTATTTATTTTTAACTTAAGGTAAAGTATTATTGAAAGAGTAGAATAATAAAATAATAAAATATTGTTAGTCTTTGAAATTTATGATTAAATGTTTAAGTGGAATAATAATATAATAAAACCTTATATTAATCAAATATGTTTAGCCTTTTAAAATTTATTATTAAATAATTAATTAAAATACTAAGATAATACAATTTCAAAATAATAAAATATAGCCAAATTTTAAAAATTCATAACTAAGTAAAATAATGAGATAATAAAAATTTTAAATAATATAATATTATTGGCCTTTGAAAATTTATTATTAAATAATTAATAGAAATCGTCATATAATAAAATTTTAAAATAATAAAATATTTTTGGAGTTTGAAAATTTATAATTAAATTATTAAATGGAGTAATAAGATAATAAAAATTTAAATTAATAAAATAGTGTTGTCCTTTTAAAATTTATTATTAAATAATTAAGAAAATAATAAGATAATAAATTTTCAAAATAATAAAATATTGTTGGCCTTTGAATATTTATGATTACATAATTAAGTGCAATAATAAGATAATAATACTTAGGTTGATAATAAAATATTTTTTGCCTTTGAAAATTTATGATTAAATAAATAAGTGGACTAATAAGATAATAATAATTTAAAATAATAAAATATTATTGGCATTTGAAAATTTATGATTAAATAATTAAGTGGTATGATAAGATAATACTTTATAAAATAATATAATGTGTTGGCCATAAGTAATTTATTATTAAATAATTAAGTGGAATAATTGTCAACCTTAACTCTAACCATAAACCTTAAACCCTAGTTGTAACCATAATTCTTAAACTCTAACAAATTCTATAGTCTAATGGTTTAGTATCTATTGTCATAATAATAACATAAGCATTTAATAGTTATTGTCCCTTTTTGTAGGTGGTATGATGCATTGTTTACCTGACGATTACCATCCATACTACCTAGGATGTCTCTAGATGGGGATATTAGGAGACATGTGAGTTAGGTATATAATGTGCTACAATGCATGGTAGAGAAGAGTTTGTATTTGGACTATTCAAGTTTAGGTCATATTATCTTTTGTTGATGTTGTCGTACATCCAACCATGGTTAGAGGTGATAGCTAGATATATAAATTTACTTATCACTGATGTTCCATACTATAGGGTTATTAAAAGTGGATGATTTATGAGATAATATGATAAAATAGTAAGGGAGTTTATAGTGAGTGATGATGAGTAAAGGTTTTGGCAAATGATACCAGTGAGTGTATGCCCTCATTATCTTAGTGACTCATACAAGGTGGATGATCCCTATTTTTAAGAAGTAAGAGAACATAGGATTCTATGAGAATAATGGATTCAATGGGTGATTGAGGGTATTTAATGAGGAACACAAATTATAATTTTAAATATTAGAGATTAAAGGACCAAAAATTATAATATATAATAAAATACTTATATTAATATTTGTTTCATTAGTAGAATTATCAAGTTAAAAGTTATAGATTAGTATTATCTATTCTTTCTTTTAATTTATATCCTTTAATTATTGTAAAAACAAACTATAAGTAGGTTTAATATTTTATCTTTATCCATGCTTAATATCCATGCATACACATGCTTATCTATGTTAATGTTTATAGTTTGTTTTAAATATGTTTATCCATTCATAGAATGTTAATATTATTATTTTTGACATATAATATCCATGCCTTGTTATTTAATTATATAGTTAACATTTTTATAATGTTATAACATAGAAGTGATGAAGTCCAAACTAATGGTGCTCCAAATGATATCATACTTAGTATGACTAATAATATTGTTGATATAGATGACGATGCTTCAAACTCAGATAGTGAAAAAGATGCTTATAGTGATGATAATAATTGTAGTAATGAATGGTTTATCTTGTTGAAATTTTTTATGTTGTACTTATTATCCATTTTATGAATATTATCTTTAGTATATTATAATTTATTATTGTGTGATTGTTATCAAATTCTCTTCATTATTGTTTATTGACTTGTTGCTAAAGCTTAGTAGGTATGGGTGATGTTATGATGAGGCATTACGGTGGGGATGGAGATAGTGATCCCCCCAATGCCCATCTAATATCCCATCTCAGATCTAGTGAAGTAATATTTTTCTGTTGATATAAATTAAATAACAAAATAATTTATATTTTATTTTACTTGTTTAGTTAAATAATGTGATGCATATTGAGGCTTCAAAACATCATAAACATTTGAAGTCAAAATCCATTTATATGCTTGAGGAGTTTAAGAAGAATGGTTATGTCAGATTCTGCCTGTAGTGGTCATCACAGTTTGATAAAGCTTGAAGACCTATTGGTTGTAATGGAACAATATTTGTCTAGGCACGTAGGAAATAAGATTGGGATTTTGATCCCCATGCACTATGATGACTGGGATCATATTTCTAAGGATGATAGAGATAATATTGTCTCTATAATTGAGGTAATAATTAATCATAAGCATCTTTTCATTTATAATGTTAATGATTTTTAGTTGACTAATCATAATTTTATTTTGTTTGTAAAAATATTTTAACTTAGACAAGTGGAAGGAGATATCGCACTGGCTACAAGTATGGGAAGTTATTTGTAAATCGTTTTGTGACACCTATCGGAGTAGACAAAACAAGCTCAAAAGTTGGTGAAAAAAAAATTCCTAGGAAGAAACCAAATGATTTAGATGATGTGAATTGGAAGAAGCTTTAGGAGTTCTAGGATACTCCTAAACAAAAGGTAATTGTATAAAATTATATATAGATCAACTTCATATATGTATGAATACTAATTAGGTGTTAATATTTCTTGATATTCAATCAAAGTCGGAAAGAAATGAAAAAACATAGGTAAGCAACAATATCCTAGCCTCTATGACTCATCATCGATTTCTCATTTTTTTTATAGTAAGGTATTGCATGCCTATTTTATAATTTCATTCATTATTTATCATTTTATTCATAAGTTTCTATATTTTTTATAACTATATTTTGACCCTACACCTAAGAAAATTCTAGGTGAGGTAGACACATTCAGAGAGATGCATAGAAAGGATGAGAAAAGGGTGAGTGAGGATGAAGAGAAAAAAATATGTAAGTGTATAATCCTTTCAAGGAATTAATTTGTAACACCCTCATTTTTAATACTTAAAAATTTTATTTTGCGGAAGTGTTAATGTAATACCTCAAAATTTTAAAATCTATAATATTACAGATAACCATTATTTAGGATAAATTAACTTTTAAATTTATTTAATTTAATTATTTTATAGATTTTTGATTATATAAAAATGGATATAAATATTTAATAAATGAAAATAAATATATTGTTATTTTATCATACTCATTTTATTTAAATAATTTTTCAAACCAATATTTTACTAAAATTACCTTTTTTAAACTAATATATATTAAGTTATAATAAATTAAATTATTAAATTAATTTATCTATCAAAAATATTAAATACCATTATTCCAAAAATTATTTTTATTCTTTTTGCCCCTTTTCCCTTTTTTCTTTCTCCTTTTTCTTCCTTTTTCTTTTCCTTCATTTTCCTTTTCTTCCTTTTCCTCTTTGAGACACTTGGCCTGCTTCCCTTCTTCCCCCTCTCGCGCTGGGCCACTGGCCCACTTCGTTTCTTCCTCTCCCTTCCCCTTGCTCCTAGCTTACCCCAACTTGTCTCCCCTTCCTTCTTTTCTTTCCTTTCTTTCCCCCTAGTTGGGCCAGCCCAGCCTCTCTTTCTTTCTCCCCTCTCCCTCGCAGGAGCGGGCTAACCCACTTCCCTTTCTTTCTCCCTCGACTGCCCAGCTTGCCTCTCCTTTCCTTTTCGTCTTCTTCTTCTTCCTCCTTCCTTCTCCTTTGACCACCATACTCCTACACCCCTTGTGACCGCCGCCTGCAACCACCTGCCTTCCCCTATAGCTCTGCCCCCTCTCTTCCCTATCCCTATCCTTCAATTTTTGGGCCATACACACCCCTACACCACATGCCTCTTCCTTACCCTTTCTTCCTTCCTCTTCCTGCAACCCGCCACCCTACTCATCCACCTACAACCTCCCTTGCCACCACCTAGCCGACACCTGCCTCTTCTCCTCTCCCTCTTCTTTTTCTTCTCCTTCTCTCCTGCTCATTTTTCTCTTGCCTTGAGCTCCCTCACCTCCCTATAGAGCCCTCTCCCTTTTCTTTCTTTCCTTATCTCCTCCTCCCTTGTTTTGCTCGCCACCCTCAACCATCACCTCTACCCCCCAGCCAACCACTGCAACCACCTCCCTAACACCCCATCAACCTCCTTGCACCACCCCATCACCTCCACTTTCCCCTACAGCCTCCTTCCCTCCCTCTCTTTTCTTTCCTCTTCTTCTCGGCCTCCACCCTGAATCACCACCATCCACCGCCCTCCTTCCTCTTCCGCTACCTCCACAGCCACCAATCTACTCCCTGGAACCTCCCCTACCACTACCTTGCCTCCCTCGGCTAAAACCTAGCCTTGCAGCTCCTCCCTTCCCCTATTCTTTTCCCTTCCTTCTTCTCCTCTACCACTCTTACATCCTCTTTCCCAGCCCTGCAGTTGCCGCCTCTGCTGCTCTGAGCCACCGATCACCAACCCCTGACCACCACTTACACCTCTACTCCTTCCCTGCACCCAGCCACTACCGTAACTCCCTTCCAAATGCTCTCCACCTCATCCCCAAAACCCCAAACTCAAGCCACCCCTTCCCTTCTCACCACTTCTCCCTCTTTGACCCCTTCTCTCCCTTTCATTCATGCATGCAACTCATGTTGTTCATGCAGCATGAGTGTTGAATTCATTTGAACCATCCATGGGTTAATCTTGAGGTATAAACATAATTACTACTAGTATGTATTTAATTAAGTGTAATACTCCTAAAATTTACTACTGAAAAATTTCATTTAATGAAAAGGTTTAACATAAGTGAAATAAAAAAATGTAAATTATTGGGATATTACCGCCACACTTAGTACTAGACCGATTCACTTCTACCGTTCTAGTACCAAATGCTAAGGCTGAATGGGATTAACATCAAACACAAGTCAATAATTAAAATGAGCATTCATAAAATAAATGAACTGTTAACCATATAGAAAATCAGAGTGCGGTAACCAAAAGAGGTACGACCCAAAAGTAAGGATTTAAAGTTCCAAACGATAGAAAACATCGTACAACAGAATAAAACTAAATTATAACAATATAGGAAAAATGAAACGGAAGATAGAATCCGACCATGTCACTCTCGATCCCCAAACTAGGTCTAAGCTCAACTCTCATCCCCGCCCAATACCTCGTAAGTGTCGTAAGCATTAAAGATAGTATCACCGACTTGCACCAAGTAAAAAGAGCCTTCTACTCTTGGGAATGAGCAGCACCCATGAAACGAGTGGTTAGTAAGCTACGTACTGAGTAAGGTAATTGTGAAACTAAGGCCAAACATATAAGGCACATAACACGAGCATGGTCATATAGGCAACATACAATAATACAGATAATAAGGCCGGGTTACGTTCCAAATAAACTCATTCTTTAGTTCTCTTAACAATATACTCATTTCACAAATACTCTTTATTAATCCATGCGAGTGCAGAAACCCCACTATTATAGCCAATGGACCGAAATACATACAAGGCAGAACGCTTCTGACCACTATTATTCGCCGATGGACAATCACGTAAGGCAGAATGCTCCTGGCCACTATTATTCACCGGTGGACCGGTTTGGCACCGACTCACATGGTGTTTCACTATAAGTACTTAGTATATTTCCCATGTCTTAGCTTCATTACGTTTGATTTTTTGAGCACGAAATCCCCCACTATTATAGCCGGTGGACTAGAAATCATGCTGGATAAAATGCTCTTGGCCATTATTATTTGCCGGTGGACCGGTCTCCAAGGCACCCCCGCTCCTGGCCACTATTATTTGCCAGTGGATCGGTTCGGGCCCGGCTCAACAATCTTCCTCTTTAAATGATTAGTGTCTTATTTGTGTCTTATTCGATAATTTTTCACCCTTGACATGCAAATCACAAATCTTCTACTTCTATCATCCCAAGAGGGCGTGTCCCATATCTTGAGACTCCGGCACCTCCTAACTACGTCAACATCCTTTCCTTATTCTACTACTCATACTAGAATCCCAACTCCTAGGTGTGTGGGTCAAGGCCCACTACCTATCACCACTAAGCCCATTCACAGTCATCCCTAGGGTTTTATCTAGAAAACCCTAATTTGGGCCTATGTGGCCCATCCTCCTCTACTTCACGCAACCCAAGCTATTTTAACACTCCACACATCATATCGCGTAGATTCGACCCTCATCATTTCACGTTACTCCCCCAAATACACGTGTGACCTCAAAACCCTAGGTGACCACAGGAAACCCTGGCTAGCCATACCAACCCTAGCCTCCTCCTTTCCACACGTCACCCCTCTACTTCTCACCTTCCACTCTTACTTCCCATGACACCCATGCTTGCCCCACCCATGACAATCCCCCATTCTCACTTCATACCCCACTTATCCTTATTTATTTTCCCTTTCCCCCCTCTCAAATTAGGGTTTCCTCCTAGACCCTAGCTCGGTCTCCTACACACCCTTATACTGTCTCACATACTATTTTCCACCAAAGCCTCCAATCACCCAAATAACTCTTCCATTACCTTCCTCACACCCTAAGACAACTTTGCATACGTGAAGTTCACTCCCATGCAAACCCTCAAAGTTTTTCATACAAAATCCTAAAACTCCCATACAAAACCCTAGTTTCTCCCATGCAAACCCTAGATTCTACCATGCAAAGTTCATCCACTTTATTTTACTTAAATTCCCCTTTTATTCTTCTTCTCATGGATTATGGGATGTTTAGGTCAATCTCACATTCCTTGGTCAATTTATTTCCCCTTGGCCAACTTACTTCCCCTTGGTCCACTTGCTTTCCTATTTTTCTTTTCCATCCTTCCACCCTATGTCACTACATTAATTATTCTAGCATGCATGTCCTAAAAGGGTCATATCACATCATATCACCATCCACAGCACAAACATATTGTACACATACCATAAGAGAATACAAGAGCATACCTCAATTCTAAGCTGCGCTACACATAAAATGGTTATAACAATAGTACAAGATACACAACATATCATTATACATGGCATCCAAGGCATATAAAAACACATAGCACACATAAGAACTTAACTACACCCTTACCTAAGACGATATCGGTTTTGGAGCACTCTCCTACGCCTCCTTAGGATTTTGGCCAGTTTCACCTAGAAGGGGGAAAAATTAAGGATTAGTTTTCCTCCTACCAAAAATACTATTATTTTCTATTTTAGTCTAAGATTAAGGTTACTATTATTAAAGGGGGATGTGTTTCATGACATGGGTAATGCTTGCCTAGAAATAGAGACTTCTCCCCCGTATTTTTATAATATTTTTATCATCTTTTAGGTACCTTCTGTATGATCTCACTTACATAGTTACACTGAATTGTCATTCCCTCTTTTATGTGGATTAATTGTCCATTGAGGACAATGCCCATGATAAGTGTCGAGAATTTTGGTTTATTTTTGTGTTTTATTGATTTGTTATGTGCTTGTTTGTTTATTTATTATTTATTTATTATTTTTCATGATTTGCGTTTTGTTGAGTCTTTTTAGTTTTTATTGAGTCTTTACAGCCTTTAACTAGTCAATGATGAACATATCTTTAAAATCTGACTAAAAGAGGATCACAAAGCTGAGATAAGATCGAGTGGAGTTTTTGTGTGTGCATTCATTTTGATGTGGAGAACACATATCTACATTATTAGATGTGAATGGAGCGAAAACATGTATGATTTTTCAACCATCAATATGGCATTTTGAGATTCATCACAACCTATAGCGAGCTTTTGAGCTATACAAGCGTTCTTTTTTGAATGTTTCCAATAAAATAAGGCTTCATTTTTCTTTGTAAACCTCATATTCACTAATTTTTTTTTATCAAATTACTTGTTGTAGCTCTTGTAATGGACTATAGAGATTAATAAAACTTGTCCATGAGCTAATCAAAGCTTTTAAGTCATAACCTTTCTGATTGAGAAAGTGATAAAAGCAAATTAGGATTTACTACCACATAGCTAGATATCCTTCTACCCTTTTTTTTGTGCATATGAGTTTTTCACCTCTTATTTAAACCCTTTGAACCTTTTACATTGACATTTATTTCTTTATTGCCCTCATTTTTCATCACCAATCCTAAAACACATCTATGCCCTTATTCAAAAGATTAGTAGACTTTTTAATGAGACTTAAATATGTGATTCAGGGTTATATGTGAAGAAAGTGTTAAAGAGATTTCAAAAGAATAAAGTTGGGAATTTTTAAAAGAAAAAAAAGGAAAAAAAGATATCAAAAATAAAGTTAAGAAAACTAGCTTATCTCCTTTCTTTTATTTTGAGAAGAAGTGGTGAAAATGATGAGGAGGTCTAATATGAAGATATTTAGCCTATAGAATGTTATGTTATATAATGTGAAGTTAACTTGATAAGTTTTAATTTATAAAAAGTCTCTACATGAGTATGATCTACTAGGTTTTAGGATATTTTGTTGAATCCTTGTTTTCATTTTCTTCATTAAACCTTTAAACCTAGCCTTGTTACAATCCTTATGAAGTCTTATTTTACTTTTGAAATGGGTGACCTTGATCTGTTGGAGATTAATCACATAAGTTAAGCATATAGTTTGATCCATTATAGGTATTTGATATCTTTTATGAGGTTTTTATCCATAAAATATAAACCTTAGATATATGGTTTAGTCCATTTGGAGTTTGAGTTGTATCTTGGGTGTAAGATTTTCCCATCTTTAAAATTTCTAATTGTAAGGTATTAAATAAGTGGACAAATAAGTATTTTGATGGGCTTCTTAAATTACTAATATCTTCCTAAAGGTAATAAGTTTCCCGAATCACACAACGAGGTAAAGAAGAGGATGAGGAAGATGGGTTTAGGTTACGAAGTCATTCATGTGTGCAAATATGGTTGTGCTTTATATTGGAAGGAAAATGTAGATTGAGACAACTGTCTTGTATGCGGTACATCTCATTAGATAGATGAAGCTACAATGGGTAAGAAAGTACCACATAAGGTTATGTGGTACTTTCCTCTGATACTAAGGCTAAAGAGTTTTTACACTTGCAGAGCCGTAGATAATACAACATTTGTTGATGGTGATGCATGGAAGCATTTTGATACAAATCCCCTAGATTTTTCACTGATCCATGAAATGTACAATTGGGGTTGGCATCAAATGGTTTTAATCCCTTCGGCATGAGCTCTACATATATAGTATGTAGCTAATTATGTTGATCACATAAAACTTACCCCTTGGGGGATGTATGAAAGTCCCATTTTTAATGCTAACGTTGTTGATTCGTGGTTTGAGTTCTCCAAGTATTGATATTGATGTGTTCCTCCAGTCGTTGGTTGATGAATTGAATGATCTATGGATGATTGAGGTTGATACATAAGATGGGATCAATAATAGGGTGTTCCGAATGCGTGCAACACTGCTTTGGACCATCAATGATTTTCCAACTCGATCAAATATATCAAGTTATTTTGGTTAGGGGTATTTAGCATTTCCTAATTACAATAATGGCATTCCTTCCATGATTTACCAGTTGACTAGTTTTGCAATTGGAATAAAAAAATTGGTCAATAACCTAAGCCCTTGTCTTCCATGTCATTTTCTAGTATCTTGTCATTGTCAATGCCATATGTGGTCTTATTGACATCCATATGTTCAATTATGATGTTGAATGCTATAGTAGCATGGAAGGAGTATCTTTATTACAATTGGGATATGCTAAATATCCCGGACCAATTGCAATAAAGACGCACACCCCTAAATAATACAGCGTTGAATGAATTTCCCCCCTCCAAATGGCCTTGCCAATTTTTTTTACCAATATATTTTCACTGATAGTGTAACACCCCAAAATTTACACACATTTTTTTTTTCAAAAGCAATACTCATAAATTAAAATCGTAAATTCTGGGGATGTTACCGCCACACTTAGTACCAGACCAGTTTACTTCTACCGTTCCGGTACCAAGTGCTAAGGCTAAGAAAACATTATCAGTAATACCATATAAATTCAAATTTATAAAAACGAAAATCAGAGTACGCGCAAGTCTTACATAATTCGAAATGCCAACTATTGTTTTTAAATAATAATTAAACAACATTGATAAAGTTGTTTCTACAACATAATAAAAATAACATGAGTCATAAATTAAAAAGAGAACGGCCACGTCTCTCTAGAAAATCGATCCAGCCCAGCTATCACTCTGCCTCTCCTGATGTCCCGTAGACATCGATAACATCAAAGTAGGTATCTCCTACCTGCAACAAATTAGGCGGGCCTTCTGCTCGTGGGAATGAGCAGCACCCATAAAATGGGTGATCAGTACACTACGTACCGAGTAAGGTAACCGAATACTAAGGCCGGCATATAACACATTAATTCATGCAGGATAATGATCACATACAATTACAACCCACACATATGATACATAGAAGCATAAAGTGAAATCCATAACTTATAATCAACAGTCCACACATAAGGCCTAAAAAGGTCTTGATTAATCATTTAATCTTTCTTTTATCAAAAGTCAATACACACCATGCCTTTTTATCAATCCATACGAAAATAGGAACACCCCACTATTGTAACCGGTGGGCCGGTCATACATAGGGTAAAAACCCTAACCACTATTCCTAACCGGTGGATCGGCTTGGTTCCTATTCGCATCAGATCCATGCGAAAACAGGAACGCCCCACTATTATAATCGGTGGGCCGGACACACATAGGGTAAAGCCCTAACCACTATTCCTAACTGGTGGATCGGCTTGGCTCCTGCTCGCATGGTGTTCCATTGTAAGTAATTAGTATCTTTTAATAGCATTGACGATCTGGTTTGTCTTTATTGAGCTCGGGATCCCCCACTATTATAACCGATGGGACGGATACACATAGGACCTCATGTCCTAACCACTATTATTACCGGTGGATCGGTCACACATAGGGTAAAACCCTAACCACTATTCCTAACCGGTGGATCGGCTGGTCCCGTCTCAATATCTTCCACTTTAAGATATTAGTGTCTTAAATATTTTATTCAAAAACATTTGACATTCACAAACATTTGCCCAGACATGCGTGACTAAATCCATGAAAACCCTAGCTCCCATGTAACCCTACTCCATACAAACCCTATCATCATACCATTCCATGCAAACCCTAACATCATGTCATTTCATGCAAACCCTAACATCATGTCATTTCATGCAAGACCCTAACACCATGCCATTTCATGAACCCTAACAACATGTCTCAAGTCATATCATACAATAATGACATAAACATACACATAGTTCTCATGCCACAGTTTATTCACACCAACATACTTCAACTCTACAATCATGCCACATGCGAAATAATTAATAATAACGAACATAAAATACATGGCATATCAAACACATAGTGCATGCAAACACATAAATGGCCTTAGTAGACCCTTACCTAAAACGTCACCGGTCTTGGTGCACGCTCCTATTCCACTTGAGGGATTTGACTGGGTTCGCCTATTATATCAAAGCATACTAGAATTAGACTCTCTTATATAATTTTATTATCCTCTAACTTATTCCATGATTTATTTTTTAATTAAAATACTACTACTTAAAAATTAACTATAGAAACTATTACAATTAATTTATTATTTTCATTCGAAAAGGTAATAAACTAAGGGTTTCTACCCTTCTCCCAAAATAGAATTAATAATATCATAACTATGATGATGATAATAAGAACAATAATAAGAATGATAATAATAAAAATAATTAGTAATATAAATAAAGTATAATAATATTAATGATACTTTTTATAAATAGAATATTAGATATTAATGATATCAAAATTCTTAAAATTAAAAGTTGGATTTCTAACCATCCCACAATGATAAAAATAATACCATTCATAATTGTAATAATAAAATTAATAATGTATATATACTTATATTATATTTTAATAAAGGTAATAATGATAATATAATTAAAATAATGTTGAAAAATGTTAATAATGTTAAAAAAATTAATAAATGCGAGGCCTAATTAAAATTTAAGGCCTCTGTTCTTCCAGTAATAATCACAGTATCAACCAAATAATTATACTAATAATATTATTATTATTAATATTATTAATAATAACATCAATTATGTAAAAATCTAAGTAAATAGGTAAAGGCCGAGATAATTACTGTATCTTACTCAATAATACTCCCAGACCTGTAAACAAAATTTAGAAATTAGAATACAGTCGATATCAATAATAATAATAATTATAATAATAATAATTAAAGTTGAATTGACACTAAAATTTAGGCTAAAAATAGAATAATTATCAATAATTCAAAACTAAGTGTTTAAAATGTCTAGGGTTTCACCTTGAGTCGGAGGATGTAGGTGGAACCGACGATGGTTTCCGGAGGTGGCCGGAAAATGGATCTAAGAGGGTTAAAAATGAAGAAAAAGAGGTGAGGGGGAAGGAGAAAAATAAAATAAATCTATGGAGCTATGGAGGAGATTTATCAGGAGTTAATGGTTGGTTTGAAAGGTGTTAGAAGCGGCGCATGTGGTGGTGGAAGATGGTTCAACGTCTCGGGGTGAAATTTTCTGTCGAAGCAACTAACCAACTTTGTGCGATTATGGAGGCTTGTACAAGATGAATCGAAGGTTTTGGTTAGTTTAGTTAATTATAGGGTATTGCAGGGAAGAGATTGGGAGCAATAGGAGGCCTTGAAGTTGGCCGGAGGTGGAGTAATAATCGTCTAATGGGGCGGTGGCGCACGGTCTGAACTTAGGGTTTCGGGGAAATAAAAATCCCGAATCCAGGTTATGAGGATGGTTTTTATAGTTGTGGAGGTTAAGTTTGAATTGGGTAGGTTACCAGGAGTTGAAATTGGGAGGGGAAATCGGTTTATTCGAGCTGAAGGTCGGCGGCAATGTTTTTGAATTTTTACCGACCTTCGGGAGAGAAATGGCGCAAAACGTGGGGAAGAGAGGGGGAATGGAACAGTTCAAATGAACGGGAAGGTTGAGAGGAAGAAAACGAGAGGGAGAAGAGCCGGGCACGCCACGTGTGGCCGGCGGCGCCATTTTCGGGGAGAAAGGGAGCTGGCGGTTATGGCGTCGGGCGGGAGGAGGAAGAAGAAGATGGGGGAGGCTGGACCGGGCGGTTCGCGGGAGAGAAAAGAAAGAAAAAGGGAGGGAGACCGGGCGGTTCGGCGCGAGGTGGGGGAGGGTTAAATTAAACGACGAGTTTTTGGTGCAAAAAGGAATAAAGAACGGCGTTCCGGGGTGACGCGGAAAGGTAAAAAGAAGACGAGTGGAACGTGGTGTTCGGGAGAAATAAGGAGTAAAACGCAGCGCAGAAATGTAAGGGGGGCGGCGACGACGTGCGGGCCGCGCCGCGCCGAAGGAGAAGGAAAGAAAAAGGGATTGGGCCGGCGCAACAGGCCCTATTTGAGGAAGAAAAAGAAAAAGGAAAGAAGAAGAAGGAAAAGAAAGAAAAGAAAAGGAAAGAAAAAGGAAGAAAGAAAAAGGAAAAAGGGAAAAAGGAAAAGAGAATTAATTAGGTTGGGTCAAATTAAATAAATCTGAATATTTAGGATATTTAAAAATAATAATATTTAAATAAAATAATTTTTAAATCCTTTTTTTAGGCTAAATAGTATTTTTAAAGGATTTCTCAAAATTTCAATTTTAAATTAATAAATCCCTCAAATTTTATTTAATTTAATTATTTATCAAATTAAAATTAATTTGAAACTATTTTATCTTTCTTAATTTGAATAAAATAATTTATTTAAATAATTTCCCAAATTAAAATCCTTAATTAGATATTATACCAAAATTTCCTTTACTTAACATATTTATAAAATCTCTTATTAATTTGCCCTACTAAATTTCCTTTTATTTTAGTAAAAATAATTTACTAAATTAAATTTTCAAATAAAACCTTATTTAAATATAATCTTTAAAATTAGGAAATTTCGGGGTATTTCTGATAGTATTTTAGAAACCGAAAAAAAAAAATAGAGAACGAAAAGTGTGGGGGAATTTTTTTTTTTTTGCCACTTATATAGCGGCGACAATGTTAGCACTACTACTCTTTGGGGATGAAATATTTTTTAGAAATTTTATGGTCTTCAATATTACTTTTAATGACTATTTTTTATCGCTAATTAATCCTTTTCTTGTAGTGAATTAGTACACATGTTATGTTATTGAGAAATATTGATCATTTACCTGGACTATACAATAATAAGATGATGGTTATTATAAAGTCAAGATTTTATGTTTTGGAGGCGAAAACCTTAGGTGTGATAGCAATGTAGGTCATAAAGTTTTGCTACTAGAAATGTTATTGAGACCGCCTAATTTGATATTGCCTTTTTAAGTTTAATAGGAGATAATTCTAGTTGATTGTTTTATATGCAATGCCAAGTAAAAGTAATTATGGTTAATGCTTTACTAATATTGACCTATTTTTGGAAAAAAAAAACTTGTATTTAGTTATGGACAATCACAAACTGTAGTATCAAGAGTCACAAATTGTTGAATTTAATTATTATTATTATTATTATTATTATTATTACTATTATTATTTTATGTACAACAGCAATGTTGTTGAAAGTGATTCAATATCCAATGTTGTATTTAAAGAAGTGTTAGAAAAAATAATAATGTAATTGTATCCACAATATATTTATAAATCATTTCCTTATTTTATACATTTTGTTTATTTTTATTAGCTTATTATTAATGATTTTAATCCTTAGATAACTATATATTACATTTTTGGCTTAATCCCTCCGTGCATTTCTCATATCAACAACTTATAAATAAAAAAAGATGAGTAATAATATTGACACATTCTCTTCTTTGTTTTGATAATTTAAAGCAGTCTAAGTGCCATCCAAGAGTGATCAACCTACGACGTCTGCAAGTGATCATAGAGCAACCAACTCCTTCAAGGCTAGAATGAAAATCTACTTGATAACTAGATTATTTTTATACTAGTATTGACTTCATTTAAGTTGATGTGGCTTATTATTTATTTTATAAAACTTCAAATATATCTTACTTCTTATCCCAGTTTACGAGAATAATATTAAAATAAATTGAAGTAAAATAAAAAAAATATCAATGTGCATGATTTTATTTCTTCTTAATTTCAGCAAGTTTTTGAAATGACTTATTGGATACACGCAATCTCATATATGTATGTATGTATGTATGTATATAGTAATTAGTAGATTAGGAAAATCTGTTTTGGATTGACTCCATCAAATATTGCTCGGGAGAGTTTCTAGCCTCGGAATAACGTCATTTATAATGCAAAGCTTGGAAAACAATTAAGAATGAAATGCATGAACTCTCAATCTATTTCTTCCTTGGTCAAATGTTATATATATATATATCAAGAAAAAGAAGGCGTCCAAGTAGATTCAAACTTTCAATCTCTTGGATGGAGAAACTAGGAGTATTTTAAATAAATAAATAAATATATAGATAGGGAATATTTTAATATGAAATTAACTACTTTGCATTAGTTTTTTCTTTTTGAATTTTTTTGCCCTTTATTTTGTAGTTAGGGATGAAAATATCTTTTGTACATTTGAGACTATTGGAAAATTTTCAATAGATTTGAATTCGGAAAAGTATTTTAGGAATTGTATTTAAGATTGAAGATTTTTTCGAACATAAAAATATGATATTCATTTCTAGATCTGCCTAAATATACATACATATATGCTTATATAAATACATTATAATACTATATTTTTTTAAAAGGAAAAAAATTATAAATATTTGGAAATTATTTTAATTTTTTAAGAATTTTTTTCTTTAAATTTCGGGAATGTGTGAGAATTTTGAGGATGACGGTTTGATTAAAGTCAAATTGGGGATAGAGATTTATTCCGGGAGTGGGAATTAGGGTACAAAATCTCAATTAGTAAAAATGAGAAAATGAGATAGAAGTAGGAATAAATATGCATTTCAAAATTAAAAATACGGCTCTATTTGATTCTAGGATACCTTACTCATTTTATATTTTATTATTTCATGTAAACCAAATATAAAAAATTATTTTTCTCTTTATTTTTTTTCTTTTCTTTAAAAATTTCATGAATCAAATGGAGCATTAACTACTATTTTTTTTACCGTGGTTTGATCTGTTTCATATTATCATAATATTCTTTAATTAGACTGGAATATCGCATGAAGTTTAGGATGATTCAAATATGCATGGTATCTAAGTTATACAAATTATTCTTAGTTTTAACTGCTGAACCAATATCTTAATAATGAATTTCATCTTTCATTGTCGATCGACACTATATATGGCTTGACCTGTAAAAAAAATTTGGACCAAACAACAGTTCTTAATATTTCATAAGTGTTAACTTAAATACATTTTTTAATAAAGTAAAATATGTAGTTGACCACGGTGATCAATAACTAATTAACAACCAAAACTTTTTCAAACCTATATATCGGTCCAGAAAACAGTTCTTCATATTTCATACGTACTGATTTCAATAGATTTATTTTTTAAATAAATAAAAGATACGGCTAACCATGATGATCGATCATCTATATATATGCGTGCCTAGGGGAGGGATCACATACAAACTATTACTAATATACAAACATAAGAATCAATCTCAACCATTAGATCAAAATTTAATCACATTCAAGATTTTATTAATACCAAATCAAAAAACAAACCCAAACCTATATCCAAACTGCTAAAACCATAAATTATACAAACCCTAAACCCGCTAAACCCCAAACCCCAAACCCTAAACCCCAAACATTAAACCTTCTAAACCCTAAACCCTCTAAACCATAAACCCTAAACCCCAAGCCCTAAACCCTCTAAACCCAAAACCCTACACCCTCTAAATCATAAACCCTAAACCCCAAGCCCTCAACCCTCTAAAACCCAAACCCTAAACCATAAACCCCAAACATTAAACCCTCTAAACCCTAAACCCTCTAAACACTAAACCCTAAACTCCAAACCCCAAACCCTAAACCCTATAAACCCTAAACCCCAAACCCCAAACCCTAAACCCTAAACCCCAAACCCTAAACCCTCTAAACCCTAAACCCTTAAAACCCCTAAACCCTATAAACCATAAACCACAAACTCTCTAATTATAATAATAATACAAACTCTTAGCCATCCAAAAACTTTATTTAGTTAGTCAAACCATATATTATGCAAAAATATACAACAATGGCAGATTAATAATTTGATTATTAATCAGAATAATATAAAATAGCAATACAATATTAATGAGCAATATTCAGCAATACCAACACCATACCAGCATATGTTATGCAAAAATTTACAATGATGGCTGATTATTAATCAGACTAACATAAAACAACAACACACCATTATTGAGCAACAACAATAGCAACATAATATCAACCCACATTAATGTAATTAACCCTAATCACATTATTCATAATACAACAGCCACAGAATTTAATCAAAAAATAACAAACATAACTCAACAAACAATAAAACATACTTACTAAATCAACTCAGAAAATTCAAAATCAACTAAAGTTGAGGCAGAGTACTAAATCAACTCAGCAAATTCGATTGCTGAATCAATAAAACCTAAAACACATACAAAAAAAATCAGCCAAATCAATACAAAAAATCAGGTTAACAAACACTAGATTACATAATAACATAACAACAATGAAGAAATTAACTAGTTTAATACTATCATTATGGAAAATCTTTGACAGTAAGAATAGCAGACATTTTTGGGAAAAATGGTGACAAATGAAGGAGAAGAAGCACTAGCGAAAAATGGTAGCGGAGAATAAATGAAATCGATGATTAAGTTTCGGTAGGTTGAAGAAATGTGCTGGGATGAGAATACACCGGCGAAGACGAGCAAAAAAAATAGAGATAAAGTGTCGAAAACGAACGAAGAAAACTGCTTGTGAAATGAAAAAAATTGAAGATCAGTACAACAATACAAATATATACCTGCTGGAGACAGAAATCGAAGATGCGAAATGGAAAAAATTGAAGAGGACGAGCGACTATTTATGGAGCAGCAAACAGACGACAATGGAGGAAGAAGCTCGAGCTCGGGAGGAAGGCGGGCGGATGTAACAGAGCTAAACGACCCACAACAAGACAAAATAACAGAGGCAAACGACAAATATGGACCGGCCGATCGAAAAAATTGAAGAGGACGAGCGTCGTTTGACGGAGCAGCGAACAGATGACAATGGATGAAGATGCTTGAGCTCAGGAGGAAGAAGGGTGGAAGTAATAGAGCTAACGCACGCAGAACAAGACAGAGCCAAACGACACGTAAGAACGGCCGGTTGCAATTTTTTGTTATCCGACAGTCCATATTTGTTTAATCCAACGGGTATAATCTGTTCCTACATTTGTACAGTAATAAACGTACGCATGGGACCCTAAATCTACGTGCTTATATATATATAGTATTTACACAATTGATACACCCAATTGCGTCGATTATCATATATGTATATTTGTCTTATATGTACATGCAAGTGATCCACTATGTTATACAAGCCTGGCCTTTTTCTTAGACGAACTAGGCTTGTATCGCGGGTCACTAAAAAAAATTGAAACCCCTTGTTACCCTACATTTATTTGGATATATATAAATAAATGTAAATGTTAATTAGCACATTACTGAATTGGGAGATGTACACCTGTCTTTTTTAAATTATATGCCACTAAGGGAGAGCCCTCTGGGATGAAATCCAGATTTGCGACCTGAAGTTTAGTTATTTGATGTTGCAATATAAATTCAGCTCATGCTAGTACTCTCTATTTATTTTTTCTTTTAAAATCTGATAAGATCTAAAATAATAATGTATTTGAATTAATAATAATATTTGGTAGGCTCAATGTATTTATATTTGAAGTACTAATGGTGTTTGATAATGCATTAGATCTAAAATAAATTTATATATATTAAAAAATTTGGACATTATTCTTTTAATAAAATATAGTATTATAATATTTTTTTAATTGTTTACATATTTTATTTAAAAAAGATATATTAATTAATAAATATTATTTATTATAAAAATAAAAATAATAAACAATCATAATCATAATTAGTAATTAATATTATTCATTATTAATTATTATTATCATAATATTCATAATTATTAATAATTAATATCAATATCAATAATTTAAAATTAATAATATTGAGAATTCATAATTAACATTATAAAGAAATAATAAATAATTTCAAAATTTAAACATAGTATTCATGATTAATAATATTTATAATAAATAATAATATCAATAAGTATTAATTCATAATAACAATCATAATTCATAATTAATATTATTCTTACTATTCATATGAATCTTAATAATTAATCATTATTTATTCAAATAATAGTTATTCATAAATAATAATTAATAATATAAAAAATAATATTGATAATTAAAAATAAATAATATTAATAATTTTAAAAATTAAAAATTAATAATATTAATAATTTATAACTAATACCAAATAATATATTAATAATTAATAACTAAAAAACTAATAATTATTAAACAATCTTTATTAATATTAATAATTAATAATAATAATAATAAATAATATTCATAATAATATTAGTAACTATTAATTCATGATATCAAAACTCATATAAATTTTTAATAATTAATCATTAGTAAAATTAATCATTAAGAATAATATTAATAATGAAAAATGAATAATAATAGTTAATAATTAATAATTAATAATTAATAATTACAATCAATAACAGTTAATATTAATATTGATAATAATAAGGAATAATGAATATTAAAAATAAATTATTATTATTATTATTATTTACTAATAATTAATATCAATAATGACTTAGAATTAATATTTATGTTATTGTTATTATTAAGTAATAATATAATTATTTACTAACTATTATTAATATTATTAAAAATAATATATAATTAATCAATTATTCTCATTAATTAATATTAATACCTAATAACATTAAATAATAATGATAATATTAATATTAATATTAGTGGCAAGTGAGTATATATAATAGGTGTATTAGTGTAGGATAGTTTAAATATTTAATAACAAAAATAGGATCTACTCATGAAGTAATAATATAGTAAATAATATTGATAATGATATTTTAAAAATAATGTATAAAATAAATAATAATATAGATAACAAGGAGGAAACAAACACGTACAAAATATTTAATTTTTAAATGCATTCAAAACTTTTAAAATGACATATAGTAAAATTAGCCAAAAATTCTTTTACAACTACTAAATAATTTAATGCCTCCTTTTTGTCCACCATCCACTAATACAACTAAATAAATAACATAACCCACTATCATTTTTTGAGTCCTTTGTTTCTATTTATAAAGCTAAATAAATAACAAAACCAACTACTATTTTCGTAATAGTTATTAGGTGCCTAATATTTTTCTTATATCTTTAAACTAATAAAAAAACATCATTTTATTGTCAACTAATAATTTATTTATATTTATTAAATAAAAATTCAACACACAATAATAATTTATCACCCTAAAATAAACACTGAAAACATCTAAAAAACTTAAAATAAACCATAAACCCTAAATAAATCTAGAAATCCTAAAATAAATAAAGTAAATCTTAAACCCTAAATAAATCTTAAAAAAAACTTAATTAAATAGAAGAAACCCTAAACCAATCTAAAAACCTAAAATAAATGGAATACACCCTAAATAAATAAATAAAAATAATTGAATAAACCATAAACCCTGGAAAAAATATAAACGTAAAATAAATGGAATAAACATAAACCTTGAACAAATCTAAAAATTCTAAAATAAAGTTAACAACCCCTAAACCCTAACCCATAATCCCTAACTCTAAGCCTTGAACTCTAATCAGTAAACCCTAACCCCATAGCCATTAACAATCAACCTTAAATCCTAAACTTAAACCCTAAACTCTAACTGCTAACCCTAACCCTAAACCCTAAACCCTAAACCATAAACAATAAACCTAAAACCATAGGCCCAGGCCTTAAACCCTAAACCATTCACACTAATCCATAAACCATAACCCCTACATTTTAAAGCATAAACGCTACCTTAAACCCTAAACACTAAGTAAATTGAAAAATAAAAAAAATAGAACAAATAATAAACCCTAACCAAATCTAAAAATCCTAAAATAAAAGGAATAAATCCTAAAACATAAACCATAAGCCCTAAATAATTATAAAAATCTAAAATAAATGGAATAAATCCTAAATAATTCTTAAAAACTTTAAATGAATGGAATAAACCCTAAGCCCTAAGCACTAAATAAATATAAAAAAAAATAAATAGAATAAACACTAAACACTAAATAAATATAAAAATATTAAATAAATGGAATAAATCATAGACCCTAAAAAATCTAAAATACCTAGAATAAATGGAAAATAACCTAAACCCTAAACAAATATAAAAAGCCTAAAATGAATAGAATGTTCCCTAACTCCCAAAAAAAATTCAAAAACTACAATAATGAAATAAACCCTAAACCCTAAATTAATTTAATATATAAATCCTAAACTAATATATCTATAAAGCTACATTCTTATAATATAAAATAAAATATTATAATAGACATATCACCGCAATAGAAGAAGAAAAACCAACTATAACACACACCACTACTAGGAATCAAACTTTGAACTTGGAATAACAAGGATGAAGAAGGCATTCACAACCATTAGGTTACAATGCGTGTTTTATTTTTATTAACTAATTTTAGTATAAGAACATTTGAATGATCAGGAAAAAGTAAGTGTGAAATTCGTTTATAATGAAAATGATTAGAATAACCTTAATTACCTGTCAAAGCCTATGTTATCTACTCTTGTACAATCCAAATCTCCTTTATAACATTGTTTGACTAAAATGTCCTAAATGAAATAAGGCCTCTGCATCTTCTTCTGTCCTTTCTTCTTTAGCCATTTCTCTATCTTGATCATTCATGCAAAGGATTGGATGTCTCTCATGTAATTCCTATGTTTGTACACAAATACTACAACAATATTAGGCTACAATGATGATGTTTTTGTGAAGACTAAAGTCATCATAAAAGAGTGGTAATTAATTTTATGGCTGGAAAAAGTGAGGACACAACGACAACTAGTAATTAATTTTATTTTATTTTACAAATTCTTAAAATTAATTTTAGAAAAAAAAAATCAATTAAGTTTCCTAGACAAAAAGAAACCTTAACTATGACCCATAAAAATAGTAAATGGAGATTGTTGTTGTAGGGGGTAGGCAAAAGTTTGCACAGCAAATATCACTCCTACTAAATGTTGTGGAAAAATTGGTGCAAGAAAAATTGAGAGACACTATATTATAGTGATACATCGCTACAATAGAAGGAGGGTTGCTGTAATAGACCCCTTCAAAATGACATTGTTCCCTTTAATAAGGGTCTAATACGTCTACATTTTTGTCTACTATAACGACGGAGGTTACTGCAATAGGGATCATTTATCTAAAACCCAAAACCCCACTTGTGCCTATACTTCTTTGGCTGTCTCTTTCTCTCCTTTGGTTTTTTCCTCCTCACTGCTCAAATATTGGTATTAAATTGGTAATTAAGTATTGGTATTATCTTTTCTCTTTTTTTTTTGGTGTGTTCTTATATGTTTCCACCAAGGCCACCACCTTTGTTGCCTTCCACCACCACCTCCTTCATATCTTATTTTAGTCTTCATTTTTTACTCCACTATAATAAAATACTTATATTAATATTTGCTTCATTAGTAGCATTATCAAATTAAAAGTTATAGATTATTATTATTATCTATTCTTTCTTTTAATTTATATCCTTTAATTATTGTAAAAACAAACTATAAACAAGTTTAATATTTTATCTTTATCCATGCTTAATATCCATGCATACACATGCTTATCTATGTTAATGTTTATGGTTTGTTTTAAACATGTTTATCCATGCATAGAATGTTAATATTATTATTTTTGACATATAATATCCATGCCTTGTTATTTAATTATATAGTTAACATTTTTATAATGTTATAACTTAGAAGTGATGAAGTCCAAACTAATGATGCTCCAAATGATAGCATACTTAGTATGACTAATAATATTGTCGATATAGATGAGGATGCTTCAAAATCAGATAGTGAAAAATTTGCTTATAGTGATGATAATAATTGTAATAATGAATGGTTTATCTTGTTGAAATTTTTTATGTTGTACTTATTATCCATTTTATGAATATTATCTTTAGTATAATATAATTTATTATTGTGTGATTGTTATCAAATTCTCTTCATTATTGTTTATTGACTTGTTGCTAAAGCTTAGTAGGTATGGCTGATGTTATGATGAGGCATTACGGTGGGGATGTAGATAGTGATCCCCCCAACGCCCATCTAATATCCCATCTCAGATCTAGTGAAGTAATATTTGTCCGTTGATATAAATTAAATAACAAAATAATTTATATTTTATTTTACTTGTTTAGTTAAATAATGTGATGCATATTGAGGCTTAAAAACATCAAAAAAATTTGAAGTCAAAATCCATTAATATGCTTGAGGAGTTTAAGAAGAATGGTTATGTCAGATTCTGCCTGTAGTGGTCATCATAGTTTGATAAAGCTTGAAGACCTATTGGTTGTAATGGAACAATATTTGTCTAGGCACGTAGGAAATAAGATTGGGATGTTGATCCCCATGCACTATGATGACTGGGATCATATTTCTAAGGATGATAGAGATAATATTGTCACTATAATTGAGGTAATAATTAATCATAAGCATCTTTTCATTTATAATGTTAATGATTTTTAGTTGAATAAACATAATTTTTATTTTGTTTGTAAAAATATTTTAACTTAGACAAGTGGAAGGAGATATCGCACTGGCTACAAGTATGGGAAGTTATTTGTAGATCGTTTTGTGACACCTATCGGAGTAGAGAAAACAAGCTCAAAAGTTGGTGAAAAAAAATTCCTAGGAAGAAACCAAATGATTTAGATGATGTGAATTGGAAGAAGCTTTAGGAGTTCTGGGATACTCCTAAACAAAAGGTAATTGTATAAAATTATATATAGATCAACTTCATATATGTATGAATACTAATTAGTTGTTAATATTTCTTGATATTCAATCAAAGTTGGAAAGAAATGAAAAAGCATAGGCAAGCAACAATATCCTAGCCTCTATGACTCATCATCGATTTCTTATTTTTTTTATAGTAAGGTATAGCATGCCTATTTTATAATTTCATTCAATATTTATCATTTTATTCATAAATTTCCATATTTTTTATAACTATAGTTTGACCCTACACCTAAGAAAATTATAGGTGAGGTCGACACATTCAGAGAGATGCTTAGAAAGGATGAGAAATGGGTGAGTGAGGATGAAGAGAAAAAAATATGTAAGTGTATAATTCTTTGAAGGAATTAATTTGTTACACCCTCATTTTTAATACTTTAAAAATTCGTTTTGCGAAAGTGTTAATGTAATACCCCAAAATTTTAAAATCAATAATTTAATAAATAATCCTTATTTTGGATAAATTAACTTTTAAATTTATTTAATTTAATTATTTTATGGATTTTTGAGTATATAAAAATGGATATAAATATTTAATAAATTAAAATAAATATATTGTTATTTTATCATACTCATTTTATTTAAATAATTTTTCAACCCAATATTTTATTAAAATTACCCTTTTTAAACCAATATATATTAAGTTATAATAAATTAAATTATTAAATTAATTTGTCTATCAAAAATATTAAATTCCATTATTCCAAAAATCATTTTTATTTTATTTTGCCCCTTTTTCCTTTTTTTCTTTCTCCTTCTTCTTCCTTTTTCTTTTCCTTCATTTTCCTTTTCTTCCTTTTCCTCTTTGAGGCACTTAGCTTGCTTCCTTTCTTCCCCCTCTCACACTAGGCCACTGGCCCACTTCCTTTCTTCCTCTCCCTTCCCGTTGCTCCCAGCTTACCCCAGCCTGTCTCCCACTTCCTTCTTTTCTTTCCTTTCTTTCCTCCCAATTGGGCCAGCCTAACCTCTCTTTCTTTCTCCCCTCTCCCTCGCAGGAGCGGGTTGGCCCGCTTCCCTTTCTTTCTCCCTCCACTGCCCAGCTTGCCTCTCCTTTCCTTTTCATCATCTTCTTCTTCCTCCTTCCTTCTCCTTTGACCACCATACTCCTACACCCCTTGTGACCGCCGACAACCACCTGCCTTCCCCTACAGCTTTGCCCCCTCTCTCCCCCATCCCTCTCCTTCATTTTTGGGCCATACACACCCCTACACCCCTACCCTCCTTCCTCTTCTGCTACCTCCACAGCCACCAATCTACTCCCTGGAGCCTCCCCCACCACTACCTTGCCTTCCTTGGCTAAAACCCAGCCCTGCAGCTCCTCCCTTCCCCTCTTCTTTTCCCTTCCTTCTTCTCCTCTACCACTCTTACATCCTCTTTCCCAACCCTACAATTGCCGCCTCTGCTGCTCTAAGCCACCAATCACCAACCCCTGACCACCACTTACACCCCTACTCCCTCCCTACACCTAGCCACTACCCTAACTCCCTTCTAAATGCTCTCCACCTCACCCCCAAAACCCCAAACTCAAGCCACCCCTTCCCTTCTCACCACTTCTCCCTCTTTGACCCCTTCTCTCCCTTTCATTCATGCATGCAACTCACGTTGTTTATTCAACATGAGTGTTGCATTCATTTGAACCATCCATGGGTTAATCTTGAGGTATAAACATAATTATTACTAATATGTATTTAACTAAATGTAATACCCCTAACATTTACTACTGAAAATTTTCGTTTAATGAAAATGTTTAGCAGAAGTGAAATAACAAAATTTAAATTATGGGGATATTACCGCCACACTTAGTACCACACCAGTTCACTTCTACCGTTCCAGTACCAAGTGCTAAGGCTGAATGGGATTAGCATCAAACACAAGTCAATAATTAAAACGATCATTCATAAAAGAAATGAATCGTTAACCATTTAGAAAATCAAAGTGCGGTAACCAAAAGGGGTACGACCCAAAAGTAAGGATTTAAAGTTCCAAAGGACAGAAAATATCGTACAACAGAATAAAACTAAATTACAATGATATAGGAAAAATGAAACGGAAAATAGAATCTGACCATGTCACTCTCGATCCCCAAACTAGGTCTAGGCTCAACTCTCAGCCCCGCCCGATGCCTCGTAAGGGTCGTAAGCATTGAAGATAGTATCACCGACCTGCACCAAGTTAGAAGAGCCTTCTGCTCATGGGAATGAGCAACACCCATGAAATGGGTGGTTAGTAAGATGCATACTGAGTAAGGTAATTGTGCAACTAAGGCCAAACATATAAGGCACATAACATGAGCATGATCATATAGACAACATATAATAATAAGGATAATGAGGTCGGGTTACGTTCCAAATAAACTTATTCTTTAGTTCTCTTAAAAATATACTCATTTCACACATATTCTTTATTAATCCATGCGAGTGCAAAAACCCCACTATTATAGCCGGTGGACCGGAATACATACAGGGCAGAACACTTCTAACCACTATTATTCGTCGGTGGACCGGTCATGTAGGGTAAAATGCTCCTGGCCACTATTATTCGCCGGTGGACTGGTCTGGCCCCGACTCACATTTTGTTTCACTATAAGTACTTAGTATATTTCTCACGTCTTAGCTTCATTACGTTTTGTTTGTTGAGCACGGAATCCCCCGCTATTATAGCCAGTGGACCAAAAATCATGCTGGACAAAATGTTCTTGGCCACTATTATTTGCCGATGGACTGGTCTCCAAGGCACCCTGGCTCCTGGCCAATATTATTTGCCAGTGGACCGGTTTGGGCCCGGCTCAACAGTCACCTTCTTTAAATGATTAGTGTATTATTTGTGTCTTATTCGATAATTTTTCACCCTAGACATGCATATCACCAATCTTCTACTTCTATCATCCTAAGAGAGCGCGTCCCATATCTTGAGACTCCGGCACCTCCTAACTACCCCAACATCCTTTCCTTATTCTACTACTCATACTAGAAGCCCAACTCCTAGGTGTGTGGGTCAAGGCCCACTACCTATCACCACTAAGCCCATTCACAGTCCTCCCTAGGTTTTTCTCTAGAAAACCCTAATTTGGGCCTATGTGGCCCATCCTCCTCTACCTCATGCAACCCAAGTTATTTTAACACTCCACGCATCACATCCCATAGATTCGACCCTCATCATTTCACGTTACTCCCCCAAATACACGTGTGACCCCGAAACCCTAGGTGACCACACCAAACCCTGGCTGGCCATACCAACCCTAGCCTCCTCCTTTCCACACATCACCCCTCCACTTCTCACCTTCCACTCATACTTCCCATGACACCCATGCTCGCCCCACTCATGTCAATCCCCCATTCTCACTTCATATCCCACTTATCCTCATTTATTTTCCCTTTTCCCCCCTCTCAAATTAGGGTTTCCTCCCAAACCCTAGCTCAGTCTCCTATGCACCCTTATACTGTCTCACGTATTATTTTCCACCCAAAGCCTCCAATCACACAAACAACTCTTCCATTACCTTCCTCACAACCCAAGGAAACTTTCCATACGTAAAGTTAACCCCCATGCGGACTCTATCCATCCCATGCAAACCCTCAAAGTTTTTCATGCAAAATCCTAAAACTCCTATGCAAAACCCTAGTTTCTCCCATGCAAACCCTAGATTCTCCCATGCAAAGTTCAACCATTTTATTTTAGTTAAAGTCCCCTTTTATTCTTCTTCTCATGGATTATGGGATGTATAGGTCAATCCCATATTCCTTGGTCAATTTATTTCCCCTTGGCCAACTTGCTTCCCCTTGGTCCACTTACTTCCCTATTTTTCTCTTTCATCCTTCCACCCTATGTCACTACATTAATTATCCTAGCATGCATGTCCTAAAAGGGTCATATCATATCATATCACCATTCATAGCACAAACATATTATACACATACCATAAGAGAATACAAGAGCATACCTCAATTCCAAGTTGCGCTACACATAAAATGGTCATAACAATAGTACAAGATACACAACATATCATTATACATGGCATCCAAGGTATATAAAAACACATAGCACACATAAGGCCTTAACTACACCCTTACCTAACACGATACTGTTTTTGGATCACACTCCTATGCCTCCTTAGGGTTTTAGCTGGTTTCACCTAGAAGGGGGAAAAATTAAGGATTAGTTTCCCTCCTACCCAAAATACTATTATTTCCTATTTTAGTCTAAGATTAGGGTTACTATTATTAAAGGGATCTTTACAAGTGAACTAGGGTTTTTATCCTCAAGTTAGCCTACTAGATATTACTGGCCAAAATAGATTTATGTTAATATTTATAACTATATTTATATTATTAAACCTAATAGCTTTATTTCTTCTAATAATAGTACTAATACTAGTTATAGCAAAAATAGTAATACTAATAATAATAGTAATACTAATGCTCCTAGTAATAGAAATCCTAGTATTTTTAAGGCTAAGGCTAATAATAGTATTAGGGATAAAATAATAATATAATAATAGTAGTACCAACAAAGTACTCATATTGTTAAAAATAATAATGATAATATTTATATTTGAAATAATAATAATATCAAGGTTCAAATGTTTTTGCGACAATAATAATAGTAACAACAATAACAACAATAATAATATTACTATAGTAACAATGTTGATAATAAAGTCATTAGGAATAATATTAGCAATATTTGAATAATAAATAGTAATAATATTAAGGCTTGAGTATTCTTCTTCTATAGTAACAAAATGATAACATGCCAACTTCGGTTTTAATAATAATAATAATAATAATAATAATAATAATAATAATAATAATAATAACAACAACAACAACAACAACAATAACAACAACAAAAACAAAAACAACAACAACAACAATAATAGTGTTAAGAATAATACTAATAGTAATAATAATCAAAATGGTGATAGTAATATAAAGGTTCAAATATTTACCATAATAATAAAAGTAATAATAATAGGCCAAGGTTATCATTAATAATAATAGAAGTAACAATAATGAAAATCATAATCATAATAACACTAAAGTTGTAGACCATTAATAATAATAATAATAATAATAATAATAATAATAATAATAATAATAATAATAATAATAATAATATTACTAGTTAGGAAAATTTTGAAGTAAGGTTAAGTAACAATAATAATGATAATGATGATGATGATAATAATAATAATATTATTAATTATAATAATGATAATAATAATAATAATATATAATACCATTAATATTATTAAAAATAGCTAATACTTATATAAAATGGGTTTATAGGTTGGGAACACCACCTAGGGACAATGGAGGCACCGGCGGCGGCACACGGTGGCTACGGCGGCGGCGGATGTGGTGGTTGGACACTAGAAGAAACTGTTGCATTAACGACCAATTTAGCAACCAAAATTTTTTCTAGTCGCTATTGATATATTATTAACGACCACCATTAAAAGTCTTTGTTATTGGTATATCTATAGCGACCAATGTAATTTTTAGTCTTTAATCGTTAATTTTTTTAGTCGTTAAAGGCGTTTAAGTCTAATATATATTTATATATTTTTTTTATAGTGGCAAAAATTTAATAATTTTTATCTGTAGAAAATATTTACGTCTATGAATTTATTTATTTTTATGAGATCGATAAGATCTTCAAAAAATCTTATATTTAAAATTTCTGCAACATCTTTATGATTTCTTTTTTGTTTTTTCCCATTTTCATTTACGGATGAAATTTTAATAAATATGTTAAATTATTATTATTCAATTAAATTTGTATAAAAATAAAATTTATTTCTTAGATCTTTACCTAATGGTTTTTATTAAATAAAATTCAGATAAAATTATCCATTATCATATTTTAGATACTTAACAAAAAAAAAATCAGCGACCAGCCCCCGCCCCCCTTTTCCTTCCTACTCTCTCTTCCTTTCCCATTGCTTTCTCCTGCGTTGAGGCCCGACCCCCCTGCTTCCCTTCTCCTTTCCCTTTCCTGTCTCTGTGTGCATTCTTCGGCCACTACCTCACCACTAGACGAGGGTAGCACGGGAGCGAGGCAGCAGCAGCTGTGGTCGGACAAGCAGCGCGAGCAGGGAAGCAGAATGGGTCGCTCGACCCTACTCTAGCACCATTTTCACGACACCACCGCTAACCACCTCCAGCGACGTCCACCGTAGACGGAAGTTCCTCGACCTTTGATGAAGCTCCCGTGCCCTTTATCTGCCCTATTTTGGCTAATATTATTTGGTATAAATTATCCTAAACCCTAACATTTGTTTTGATTAAATTTCTATGAATTAGCTTTGATTATGCTAAATTATCTGCTGAATTGAATATGTGTGTGTTGTATGATTGATTTAGATGGGTTAATTATGTGGTATATGCTTGATTGAGTAGAAACCCAAATGAGGTACTCTAGGGATACGCACCAAGGAAATCTCATCTTTAGGAAACATACCTATCTTCTGTTCCAAAAAAAATACTCTAACTTCTTGTTATGGGTGCATGTGTGATAGGTGAATATGCTAGAAACACTTTTGGGGATTTTAAGTGATTTTTTCCTCTACTAACAGAATTAAGGTTGCGTACATCTTTTAATTTGATTCATTTCGAATATTATATTAACCTTATATATATATATAAATTCCAATATCACATTGACACATGATTGCTTTATATTGTAGTATATCATATATTGATGTTGCTCTCATGTTTGATTAAGAAAATTAGTTAATTATAGAAGAAAAAGAAAACTTAACTGCATATATATTCTATAGAAGGCATTGGGTTCCTTATTTCTATAGCTAGGGAAATGTAAATGTAGAAACCCAAGTTAAACAGGAAAGGGAAATTTTAAAGAAATCGGAAGTAGTTGAAGAATAAAAAATAAGAAGGTAGTTTGTATGACTTCTTCTATTAATATTTTTTTGTTAATTTAAATTAAAAATAGAAGAATACCTATATTTGCATTGACAATTATAGTAATTGTACATAAATAGGTCAAAATACAATTGATGAGTGCTTACCTTTATTTTTTTTCTTCTATATATATCTTTCTAATGGGTAGTTTCAATATTAGTTCAAGTAAAGACAATTGTAGAAACAAAAAATAAACTTATAATATATACCTTTACTGGTGCGCCAAAAGTAAAGAAGCAACAAACATAGTAGGTTACAGCTGATGATGGCAACATATTAGCTACCATATTGAGAAGGAAGACGAGTAAAAATAACTTAACTAATCATCATATACCAAAAAACATTAACTAATGAAATCAAAAAAACTACTATAATAAGAACCTTGATAGTACATTACCTCAGCTGCCACTTTCTATATCAGGATCACAACTTTATAGCCCATAAAAAAACTACTATAATAAAATACTAAACCAAAAAGAATGATAAAGATGAACCATCATCACAAATATTCTACCAAATATTAAGACAAACCATATTATTTGGCAAGATGCCAGATTAGACGAAGAAAACACCCACAAATCCAAGTAATTGTTCACATTCACACCAAACATGGAATACTAGATCGAGATAAACTAAATAAAAAGACAATACTAATCATTCTTCACATCCACCAGATTTCCTAAACAATGGCTTCTGTTTCATTGATGACCCAATTACTGAAAAATTGTCCATCAATGTTGTTTTGGCCTTCTAATCCTCTGACTTCTTATATCAGTTTCATAATATAATAGTAGCTGATTGGTCTAATGGGATGAATTGAAAAAATAAACTTATATGAAAACTCTACTTACTGTTGGAAGAAATCACTAAAAAAATATACTTAGGTTGTGTTTGGTATTGGGGTAAAACAGGTGTAAAAAATACAAGGGAAATTATTTCTCTTTTCTTTTATGTTTGGCATGGGGGAAGAAATTTTTTAGAGTAAAATTATTCTGCTGGGTCAGGGAAAATTATTTCCCGATCAGACCCATGGGTAATTATCTTCTCCTTGCTTGTGTCTTCTGAATCTTCTCTCCTTCGGCGTGTCTTCTCTACCTCACAAGAATCTTCAACACCAACCATTGTCACTTGCCCCTGCTCGTTGCCTACCTCTCGAGTCTGCCTCTTGAAGCGGTAGCCTGCCTCTCGAAGCCTGCCTCTTCGATGCTGCTTCAACACACAGATCTGTATTACTCATTGTTAAGGTAAATCAACCCTAGATCTTGAGAACCACAGAGAATGATTCTCTCTGTAATCAGAGATTTGTTTCTATTGCTTCGAACTGAAATAAGTTCCCTACATCAATCGATTAACCTAATGCCTTGTCTTTTTTTTTGTTCTCGTCAAATTTATATACGAATCGAACATCTTCTCAACCCCAGATCCGTTAGCAGAAAACCAAGAATTATCTCAGAAAATAATATGGTATAATATTTTATTCCCATAATACCTTAAATATGTATTCAGGGTTCCGTGGAAAATTATCCGTCCTTCGAATAATCTTTTTCTTCCTTTCACTATTTTTTAATATTCAACTTATCTGTATGGTCGGACATATGAAAAGTGGCCCGTCTATGCTTCACTTTCTCTAATTTTATTATTGTAATGCTTGCTTGGAGTTTCTAAGTTGCATCTCATGTTTGTGAGTTGATATTGTTTTAGGATGTCCCTGTATGTGTTTTCTGTGTTCTGATGTTTTCCTGGGCTCTTACTGTGTCAAATATCTTGGCAATCTCTGGTGCATGATTGGTCAAGTACTAATTAAATTAGAGAACTAAGATGATGAATAAATGTGTGCAGAATCAGGAAGTGTTACTAATCTTTCAAATTACTAATAAATCAAGCTTATTAGTATTAGACAATTTACATGAGTAGTGCAGAAAAGAAAGGAACCTAACCAAAACTGCGGGTTTCAGAGACCACAAAAGTTGTTTTGTATGAGCAAAATACCATACTCATTGTGCCTTGCAGTAACAAACCGTATACAATAGAGAATTGTGCAGATTCTATTTCCACCGACGGTGCAAAATGCCTTCAAAGCAGTTTATCAGTCTTGCTACAGGAGAGCAGGAGATGAGAAGCATGTTTCAACAATTTCACTAAAACTCTACGCCTCACCCCTTTTTTGGCCCACTAAAACTAAAATGCTACACCAGATTTCAAGTTGCTATAGAAATTACCGTCTTGAAGACCAAATATTCCCTTGAATAATTTACCCTTACATACCAAACATGAAAGGTGGATAAATTTCCCCCCTTAATCATTCCCCTCTTAATCATTCCCCCCTTAATCATTACCTCCTAATCCATTTCCCTCATCCCAAGCACACCCTTAATATCAAAAGAAAGCATTAGCTTTATACTATCTAGTTTGATCTTATCGACCTTAGATAGAAGAATCCATATTCTAGTATGTGTAATAGGAAAAAAATAATTTTGTGAATGTAGGATATCTATCTAAACCTTTTAATCAATTGGACAAAATAAAATTAAAGAATCAATTCATTAATATACCTGTACATGTATTACTTCTTGCAATGTAAGATTGATTAACTTTGTTAACAAATAACTCATTTCTTGGCTTTGAAGAGTTTTATACCCACAAGTTTTCCTATAACACTTGCAACCATGAAGGTATATAAACACATCATCATATCAGCACTATATAAAATGATAGATGACAATTTTACCGATGAAAAATGCAAGCGAAAGGGCTCACCTTTATTGTTTGGTGTGATATTTTTTTTCTTTTAATATGATATGTCATTGTTTATTTGATACTTATATTAATTATTATTTTTATATTTCTATTGTTGTAGATCCAACTCATTTTGACAAGCTGACTAAGTCTATTAGGTTCGGTGAATAGAACAATTAATTTTAAGGTGGCTGCTTATCATGATATTTGTGTAATACAATGATATTTTGTATTTCTTTTGTAATATATTTAAATTTGATCAAATATTTTGTTGTACCAGACATTTAATACAAACTATTTTTATGAATATTTAGTTGAATGTTTGTAGGCAGGTATTTAGAAAATTATATCCATGTGTTAAAAGGGATATATATGGATACAGGTACAAGGTTTGAGAAGATTGTAATGGAGATATATATATGTATGTATATATATATATACAGGTGCAGGGTTTGAGAAAAATGTTGAAATGCCAATTATATTCTTGAATATATAATTATGGCATTTGCGACTAATAAATTATGTCGCTAATAATAAATGGATTTTAGTAGTGAAGGAAAAATTAGTCGGTATTGGTGTGATGATTTTTTATTTATTTAATTACAAAAAAATAGTTGATCGCCAATATTATTTATAATGATATATTTTTTTCGTCTCTATTGTTTATAACGACCAACATTATACGTTGTCACTATTTCTTATAGCGACCAACATTATAAGCCGTCGTTATTGCTTACAGTGACCAACATTATAAGTCGTCACTATTGCTTTAGCAACCAACATTATATGTCATCGTTATTGCTTTAACGACCAAAAATTTTCGGTTGGTCGTTAAAGCCTTTAGTGAGGGAGCAATAACGATCACCGACAACCAATAATTTATTTGGTCGTTATTGACATTAGCAACTAAATTTTGGCCATTAACGACAAAATTTGTTGGTCGTTAAAAGCTTAGTTTTCTGTAGTGGGAGTTAGTGGAAGGAGGAGAAAGGAGAAGGAGAGGGAGGAAGGGAAAAAGGTGGATAGGGAAAGGTAGGGGAGGATCTGCAGGTGTTTTTGGGAGGTGTGACGGGTGATGGTTGTGGTAGAAATGGTGAAGCATGGCAATGCGAAGGGCAGTGGGGGTTTAGGAGGGGTTGATTGGGAGGGAAACTTTTCACGGCTGGGTGGCTCGTGTAAGGAAATTCGAGGGATGATGAAGGTTTAGTTAAGTAGAGGGTGGTGTAAGGAGCAGTTCTATGGGTGGTTTGGTCAACGGCGATGGGTGGCGGCGACATAATGCTCGTCTAATGGGGCAGCAGCTAGAAGGGGTCAAATTTTTGGGTTTCGAAATCAAAAACCCAATTAAGGCTACCTATGGGGTATTTATAGGTTAATTGGGTAGGAAATGACAAGGGAAAGAAGACAAGAGGGGTGAAAGTGCCGAGCATGTCGACCGGTGGTGGTAGTCGACTCGGTTCTGCCATGGTAGGGCGGGGAGGTCAAGGAAAGAGGAAAAGGGAAAAGGGGCAGGGCACTCGGGAGAGGGGAAGTGGTTGGTTGGGGCCAAAATAATGAAAGAAAGAGACGGGAGAGGGAGGGAAGGACGACACGTAGCGGTGGTGGCAGGTAGAAGGCAGGGTTGTAGCGCCTCGGTCGTCGCCTATGCCTTGGGGAAGAAGAAGAGACGGGACTGGTCACTCTAGGGAGGAAGAAAGAAGAAAAGAAAAAAAAGGAAGAAAACGGGACTAGACGGGAATGAAAAGGGAAAAAAAGAGGGGAGGTGCAACGAGGGCCTAGGCCGCGTAGGAGGAGGGGAGGAAAGCTAGGCCGCACGGGGCGGGGCTGGCCCAGGTCGGGGGGAGAAGGAGAAAAAAAGAAAAGGAGAAAGAAAGAAAGAAAGAAAAGGAAAAGGAAAAGAGGAAGAAAAGAAAATAAAAGAAAAAGGAAAAAATAGGTGGGTTGGGATATTTTGGTGTTTTTGGGTTATTTAAAATAATAATATCTAGAAAATAATAATTAAGTCCTTTTTAGATTAATTTGGGCTATTTTTGAATAATTTTTCTAAATCCCATTTTAATTAGCAACACTCCCTAACTTTTCCTAATTAAATTATTTATCATTTTTCTCTTGATTTTTCCTAAATAACTCCCCTATATTTTAATAAAATAGTTTATTTAATTAATTTTCCTAATAATTCCTCATTTAGCCATAATTTCTAAAATTAAGGTTTTAGGGTATTTTATTAAGTTATTTTATAAAGGTTTATTCTTTTTATTTTTCTACTTCTAATATGATAAATATTGATATTATTTTTAGGTATTGATTTTACTAATTAAAGCTCAAACCTTTAACCGGGGTACCGATAAGGTTTATTTATTGTTGGAAATAAGGTAACTATTATACCTTACTAAAATGTGTAGATATATGTATGCTAGCACATTAGGGTTTTAATATGATTTATATTCATGATGTATATTGTGAAGTATAATGTATTTAGTGGCATAAGTTGGTTGATGAAAAGAAAAGCATGTTAATTTATGTTCCATGTGTAGAAATAATGCTTAAGGAAAGGAGTCTTGTTATTAATGATAATGTTAAATGCATATGTATGATATGGTATGCTAATGTGGCCATTTGTTGCATAAATAATGTTAATATAAGTTCTAGGGCCATTTTAGGAATTTCTCTTGTATAACGGTATGGCCTAAATAAGTATGTGAAGTAGGTGGTAATGAATATTCATAATAAATAAGAATAGTTGGTGGTGTTGGATGATGTATATGGACCTTGTATATTAATAGTTATGTGGTGAGGGTATTTTAGTAAAATTGGTATAATAAGGGCAAAATGGTAAATTATAAGTGTAAAGGGGTAAAATGGTAAATGAACAAGTAGGGAGGCTATTTTAGTAAGTTTACATGGAAAAGGGGATAACTTGGTAATTTTGTAAAGTAAAGGGGTAAAATGGTAATTTAATAAAGGAGAAGGGTATTTTGGTAATTTAACATAAAGGGTATTTTGGTATAAAGGAAGGGTATTTTAGTAATTTGGCATAAAGGAAGGATATTTTGGCAATTTTGTAAAATAAAGGGAAAAATGGTGATTTAATAAAGGAGAAGGGTATTTTGGTAATTTTGTATAGTAAAGGGGTAAAATGGTGATTTAATAAAAGCATAAGGGTATTTTGGCAATTTGGCATAAAGGAAGGTAGTTTTGTAATTTTGTAAGTAAAAAGGGCAAAATGGTAATTATAATAATTAAGAATGGCAATTTGGTAATTTAACCAACTAAAAGGACCACTTGGTAAATTTAACAAGTATAAAGGGCAGTTTGGTAATTTAACTAACCAAATGTGAAATCTGGTAAAAGTAACAAGTAGGAAGGGTGATTTAGTAACTTAAATACTTAATAAGCCTAAGGGGCAATTTGGTAATTTAAACAATTATGAAGGGTGGTACGGTAATTTAACCAACTAAAAGGGTAAATTGGTAACTTAACAAGTATGAGGGGTAAAGTTAGTGATTTAATAAGTATGGAGGATAATTTAGCAGTTTAACAAATATAAGGGGTAATCTGGTAATTATGCAAATACGAAGGGTAATATGGTAATTCGGCAAATAAAAATGGATGACTTGGTAATTTTACAAACAAGGGGTATTTCTGAAATTTTATAAGGATAATGGGGGTAAAGTGGCAACTTGCATGTAACATGTCTGGATAAAATGAATCCCCTTAATAAGACATAAGTAATATTAAATAATAAGATAAGAGTATTTGATAATTCAGTGGGTATCACAAGTGAGTATCACAAGAACATGATATAACCTAGGGTGTGATGATTAATTAAGGGTTCGATATGGTGTTTATCTCATAATCATGCAAGAGGTGTCTGGTTTGTAAGTATGCATGGAAATATGTGTTAGATATGTTTAAAGTACGTATTAGGGTTTTGTGTATGCTATGATCCTTGATATGGAATGCTTGATTCTATGACTAGTATATCTTTGTGTCTCTGGATTTGTGACCTTTTCCCTTGCCTCAAATTAATTAAATGGACTTATTCAATAAGGCATGTATAAAGTAATAATTACGTAAAGTGAAATATTATTGAGCCGGACCCAGATCAGTCCACTGGCGAATAATAGTGGCCAGGTGCAAGATGCCTTGGAGACCGGTCCACCGATGAATAATAATGGTCAAGTGCATTATGCCCTAAAATATTTTTTGGTCCACCGGCTATAATAGTGAGGTTCCCACACTCACATGGATATAATTTGAAAGATGATGATTGAATAATGATTAATTAATGGCTTAAGACCAAACGAGTTACTTTCATCATCATGATCTATTATTATAATATAAGTTCAGCGTTGATACATATCTCTCTCTTGGTATGTTATGGTATTGCTAAGTGAATGGGCCTTGTGCTATGCATTTCTTCTTATATGGCGTGTTGCGCTGTGTATTATTCCTTAAAATGCTTATGGTTATCCCTATATCCGCGCATGGTATCATTTTATGTCATTGTGTATTATGTGTTGCATGCGAGCCCTACCTTTCAATTTGATATAAAGGTGTTACTCGGTACCATAGTACTGAAGGGTTCTATTTGTGGGGCCCTGTCTATTCAATGGATAGTGTCACTTGCAAGAGCATTGCAGGTGCTATTTGAGCTCATATCGGATAAGAGCGTAAGGATTATCCAAAAATATTTTTAGGGTTTTTCTTTTACCTTTTATTTCCTTGTTTAAATTAATCTTTATTCTTGTAACCACTATTAGTGGGTTTTATTCTTATAAAGAGTTGATTGTGCTACTCTGATTTAAATAAAATTTGATTTTAAGGAAATTATATTTTAATCTTTTAGCTTTACCACTTGGTATTGAAATTATAGGGGAAAACCAGAATGATACTAAGTGTGGTGGTAACACTACTAATTTTTAAATAAAATAAAAAATCTCAACCATAAAATTTAGGGTTGTTACAGGTGATTACAAAAATAATGGTTGTTAACGCCATACTCAATATAAGTCTGGCATCCTCTACCATCCTTATACTAAGTACTAAGGCTAAAACCTTACTTTACTTAAATAACATTTATAATGAAGGAAATATAGCAATTTCATTATAAATTACATTGTCCTGATAAATACAAAAAGATGAGGCAAAGAGTTGCGATATAATAAAAGGGAAAAAGCAAGAAACTTAAGAGTCCACGAAATATCCGAATCAAAAAAATGTCGAGACGAACACTGAATAGTCCTAACTATCATCCCTCTACTAGAAACCATCAAGTTAAACCCTCAAATTACTTCTACAGGGTCATCACTTCCCGTTGAATAGGTAGGGGGCCATGAAACGGAACCCATCAGTACTATGGTATTAAACAACCCATTGTACAAAACTAATATGAACACATACAAGGCATACAACAACCATGGTACAAGACATTTATGCTCTGTTTGATTTAAAGAAAATAATGAGGAAAGAAAAAAAAATTAGGAGGAAAATGTTTTTATACTATTTGGTTATTAAGGAAAATTATAAAGAAAGAAAATAAGAAGAAAAAAGGTGGAGAAAGTTGTATAAGGCTATTTTCTTCGCTAAAACCTACGGAAAATAAATAAACTTTCGTGGAAATTTATTCTGGGGGCTTGCCCGATAGTATAAAACTTCAGCCTTACTCTCTAATAATCCCAACAAACGAGGCTCCAGCACACTCTTCTCTTCGTAGTCACCACCGCCAAATAAGGCTGACAGATGGATTGACGCCGCCTCCACCGCCAGAGGCAGAGAAAGGGGTGTAGAATACGAAAGGAAATCCACTTCCAAACGCAGCGGAAAAAGGAGGGATGTCGTCAGCAGAAGAGGCAAAAGAAAAGAACGGATTCATCACAGGATTTGGGATACGATTTTCAACTTCTTCAAGGAAACCACCACTGCAATTGGGGCAAGCGATTTCAGAAGATGGTGAGCTGGTAATGGAAACCGTATGATTGCACTGATAACAGAAGTAATACTGAGAAAGGGATTGTGTGGAGGCTACTCCACGGCCAGTTTCAACGTCGTCGGAGTCTCCACCAGAGGACATTTTTAATAGATTCACTGTCAAAATTATAGAGAGAAATGTTATTCCACAGAAAAGGAGGGGAAGAGAGGGATAAACGGAGAAGTGAAATTGGCAGCGAAGAAGGGCGACGGAGGTACGTGCACACTACCTCAGAGCCAGGAAATAGGTGGGACCAACCGAAGACTACCCTGGCCGAGAATAGAAAATTATGTAATTTTATGTAATTTTTTATGTATTAATATAATATTATAATTTTCATTAAATATATAAAAATATTTAAATAATAACATTTAACTTTTCTTAGAATTTTTTTTTTCTATTTACCAAACACTAAAAGTATTTTCCAAGAATTTAATTTTCTAAAAAATTTTCTCCAACAACTAAACAAAGGAAAGAAAATTAATTTCTTTTATTTTCTTTCCTTCAATTTTCTTTCTTCTACATTTTCCTTTCCACTTAATTTTATTCAAACTAAACAGACTCTTAGGTATTCATACAAGGATAGATATACAATAATCATTTAGATAATCAAATTATATCAAGGTCACATACTACTCATATTCATTTATCCAAAACAACTAAAAGCTTATCAAACGAACATACTAGAGATGCTCTCTGAAGTATGATTAGGAACAACCACAACCTAATAACTATAAAGGCATCATGCTAACATATGGTATAAACTTTGAAACATACATGAGATGATTATAATACAATAACCATAATAGGTAAATAATAACCACCACACCACACCACACAATACCTTTCTCACCTCGGACGCCTAATCCTGAAGTATCAATACCTCTTATAGGACCCATAGGTCACCTATAAAGTAGACTAGGACCTTATTTGGGCACAACCGGCACACAAAAAAAAACCAAACAAACTGATGACTCCTACCTCATCTCTAGGGTAGCTACTACTAGAGAAAAACCATTCCTAAACTCAAGGTCTTCGACTTTACGTATTAGTATTTTATAAGGTTATCACAGATATCACATATTGCATAATTATTCTCATTTCCATACTTATCTATTTTTCCTTTATTTTCAATTATCCAAGTCAACCCTAAGGTAAACGGTCCAAAACAAGGTCAAATTCAATACTAAGGTCAACCTATTAAAAGTCTAAGGCCATCCTATGTCCAATTATTTACATTTAGGTACATTAGGTCGAAATGACCAAACTACCCGTAAGACTAAGAATTATCAAATTATCATCCATTTTATTTATTAATTCATCATGAAAAGGCTAAAATGAAAAAAATTAATTATTTATTATGCAATTTAAATTATCAGTTATGTTAAAAGACTATTTTGCCCTTACACATGTTTCTGCATACAAAACCCTATCATACACTTTTAAAATGTCCAAAACACATGATCGCATAATCAAAAACAAATAATACATATTAGACATGATTTTTAGGATAAATATCATAATCCACTAAAAAGGACTAAATTGCCCCTAGGACACACATCCATAATTATTAATTTTGTCCTTATTCATGATTTTGCACATAAAACCCTAGCATGCATATCTAATACATCTAGAATCACATATTGTCATTCTCAACGATATATAATACATATTAGATATGCTTATCAGGATAAAAATCATAGCACGCTCAAAATGATCAAATTGCCCCTAGGGCACATATTCATAATAATTATTCCACAATTATATCTAAGCACACTCGACCTATTATTTTATACATAATTATCATATAAAATACTTTTTCATTATTAGAATCATTTTAGTCATACTTTCATACCCAAAATATTTTACATTAGATAACATGCTCGTTTTATCTATTTTTATAATAATAACAATTAACACATAATTATAACATAACAAATCATGTTTAATATATTTCATACACCAAAAATCTTAATGTGCTATCATGCAATATTTAGTATTTTGGTAGAGTATAATGGTTACCTGAATTCTAGCAAAAATGTAAAATAGTGGTATCTACTAAAATTATTAGGTCCTGCTAATCAAACTTTTATACCTAAAAATAATACCACAATCACTGAATTAATATGTATGAGATAAAATAATAATTATAATATAAAATTATTTATTTTTCTAAAATTACTAAAATACCCTTAAATTTAAAATGGGTATCAAAAATCTTTTAAAACCAAACATTTCACTCACTCACATTGCACATGCACCGTGAGCTTGTACGAGGGAAAAATAAGGGGGTTGCACGTTGTTGGATAGCTGTCGGGGGGTGAGGCAGGAAGATGGAGGCCGATGGGGTGGAGACTAGTGGTTGATGATGGAGAGTGGTGATGGGATAACAGTAGAAGGCTACAGGAAAGGTGGCATGAAGGGTGGTAGTGCCTCGATGGTGGAGGCTACTGGTTTTTGGCTACAATGGAGGGTTGGCTGGTTGTAGTGTTGCTTGGTGGTGCATGTAGGCTACAAGGTGGTGATGGGTTGGCGGTGGAAGGTTGCGGGAAAGGTGGTAGGAAGGGTGGACAAGTAGTCGAGGATCGGGTGGAGGTGTTGTGCACTTGTGATTGGCTATGGCTGCAAGTGGTGGTGTAGGAGGAGGTTGGGGGTAGTGTGTGTGTGGTGTTGGTGGTGCTAATCAATTCTAGAAGTGGAAGGGTGCAGGAAAAGAGGAGCCAACGCAGGTAGGGGCGAAGGGTTAGAGAGGTTGTTGGGGCTGGGAGAAACAAACAAGAAAAGAGAAGGAGAGAGGAGGATGAGAAGGTGGCTCGGTTGGGAGGTGGTGCTACAAGCATAGGAAGGATAGCCTAGTTGGGTGTTGGACGGTGGCTCGTTGGAGGTGTAGGAAAATGGAGAAGGTGGTTGGGGCATGGAGACTGGTGGTGTTGGAAGGGTGGTGGTCGATTGAGGGCTATAGGCAGGGTGGCAGCCGGTAAGTGTAGTGGAGGAAGGGTTGTGCACGGTTGGTGGTGGCGGTGATGGTGATGGTTGGTGGTGATAACTGCAAAGGGAGGTGTAGGATGGATGGCTGGGTTGGAGAGGGCTGGAGTTGTGTGAGGTAATGCAAGGAGAAGAAGAGGAGGAAAGTAGTGGAGCAGCTAGAAACAAGAAAGGATGCAACAGGTTAGGGGAGTTGGGTTGCTATTTGTGTGTGTATGTATAAAAAATGCAAAGGGAGCACAAATTATGTGGAATGAGATAAGGAGGGGAGACAGGGAAAGAGATTTGGGGGAGGGATAGAGTGCACGATAGAGGGTCACGTAAGCGTAGAAATGTAGGGTAGGGTAGAATAGGTTTATTTTATATTTTTATTTTAGATTTAGTTTGGGTAGAATAGGATACCAGGTAGAAAAATAATCCGGAAAAAATAATGCGGATTAGGATAAGTTTAATGGAATAGAAAAAGATAAAATAATCAAAGATAAATTTTAGAAAATTATTTCGAGTTATGGGTAAATAGTTATTAGTAAAATAATTATGATAAGATTTACGGGTATCATTAGGATTAAATTTGATAACCTGGTTTCTATCAAATTTTAACTTGATTAAATTTATATCTAAACTATCGTAATAATACGAATAATAATAAAATGTTTAATACTAAATCTTCTAAAATAATCATTACCACTAATCACACATAATTATTAATTTATAATTAAGGTTCCTAAAAATGGGGTATTACATAATTTAACTAGATTCTATTTATAATCTAATTAATCTAATTTTGAATTTTCTCATAACATAAAATGGTGGAGAGGTGACAAAAGATGATAGAGGAAGCCCAAGTCTAATCACTTGAGAATGGATGTGGGTTCAACGAGCCAACAAAGTTCGATGATGACATAGTTGTAGAGTAAGTTCTTGAAAAATGATGTGGCCATGAGAGATCTATTTATATATTATTGAATGGAACTTCGTATGCATCATCCAACACCAATATTCTAGTGCTAGTGCTAGCCTTCATGCATTTGAAGAAAAAATTGACATGTTTGCCAAAATTATTCAATAGTACGTACGATAAAATGAAAAAAAAAATGAAGATGCTATGAAGTTTCAAACTGTTATAATACAAGATCTTATATACATATTTTTGGATGAAAAGAAGGATGAGGTAGGGGGAGAAGGAGGAGGAAGAGGATGAGGAGGAGGGGGAGGGTGGATCTTGTTGTTTATTGCAGACAAAAAAAATTGTGTATAATGACAATTTTGGATTGTAAACAATATTCATATTTTTAATAATTTATTATTTAATATTATTAATTATATATTAATTTGAGATTATACATTACTAATGGTTTCATTTAATATAAAAAGCCTAAAATTAAAAAAGAATAAATTAAAATTTCCCTTTTAGTAATAAAAGTTTATTAAATAATTGAATTTAGTTTTTAGTGATGATGAAGGTCGCTATAGTAGGCCCAGGATTGTCACAATAGACAGATGATTTTTTTTAATTAGACTTTCAGTGACGATAGGAGTTGTTATAGTAGGCCTAGAGTCATCACAATAGACTATTAGAAATAATTGAATTTGGCCTTCGATGATGAGTGGGGTTGCTACAGTAAGCCAAGGGTCGTCGCAATAGCCTAATGAATTTTTTTTTAATTAGATTTTCATTGATGACAGGGGTCATTGTAGTAGGCCTAGAGTCATCACAATAAACGAATCATTTTTTTTTTTGTGTTGAATTAGGCTTTCAATGATGATAGAGGTTGATTTAGTAGGCTTAGAGTTATCACAATAGACCAATAACTTTTTTTAATTAGGCTTTCAACGGCAATGGGAATCACTGCAGTAGAACTAAAGTCATTATAATATATAATTTACACTTTAAAAAAATTGTCATCACTCTAGTATTACAGTAGCAACATAGTTGTCACAATAGAAGGAATTTGGGTGACGACCATCTGTGATTGTGAACTTGAATATTTTACTATGAAGATTTTATAATGACCGCTATGTGATTACGTGTTGTCGTAATAGCTTTTGTACAATAACTTTTAGGACTTTTAACGATAACTTTAATTGTTAATGTAACCTAATATCATTGTACCATATGTAGAGTTTACATACGATCCTAAATCTTTATACGTATATAAATAAATGTAAATGTTAACTAGCACATTACTGCATAGGTTGGATGGTTAATGGGCAAACGACGTGCTTACTTGTTGAGAGTGCACGCGATTAGTTGGTAGATTGGATCTCGTTGGCGACTGAGTAGTACGTCTTTTCTTCTTCTTCTTCTTCTTCTTTCTTTTTCTCTTTTCTCTTTTTTTTTTTTTTTTTTTTTTTTTTTTGAGATTACATGACGGTAAAAGAGGGGACAATCGGAATGAAATCGAAATGCGTGACCCGAAGTTCAGTCGTATGACGTTGAAAAATGAATTTAGTTCATGCAACTACAAAAGTGTATTCAAAACTTTTAAAACGGCATACAGTAAAGGTAGCCAAAAATTACTAAATAATTCAATGCCTCTACGTTTCCATTGTCCACTGGTACAACTAAATAAATAACATAACCCAATATCATTTTTTTTAAGTCCTTTATGTGCATTAATTAATAAAGCTAAATAAATAGCAAAGTTGACTATTATTTTTGTAAATTGATTATTAGATGCCTAATAGTTTCTCTATCTTTAAACCAATAAAACACCATGTTATTGTCAACGAATAACTTATTTATATTTATTGAATAACAATTCAGGACAAAATAATAAAATATCACCATGCTGTGAAATAGAAAACTGGGATAAAATCAATCTGACTTTATACAGGCTAATAAACAAAACTTCAGTACCAAATTAACCAAAAAAAAAAAAGATCCATTAATATAATGCTTTCAAATAACAAAAAAGAAAGATCAGAAAGACCACCCTAATGCACAGCACCACTAATCCTGTGCCGTAATTAATGATATTAAGGCGGCACTCAATACTTGCGACATAGATTCTAACAAAAGGTGCATGGGTCTTCTATGATTGTCGTATTGTATGACTCATCCAAGATGATGCATCTTTGAGCTAATTATCATGTGCGAACAGAGCCATTCACCGTCAGCAATGAACTAGGAGACAATCAAGTTTATCATTTGGTTGTCCTATGTGAATCAAACTATTTTCAAGCAATACCCAAAACTAAACCTGCTAAAAGAAAATAAACGAATACTAAACCTAATTTTATAGTGTGATTTATGGTTTAAACAAACTTTAATACCTGTTTTAAAAATGTTTTAGGGCTGAAAATCTTTATTAACATATTAAATATGTGTAGATAGCCTTCATTCAAAAGAAGTGTAAGAAAAATGACATATTAGATATGCAAACTACAGGTCTATGTATATTCTTCCTTAAATACTATCACCGTACTATATAATTGGACTAAATTATGAAAGTTTCATTTATTATTCGTTTGGTATGAAGGTAATATAAGTTTAAAAAAATTATCCCCATATTTTACTTATTTTATATACTTTATTTGAAATTAGAAAATTATTTTTTGAAGGAATATTTATTTTAGATCTTAATTTGATGTAAAATAGGTATCTTTATTAACAATATTTTTAAATACTTAATATAAAAAAATTAAAATAAGGAGAGTTTTTTTCACTTTTATTATCCCCATATCAAATTAAGACCTTAGACTTGTAATCTTACGGTACCAAAGAAATATAAAACATTGAATCAACACCGATGAGTTTTTCTTCTCTAATACTCATAATAGTGATGATTGTTATAAGTGATAAATATAAGTAATTAAAATTAAGTCTAAATAATACATATTAAATTAAAATAAAAAATAAATTTGATATTCATCAGTTCAGACAGACATATATACTAGTTATTAAAAGAAACGATACAATAAATAATATCTTTTTATTATTATTTAATATCAAATTGTAGTACCAGAATCGAAATTACATCCTTTCTATTTGCGGAACTCTATGCGACACAAGTAACTTCATGTTATTGTTTTTTTTCCCGCCCCTTCAACTTCGTCAGATTAAAAAAGGCTTAGATTATCCACAAAAGTTGCTATAAATAGAACACAAAAATGATATAACACACTTACACACATACATATATGCAAACGATTACATAGATGTTGGCGACTTTGTGTCGGGAATAATTACTAAATATAGAACAAAACACAAACAGAAAGGTTGTATAGTCCATTTGGTTTCAGAAAAATTTTAAGGAAAAGAAAGAAAATGAGAAGGAAAATAATATTTTGTGTTTGGTTTACATAAATTAATGAGATAGAAAAAGAGTGATGAATAAAATTGTTAAACATTAGTTATTTGATTTTCTTTGAAGAAAGTTTAAAAAAAAATACTTTTATTTTAATTTTCTTTCCTTAAAATTTTACTAGAATCAAATAAAGCCGTAGGATAGCATCATGCATCCACTGCAAATAAACGAAGTTTGAAGCTAACTGGCACCGCAGGCCACACGAGCCTGAGTACGTAAAACCGGAACAACGTAATAAATTAGTTGCAGGAGGCCATGCACTGTCAATGGATCGACTAAGCCGAGGTTGGATCTCCTCCAGCAGCTACTGCTTCTCTATTTATTACGCACTAGTATTGGTGCGATATCTCTTTCTCTCATAAAGTATCTTAAACCTCAGCTCTTTTTCTCCCTCATTCCCGCCAGCAACCGGAGTAGAAATATCCTTTAAAAAATAAAACATTAATTAACTGGTATGCTGCATGCTTCTAGGGCAATATGTGTGTGTGTGTGTGTGATGACTATGACAATCAATTACGTACCCCATATTCTTTCACATCGTACGGCCCAGAACCTTCATGACCAGGAGCCTTGTCACTCCTGCTGCTTAGTAACACAAGGCCCATAGCAGCTACCGTCACATCATCTGTAGATGTCGCTTCTACTGTAATTTTAGGAATCATGGAGGAGGATTCTCCTTTTCGGCAGGATTCCTGAACGTTTACCAACGGCTGATGATCATAAGGCCCAGAACCCTTCCCCATCCCTCAGCTTAGCCGCACGAGGCCCTCAGCAGCTCCTCTCATCTCATCATCTATTGAATTTGGGTGGGATTCCTGAATGTTTACCGACGGCTGATGATCATCAGCAGCAACAACAATGTTATCCTCCATGGTTGATTCACAGATACATGAAAAGATGAAAAATTAACAGGTCGCTACCTATAAACGCCCCTACCTGCAAAAAAAGACCATATATATATATAAATCTATATATATATATATATTAATGAATCCATATCGGGCCGGAAAATCAAAACAAAAGCTGGGAGGGAGGGGAAGTGAGCTACAAGAACAAGTTAATAAATCATGAAAATTTTATAGCAAATTAGATATTTAGAAAGAAAATAGTAAACCTACAATGTAATATGTAGAAATATCCCGCGCCGAAGACTACAAAAAATAGTGAGGGAGGGTGGGGGCTGCGGTCTTTTTTATATAGGCGAAATATCCAGTGGTTGAATGAGATGGATCATAGAAGTGTACTTCTTTCGGTTTTTTTTTTTCGTCGGCTCAGATCATATATATATGTTCCTTTTCTTTCTTTTTAAGGAATGCAATTTAAATATTATTAGTTATACCTGCCCCTGGGTGGAATCACATACTTATAAGTTTATTTATGTTCAGTTATAGTTACTGTTATTAGTATTATTGAAATGAAATGGAATATGAAGTTGTTATACTCAAATCAATCAGTAACAAGTAATTTGTGATATTTAATTATTTGTAAATTATAAATATAGTTTGACCTGTCGATCGTAATAATTAAAGTCACTCATTAGCTATCAAGAAATAAAAATAATATATGATTTTGGAAACTATTATTTAAAAACGAACTATTTTCTAACTTTATAGCTTCCAGTTTATATAAATTGAACATGTTTCATAATTCTTCAATATGTAAAATAATTTTGCAATTTATGCAAATGAAAATTAACATTTTATTTTCCTATAAAAAATTGGAGATACAAAAACAAAAAATAATCTTCCAAAAATAAGCAACTTCATTTTATTTATCGTTTTGAGGGTCCCAATATTGAGGCAACTCCTGGCTTTTGCCATCCCACATTGGTACGGTAAATTTTTATTTTCAAGTTTATATATCCTTGTTCTATCTTGCGGTATAAAGTTGTATGCGACAATCTTCTTGTGAGAAAATAAGAGGGAGAGCATAAATCTTCTTGTGAGAGCATAAGTCTTCTTGTGGATTATGAGGGAGAGCATAAATCTTCTTGTGAGAGCATAAGTCTTCTTGTGCATAAATCTAAAAGTAAGTACAATGTGATGCGATGAAGTTCTTGTGGATTATGAGGGAGAGCATAAATCTAAAAGTAAGTACAATGTGATGCGATGAAGTTCTTGTGGATTATGAGGGAGAGCATAAATCTAAAAGTAAGTACGCGAGCTACAGCGGGTTATGAGGAACCTGGATTTACGAGGAAAAAGTGAAAAAAGTGATTATGAGGTACCGTGGATTACTGCTCATATATCGCGTCGGGTCCACGAAAGAGTCATGGGTTTACTTCCGCCTGCCTTGGAGTTTCACACTAACCCCGACCTCTCTCTTGATGGCAATTTTTTCCACCGGCTCCCGAGTCCGAATTATATATATATATATATATATATATATATATATATATATATATATATATATATAATATAAATTTTTTATAAAATATAAATTAAAAGTATAATATAAAAAAAAAATTTGAGGATCGGGAATAGGATCGAAGATCGGATATAAAGTCAGGTTTCGAAAATCGGATTAGATTTTAAAGTCGGAGAATAAATTGGAGACGGAAATCGGGTCGAGTATGAGGATTTGATCCCTGTAAAAATTTAGTCGGAGAAATTAAAAAAAAAAATTAGAGATCAAATTAGATTCAAAAATTTGTTTTTTTATCGGTTCAGAGATGGGGATGGAGTCCCCCTCCCTCCCCATTGCCACCTCTATCTCTGATCACAGCTCCTTCTTCCTTCACCCAATACTATACAACGACGAAAACTTGAAAATAGAGAATTCCCTCGAGGGTCCCTCGCCAAATCCCTTAAGAATTCCTTGGTGTGTGTTTAGTAAAAATAAAAAATGACATTTAAAATATCATATATTTATTTAGAGAGAAGTCCAATAAGGGATCTTGGCATTAGGAAATTATAATAAATTATGTATAAACTTTAACAGCTTTCGCTTTATATAAAAAAAAATATATATTAGTAAATTAATTATTTTATTCCCAATCATATTCTCTTATACCAAATATAAAATATTTTTATTTCTAAATTATTCCTAATACATACCAAATATGAGAATTATATTAAATAAATTAATTTATATTTTCATTACCACCCATTAATTCTCAAATTTCATTCCCGCATACCAAACGAGGTGTAAAATAAATAGTGGATTTATGCTCAATTTGTTCGATTGAGTGTTGGCTTATGCAGTTATAGCCCAATATTCTCCATATTCTTCTTTCTTGCCTCATTTGTTCAATTGCCTACTTCTTAAATTCATTCTTCTAGTACATATTTTCTATTTTATTATATATACTACATATATTTAGAGAATCTAAATTTATCTTTCACATTATTAATTAAAACTACTTATTGTATGTGGAACAATGAATGGTTGAACATTTGTGAAGAAACTACGGCGAAAAGATTTTTCCTATCACAAAGCAGGAAGAGGTAATTACATATTAACCTCTAGCTTTACTTCACATATTATTATCACAATAATTGATATACATGCTATGTAGCATAATTATCACTTATAGAATTATATAATTATATGCATGATAATGGATTTAATACAAAATAAAAAAAAAATTTATATTACCGTTGTTTGCGCTCATCTCCCTTACTCATTTGTTTGATACTGTTGTGGACTTGGTCAATTCCTCATCTGTATTGATATTGGAACAAAGCAGTGTGTAAGAAATTAAGGTCCAAATTTGAAAAATACTTAAATTATAGAGCTTTGGACATTATCCCAAATCATGATAGAGAAGATACCTTGAATGATAGAGTTGAAGATGGTTACTTTGATGAAACACAATATTGGAAATTAGAGTGTTGAGATTAGAGAAACAATGTAAAAAACTGACAAACAAATGGACAACTATGGACCAGTAAATATAATTTTGATCGGGCAAAATTTTGAAAACCAAGGCTCATATTAATGATGATGGTAAATGAAATGACTACTTTATACACTCTTAAAACTTGTTATATACTCTAAAGAAGGCCCAATGACGCATTATCCAACTTAGACTCTTCTTAGACTTCTAAATACAACATACATCACATCTTATCCCATCACTTTACTGTCGACCAAAAAATAATTAAAAATTTAATAAATTTTGTGACTATAGTATTCACATATAAACCATAAAGAAATGAAGTGTTCAAATCATACACGTTCTTTATTTTGTATAGCACAAGTTAAACAAATTTATAGGTTTTAATCATTTTTTTTTATTTTTTTTTACTACTATGCATCAAAAAACATAAAGATCAAATATTATATATAAATAAGAATATATTGGCCACCATACAAATATAGGTACAAATATAGATGAACAAAATTTCACTACCTATTATATTAAGTCAACATTAAGGATTTGAATTTTTTACTTTTACAAAGTTTGAGATCCTCAAAAAAAAAAAATTCCTTTAAGATTTAAGGACCATGAGTAGTTTTCCTATGATATACACTAAAAATATGTATTAAAAATACAAATAATGTATTTTATGTATAAATAAAAAAAGGGCAAATCAATTATAATGACATAAACTTTATATTGTATATCAAGATTTTAAGATCTTATATGTGAGGAGTTTATATATATATATATATATAATTTGAGAACCTTATATGAAAAACAAACATGAAGGATCTTTTGATTAGTTTGAGCACATCATATATATTTTTTAAATGATATAAGACCACAAAATTATGTCCTAAATTTAGATGTAGTTTTGGAAGGTGTTTTGGATCAAGTTAAAGAGCATGCATTTTTCCTAATGTACATATGATTTAAATTTTGTACATGTATTTCGTTCAATTTACTTTAACTAATAGCAAAAACTTTCCTCTTTTAGGCCTTTTATACTACACTAAAACACCTAACTTAGATTAATTATATTTATCATTTCTTGTATTTTTAATGACTAAAATCAAGGTGTAATAAGTCAAATAGGAAAATCAAAATCTACCCACTCTAGTTACAACCAAGTTTAATAATAAGTTGTTTATATTTATCTCAGACTAATATGTTGTTAAGCATTTAACAAAATATAACATTTAACACCATACTAATAAGTTGTTAAATGTTTAACAAAACAAAACAACTAAGAAATTAATACTAATAACATGTTAAATGTTTAACAAATGATTAAAAGTAAGACCATACTAATAAGTTGTTAAACATTTAACAAAAGAGATTAGCTTGTTCTTAGCTCATAAACAACTTAACATAACATAACAAAACATTTAAATATTGTTTTTGCTGACATGAGATAATGTATTAACCATCCTCCTCCTTAAATTTTTTGCTCTTTGTTTCCCACTACACTTGAAGAAAAGTCTTGTAATAGATATCTCTTGACTTGATATGATGTGCCTGCAGTGCCTTCCTTCTCCTATTTTTTCAGAGGTGTTGAAACATCCTCTTATATGGTTTTATCAATGTAGATGGAAGGTTGGATCGAAGATTGTTAGTAGAAGATGTCACCCATGAATTGATGCAAAAGAAATGAGGTAATTAGCAGGATTATAGGTGAAGAAATTGTTTAGCAAAGATGAAGGTGCTCGACATATTTGAGTTGGTCTTCAAATGTGTCAAGTTTGAAGATGAATTGAAGAAGGTAATATCCCAGATTTCCCTTGCCCAATGTCGACCCAAAAGAGAGGATAGACTTTATCTAATGTAGCTCAAAGTTTGATTGAAATTATTATTCATTATTCTATGCAAAATCTGCTTACAATTCATGCGCTAAGAGTTTATATAGGATAGGAAGTAGTCGGTGGTTAGCTAGCCTAAACCAGCCGAGTATTTCCCTTAATCCAGCCCATTTATCATGGTTGAATTAAGTCCATATTAACCTTAATCCAAAGCATAATATCATTGGTTAAATGATACTAAGGATTAATATTACAAAGCTATACAATTAACTAAGATACATAGATAAAATTATATCAATACCCTAACTTACATAAAATACACTTAGGGTTAGGGTTTACAACAAGTTAATACAACTAATGAATATCATCACTATATCTTCTTGTTGTAAAGTATCATTCTATATATGACATAGTCTTGCATACTTTGAATACTTGTACACATTAAAGTGTATTAACATCTTCTTCTTGCAAATATGTGACATACCTACAAGAACAACTTGAATGTTTTTCAATATCAAACATATAAGAATTATCAAGAATATTTAACATGATAGGCTCCAACATTAAGAAAGCTAAATCTTCCTTAATTTGAGGATTAATATGAACATAACAATCATTAGGTTCATTGGATGCCCCTACATCATTCTCCCCAAGTTGAGAAGAATTTGCCCTCAAATTTTCATCAGAATAATAAAGAGACAAATCACCAACATTAAAATTTCTTGAAATTCCACCATAAGAATCTAGAAGTTCAAGTTCATAAGCATTATCTCCAAACTTTCTTATTATTTTAAATGAACCATCAGCTCTTGGTATTAGTTTATTTTTACGTAAATTAGGAAATCTTTCTTGATGCAAATGTAACCAAACTAAGTCACCAAGAGAAAACACATAAGAGTTTCTATACTTATTTGCTTGAGCTTTATACTTGGCATTGGCTTTTTCAATATTATTTTTGATTTTCTCATGAAGTTGTTGAAAAAATTGTATTATATCTTTAGCTTCATAATTTTGCAATTCACCTTTTTTCAACGGAATCATGTTAATAGGCATGTGAGGATTCACACCATACACCACCTCAAACGGACTAGTTTGAGTAGTACTAGATGGACTACGATTATAAGCAAACTCTGCATGATCTAACTTAACATCCCAATCTTTAGTATTTTTATTAACTAAACCTCTTAATAATGTACCAAGAGTTCTATTAGTTATCTCAGTTTAACCGTCAGTTTGCGGATGATGTGAAGTGCTAAATAACAATTTAGTACCAAGAATATGCCATAAAGTTTTCCAAAAATAATCATAAACTTGACATAAGTAATATTTGGAAGAAATATACAAAGAATCATACTTTCTTTCACAAATCCTTTATCCATAAGCTCTTGTATTTGTTTTTGTAATTCCTTAGCTTCTTCTAGGTTACATCTATAAGCCGGTTTATTAGGAATAGGCATACCAGGAACAACATCAATGGCATGTTCTATACCTCTTTTAGGGGGTAATCCAGGAGGTAAGTCATCAGGAAATACATCATTGTACGCATTAACTAACTTAATTAGATTAGGATTTTCAAGTTGTTGTTTCTTAGGTTTAGAATCTTTAGAAACTAAAGCATAACAAATTCCTTCTTCTTTTATACATTTCTCCATAGCCTTTTCATGTAAAAATAATCTCTTTTTATCATCACTCAAAGGCATATGATCACATAAAGAAAGTGTGAGCCTATAAAATTATTTTTCTTTTTTCACCACATAGTCATTAGTTACTCCATCATAAGTTGCTTTTCTATCATATTGTCATGATCTACCCAAAAGTAATCCACAAGCATCCATAGGTAAAACATCACATAGAACTTCATCATGATAGTCTCTAATAGAAAATGTGATTAAAGCTCTTTTGTTTACTTTATCTCCTGTATCCTTATTTAGCCATGGTAAATAATAGGGTTTAGGATGATTAGTAGTTTCCAAACCAAGTTTCTTAACCATTGCCTTACTAGCAATATTAGTACATGAACCACTATCAATTATGAGTCTACAAATTATGTCACCTATTTTACACTTAGTTTTAAAAATTTTCTCTCTTTGAGTAGGTGTAATACTAGGTTGTATTTGTAAAACTCTTTGAATTACAAAGCATGGGTCTCCTTCTTCTTCTTCCATAGTTAATATTTCATTAGGAGATTCAACTTCTAATTCATCATCATCACTACATGGTTCCATGTTTTCTCTTTCATGTAAGATTAAGGCTCTTTGGTTAGGACAATCTCTAGCAACATTTCCATATCCTTTACATTTAAAACATTATTTATTTTCCATTTCAACTACCTTATTTTTACCTTTATCATATTTATTATTCTCTTTATCATATGAAAATGTTGATTTAGGTGTAAAGGTGTTAGAATAGGGTTTAGTTGATGTTGAAGTATTAGACTTAACATAGGCTTTAGTTGATTTGGTTTGTCTTTCAATTTTCATAGACAATTTAACCAAGTCATCAATTTATTCAAGCCACCTAAGTATCTAGCACATTTTTGTTCCTTTCTTTCATGAACATCACAAATAAGGGTTAGTCTTTCAAATTCTCTAGTGTATTCTTCTACACTAAATAAACCTTGCCTTAGAGTATTCATTTTAACATACATATCTTGTTCATATTCTCTAGGCAGAAATTTATTTCTTAAGTGCTTTTTAAGTTTTTCCTAATATTTTGTTTTAGACTTCTCTTATCTTTCTCTTGTTCGCTTTAAATTATCATACCAAATTCGAGCAAACTTTTTGAACTTTCAAGTAGCTAATTTGCACTTTCTCTCATCATCATATTCTCTAAACTCAAAAATAGGCTCAATCTCATGGAACCATTCAAAAAATGACTCCACATTCAAATTACCATAAAATTCAGGAAGGTTAAGTTTAATACCTTGATCTTCATGGGGTTCATTTCTTACTTGGAATGTAGGTGTTCTTCTTTGGTTGCTTGAGCCAAAAGAATTTATCTCGTTTTCTCCATCTTCATGATGAGACATATTGAAATGTCCACATCCACTCTTGGCATGGTACATAGGCTTCATTCTCCCTTCCAAACTATCATGTGTGGTTTCCATGCGAACTTGACATGGCTTACACTTCTCTTTTTCGGCCAACTTAGCTTCCACACTTTGGAGTTGATGTTGTAGTGTGTTTTGAGTTTGTAATTGGGAATCCATGCATGTAGTGAGGCTTTTTATGGAATCTACCAGGGCACGCACCTCTTCATTAGCCATGGTGAAGGTTGACACACAACCCTACTTGTTGCACACAATATATATCCAAAAGTGTAGGTGTTGGATTTGTTTTCCCTACAACCAAACAAGGCACAAACTAATGGCTAAATCACAAAAAAATTATGATCACTACCTGCTGTCCTTGGTTAGGCACAAAGGAGATCTTTTAGTCCCAAGAATAGCCACTGCACTCAGGTACACACAAAAATGAGAGGATCTTCTATAAAGGATGTGAAAGTCAATCACCTAAAATCATAGAACATCAAGTATGTGTCTTCAACAAATGCACGTCTTCCAGTGGGATATTTGTGTTGGTCTCTTCATAGAAGATGTAGAGGAGATCCAGAGGTAGAGGATGGAGTAATTCCTTGAGAGAAAATGAGAATAAATGATTTGAATAGAAGGCCTGCAACTTCCCGGTCTATTTGGTCGACTGAGTTCATGTCCAGGACTTCGACACTTTGGTTGCTTTCTCTGTTTGATGCACGAATGAAACTTGAAATGGGTTGATTCACCCTTTATCATGCACCAATAGAGAGTAGAATGAAGGAGGAATGAAGTGCTGGGGAGGCACAAAATTGTGGCACACGGCGACACACAACTGCTGCAATTCTGGAAAAAAAAAACTAGTCGGTTTTTTATGTGGGAATGGTGGGGAAAATGCAACAAGATCATTGCAAGATTGCAATAACTTCAAGAAAAATCCAATAAGTTCATAAAGAATCAATAATTCAAAGAAATTTTTGAGTAGCCGTGGAGTTCTTGGTGCAAGAACACACATGCATTTTTTAGGTCTGCAGGTTGCTGGTTCTGCGACAGCTTCAACAATCGAAGCTTTGATACCAAAAATGATGTGGTTTTATCAAAGTAGCTGGAAGGTTAGATCGAAGATTGTTAGTAGAAGATGTCACCCACGAATTGATGCAAAAGAAACGAGGTAATTAGCAGGATTATAGCCTGTAGAGGTGGCAATCGAGTCGGTCGGGTCGGGTTCATGTCGGGTCATAGTGGGTCGGGTCATTATCGGATCGGGTCATTTTGGGTCATTTGATTTTTGCAGGTTGGGTCGGGTCATTTCGGTTTGGGTCATTCAATTTGTCGGGTTGATTGCGGGTTGGGTTAGGTCATTTCGGGTCAATTTGTCAGGTCAGGTTCGGGTTATGAAAACTCAGATTCGAATCATTTTGGGTTAACTTGATTGATAGGGTTGGGTTGGTTTCGGGTCATTTTCTAGTTCACATGAGTAGGTGGCTTCGGCCTGTTCAGGTCATTTCATGTAATATGACAGGTTAGTCCCACTGTGCCCAAGTTGTTTCGAGTTAAGTTGATGGGTGGGGTCATTTCATATAATTTAACGTGTTGGATTCGATTAGTTACAGGTTAACTTAATGGATCGAGTCGAGTTTTGACAGGTTGACTCATATTCTAGTCTAGACAATTATCATTTCATAAATCGTAAATATTAGAGACAGACAATCATAAGATTAATATTATAGATAAAAGAATTAAAAATATTAAATGCGCTTTATTTTTACAAATAAATAGTAAAGATATTTATAAATTTCAATAATAAAAAATATTACGCTTTGAATCAAACAAAGATATTTATCATTGATTATAATTTATTTGATAACTTAAAATATTTAATTACTTAAAAAAAGATAATTTTATAAAATAAAGATGATCAAAACAAGACTATACAATGTATAATTATTATTTATTACATTATATATATTAGATACAATCATAAGATTACCAGTAAAGATAAATGAAATAAGAATATTATATGTGTTTTATTTTTACGAAGGTAAATAATAAAGATATTTATAAATTTTAACAATATTATATTTGATTGCTTAAAATATTTATAAATTTTACAAGTAAAAATATTATATGTTTATCATATATTATATTTAATTGATTACTTAAAATATTTGATTACTTAAAAAAACATAATTTTATAAAATAAAGGCGAGCATAACAAGAATATACAATGTATAATTATCATTTATTACATTATAAATATTAGATACAATCATAAGATTACTAGTAAATATAAATGAAATAAGAATATTGTATGTTTTATTTATATAAAGGTAAATAATAAAGATATTTAAAAATTTTAAAAGTATTATATTTGATTGCTTTAAACATTTATAAATTTTACAAGTAAAAATATTAGATGTTTATCATATATTATATTTATTTGATTGCTCAAAATATTTGATTACTTAAAAAAAGATAATTTTATAAAATAAATGTGAGCATAATAAGAATATACAATGTATAATTAACATTTATTACATTGTAAATATTAGATACAATCATAAGATTACTAGTAAAGATAAATGAAATAAGAATGTTATATGTGTTTTATTTATACAAAGGTAAATAATAAAGATATTTAAAAGTTTTAAAATTATTATATTTGATTGCTTTAAATATTTATAAATTTTACAAGTAAAAATATTAGATGTTTATCATATATTATATTTATTTGATTGCTTAAAATATTTGATTACTTAAAAAAAAAAGATAATTGTATAAAATAAAGGTAAGTATAACAAGAATATACAATGTATAATTATCATTTATTACATTATAAATATTAGACACAATCATAAGATTACTAGTAAAGATAAATGAAATAAGAATATTATATGTGTTTGATTTATACAAAGGTAAATAATATAGATATTTAAAAGTTTTAAGAGTATTATATTTGATTGCTTTAAATATTTATAAATTTTACAAGTAAAAATATTAGATGTTTATCATATATTACATTTAATTGATTACTTAAAATATTTGATTACTTAAAAAAAATATAATTTTATAAAATAGAGGTGAGCATAATAAGAATATACAATGTATAATTATCATTTATTACATTGTATATATTAAATACAATCATAAGATTACTAGTAACGATAAATAAAATAACAATATTATATGTGTTTTATTTTTACAAGGTAAATAAAATAATATATATATATATATATATATATATATAAGTTTTAATAGTATTATATTTGATTACTTTAAATATTTTAATTAAAAAAACTAACAAAAATAGTTCGACCAGTTTAATATTTATTTAGAGCATCTGGTGTAAAAAAATATATTCTAATTTCAAATTGAGGGACTTTAAATTTAGAATTGTGGTTATGGAAAAAAAATTTACCCACAAATTCTGTGTGCTTCAAAAATTTCAAGTTCTCGATCCATGCGTACAGTACGTGGACCACAAGTACTACACGTGACGAGTGCATGTTGTCGTACGTATCATTGAAGTTGATTTTTTATACTTTCTAATATATTTTTAGCTAAATTTATACATTTAGAATATATATATATATAACACGGTTAATATTAACAGTAAAAAAATTTACCTACAAAAGTATTATTTTTTTATCCAATAATTTTTATATCATTTATTCTATCTTTTTTTTTCATATTCATTTCTCTACGTAATTTATCTTATTAATTTCTCTAGTTGTATTTATTTTATTAATTTCTCTACTTATATTTATTTTATTAATGTTATTATATATATATTTTTATTGTAATATTTTATTAATTATATTATATTGTATTTTTATTGTAATATTTTTATTAATTATTATTATTATAGTAAAAAAACTATAATAAGTTATTTTAAACATAATTTAAATTAAATATTAATTTTATATATTTTCATAAATTATTAATTTTTATATATAAATTGATATAAATTAAAAATTAAATAATGTAAAATATAAATAATTAATATTATAATTAATAAAAATAATTAGATATTGTAAATTTAAAATTGATGAACTTAGAATACTAAATTATATTTAAAGTAAATTAACAAAATTAAAAGAAAAAATATAACTAAAACTTTAAATTTAGGGTTGTAACGTGAGATACTCTTGATAAGAGATATAGTTATTGCTTGTTGGATTTTGTGGGTGATAACTAATAAAGGACACTATTATGCTCTTCTATTAAGAGTTTCTTCAAATAGGTGGATCAATAGATGTAATGGAACACTTTTTGAAAATTATTTTATAGGCTTACAACTGAATGTTTGCCTTTTTTATTTTAGTTTTTTATTTATTTTTAATATATCTTATTAGGATATCATTAATAAATAAGAATGTCTAGGGTAAAATTATGAAAAATAAGTACAATTTATAAAATACTATTTTTTAAAAGCTTTAAATGAATAATGAAATATGTGTAATTTATTATTATTATTATTATAATATATTTTGATGTCTGATCGGGTTAATGTTGGGTCAGATCGGGTGAATGTCGGGTCGGGTCAATGTTGGGTCGGGTCGGCTCTGGGTCGGCTTGAAACGGGTCGGGTTAACGTTGGGTCAGGTCGGGTTTATTTTTATCAGGTCAGTGCCGGGTCGGGTCAATGTCGGGTCGGGTCGGGTTGCTAAATTTTTCTAGTCATATTGAGTCGAGTTTCGCTCAGGTCGGATCGGGTTGGGCGGGTCGGATCAACTTTTGCCAGCTCTAATTATAGGTGAAGAAATTGATTAGCAAAGATGAAGGTGCTCGACATATTTGAGTTGGTCTTCAAATGTGTCAAGTTTGAAGATGAATTGAGGAAGGTAATATCCCAGATTTTCCTTGCCCAATGTTGACCCAAAAGAGAGGATAGACTTTAGCTAATGTAGCTCAAATTTTGATTGAAATTCTTATTCATTATTCTATGCAAAATCTGCTTACAATTCATGCGCACAAGAGTTTATATAGGAGAGGAAGTAGTCGGTGGTTAGCTAGCCTTAACCAGCCAAATATTTCCCTTAATCCAGCCCATTTATCATGGTTGAATTAAGTCCATATTAACCTTAATCCAAAGCATAATATCATTGGTTAAATGATACTAAGGATTAATATTACAAATCTATACAATTAACTAAGATACATAGATGAAATTATATCAATACCCTAACTTACATAAAATACACTTAGGGTTAGGGTTTACAACAAGTTAATAAAACTAATGAATATCATCACTATATCTTCTTGTTTTACAGCATCATTCCATGTATACCATAGTCTTGCATGCTTTGAATACTTATACACATTAAAATGTATTAACAGCTTCTTCTTGCAAATATGTGACATACCTACAAGAACAACTTGAATATTTTTCAATATCAAGCATATAAGAATTATCAAGAATATTTAACATGATAGGCTCCAACATTAAGAAAGCTAAATATTCCTTACCTTGATGATTAATATGAACATGACAATCATTAGGTTCATTGGATGCTCCTGCATCATCCTCGGTCTTGGATAATTCCTTCGTAAAATAATAATAAAGTTTGTGCTCACCTGAGTTCAGTATGTTACACAAATAATACCTATATTTTACAAATAATAATGTTACACAAGAATATACTGTATAAAAATAATAAGTTACAAACATTAGTTTGTGCTCACCTGAGTTCAGTATGTACATACTTATCACACTTTACACAATAAAACTTCTTATCATCCATCTTTACCTTTTTCGCACACTCCTTGTATGCAACATAATACCACTTGCCAACCAACTCAACACAAACAACCCTTACAGACACCCAAAACATCCCACCCTTAAAAAATAAATCAAGGATTAATTAGGATAACATAACATCAAAAATAAAATTAAATCATATTGTTACTGGTTACTCCATTATTACCTCTGTATCATTCTCATGCTGCTCTATCGTTTTGAATTAACAAGTCATCAAGTCTTCACCAATGCTATAATCAGAAGTTACGATTAACCTAGGGATAATCATAGGATTTAGACCTTCTAGGCTCAAACTATAAATTAAAATAATTTAATTATATTAATTCTAAATGATCATGTATAAAGCCTACTCAAATAAATTGTATGTAAATCTTAATATATCTATTTACCTAAATCAAAATTCATTGACATGGTCCACATCTCCCTTAAGAGTCATTTTTATAACATGATATGCACTGGATAACTTGACGCCTAAACAATTTGAATAACAAATCAACCAAACAAATAAAAATTTAAATAGCATGGTATAATCTTTTTTTTTCTTATCAAGTACATTTCATTTCCTTTGAAATCTCTATAACAATAGAACTGAAGAATCACAATCACTAGTTGTGGATGCTCATTGTCGAAATAGCTAATAAATTCATCACCTATATGACCCCATAAACAACAAGAAATGGTATTATTCCTTAAAAAAACAAAAATTAATAAATGTTAGTAAAGTATTGAGGATAATAAGAGAATATAATGTTAATATGTATGTAAGCAAATAAATTCATAAGATTATGTACTCCAGCTCTTCAAGAACGAAGTCAATCAATTTATTTTGTCGTCCATGTCCATCTCTGATTTGTGGAGGCCTCAAAGAGATAACCATTCCAATGACATCTAATTTTAACCTACAAAAATTTATTAGTTGATTAAGCTTAAAATATACCTAAGTATAAAATGAATAAACATAGCATAATAGAAAGCAACTAAAAATTACCAATCAACAAAATTACCAATCAATAATGTTTCATCAATAAGCTCCCCTATCAGTTGATCAAATGGCTTGAAATTGTAAGGGAATAAAGGGATTCTATCATCAATGATTTCACAATACCTTGTTTTTGTAAAGAAGATAATTATGTACTGATGCAAAGTTGTTTTGTGCGTCTGATCATTTTCTACCATAAGAAAATGTCTTATAGCATAAACATGTCCCTCTTGGATTTTACCTCTATACTTAGGTAACTAAAATTTTTGAATGGTTTCATGTATCCTGTAACACCCCCAAAATTCACTACTGAAAAATTTTATTTTATTTAATTTAGGGGATATTACCGCTACACTTAGTACCAGACTAATTTTCTCCTACAGTTCCAGTACCAAGTGCGAAGGCTAAAAGAATGAAATATAATTTGCTCGAATTCAGACATTAAATCAGAGTAGCACAAAAAGTTTTGTTACAAGAATAGAATTCACCATTGGTGGTTACAAGAATACATATTACATTTAAACCAGGAATTAAGAGGCAAGAGGGTAAAACCCTAAAAGTTTCTAGATAATCCTTATGCTCTTTCCCATTGCCTACTTAAATAGTATCTACAATGGACCTGCAAGGGACACTGCCCATTGAATAGGCAGGGGAGCACGAAGGGAACCCTTTAGTTCTATGGTACTGAGTAACCCTTTAAACCACACTAAAAGGCAGACCTGCATGCAACACATAACACAAAAATAATATAGGATGATAACATACAGGCTAATACAGAAGGCAACATTTCATATAATGAGAAAATGCATAATACAAAATCTGTATACTTAGCAAATTCATCACGTACCCAAGAAGGGACAAGCATTGAAGCTAAAATCATGTCATATCAATAGATCATAATGTGAATTCAATACTTTTGGTCTTAAGCCATTAATTAATCATTATTCAATCATCGTCATTGAATTATATCTATATAAGTGCGGGAACCCCACTATTATAGCCGGTGAACTGGAAGCATACAAAGCAGAACACACCTGACCACTATTATTCACCAGTGGACTGGTCTCCAGGGTTCCCTGCACCTAGCCACTATTATTCACCGGTAGACCAGTATGGCCTCGACTCATATAGTGTTCTACTATAAGTGATTAGTATCTTCCCATAGTTTAATAATATCCAACGTTTAGTTTATTGAGTTTGGGATCCCCCACTATTATAGCTAGTGGACCAAAAACATACAGGGCAGAACCCACCTGACCACTATTATTCATCAGTGGACCGGTCTCCAGGACATCTTACGCCTGGCCACTATTATTACCGATGGACTAGTCTGGGCCCGGCTTAATACTCTTTCTTTTTTTTCGATAAGTAGAATATTATTACTAATCGAAAAGGAGATTACAACTTTGCATTATAAGCAATGACATCCAGCAGACCTAGCCACTGACCATACTTTGCAGAAAGGACATGGTTGCTAAATAATCTCGATACATGCATAAGAATACTTCTCAAAAGGACACCTAGCTGTCTAGTTTTGTTCTGAAATAGTCTAAGGTTCCTTTCATGCCAAATAACAGCTATATAAGAAATAAAAAGAGCTCCCAAGATATACTTCTTCTTTTGTGCCTGTCTTGTTCTTGTAAGCAGAGTATTAATCTCTTGATCCCATCCTAGGATAGGATCACTTCTTCCAGCCAATCTTCTAATAGTCTGCCAGATGATAGCAACAGCAGGACAGAAGAGAAAGAGATGATCCCTAGTCTCATCATGTTGTTGGCAGAAAGTGCATTTTGAATCCACATCCATGTCAATCTCCCTTAGTCTTGCTTTTGTTAAGAGACGATTTCTGCATGCAAGCTAAGCAGGGAAATTTACCCTAGGAATAGAAATAGGTCTCCAGATAATGTTAGCCCAAATACATTTGTCCTGTGAAGTTCTAATGGCCTTATATGCTGATTTAATAGTATACTCCTTCTGGTTTGCTTCACAGTTTAAGATGAACTCCTTCACAATTGGTCTGCTATGTAAAATCCTAAGAAAAATCCATGAAGTGTAAGATGATGGGAAAGAATCCCATACAGTGGCTTGTTTAATGTACACTGAATGTACCCATTTAACCCACAATGTATCCTTCTTTGCAGCTATATTCCGAAGTAGCTTACCCAAAGCACAACAATTCCAAAACTGCAAATTTAATAGCCCAAGCCCACCTTCCTGTTTTGGAGAACATAGAGACTCCCAGGCTACCAGGGCAGTTTTCTTCATCTGAACTTTACCAGACCAGAGAAAAGTTCTACAAAGACTAATAAAACAATTAAGCACTTTCCTTGGTAGAAGAATGATTTGGCTAAAATAAAGCTGAATACTGAAGAGCACTGACTTAATGAGCTGCAATCTCCCAGCATAAGAAAGGAATAAGTTACTCCAATGCCTTAACCTTGCAAACATTTTATCTAAAATTGGTGCAGATGAGTAGTTGTTATTCTTGAAAAGGATAAGGGCAACCCCAGGTAAGTGATTGGAAAAGTTCCTGCAGGATACCCAAGAATATGGAGAATACTTTTCTGATACTCTACAGACAATCCTCCAAAAAAGACAGAACATTTGTTAGGATTCACCATGAGCCCTGAAGTTGCAGCAAAATGAGTCAAAACCTCCTTGAGACAGATAACACTCTGTAAATTTCCTTTACAAAACAATAAAAGGTCATCTACAAAGTTCAAATTTATGAGTTGGAGTCTTCTACATCTTGGGTGAGCTTGAAACCTGGGGTCTCTCCATAATTTCTTCAAATACTTGCTGAAATAATCCATGACCATCACAAAGAGATAAGGAGAAAGAGGATCACCTTGCCTTAATCCTCTTTTACCAGAGAAAGGAGTAGCCAACACCCCATTAAAAGAGACAGAATAGGAAATAGGAGTTACACATGCCATAATCAATTTAATAAAATGAGGTGGAAGACCATATAAATTTAGAATTTTTTGCAGAAAATCCCAATTTACCATGTTATAAGCCTTCTTGAGATCTATTTTGATCATGCATCTAGGAGAAATGCCCTTGTGAGAATATTTCCTTACTAATTCATGGGCTAACAAAATATTTTCACCAATTCTTCTTCCTTTAATGAAAGCATTTTAAGAGGGATCAATTATTTGTGGTATAAGGGGCTATAACCTCTGAACCATGACCTTAGCAATAATCTTATACAGCACATTACAACATGCTATAGGTCTAAACTCAGTAACCCTATTTGCATTTGAATGTTTAGGGATGAGTGTGAGAGAAGTAATATTCAATTTTCTGGGGAGAAAACCAGTAGAGAAAAATTTCCTTACAGCCCAAGTCACTTCTCAGCAACAATAGCCCAGGAAGATTTATAGAAACCTGCAGAAAAACCATCAATTCCTAGGGCTTTTGCACCCCCCATGGAAAACACGACATTCTTCACTTTAGCCTCAGATACAAGAGTAGATAGACCAGCAAAAAAATTATGATTAAAGTGCTGGACTCAGGCAAATCAATAACTCCCTCCATAGCAACCTCAATTCCCAACATCTCTTGATAATACAGATTGAAGGCTTCATGAATTTGGTTTGCACCTCTAATATCATTATTATTGGAATCTAACAGCATAACCATTGTCTTCCTTTGCTGCCTCTCTTTTACCTTGGCATAAAAATATTTATGATTTGAATCACCACATGAAGGCCAATGGTTTGTAGCTTTTTGTTTGTAAAAAAGCTCTTCACAGTGAAGTAAATGAAAGAAGTTCTTTTCCTTTTCCTGCAACAACAGTCGATAGTTCTGCTCACCAGGATGATTGAAACAATGAGACTGCAAAACAGCCACTTCCTCTCTGGCTACCTTTACTCTATGAGAAATGGAACCATATTTTTCTCTATTGAATGATTTCAGCTCCTACTTAAGTAAGCTCAGTCTCTTGGAAACTTTTAGCAGCAAATTGCCTCCCAACTTGAGCCTCCATATGTTCTGGACCATAGGTAAGAAGTCCTCAGATTCTGTCCAAAATTGAAAAAATTTAAAAGGCTTTGGACCAGTCAAATAAGAAATATTAAGGTGAATAAGCACTGGACAATGATCAGAAATAAGAGGACTTAAGAACTCAGCCATAGATTATGGATAAGAAGTAAGCCATGGGAGGTTGACAAGAGCTATATCTTACACAACACCTCCTCTTCTCCATGCCTATGACTGGACCAGGTGTAATGAAAACCCTGACTTTGTAAATCACATAATTGTAACTCATGACAACAATCTCTAAAATCTTGCACATCAGAGGCATTTAGAGTCCTTCCCTGAAACTTTTCAGACTCCTATAAAACCACATTGAAATCTCCCATGAGCAGCCATGGATCCTGCCCAGGTGAATTATCCTTCAACCACTGCCATAAAGTTTGTCTTCCCTTACCAGAATTAAAAGTATACACAAAAGCCAACTGGAATTTGAGTGCACATTTGTGACATGACATAAAATAGCCTGATCATGCACTCTATAAGGTCCCATCAACCAAACTGTAGGATTCTATAAAACCCATATTCTGCCATTAGGATGCTGAGAATAGTTATTAATAAAATGCCACCCATTATGGACTTTATTAAGGATAGCAACTGAATTTGATTCTTTTACCCTAGTCTCTAATAAACCAAACAACTCCACTTTGTGTCTAGTACAAAATCTTCTGACTTCCTTATGCTTGGAAGTCTTATTAAGTCCTCTTATATTCCAAGCACTAATCATGACCATCAGGTTCAATGCTGGAAAACATTCCCCTATGATCTAAACCACCTCTGTTATGGGTTTTTCCTAAATCAACACCCCTACATTCATGAGAGTCAGCCATATTAGCTCTGAGTCTAGTAATTCTAGGTTCAGAATTTTGGACCTGTCTCTGCATTAGCTTTTTCATCCTTGTTTCACTTACTAACATTATTCCTTTTCCATCAGCAGTATAGGTAGCAAGGCCTACAGAAGTTATGATTGGTTCTATCAACTCAAAATGTGGCTTTTCCATAGAACCTTCATCATTGGTTTGACATGGAACTACTCCAACACCCTTGTCAATACCAGTGGCATGTGCATTGGGAATTCGCCCAGGGACATTGAGCACATTGGCCTGTGATTGATCATGGACATGATCAGTATCAGTAGGCCCTTTTCCTTTTTGATTATCCCTAACTATTCTCCATTCTCCTTCTGTTGCAGGTCCTATATTGTTCTCATGCTGCACTTTCTTACACCTCCTTTGGTCATGACCAAAACAGTCACAAATAGGACAGTAAAAAGGCTTCCAATCATACTCAACTCTTTGTTCAACCTCTATCCCCTCTAGATCAAGAATCATGAAAGACTCCAGCAGTGGTTTTTTCACATCCACCTCTACTAATACCCTTGGATAGGAGGCCTTGTCTCGAGAAGCTGTTATAGAATCAGTGCAAACAGGATTCCCTACAGCACTGGCTAGTTTGCTAAGTGATTTCATGGACCAAAACTCCAATGGTAGGTTAGGGAATTTAATCCAAAGAGGCAACACCTACAATTCATCTAGGTTAAATTGCAATCGTCTATGCCATCTTTTTAGGACAAATGGTCTATTGAAGAACATCCAATGCTGGCTAAGCACCCAAGCAACCTCCTCCTAAGATTGAAATTTAAACAGAAAAAAAAAACCAGAAGAGTGCAAGATAACTTGGGGAGACTGAACTATTTTCCATTGTCTCATGACAAAATTCTACATCTGGGTGAAGGATGGTGTCTTCCCATACACAAAACCTATCAAAGTGTTGGCCCAAAGTGCTACTTCAGAATCAACTTCATCCCTATCCAGTTTTACAATCACCCGACCCTTTTCATATATGGGATTTTGAAAATCCAGAGGTTGTCCATGGCTAGGGATCCTGTTACCAAGTACCACATCTCTCCATGATGATATTGGGGGCGATGTTGGTTGGAGTTTGTTCCAGACTGACCCTCTAATATTGGAAGTTGGCCGGTCGCCTGCAATAGCAATCTCATCTGCCAGGGTTTCTACTGTTGCATTCGACACACTTGCATGGGAAGGCCCTGAGGCAGATGGAACAATATTGTGGTCTTCCATCGTATTTTTCTGAAAATCAATAGGTGAAATTACATCGATCAGTTCATTCTCCTCCAGTAGCATTTGATCACCACCTCCTGCAACTAGGATTTCTGGAGATTCTGAAATTTCAGTTCTAACCAATACAGATTTGGTTCCATCCACACTCATGTCACAATCCAGATCCTTAGTAGCCAAAGATCTTTAACTTCTAGATCCAGGGGATGATCTCTTCTTCTTGGCCATGGTTGAGTCTCTCTCAACCCTAGGAGAGAGGAGAGAGCAAATCGGCAGCCTCTAGTTGCGGCTCAATACTCTTTCACTTTACATAATTAGTACTTTATTCGTGTCTTATTCAAAGATCCATTTATTGGATTTAAGAGAAGGGAAAAGCTCACAAATCCAGAGACACAAGATATACTGGCTATAGAACCAAGCATTCCATATCAAGAATCATGGCATACACAAAACCCTAACACGCACTTCAAACATATCTAACACACATTTCCATGCACACTTACTTACCAGGCATCCCTTACATAATTAAGACATAACACTATCTCACCCTCTTTAGTTATCCATACAACCTTAGGTTATACCATGTCCTTATAATACTCTCTTATGACACCCACTGACTAATCAATTATTATTATCTTATTATTCAATATTACTTATGTCTTATCAAGGATACTCATTTAACCCCTCGATACGTTATATGCATGTTGCCACTTTACCCCCATCATCCTTACAAATTTATTGAAATATCCCTTGCTTGTAAAATTACTAAGTCATCCCCCTTTTTCGCCAATTTATCATATTATCCCTTGTATTGGTTAAACTACCAAATTATCCTCCATACTTATTAAATTACCAACTTTACCCCTCATACTTATTAAGTTACCAATTTACCCTTCTAGTTGGTTAAATTACCGTATTACCCTTTATACTTATCTAAATTACCAAATTACCCTTAGGCTTATTAAGTTACCAAGCCACCCTTCATACTTGTTACACTTGTCAGATTTTCCATTTGGTTAGTTAGATTACAAAATTTTCCTGCTTCATTATTATAATTACCAAATTGCCCCTTTTAGTTGGTTAAATTACCAATTTTCCCTTCTTTGTTATTAAAGTTACCAAATTGCCCTTTTAATTTGTTAAATTACTTATCTAAATCTTGGAAAAATTTTAATCCTTCCTTTTGTGTTAGGCTGATTAGTTCACCGTAAGTGAAACGATTACAAGGGATTTGGTTTCCATGAGCTTCTTTGATTTTATTTCTGACTCTTTCACCAAGGAGTGGTGAAAGACCAGCAAGGAATTTTTCCTTTAAAAATGGTTGATTTGAGTCATCCCTAAGCATTACTCTAATTAGAAAGGTCTTTTTGTACCATTGAAAATTACTGAGATGTTTGCATCAAAGGTTTGAGAGTAATTATGCATTTTTATCTTTTAAATGAGAAGGATCTCCAACAAAGTAGAGTGATATTGATAGTATAAGAGATACAACAGCATCAGAACAGGGTTCATTATTTTCAAAGATGATATTATCATCTTCATCCATCATGATGGAATCAAGAATGGATTTTTTTCCTTCTGGGTTAGATGGTAATCCCACCAACCTTTTAGTTATCCAGAGAACCCTACGATTGGGAGTTCTGCTATGGCTCTATCAGAAATATTATTTTGGGTTTTATAGGCGTTTGCTGCCATGGCCATTTGTTAGAGAAGATTTAGAATATTGAATTTTAACATTCCATCTATATTCCATTCATACAAAGATGAGGCTTTGTAATTTGGTTGAACTAATTTGTTTGGTCTGATTTCAAGGTTTAAGTCAGGGGCAATTTTTCTAGGAATCATAGCCTTAGAGGAAGATGGCATATTTCTTTCATGAAGACAAGAGAGGATTGGTTCCTTATTCTCATCATTATTGGTTTGTTGAGTTTGACCAATAGTGTTTATTTGTGAATTTAGATCAGGGGTTTCAGGAATTTGAATTTTATTTATGGAGGTTGTTGGTGTTATTTGACGAAGTTGGGCTTTTATGGATTAGAGAAATTATGTTTTCCCGGCCTGGATATTTTGTTGACTAGGTTTTGATACTTCAAAAGGTTTGAATATTAGCAGTTTTTTTGTTCCATGTTTTGAGGTGCAGAAGTTATTTGTATTGTTGGAAGAATAGTTTTTTGTATTTGATTATCTAATTTTGTTAATTGTGATCCAATTGTATTTAAATGGATATTTGTGTGATTATTCTAAAGAAGAATTTTTTTTAACATTTTCACTTTCTTCTTCTTTTGGCATTCTTAAGGGTTTTAATTCTAATATGTTTTCAGTAGAAGACATTTTTATGTTTTGAAGAGGAGGGTGATCAGATTCAATTATTCCTCTATCTGTTTTCCAAGTTTTAGTCTTATTTTTGATTATTATTGGGTTTACATTTTTAAAAGGGTAATCAATTTTATTTTGTTTTGCATATAATTCAAACTAATCAAAGAATAGAATTTGGACTTTCTCATTTTGAAGAAAGTTATAAAAAAATTTTTGGATTTCTTTTCGTTGGTTTAGGAAATGTTTTAAAAACTATGCTCTTTTCTTTATATTACGTTCAGAGTAAAAAATCCTCTTGATAGAATTGTTTATTAATTTGAAATTCTTTTCAATGACATTTACCATGTTTTCTATTATTTCTAAATATGTTGGAGAGTTTGGGGAAGCATTTATATCTTGAGGTATTTTAGGAATTTCAAGAGTTGTAGGGGGAGACTCTTCCTTTTTAGGAATTTTCACTTGTTTTTGCTGACTCTATATGTTATAGACTAAGTGAGGAATTCTGGATTCATATTTTTCAGTTTGGAAAGATGCGTTCGGTAAATCAGAAAAGGAATACCTCTTTTGACTACTATCAAGATTTATAACGGGGGAAGATTTGACACTCTTCCTAGGTCAATGGTTGATGATGATGAAGCATCATCAAAGAATCTTTGGCTTTGAGTTCTTTGGAAACTCATTTTTACAGTTCTATCCTCGAACTGAGTTATTTGAATTATTTTGGTATTTAGTTTGGCAGGAGACTATGGTTTGTCTTCCTGAGGAGGGGATGCATTTTCTAAAAGCCAATCATTTGGGAGAGTTACATCTCTCCATCTGATTGTTCTTGGAACAACCATATTTGCTTTTGAAGAATTAGTTTGAAGCATTAAGGTTTCTCATTTTATGCTCTGGATTTTCGCGTTGGTTTTAAATGTAGTTTTCATTACTTTGTAATGGATACGGTATATCATGGCTACTGGTATGGAACCTTCAAGAATTTCATATCCATTATTTTTAACTTACAAGGTTAAGGAATGAAGAAGGTTAGGATTTGCTAATGCAAGAGAGAAATTTGGATAACAATTAAGAAAGATTACACCATTGTATAGACTTGGCTCAATGGTTCTAAAAATTGATTCATTAAAAAATTTTAAGTCTACCATCTCCTAGGATAGCAAGAATGGAAGTGTTTAAGCCTTCACAAGTAAGGGGTTTGAATCTTACTTGGACTAATCCTAAGTGGATATATTTGAATCCATCTTTGATCTGTTTTTTAACAGATTATTTTGAAAGGAGTTTAATTGTTTCAAATGGTTTTGCAATTTGTATATCACATTCTTTAATTTTGATGACATAGTTTGTTAAAAATTTTGGCCATTTAGAAGTTTTGTAAATTAATTCCTTTTGAATTTTGGGAAGTTTTCATTTATCAATTGATCTTTGGAAATCTTCAAGTTCATATTCTTCAGTATTTATTATGTTTTCTCTAGATGCTACGATTTCCTTACTGTGAGAACTAGAGGAAGAGGAAGATCTAGAAAATAAATTCATGCTTACTCTACACAGTCTATATGCAATTCCTACGGAAGTCTAATGCATGGATTTACAGCCAACCCTAAGCTTACGACCAACACAAACCAACACAAATAAACTCTAAAGGACTTGGAATTACAGACAGAAAATATAGATTAAGCAATGAAAGAACTATCTTCATTGACTTTTCCTCTTGGCTCTGATACCATGAACGCCGCGGGACCTGAGGGAACAAGATAAATACTAGAGAATAATAAAACAAAGGTTAGGAAGGATAAATTGATAATAGGAACAAAATAAATTTGAAAGGAAATAATTTTCAAGTTTTGAAGATTTATAGATTTTTAATGGAGAGTTTACAAGTTTAAGAAGTGGTCGGTTTACAATCAGTGTTTTTTAACCTCTGGTTTTTCGATATGTGTGTGTGTGTGTGTGTGTGTGTGTACGTATTCATATACATACAGACATACATATATATGTAGAGGAATGAATCCAAAATGATCTTGAACGATCATGGTACTACTATGATTCATTAAATAAATCCTAACAACTTCATGAAATGTAAGTTCAACACAAAAATGCTTCGATGTCATGCACGTGGACCACTATGGTCTACGGCTAACAGCACTTGCCTTAGAGAACTACAAATTTGGTTCTATAAACATTTTTTTTTATAGAAACACTACCACGGAAAGGGGTTTTAATAACGGTTATTTTATAGTTTTGATAACGGTTTTCAACCGTTATTGAATCGCCCGTTATTAAATCTTTAATAACGGTTCATAACCGTCATGAAAAATACACAAAAACCCGCGAATATGTGCGTAAACTTCAGATTTAATAACGGTTTTTACTTAAAAACCATTATTAAAACCGAAGGTTTAATAACGGTTCTTAAACAAAACCGTTATTAAAACCTAAGTTTTAATAACGGTTCTATGAGAAACCGTTATTAAAGCTTAGGTTTTAATAACGGTTTTCATAGAACCGTTATTAAAAGTATATTTTTTTTAGCATTTTTCTGTTTTGTTCCTGCCCACATACACAGTTGTATGTTAAAACAATTACCAAATCTACAATGTAAAACAACATCAATTCATACCAAATCTGCAATCACACCATAATTTCAATCAATCTATAATTGGTATGCATGTCTTAATACACCAACTATACTTAGGAATAAAAATTAGTGGGCATACCACAACTTGGTAGCTCTACACCCCAAAGTAAAGAGTTCACAGATCTAGGCTGGAAGACCGAAAGATGTAGACGAAATACAAACCTAAAAATGCATGTAGAATATATAGATCGCTATCTAATACCGAATGTATGAGTGCACGTGCTTGGCCCATTGGTCTCTAACTTCATCAATTTCATCAACATTATATTGCTAGCCTCGTGCATAGTCATCGGTGAAAAACTACAGCACCCATGTTTCAATTAATATACAGTTAGCCATTAGGTCAACAATATATATGTCATGATTCATTAATAGAAAAATATGGAAAAGCAAACATACATGGCTTGGATCTATGTTGACCAATCTATTCTGGACTATAAGATCCATTGCTCGTCTTCTTCACTTGAACCCTTAAAAACTTCAATTTCATCATCATCATCTAAATTAAAGGTTCAATTTGTAAAAAAGGCCCTAAAAATATACCCTCAAGGTTGTATCACTTGTATGTAAGAAAAAAACCTCAATTTAGAGGCCAAAATGGCGTTTTTTGGGCTCCGAGATTGCCCAAACCGGCTCTGCTGCTTTGCCACGACGTAGATCTAAAAAAAATACCCAAAATAGCCTCCTAGATCACCTAAATCCGAGGTCCCATGAAAAAGTTATGACCCTCCAAAGTTTACAGTAATAATGTCTTCTCTTTTGTTTATTACTTACTAATATGTTGAATGGTGTTAATGTTAGTGATTTTATTTCTCTAAATATATTGTATTTCTGATCCATAGTACCCAAATTTATTTCCCAACAGCCATTATTCAACAATAATGTTGAATCTATATTCTCCATACAAACAAATACAACAATAATATGTAAAGGTCTCGGCCAACACATGCATTTGTTAATATATAACAATAACGCAACAAATTCAACAACAAATAGAAAAATTTTCAGCCAACACATTCAACAACACATTTTCAAACGACAAACCACAATCTTTCAATAAGAAACAAACGAGAGGAAGAACAAACACATACATAAAGTGAGCTAGCTACAAACACGACGGTGAGAATGTTGAGAGAGGGCAAGGGCTTCAAACATGACGGAGAGTTGGCGGTGCGAGGGTTTCCTTTACTTGAAAGGAGCCGGTGTGGTGGTGCGAGTTGGTGGTGCACGGTGTGGTGGTGCGAGGGTTTGCAAGGAGAAGGAGAGCAAGAGAACGAAGGTGCAGATAGTCTGAAAACTTTGGCACGAAACAGAACTGAGCGAAATTTTGGGGTTTTAAAACAAAAGGAGAAGTTTGATTTAATAACGGTTCCTGAGAGAACCATTATTAAAAAGAGGATTTAATAACGGTTCCTAAGAGAACCGTTATTAAAACATCTTTTAATAACAGTTCTTCTAGGAACCGTCATTAAAAGCTTCTAACTTTTGACAACGGTTCTAATATGAACCGTTATTAAATCCTCTTTTAATAACGATTTACATAAAACCGTTAATAAAACATCCGTCCAAATTTTAACGTTGCCTTTTTAATAACGGTTTTTAACTAGAACCGTTATCAAAACTCTCCTACCCATTAATTTTCACGCGTTTGACAACAGTTTTCAAACTACCGTTATTATTTCCCGTTTTTGTAGTAGTGAAAAAACTGTTACGAAACAAATTAAAAAAACAATCCTATTTTATATTTACAGCAATGGTTCTATAAACTTTCAATTTATACCTCATATATTTAATATTTTATATACAATAAATACTTATTTAATATTTTTCATTAATAAACACCTTTGTAATTTTGTTCATAATTATATCACATGTACCATGGCTACTTTTTCTACAATTAACACAGAAATTTATATTACACGATTAATCTCCTTCCCATCTCCTTTTGTCACGTGAACCCACTGCCTCCCTTGGTCACCCATCCATCCCCTACTTTCCTCTTGTCTTTGTAGTCCAGTTTTTTTCCAGAATAAGTTCTAATGATAGAACCAAGGACCGACAGTTCTTAAAATTTTAGGAACATGAAAACCCAATATTTGTGGGTTAGGGGTTCTTGTGGTTCCTTAATCTTTTAGTAACCTCCAATGCAAATGGTCCACGTGGGTTCCAAGAACCAAATGCCCAATCAATCTTTCCAATGAATAGTGCCAAACATTGTCTCATCACAAACATCACATGATAAATTGTAGCAAATAATATTGGTGGGCCTAAAATACAGAAACTATAAACATTATATTGAAGATACATATATTAGTACATTTAAAACAGCAACAGCCATACATAAACTGCATGAATGTCTGAGGGTCTTTATATATGGTAATTTCTTCACGAGAGTTTAGACAAATAAATTCCTAAGACCATCAAATAATTCATAAAACAAGATATAGAATGCTACCACAAATAATAACAGCAGGACCAATTAGGAGTAGTTGATAGCTTTTGTCAAACAACATGCAATAATCAGAATGAATTATATTCTCAAAATGAACAAGTAATGAATTCAAAAGAACCAACAGATCCCAGCAGGCAATTAGGGTTCACAATCAATATTATAATTAGAACTTATAACCCATTTTGAACACATCCTTCTAGGCTATGAGAATATGATAGCACAAGAAACTGGGTTTAGTTTTTTAGATGACAAGAGTGCAGTGCAAGCACATAAGCCAAACTTCTAAAGTAAACATAAAAATCAGGTAAGAAAAGGTGTTCCAAGATTTCCATTGTGTTACTTCTCTATTGCACTTTATTTGCTTTTAAGATAGGGAATCCACAGCTTTCCAACTGTTGCTGTATTTTCTACCCTTCTGTAGAATTGCTTGGTTGTTGGGGTCAGTTGGTATATTCTAGCTTAGAGTTTGCGACCTCACTACCTCATGAGAAAACTACGAGAATGACCTTCCAAACTATAGCAGTGGGATAAGGAGATAATGGGAAATATAAGTATAAAAGAAAAAATAAATAAATGAAGTGAGGGATAAAATCCACACTCTAAATAGTATATAGCTAAATGAGACCCTACAAATGGGTGAAAGGAAAAAATCCACACTCAAACAATGTTAAACCTAGTTTTATGTACGTTAATCTACCTTTCTCGATAAGAGAATTGTCAGGCTCTAACCTAATCGCAAGCAGACCTCACATCCAATATCTGATAAGAAGAACTATGGAAGATGAAAAAACCAACATTGACCTACAGAGCTATAAATCTGCAAGCAGCATAAAACCCACCGCCAAATTAATCTCAGGCCATACACATAATACCCTAATATAACAATATTTAACTGTGGTCTTGCATCCAAAAATCTAAAATTACAAACATCACCACATAATACCCTAATAAAACAATGTAGATACCAATCGAACCCAAAAATCTAAAATCAGGGATGACTTTAAGCAAGATGAACAAAATTACCAACCAAAGAGAGATTGTATATATACCTTGAAACAAATTTTGCAAAAGAAAACTAAGAAAATTATTATATCTCCTTTGGCTATTGCAAAATCAATTGAGAAGGGAGAAGGCTCAAAAGTCTCAACCTATTAAGAAATTGGGAGTGGTGGAAGCAAAAAATTGTCAATGAGTGCTGATAGAATGAGTGCAAAGTGTGGTGAGTATGTGGATGGATTATGTAGTGAAGAGAGGCAAATTCGAGCAAAAGGGAGGGAGTCGAGTGAGAGGATGACATAGTAGAGCAACTCGACCTCGTTTGGTATGTTGGTTCTGGTTAATACCTCATATAAATGACTTTTTCATTAACCTTTACTAACGTACCATGATTTTTTATCAAAATAAATTTTAGAAATAAGATACTTATCTTAAGTAGGTTGGATTTACTTTTTAATTTTAACTTATAAAAAGTAGTTTTAGGTAATTAATTTCAAAAACAACTTTTTAAAAGTAAAACCAAACAATATTAATTAATCTAAAATAACTTGTTTATAATTACTTATATAAAAAATTACTTTTCCTAAGTAAAACCAAACAGGCTCTAAAACTCTTTACACATAGACACACTTTTCCTTCCTCTAAATGCTTTACAATCCCAAATCTCATTTCCTCAATTTTTTCATTGTATAAGTAATACCACATAAGCATTGCTCAACACTATTTTTATTGGCATTTTTTCCAATTTTTGTCCAATTTAAATATGTAGAATCAAATTGTATTTTTTTATATCTGTATATATATTTTATAAATTTTAACCTAATTGATGAAATGATCATAAATAACTTTAATTTTATTTTCAATTAAGAGCAATGAATTGAAATGTAGGTACTATGTTGCTCTAATTTTAGTTGACCGTCTGAAAAATTAAAATTACACTAACATCACATATAAACAAATATCAACATCTAATTTGGCTTAACACAAGCCAAATAAAATAAACCAATTCATGAACAAGAGGTTTGGGTTTCCAAAAAAATACGGTGGAGCTTTGTTGTTGGTTGTGTAACCATCATTCGCTCTTCAGAGTTCTATCATTGATGGTGGCTTGGCAATCATGCCAGATCATTGCATTAGTTATGCTCTACTGGTGATGCATCGTTGTTGTGCTCATCCATGGCCTTCCATGCACTTGTTGCTGATACGTGATTGTTGGTGGAGGTCAACAACAACGGAAGGAGATGGAGGTGGAGATGGCGTAAAGGAGGTGGAAGAGGAGGTAGGTTGGGGTGCACTCCCCTGCTTGATGGGCCTACCAAGTTTTAGGGAAAAAAATGAAGAAGGAGGAGAAAAATAAGGGAACTAATTGATTAGTGTTTAGGTTTTTTTTTTGTAAGAAACACATATAGCTATTAAATTATATAAAAGAGATGATATCAAAAATATAATTTGAACTAGAATAAATATATTTAAAATAATTTAGGAAAGATACACAAATAATTTTTTGGAGAAAAACAAAATGTATATATGAATAAAATGCTTTAATACATGGGCACGGATATATGGGAAGCAAATGTCAAACCTTTGGTTTCTTAGGTACTTAAGAAATTTTTGGAACTCAGGAACACTTTCCATATGGTACTTCAAACAATACATCTTCAAGAAATTGTGCAATAAGATAGGTTCTCCATTTGAGCTACGTATCATATGATAAGACACGAGCTCCCAAGGTTCCTTGGCGTGTAATGGTTTAATCTACTTGCACTAGGCAAAGCCATACTTTTATTCTCTGGTTGGCTATACATGATCGTATACAAACAAAGGATAAAATGAAATCTTATGGAATGCACATAGATGATACTTATGTTCTCTATCATATTAAAAAAGAAAATATACCTCACCTATTTTTTGACTGACCATACTCATGAGCTATTTGGCTCCCTCTCTTCAAGAAGCTGGGATGCAACCAACAAATCACAACATGGCATGAAGCTATTAGTTGGGAAATAAAAGGAAGAAGAGGGCCTAAAGTCAGAAAATAGTTTATTCGAGCCCTTCTAGATGCAACCATGTACCATATTTGGAAGGAAAGGAATAATAGAATTTTTACAAATAAAGTCCGAGAGGCTACTCGGATTCAGAAGATTATTTTAGCTAATTTAGTTGGAAGATTTACATAATTTTATTACTGTAAATCATATAATATGTTGATGGACCTTATGAATACCCAAGCCAAAGGCTATTTTATTATTGTATTTTATGGTTTTGTCTCATTTGAAGTACTCCTCATACTCTTACTGGAAATAAAAAAAAAACTACATTACTTACCCAAAAAAAAGGCTGTAATACAAAGTAAATCTCACCACTTACTAAAATAAAATATAATGTCAAAATAATACTTAAAATGCATCGAATAATCATTTTTATAAAAGTTTGAGTGATTATAAATAATATAAAATATTTCCAAAAACAATTCATCTGTAAAACAAAATAAAAAAAAGGAAAAAATATAAATAAATTACAAAAATCTTTAATTTAAAAGTTTCTAAAAGTTTCATCAGCCTCATAAAATAAAACAAATTCAAATACAGAAATATTTTATATAGGATAAAAAATTCAAATAACTTTACTACTTCAAAGAGATTTTATAATTTAAAATAATTCATGTTTGTTAAACTCCAAAACAAATGCATAATCACAAAACGAAGTCATAGTCATAAAAAAATTTAAAATATTAAATCAAAATATGCAGCGAAACCAGAAATTGAATCACCTAAACTTAATAAAATCATAATTATGAACAAAATTATCTATAATAGTTTGTAACTATAAATGATTAATTAAATTTTATTATGAATTTGAAAGTACCAAAAAATTGTAAAATGAATCAAAAACTTTAATAAATATTTGCAAAAACCATAGTTTAAATAAAATGAATCAATTCTAAATAAAATAAAAAATGAATTTTGTAAATCAAAGCCAATATTTTATGAACGTTAGATTTTTGAAAAACAGGTTATTACAAATATGGAGCATAGATCTTTGTAATTTCTATTATGTGTTAAGTACATTAAGTATCATTGATCAATAAATCATATCTACTTCATATAGTTATCATTAATATAGAATTTCTATATACGCAATTTATGACAAGGTGCTAGATATTTGTATAAAAGTAGTGGATATTACTATAATTATTGCAAAAATTAAAAATCTATTCTCATTATTAAAAAAATAGCAAATTAGTCTCACTTCAAATTCACTTCATATAAATGATAATTTTTTTTTACTATGCTTTTAATTATTTCTTACTATTATAGGAGTCTTTAAAGATCAACGTGTCACATACAGTTGAGGGCGACTCAAACATACATGGTAGTAAGTTATCAAAATCTTAGTTTTAATTGCCAAACCAAGATCTTAACAATGAATTTCATGTTTCATTAATTATTGATCAACACTTATGGCTTGCTTTATAAAATATTCTCTATCAACCAAACAGCAGTTCTTTAAAATTTATACTGATCTTAGTAGATTTATTTTTTAAATAAAGTAAAACATATGGTTAAGCATGACAGTCAATAAAAAAATTGTTGAATATTGTTTGGCTTCATATTGTTGTGCTAACATATATCCTATTTTACATGGCCTTATATATACCAGCAAGTGATCGACTATCTTATACAGGTCAGGGCTTTGTATATGACAAACAAGGCTTGAATTTAGGATCACTAAAAAATGTTGAAACCCCTTTTTACAAACTATAAATAAATAAATAAATATAAATGTTGAGCAAAGAAATGTGTTGGCCAAGATAGTTATGTGTGGTCATAAATGATCATTTGTTTAGAGTACGCTTAGTTGGGATATTCAAATCCCTTTCGTGGCCGAGTAGTTCATTTGGTTGCGACTTCTATAAGTTTCTACTGGAAGGAGAGCTCAAATTGAGCTAACGCCACTAGCTAGGTGTCTTCTCTATTTAATTTTTTTCTTCTTGTTTTGAACATTAGATCAAATATTATATATAAAGGTCTCAAATTTTGTCTAAGTAGGTTCTAATATGTAAAACAAGCCCTGATCTTGTATTGTCTCAAAAATATATCATTAAACACTTTCATACTTTTTACAAGAAAAATTGCTTAAATTCTAAATATCCTTTGAGTTTTCACAAATTCAGCAAGCAAACAATGAGTGTTTCCAACCTTCCTATACACTTCTACAACTGGGGCTAATTAAAATGTTTCGAAGTGTGACCATCTCTTTTACAAAGGAGGAGGGGAGGAATGCCAAAATTACAAACCACTTTCTATTTAAAAATTTTCCATCGGGCTAATTAAAAGAGGGCAAGGTGCAAATAAAAATGGTTGGATGCAATAAATAGTTGAGAATGCTTATGAAGTTTACGTTATTTGACCCTACAAATTTTAGCTCAACTAGTTTTGTATTCCTTGTTGGTCATGCTAATCTACATGTTCGATCATGATTACTTCTTGGGAACTTATTACTAATTAAGATAGACGATTTTAGTCATTAGGATAATGAAGAAGAGTACGCACATACCAATATTTATGTCCTATGCGCGATACATTACTAATTAACATTCCACAATGCTTGTATGCATGTCATGTCAGTAAACTTTAAGATTCTTAAATCTTGGCTTTTATTTTCCCCCATTATGATCACCAACAAAAGGAGTTGTTGTAGTAGTAATAATATTCTTGATCCTTTTTGATCAAGGCCATGGTTTTGTTATTCCTCATGACGTCCATTGCCATAGTCGCCCCCAATTTCTTCTTAGTAATTAGGCCCTGTCGTTGTTGGCCACAAGTGACAAAAATAATAAGATTATCAAGTATGGTTTTGGGGTAGCCATGATCTTGATAAGAATGATAAGAAGGTCTAAAAACTTGATGATCATAAGCCCCTCAGTCCCAAACCCCTCTTTTTAGCAACATAAGGTCTTAAGCAGATTTTATGTCGTCAAGTAGATGATCATGATTAGCTATAAATGATGTTGCTTCTGAATTTTTTGAGAAATTGTGATGGTGATGTAATGAGGTGGAACTGAGAACAAGTATTGAGCCGGCAGAATTAAGAAATATAAGAGAAATAATATAACTATCTATTAATTGTAGCAGTTAAATAAATAGAATTAGTTAAATAACTTAGCAATAGAATTGTTAGATTGTTGTTAGAATGCGGGGATATGTATAAAAACTTAGATTTTAATTGGAGAAGGAGTTTTTGGCGATGAATAATACACACCCAGTTCTTTCTATCTATCTATTACAAAATTTTCTCTACTTTCATACAATTTATCGAGTTCTAATTCTTCTCTCTTAGAATTCCTTATATGTATGTTTATTACTCCCTTATCCATTAGATAACTGAGTATAACAAATTGGTATCAGAGTCATCAATAATGGTGAATGCCAAGGTGGAATTGCAAGAAGCCATTGACTAAATAGATGAGACACTAAATAAATTCATGTCTAAAACAACAAACAAACACAAATCATTGATATCCCAATACAATCGATTGGAGGAATTGATTTTAGCAATGCAAAGACTACCTACTTCTGCTCAGAATTATGGTGCCCTAATACCATAGATTCAACAACCAGATATTCCACAAAATTCCTCAATACAAGGCAAGGATAAAGGAGGTTATCATCACACTAGACTTTTCAAGTTCAAGTTTTGTCGCTCCTTTAGAGAAAATTTTGAAGGATAGGTGTACTGCTATGATCAATTCTTTGATATTGATCAAACACCAATGGATGATAAGGTTAAGATATCTACCATACATCTTGAAGGGAAGGCATTAAATGGCATCAAGCATTCATGAAAGAAAGAATCACCAAGGATATGCCAAGATGAAAGGAGTATATAGTAGAGATGAGTGTCATATTTAGTCCTTCTCTATTCTACGACCTAATGTCTTAACTCAAACAACTAAAACAAACAAGTACTATCTATGAATATAATGAGGCTTTTGATGCATTACTCACAGGAATATTTCATTAAGTTGCTATTTGAGTGGATTAAAATCGGTTATTCAAACTCTAGTACATATGTTCAAACTAGTTTCCATTTCTAAGGCTCAAAGATTAGCCAAGTTGCTAGAAAATTATCATCACTCATTAAAAGTCAACCAATACAAGCCTACATAATTTCCATGTTCAATATGTATGAGACAAATGTTAAACAGGTGCAGTTTTCAAAAACCCTAAATGCCACACAATTACAATGGAAAGCTACATTTTAGTCTCGAAGCAATTAAACTATGAGGCAAAACAAGTTGTTATCTAAGGCAGAATTGGAAGAAAAACAAGTAAAAGGGTTTTGTTTCTAGTGTAATGACAAATACATACAAGGACATAGATGTGGGAATAAGAAGAAGATTTTTGTGATTAAGATAAATTCCATTGAGGATGTGGAAATTATATAAGATGTCGAGGACATTCAATTGGAATAAGTTTAGGAAGAAACGTCAACTATTTTAATTCATGTATTGGTTGGATCTTCTCTTTATTGGACCATGTGTGTAACTGGGTATTCATATAATAAACCCATGCACATTATCATTGATATGGTGAGTACTCATAACTTCATAGATGAGTCCCCTGCAAAAAAAAAAAAACTCGTGTGTTTAATTTAACCAATTAATTCTCAGTCTGTAATGGTAGTAGATGGAAGCACCATGGCTAGAAAAGAAATTTGTAAAGATTTATTCTGAAAAATTCATAATACTTGGTCCATGGCTCACATGGTGGTCATTACTTTAAGGTCCTATGATGTGGTACTAGGAATAGAATGGTTATCAACACTTGGACATATTTTATGGGACTTTCAGCAACTCAAAATGGAGTTCACATTCAAAGGAGTGTGACATGTTCTTAGAGGTGCAAAAAAACCACCAAACTTTAAGCAGATAAAGGAGCAACAATTCAGTAAGCTATTGATCAAGAATCCTCAAGTAGCTATGATGTAGTTAATGTCCTTGGAGATGTATCAACCTAATTTTCTTGCTATTTCTAATGATGATCAAATTCCACTACTAATTGAGGTAATTAAGTCTTCCGTAGATGCCCTACTATTAGATTTCTCGGTCATATTTGAAGAACCAAAATTATTTCCCCCATCTAGACCTTAGTTTGATCACAAGAATCCTCTTAAAGATGAATCTAAACCAGTTGTCTTAAGACCATATAGATATTATGCTCCCCAAAAGGATGTTATAGAGAAAATGATTAAAGAGTCGCTCAATAATGGAATGATGCCACCAAGTCATAGTACATTTCCTTCACCAATAGTCTTGGCAAGAAAAAAGGATAATACCTGGAGGATGTGTTTTGATTACAGAAAACTTAACAAAAATATTATCAAGGATAAATTTCCTATACCGTTTATTGAGGAGTTGCTTGATGAACTACAAGGTTCTAGATTTTATTCGAAGACTAGCCTTAGATTAGGATATCATCAAATTAGAATGTAGTCTAATGATATCCATAAGACTGCTTTAAGAACTCATGAAGGATTATATGAATTTCTGGTGATGCTCTTTGGTCTTAAAAATGCTCCCTCCACATTTCAATATCTTATAAATGCCACTTTTAAACCTTTCCTTTAAAAGTTTATCTTAGTCTTTTTTTTTATAATATCTTAGCATATAACCCGTCTTAGGACTTGCAATTGTGCCAATTAAAGCAAGTGTTACAGACTCTTCAACATAATAATCTGTTTGCAAAGAGAAGTAAATGTAAATTTGGTTGCACAAGAGTTAAGTATTTGGTCCATTATATCTCAGCTATAGGGGTGACTACCGATCTTAAAAAAATAGAAGCAGTCCTTAATTGGCCACAGCCACAACACATAAAATAGTTGAGGGGATTCCTTGACTTAGATGATTATTACAGGAGGCTCATTAATAAAATTTCCTCAACTAGTTTTCCTTAGACAAATTTGTTAAAGAAAGAAGGATTTCAATGGAACCCTACGACATGCAAAGATTTTAATGCACTTAAACAAGCTCTGTGTAGTGCACCAGTTTTGGATTTACCTGATTTCTCTTAGGAATTTATGTTAGTAATAGATGTGAGTGGGTATGGTATAAGGGTTGTCCTTATTAAAAATTTCCACCCTATTGCTTATATAAGTAAAAAGTTATCTCCTCATAATCAAGATCTCTCTATTTATGAAAATGAGTTATTAGCTATCGTCCATACAGTTATAAAGTGGCAACATTATTTGAAAGGAAGATATTTTGTTATCCATAATGACCACAAAAGCCTAAAATACCTGTTAGAACAGAAGATACACACCCCTAGCCAACAAACATGGTTGGCTAAACTATTAGGCTATGACTACTCCATTCTATACAAACAAGAGGCGGAGAATAAAGCAGCTGATGCCCTCTATAGAATCTCTGGCACTGAAATTTATTTGAAGGCTATTTATTCTATTTCATCTTTTCTTTACCTTAAAATCCAGCAAACATGGGAAACAAATATCAATTTAAAGCGATTGATTGTTACCTTACAGAACAACCTTGATCATCTAGGCATTTCATCTAAATTAATGATCAATTAAGGAGAAAAGGGTTGTTAGTTATTTGTAATGATGAATTATTAACGTAGGAAATCATACAACTATTTCATGATTTGCCTACATGGGGTCACTTAGTCTTAGAAGAAACCATTAAGAGGATATGGGTTTTTTTGTTTATTGGAAAGGTATTAAGGGAGGTGTGAAGTAGTATGTGAGGCAATGTGTCATTTGTTAGTAATGCAAAGGTGAAAGTGTGTCATATCTAGGGTTACTACAATCCTTACCTATTCCTGATGGCATTTAGACAAATATTTCTATAGATTTCATAGATGCATTACAACATTCTAGTGGCAAATTTTAACTACTTGTTATAGTGGACAGATTTAGTAAAGTTGCACATTTTATAGCTCTTAAACATCCTTATACAACTACTATAATAACCTAATTATTCCTTAAGAATGTTTTTAAGCATCTCAAACTTCCCCAAAAGGTGGTTACTGATAGGGATTCAATCTTCATAGGTCAATTTTGGCAAGAACTTTTTACATTACTTCAAATTCGGCACCACCCTTCTAATTCTTATCATCCTCAAGGTGATGGACAAACCGAAGCTGTTAATAAGTGCTTGGAAGGATATATGAGGTGCATTTGTGTAGATGCACCCCCAAGGTTCTTAATATGGCTTAATGGTGGTATAATACTCATTACCATCCATCTATCTATACTCCACCATACGAGTTATTATATGGCATTTTCCCTCTTCTTCATATACCTTATGTTACTAGTGATTCTAAGGTAATGGTTGTTGATCAAATGATGAGGGAAAGGGAAGCATATATACAGTTGGCCAAATATCATCTTTCAAATGCTCAGAATTATATGCAGCAATAGGCTAACAAAAAGAGAACTTAACAACATTTTTAGATGGGAGATTATGTATATTTGAAGTTGCAACCATATAGACCAAGAAGCACTAGAAGGAGTAGACAAAACAAGCCTTCTCCTAAGTATTTTGGGCCCTTTCAAGTCACTGGAAGATGAGGGACAGTAGCCTATCAATTGGCATTGCCAGCTGAATCTAAGATACATAATGTTTTTCATGTTTCACAACAAAAGAAGCTTGTAGGATATGCTATAATGGTTACTCAACTACCAAAATTCTTGTTTGAGGCTTAAAACCCTTCACAACCAGAAAATATCATGGGTAGTAGAATGGTTAAGAGATAGAATCAATCAACCACACAAGTTTTAGTAAAGTGGCAAGGCTAGATCAAGGAGGAAGCTACTTTGGAGTACTTAATTGATTTACATCATAAATTTCCAAACTTTGATTTGTTAGATTACAATAATGTCTCATCAGTCCCTCATCCTTAAAGATAAATATTCTTTAAAGACAGAAGGATTTGTGATGAGTTGGAATTGAGAAGAAGTATTGAGCTGGCAGAAGTAAGAAATATAAGAGAAATAACAGAATTCTCTATTAATTTATTAGGTTACACTACAAGAAAAAGGTCTAACACCAACGATTTTAATACCGATGAAACCCAATTGTCAGTATTAAGCAGTAACACCAACAATTTATCATCAATATTAGAATAGGAAACAAAAAAAGCTGTAAAATTTTTAATACTAACGATACATATCATCGGTGTTAAGTGGTGCCAAACTTTTCCCCCAAAAAAATTTATTAAAATGTCACGAAAATAAAATTGGCAAATTATTTCTTAATACCAATGATACTTATCATCAATAATAAGAAATATATTTCATTGAAATTCCATAGAGGGAAAATTTCCCCTGAAATTTTTTTATTAAAGTGAGAATCATATTACTGATGATTCGATCCTTAATACAGACGATATATTGCTAGTAATAGGAAAAATTAGTCAGCTGTTATAGGAGGAAAATATAAAGCCAAATAATGAGAAAGAATGAAATCTTTATTACCAACAATAAACTCTTAATATCGACAATTTATCATCAGTAATAGGAAAATTTTCCCCCTAATTCTAAGGTAACAACGTCGTTTAAATTTCTATCTCCTAATCTAAACTATAAATCATTGGTATTAAAAGGATCAAAATTTTTTTGTGACAAAAATGATGTCATCCTATTTAATTGTACCTTAATACTGATGATAAATCTCTTAATAACGATGATTAAAATTATCGATATTAAAAGTTAGATATATAGCACACATGAGCCCTAATTCTTCATTCATCGTCGTCTTCTTCCACTTTTTTCTTGTTATCTGTATCTACCTGCGACCTCATCCGCTAATTTTTCTCTCTATCTTCATTAATTCTCTATGTTTTTTTTTTTTACATTTGAAGGTATGTATGCTTGTAATATATTATCCTTAAGTATTATTTGGTTTTAAAATGGCAAATAATGATTTTTTATATGTGTTTTGCAGCCCAACGCTAGAGCACTACTGGGCACCGCCACCTTGCCATCGTCATTTGCCAAGCAGCCCTACAACATTAATTTGGTATATTTATTAATTATTTATTTTGATTTATGGTAATATTTGGTATATTAATTAAACTGAAATAATTTTGAAATTATGTTATTGTAGTTAGGGTTTTATTGGTTTATTAGATTGTAGTGTTTCAGTTTTGTAGAATTGAGTTAATAGATTTTTTTTATAATTGGGTTATTAGATTATTATAGTTACATTATGTTTATAATTAGATTATATATTATCATTTGATGTTATTATGCAAGTTATATTAGAAAAAAAATAGTATATTTTAGTTGATGGCCGAAAATTAATATATACTTTAATATCTTAGTATCTGTATATATATTTTTAAAAGCAATATGTTAGTAGATTTTTAAATTTGTGATATGTATTTTTTTGGTGATCTTGCTAGATTTAATTACTATTTTACTAAAAATAAGATTAGAGATAAATAGTTAGAAAAATTAATTTTTATTATTTATTGTATAATAATAATTAATGTTAAGCTTCAACCAAGTTATTAAAAAATTAATAATTGAAGAGAATAATTAATAATTAGTAAAAAAAATAAAATTTTAGAGATAAATACTTCAAAAAATATGAAAATAAAAAAAGGTTCTTGAACTTAGATGATAATTAATAATTAATAACCTCTAATAATTTTAAACAAAAATAAAAAACATTTTTGACATTAGATGAAAATAAATTAAGTCATGATTTAAAAAAAAATATTTGATACTTTTTTTAATTGTATATAGTTGAACCCTTATGAAATCAAAATAAATAAAATAAAGGCAATGTTAACTTAAAATAAGGGTGTTAGATTTATTTTGATTTCATGCCATTTTTGTAGGTGCTAAATTTAATTATTAATAAGATAAGTGAAAGGTATTTATTTGAAAAAAAAAATTAACTTATAAGATGACCATGAATAAGAGTTGGACAAAGTTACGGAATCGTAGGTTTGATGAGTTTTGGAATGGGCTTCAAGGATTTATTGAAATGGCAAAAAATTGTCTAAATTAGGATGGGTGTGTTTGATGTCCTTGTAAGAATTGTAGCAATTATATTTGGTACCCTCCTAGTGTAATTGAAAGTCACATACTATGCTTTGGGTTTATGCCAACATATGAGAAATGTGTATATCATGGTGAAACAGAGTCAATATCAGTTGAGGAGGAGGGAGGAGATGAGATGGCATATATTTTAGGTGATTTGTTAGGTGGTATTCATGAGCCTCATGCAGATGACATCGACAATAATGAACCCTTGGGTGTTGAAAATTTTATTAATAGAGATGTTAACAAGACTTTAGGTGGTGATGGGGGGAATGATTATGAAGAATTATTTGAGGAAATGAAGACAGAATTATATCCCAGATGCAAGAATTTCTCTTATCTCAACTTTTTAGTAATGTTGATGCATCATAAAGTTTTGAACAAATGGAGTAATAAGTCATTTGATGGACTATTAAAGTTATTGAAAGAAGCTCTTCTGAAGGAAAACAATTTGCCCAGAGCGCGTTATGATGCTAAGAAGATGATGAGTAAGTTAGATTTAGGGTATGAATTGATTCACGTGTGCAGGTTTGATTGTGCAATTTTTTTGGAAAGAAAATACTGAAATAAATAGTTATCTAGTATGTGGGACCTCTCGATGGGTTGACAATGGTATGAAGGGAACAAAATACCTCATGAAGTATTGTGATACTTTCCACTAACATAGAAATTGAAGAGATTGTATGCTTGCAGACACGCTGCTAAAGATAAGATATGGCACTTGACTGGGCATTATAGGGAGTCAAGGGTGCTATGACATCCTGTTGATGGACAAGCATGGAAAGATTTTGATTTGAAGTATTCAAATTTTACCGCTAATCCTCAGAATATTCATTTGGGGTTCACATCTGATGGGTTTAATTCATTTAGCATGGGAAACAACTATAGCATATGGCGAAGATCCTCTTGGAAGTTGAAGTAAAGTTTATTTTATGTATTTTTTAATTAAATTATAAAACAAAAACTATATAATTTCTAACATATTGTTGTGTATATATGTAGAATTATTTTGATTTAGCTCCATGGAGGAAAAATCCTTCATGGCCACGAATTGAATTAGGTCTTGATCAAACGATGGATGATTGATACAAAGATCGAAAATGCAATCACAAGAAGGATTGGTAGGAAGACAACAATTACAGGCCTTCTTTTTTCGAACTAGATTTGTGGAAAAGGTGTATCAATCTTTGTAATTCGGAGGATGCAAAGGTAATATTAAATTTTGGTATACAAATTGAACAGAATGACATACATATAAAGAACATGACTAAAATTACTATTTTATTCGTGAAGGCTTTGGCAGGAAAAAAATGCTGCTAATAGGGCAAAACAAACCACCCCTTCTTGTCATAGGACATAGTCGTTGTCACAATATCACTACAAGAAGGTAATATTATGAACTTATTAACTTTTTTCTTATGTATAGGCTGATCCAGAGACAAACAAATTGTTGGCTTCCAAGGAGACCTACAGAGAAATACATTTCAAAAATAACAAATGGATCACTCCCTAAGCTGAAGAGAATTTTGTAAGTTCATTATATGTAATTAATTATAATATATATTAATAACATTCCTTATAATATGTCTAACTTTTACTTATATGTGCAGAATAATATGCTATGAAGATGAGAAGAGACCTTGTCCCAAATGGCTTCTTGTAGCTCTGATGATCCTACACCTCCTGAAATTGATGAAGAACCGATACTAGAAGACATCTTAGGTAGTCGTCCAGGGCATAGAAAAGGTGTAGGAAAAAGGCATGCAGGGGAGGGCTCAAGTCATGCTGCTTCTCGCACGAATTAGATGCATGCTGCTTTTGTTCAAGAACAAAAATCGAAATCTCAAATAGAACAAACTCAAAAAGAAATGAGCAAGATTATAGCCCGCCAACAAGCAACATTTAAGTGACAAGAAGAAGACTTAAGACAAATGAGGGTTTTTATGGCTGCATGGTCTTAAGGTCATCCACCTTCGCCATCATATTAAGATCAAGATGATTGTTAAGTTTTATGTTACTATTGTCACGTCAAATATAATAAAAATATGTTTGTTTTGTAAATTATGTTTGTATAACAATATTTGTGTTTAAAATCAATTATTTAGTATACATTATTAATAATTCAAATATTTTTAGGTTTTACATTTTCTATCATATTTTGAAAAGGGAAACATTAATGATAAATTATCGGTAATGAGTATTTTTATAATAATAGAGCTCGAATAGATCATTTATTATTGTTAGTATTAAGGCTTAATACCGATGATATATCATTGGTAATAAAAGAGAAAAATCATTTATTATTGTTGGTATTAAAGAATAACAATCATCGGTATTAAGGGTTTTTATATTCAAATGTTTTTTTTCAAATTTAAATTTCATATCATCGGTATTTAAGTTTAATACCAATGATAAATCATTAGTAATAAGGGAGTTATTTTTTTCCTAGTAATACTTAATCGTCGGTATTATGTACAACTCTGGTGAACAAATCGTCGATATTAAGGTGTAATACCAATTATAAAATTATTGTTAGTAATAAGCTTATTACCAACCCACTTGTATCGACGAATGATCGTCAGTAATATTTATTACCAACAAATATGTTTTTAATATCAACAATATAAATCATCGGTATTGACCTATATTTCTATAGTGTTAAATAAACATAGTTAGTTAAATGTCTCAGCAACAAAATTATTAAATTGCTGTTAGAATCCAGGGATGTGTATAAAAACTTAGATTGTAATTAGAGGAGTGTTTGGCAATCAATAATACACACCCAGTTCTCTCTATATCTCTATTACAGATTTTGTTTTACATTCATACAATTCATTGAATTCTAATTCTTCTCTCTTAGAATTTTTTATCTGTATGTTTGTTACTATCTTATCCATTAGATAACTAAGTATAACAGACAAACTCCCTCTTTTGCTTACAATCCTATGTGTTTACAAATGGGTGATGAGAAACAATAGATTTTTCATCATCCATGCTTAATTTAAAGATATGTATAAAGGATGAAAATCAGCAGCTAGCTAGCTAGCTATAAACGCCCCTAACATGCAACAATAATAAGTTAATAAATCATCAAGAACAATAATTCGAATTCTTAACTTTAAGAAAAGGTGGTCCATATATATATATATACACACATATAATTGCTGATGATTGTAAAATTAAGGGGTCAAGGGAAGACGTGTGGATTCTTCTAGTCTATGATTGTCGGCTCTGTTGGATGTGGATTGGGGCCGGCTTGATCAGCAGGTACGTACAGATTTATTATTTGGAATTTTTGTGGGATTATATACTTCTTTAAATTTGTAGAAGAATAGAGCCCTAAAACTTAAGTCGTACGTGCAAAGGTCGCCGTAGAAAAGGAAAAAATAATAATATAATCAGGAGATGATGATCAGCTGCTGAGAGGGAGGGAACAAGAGGGAAATAGAAAATGTGAGCAGTGCATGTAACGGAGCCATAGGGTGGGGTAGGGAGGTGTATATAGGTATTGAGGCATTGTATTTTTTACTTTTATTTTTTTGGTCGGGTGAAATGTTGTTTGTTTAGCCTGATTTTTTTTTTATGGGAGAGGGAGGGGTGTTTGGGTTTTAAATGGGTGGTGACGCAATGCAATTTATATATATATATATATATATATATATATATTGCGTATATATATTATTGGGATCACTCCCACATTAACATTAATGTTTTCGCATACAATTTGTTGGGGGTCCCTCCTATTTGATGGGGCCATAAAAATAAAATAAAAAAATAAAAATTCAAGAATGAAACAGTGGAAATTAGTGGTGTTCAATGCACCATTAGATTTCTTGACTTGATAAATTGAAGTTACACATTATTGAATTGCCCATAGAGTTATTTTCATGGAAGAATTAGTCATACTTAACCATTCAGTTACTTCTCTAGGAGTTTCGCATATTAATTAGAGTTGAAAATTTCAATGGAGAAGGCTAGAGTTATGTAATGGTGGTTCATATATTCACCTATAAATACCTTTGCTTGGAGAAGGCAATAGGATTTATAAGTTGTGAAGAACATCCATATTCATAAGTTATAAAAAACATCCACAACACAAGTGTGAGATACCCACTTTTAAAGTGTGAGAAAGAAAGCCGTATAAAAATGAGGGAGATTATTACATCTCGTAATCCATCCTTTGTGGTGAGGTCATTTGAGAGAGATCCTTTAGTTTTTACTAAATATGTCATGTTTGTAATCCTACTATATTATAGTGGAAGTTTTACTGAACTAAAGGTCTCATGGTTGTTACCATCACCTTAAAGGATTTTCCACATAAAAATCTTGGTGTCCTCATCACTTTATTTTTTACAATTTATTTTAGCCCATTTTAAATTTCACAAAGAGGAAAAAATTATTCCACAAATTAATTCGTTTATCCCAACAATGGTATGAGAGCGTGATTTTTTTTTTGGGCCATCATATTTTGGTGTGACTTAAGATGGAGTCGAGCATCACTCGTGATGGTGACATGTTCAAACTTACAACGAATAATTATTCCTATTAGAAGCTGATGATGGAGGACCACTTATATTGTAAAGGTTTGCACATGTCGATCACGACTAAGACGCAGCCGACAGGTACGACCAACGAGGAATGAAAAATTTTAAATAGAAAGGTAGTGGCTATGACCCGCAAGTTTATTGATCGGAGTTTATTCGAGCACATGTCTACCTACACCAATGCCTATGAATTATGGACAAAATTAGAGTCCATGATTTAAAAGAAGATGCCTAAAAAAAAAGGCCCATTTGGTGAGACACTTGGTGAAGTTGGAGTATAAAATGGCCAAAATATGATCGAATATCTAAACACCTTCAAGGGGATTGTCAATCACCTTAGAAAGATTGAGATGAAGATTGATGATGAGTTGCAAGCCTTATTGCTCCTTAGCTCCTTACCTAAGAGTTGGGATACTCTCGTCGTCACTCTTAGCAACTTGACTCCAGAAGATAAACTCACAACAAATATCATTTCCGATAGTTTAATGAATGAAGAATTAAGGAGAAAGGAACATGGAATCTCTACACAATTTGAGGCCAATGTCTTAGAGACCAAGGGGAGAAATGAAACATGTGAAAAGGGTAGAACTAGAGATCGTGAAAAGTCAAGAAGGTGGTCCAAATCACACCCAAGGATCACTTATTACTATTGTAGCAAGCCAAGTCACAAGAGGTCGGAATGCCAAAATCTCAAGAGAGATCAAAAGGCTGGGAATGTTAAGCCTGACTAAATCAATATGAAGAAGAGAACAACACAATCATTGTGGTGACGAAGGACGACATTGATGATGTCTTTCTATTTAGGGAAGATAATTATCTTAACCTTGCTGAAGACGATAGCATATGGATAGTTGATTTAGGTGCCTCTTTCTATGTCACCCCACATGGAGAATTATTCTCAACCTACCAAAGTGGTAACTTTGGTAATGTCAAGATAGGAAACAAGGTGACAAGAAAGATTGTGGGCATATGCAACATTGCCTTGATGACCAACATGGGATGTGAGCTCGTGTTGAAGGATGTAATACGTGTTCCAGATATGCGCCTCAACTTGATATCAATAGAGAAATAAGATGACATCAGTTACCTAAACTAGTTTGGCACTAGGAAATGCAAACTCAAAATAAATAGCAAAATCGTTGCCAGAAGGAAAAATGAAGGTTCGTTGTATTTTACTTAAGTAAAATTATGTCAAGGAGAAGCTAATATTGCCCATAATAACTTATGCTTGGAGTTGTGGAACAAGAGGCTAGGGCATATGAATGAGAAGGGATTACAAATCCTCACCAAGAGAGAAATCCTCCTAAATATGAAGGTAAAATACTTGAACAGTGCACTCATTTTTTGCCTAGAAAACAACATAGAGTTTCATTCAGCATACCTAGCCAGCCACGTAGAAGACAACATGTTTTTAATTTGGTACATACTAATGTATGTTCTATGACTGAGAAATCTCTTAGTGGTGCATTATATTTTGTTACTTTTATTGATGACCATTCGAGAAAGGTTTGGTTGTCTTTGTTGAAAACAAAATATCAAGTATTCGAGGCATTCAAGGAGTTCCATGTTAGGGTGGAATGAGAGACTGGCTAAAAGCTCAAGTGTGACCATTCTGATAAATGATAATGGTGGAGAGTATCATGGCCCTTTCAAAGCCTATTGCAAGTCCTATGGCATCAAACTCGAGAAGACACCACCAAAGATACCACAGCTAAATGGTGTGGCTAAGAGAATGAACCACACGATCGAGGAAAGAGTTTGTTGCATGCTCTCTCATGCCAAACTCCCTAAGTCATTCTAGGGAGAAGCCAGTAAGATTTTCGTCTGCATTATTAACTATTCTCCCTCAAGTCCTTTGGATGGAAATATCCTAGGGGAGGTATGGATGAGAGGAAAGATATCATATGATCAATTCAAGGTTTTTGGTTGTCGTGCATTCATCCACATTCCTAAAGACAAAAGATCAACGATTAATTCAAGGACCAAGCATTACATCTATCTTGGCTCACCTCAAGATGAGTTAGGATATCGCCTATGGGATCCTGTGACCAAAAGGATCATAAGAAGTCGAGATGTTGTTTTCTTCGAAGGCCAAATTATCAAAGACACCAAGTAGATAGAATAGCCCTGAGTTAGCAATCGACATGAAGATGACTCATCCCCTATTGCATGTGATGAGTTAGTGGAACAAATTGGTGAAAACAATGATGATGAAGCTGGTAATATGCCTGATCAAGATGAGCCCTTGAAAAAAGAAATACATGATTCATCAACAGAGACTAATAACGATGAGTCTGTAGAGTCCAATGAGGAAGTGGAACAACCCTAGTTGTTGAGATCAACTAGAGTGCGATGATCTTCCATCAGATATCCTCTAGATCAGTACGTGACACTGATAGATGAGGGGGGCCTCAAAGCTACGATAAGGCCATGATTGATCCTCAAAAAGAAAAAAAAAAGAAAAAAAAAAGCCATGCAAGAGCAGATGCAATCTTTGCATGAGAACCATACTTATGATCTTGTCAAATTACCCAAAGGAAGGCAAGTCTTAAGAACAAATGGGTTTACAAGATCAAAGCTAGAGAGAACAACCTGAAACCGAGTTATAAGGCTTGAATAGTGGTTGAAAATTCAATCTATTACTCCTGTACAAAATATATTGATGTTCGATATCATTGGATAGAGGATGTGTTGGAAGAAAAGCTACTTAAGCTAGACAAAGTTCACATCAATGATAATTGGTCAGACATGATGACCAAAGTGATACCAACCAAGAAATTCAATGGTTGTTGTGAAGGTACCAGTGTGGTGATACCCCCCTAAAATAATCGGGAAAGGGAAGATTGTTGGGGGTCCCTTCTATTTGGTGGGGCCATAACAACAAAAGAAAAAAATAACAAGTCAAGAATGAAACGGTGGAAATTAGTGGTGTTCAATGTACCATTAGGTTTATTGACTTGGTAAATGGAATTACATGTTATTTAATTACCCATGGAGTTATTTCCATGAAAGAATTAGTCAAAATTGACCATTCAGTTACTTCTTCAAGAGTTTCGCATATTAATTAGAGTTGAAACTTTCAACGGAGAAGGCTAGAGTTACGTAATGGTGGTTCATATATTCACCTATAAATACCTTTTCTTGGAGAAGGTAAGAGGATTCATAAGTTGTGAAGAACATCCACATTCATAAGTTGTGTAGAACATCCACAATACAAGTGAGAGATACCCACTTTTAAAGTGTGAGAAAGAAAGCCGCATAAAAAATGAGGGAGATTATTACATCTTGTAATCCATCCTTTGTGGGTGAGGTCATTTGAGAGAGATCCTCTAGTTTTTACCAAAGATGTCAATTTTGTAATCCTGCTATATTATAGTGGAAAATTTACTAGACCAAAGGTACCGTGGTTGTTACCTTCGCCTTGAAGGATTTTCCACATAAAAATCTTGATGTCCTCGTCTACTTTATTTTTTTAGCAATTTATTTTAGCCCATTTTAAATTTCACAAAGAGGGAAAATTTATTCCTCAAATTAATTCATTTTTCCCAACACATTTTTAGAATCCTTAGAGGATAAATTTGAAAGGAAAGGATTAGCTAGTTCCATTGGACATAAAAAAGCGGCCTATGGGTACACCATCGATGATGCTGACACTCGTAGCTCCATTTATACATGGTTTGGTTCTTATATATCTATAAAAGGGTAATCCCGTTGAAAAACACTATTTATGGTAAAAACTGAAAACCATCTTAATTTTCTAAGAAGCTTACAATAGTTTCTATTACCTATTATGAGTAGTTTTCTTATTAGAAACATGAATTTCTAGTATTTACAAAAATATCACCATATTTTTTCTAGCAAAAAAATACTATAGTTTTCTAAGAAACTTATATTAGTTTTTTCTACCCACAGAAGATAGTTTTCACCATCTATTGTTGGTAGTTTCCTAACCTGAAATATCAATACCTAATATTTATAAAAATATCATCATTTTTCTTTCTATCACTTAAATACTATAGCTTATTAAGAGACTTATAGTAGTTGTCGCTACCTACTTAGGTAATTTTCAAACCCAAAACATAAATACACAATATTTATAAAAATGATACCGTCTTTTTTTCAAATACTCAACTACAATAGATTTTTGAGCTACTTACAATAGTTTTTTCTACCTACTGAGAGTTAGTTCTTATTGAATATTCTCATTATATATATATATATATGAGGTAATTTCAGACTTGTACCGCTTGTGCACGGTAGCCACCATGGTGCGTACTTTCGTGGACTATGATGACATTTTTCGGCATAGGTAGGCAAGGGCACGATGTTCTTCTATGCATCAACAAACTAGTGCCTTCATAATATTTTGTAGAGTGTAGATAGTAATTTTTATTTTTTCTATCTGGTATAAAGGGTCACAAGAGTCTAACATTTATGAAAATAAAAATTCATCTATTGAAATCAAGATGAAATGAAATGATTTATTTTAACAATTATCATTGTTATGTGCTTATAATAAATTGTCATAAAAAAAGTAACATTATCCGAGTTTTTTAAAAAATAATTTGCCACACACCTAAATGAAATAAATAATAATATCAAATAATAATCCTCTTCTTCCACAGGAGCCGGATATAATCTTCTTTTCTTTTCTTTTTTAAGATAATAAAATCACTAAGAAAATTGTTTAAGATTTGTATATTTAGCCATGAAACTACCTACATTGTAAGGACGTTATATTATTATTATTATTATTATTATTATTATTATTATTATTATTATTATTACTATTATTATTATTATTATTATTATTATTATTATTATCTAACTAGGAAGATTATCTAATCAAGTCCTTCAAAAGTCTTAGAGATTCTTTTTTATCTTTTTACATTTATATAGGAAGCCTATAAACATTGAGAGATGGAAATTTTAACTCGAGACATTTAATTTATACGACACCGATCTCAGCTACTAAGCTATGATTATACATTCTGATACAAAAAAGCTTACGGATTATAAAGAGAAAGGTATGTACAGTCTAGCGTTCTACAACATTTCATATATATAGCTTTTCTAAACGATTAATTGAAACATAATATACTTTACACGTATATAATTTTAAATATATCAATGTTGTTATGCCAAAACCCTAGCTTGGATCATGTTTGTCAATAATAATTATGAGATTCTTGCACAATTAGTAATAATAATGATCGAATGGAATAAATATTTCCAACATCATATGTGTGTGTGTGTGTTTTATAGATCATCTTAGTCATTTCAATTACTCATCTATTAAATACATCAAATCTCATTGATCTATACGTCAACTTATTTCATACAGTTATCATTAATCATAGAATTTTTTTTAATTGCCATTTCATTGCCAAGTGAATTATTTACAAGACGCTAATACACATTTTGTGATCAAGTACTATTGGATACTTATATGAAATGGACAGTTGGCATCTTATATCACTTCTGAATGAGCTAATTTATCAAAGGTGCATGTTTGCTGCTCCATTCATTATAAACCAAGGGGTTAACTTGTGTTTTATGAGGCCATTATGACATCGAACCAAAGGATACCACTCAACTCTTTCAGTTGGCTTGTTGAATTGAAACAAAGTATATATTTTCAAATACACCAAACTAAACCTAATTTTCAGTGTGACTTACGATTGGAGCACTAAAACCTTTAGTACTAGTTTTACAAAACATTTGTCTGGATAAAACTCCTTTATTAAATTATGTATAGAAAACCTTCATTTATATGTACGAGATTAAAAGAAGTGAAAGAGATAATGGCGTGTGCAAGTCACCAGCGTTGCACAGGGAAGGGAACGGGGACAGGAAAATGGGGACAGAGAGAAATACGAAAACATCATTTTAAAAAAATTTAGGAAACGGAGACGGCAGTAAATGTCAAAAAAAATTATATATATACACATTATATATTTTTTTTAAAAAAATAGATCATATCTACTAAAATTAAGAGAGAGAAAAAAATAAAATTATTATCTATATTATTATTATTTTTTTCATAAAAAATTAACCAAATAATTGAAATATAAATTCCGACATAAAAAAATTTTTAGAAGGAAAAATATTTATGGAATGGAGGATGGCACCAAAGTATCATTTTTGTGCATCGGAGGTCACGGGAACCCACTACGATGATTGGACACAATGACGGGCCTGATCCAAAGAAAGAAATCACTATCATATACTTATCTAGGATATTCCCTTAAATTTTTTACTTAGATTAACTTTACAAAGGCTGCCTTACAACAATAATGATGTTGTACATATCCGTCAATGTGTCCATCACTTTTAAGAGAATGTGTCCTTATTTATCTAATATTGAACTTATATATAAACTATAAAAATTATGAGTTATCATATCGATTAAACCCATGTAAAAATAATTAAGTCTAAAAAATATTAGCTTAATATATCTAATCGAGGTAGGCCCTTATATCTATAGACAGAGTATTCTAACTTTTGAATAGATCAAACTAAAATGGACCAATAGATCACAGATCTGTCACCCATGTAAATAAGTTGATGTCTTGAGTAACACGCACTTCAATGTTGCTGCCACTCCCCATCAACGGTTAGAATTGAGAGAGTAACTAAAGAGCTCTTAAGATAATGTGCATGCTGGATTCGAAAGAACATAGGACCAACGAATCGGATCTCATCAGGTAATTCAATAGATTCAGTATGCTTCTACTTATCTATTCAGCAGTTTGACGAATCAACATGTTGACCCTATTTCATAATTTCCATCATGTCCAATGTTAAAACCACTTCTATTTCAACAATATGGGGATGCCTTGGCTTTGTACAAAGATGGCTTCAATAAGCACCTGAGAATGTGAGACTTCGGTCATTTGACTTAGCCAAATTCAGCACAACTAGTTTTGCATTCCAGCCTTTTCGTGCTAATTAACGCGTTCGGTGTCGCTTGAGGGAGCTGATTAAGGCGCTTCTAGTATGGCTAACGAAGGAGTGCTACCTGCTCCTTTCCCAGCTGCAGCAGAAGGATGCTTGCGCGGCCTTCCTCTAGGCCTTCCACTCTTGGACTTTGGAGTACTAGATCTAACCACCTTGCTACCCGAGACTTTGCGGTTCTTGTCAATAACCTTCATTGCTAATGCTTTCAGCGGAACAGTTTTGTCTAGCGGCTGTAGCACTTCCTTTAACTCAGGCCAGTCCAGATCTTCAAAGTCTCCGTCTTCATACACAGTCCGGTACCAACCATGCTCTTCGTCAAACTCTGTCACGACGCCAGAATAATATCGACCATCAAACATCTTTCCGACTTTTCTTCCTACTAGCCACTCACCAAAGCCAGTGTCGTTTGTTGTTTTTGAATTTTTTGTGGTATTTGACACGGCCTGATTTCCATCACTGGGAGCTGGAGGTGCATCTGGGACTCCGGTAATGATGACAGCAGGTTCCCCAGGCACTTCAATCACTCCTGTTGGCATAGTGTCCGAATCCTTCATTGCTGTAGTATCCATTTTATCCATAATTCCTCCTGAATGTTCTGAAGGGAAAAGGGGGGATCAGATCACCATGGTAAAGATTTTCGTGAGCAATATTAAAGCATAATAGAACGTTTTGAAAACGAAAATAACATTCCAGCAAGCGGATAGATGAAGTTAGAAGTGATGTCAGGTTAAGACTTGAGAGTTCAACGAGAAATTAAAGAATAATTACCGAAATCACTATAATATAATAATCAATCATTCAAAATATGAAAATTAATACGAGTCTAAGGCCTCTTATATTAGCTTAAAGGGAGCAAAGTCACTGCTAACAACCTAATATAATAGTAAACGGATAACAAGCTAACAGTAACTTAATATCAATCTGTAAGTAAAAAGAAAAATACAACTATGACTCCAATAACTAGCTAGAATAGAAACAAATCTAGTTCTCATTCCTATGATTACACTTGCCAAAAAAATACTTCTATCATAATAATTAGGTCATTCTCCCTAACCAGAGAAAGAAAGAAAAAATTGACTCCAGCAAGTAAGATCGAAGAAACTCATCAAGTAATGTTGGGGCCATCTCTCAAACACTTCATGAACCCAAGTAAGATCACAATTCTTCCAGTGACCCAGAAACGACGCAATTTTCATCAAGAAGAAGCAACATACTTGACATCTTGAATGGATGCAATCTTATTCTTGAAAAGCTAAACATATGGCAAGATGGGCCCCTCTAGACCTGCATGGGAGACTGAAAGTTGCCTCCTGAAGGTGACAATTTGCTCAATTAAAAACAAGATGGATACCTAAATTATGTGAAATTAACACATAAGCATGAGGACTTTGTTTAATTTTAAAATCTCATACAAGCTCTGATGTAGGAGCAAACACTTAAGAATTAACTTTCATAATTATAGAACTAATTATTCTTCATTTGAAAAATATCTCCCACAAATTTGAAGATCAACAGATAGTTACGTTGCTAAAAACGTACCAAACAAGCAACTAAGTGTCTACGTGCATGTGTATGGCATGCATGGAATGAGTGACCACGTGCATGGGGAGTTTATTTTTAGACTTGTCGAGCACTAATATTAATATTACCTAATTAATTAATTAAGTAGTAGAGTTGGATAATAGGTAAAACATAAAGTAGCATAAAGTAGCATAAAGGTAGCATAATATCCTTTAACTTGAAATCTTTTCAATTATACTTTTAGCTAGTGGTAGAATGGATATAAGCAACCATGGGAGGCACGAGTATGAGACATTGAAGATTGAATATCAATATTGAAGTTGAATATAAGTTGAATTCTATGTGAGTTCAATTCAAGTTAATCGAATCTGTATGAACGATTTAGGTTGAAAGTATTAATCTCTTTGTCTGTGTGAATTAGAGATTAATTCATATCTTTTCTACTCTCCATAATCCTTATTTTTCCAGCCATAATTTTCATCCAAACCTCACTCTAATTCGAAGCTAAGTAAATCCCTAATTCGGTTTACACATTAGAAAACCTAAACCATCATTCAACACCCTACCACCTTCCATCCGAACCAAACATCACCTTAATCCTTCTATTCGAACTAAACCCTAAACCACAACCTCATCCTCCATCTAAACCCTAACATTCAAAGCTCATTATCATCAACATACCATTATCGAGCGCATATACTAGTTAATTCACACAATTCAAACCATTATCATTATTAAACCTTCATCACCAAAATCACCATCACTTGGTTCGAATCAAATTCAGCCTTAGTTTACACTATTCAAAAGTTCTTACCACATATCCATCATTGTCAAGCCTTATTCCAAATATTATCAACACAACCGAGCCATATTCTCGTCAATTTGAGAATCTCATCCTCCCAAACACATCAAGCTCATGATGCACATATGTAACTTTTTAAACTTTCTTTCCAAATTTGTTTAGGTGACATCTGTACCATAAAAAGGTCACCTTCAATACAACCCTTATCGCTATAATGCACATCAACAACAAGATTATAATATATAGTAGGGTTGGTTTACTTCATTTGATTGATGTTGATTATGCTGATTTGATTTGGTCTCATGATCAAATCTAATATAAATTTATAGCAATAATAATAATTATTATTATTAATTGATACATTATTAATAATTATTGTTATAATAGTAATTAAATAATCATAATTATTATTATGATTGTAATAAGAAAGATTATTATTATTATTATAACTATAAAAGTTATTATAATAATAATCATTATAATAAGAGTAATAATGATGATAATAATAAAAATAAATATTACCACTACTACTGCTATAACTTATTATAATAATGATAATAGTTATTATTAGTGATTAATAGTAATAATAAATATTATTATTAATATAATAACAATTATTATTATTATTATCAGTAATAAATAATAATAATAATAATAATAATAATTGTTGAAAAACAGACAGAAAGGAGAATAGGGCCTAGTCAATATAATTTTACATTTAATCTCATCATACAAAATATTAATAAGTTGCGTAAGAAACTACAAAAGCATAAACATGTGCATATGGGGATGGGAGACAAAAATTGCCACAAACACGAAAGATAACCAAAACTATCTCAAAAGGACTTTTTTGTATGGATCTGTTAGTTGTATGGTTATAAGAAAACTCAATAGTGGGTAATATTAAGTCCCAAATACAAGGTCTACTTTAAACAAGACAGCGCAGAAGGTCACACAAACCTCTATTTACAACTCATTCAACGTTTAAGTAACTCATTGCACAACAGTTGAAGGCTGCCATCAACGAAGGCATGAAGACCATCGGAGAACTTCGGCAATAATTGGCGAAGGGTGCACAACTACTACCAAGAGCCTGCAATATTTAGAAAGGGATGCACAGGTCGCAAACTCCATATTGAACAAAATTATTTTGTGAACTACATTCTCTCACTTTGACTCGTGAGTATTTAAGCACTCAATTATTTCCAATTTCTTTCATTTTTTTTTCTAGCTTCATGATTAGAATATGTTTAGGTTTGAATCTAAACCAATTGATTGGGGTTGTGATTGGGTGAGTTAGGGACCTTATTGTCATGCACCGACTTATTCACTCCTTGAGAGACTAAGTCAACCTTTCTCCTCAAGTGTACTCAAAACTTAGGCTAGGGATGCCTCTTAGAATGCCATACCGAACCCCTCACAATAGAACTCAAGAGAGAGCTTTTAGAGAGAGAAAGGGAGATTGTATTATAGAGAGAAAAGCTTTAAATACAACTCTTGTTGGATGATCTCCAAATGCTTCTACCCCTCTCTATTTATAGGAGAGGATCCACCCCTTCCCCTCCCCCAAGAAGATTCTAGATACGGGCCTAATGGATTTCTCTAGAATGGCCCAGTAAGTCTGTTATGGGTTCTAGAATAGTCCATCACTCTTTCTAGAGTCTCCCTTAGGGTTTCTAGAATTATTCATACTTATCTACACAAATGGAGAAGGATCTAGAGACATCCCCCTCTAGAACCTTCTAGAGCCATTTAGGAGAGTGTAGAACCCTATACATCTCTCCATACTTATCTAGACTATACAATGATATTTTAGTTTATTTCAGGAGTGGTGGAACCTCAATACGGGCTTTTCGATGCGGTCTGTAACATTCTCCCCCACCGAAGTCATCGTTTTCCTCGGCGATAATAGAAGACAGGTAACTCTAGATGGCCTCCTAAAACTGCCACAAATGTTCTACCTTTTCCCAACTGTTTTGGCCCTCAGGTAACCACTTCTATCTTATGAGATACTCTTTATAATTCGACATCCCTCTTCTCTTGATGACTCGGTGGTCTACAATGTTCTCGACCTCGTGATTGAAGGAAGTCACATTCGCAAGAGGAGCGCGCCTGGACTCCATTCGTGAAGGGTCTTCCATGTCTTCATGATGAGGCTTCCACAAGCTCACAAGGAAGACTGGGTGCAACTTAAGCTTGGATGGTAAATCCAACTGATAAGATACCTTTCCCACCTTCTTTAGGATAGGATAAGACCCTTCATACCTCCTCACCAAGCCTTTGTGCACTTGGCAGTAGGCCTTGAACACTTATAGGGACAACTTCACCATCACCAAGTCTCCCTCCTTGAACTCTAAAGGTCTACGATCCTTGTCTGCCCACTTCTTAATCTTCCTTAAGGCCTTCTCCAAATGTACCTTAGCTAGGTCAAGCTGCTCCTGCTATCCTTGAGCAAAAGTGTGTGTGGCGAGACTACTCCCCTTGTAGCCTCTTGCCACTGTGTGCGGAGTGAAGGGTTGGTGTCCCACGACCAACTCAAATGCATTGTGCCCCATAGACTCACTCCTCCGCAAGTTATAGGAAAATTGAGCCACATCCAACAACTTGGCCCAACCCTTCTGATTAGCACTCACAAAGTGCCTCAAATACATCTCCACTAAGGCATTCACCCGTTCTGTCTGGCCATCTGTCTATGGGTGAAAGCTCGTAGAGAAATAAAGCTCAGACCTCATCAACTTAAACAGCTCTCTCCAAAACTTGGCATTAAAGTGAGGATCCCCACCACTAATGATGGACTTAGGTAATTCCAATACTTCACCACATGCTTAAAGAACATCTGGGCACACTGATCTGCCGCGCAATCCCTCGAGGCAGGGATAAACGTCCCGTACTTGCTTAACCTATCGACCACAACCATGATGGATCCATATCCTTCAGACGTTGGGAGTGCCAAGATGAAGTCCATTGAGACACTCTCCCAAGGTCTTTCGGGAATGGGTAAGGACTCCAACAATCCTGTAGGACATCTCTGTACATTCTTGTCTTGTTGGCACAAAAGACAAGTCCTCACGTAGCCTTCCACATCATCCCACATCTATAGCCAATAGTAAGCATCCTCAATAAGTGCAAGTGTGCGACTCATACTTGGGTGTCCAGCCCACTTAGAATCATGGCATTCCTTCATCAAGTCCCTTCTCAAGTTCCCCCATCTAGGAATGTAGAGTCGGTTCCCCATGGTGTAGAGTGCACCATCTTACTCCCAGAAACTCCGAGTCTTCCCTTCCTTTGCCATCTCCATCAAGATCTTGGCAAAGACATCATGATGGATTCCTTCCTTAACTCGATCTAGGATGTCACCTGTAGGACCGCTCATACTAACAAGCATCACCTTGCAACTTAGCGCATCTGCTACCACATTGGCACTTTCGGGCTTGTAATTCATCTTATAATATAACTCTACCAAGAAATCCTGCCAACGAGCTTGCTTAGGACTTAACTTCTTCTGGTTCTGGAAGTAGCTTGTTGCGACATTGTCTGTCTTAATCAAAAACCTACTTCCAAGAAGGTAATGCCTCTATACTCATAAGCAATGGATGATGGCGGCCATCTCCTTATCATAAACTGGATATCGCCTTTCTGTATCATTGAGCTTGCAGCTCTCAAAAGCAATGGGATGTCTTTCTTGCATGAGAACTCCTCCAATAGCAAAGTCCGAGGCATCCGTATGCACCTCAAGCTCCTTGGAATAATCGGGTAAGCATAGAACTGGCTCCTCCCACTCCTCATCCCAGCTCCATGGGACCTTCTTCTTCAACCGGTTGGTGAGAGGTGTGGCTCTACCTGAATATCCTTGTATGAATCTCCGATAATAGTTCACTAGGCCAAGGAGACTCCGTAACTCAAAAACATTCTTCGGGGCTTCCCACTCTTGAATAGCCCGTACCTTGGCTGTATCCATCCCAATCCTCCCATCTTTGATGTAGTGGCCTAAGAACTTAACCTCCATGAGAGCAAACAAGCATTTCTCCTTCTTCACATAGAGCTCGTTCTCTCTAAGCAACTGGAAGACCTTCCTCAAATGCACCATATGACCTTCCAACGTCTCACTATAGACCACTATGTCATCTAGATATACCACCACAAACTTATCCAAGTAGGGATGAAATATCTTATTCATGAGAGTATAAAATGTTGCGGGGGCATTAGTAAGACCAAAAGGAATCACAAGGAACTCATAAGCACCATACCTTGTCACACAAGTGGTCTTAGGCTCATCTTCTTCGGCAATCCTCATTTTCCAGTACCCTAAGCGCAAGTCCATCTTTGTAAAGTACTTTGCCTTCCCAAGCCTATTGAACAGGTAATCAATCAATGGGAGCGGATACTTGTTGTTCACATTAATCTTGTTGAGTGCTCGATAGTCCACATACATCCTGAGTGACCCATCCTACTTCTTCTAAAACAACACAGGTGCACCATATGGGGCTTTAGATGGATGGATAAATCCAGCATCTAGTAGATCCTTCAGCTGCTTTCTTAACTCTTCCAACTCTGACGGGCTCATCCTGTAAAGACTCTTTGCAAGTGGCTTTGCTCCTAGCTCTAACTCAATGGCATGATCCACCTCCCTCCTAGGTGAAAGCCTATGGGACAACTGTGCTAGCATCATGTCCTCGAACTCATGAAGGACCTGTTGGATCTCCTCTAGTACCTCCACGGGTTATGGGAACTCCTTCTCAACAACGGTAGCCAAGTAGCAAGACTCCCTTCTTAAGCTCCTTTGAAAACTGCATGGCAGAAATAGCTCAAGACTCTACCTTGGCTCGGGCTAGGGGAACAATATGACTCTACTTCATCTTAGTGAGGTGCATGGTGCTATCCCCCGGAAATGTAAGTAGAGCTGCCACATCTACAAACTCCATACCTAGCACCATATCATAATTGTCCATCTCGGTCACCGTAAAATTCACCCTTCCTTCCCATGATCCAAGGGTGATAGGAACTCCATAAGCTACCCCAAGTATAGGCCTAGCATTAGAGTTCACGGAATTCATCCAAACTGCCTCCTTGGTGACCTTGAGGCCCATCCTCTGCACTTCCTTAGGACTAAGGAAGTTGTGAGAAGCTCCGGTGTCCACTAAGGCCTTGCTAGTGACACCATTCACCTGTATCTACATGTAAATCAATCCCTTGGCTTGCTCTTTAAGCTTGGAGTTGGTGGAGTTGAGTAGGGTTAAGGACCCCATGTGAGTCTCCCTGTTCCACCTTCTCCCCTTAAGTAGTAACCATAGCACTCAGGGCTTTCTTTTGAAGACAATCTCGAAGGAAATGATTACCACCACACATAAAGCATTCACACTTGTACTTAGAAGAATCCTTACCTCCGTGATCTGCCTTGTCCTTCCCCTTAGAGTCAGAGTGCTTGTAACCCCGCTTGTGGGGCTTAGCTCCTCCACCTTTGTTTGAGTCATTCTTCCGGTCCTTGTCCTTTCTTTCTATCTTGAACTCGATCAAGGATTTAACCTCCCAGTAAGCATCTGAGAGATCTTGGAGATTTCTCCTCCGAAGCTCTTGTTCGACCCAACCTTGAAGTCCTTCTATGAAGTAAAGCAACCTTTCCTTCTCGGGCATATCTAAGATCTCCAACATCAACGAACTATATGCCTTGACATATTCCTTGATGGTCCCAGTATGCCTGAGACTCCTTAGCCTCCTCGTAGCATCCAACTCGACATTAGTAGGATAGAACTGCCTCTTGAGCTCCCCCTTAAACTGCTCTCAAGTGTTGATTACACAAGTACCCCTCTCAATTTCTATATGGCGGCCACGCCACCATAGCATAGCATCCTCCTCAAGATAAATAGTAGCTTATGTAATCTGCATACTATCATTGAGTAAATGAGTAGTAGTGAAATACCTCTCGAGACCATAGAGGAAGTTGTCAATCTCCTTAGCATTTCTTGCCCTTTTGTACTTCAAAGGTCGGGGTGTATCCAAGACAGTCGTGGATCCCCTTGAAGTTTCAACTCCCACCGAGATGGCTTCCTTACATCGAGCATAATCTACCTCAACAGTTGCAAGCCTTTCCTTTAACTCGATATTCTCGGCCATAGGTTGGCCATAAGACCCCTCCATGCGATCCAACATCTCTTGCATGAGCTTCTTGTTGGACTCGAGCATCTCTTCATGAAGCTTGGTGGTTAGGGCATTCACCAAGCCCTGCACCTCTTTCTTGTTGGGTAAGGACTCCATGTCCTTCTCCAACACTTCCGCCCTTCCCTCCAAGGTGGAAAGATCCTCTTGACAAACCGACATGGAACACTCCATCCTTTCCATAACTTCCTCCAAGTTCACCCCATGAGACTTGAAAGTGGACTTGGCCTTCTTCCTCTTCTCAACATCAGCAACTTGAGTGATTTATGAGTTGTCACCGGTTTGGGCCATGGTGATTCCCTTGGTTACCCCCTCATGTAACCTGGCTCTAATAACACTTGTCACGCACCGACTTATTCACCAAGTCTAGCTACGTGCAGCCTTAGTCTTTTCTCACTCCTTGAAAGACTAAGTCAGCCTTCCTCCTCAAGTGTACTCAACACTTAGGCTAAGGATGCCTCTTAGACCACCACACCAAACTCCTCACAAGAGAACTCAAGAAAGAGCTTTTAGAGAGAGAAAGAGAGATTGTATTATAAAGAGAAAAGCTCTGAATACAACTATTGTTAGATGATCTCCAAATGCCTCTACCCCCCTCTATTTATAGGAGAGGATCCACCCCCACCCCTTCCCCTTCCCCAGGAAGATTCTAGATATGGGCCTAATGGATTTCTCTAGAATGACCCAATAAGTCTATTATGGGTTCTAGAATAATCCATTAGGGTTTCTAGAGTCTCCCTTAGGATTTCTAGAATTATCCATACTTATCTACACAAATGGAGAAGGATCTAGAGACATCTTCCTCTAGAATCTTCTAGAACCATCTAGGAGAGTATAGAACCCTATACATCTCTCCATACTTATCTAAACTATACAATGATATTCTAGATTATTTCGGGACCGGTGGAACCTCAATGCGGGCTTTTCGATGTAGCTCGTAATATTAGGGTCTGATTGAGCAGACTCAAATTGAAAAGTTGGGGTCAATTTCAGCGAATTGTGATCAAGTTGTGGCAAATTAAAGATTTTGTAGATTCAAAGTAGGGTTTTCTAATTAGGTTGTCTTGAATTTGGGCGTGGTGGACGACCGTGGATACAATGAAGAAAGTGGTGACTAATTGTTTCAAGGGGGTTTTTTTTCGGGCAATAAGGTTGGGGATTGGATTGAAGATTGACTCTCATAACCAAAATGATGTAGGGTTGAGTGTCAAAAGAGAAATCAGAGAATAATGCCAAAATCACTCAAATCAACAGGGAATAAAATTTTGACCCCGATAGTGTATTGGCCAATATTTCACAGCATTTAGGTTTACCAATACGTAATGGATCCAAAACACAACGAAGGAAAAAATTTAAAGATTTATTGTCGGTACTTCATCTATATATCAATTATTAGCAGTATTTTTCGATAACTTCCTAATAAATCAAAAACACTAAAAGTACATAAAATATTTTCACCAACCTCCCTTTGGCCTCCTATCCTAGCCCATCCCTTTATCACCAAAAGTATATTTGAACAAAAGCATAAGACAAGAAAAAAATATCCTAATTACAAAATTAGAGGTTTAGAATAATAATTCATGCATGTGTAAGAAAAACCATGGACATAAAATAAAAACTAAAATAATAACCCTAATTTTGGATCCAAATCTAGTGGTTGTTGCACATTCAAAGCCAGAGAAGAGAAGCACCTCGTCTGGTCTGACCAAAGGCCTAGGCTGAGGGCTCCCCAAATTATAGGGCTTGTATATATAGGGAAAAAACCACTCTTATTATACAAATTTAGGAATCAATCATAATCATTGGATCGATATACATTCCACAATCAAGATTTAATCAATATATAAACTAAACCTAAACCTTAAACCCTAAACGCTCAACCTAAAATAAAAGAATCATAAAAATATAAAATAAATGGAATAAACCCTAAATCCGAAGAGCCTAAAAAAGAATAAACCTTAAATCCTAAACCATAAACAAATCTAATAACCTAAAATAAATGAATTAAACCCTGAACCCAAAACCTAATGTAAAGAAAATATAATAAATATAAAATAAATGGAATAAACTCTAAACCCTAAACCCTTACCCTAAAATAACTAAAAAATCTATAGCACTTAAAATAAATAGAATAAACCCTAAACGAATCTAAAAACCAAAATTAAATGAAATAAACCCCAAACCCTAAATCCTATATAACCATAAAAACCTAAAATAAATCCAATAAACCCTAAACTGTAAAGAATCTAAATATCTAAAGTAAATGGAATAAACCCTAAAAACCTAAAATAAATCAAATAAACAATAAACCTAAAATATATGAAATAAACTCTTAAACTAATTTAGAAAACCTAAAATCTTAATAAACCCTAAACCCAAAAAAAATTGAATAAAAAACTAAAAGCAAGAAAAATTAATAAAAAAAACACAATAAAGGACGAAAATCGAAATAAAAGCAAGAAAGGAGAAAGGAAATCAAAATAAAAACAAGAAAACAAAATGATCGAATGACAACCTTGACGGTTCTTGATACTATGACCAACAATCTAGTTGATGCGCCCAAACATTAGGCCATTGTGCTCTCTTTGATAACTAGGTACACTAAATTTTATAAAAAGTCAGGCCATGATGGAGCAAGGTGTCATGTGCTAAGAGGTTTTAGCCCCAGCACCCCTAGCAAGGCCAACGTCAAACACACAATCCTACTGAGCACCATGCCAAATATACAAAACATCCCACAATAATAGCACATAGAGATGTATAGAAGGAACACCAAGTGATACATGAGACATAATATCAACATTAGCAACCATCAGGCAACAAGGGAGCACCCATATTCGCATGGCTCGCTTACAAGATGTCTGGGGCAAGTCACGGACCTTGACAAAGGGCTTGTAAGCACTCGTTTATAATGTTTCTTGTTATACCTTTCAATGTTATTACCAATATGTCACTGCCTATATATTACTTGAGATTGAATCGTGTCCATTTATTTGATCAATCCGACTATTATAAATTGTTCTTGTGTATTTATTTTAAGCTATAGTTTTTATTTGATCATCTACCTAGATATAGACACACACATAGAGGTAGATGATGAAGATGACAAAGTAAAAAAATATAAATATAAAAATAAAAATAAAAAACCTTTCTTTGTCCAACATATACAAAAAAATATAAATATAAAAATAAAAATAAAAAGCCTTTCTTTGTCCAACATATACAATAAAATTTCGATCCCAATAATCTGATATTGCGTATTGGCTGATATTTTATGGTTTTTGGTTCAATCAATATACGACACTACCAAAATGCAACAAATTTGAAAATCACATCTTTGTCATCAATATATCGACCCATACGATACATTTTGTCCAAAATTTGTCAATATTTGTTATGAAAATTAAAAACAAAATACTACGATAAGCACGACATATAAAATATCTCCAAGATACCTCAGTATTGCAACACCATGACCGCAATCGAGGTTTTATTGCATAGAACAGTGGTTGTGGTCTACATTATATTATCCTATTTATAGCTTAAGAGTTCAAAAATACTATGGCTACATTTTTCAATTTTCCGAACATGGCCCCTCACAAATTGTGTTCACATATATGCATCCTTTTTCAATTATCTAAACATGGGCATCAACAAATTGTGTTCAACCTATATGCATAAATTCCAATGTTTTTATGAGCAATGGCCTAGGTTAAGTAAAGAATTTCATTCTTAATCCAATTAAAATCACCATTATTAAATAGAAGTGATTGTGAAAGATTCATTTACTATATTCTCTCTGTTTTACAATATACGCTTCCTATGAATTTTGAGATAAACTTTTTACTTTTAATTCTCCAAACATATAATAGATAATAATATAAATTTTACTCATATCATAATACTATTATTTTCATAATTCTTATTGATATGTATTAAAATACATTAATGATTAAAGTTTACCTCAAAAATTGAGAAACAAAGGGAGTACATGCCTAAGGCGAACCTACATCTCACGTACAATTGCAAATCCTTAGTCCTCACTTCAAGTCACCATCACATTAGCCTGACATCATGGTCTGTCGTCGTTGAAGTTGTGGTCAATCAACATCATTTTCAATCACTTGTCATGTTGGTCTCTACACAATGGTGATCTAGTGTGGGAAGGAGCGAAGGCCGACTTTGAATCTTCAACTCTTCGAGTAGTACAAGAAATAAAGTCAACCCTCTCTACTCTAACTAATGAACTCCTCTCTTTAGGCCTTATACAATTGTACCCAATTCTCCTAGTCTCCTCTACCGTTGAATGTGGTAAGTTAATTTTTTTTATATTAAAAGTTAGGTATTACCCATAGTTGCTAAACTCCCAATCCGGATCTTAAGATTCTATAATTTTAAAATCTAAGATTCTAGGTAAAATCTTAAAGTAGTGAAATCGTAAATTCTACATATTAACTATATTTTTTTATCTATTTGTCCGGGCAATAAAATCGAAGTCGCGGTCATCACGCCATAAAATTTTTATTTTTATTTCATCATACATTATAATTATTATTTATTGATCATTTAAATATAAGCATTCAATAAACTAGTGTATAACATTATATTAGAAGCATTTAAATGAATCATTATATGTTAAATTTTCCTAATAAATAGTAATACTTTATTATAATTCAATAGTAACATGATCTAAGATATATATATATATATATATATATATATAGTGAATGAATACAAATAAAGTATCATGTATATTTTTTCCAATAGATTTAAGAATTTTCAATAAATCGCCGATTTATCAAAGATATTTCCCGATTTGTTGGTGAAATTTTCCAATGTATTGATGATACCAATTTATTGATGTTAAATGTGTAAAATTTTAAAAACTGTAGCGTATCCATAATTTTGTGTCATGAATGACCTAGAATAATAGTGGCCACCACGCCATAACAGCACCACTATTTAATTATGTGTATTTGCCTTAAAATTTAGTTTTTCTCTTAGTCCCACTATATTCCCCTAACTCTAAACCCCAACCTCTATTATTTTACACATACTATATACTGAACATCAATCAATGCAAAGAAAACACAAGTGAGATATTAATATGGGAACAAAGTCGATTGTTAGGAAAAAAATACGTATGAAAGAGTCCAAACTCTATATATGAAGTAAAATAAATATAAAAATTTTGTGAAGTTATTTATTCATTAATTTATCTTTAATTCATAATTGCCCTTTTTTATTTTCTTTAGTGTTTTTATTAGTTTCTGCTTGTGTGCAAAGTCTATATACCAACTTTCTCTGTATACATATAGTTCGATAATTTGGGTTAGTTTTTGCTACAAATAATAAGTTTTTTAGTGTTTTTAAAGTCAAGTGTGAGATTTTATAGCATATAAGGATTTTGAGGTCATATTTTTGTGGTATTCAAAATCCTATGATCTGATTCTACAATTTAGTTTTGATGACTCCTCAATCAATTCTAAGAAAAGTCCAATTTTAACAACCTTGGTATTACCCTATTAGTAATGTGTTATAACTTATTATAAGTAGAATTACATTTAATATAAAGTAAGCCTAAATTAAAAAGAAAAAAAATCATAATCACTAACATGAAGTTCTTTACAGTTTAAATACTTATTAGTCCTCTCTTAAGTTTAATATTAATATAAGTAATTAAGTCACATTGGTCAAGTAACATTAACATTAGATTATTTAGTATGCGGTAACACTAATGGATGACAAGTTAATAATTTATTATAAATTTGTGTACATGTAACATATTAATAATTTATGTAACACCCCGGCCCCACACTAATAGTGAGTAGTTACTTGAAGCAATTTTGAAATTGATGACGGTCTCACATATCAATATCAACCATTTTTAATGTATTTTTTATCAACTCACGCATATCATGAGAAACCTTTTAGGAAGTCCATCATCCTTAAACTACCCTAAGTTAAGCACATTAACCTATAGAATTATCTAATAATAGATTTCTCAAAAGAAGATACACCTTATTACTATAAATAATCCTATCAATTCTTATCACCACTCCTCCACCGTCTATCAAACAACTTAGGGTATTCAATACATCACCACTCAAAGAACGCAACTTTCTTATTCTGCCTCAATCACTCACTGTCTCATTACAATTCATCCATAAAATTGTTCCAACTAGACAACTAACTAGCTCATCCAAATTCAACTAGCGGTTACAATTTTACCGTCCCACACTAGCCGTAGATAGTTACTTGGAGCTCACACGCATCACAAGAAACTTTCCCTCATAAGACTACTCCAAACCAAACACGCTTACCTGTAGAGTTTTCTAATAATAGATTTTTCAAAAAAAAGGGTACATTTTATTAAAATAGGTAGACATACCAATCATTTAAGCTTCCACTATCTATCACATAACTTGGGATATTACAATTTATTACCAATAAACAATTAATAACTTTAATTATTATCATAGAACACTAGTTTGTTGATTTTTTTTTTAATTTAAATGATCCATAAATAAGAATTAAAAGATAATGTTAATATAAATAAATAAACATTGTGAAATTCAAGTCATCTTATTTATCATCAACAATGCTCATGATTTTTATTTTTGTTTTTTTGCATGTTGATCAATCATTCAAGGTATAAAGAAACAATATAAGCTTAAGGCCTTATATAAGGGTTAAGGGGCCTAAAAAGATAGACCTTAATCCAATAGTAGCTAAAAAAACAACCTATAGCATCTTAATGGTAACATCCTAACCTGAATAGACCTTTTATTTCACACTTACTATGCAAGGACGATGGTGTTTTGTTTTCTAGAGCTACAAGGGAAGAATCTATACGGTGGAAGAAAATTCTCTAGCATTATGAATGTATGAAAGTTTGTTTGCTAGCTGAAATGAGGAGGAAGGTCAATGAGCTGAGGTGAGATCGGTGCTTGGCATTACTACAGTGGATGGCTACGATAAATATCTTAGTTTTCCCCTGTTGATAAGGAAATAAGATAAAGTTGTGCTTAATGCTTTGAAGGATGGAATATCAAAGAAAATTCAGGGTTGGAACACAAGTCATAAGTATCGAGCTAGCAAAGTATCATGATACTAATTTATTATGTGGCTCAAGAACTTCCAATGTATACCATGAGTGTTTTTACTCTCTTAGCTTCACTTTGTACAAAGATTCATACTATGCTTGTGGCCTTCTAGTTCAGGTAGAGTGGAGGAAATAGACTGAGGCGATTTCATTGGCTAAACTAAAAAAAACTTTGAAAGCCAAAGTGTATGGGTGGTATGGCATTCAAAGCCCTTACTCATTTTAACTACGCTATGCTCGGACTTTTGCGGAATGAGTCCTCACTTCTAGCTTGTATTTGGAAAGCCCACTATTATCCAAGATGCTCATTTACGGAATCAAACTTAAGACATAAACCTAGCTACACTTGGAGAAGCATATAGGTTGCACATCGGGTGGTCAAGAAAGGGATGTACTTGTTGGTTAGGGATGCAGACAGCAACATCAAAGTCTAGGACGATTCTTGGATCCAAAGGACATAGGCTATGAAAAATAACTAATGGTTGATGATAAGAAAGAATGGAATTCTACATTGGTTTGGTAGCTCTTCCTCCCTTTCGAAACCAAAGACATTCTCACCATTCCTTTGCATGATGGTGACTAATGCCTATAGTATGCTTTTTGATTGAAAATCCGAAAATTTGGATCCATCACAAGTGATAAATGGGGTGTGGAATCAAGCTTGGTAGGCACACTTTATAGCAAGTTTGCTCCTTTTCTTAGAGTTGTTGTAGTGACATATTGTTGGCTAAGGTGTCGCTACACAAGAAGCATGCTGATGTTGGGTTGTGCTACATATTTTATGGTACACCGTAAACATCACTTCACCCCATCAAAGAGTGTCTCAAGTTTTTGTTGATGATGTGGAGCAATTGTTGATCAGTTATTGGAGATATAAGAATGCAAGCAAGTACAGCAGCCTCGTGCACAATGGCAAGCACCTCCAATAGGATTTTTCAAGCTCGTGTAGATGCTGGTAGGCATGGATCAAGTTATTGGTGTTTGGATGTTGTAACTTAGGGACCATAATGGCATAATTCTCAGAGCTGGATACTATATGTTCAATCATGGATGCAATTGTCAGGAGACAAAGGCTTTGGCAGCTAGGGAAGGGTTGCATCTCACGAAAAAAATTGAGTATCATCTTCTCAGTGCAGAGTGGGATTGCAACTCTGCCATGACCATGGTGAGAAGCAAGAAGATGCCTCTTGCATGAGTGGGATTTATTTTGGATTACATACGAGATCTCGGACAATGGGAGAGACTATGCAAATGGAGACACATACAAAGGAAAGGAAAGATGCTTCACACAGGATCAAATATAAGTATATGTATTTATTTCAGAAGAAACAAAGCTGAGCACACAATTAAGACGTCTACATTATTTTACAGAACTGAATTTTAGCATATGGGTATTACTCAAACAAGGTATAGCCATAAAAAATCATGGTAAATGGATAAAGAGGCCAAATAAACCAAATAGGCACAGGTTTAATCTTATATTAACTCGTTTCACAAACAATTGATGCCCATCCTCAATAATGACAGATCCATCATTTTCCATGTCCATAATAGTACATTCTTCTTTTCTTTTTCTTTTTTGGTTTTGGGGGAGGGCGAGGGGACCTCCATAGTTCATAGTTTTAAGCTTGAGGAAGCCCCAATATGGATGGTGAGAGGGTTCAACTCTTTCTTCCAGCATAACCTTACTCCTTGCGGCATTTTGATAAATATTTCAATGAAATTCCATGTTGTCATATTGCAGATATCTACGTAAAGAATCCATACAAGAAAATACAGTTAGGGCTGTTGACAAACCAAGCCGGCTAGCGAGCTTTTTGGGCTCGGCTCGGCTCAGCTCGGTTCGCTTATTAAACAAGCTTAAAAATTTGGCTCGAGCTCGGCTCGATTATTAAACAAGTCAAGCTTGAGCCTAATAAATTTAGGCTCAAGCTCGTTTAGAATGCAAAAGCTCGTGAGCTCATCTCGTTTACCACCAAAGCTCGAGAGTCGGCTCATTAAAAGTTCGGCTCGACTCGTTAAAAGCTCGGCTCGTTTATAAACAAACCAAGCTCAAGCTTTATTTTTAGGCTCGTTTAGTAAATGAGCCAAGCCCAAGCCTACCCCGGCTCGGCTCGATTCGGTTCGTTAACAACCCTAAATGCAGTGATATTTTGGGACACATGCATGATAGTACATGCAATACATAAATAAGGCGTGTGGGGAAAAGTCATCTTAAAACATAATTTTTCCAATGGCGGTTCTCCAAACTTTATCCTAATTTAAGAAAATTACTTTCTAAACAATGTCAATGAGTATGAGCTATTAGCTTGCTGCAAGGTTATTTCCTACCTATCAACTAATCACCGACATTAGACACATGCATTGATTCTAGGCAATGTACAATAATATTTATAGGCTCAAGGACCTCAATGTGTTACCCATTTATCAACCAAATCCGATCAATAGCCAACTATTTCAAGAAGTTGTATGTCCTCACATCATAAATTCATTGCCAGCTCCTTGCTTAGGATGCATATGAAAGAAACCAAGCAATAAAATCGCGGTTGCGAATGCGGTTACAGTTGCGGTTGCAGTATCAAATGTCGCAAAAAATATATTTATATATCGTGGTTGTTGCAACATGATTTTATTTATTTTTTTCCCAACAAATATTAGCAAATATTGATAAATATTGGCATATATCGGTAAAATATTGGCCAATAGGCGATATATTGCCGATAAACACATGAAATTTGAAAACCGTCGCGTATCGGCTGACCCAAAATCTGATAAATATTGACTGATATTGCATATCGGAATCGATGCCAACTTCACGTATCACCTGACCCAAAATCCGATAATAATCGACTGATATTACGTATCGGGATCGATATTTAATTGTATGGAATGAACACAAGAATTGCAGTCACAACCACACTATAATCCTCAACGTAATATGGAAGTTTATGGCTTTACGGAATAAACTACACTCACCAAACCTGTTCACAACACATGATTTAAATTTAACATTGGACATAGGCTCTATCGATCCACAATAAGGAATCAAATGCAAAGCACCTCATATTTTTATAATAAACAAGATCAAATGAATATACAATGCAACCAATCAAGCAACACTTGGTAAGTAGGAACAAACATCAAGGACGAAATGCATATCTTTATCATCACATCAATTAAGCATAGATTGACCTAGAATGTCGACTTCCAAGGGCAACGGGGTAGGTCAAGGGTGGGACCCCATTTCCATCCCCGAATTTAATAAGCAAAATCATACCCAAACCCACCCCAATCCCAGTATTCCTTATCAGGAAATCCCCAACCCGATCTCCATCGAGATCAAATCCCCATACCTGCTAAGAACCCCAATCCATTCCTCATCCTCAAAACCACCACGATCCCTATTACCTAATTTCAACCCCGATGATTTATACTGGTTTTTACAGTTTAATGATGTATATATCCATGACTTCACTTAGAAAAAGACAGGTGATTGATAATAAGACCTACATATGGCTATGTATGGATATCGACAAGATTTCAAATAGGCACAATCAGCATCTAAAATTCAAGCAACATTAATAGCACATTTATGCACAGGGTATCCTCTCTGGTTGGTAATTGATAGCAAACACCACTTCAGTTACAGTTCAAGTATTAGGTCCTCTGAAAATATTCATCAATAAGGAGTTTTTATTGGATTATGAAAGTCATAATTTAGCTTAATTTGGAAGAGCAAACCCTAGCAACTTTTTTTAACCAAACCCTAACAATCATCAGCATAATTATTGATAGTACAAACATTAAAACTAGTAATCTAAATTGAAAATAGTAGGCACTCAAAACAGTAAAGGACCAAAGAGCCTAGTAACAATGGCGGTTGGCACGGGCAATGGCACGTCTAAGAGGCCAAAAAAAGTCCAAAATAAAAAGTACAAAATACTCAAATTTACTGAAAATGGAATATATAACATACTAACATAGCTGCGCTGAAGCCTGAAGATAGTTGCTGGCGACTGGCAATTCCACGAGGCTCAAGCGTTCTCTGACCTCTGGGACAACGAAGTGCCCTCTGTTCTGGCGTGGCGACGCGGCGCCTGGCTAAGTGGCTGCGCTGTCGGTTTCGTCGGTCGGATATAGGCTCGCCGACATCGAATGGAGGGGGGAGCCGGGGTAGTCTTGGTTGGAGACAAAGAAAGACGGAAAGAGGGAGAATCTCAGAATCTGGAATACTGGGAAAGTGCATCGAATAGGTAGAGATTAGAATAGAGACTTTCAATTTAGATTATTAAAAAAAATACATACGTACATATATATATATAATTCGAGGTTGGATTTGAAAATCAAGATTTTAAGTCCGGAAAATTGTCAATAATAATTTTCAAACTCAATTCTGATTCCAATCTATGGAAAAAATATGATCCCTTCTTTAATGCTACTTTTTTTACTAATATCAAAACAAATATATATTAATAGATTTAGGACAAATCCAAAGAGACAATTATCTACCCTTATAAAATTCAAAAGCATTGAGTAGCCATATTAATTCAATCACAAATCGCAATTAAATCCAGTAACTAGGAGACTACGAAATGTAGTGAATAAGTTGTGTTTGAGCAATTTTAAGTCGGGGCTTCAATAGGTATCCTTAGTTTTCATAGAGTTAAGGTCAATGATTATTTCAGATATAGAAAGTATTTGATTGATCGATTTGGACAATTTAAAAAAAAAATAGAAACTTAAATGGATCCTTAGATAAATAAGACCATTGTAGTCATGCTGTTTGCTTCAAGTCTTCAAAGTTCAACCAAGTTAAAGGGTTTTTTCCTCTCTCTTTTTTTTTTGATAAATCTACAAGTGTTTTGTTTTTCTTCTCAAAATTTTTTTCCTTGGTAAAAGGTTTTTTTCTTTTTAAGATACATTTTTAAGGAAGAAAGTTCCTATAATGTATAAGGTGGTATATAATAGCGGGTTATAAGTAAAATTGAAATGTTTGAGTCGTTCAATATCCACACAACAAAAGTTGTATAAGATTTAAAATTAAAGTTGGTACCATAATATAAGTTGTCACAAGAAAAGAAAAGGTAGGAAAGGGAGAAGAAGGGGGATATCTTTTTAATATATTTTAATATTAGATTAAGAATATTGTAAAATTTAATGTGTTCAAACTTATTTTTTGATATAGAAAGTTGTGGCGAGTCCTTAATATTGAGTATATGTTACCATGCTCTAAATCAATATGAAGGTAACCTTCTTAAATAGGAAAGATCAAAAGGTGTTGGACTTCAAGCTCATGTGCATAAGCTAATAATACCTTGAATGGAGGAAAACCAAGAGGTGGTGTACACCAATAGAGAGTAGGGTTGTTAACGAGTTGAATCTATTCGAATATTTTTCAGCTCGAGCTCTACTCGAATTCGGCTCAAGTTTAAAACAAGCCAAATGAGCCTAGCTCGACTCAGGTCATTTAACTTTTTTTTTAAATAATGAACCAAGCCAGCTCATTTATCATGATTTGATTCGTGATTTGGGTCATTTAACTATTCGGCTCATTTGAAAATTAAACAAACTAAATCAACTCATTTAATTATTCGAATTGTTTAAAGGCTCATTTAAATATTTGACTCGTTTATTATATAAATTATATACAAGCTAATTCTATTAACAAATGAATAGAGCTTATAAACGAGTAGAATCGAGCTCGAGCCGAATTCGAGTCAGCTCGTGAACAAACAAGCCGAACCTCCCTTAGCTCGAACTCGGCTCCTTTAATAAACGAGCCTAAAAATAAGGTTTGGATTTGATTTGTTTTGCTAAATAAACGAGTCAATCTGAGCCGAGCCTTTAACGAGTCGAGCCGGCTCGGTTTGTCAAGAACCTTATTAGAGAGAGTCGTGTTGGGAAACAAGGGTGACCCAAGATGGTAGGCATGTCTGTATTGAGGCTTAGTTTTCAATGAGGCAGTTCCCTAGCAATATGGATTTGGCTTTCGATTCTGCGGCATTATACCAATTGGAAAATCGACTTTATTTTTATCATTTGACTCCAATTTTTTTGTTGGTTAAAGGACCTTGTTTGCCTATATGGGGGTCATTTATAAAGTATAAGACAATACATAAAAAGAATTAGAAGAGAGAATTCTTGAAGTCTAGATCTAACACTCTAGTATAGGAGAAATCTTAATTAGGAATGGAGAGTGTTAATTGAATGGATTAATTAAGATATTATTCTTGATTAATCTTAGTGAGAAAAAACATAGGTTGGGTGTTCTAGAATTTTGTATTACTTAGTAACAAAATATTTGAGTTTGGTCATTATTCTTCTATCTTGATTGGTTTATACTTTTGCACAATTCTTTGATTTTCTAAATTTTGGCTTCTATATTTCATATAGATAGGTTATACATGGTGCAGATATGGAACCTCATCTATTTTTTTGAAAGGATTCTCATAGGTTGTAAGACAGGTTCAAAATTAAGACTTAGTCATGAATTTCTTTGATAAAAAGAAATGCTAGAAAAATGTTTCACAAGCACGCCACTTATTAGTAATTTATCTTGCGCTACCATTCATACGATATGCATGGCATAAATGGTGACATCGTTAGCAAGTGTTATGAAAAAAATTAAATTAAAATATATTTTGGGATTATTGATAGATAGATAAGATTATACTATCATGTTCCTTAGAATTTTCTCTACAAATAAATATCTACATTGATATACATCTAATAAATAAACTATAAAATATCAGTATAGTAATGGTGAAAGATTATGAAAAAAAAATTAAGTAAAAATAATTGTGAGATTTTAGTAAAATAATAGTGAAAGTTGTGTGTTAACAATGGTAAGAGATCATTTTTATTATAATAATGATGATAAAATTTTAGTAGAGTAACGGATAAATATACATACAAAAGCTATGAGCGATAAGTATAATGATGGTGAAAGGTAAACACAACTATGATGAAAGATATGTATAATGATAGTATTTTTTTTTTTGTGAAAATGGTATTGAATTTTAGTGGTAAATTTTAGTAAAATAATGATGAAAAATATGTACAATTATAGTAAAATATCAGTTCATGTATTGGTAAAATATTAGTTTACATACAATGATACATTAACTATATATTATGGTAAAACAATAAGTTTAGCCACGGTGAAACACTAGTTTAATAATGGTTAATGATTAGTCTATGTATGATGAAATATGAATTGTATTTTATAGTGAAATATCAGCTCAATACTTGTGAAATATCATTTTATTTATGGTGAAAGATTAGTTTATGCATCGTGAAATATTAACTGTATTCTATAGTGAAAGATCATTTCAAAGTTGGTAAAAAAATATTATTAATTATTGTGAAATATCATTTTATAGATAGTAAAATAACAATGATTAAGATGGATATAACAATAGTGAAAAATAGGTGTAAATTATTTTATATGTCAAAAGTATATTACTATGGATATATATTTATCAAGAAAAATCTCTAAAATATTATGATGTAATTTTTTAATTAATTCAAATTAAAGATATTTTAACTTAAAAATTGCTATAAAACAAATATTGTCTTTCACACAATAAAGCAAATAGTTGTATGATAAAGGTATTGCAACTCAGTGGCTCAACTAAAAGTATCTTCTGTATGTACATATGTGTGTGTCAAGGTTGACACAAAAATCTCTCAAAGATGTCACTAAATTTGAATCGCCATAAAAAGTCTCCATTCGCATACATAAAATAATGAACAAATATATCGTGAATAAATTTTTGCACATCCAAACCAAATATTACCATATGAAGATATTAAAATTAAAGTAACCATACCTTAAGTTTTATCACTAATTTAAGATATCATCAATTATTTTGATTCATGTAGCAACCACATCAAGTTCGTTTTCATACTATCTTTATCATATATAACTTATATTATACTAAGCCTCACAAGGTTGACACAAAAATCTCCATCACAAAAAGTCTCAACTCACCCGCAAAAAATAGTGAACTAATATAAGTCCCTTGGATAAATTTTAGGACATCCAAACTAACTTTACCTAGTTCTAGGTAGGTGTGGCTAATATAGTATCATATGAGGATGTTAAAATTAAGGCAATCATGCCTCAAAATTTATAGCTAATCTAAGACATCATCAATTATTATAATTCATGTAGCAACTAAGTTAAGTTAGTTGTCATAGTATCTTTCTTATATTTACTAGATCGTTGACTCCGTGCAATGCAAAGACATTTAAAAAATGTTTGATTAATTTCTAATTCATTGAAAAATAATTTTTGAGCCTTTTGACTTCCTTTTATATTTTATTATTAATACTAATAATTAATGATAATATTATTATCACATAATAATAACATTTACTATTATTAATATTAGCAATTAATACTAATTAAAACTATAAATAACTAATTAATTAAAGCAAAGAGTAATAATTATTTATCAATAGTAATAATTATTTTTGAGCCCTTTGAAATCTTTTTATATTTTATTATTAATATTAATAATTAATGATAATATCCTATTACTATCACATAGTAATAACATTTACTATTATTAATATTAGCAATTAATACTAATCAAAACTATAAATAAATAAATAATGAAAAAAATAGTAATAATTATTTATCAATAGTAATAATTATTAGTTATAATAATGAATGTTAATATTATATTTTTAATATTAATAATTGAAAATAATTTTTATATATTTTTTATTAACATAATGATAATGGTTGATATTGTATTATTATTATTATTATTATTATTATTATTATTAAGATTGAGATAATATTGCTCATTGGAATGATATGAAGTGATAATTAATATTAAAATAATTAATTATTATTATTATATGAGAATAATTATTTTTAATAATAATTAATGATGATGAAAATCATATTATCAAGGATAAATAATAGTAATTATAATTATTAATAATATGTATTATTAAATTATAGTTATTATTTTTTATTTAATCTAATCTAACTTATGCTTAATCAATTTGATAATTTTTTTCCCAGGTAATACTCACATGATAAAACTTGAAACTAATACAAGGAGAATGGAAACCTAATGTTAGTTTTATGAGTCACCATTCACTTCTCCTTCATATATTTTTTTTACTATTAAAAATTTTTATTTGGTTAAAACATTTACAAAAGTGAAACATAAACCTTCCTATAAAAAATAGGGTGTTATCGTCATACCTAGTATAAAATGGACGTATCATCATCCATCTCATACTAGAGATAAGGTTGTGTATCTAAAACCAACAAAATACAAGAAAAAAATAGAAAGGGCAAGATAAATAACATAAAAGCTATAAAAGTTTAGGGTTACTACCTAAGGCTGTATCAAGCCCGAAAAGCAAGTAAAAAAATACATAAGGAAATTCCCCTAGGAAGTAATTCTACACAATGAGTCTCGGTTGCCAAGGTCCATCAAAAGAGAGCACCGCCATAACTGCCTACGTTCAAATAACCCCACTGAACACTGAAATAAGGATACCACTCACTAGTCATCCTCAAGAATCTACACAAGATCTCCTGCTTATGGGATTGAGCAGGGGACTGCAACAACAATCTCGTTAGTATGCGTACATACTAAGTAAACCAATATAACCCTACCAAGTAGGTCATGTTACTTACAAGGCACACATATCACATTCATGCTTACATACTAATACATGTATGTAACACTTATATTATGTCATTCATAAACCAGTCATGCATGACTAGGCTATTTGTACATACGAAGACATGCACACTACAAACTACTTTGACACACTTTCCATGTGCACAAATCACTTAAGCCATCCATGCATTAGTACATGGAATATGATACATAAATGATAATCTGCAATTACACAATTAGAACCTCAACTATCAAATTCATGTAATATGGAGATTATGAGTTCACTTAACATGGGTCATGTGATGATTTTTAGGAACACATGAGAATAAGGGTTGCATGTGATCATAGAGCACTTTAGACTAAGCAAATGATAATTCATGATACATATAACATGATAGGAAAACCATAATACTAATACTTAAGAAGGAATCATGACAAAGGAGCATATATAGGGCAAGTAAGAGCAAGGGCACATCATATAATAATCAACCGCTATCATATTTTATCATAATGGTCACATAATTCCCTTTATTAAATTTATTGATTCATGGGAAATATTATTTCCCCCTAGTCTCTCTATACTCATAGAAGTTAAACCAGGACGTAAAGTTTGATTGAAGCTAAATAAAATGGACCAAGTAACTAGCTTATTTAGTATCAACACCCTCTAATAAATCATCAATGTCTAGAACGGTAAAGGTGCTAGGATCTTTTAGATCCTATCTGAAGGCAAACTAACACTTGGTAGATAATCGAGGATTGGATAAGTTAGAACCAACGTGGTACTCATTTCACTTTAAGTTGATTAATATTTTCAAGATGTAATAGAACCAAATAGAATTAGGCCACAACACACAAATTCTCCATATAAGAACCCACAAGATTTTTTTGATAATTGTTTATTCACCGTTTTATAATCACATGACTATATAGAATTAGTAAGCTATTAGTTTAAAAAAGTTCAACTAAGGATTATGAATGATCACACTAAGGGATGCCATAAGGCCTAGTTAAGATATTAAGTTCCAACTTCATTATACTTAACTAGTCGTCCTTATAATTAGAGTTGAGCCATTAATATAGTACGTGTCCATTATTTTCTTATGCAATACTTGCCCAAGAGGTTTACATAAGGTCAATTAATGCATCATATTTTACTAAGGGTTCATCATACAAACACTTAACCAAAAATTCCAATATTAAAGTATCTTCTTACCATTAATTAAGGTTGACACTAGGTCAACTTTCATATGAACAAAGTTAAGGTCCAAGTGGAGGTCATCTAGAGGTCGGCCTACATTCATATTATTCATTCATTTATTTAAATAACTAAGTGATGATTAAATTCTATGTGATACCAACTTCATAAGGCTGATGGTTCAAGTTTAAAAGGGCAGTCAACAGAAGGATGTCATGTATTTCCATGTTATTTACTTTAAGCATGATAGGTCATCAATACTTACCGTTTTTACCCTTTAATGTCAAGGTATAAGTCATTAGAAATCCATTAGCTACTATCAAGATTTCCTAACTAGGGATTCACCATAGGAAAATCCATTATTAACCATTTATTCATCTAATTATTCCATGGTTAAAAGGCAAAGTTAAACCTTTATGTATAATACCCCAAAACCTTAATTTAGGAAGTAATAATAAAATAGGGATTAATAGGTGAGATTAATTGAATATAACATTTTAATAAAATAATTTTATTATAATAAAAATAACTAAAGCCAAAAAAGGAGGAAAATAATGTAGGAATCAAATTAGTGGAGGTTAGAATAAATTGCTAAACTTAAATAGATTTTAAGAAAATTATAACCATAATTTATAAATTAATAAAAAAAATTAATTATCTTAATTAATTTTATTATTCCCAAAAAAATTTAAAAATCCCAAACGCCTCAATTTCTCTTTTTTCCTTTACCCTTTTTTCTCTCTTTTTCTTCCTTTTCTTTTTTTTTTCTTTCTTCCTTTTTCTCCCATCCTCGCTGGTCTGGGGCCCACCCAGCATGGCCCAACCTTCTCCCCCTCCCCCCTCCACTCCTTCCTTCCCGTGCAACCCAACCCTTCTTTTTTTTCTTTTCCCTCACGCGACCCAACTCTCCCTTGCCCCATTCTTCTTTTTTCACCCTTCCTTTTTCCGTTTCTTCCCTTTTTGCCCTCATCTTCAACGTGTTCCTCCCCCGATCGACTGACGCGCATGGCTGCTTCGCAGCCATGGCTTTCCCTCTACCCTCACCTTTCCCTCGACCTAACCTATAGGGCATGCAACTGGCATTGCCTTACATTGGTCCCTATCCCTCTACAACCCCAACATCCCCACCTAACCCCCTGCAACCTTGCCAAAGTCCTAACCCTGTCCCCTACGAACTTGCACCATTACAGGCCTGCACAGGCCGGCAGCCACCTACCCCTCCCACTCCCTTGTCCTCATTCCCCTTGTCTTCTTCTCGCCCCCTACGCCTATAAAAGCCCTCCCTCACCCTCATTCTTCTCTCTTTTCCTCTACACACAAAATCCCCTACATTCCTCTCTTGCTACCCCTTCAAATGTAGCCACTGTTGTCGTCGCGTCTCGTCACCGTCTAAACTGTCACCCACTCTCTTCTTTGCACCACCTTCTACCAAACTTGACCCTTCCCTACCTCTAAATCTCCCTCATCTACTCTGCCCACTTATGCAAAGTGGGCAGCTCAAGCTGCCATTTTACACCCTTCACTACCCCTTGCGCCACCTCCACCACCACAACCACCACCTCCACTACCTCCCTTTCTGCCCATAAATCCTTCCAATACCCTCCCTTTCCTTTTTCTCCCCCCTTCTTCCTCCTCCTCTCCCTTCCTCCACTTTTAGCCACCACCATCATTGTTACCTGCATCGCCGCCACTACCACAACCACCCCCTGCACTACCTCTCTCTTTGCCTAGAAAACCTCCCTCCACCTTTCCACACCCTCCATTTCCTTTTTCTCTTCCTCCTTCCTCCTCCTTTCCTCTCCTCCACTTTCGGCCACAGTCGTCATTGCCGCCTGCGCCACTGCCATGGTATGCCGCCACCACCACTACAACCCCCTCTGACCCAGGAACCCTACCACCCAACAAAATACCACATCTCTTTCCTTTTCCAACCCCAAAATCTTATCTTTTCTATCACCAACACCTCCACCCCCTTGTGCCGCCACCGCCACTGTAGTTGTCACATTCTCTCTGGTTGTGCCCTAACCCTTGGTTTTATTTAATTATATTTTATTTTAAATATTTTATATTTATTAACTTTATTACTATTACTATTACTATTACTATTATTATTATCATTAATCTCTTTACTAATATTTAGCTAGGAAATAATAAAAGAAAAAGGAAAAAAAGTAGGAGGAAAGTTAAAATTAGTGTTCTATTTTTATAGGTGAACCAAACTCTTCCCATAAGGAGGCATAGGATTCGTGCTCCAAGCCCGGTGTCCTATTAGGTAAAGATATGGTTAATGCTTGGTTGTATGTCTTATGTGCTCATGGGTGTTTTGATACGTGCTTGTATTATATGTGAGTATGGACTAAAATGTGTATAGTGTAGCTTTCTTTGCATGGAGCTAAGGTAAGTTGTGTATAAGTTATGATATGTGTGATATGGGTGATATTACTTGTATTTTATGACATGCTCTTATGTATAGTTGTTATAATATGACATGCATGCTAGGACGCCTTAGGTAGTATGATGAGGTTGTGGGGATCTAAAGGAAATCAAGAGGGTGGAGTGACTATGAAGGAGTGGAAAAATCCTAAGTACCTTATGATATATGGGTGACAAAATAAAGGGATAATAATAATAAAATAAAGTGTTTGAGTAAATCTTGCATGAGAAGTGTAACGCTTGCATGGGGTGGTTAGCCTTTGCATGGGGGTAAAGTTTACGTGGGAAAAGGTGGTTTAAGGTTAAAGCATGGTGAGGAAAAAGTACTTTAAGTGCTTGAAGTCCGTGGGTGAAAATTAGTACGTGGGTCGGAAGAAGTGTGTATGGGGCCTTAACTAGGGTTTTTGGGGAAAAACCCTAAGTAGGGGAATGTGTGAAAGGGTTGATGGTGATTGGTTGGCGTTAGGGTTGAGTTTAGGAGGGTATCATATAAAGGGGTTGAGTCAAGTGGTAAAGAGGGTGGGTTGTATGTGTGAAGGGATGGTGTAAAAGAAAGGAAAAGTATTAGGGTTTGGGGGTGGCCAACTAGGGTTTTCTTATCACATGTGGAAGATGGGGAGTAAGGTCGTTATGTTGGCTGTGGGTTGAGTGGAGTGATAGTGTTGGAATCAAGGGGATTTGGGCCATGTATGATAAAGAGAGGTTAGGGTCACATAGGTCAGATTAGGGATTCTAAGGGGAAACCCTAGAGGGGGTGATGGTGAGCTAAGGAGGAGAGATGGGAAGTGGGCCTGGACCCACATGCATGGGGGGATTTGGATTTCATGGTGAGTAGGAGAAAGGTGCACCAGAGGTCATAGAGTCTTGGGGAGTGTAGAGGTCCCAAGATATGGGACCGGGTCATTCAGGAAGTCTAGGATATAAATTGGGAGTCTATTGAAGGCACGCATGTCTAGTTGGGATTATGTGTGGATTAAGACATGAGTAAAACACTAATTACTTAACGTGAAAGGTTATTGATCTGGGCCCAAGTTAGATTATTTTCAAGTCCACCAGCTATAATAGCGGTCGGGAGTCTTCTTGCCCTGAAGTGTATTCCAGTCCACCTGCTATATTAGTGGTCAGGCGTGTTTTTCCTTGGAGTATCATTTTTGGTCCACCAGCTATAATAGTAGGGGTTTCGAGCTTGATAAACCAAACATTGTATGGTAATAAATCATGAAAAAGATGCTAACTACTTAAAGTAGAACACCACGTGGGTCGATACTAGGTTGGGATAATTTTCGGTCCACCGGCTATAATAGTGGCCAGGTGCAATCTACCCTAGAGTAGTATTTCTGGTCCACCAGCTATAACAGTGGCCAGGTGTGTTTTATCCTGGAGTATCATTTTCGATCCACCGATAATAATAGTGGGGTTCTCGTACTTACATGGATATAATTATAGAGATGTGTAAAGATGAAGTTAATAGCCTATATCTTAATAATGATGATTTTTTAGTGGTATACCACATGTAATATCTACCTTTTTATGTTATGCATGGTCTTAGCCATATGGTTACCTTACTCAATACGTAGTGTACTGATCACCCCTTCATGGGTACTACTTATTCCCACGAGTAGTGGCCCCTCCTGAGATTGTGCAGGTAGGAGACAATATCTTTAATTGTGCAAGTAGGAGATGATACTTTTGATGACTTTGATGCCTATGATGCCTTGGGCGGAATCCAGTGATGGCTTGTTGCATTTATTGTGGGGTCTGAGAGGGTGTTATCCGGACTTATCTTTTGAAATGCCCCAAAATTTTCTAATTTTAAATATTATATTTAAATAAGGTTGTATTTGAAAATTTAAGTTAATAAATTATTTTATTAAAATAAAAGAAAATTTATTAGGGCAAATTAATAAGAAATTTTATAAATATGTTAGGTAAAGGAAATTTGGGCATATTGTCTAATTAAAGATTTTAATTTGGAAATTTATTTAAATAAATTATTTTATTTAAATTAAGAAAGATAAAATAGTTTCAAATTAATTTTAATTTTATAAATAATTAAATTAAATTAAATTTGAGCGATTTATTAATTTAAAATGAAAATTTTGAAAAAATCATTTAAAAACCTATTTTAGCCTAAAAAGGAATTTAAAATTTATTTTATTTAAATATTATTAAGTTTAAATATCCTAAATATTCAGATTTATTTAATTTGACCCAACCTAATTATTTCTCTTTTCCTTTTTCCTTTTTTCCTTTTCTTTTCTTTTCTTTTCCTTTTTCTTTCCTTTTCTTTCTTTTCTTCTTCTTCGCCGAATTGGGCCTGTTGCGCGACCCAATTCCTATTCTTCTTTCCTTTCTCTTCAGCGCGGCCCAGCCCGCGCGACGTCACCGAGCTCCCTCTCTCCACGCCGCGTTTGACTTCTTTATCCCACTCAAACGCCGTGTTTTATTTCATTTTCTTTACCGTCGCCCGACAGCCCGGAACGCCGTTCTTTATTCCACTTTGCTGCCAATTCTCGTCGTTTCATTTAATCTCCTTCACCCTCACGCCGAACCGCCCGGTCTCCCTCCCTTTTTCTTTCTTTTCTCCCCCGCGAACCACCCGGTCCAACACCCCCACCTTCTTCTTCTTCCTCCAGCCCGACGCCATAACCGCCAGCACCTCCATTTCTCCCCGAAAATGGCGCTGCCGGCCACACGTGGCGTGACCGGCCCTTCTCCCACTCATTCTCTCCCTCTCGACACACTCTTCCATTTGAATTGCCCCACTCTTCCTTTATTCCACACGTTCTCCCCCATTTCCCTCGCAAAGGTCGGGAAATTTTCAAAATGTTGCCGCCCGACCTTCAGCACGAATAACCCATTTTCCCACCCAATTTCAATTCCTGGTAACTTCCCCAACTCAAACCTAACCTCCAAGATTATAAATACCTCTCTTATAGCCTGGGTTCGGGAGTTTTCTTTCCCCAAAACCCTAAGTCTCAACTGTGCGCCACCGCTCCTTTAGACGAATCTTCCTCCACCTCCGGCCAACTTCAACGCCTCCTCTTGCTCCTAATCTCTTCCCTGCAATACCCTCTAATTAACTAAACTAACCAAAACCTTCGATTCATCTTGTACAAGCCTCCATAATCGCACAAAGTTGGTTAGTTGCTTCGACAGAAAATTTCACCCCGAGACGTTGAACCACATTCCACCACCACATGCACCGCTTCTAACACCTTCCAAACCAACCATTAACTCCTGATAAATCTCCTCCACAGCCCCATAGATTTATTTTATTTTTCTCCTTCCCCCTCACCTCTTTTTCTTCATTTTTAACCCTCTTAGATCCATTTTCCGGCCACCTCCGGGAACCACCGCCGGTTCCACCTACATCCTCCGACTCAAGTGAAACCCTAGACATTTTAAACACTTATTTTTGAATTATTGATAATTATTCTATTTTTAGCCTAAATTTTAGTGTTAATTCAACTTTAATTATTATTATTATTATTATTATTATTATTATTATTATTATTATTATTATTATTATTATTATTATTATTATTATTATTATTATTATTATTATTATTATTATTATTGATATCGACTATAATCTAATTTCTAAATTTTTTTGACAGGTCTGGGAGTATTATTGAGTAAGATATATTATTCATCTCGGTCTTTACTTATTTAATTAAATTTTTACATGTTTAATGTTATTATTAATAATAATATTAATATTGTCATTATTATTAGTGTAATTATTGGATTGATATTGTAATTATTTCAGGAGGGGAAGAGACCTAAAATTTTAATTAGGTCTCGCACTTTTACTTTTCATTAGTATTATTAACATTTTTAACATTATTTTAATTATATTATTATTATTATCTTTATTAAATTATATTATAAGTATATATATATATATATTGTTAATATCATTATTACAATTTCGAATTATGTTAGTATTATTAAAGTGGGGTGGTTAGATCCAAATTGTAATTTTAAGAATTTTGATATTATTAATATTTAATATTCTACTAATAAAAAAAAGTATAATTAATAGTATTATACCTTATTAATATTATTATTTATTTTTATTACTATTATTATTATTGTTATCATCATCATCATCATCATCATTATTATACTATCGTTTCTATTTTGGGTGAAGGATAGAAACCCTTAGATCACCACCCTCTTCGAATGAAAATAATAAATTAATTGTAATAGTTTCTATAATTAATTATTAAGTAGTAATATTTTAATTAAAAACCAAATCTTAGAGTAAGTTAGAGGATAATAAAATTATATAAGAGAGTCTAATTCTAGTATGCTTTGATATAATAGGCGAACCCAATCAAATCCCTCAAGTGGAATAGGAACGTGCACCAAGACCGGTGACGTTTTAGGTAAGGGTCTACTAAGGCCATTTATGTGTTTGTATGCATTATGTGTTTGATATGCCATGTATTTTATGTTTGTTATTATTAATTATTTCGTATGTGGCATGATTGTAGAGTTGAAGTATGTTGGTGTGAATAAACTGTGGCATGAGAACTATGCGTATGTTTATGTCATTATTGTATGATATGACTTGAGACATGTTGTTAGGGTTCATGAAATGGCATCGTGTTAGGGTTTGCATGAAATGACATGATGCTAGGGTTTTGCATGAAATGTGGTGTTAGGGTTGCATGGAAGCATGTCTACATGGAGCTAGGGTTTGCATATGAATTAGGGTTTGCATGGAAGGGTGGTATATGTGAAGCTAGGGTTTGCACATGAATTGGGGTTGCATGGAAGTGGGGTATATGTGGAGCCAGGGTTTGCAAATGAATTGGGGTTGCATAAAAATATGGTCTACGTGAAACTAGGGTTTGCATGTGGATTAGGGTTTGCATGGAAATATGTCTACGTGGAGTTAGGGTTTGCATGAAAGTGTGGTACATGGAGATTGGGTTTGCATGGGTGCTAGGGTTTGCATGGAAGTGTGGGTCATGTGTAGTTAGGGTTTGCATGGGAGCTAAGGTTTGCATGGAAATGTGGTTTACGTGGAATTAGGGTTTGCATGGAGTAGGGTTGCATGAGGGTTAGGGTTTTCATGGATTTAGTCATGCATGTCTGGGCAAATATTTGTGAATGTCAAATGTTTTTGAATAAAATATTTAAGACACTAATATCTTAAAGTGGAAGATATTGAGACAGGACCAATCGATCCACCGGTTAGGAATAGTGGTTAGGGTTTTACCCTATGTGTGACCGATCCACTGGTAATAATAGTGGTTAGGACATGAGGTCCTATGTGTATCCGGCCCACCGGTTATAATAGTGGGGGATCCCGAGCTCAATAAAGACAAACCAGATCATCAATGCTATTAAAAGATACTAATTACTTACAGTGGAACACCATGCGAGTAGGAGCCAAGCCGATCCACCGGTTAGGAATAGTGGTTAGGGTTTTACCCTATGTATGTCCGGCCCATCGGTTATAATAGTGGGGTGTTCCTATTTTCGTATGGATCTGATGTGGACAGGAACCAAGCCGATCCACCGGTTAGGAATAGTGGTTAGGGTTTTTACCTTATGTATGACCTGCCCACCGGTTACAATAGTGGGGTGTTCCTGTACTCGCATGGATTGATAAAGGCATGGTGTGTATCGACATTTGATAAAAGAAAGATTAAATGATTAATCCGAACCTTTTTGGGCCTTACGTATGGACCTATTGATTATAGATGATTTCACTTTATGCTTCTATGTATCATATGTGTGGGTTGTAATTGTATGTGATCATTATCCTGCATGAATTAATGTGTTATATGCCAGCCTTAGTATTCGGTTACCTTACTCAGTACGTAGCGTACTGATCACCCGTTTCATGGGTGCTGCTCATTCCCACGAGCAGAAGGCCCGTCTGATCTGTTATAGGTAGGAGATATTTACTTTGATGCTATCGATGTCTATGGGACATCAGGAGGGGCAGAGTGATAGTTGGGCTGGATCAATCTTTAGAGTGACGTGGCTGTTTTTCTTTTTCAATTTATGATTCATGTTATCTTTTATTATGTTTGAATTGTCGAAACAATTTTACTAAGGTTGTTTAGTTACTATCTGGAAAAATAATAGCCGGTATTTCGAATTATGTAAGACTTACGCGTACTCTGATTTCTGTTTTTATAAATTTGAATTTGTATGGTATTACTGATAATGTTTTCTTAGCCTTAGCACTTGGTACAGGAACGATAGAAGTAAACTGGTCTGGTACTAAGTGTGGCGGTAACATCCCCAGAATTTACGGTTTTAATTTATGAGTATTGCTTTTTAAAAAAATGTGTAAATTTTAGGGTGTTACATCTTTATCCAATTTCCTTGTCGTTACTTATCATTTTATTTTCCCCATAGTGGGCGTTATTATATTTGCTTTCCATTTCTGTATTAACTCAGACAATTGCGCACTCTATTTTATTTATGAAATGTTGAAACTATTATGATTTTTGTTGATTAATCGCATGAATACTTTTAATTCTTTATCTTTGTGGTTAGTATGAGATTAGCTGGGGATCAATATTGTGCTAATCATGGCGGTAGCACCCCCTATCATTTTTAATGTATGGTTTTCTCTACAAACGGAATTTTTCAACTGTAAATTTTGGGAGTGTTATAGTATAAGTCAAGCCATTAAGGGTGGACAAAAAATCATCTTAGAAAGCTTAAGGAAGCCTTATAATGTAATTAGAGGCACAATCCATAAAATTCTATTTTTAAACCATGTTCCTCGTTTAATTATTCAAGTCTAAGGGTGGAGGTCAAACTCGGTCAGCACATGGTCAAAAATCCAAGGTTAGATCATAAAAACATCACACATTGTCCCAAAAAACATGAACACAAAAAAAAAACATAAAGCATATTGAGTAGAGTAACAAGTTGACTAGTTTTGGGATGAACCAGTCTACTAGTCGGACTACTAGATGTGCCCCATCCCAAACTAGTTGATTGGCGACTCTTAGAACAAAGCACATAATGCCACTTGAAAAAGTTGGATGGTATATTAGTCATATGATTCCCAAACGTATAAGTTTCTAAGCTAGTTGATTGGCAACTTAAGCCACTCGACTAGTTCTTACCAACTAATTAACTAGTTACCTCAAGAATACAACACATATACTCAGGTTGAGGCTAGACATGCACTTCTAACTCAAACCACACATAAACTATCTAGCATACTTGGTTCTTGACATATAAAAATTATGGATTAAAACGCTTAATGATTAAATCATGCTTAAGATCTTATTAATACATCAAAATCATGCTCATACTTTACCAAATCATAAAAAGAGCCAAGGAACCCTATAACATATTTTCTCATGTTGTAATCATCATGTAAAACATGTATGAAATCATTAACACACGTGTCAAAACTTGCTAATATTATGAAAATATTTTCATAGCCACAAATTCTGCTAATACATGAGATTAAAACCTATGCATATGCACACAAAAGTCCTATTCCATGCAGTCTCCTCATGTTTTCAAATATTTAACTTTGGCATGCTGAAAATTAGGTTTTTGAACATAAAAATTCATGCTTACACAACAATATATTGCAAACACTCAAACACAACTAAAACTCTCAAGATAATAGGAAAGATAATGGTTTTCCTCAAGCTAAAAATCTACAAAACCACAAAAGAGAGTAAAAGTCTTCTTCTAAGCTTGAAAATCCTCAAGAACCTTCAACTCTAGAACACCTTTGAAAAAAAACATAATAAATGTAATAACAATCTTTCCTTTTATCAAAATAAAATAAAATAATACTTAAAATCAAAGGAAGAAAATAAGGTATTCAACCTCCACCAAAACTAGGGAAACCCAAGAGGAGGGGATGATTAACCTTCAACATTATCCTCAATCTAACACCTTTTTGTTTAAGAAAAACAAATGAGAGTTAGATAGAGTATCACAGGAAGGGAAAAAGAGTTAAATTGGGGGGTAAAGGAGGGAGAAGGATTGGTGATGAAGAGAAAAGGAGTTTTATCACTCGGAGAAGAGAGCGGAAAAAAAAATGAGGCTAGGGTTTGAGAGAGTGAATGGTTTAGAGGGTTAATAACCATGAAATGTTTCTCCCCAACCTTAAGTAGATCAATAGAGGTACAATTGAAGGGAAAATTTTGAGCCAAACATGCCTAACCTAAAATGGTGAGCATAAGAGAGACCTTGACACCCAAGGTCAATTCAACTAGTTAAAGAAAGGGGGAAAGAGGTCAAAAAGGAGTTGGAAGAAACATCAAAAGCTTGACATACAATTTTGTAAGCAAATTGTATGGGAAATTTGAGTATTCAAAGACAAGAAGAAGAAATCAAGAGCATAAGGTCATTAAGGAACTTTTGTGCAAATCTGGTCCCTAATCAATTTTAATCAGTTTAACATTTAAATCAAGGGTAATAAAAATCCTAAAAATGATTCTCCAACTCATAAAAGTACAATTAGAAAGTTAGGAGATCATTCGTAAAATATTAGAATTAAAATCAAATATGAAAACTTCTAGTTTGGATGCACCAAGCAACTGGTACAATATAACCAAATGATTAGTTTTACTAGCGCACTGATATGTTAGAACCAATTGGTCGGTTCTTCCACACCAAAAACTCTAAGAGCATGTAAACTAGTTGCACAGTCAAACTAAACCAACCAAATGGTTTATGTAGAAACCAAGTCTCTTTTACAATTAAACCTCTTTCAAACTCTTTTGAAACCAAACATAAACTAAATTTAAACCATAATAAAAAAACATATCAAAACCTAGATTAATCATGCTCAAATCATCATCAACCATATAAACTAAATGCATTATATGCCCTAAAAAGTGGGGTATTACATAACCAATGTCATGCATTAGGCAAATACTCATATGATAAAATTTGCAATATGCGTATACTATGATTAGTTACACCATGAGCATTGTGCAACTGATCCACCTTTTCTATTTTTTTTAAATGAATTATTATTAGTTTAAGTTATTGAAAATATTAATTATATCAAAATGATCCTAAAATTTATCTCTACAAATAAATATTCATATTAATATACTTCCAACGTAAAAAAAAATGTTTATGTATAAGTTTTAGCAGAATTGAACTAAAATATCAATAGATTTTCTCTATATATAAAGTAAAATTTTCTATAGAATTCTAATAAAATTTCAATACAAAATAGTATTGTTGTAATATTTTAATATTAATGGAAAAAAATCGTCATTTAATTGTTGAAAAATTATAACACAGTTGTTGAAAAATCATCCCGTAACTAGTAAAAAATAATTCCAAACAACAATAAAGTTTTATTATAATGACTTACTGAAAATTATTATATATTTATTAAAAAATTATCACATAGTTATTTTAAAATTATGACATGCCTATTGAAAAATTGGTGCAACAATGACAAAAATTTATTGTAGTGATTGTTGAAAAATCATAACATTATATGTTAAAAATTAGTGAAATTGTAGTGAAAAGTTATTATAACGATTGTTACAAAATAAAAAAAAATAATCACACAATTGTTGAAAAATAAGCATAATGGTGGAAAAACACGACTACTGTTGTTGGAAAATCAACATAATCTTGTTGAAAAATCAATACAACAATGTTGACAGTTTTTATTATAACAATTGTTGAAAATTTATTATATTTAAAAGTTATGACAAGGTCACTAAAAATTTATGTAAAAGGTAAATTTTTTCATTAAAATAGTTATTTGAAATTTATCTCATATGTATATATATATATATATATAAAGACACACGCACCCCTTAGAATCATAGTAATATGTGTCTCTATTAATAGAGAAATGTATGAGAAGAATTTTGATATATATTTTTATTAAACTATAATAGAGATAATATATTTCAAAAATATAAAAAAAATTGAAAGTGTTTACAAAAATGTTGTTGCTATAAAATAAAAGTTTCTATTATTTACAATAGTATCACCGATTGTACAATATAATTAGCTTAAAATTTATAATGCATTAGCTCGTTTTGTCCTACTAGTCTGTAATGACAGATCATTTTCTTCACCTCCTTTATGCTTTTACAATAATGTTTTATACCCAAACTTAGAAATCAAACCGAAAAATAAAAATCATCTAAAAATATGTATATTAGTACACAACAATTTTATTTTTATTAATAGTTAAGTAACACAAATTAAATATAGTATAAAAATGAAAATCATGATACAAAAAATAAAATAAAATTATTATCATCATCATCATTATTATTATTTTTAAATTTTTTTTTTACTTTTTTGTGTCATATCTTTTTTTTAATCATGTATTATTTTTAGTTTGTAACACATAATTATGAATAAAAAATAAAAATTGTGCATAAATATGCACAATTTTGGAAATATTTGGGTTTTGGTTTAGCTTTTGAATTTGAGTGGCTAACATTATTCTTGTCTCTAATCTATGTCTCATCCCCCTCCCAAACCTTGATAGTTTGTTTGGACTGAGATGAATGGAGATCATAATAAACTTGAAAATTTTACCTAGGCAAATGAAAAAAGGTAAATTAAGGTGGATGTTTTAAAATATTATATGGATAATATTAACTAAGATGGATGAATGTTGTTTAATATTCACAGCTACAGGGAAAAAACATATATGGCGGTCAGAAAATGGGTATACATGGTGGTTTTTAATAGTTGTATAATTTATTAGATTTGGCTCAAAATTTTTGGCATCATAATATATATATATATATATATATATGGCGGTTTAGATGAAAATTTGCCTTATAATATCAATATATATGGCAGGTGTGGTCAATAACCACCATATATAGTGGTAACACAAACCTTCCAAATAGTTCAGTGGAAGGGAATAGGTGGTGGTTTTATCTAATAACTAATGTGTATATTTATAAAGCACAATGATTATTAGATAAAACTGTAGTAAATTCTCTTCCAGTGAACTATACAACGGTTTGTAATATGGGTATATACGGGGGTTTTATCAAATAACAATTGTGTATTCCCTCTCTCTTTTTTTTTTTAATTATAGAGTTCAATTAACCATACCAAACTGTTTCTAGCAAAAAAAAAACTACACATGATTTCCATATCGCTTTCACCATCATCGACACTTGTCACATCCAAAACAAGCACAAAAAATCATAAGGTTCACATCAAAATGAATGATTTTATAATTTCATTATATACCATGCATACAAAACTTTAATACAAAATTATATTTCATTCATAATTACAGTTTAGGTACCAAAAATTTAATAAGCACATATGATCCTACAAAAAAACATCATAAAACTTGCAATAAAATATAAACATTTTTTCCTAACTCCATTAATCTTGTTTTCATCATATTTACACAGCTCAATAGGTTGGTAGACCTACAACATATGGAAAGTACCATGTTAGTATTAATATATATAGCTAATCATAATTAATATGAACTAAACAAAGTAAATAGTTACTTCTCCTTATCCCGTCCAATGTTTGCAAATGACTTCCTTCATGAATCTTATGATATAGTATCCACAACTGACATTATCTTGTTATCTTAGACACTAAAAATAAAATATAAATTAATTTATCATATTAGGCTCATACTAAATACTTAAAATTAAATGAAAATGATTCTTAAATGATATAACCACTATAAACCTCAATTTTTTTTCCAAGTCATACCTGGCGGTGGTGTCCGTCCCTTCTTTTCTTGCCCAAAATATATCTTGAACGACCTAATTGATGTAGTAGACATATGTAACACCCCCAAAATTCACTACTGAAAAATTTCGTTTTATAAAAAGAATTAGTGGAAGCAAAATAACAAAACCATGAATTTTGGAGATATTACCGCCACACTTAGTACCAGATTGGTTCACTCCTACCGTTCCAGTACCAAGTGCTAAGGTTGAAAGAGAAAAATGCAACTTACAAGAAACTCAAACCATAATTAAATCAGAGTAGCATAGTAAACCATTTACAAGAATAAAATCCACCAGCGGTGGTTACAAGAATAAGGACCACATTTAAACTGGGTTTTTAGAAAGAGAGAGAGTGCAACCCTAGGACCTTTCAGATAATTCCTTACCCTCTTTCCCGTTGCCCACTTGAATAGCACCTTAAATGGACCTACAAGGGACACTGTCTATTGAATAGGCAGTGGCCCCACGAATGGAACCCTTCAGTACTATGGTACTAAGTAATCCTTTAAAACACATTTAAAGGTAGGCCCGCAATGCAACACATGATACAACACTATATATAAATATAATGAAAGGTGCTTACATAATATTCATATTCATACATTCACATACTTAACAAGTCCATCAAATATAAATGGGTCAAACGTACAATCGATACTTCTAGGCCTTAAGCCATTAGTCCATCATTATTCAATCATCTCTCGGATTTTATATATCCATGTGAGTGTGGGAACCCCACTATTATAGCCGATGGATCAGAATACATACAGGGTAGAACACTCCTGACCACTATTATTGCCGGTGGACCGGTACTCATAGACATCTTCCAGGGCAACACGCTCCTGGGCTACTATTATATTCGGTGGACCAGTACTCATAATATAATTCAACTGGACCCGGCTCATTAATCTTTCACTTTTATGATTAGTGTTTTCCCTTTATAATCGTCACAACAATTCCATTTATTTGCCTCAGAGGGGAGATCAAGATCCTAGGACATAAAGGTACACCGGTCGCACTGGTGCATATAAGCTACTCAGTACCCTTCAACTATCAACCCAGAGATGCAAAGGTACCTTAGTTGTATTGGTGCATACAACTAACTTAGTACCCTACCGACAAGGACACCTAATCCATAAGTATGCATACACCCTAAATAGGTCCATAGAGCTAGATAGCGTAAGATGAAGGGCCTGGCTGGGGCACAAATGTACACTAGCAAATACCAGAATAATCGTGGGCTAAACCACGTCTTTAGGGTAGCGATGCCTAAAGAGCCACCATTTCCGATCTCGGGGTTTTTCACTTTAAATATTAGTGTCTTAATTAAGGTGATCACGAAAAGCACAACAATCAGATACTTATTCACTTTCAATCATTCTGATATCATTAATTATTCCTTATTCATACGGTTATCTGAGATAACATAGAGAAATAATTAAGGCCATCATAATCTCATCCAATTCTGATTTAGGATTCATTCTTATGATACTTGCTAATTGTCAAACACCATTATCTTACTATTTAGTATTACTTGAGTCTTATTACGAAACTCCATTATCCCATCAACATATTAGATACAAATTACTGATTTATCCCTTGCTTGTATAATGATTAAGTCATCCCTTCTTTACTTGCCAATTTACCATATTACCCTCCTTATTGCATAATTACTAAATTACCCCTTACTTGGTTTAGGTTACCAAGTTATCTCTTACACTTATTAGGTCTCCAATCACCCTTCATAATTGTTACACTAATCATATTTCCATTAAGTTGGTTAGATTACCAAATTGTTCTTCACCTTTGTTACAATTACCAAATTGCCCTTTATTTGGTTAGATTACCAAATTATCCTTCTCTACTATCATAATTACCAAATTACCCTTCTCTACTATCATAATTACCAAATTGTCCTTTAGTTGGTTAAATTACTAAATTGCCCTTCTCCATTAGCATAATTACCAAATTGCCCTTTTCTATCATCATAATTACCAAACTATCCTTTAGTTGGTTAAATTGCCAAATTGCCTTTCTCCATTATTATAATTACCAAATTACCCTTCTCTATCATCATAATTACCAAATTACCCTTCGTCATTATCATAATTACCAAACTACCCTTTAGTTGGTTAAATTACCAAATTGCCCTTCTCCATTATCATAATTACCAAATTACCCTTCTCCATTATAATAATTACCATTTTACCCTTCTCCACTATTATAATTACCATTTTACCCTTTAGTTGGTTAAATTACCAAATTACCCTTCTCCATTATCATAATTACCAAATTACCCTTATCTATTATCATAATTACCAAACTACCCTTTAGTTGGTTAAATTACCAAACTGTCATTCTCCGTTATTGTAATTACTATATTGCCCTTCTCCGTTATTGTAATTACCATTTTACCCTTTAGTTATAAAATTACCATTTTATCCTTTTACCTACAAAATTACCATTTTACCCTTTTCTTCTAACATTACCATAATACCCCTTTTACTTATAAAATTACCATTTTGCCCTTTACTTCCAAAATTACCATAATACCCTTTTACTTACAAAATTACCATTTTATCCGTTTACTTACAAAATTATCATTTTGCCCTTTAATTCCAAAATTACCATAATACCCTTTTACTTACGAAATTACTATTTTGCCCCTTTATTACACCACTTTTATTGAATTATCATCACCACATGAATATTAATATTAATACTTCATTCTCATCATCCTATTCCACCAACTATTATATTTCAATATAATACTCATTAACACCCACACATATTAGGCCACACTCTTACATAAGACATATTACTAAAATGCCCCTAGGGCTCACAATAATATTATTCATGCATCAATGGTCACAATAACATAATGTAATATGGATAAGTACTCAACATTTTCATTAATAACCAAACTCTTTCCTTAAGCAATATTTTCACACATAGCATATAAACTAACATGCTTTCCTTTTTTATCAATCAATATAAGCAACTATATATAATATATTAAACAATATATATCATGCACAATAACATATTAAAACCCTAATGTGCTAGCATATGTTTATCCATGCGTTTAAGTGGGCTTTAACGATTACCTTATTTCCCACAAGAATTGAACCTTACCGGTATCCCGGTTAAAGATTCAAGCTTTGATTAGCAAAACCAATACCTAAAAAATAATATCAATATTTATCATATTAGAAATAAGAAAACCAAAGCATTAAACTTTATCAAAACTTAATTAATGAAATACTTAACTTAAATATTGTACCTTAAAATTCCATTAACCAAATTAGGCCAAGAAATGCAGCACCTCATCTCGCTCATGCAACATGAGCTGCATACAAGGCAAGGAAGAAAAAGGGGTCGAAGGTGGTATGAAAGGAAGAATGGGGGCTAAGTTCAGGTTAGGGTTTTGGGGCTAGGAAAAAGGGAAGGTGGGGAGGATTTAGGGCAAGGGAAGGGTACAGGGGTGAAGAGGGGGCGTAGGTGGTGGTCGGGGATATGTTACCGGTGGCCAAGGATGGCGGTGAAGGTGGCAGCAAGGCTGCAAAGGTAGCTGCCGGGGTGGAGGTGTCTGAGAAGGAAGGAAAAGGGAGGAGGAAAATGAGTGGGTGAGGGGGTTTGTTTCGGCCAAGGAAGGTGTGGGGATGGTAGGGGAGATTACAGGGAGGGGTTTGGTGGTCCAGGTGGCGGTAGAAGTGGAAAAATGGAGGTGGAAGGAGGAGGTGTAGGTTGGTTGCCGAGAAAGGAGAAAAAGAATAGAAAAAAGAAGAGGGGAGGAAGAAGGGTGTTGTAGGGTGGCTCAGGGGGTATTGTGGTGGTGTAGGGATGAAGTAGAAGGTGGCAAGAGGCAGTGCAGGCGGTTGGTGAGGCGGAGTAAGCGGCGGAGGGGGCGGTGGTGCAAAAACTGGGAGGGAAATGGAGGGAGAAGAAAGCAAGAGAAAGAAATCGGGGGAGGGGAAGGAAGGCTCAAAAATGGGTAGGGTAGGGGCTGCTGAGGAGAAGAAAAAAGAGAGGGAGAGAAAAGGGGGTAGGTGGCTCGGTCGGGTGGCAGTAGGGTGGTAGGGGTGTCAGAGTGGTAAGGAGAGGGAAGGGAAAGAAGGGAAAGGCGGGGGCATGCATGAGGATAGAGAGGGTTGGTTGGGTCGAGAAGGGACATGAAAACGGCGGGGGAGAGAGAGGGAGGTAGGAAGAGTAGTATGAAGGAGGCAGGCTGCATGTAGGGTGGCTGGCTGGATATGGCAGAGGTGGTCGGGCACATTTGGTCAGGGCAGGAGGTAGAAGAAGAAAGAAAGGAAGGGGGGAGGAAGCAAGCCAGGTGAAGGGGAAAAAAAAGAAAGGGAGAGTGTGGGCTGGCCTGGTTGGGGAGGGAAAGAAGGAAAAGAAAAGAAAAGGGGATTGGGTCGGTGACTCGCGTGGGAGAAGGAAGGAAAAAAGGAGCAAGGGGCTAGGCCGGCAGCCCAGGCACGAGGGAAGGAAGCAGGCTAGGGTTTGGCAGCCCAAGGGAAGGAAAAAGTAAAAAGAAAGAAAGGAGAAAAAGGATAAAAAAAAAGAAAAGGGGAAAAAGAAGAAAAAAGGAAAAGGGGAAAAATAAAATAGTTAAATTTATAAAATAATATAATGTAATATTTTTAGGAGATAAATGTATTTAATAATTTAATTTAATATATGGGCTTTAAAAGGTTAATTTTAAGAAAAATATTGGTTTAGGAATTTATTCAAATAAAATGAGTATGATAAAATAACAAAATATTTATTTTAGTTTATTAAATATTCCTATCCAAATTTATATACTCAAAAATCCATAAAATAATTGAATTAAATAATTTTAAAAGCTAATTTATTCCAAATAAAAGTTATTTATTAAATTATAGGTTTTTAAAATTTTGGGGGATTACATCATATATCTATATGTGTGTGTATGTGTGATTATAATTAATATCATTATATAGATAAATATTTACCCTTTAACCATTAATTTTGGATCAAAACAAAGATTTACGTCAATAAAATCCAACCAATATGCGGTCTCTAAATATGGCTGCAATATCACTAGTACCTAATGTATGTCAAAGAAAAATAGAGCAAAATAGAGGGAATGTGGAGTCAACTTCATTGCGTTGACTACATATGGAACATGTTGAATATTATCATTTTTATTGGATATCATGTCTAAGCATAAAAATCTATATACATCGGACCCATCCAGGACATCAACTTCATGCATAATGATGGGGAAATATTATAAATCACTATAGTAATGGGCCATAAACTATAGTTAGCATTCTCATTAAAAGGTTTCATTCTGCCTAAAGAGAGTGCAACACGCAGGTTTCTAGCTTCACTGCCAAAATTAGGGTATATATAATTGATCATTTTCCATTAAGGAGAATCTACCGAATGCCTAAGCTTGTCATCAAAAATCCTTCATTTCACATTCCATATAAGATTCTTTGTATTTGCCTCATTAGAAAACATGTATCGAAATAGTGGTATAATTAGAAAGTACCACAATACCTTATTAAGAACCTTAACCCTCTTGTATCGTGACATTTGATAATAAGGACAATTATCTAACAATGCATAATTATTACAATACAAAATGTAATCATTGGATACACATGAATCTTTTCATAATTCAAACCCATAGTGTAAAGAATCTTCTTGGCTTCATAAATAAGGGTAGGGCTGTAAATGAGTAGAGCCAAGCCGAGTCAGGGTGAGATTGAGTTCGGCTCATGAGCTTTTGTGGTAAACGAGCTGAGTTCACGAGTTTTTCCATTGTAAATAAAGTTGAGCTCAAATTTTCCATGCTCAAACTCGTCTCATTTATTAAACGAGCCTAAAAATAAGACTCGAGCCTGACTAATTTAACTAAATAAATGAGCTAAGTCAAGCTCTTAATGAGTTGATCCCAAAAAAGCTTGTGAGCCGACTCAACTCATTTACAACCTTAAATACAGAGAGAAAGCATAATGTCCTCAGGAAGCCTCTCTTTCAAGAGCTCAAGATGTTTTTATCGCTCCATCAATTATCCACCTTCAAGTTGTACAATAGTAACACAACAGACAATTTTATAAATTTAGTACAACTATTGTACAAAGGCGTCTTTGAATCATTAACCAACTTTTTAAATATTTTTGGATGATTTCTGAAATATTCTTCAACATTATGTGTCAGATGAAGTGAGAAGAGAGAGAAGGCCGATTATGGTGAAGTGAAGAAGAGGATAAATGAGCATGAATGCCGCTAAAGAGAAGAGAGAAGGATGGAAACAGTTGTAAGGGTTCCTTGCTATGAATAAACAACCTTTTGATTTCTTACTATTGGATGAGGTAAAATGAAAATTTTAGCAAGAAATTTTAGAGTTAAATGCGAGGAAGTAAAAAAAAAAAAGGGGGGAGTTATAGGCAACGATTAAGATATAAAATTACTGTGTATTCTATCTTTTATATTAAAAAAAGGAAAAAACGTTAGTATAGAGGATGATTTTGGTATATAGCCACTATGTATACTCTTATCCAAAAAGATTATTCTAGCTAAGGGTATACACGACGATTATATACCAAAACTACCGTCTATGCATTTTGGAAAATGAGAGTGTAGATGGTAGTTTTGCTATATAACCACTGTGTATACCATTACCCAAAAAGTAATATTCTTGATAAGGGTATACATGGTGGTTATATAAAAAAAAACCACCATCTATACTTCCTACTTAAAATGTAAAAATACATGACAACTCAGTTATAAATTTTTTTATACCGACTGTCATGTATTTTAATTCATATACTAGTGCTTGTTTTAATTGAGGTGAGTAAAAATTAAAAAATTAAACAAAACATATTTATATCCTTTTATTAAATAAATAATTATCTTTTACCATAACTTAATGAGGTTACTTTTTCCAACAATATATGATTATTTTATTTTATTTGTTCCTCCTCCATAAATAAGATTAATAAAAATAAAATAAATAGAGGTAGTGAATCCTTAAAAATGTCACAAAAAAGATGAACACGTGAATGATTTGATTCATGGGTTATGTGATATTAATACATAGGTATCTATGATTTTATATATTTAGGCACTATAGATGATATTTTATTTTTATTATTAATTTAATGTAAATTTTGGTTCCTACTTGATTTAATGTAATTTTAATTAATTTAATTCCTTTTATTTTTAAGTGTTGGTTTAAATAGATTTTCTTATTCTAGTGTTGTGAAAATAGAGTGGTGACCCAAGTGGAGTATGTTTCTATTTAATTTGGAAAAATTATCCATTATGAAGAGTGGATAGAATGGAGATAATGTGGTGGATTGTGTGATCTTGAGTGTTTACACTTAATTAAAATGCCATAACTTAAAGTGGAATGTAAAGTAGGATTTGGGTCCTTCAGGTTTGACCTTCTGAAGTTGGAGGTCAATGATAACCTTTCTCTTTTCTCTTATGGATATCTATGTATTTGTCAGCTATATCTTACTAAGGCTCCTTATCTACTCTATAAGTTTCTCCGTACCCTATTAGAGGATGTGTATACTTAAAAAAAGGATGACCGAAGTAGTAGATCTTTGGACTTTTTTTATCCCCTTTGAACTATGTCCACTGAGACGATCCAAATGTAATTTTTAATCATCCTGTGGTTGGTGGTAGGTCTTCGAACTTTGTTTTATCTGGTGACCCTTTGGTTGGTTTACCTACTTAAATAATTAGAGGATGTGATCACTTGAAGTAAAGATTAATAATCGTGTGTTCTATTTATTTCTATTTGATTTTCTTATATGATTTGATGTATATATGCATGCCTATATTATATTCCATTATATTAACATGTTACTTAGCTATTTCCTTAACTAACCTGTTATGTATTTTAAAATGGGTTGTGATGATCCATGATGTACATGGTGAACATATAACCCAGTGCATATTGAGTATTAACATATTCAAGGTATGGATGGCATGTATAATGAGGATGAATGAAAGTAGAGGTGATTTTCATAGTGCTATTTATTGCTAATGACTACTTTCATAGATTATGGTTGTATTAATTGTTTCATTTCCATTTCACATTCAATTAGTTCCATTGAGTTTATTAGACATTGTTATTTTTTTTTACTTAATAATAAGTTATTATGTATTTCCTTATTTTATCTACCGTTAGCAACTAGTGTAAGTAGTATAGTGTTTGTCTTTTTACATTAGCTGTAGCAGTAATACTCTCATCGTGTTTTAGCTTCTACATATATTTTCAATGAGTTTTTTTTTTTTTTTGAAATGGGAGTGTTACATAGTTTATTTCAATTCATATACTAGTACTTGTCTGAATTGAGGTGAGTGAAAATTAAAAATAATAATAATAACATTTATACACTTTTGTTAAATAAAGAATTATCTTTTGTGATAACTTTTTCTCCAAATATAAGATTAATAAAAATAAAATAAGTAGAGATGGTGAATCATTAAAAATGTGGCAAAAGAGATGAACACGCGAACTATTTAAATTCACCTGTCCACCCGAAACTTAGTCCTCCTCCATCTTTGTTAATTGTTATCATGCCTCAATCAGGCTACTTCCGATCCATTATTTTTTGTCCATTGATCCTCTTCACCAATATGCTAAACATTTCTATGCATTTAATTCATCCCTTAAATATAAGACTACAATGTGGAGGCACCTCCGAGACCTTCGTTGTATATATACATAGGTCGGTTTTTCTCTTTTCCGCCTTCTAGCTTGAGGATTTTTTATCTTCATTTGCTTCGGTTCCAGCATTATTGATAACAAATTTCACCTTTTCACTCCACCATTATCAGGTTCTAGTTTTGCATAAATTATCAAAGGAGTTTGTTGTTTTGTTGAGAATCGTGTCCATCACTAATTTATGTTTTATTTTATCATCGGAGGCCACTTATCATCTCAATTCTTATTAATCTTAAACTGCCGACTAATTACTCCTTTTTCCATGTATGATTGACCGGAAATCTAATATTACTCCTCCTACCTTCAGTAATGCGATTACCCTGACTTCTATCTTGGAAAACCTCATTTTTTGGCCCGCTGTTATCACTCGAAGTGAATTCGTCCAAATTAATATTATTAATTATTCTATCCGCATAAAAAATAAAATTATTCTATTATTTTACACACTGTTTAATAAAGTAATAAAATTAGTTTTAAAATTACACTAATACTCTTCACTAAAAAAATTACAAATCATTTAATGCATATATAATTGAAAGAAAAGTAAAGATAAAAATAAAAAATAGACTTTTACTTTTTGAATGACTTTCTTTTTTATATAAAAATTTCATGACATAATAATATTCTTTAGGATATATGAGAGTTAGTAGGAGTGCTGCTAGATCCTATTTCTTGCTGGTATACTTTCAAAGAGGCCATATTAATTACTCGGATCATTTCTACGTCATGTTTCTTTCAAAGGGCACGCACGTTACCAAACGTAGACGGAATTCCACTATGTGCAAAATGTACCGACTTCATCTATGGGGAGGATTCAATCAGATTCGAGGTTCTATGCATCAGTTATATTAGTTATTGTTTGGGTGCGTACAAGTATGTAGTAGTTTCATGAGATGGGTTAAGTTACAGAGCCCGCCTGGATGTATCATGAAGTGCACACGTATAAACTTTCCTGTTATAAATAAAAATTAAAAAAATAATAATCCATAAACACAGTTAGCGTAACGTGTCACTATTAAAAAAGACTATATGCATTCTACTTATGAAAATGTGCACCAATATATAATTGATATGAAATAATATCAAGAGTTATGAAATAACGTGCGACTGTTAGCATAGATTTCGCCTAGGTGTCTTTTCATTTGCATGCGATAATTGATCGTAATTGTTAGAATTTGGTTTCTTATATTTCATTTCAATTTGAGCTGAAGCTCCTGGATTTAATTAATGACATGATGTGAGACTATCTTCTCTCCTTTTATTATTATGGCCCTAGAGACCTTATCTTGCCGTTGTAAGCTATGTATGTATTGATAATATTGAGGGGTTTATAACATTAGAAATTACTTTGTCACGACAGGGTAAAAGCCTACTATTATGGACATAGTGTATTTCAATCAAATTAGCTTAAAAGCTGGATAAAAGTTATAAGCTACTTGAAGTATTTTTTTCAAAAACTAACTCATAAGGTAATAAAACATTACTTACCAAACAAAGTCTTTTTTTTTTATAAAAAATAATAAAAATATTAGTTTCAATAAATTAAAAGATAACCCATAAGCTAATTTTGTAGTAATTTTTGTATGAGTCTGGCTTATAATAAATCTTATTCACATACACGTAGAGTATATTATAGGAACCATGCATTATAGGCAAGAGTTTATCATGAACCCGGCTCATAAAATAATTTTTCCTACTTTTGACCTTATAAATACACTACTAGAGGTTAGGCATGAAGATATATATATGACTGATTGCAAGTACTGTAATTAATCCTGTGCAAATGTACCATTAGAGGTCAGGCATGAAGATATGCCTGATTACAAGTATTGCAATTAATCCCCTGTAAATGTACATATCTCCAAACTTTGTAACCAAGGAGTTTTGCCCTTTGGACGAAATTGATGCAGTAACGATTCGTTAATTTAGCATGATAATTTGGATATCAATGAGGGCATAATTAATTGATATCCGCATGTTTTCAGAAGGATTTAAATGTCCAGTAATTATAAGTAGTAAAATTTAAGGGAAAGCTTAACAGTAGAAATTCATACGTAACTAATGTCAACCAAACATACATCAGCATATGTTATTGATATATCATGTTTGTAAGAGGATGGTGATATCTAAAATGGGTAATCTTTTATTTTTATTTTAAAACAGTCAAAATATAGGAAATTAGAAAATTAGTGTGCCTAGATATATGTGAGAGGAGGAATCTAATATGTTTTTATCAATTAAGACTCGCAAATAACTATTCTCGAAAACTAGTACATATATATATTTAACTCAATGACCCAACCAACCCATGGTTCAGTAAAATTTTTATCTTTATGACTATTTTGTTACTAAATAAATTGTTTTTGTATATCTAATAATGATTTAATCATTACAAGAAATAAAAAACTTTAGCATTATTGACAATTGAAAATCCCTCTAAAAAACAATATAGTTTTGGTAACATAATTTATAGTTGCCAAAAAGTATTTAGTTCTTATTTGGTACGAGGATAATATAGGGATGTAATTTTTTCTCTTTATTTTTTTTCTCATATATATTCAAAATTAATAAAAACAATTTTATTAAAATAATTATTATAAAACAAATTAAAATCTCAAATAAATATTTAAATAAAATAAATTTTATTTTATTTTATATATATATACAATTATTATAAAATATAGGAATATTTTTTTACTCCTATCATCGTGTACTAAATATAGTAATGTTTTATATTTGGTAATCATAATATACAATTACAAACCCGAAAAATATAGTAAATTTTTTTTATTGGTAATGATAATTGAAGCTACCAAAGATACATGGTTTCATAGTAATTAAAATTTAAAATAAAAGTATCATCCCTCTCGCAACCCTAGAAGAAATGACGCTCCCTAAACTATCATATATCCTCCTTGACAATCCCTCTTGCGATTCTCTCTTTCGCCATTTCTCTCAAATCACAGCTCCAACCATTGTTATTGTTGTCATTATCATCAACTGGCATCTCTTGAATATCTTAGCCATCTCTATTTTTACCTTTTCTCATTATCTTGTTGCATTTCGTACACTCATAGGCGATTGAAGCTCCAATCAAGTTTCTCTTTCTATTTTATGGGTGACCGATGTTAACATATTTTGGTTTTATAAAAGGATTATTATTAATTTATAAATAAAGTGTTTAAAATTATATATGAACTCTTAGTGTGGTCGATTTTAAATTAAATATACAGAATTTGTCCATAAAGTATATATTATATGGTAATATGTTAGTAATTTAAGTCTAACGTTCATCTCTTTATCTAATTCTTGATGGTAGAATTAGAATTAAGTAATTATAGATGCAAACATATGTGTGTGAATTGATGAATAAATAAAAGAGATAATTAAATTAATTATCTCGTAATTTTGATTTTGAAATTAAGAGGGAAAGTGCAAAAGGTGGAAAGTGGGTTATAATAACCAACCCTCTTTTTTTTCACATAGAAAATAAAAAGATAGCGCTAAAAAGTGCCGAGTTTTCTATCCCTGAAAAAAGTTAGTTCCATACATACACGCAGACGTCTATAGAAAATAAAATTAGGGCAGGCTTCTTCTTCATACTTTTACTTGATTTTTGTGCGAAATCAAATTCTAATTTTGAAATTGAGATGGAATGTAAAAATGGTGGGAAGTGGGTTATTTTAACCAACACTCCTTTTTCTTTACACATAGAAAATAAAATGTAATATCCCGTATTTTTTAAATTTAATTTTAATAATCTTAATTATTTTATTAGTGTAATTTGATAAAATATTTAATTATTTTAACTTTGATTTGTTTAGAAATTTATCAATGATTTTGAATTCATAGTAGAATTTAATTAATTATTGTTGTTGTAAATCATTCTAGATAAATTTGTTCATGACCATAATTTTGTTATATTCATATGATTTTCATTTTCATTTAAAAATACATATTTTTATTATTTCTCATATTTTAATTTTTAGTATTTTGAATTAATTTTTTATTATAATTTTTTGTACGATTTTGACTTGGTTTTGGAGTTATATTTTATTAACAAAATAAATTATTTAAATTATAAAATTCCATTTTAAAATAGTAAAATTATTTTGATATTTTTATCTATAGAAAATATTTTCTTCCTTGAATTTATCTATTATTCTGAAGTCCTTAAGATCTATGGAGAGTTTTAAATTAATTTTTTGTAACTTATTTATGATTTTCTTTCTAAAATTAATTTTCTTCCATTTTACCCTCTTTGGTTTATGGAGAACCATTTTTGAAAATTATTTAAATTAATCTTGGTCTTTTAGAATATTATTTAAATATTTTCTTATATGGTTAAATATTTTTTGAGGTCTTATTATGTATTTTTGTAAATAATATAAATATTTGTATTTGTTAGTATTTTCTCCCCAAAGCTTTTCCAAAATTCTTTAAATACCCTTTATATTGATTTTATACATTTGGATCTTTATGAAATGATTTTTATTAAATGAGTTTTAGATAAAATCATTAGTTAATATTTTTAGATATTTAGTATTTTTATCTGTGTATTTGTATTTTAAAAAAAATTATTAGCCCCCCTATTTTTTTCCTTTCCTTATTTTCTCTCCCTCTTTTCTTTTCTCTTTTCTCTCTTCCCTTTCTCTCCTTCTACGTTAATCCTAGACCCCCCAATTCCTTCTCACATCTCCTCTTCCCTGCTTCGTTTCTCCACACCACCACTGCAACCACCTACCACTCCACGCCGAACCACCACCACACCATTGCCGCCCCTTCTCCCTCCTCTTGTCACCGCCATCTTCTACCAACAAGCAGTAGAAACACATCGGTTCACTGTGGCACTGAGGAGAAAAGATGCTAGCATCAACGATGTCCGGCCACCAAAAGGTCGGCCAATTACCGGTGAGCAACATTCAACCTCCAACAAAGCTTCTTTGGTCTTCACTTGCATTGATTCACAACTCTTTGTTTAGTATAAAATTTTGAAATCCCTAACTTTTGTTTCGAGTAATTCTGTATAAATTGGCTAATGATAAGTTAAATTGGTTGTTTAATTATATATATATGTTGTATGATTGATTTAGAGTGGTTAATTGTAGTGTATATGGTTGATTTGTGAAAATCAAAATTTTAACCTAGTTATGTCTCGATTTTTTGAATTTATTTGATTAAGCTATTATGATAAATTAATTATATAATATGTGGTAAAAATGTATCTAGTTTCATATTGGAATTGTCAATTTGAGACATTTATACATAATTAATTAGAATTGGATTTCTAGGTCAAAATCTGTGTTCAACAAAATTAAATTGTATAATCAAACCGTTTCATTCAATTGATTTCACACTATGCTTTGAAATGTATTTAATTTCATGTTGAAAGTGTCAATTTGGGAAAAAAAATTGTGTAAAATCGATCAGAATTAGAGTTTTAGGTCAAAACTCTTACGGATCTAAATTGGATTGTATAATTGAGTTATTTTATTCAAATGAGTATATAAATTACATTAGAATACATGTAAGTACAATCTCGAGTTGTTAATTTAAACAATTTAATGAGAACTGACTAGATTTGCTTTCTGGACTTAAAACTCTAATTATGTAAAATGGGGTATTTCCTTTATTGTTTTTGATTAATTAATGATATAATATGTTATAAAATAAGTCTAATTGAATTTCTAAATATTCATTCAAGTAAATTAATAAAATTCAATCAAATTTTATTTTTGGGCCTAAAACCCTAGATTTCAAATGAAATTATGAAATTGGTCATTTGTATAGTTGTTTTTCTAAAATTGAATTTATAGAAATAATTGAAATGATCTTAATTGCATTCTAACACCTTTAATTTAGATGAATTGATTTGAATTTTCTGAATTTGTGTCTTAGGCTTTAGAGCCATAATTTTTGTTAAACGATAATCTTAAATTGGCTATTCATAATATTATTTTATTGAAAGCAATTATCTAGATTTATCTAAAACTATTTTAACTATATTTTTAAGCTATTAACTTGAGGTAATCAAAGTTAATTTGTTGATTTGTAGTTTGGACTTAGAAACCCTAATTTTTGAAGATAGTTATATAAAAATAATTTTCTTATACTTCTTTCACCTAGGATATTACTAGCTTTGAATTAGAATAATTTGAATTTTATTTTATCTTATCTATTTTGATGGGTTCTTTGAAAATGGTTGATTTATTTCTTTGATTATAAAACTTAATTAGTAAGTCATTTTCAATAAAATTAATTTATGCACTACTGTCCTTTCTCCACTTTTCCAAATCAATTTGATAATGCCCTAAGTGATATGTGTTGAATTCCATTTGGTTAATACTTAATTTTAAATCTTAATGAAGCTATACTCTTGAGTCTTAAGTTTTGGACATGTTTCCTAAGAAAGACCGTCTATGTCTCTCTTTATTGATTAAATTGTGATATTTGAATTATTGATTGATAAGGTAGTTTCTAACTTAATCTTATAATTTCTATCAGCAATCTAGGAAAATATTATTGTGGATTGTCATGCTATCGATATCTCTTTCTCTTTCTCAATTTTCTTAGCTAGCTTTGGATTTAGGTAAGTTATTACCTACCTTTACTTATGGTGGATTCATATGATGTATGTCTTCTTGAAGTGGAAGGTGATGAGCATCTTTTATGATTATTTAAGTATGTCAAGCACATACTATATTTGTGTGTGGTAATTCTATGTATCTATGAATGCAAATACATATTAGTATGCCTCTTGAATATTGTATATGTGTATATGAAGGGTTGAGCATGATTATATGGTTAACATATTCAGTTAATTATGAAATGTTTGGTGATTTTAGAGTATATTCTAACTTGTCTAAATTATAATTAGTTTAGAAAATCATATCATTAGTTGAGTATGGATTGAAATTATATGATACTTTATACAAGATTTTTATGCCATGAAATTATACAGCTCTAATACCACTTGGATTATTCGATTTTAATGCCTGGATTGATAGGCTTTAATGCCACTTGAAATTGATTGACTTTAGTCCACTTGGATTAGTTTAGCTTTAATGCCACTTGGATTGGATCGGCTTTAATTCCATATAAAATTGATCAGCTTTAATGCAACTCGTAATGGATATAATAATATAAATTTATTGTGTTGATAGAAGTGATTTAATTGATGTTATGTAGGCCTGATTTATGCTTGGTTAAATCTTTAAATAAAATATTAATCACTTAAAGTGAAAGATCATGAGTCTGGACTTGAACTATTCAGGGTAGCTATCCGAATTAGGTTTGGTATTCACTTGGTTTTAGCTTTAATGCTACTTGGATTGGATCAGCTTTAATTCCAAATAAAATTGATCAGCTTTAATGCAACTAGTAATGGATATAATAATATAAATTTATTATGTTGATGGAAGTGATTTAATTGATGTTATGTAGGCCTGATTTATGCTTGGTTAAATATTTAAATAAAATATTAATCACTTAAAGTGAAAGATCATGAGTCTAGACTTGAACTATTCAGGGTAGCTATCCGAATTAGGTTTGGTATTCACTTAGTACCATTTTAGTATTTTTTTTCTTCTGTAATCTCAGGTGCCTTATGAGGTTCAAAGAGGTCCTCTTCTAATGTATAGGTGTCTTGATATATTTTCACACTATAAGGTACATGCATACTTAAGTGATTAGGTGTCCTATTTATTGGTGCTTTGAATATGTTTTTGGGTAGGCTAGCTAGGGCTAGTACTGTTCAAGTACTAGATTAGTTGTTACGGTTTCTTTGAATCTTCATCCTCAAGATAAGATAATCAAATGGTTGTGATCATGATAATAAAATATAATAATCAATCATTCTCGTTCATTCATGGGCTTTATATTTCATTATCCCAAGCATTTCGCTCATTTATCTTTTTTACAATCATGCTACCATGCGACATTTATCCTTACCTAGTTATCATATGATATATTATTTAAACCTCATGTAGGCCTTTTGTGCAGAATACTATCTTATAGAGTAGTTATATTACTCAAAATGCATTCATGATTCGTTATATGCTTGTACCTTATGTGTTGCCATATCTAGTCGTGTATTTATAAGCATGAACCCTTGATCCCATGCTTTATCATATGTCAGTGTATGTCTTATATGTTCTCTGCTACTATCACATGTACTATAGATAATTATGACTAAAATATTTTATATGAACATGCTTTACTTTAGCTATCGCATGTGTGTCTAGCTCTTATCTTTTTATGTGTGACTTTCCTTAATATTTATTGAGCAAGAAATTAATAATCTTTTATATATCATGAAATCGTATCATGAAATCGTATGAGTAGTTGTATGAGTGGAATAGTTTGTGTATCACGTGTACACTTAACCATGAGCATTGTAAGTTAAAGATTACAATGTTTTATGTGTATCATGTTTCCTCCCATGAGTTAGGCAGTTGTGATTTACTCAGTATTAGACCCGTACTGATACTATCTTGGTTGAATGAGTTCTACAACAATCCACTAATAGTGAGGAGCAGACCTCTTGTGCAAGCTTGAGATCGATGTTATTGATAGGTTGAAGACTTGGCTTTGAGAGAGTAGGAAATCCACAGTTTTATCCCCCAGTAATTTATCTTTATTTATCTATATTTACTTTTATAAAATTTTCAAGTGTTATATTAAAATATTAATGGTGTTGTAATTGAATTTCAATTTCCCATTCTTTACTAAGGTTTTAAAAATCTAGAGTTATTTCATAGGCTTTCTATTGATTTGATCAACGATGATTTTGTCGAGTGAAAATTTTCACTTTTCATCTACCATTGGATATGTCCTTGTGAGAATTTATCCTCACGATATATATGTTGTTTGAATTTTAGTTGGATAGGTTTTAGCCTTACATTTAGTATGAGATAGATGATGGATATTTATTTTATGTTAGGTGAGGCAGCAATATTCCCCATTTATTTATTTTAGCTTTTGCATATTTTTATTTTAGACAAAAAATTTTCAGGAGTAAATTTTGGGGGTGTTACATAAAAAGACAACACTACAAAGTGTTGAGTTTTCTCTCTACAGAAAAAGTTAGTTCCATACATACACGCATACGCCTATAAAAGAAAAAATTAGGCCAGGCTTCTTCTTTATAATGTTAGTTGATTTCTGTGTGAAACCAACGAGAAAAAATAAATCGAAAGAAGGTCCTTATTTTCGTTCCTCATAAGAAGCACGTACCTTCGAGTTTGAGAAAAAGATGAAGTAGAACTATAAAATTCGGTTCCAATGATCACAAATAGCGAATCCGGTGTGATTAATTTTGCTAATGGCTAGATGTACATCTTAACGATCTTCAACAACTATTATAAAATAAAATTACGCATATTGAATGCTTGTAATGTGTGTTAAGATTTCATACGTTTGTCTTTGGATTGTGCATGAATTATATATATTAATTACTGGTTATAATTTATACCATAAATTCTGTCTAACTAAAGGCAATCTAAAAAGATGCTATGCTAGTAGCAAGCTCCTTTGAATTCGAGAAAAAACTAGTAGGAGTTGCAAACTTAAATGGTAAGTTTTTCGGCATTATTTTTAATTTTAGAAACTACCTTATTTCTCAATTTCTGATGTTCGATTATGTACTTGTGATTCAAAATTTTTAGAGTTTATTTTTTGTTTGTTCAATTTCTCTCTTTGTTTGTCATGTAAAATTTAATTTAGCTTAATTTTGATGAATTTGACAATGAATTAAAACATGAAACTTAATAGTCATGTAAAGCATGTAATTGACATAATTTATAATTAAACAGGGAAGTTGGACAAATAATGTCTTTTAATATATATGGATGAAAAATATAAAAAAAATAATATTATAAAAATAGTTTTTTAATATGGATATAATAGTTATATTTTTATATTATAATATATTATAAAGATTTTACTGATTAAAATTTGTCTAAAAAAATGCAATGACTTTTTGAAAATATCTCTTTTTTAACATAATTTTTTTATTAAAAAAAACTATTTTCTATAATATTTGTGTTGGTCTTTCTAAGGTGCTTGTGAACTCAAATTAAGAGATTAGTTAGAAATTATGTATCAATAAAGTGGTAAAAAAATCATTATATATAGCCAATTTTTTTTAAGGAATTAATTATAATAGATGTAGAACGAACCTTTCTTATAGCTTTGGTAGCGGACACAAATTTCATCTTTCCTTACCACCATTGTACTCATAGCTTATGGTTTATATATTAGTTTCCACAAAGGAAAAAGATACATATGTAATTTGAATTTTAAATATTAGCTAGGAAACCAATTTCATGTCTTATAAACTAGGGCTGATAAGAAAATTTGTATTCAGCTAAATGTTGAGGATAACATAAAGCTGCATATAAAATAACAGCCATATTTAATCTTTACTGGCTTGAGATTACACTATAGTGTAGTATGTGGCAATGAAAAATCAAGTATTGAGTATATTTAGAATTAACAGCCTGGTGCTAATTCTAGACACGTTTTTAGCTTATAACCAGTTAAAATTTAATTAATCAAATACCAAAGGGGCATAACAAGGAGATAAATGTCGGCATAAAGTCCCCATGAAGGACAAAAGCGCCACACAAAATGCATATAAAAACCCATATACTACATCATGATTCCACGACAAGTCCTCCACTAGAAAATTCATTCATTCATTCCTCCCCTACTACAACCAATATTGCACATGATCCTATACTTAGAAGTACTACTAATAATGGATGACCAAATCAACAAGACTACCAAAGCCGCCATCATCTCCACACTTTCTACAACCCAACTATCCATTCTTACTCCAGGGCCGACCTTAGAGCCTTTGAGACCCTAGACAAAAATGTTAAAAGGCTCATTATATACATATTCATCCTATATAAAATTATTTATAAATTAGTTTTATATTTATATAAAAAATAAATATGTTTAAAAATTAATTTAATTAAGTTGGTTTTAAAGATCCAAAAATGTTGGGACACAAATTGTAGGAGATTTGTGGGGTCTAGGGAATGTGGTGGAGGGATCACTAATAAGATGGGGAGAGAGGTGGCTGCATTGGTGGCAGTGGTGGTGGCATTGCGGTTGGTGGAGGTGAAGGATCAGGGTAGAATAAAAATGGAGTGTGTGACATGTAGGTAAGAGATGTATGTGAATTGCCATATAAATATTTGTTTCATTGGATTTGTGTGTTGCCTTGGCTTAGAAAGAAATATACTTATCCTTGTTGTCGATTTCGATTGCCGACCAATGATGTTTATGGTGAGATCGAACGATTGTGGGAAATTGTTGTTATAGTTAGCCGCACTAGCAATCTGTATCATTTAATTTTAAGGATATATATGGAAACTAATTTCACTACAATTTTAGATATTTTAGCTCTGAAATCTTTTAGGATTTACATATTGTTTCCTATGTATTTTACATTAGAATACTCTCTTTTTTCCCCTGATTGACCTGGGAAGTATGTTATATATATGTATATATGTGAAGGGGTCACGGCGATGATTGAATTCATTCTGGATTACTATATATAATGAAATTTGAGATTAATGAGAATTCAATTCATACGGGTGGTTATAAGGCTTGATGTTTATGGCACTTGTACGTGGCAATGACAAGTAAAATATAGAGAACCACCGTTGTGATGTGACTCCACTTCATTCTGTTTATTCAAGCTGAGGCGGAATTACCAATGATGAATGTTTGAAGTCGGCTATAAAATACTGGAGCAATCTTGCATAATTAACGTCAAGGGCTCAAGGCCGATATTTTCGTCACTTTGAAGCTAAATATCTATTAAGTTAAACATCTATTAAGTTACGGTCCTTGGACAAAATGGATGGAAAATTTGACCCAAGGGTTAAGGGTATATATGGTGCAAGAATACATAACTATAGGGATATATGACTAACAAATAAGGGATGGATAAAGTATAATTTTGCTATAATATGAGTATGTTGTACGATATCCCAAGATCCAAAGGGTCTTAAGATTGACCTGCTTTCTTCAGCTGAAACAGAATCCTCAAGGCCGAATGTTTGGAGCCAGCTCAAACATTAATGAATCAAATCTTAGTTAGGAAAAATTCCGGGTCGAATCCTTCTGGAATGATCAGAAAACGAGCAGGGAATATCATCTTCACATTTTCTTTCACGCCAGTAGAGACTCAGCAAGTCCTGCAAATCTATTTAAAAAAAAAATGATCCCCTGAAAGCACCTTGGTTGTGAATCTTCCTCAAATAACATGCATGTTAACTATTACTTCTAATGCCAAGGGGTGGCAGCCAAGTCATCCTCGATCCCTTTAGGGAATTCACGCAGATCAACCAAGACAGCCAGCTGATCCATCGACACATCAAGCATCCACAGTTTCCCCCCAGCTCGAACATCCAAAGCGTCTTCTGCTCTAAATTGATGCACAACATTCTCAATCTCAATCCAACTACACCCTGGGTTTTCTTTCATGTCTCTCTTCCTCATCATTTTCCTTACGTCTGCATCTTGATTCCACAACCCTGCCATGGCATACAACTGCGCAAGCTCCAGACTCTTGGTTCCAGCTCCAGACTCTTCACACAGCCTCTATACCTATCCAAATATCACGGTGAAGCCTAGGAGAAGAAAGAAACGTACTCTATATCACAGCATTGGGTTCGACTGGCATTCGTAGAATGAAATCTCGGGATTCTTCCAAAAATCCCGCCCTCCCTAGAAGATCCACAATGCATGAGTAATGATCCAATTCTGGGACTAGGCCATGTTCAACCATAGATCTGATATATGTGCGTCCTTGATCAACAAAACCAGCATGACGACACGATGAAAGCACACCAAGAAATGTAATTGCATCAGGCTTGACGTTTTCTTGCTTTCTCATCTCCTCAAAAAGGTATATTGCTTCTACTTCAAGTCCGTGCAGTGAATACCCTGCAATCGTGGAGTTCCATGAAACAACATCTTTGGCACACATCCCCTGGAACACACAGGACGCATCAACAACATTCCCGCATTTACAGTACGTGGAGGTGAGCGCATCAGCTGTAGGAACATATGAATCAAATCCAAAGATAATGGCTTGACAACGGACACTCCTTCCCCTCGTAAGCGAACCACTGCCCATACATGCACTAAGAAGGGTTGTAAAGGTGAAATGAAATGATTTGGTTCATGATTCGAAATCCACATCCAATAATAAAGCTTTACGCATTCATCAATCCTCCATTCCTGTGCAAATCCAGACGTAAGTGCAGTCCATAAGACAAAATTTCTTTCGGGCATTTCCTCAAACACCTTACACGCAATATTCAATTCACCACACTTTTTATAAAATCTAATCAACGAACTTCCGACATACACATTCGTCGAAACCCCATTTCTAATTGCTAAGCAATGGAGCTGAACTCCACAGTTTAGATTCCTCATAACCCCACAGGCACTCAGTGCATGTAAAGCAACAGCAGCGTCAAACATTAACCGTTTTCTGCGTAGCTCATCACAGAACATATAAATTGAATCACCTTCTCTGGAGGAATATGAAATGTGAACTAGATTAAATGGGTTTCCGGTACTTGAACTGGAAGAAGTGATGAAATAATTAGAAAATGGATTTTCGAAGGATTGTTTTTTATGTGCTTTTAGAGAGCCCTCAATCAATCCGAGATATAAGGTTTAATACACGCAGTGCTTTGTTTAGATTCTTGATTCTAGTCCTGGGTCTCAATGGAGTTGAAGACAGGGGCTGAGAAGAACGGGACTGGTTGCAGAAGAGTTAAGTGTGTGGTTAATTTGGAGCAACATTGGGTACTGGTGAAATGATACAGGAAAAGATTAGTACAGCTCATACCGTAAACTCAAGGGCATCGGTTTACTTCGTTACTGCTGGTTCGATCACGAGATCGTCGGAGAGGATATACAAAGAAGGGGGCCGGAAATTTTTTTGATTAAAAATTGCTTTGATGATCGGCCTCAGATATGGTTTTGCCGCCAACGGTCGTTTTTGGTTTGGGGATATATAGTAAGCATATAACCCTAAATTTAAACCAACCAATGTTATGGCATACGCCCTAAATCAACCCATATCTTTGAAAATTTATAGGGTGATCTATCGATGATATCATGATAACACATGATTCTTATCAACAATAAAATGACCAAATGATCATATATGTATAAATAATGATATGCAGTACCAGTCCTGACCTTATATGTCTCGAGTATGTTAGAACATCTACTTTCTATTATCATGTAGAAAAAACTTATAAGAGACATTCATTTTTATTTTACATTGCCTAGGGTCACAATATGTCTAAGGCCAACCCTGTATAGTACAATGTCAACCTTTTATCTCTCTATACACTTAGATTCATTGATTACATTATTTAAATGATCCATTTATTTATATCATATCAATGTATAAATAAAAATATGATTGATTGTAGTCCTATTATATCACTTTTTGATATCAATATTTGTATTATGCATGCCAATCTTAAATATGCTTGGTTATGAATTTACACTAGTCAAATAAACATATCAATTGGCAATAATTACTTTATAGTGCCTTTTCTATAATTTCTAAATTTAGTAACGGGAAGAAACCTAAATCATTGAATTAAGTATTGAAGGACTACATTGATTCTATGTGCAATGAGATTTAATTTAAATAGTATAACTAGGAAATAAATGCTATTTGATATTTTTATTTATCAACTACTCCCTACGTATTTGTCATGATTATGTTAACCAGTCTCATTATGTCACTTATAAAATTATGGATAGTATATAAAGGTGGGGCAGATAAAAAGTGACCCCAACACTGAAAAAAATTCAAATAGAAAAAAATTGGTTTCCTGTGTCTTTGCTTAGCCATTAGGTCTTACACATAAAGACCTAAGAGGTGTTTGAGAAAATTGCCATTATTTGTAGCTAGTTGTTATGGTTAGCTATGTCTATACATTAATAAAATAAATTTATTAATATTAATACATATAAAATAAAAATAAATTTAGTGGTGGATACACTATGACTTAATCAAATTAAAAAGCTTTTCTAATTGTAAGCACTTTTAATTCAATCAAACGGTACATTAACAACTAAAGAAATACCCCCAAAAAAAATTCCTACATAATGCTCACCTTAAAAAACCAATCTAAGATTCATTCAGGTAAAATCATGCATAGCCAAAATACATGAAAATTTAAAGGAGTCAAATGGTCTCAAGATAAATTTAAAGGTATATAACACCGAGATTCTAAAAAACAAAGTTAATATGCTTACTAGCTGGCTAGAGTTGTAAAACAGTACCAAAACAATAGACTCACAGAAAATAAAAACAAGTATAACCATTATCTAACAACTAACAATCTAGCTTATTCATGAAAAAAAAATCTAAAGATACATTAATTGCTCAAGTAATTATTGTTGAGATGGTAGCTTAGATAGTAGTCATTTGAGGTAATATAGTGCTATTTGCATTGTACTATAACGTTTAACTTTAGTACTAATAAAATGCACGTTGCTTATAAAAAAATTATTGTTGGGATGAATCACCCCTACTCCTCTACTTATTATTAGGATGACACACTTCCTTCTGATAGCTAAGTGTGGAAGACAGGATCAAAACACCAATGATTTAATCCTTGAGTTAATAACATAATTATAAGAAAATATAAAAGTAAATGCAAGCACAAGAATGAAGATTTGTGAGAGGAACAAATGAAAGTTTTTATTAAATATAGAAATAAGAAAAATTAAGAGCTTGCACACCATTCCAAATGGTCAACATAAGGGTCTTTTATACCATCACTCATCCTTGGTTAACACTTAACCTCACTAAATGACAAAAAAAATACAAGTCTTAATCTCACTAACACATTTTTCCAAATTAAGGTACTATACCTAGTTGATCCACCTAGACTGACCAATGTAATATTGTTGGTCATTCCATATTCATTGACCGATATACATCATGGTTGGTCGATCTACCTTAGCCAATTTATGCATTATAATAAGTCAATCTACCTTGGTAGGTTGACTGATGCATCTAGCCGATCTTTACACCTACCTTTGTCTCAACATTGATTCTTAAGACATTTCTCATGTCAAGTAACCCCAATTCTCCCCATTTTGAGACATAGAAATAATCCTCAACTTTTTTACTAAGAAGAACCATGCATTGTAATTAACCCACCTTGGTGCAATATAGGTTATGCTTATTTTTAGGCAATGATTTTATAAGTATATCTAACTCATTCTCATTGGTATGGATTTTGTCTAGTTTGAACTACCTCTTCTCGTGTACATCTCATATTTAGCGCAACCTTATTTGGATATATTTGGATTTTTATGGAAACTAACATTTTTGCTGATATGGAGGTCACTTTGTGAGTCACTATGTACCATAAACTTGTATTGCCTCAAGCTCATCTCTCTAAACAACTTCTTCATCCACAATATTTCCTTCCATCCCTCAATCATGGCAATGTATGATGCCTCAGTTGTAAATAGAGTCACACATCTTTGTAATCGGGACTACTATAAGACAACTCTCTCTCAAAAAGTATTTGGAAGGCTAATGTTGAGTGCCTCGTGTTAACATCTTCTGCCATATGTAAGTCGGTATAACCCACTAAAATGGGTTTGATGCCACCAAATTAAAGACTTAACTTGGATATTCCTCATGGATATCTCACTATCAATTTCCCTACCTCCAAATAATATTTGCCTAGATTAGATAGAAACCAACTAAAAACATGAAAGATAAATGTAATATTAGGCCTTCTATGTACTTTTTCACACATTAAACACCTAGTTGCTAATGTTTGTAGGATATGAATCATCCTCTTCCTTTTGTGTTCGTTCCTAAAAATGACTTCTTGCTTAGCCTAAAGTGGGAAGAAAGAGGACAATTGACTAACCGTGCTTGATCTATGTGTGAGTCTCTTGAGTACCTTCTCTATGTACTCTTCTTGAAATAACCATATCTTACCTTAACATCAATCATGAGTGACGTCTATGTCTAGGATATATTTGGCATGACCTAAATCCTTTATTTTGAAGGACTTAGGTATTGCTTCAACCTTGAAATATTTTACAAATCCTGGCCCATAATTATCATGTTGTTCTCATATAGAAGTAGAACTATGAACTTACCAGCCCCAAACCTTTGCACAAAAACACAATAGTGTGTTGACTTCTTCTTATACCCCTTCAGGTACCATTTCTTTGGTGCTTGCTAAAGTCCATACAAGTTATTCACTAGCTTACACACCATATCTTCTATACTTTTGATCTCAACACTCTCCAACTACTCTATGTATATATTATCTTTGAGGTTATCTTATAGGAAAATTGTCTTGATGTTAAGTTACTTCACCTAAAAATCTAAAGTATCAGTTAATCCCAAAATCACACAAATCGATTTTATCTTCACCACCTGAAAGAAAATTTCATCATAGTCAACCTTTGTCTTTAGACGAATCTTATAATCATCAGCCTTGCCTTATACCTTAAATCATTTAGATCATCCTTATTATTGATTATGAAGACTCACCTATTCTTTAAGAGCCTGAATTCTCTATAAGCTTGTAAGTTTTGTTCTTTAGAAAGAAACTCATTTCTTCCTTCATTGCAACTAATCATTTCTCTTTATAAGCATCATTAAGGGACTTTCCCTTTCATAGTGGCTCACCACCATATAAGAGCAACACATAGTCCATAAGAGGGTACTTATTGGTTGGTGTTGGATCTTTGGTGGATATTCACACCTGAACTTTCCTTCCTATGGAACTTTGGGGTGCATTAGACTATTGGGGTTGTATCAACTCCAGCTTATGATCTTTATGACCCAGGTCACCAGTATGGTTATCTCCATGATCACTACCGTAGTGAGGCACCTCTTCATCAAAGTCAAATTGTGTCTCGGCTTCCCCCTTGGAGAATTCCTTATCATCAAGCCACTTGCCTCTGAATTATCACTAAATTACACTAGATCATTAATGCAGGCTCCCATCCATCCATATCCTATAAAGTCCTTGATATTTAGGTACTGAAAGAGCACACCATTCCTTCTTCAAATGACTTTCTTGGCTACTAGTTCACATAGTTTTTAGCCTAACTTATATTCACCAATTGTAACACCCCCAAAATTCACTACTGAAACATTTTATTTTATTTAAAAGAAATAGTGGAAGAAAAATATAAAATGATAAATTTCGGGGATATTACCGCCACACTTAGTACCAGACCGGTTCACTCATACCGTTCCAGTACCAAGTGCTAAGGCTAAAGAGTAGAATATCAATTGCTAGAAATTCAAACCATTATTAAATCAGAGTAGCACAAGTAAACATTTTATAAGAATAGATTTCATCAATGATGGTTACAAGAATACAATTACATTTAAACCATAAATTAGAAGATGAAGAATGAAATCTTAAAGGCCGGATAGTCCTTACGTTATTTCCCGTCCCCCACTTGAATAGCACCTAAAAAGACCTGCAAGGGGTAGAGCTGTCAAAAGTTGATCCAACCCTCCCAACCCGACCCGTTACGACCCGAAAAATTTAGCAACCCGACCCGACCCAAACTCGACCCAACATTGACCCGACTTGACACTGATCCGATAAAAATAAATCCGACCCGAACCCGACCCGACCCGATCTTAACCCACGACCCATCATTGACCCGACCCGATAATGACCCGACCCGGTATTAACCCGACCCACTTTGACCCGACCCAACGTTGACCCGACCTGATAATCACCCGATCTGACCCAATATTAACCTGATCAGATATCAAAATATATTATAATAATAATAAATTACACATATTTTATTATTCATTTAAAGCTTTTAAAAATATAGTATTTTATAAATTGTACTTATTTTTTATAATTTTACCCTAGACATTCTTATTTATTAATGATATCCTAATAAGATGTATTATTAATAAATAAAAAACTAAAATAAAAAGGCAAACATCCAGTTGTAAGCCTGCAAAATAATTTTTAAAAAGTGTTCCATTACATCAACTAATCCACCTATTTGAAGAAACTCTTAAAAGAATAGCATAATAGTGTCCTTTATCAATTATCACTTATCACCCACAAAATCCAACAAATAATAACTATAGCCCGTATCAAGAAGAGTATCTCACGTTACAACCCTAAATTTAAAGTTTTAGTTATATTTTTCTTTTAATATTATTAATTTACTTTAAATATAATTTAGTATTCTACGTTCATCAATTTTAAATTTATAATATTCAATTATTTTTATTAATTATAATATTAATTATTTATATTTTACATTATTTAATTTTTAATTTATATCAATTTATATATAATAATTAATAATTTATGAAAATATATAAAACTATTATTTAATTTAAATTAAGTTTAAAATAACTTATTATAGTTTTTTACTATAATAATAATAATTAATAAAAATATTGCAATAAAAATATAAATATAATAACGTTATGAAAATAAATACAACTAGAGAAATTAATAAGATAAATTATGTAGAGAAATAAATATGAAAAAAAGATAGAATAAATGATATAAAAATTATTGGATAAAAAAATATTACTTTTGTGGGTAAATTTTTTTACTGTTAATATTAATCGTGTTATATATATATAACAATATATATTGAGCTAAAAATATATTAGAAAGTATCAAAAATCAGCTTCAATGATCTGTCGTATAGCACTTGTGGGTAAATTTTTTTTTCCATAACCACAATTCTAAATTTAAAGTCCCTGAATTTGAAATTAGAATATATTTTTTTACACCAGATGTTCTAAATAAATATTAAACTGGTCGAACTATTTTTGTTAGTTTTTTTTTAATTAAAGTATTGGTATAGTTTATTTTTGTGTAAGTTAATACTATATTTTGATCTCTTGAGACTTTAAAAATAAAATTTAGTTTATTCATAACTAAAAATGCAATTCAGGTTGCTAATATGTATGAGGAATATGGATAGAAATAAAAGTACAGAAATAAATTAGAAGTCCAAAAAGGATTACAAGAATATCTTTATTATTTACCTTTGTAAAAATAAAACACATATAATATTCTTATTTTATTTATCTTTACTAGTGATCCTATGATTGTATTGTATCTAATATTTACAATGTAATAAATGATAATTATACATTGTATATTCTTGTTATGCTCACCTTTATTTTATAAAATTATCTTTTTTTAAGTAATCAAATATTTTAAGTAATGAATTAAATATAATATATGATAAACATATAATATTTTTACTTCTAAAATTTATAAATATTTAAAGCATTCAAATATAATACTCTTAAAATTTTTAAATATCTTTATTATTTACCTTTGTATAAATAAAACACATATAATATTCTCATTTCATTTATTTTTACTATTAATCTTATGATTGTATCTAATATATACAATATAATAAATGATAATTATATATTTTATAGTATTATTATACTCACCTTTATTTTATAAATTATTTACCTTTGTATAAATAAAAAACATATAATATTCTTATTTCATTTACCTTTACTAGTAATCTTATGATTGTATCTAATATATACAATATAATAAATGATAATTACATATTTTATAGTATTATTACACTCACCTTTATTTTATAAATTATTTATTTTTTATAAATAAAACACATATAATATTCTTATTTTATTTATCTTTACTAGTAATTTTATGATTGTATCTAAGATATATAATGTAATAAATGATAATTATACATTGTATATTCTTGTTATGCTCACCTTTATTTTATAAAATTATCTTTTTTAAGTAATAAAATATTTTAAGTAATAAATTAAATATAATATATGATAATATAATATTTTTACTTGTAAAATTTATAAATATTTAAAGCATTCAAATATAATACTCTTAAAACTTTTAAATATCTTTATTATTTACCTTTGTATAAATAAAACACATATAATATTCTTATTTTATTTATCTATACTAGTTATATTATTATTGTATTGCATCTAATATTTACAATGTAATAAACGATACTTATACAGTGTATATTCTTGTTATGCTCACCTTTATTTTATAAAATTATCTTTTTTAAATAATCAAATATTTTAAGCAATCAAATAAATATAATATATGATAAACATCTAATATTTTTACTTGTAAAATTTATAAATGTTTAAAGGAATCAAATATAATACAATTAAAACTTATAAATACCTTTATTATTTACCTTTGTATAAATAAAACACATATAATATTCTTATTTCATTTATCTTTACTAGTAATGTTATGATTGTGTCTAATATTTACAATATAATAAATGATAATTATACATTATATATTGTTGTTATGCTTACCTTTATTTTATAAAATTATCCTTTTTTAAGTAATCAAATATTTTAAGTAATCAATTCAATATAATATATAATAAAAATCTGATATTTTTAGCTGTAAAATTTATAAATGTTTAAAGCAATCAAATATAATACAATTAAAACTTATAAATATCTTTATTATTTACCTTTGTAAAAATAAAATATATATAATATTCTTAGTTCATTTATCTTTACTAGTAATCTTATGATTGTATCTAATATTTACAATGTAATAAATGATAATTATACATTGAATATTCTTGTTTTGCTCACCTTTATTTTTTAAAATTATCTTTTTTAAGTAATCAAATATTTTAAGTAATCAATTAAATATAATATATGATAAACATCTAATATTTTTACTTGTAAAATTTATAAATATTTTAAGCAATCAAATATAATATTGTTAAAACTTATAAATATCTTTATTATTTACCTTTGTAAAAGTAAAACACATATAATATTCTTATTTTATTTATCTTTACTAGTAATCTTATTATTGTATCTAATATATACAATGTAATAAATGATAATTATACATTGTATAGTCTTGTTTTGATCATATTTATTTTATAAAATTATCTTTTTTTAAGTAATTAAATATTTTAAGTTATCAAATATATTACAATCAATGATAAATATTTTTATTTGATTCAAAGCGCATTATTTTTTATTATTAAAAATTATAAATATCTTTACTATTTATTTGTGAAAATAAAGCGCATTTAATATTTTTAATTCTTTTATGTGCAATATTAATCTTATGATTGCATGTCTCTAATATTTATGATTTAGGAAATGATAATTACTTGGACTCAAATATAAGTAAACCCGTCAAAACTCGACCCGACCCGATCCATTAAGTTAACCCGTAACTAATTGAATCTAAGCTGTCAAATTGTATGAAATGACCCCACCCATCAACTTAACTTGAAACAACTCAGATATAACTAACCCGTCATATTGCATAAAATGACCTGAACGGGCCAAAGCCACCTACTCATGTGAAATAGAAAATGACCCAAAACCAACTCGACCCTACCAGTCAAGTTAACCCAAAAATTATCCGAATCAGAGTTTTCTTAACCTGAATGGCTAGACCTGACCCGACCCGACAAATTAACCCGAAATGACCCGACCCGACCCACAACCGACCTGATAAATTGAATGACCCGAAATAACCCGACCCGACCAGTAATCGGCCCGACAAATTGAATGACTCGAAATGACCCGACCCGAACCCGACCCGCCCGACCCGATTGCCACCTATAGCAAGAGGCACTGCCCATTGAATAGGCAGGGGCCCCATGAAGGGAACCCTTCAGTACTATAGTACCGAGTAACCCTTTAAAAAACACTTAGAAGTAGGCCCGTAATGTCACACATGATACAAATCTATATACATATATAACAAGATGTGTACATATAACATTCACATAATTAATAATCGAATCAGATATCAATAGGTCGCAATGTATGATCGATACTTTCGGCCTTAATCCATTAGTCCATCATTATTCAATCATCTCTCAGATTTTATATCCATGTGAGTGCGGGAACCTCACTATTATAGCCGATGGATTCGTCACTTATAGGGCATAACGCACCTAACCACTATTATATGTCGGTGGATCGGTCTCCAGGGTAAAACACTCCTGGCCACTATTATTTGCCGGCCCCGACTCACATGGTGTTCCACTATAAGTAATTAGTATGTTTCCATAACTTTATTCACATCCATGACTGATTTTATTGAGCTTGGGACCCCAACTATTATTGCTGGTGGATCGAAATATATCAACATCATCCAAGGTAACATGCTCCTAGGCCACTATTATGGCCGGTGGATCGGTACTGGGCAACACGTTCCTGGGCCACTATTATAACCGGTGGTTTGGTACTCAATATCATAATTCAACTAGGCCTGACTCATTAGTCTTTCGCTTTCATGATTAATATTTTTTTCTTTCTTTAATCAGCACAACAATTCCATTTATTTACCTCGAACGGGAGATCAAGAACCCGGGATACAAAGTTACACCGGTCGTACTGGTGCAAACAAGCCACTCAGTACCCTTCAACCATGAACCCAGGGACGCAAAGGTACCTTAGTCGTACTGGTGCATAAAGCTACTTAGTACCCTATCAACAAGGACACCTAATCCATAAGTATGCATACCCCCTAACTAGGTCCGTAGAGCTAGATAGAGTAAGATATAGGGCCTGACTGGGGCACAAAGGCACACCAGCAAATACCAGAATAATCGTGGATTAAACCACGTCTTTAGGGTACTGACCCCTAAAGAGCCACCATTCCCGATCTTGAGGTCTTTCACTTTAAGTATTAGTGTCTTAATTAAAGTAATTATGAAAAGCACAATAATCAGATACTTATTCACTTTTAATTGTTTTGATATCATTAGTCATTTCTTATTCAGGCAGTTATCCAAGATAACACAGAGAAATCATTAAGGCCATCATAATCTCATCTAATTCTGAATTAGGATTCGTTATCGTGATACTTACTAATTATCAAATAATCTTACCTTACTAATCAACGTTATTTGAGTCATATTATGAAATTCAGCAATCACAACGACATGTTAGGTACAAATTACTCATTTACCCCTTACTTATATAATTGCTAAGTCATCCTTTCCTTACTTGACAAATTACCATATTACCCTTCAGGTTGCATATTTACCAAATTACCCCTTACTCGGTTTAGGTTACCAAGTTATCTCCTACACTTTTTAGATCACCATTCACCCCTCATAATTGCTACACTTATCATATTTTCCCTTCGGTTGGTTAGATTACCGCATTGCCCTTCTCCTTTGTTATAATTACTAAATTACCCTTGAGTCGGATAAATTACCAAATTATCCTCCTTCATTATCATGATTACCATTTTGCCCCTTTAGTTGGTTAAATAATTACTAATTTACCCTTTAGTTGGCTAAATTACCAAATTGCCCCTTTAGTTGGATAAATTACCAAATTACCCTTCTTCTTTATCATAATTACCAATTTAGCCCTCTTAATTATTATAATTGCCATTTTTCCCTTTCAATTATTATAAATCCCAAATTACCCTTCTTCATAATTACAATTATTAATTTACCTTTCTTTATAATTATAATTAGCGATTTACCCTTCTCCATGTTTGTAATTATTAATTTACCCTTCTCCATATTCATAATTATTAATTTACCCTTTTCCATTCTTATAATTACTATATTGCCCTTCACCATTATTAAAATTACCATAATGCCCTTTTATTGGTTAATTTCCCAAATTACCCTTCTCTATTATCATAATTATCCAATTAACCTTTGATAATCATAATTTAATTACCAATTTATCCTTCGTCGTTATCATTTTACCAAGTTACCCTTTACTCCCAAGTTTGCCATAAATATCCTTTTAATTTACAAAATTACCCTTCTATCCCTTACTTCCAAATTACCATAATATCCTTTTATTTACAAAATTACTACAATACCCGTTTACTTATAAAATTACCATAACACCCCTTTTACTTTACAAATCACTATTTTACCCTTTTACATCCAAAATTACCATTTTTATCTTCCCTTACAAAATTACTACAATACCCTTTTACTTATAAAATTACCATAACACCCCTTTTACTTTACAAATCACTATTTTACCCTTTTACATCCAAAATTACCATTTTTATCTTCCCTTAAAAAATTACCATTTTGCCCTTCTTTTCCAAAATTACCATATTACCCTTTTAAACACACCAAAATTTCAAGCAAAATTCAAATTGCGAAGTTTTTACCAAGTTTTAAAGTGTTTTTCACATTGGCAAAGCTCTCCTGTTTTTTAAACTTCTTGAGTTCGAGCCATCATGAGGAAACAGAAGGGTAGAATAGAAATAGTTTGAAGAAGAGTCATAGCGTGAAATAAATGTTTCAACTTGTAAAAAGGGTCCACCCCTAATGTCCCTTTTCTTGTGCAGCATCCACTTACGATGAGCGGACGCATAGGCAGACTTAAGGAAGCTTTTGAGGCCTTTATGGAGTTCGTGTAGTGATAACTTGTTGTACCGACACCGTGCCCCCACCACCCCGAGGGCGCCGGTGAAGATTGGCTGAGGAGGGTTATCGGGCATCATCCTCTGACGTACTCTGGCGAGGAGGACCCTTTGATCCTCGAAGGGTGGATCCGAGATATGGATCGCACCTTCGATGCAGTGGACTGCCCCCTAGCTTAGCAGCCCAGCATAGCAACATTCTTCTTGAGGGGCGTGGTAGACACCTGGTGGGTTGAGTACCGTGCTCGGGATGGTCCCCCAGCGACTTGGGAAGCATTTAAGACCGCACTCTGCTCCCGATTCTACCTAGAGAGCTTGAAGAGGGACAAGCTTCGAGAATTTATACAGCTCTCTCAGTAATCCATGACCGTGCGCCAGTACTACGCTCGCTTCAACGAGCTATTATGTTTCGCCCCTAGAATCGCCGCCAATGAGTCCATGGTGGTGTTCCAATTAGAGCAAGGGTTGAATTTTAGCATCCGAAGAATGATGGGTGCGGTACCCTTCACTAATCTGGCGACACTTTAAGAGCGTGCTTGCCTCACCACTACACTAGTTCAGGAGCAGACTACCATCCTCGGGAAGAGGAAGCCTGAAATATAGTCCAGGGAGCAGGACTCAGCCACGCATAGAGGGGCCAAGAAGACCACTACCGAGAGACCACAGTAGGGGCTAGGGACCCCCGGAAGGGTTCTTATGCAGACGTTGCGACCATAGTCACCCCGGTCAGGATTATGAAGGAAAGCTTGTCACGTGTCTGAACTGTGGCAAACGGGGCCATCAAGCATTTGAGTGTCGAGGACCACCCCATTCCCAGCAGTATCAGCCCCGTCAGGCACCACAGGGAGGAGCCCTAGTGTCCCAACAGCAAGTGTATCAATAGCACCTCCAGACCGCAGCCCCACAACATTACCAGCGGGCACCTGCCCTAGCCAATGCCACAACCAGAGAGGTTAGGGAAGGCCTCAGGGACCCAGGGCTTTTCCTTTGTGAGGAGGCCAATCAGGCAGACGCTTGAATGTGATCATCCAGGCAGAGGCTGATCGCCAGATTGATGTCATCACGAGTATGTTCACTGCCTACTCATTGCCGGTACATGTACTATTTAATTCGGGTGCTACTATGTCATTTATTTCATCTGCTTTTGCCACTAAGGCTAGACTATTACCTGCTACTAGAATAGAACTGTCTGTAATGTTGCCCTTCGGTGATAAAGTGGATTGTAGCCAGTTATTTTCTGATGTGGCCTTAGTCATAGGCGGGGTAGACTTTCTAGTGGACCTAATCGGGATGGATTTGAAGGATTTCGACGTGATTCTAGGGATGGACATGTTGGGGAGATATAAGACCGTCATTGACTGTGCCCAGGAGCGCGTGATCTTGCGAGGCCCGAAGGGGATTAGGGTTTCATACAGAAGGACTTAGCCTAAGCCCGCCACTAAGGTAGTGTCAGCAGTGACTCTGCACTCTTTGGTCCACAAAGGGGTATTCCCTATACTTGTGCAGTGTTCAAGAGTTGAACAAGGACTTGGCAGCCCTAGACAGTATCCTCGTAGCCAAAGAGTTCCCAAATGTATTTCTGGAGGAGATACCGGGTATGCCTCCAGTCCGAGAGATCAATTTTAAGATCGTACTGGTGCCAGGAGCTGAACCCGTCATGAGAGTACCCTACCGGATGGTGCCGGTTGAGTTGAAGGAATTAAAGACTCAGCTAGAGGATTTTTTGGAACATGGGTACATTCGGCCGAGTGTGTCACCCTGGGGAGCACCAGTCTTGTTCGTAAAGAAGAAGGATGGTAGTCTCCGTCTTTGCATCGACTACCGAGGATTGAACTAACTGACGATGAAGAACCGATATCTGCTCCCAAGAATTGATGATCTTTTTGACCAGTTGAAGGGTGCCATGATATTCTCAAAGATCGATATGAGGTCTGGGTACCACCAGTTGAGGATCGCGGATGCTAATATTATGAAGACCACCTTCCGGACTCGGTATGGGCATTACGAGTTTACGGTGATACCATTTGGGCTCACGAATGCGCCTACGGTTTTCATGGATCTAATGCCAAGGATATTCAGGCCATTCCTCAATCAATTTTTCGTAGTGTTCATTGATGATATCTTGGTGTACTCCCGAGGGAACAAGGAGCACGAGCAGTACCTCCGCACTATTCTGAGTCTTCTAAGGGAACACTGCCTGTATGCCAAGTTATCAAAGTGCGGATTTTGGCTCCAAGAGGTGGCATTCTCGGGACACATCGTATCCGCAAGGGGAGTGGCAATGGACCCTGTCAAGGTTGTGGCTATCATGGAGTAGAAGCCCCTTACGAACATATCCAAGGTTTGAAGTTTTCTAGGGTTGGTTGGGTATTATAAAAGGTTTGTACAGAATTTCTAGTGGATTGCCCGACCATTAACCAATCTATTGAATAAGACTACAAGGTTCCAATGGGACGAGACGTGTGAGGGAGCCTTCCAAGAGTTGAAGAAAAGGTTGACCACTACACCGGTGCTAACCCTACCAGAGGGGAAGAAAGGGTTTGAGGTTTATAGTGACGCATCTAAGCACGGGCTTGGTTGTGTATTGGTGCAGAAGGGCAAGGTGGTTGCATATGCCTCTCGTTAATTGAAGCAGCACGAATAGAACTATCCTACTCATGACCTGGAACTAGCTACAGTGGTGTTCCCCTTGAAAATCTGGAGGCACTACCTGTACAGGACGAAGTGCAAGTTCTTCATGGACCAGAAGAAACTCAAGTACATTTTTACCCAAAAGGAGCTCAACATAAGGCATAGGAGGTGGTTAGAGCTTGTCAAGGATTATGACATTGAGTTGACCTACCATGAGGGCAAGGCCAATATGGTGGCAGACGCTCTGAGGAGGAAGACTTCTCATTCTGCACTTTGTTGTGTGGTTACTGATATGGTGATAGGTGAGATGTCAGGAATGGAAGTTGAGCTGATTTAGCAAGGGGATCTGGAGGCCTGCATGAGTGCCCTGACACTCACCCCCACCATTTTTCAAAAGAGTCGGGCCGGTCAGATCGAAGATGTCAAGCTCAAGAGGATCCGAAGAAAGATGCAGGAGGGCCGAGCAGAAGGGTTCAGAATTCATGAGGATGGCAGCCTTAGATTCAAGGGTCACTGGTGTGTGCCATAGAAATGTCCTAAACTAAAGCGTCGTATTATGGAGGAAGGGCATTAGACCCCTTATTCAGTTCATCCTAGGGGCAATAAATTGTACAAGGACCTAAAGAAAGTTTATTGGTGGCCTTGCATGAAACAAGAAGTAGCCGAGTTCATGTCCCGATGTCTGGTGTGTCAAAAGGTTAAGATCGAACATCAGAGGCCTACGGGACTACTTCAACCCTTAGAGGTACCAAGATGGAAGTGGGACTCCATCTCTATGGATTTCTTTAGTGGGTTACCAAGGACTCGGAGCGGTTGTGACACCATTTGTGTTATCGTGGACAGATTGACTAAGTCGGCTGTGTTTATTCCGATAAGTCCACCTAGAGTATGGATCAACTAGCGAGGGCCTATATGAAGTCTATGGTCAGCCGTCACGGAGTTCTAATGGACATCGTGTCAGACAGGGATTCGAGATTTGTCTCCCATTTTTGGGGAAAGCTGTAGGAGGTTTTAGGATTGAAATTAAAGATGAGCATAGCTTTCCATCCTGCTACGGACGGGCAGATATAGCAGACCATATAAACCCTAGAAGATATGTTGAGGGCTTGCGTGTTGGATTTCCAGGGTTGTGGGGAGGAATGCCTACCTTTGATAGAGTTCTCATATAACAACAGCTACCATGCTAGTATAGGGATGGCTCCCTTTGAGGCCTTTTATGGGTGAAAGTGTCGAACTCCCTTATGTTGGAGTGATATCAACGAGGCATTGGTATTGGGGCCCGAGATGATCGGGCAGATTTGACAGATTCAGAACCGAATGAGAGAGGCCTATAGTAGATAGAAGAGCTATGCTGATTAGAGGCACCAAGATAGTGACCTTGAGCCTGGAGAGAAGGTGTTATTAAGGGTATCCCCCACAAAGGGCGTCCAAAGGTTCGGCAAAAAGGGAAAGTTGAGCCCAAGGTATATCAGTCCCTTTGAGATCCTTAAGCATGTGCGAGGTTGCCTATTGATTGGCTCTCCCTCCAGAGTTGGCACGAGTTCATAATGTGTTCCACGTCTCACAGTTGTGAAAGTATGTGGCCGATCCATCCCATGTGATCCGCCCAGATGAGATAGAATTGGACAATTCCCTAACCTACGAAGAACGACCAATGAGAATCCTTGATACCAAGCTGTAGAAGACTTGCACGAGTTCAGTTCCCCTTGTCAAGGTCTTATGGAGTTGGCATGGAGCCAAAAAAGCTACTTGGGAAGCTGAAAAGGACATGCGCGGAGCGTATCCGAAACTCTTCGCTTCAGGTACGACAATCCCTAGTGAGTCTTTCTTTAAGGGGGTAGTTGTATAGTTACTCATAATAACGTGTCCATAACCACTTAGGATGTTATGGCTCTAACCCTAGGAAATCGCAAGTGACTTCAGGGACGAAGTCTTTCTTTAAAGAGGTAGTGATGAAATACCCCAAAATTTTAATTCTAGAAATTTTAGGTAAATAAGGATTTATTAGAAAAATTAATTAAATACATTATTTTATTAAAATATAGGGAGCTATTTAGGGACAATCAAGGAAAAATTGATAAATAGGTTAATTAGGAAAAATTAGGGAGTAATGCTAATTTAAATGGGATTAAAAGAAAAATTATCCAAAATAGCCTAAAGTAAGCTAAAAAGGAATTAATTATTATTTTATAAATATTAGTATTCTAAATAACCCAAAAATACCAAAATACCCAACCCACTTATTTTTTCCCTTTCTTTTTCTTTTCTTTTCTTTCTTTTTCTTCCTCTTTTTCCTTTTTCTTTTTCCCCCCTCGACTTAGGCTAGCCCGTTGCGCGGCCCAAGCCCGCACCGCCTTCTCCTCCCTTTTTTTTCTTCCTTCCCGGCCGGTCCGGTTCTTCTTTTTTTCCTTTCTTATTTTTCTCCCCGAGCTGACCAGTCCCGACCTGTTCTTCTTCCCCGAGGCGTGGGCGGCGATCGAGGATCTGCAACCTAGCACTCCGTCAGCCACCATCGCTTCCACCATCCTTCCCTCCCTCTCCCGTCGTTTTCTTTCACATTTTTTACCCCAACCAACCTATTCCCCTCTCTCGAGCACCTAGTCCCTTTCCCTTTCCCTCGACTCTACCGCCCCTGCCATGGAAGAACCGCCTCGACTGCCGCCACCGGGAGGCATGCCTGGCATCTGCACCTCCCTTGTCTTCTTCCCCTTTGCTTTGCCCAGCTAATCGATCTATAAATACCCCATAGCCTGCCTCAATTTGAATTTTGATCTCGAAAATCCAGAAACGACCTCTCTCACCGCTGCGCCTTTAGACGAGCAACCCATAGCCGCCAACCAAACCACCCCCAAAACTGCTCCTTTCACCACCCTCTACCTAACCAAACCCTCCTCGTCTCTTGATTTCCCCTGCACAAGCCACCCCGGCCATGTAAAGTTGCCCTCCCCAAAAGACCAACTTGGGCTGCCGCCCTTCGCACCACCACCCCCGTCAATTCCGCCGCCACCAACGCCACCTCTACCCTCCAAAACAACCAGGGGAGCCTCATCTACCTCCGCACACCTCCCTTTCTCTCTATCTCCCCTCCTCCTCCCTCCTTTCTCCTCCTTCCACCACCTCAAATTTCCACAACCGCCGCCGCCGGTGCCACCACTGCCTTAGGTGGTTCTCTAACCTTCCCAACCTTTACACCCACTTTATACAAATATTAGTTATTTAATAATATTAATGGTATTATCTATAATAATATTATTATTATTATCATCATCATCATCATCATCATTATTATTATTATTATTATTATTATTATTATTATTATTATTATTATTATTATTATTATTATTATTATTATTATCTTTATAATATTGTTAATACTAACTTTATCCATTATCACTTTTTATTATTAATATAAATATTTAGACCGTTATATTATTATTATCATTTCGGTTACTATATTAATGTTATTGTCATTATTATTATTATGCTTAACATTATTATTATTATCATTATTATTTTTATTACTACTACTACTACTACTACTACTATTACTATTATTATTGTTGTTGTTGTTGTTAATAATATTACTATTATTTTTATTATTATTAATATTATTGAAACTGAAATTGGCATGTTACCATTTTGTTACTATAGAAGAAGAATACCCAACCTTGGTATTATTACTATTATTATTATTCAAATATTGCTAATATTATTCCTAATGCCTTTGTTACTAACATTATTACTATGGTATCATTATTAATTATTACTATTACTATTGTTATTATTTTGTTAATATTATTGTGATAAAAACATTCGAACCCTTATATTATTATTATTCCAAATATAACTAATATCATAATTATCTTTAATAATATTAGTACTTTGTTAGTAATACTAATATTATATTATTATCTTATCCCTAAAACCATTATTAGCCTTAGCCTAAAAAAAATAATAGGGCTTCTATTTCTAGGAGCATTAGTATTACTATTATCATTATTATTACTATTTTATTTTGACAAGTATTAGTACTATTATTAGAAGAAACAAAGCTATTAGGTTTAATGATATAAATATAGTTATGAATAATAACATAAGTATATTTTGACTAGTAATATCTAGTAGGCTAACTTGAATGGTAAAAACCCTAGTTTTCACTTATAAAACTCCCTTTAATAATAACTACCCTAATCTTGGACTAGAATAAGAAATAATATTATTTTTGGTAGGGGGGAAACTAATCATTAGTCTTACCCTCTTATAGGTGAACCAAGCCAAAACTCTAAGGAGGCGTAGGAGTGTGCTCCAAGCCCGACGTCGTTTTAGGTAAGGATGTAGCTAAGGCCATGTGTGTTGTGTGACTTGTATGCCTTAGATGCTATATATATCATGCCATGTGGTGTATCGTATGATTATCATTAACTTGTCTTATGTGTAGCGCAGCTTGGAGTGAGATATGTTTATGTGTTCCTTATGGTATGAGTATGATATGTGTATATGGTGATTGTGATGTGATATGATATGACCCTTTAAGACATGCATGCTAGGATGGTTGATAATCTGATATAGGAATAAAAGGATAGAAAGAAAGGAAATGGGAAGTGAGTTTAATAAGGGGAAATGAGGTTAACCAAAATACCTCATGATCCATGAGAGGAAAATAAAGAGAAAAGGAGTTGACCAAAATAAATAAATAAATAAATAAAGATGGGGACCATGCAATGAATTCTAGGGTTTGCATGGGGACTCAAGAGTTTGCATGGGGTGGATGAAACTTGCATGGGAATGATCTTTACGTGAGAAAAGTTATTTCGGGGGTGTAAATAAGCTAAGGGGAGAGTTGTGGAGAGATTGGAGACTTGGGACAAAAAATGGTACTTTGGTTGGTGCAAGGGTATATAAGGGACACGATTAGGGTTTTGAGAGGAAGCACTAATCTGGAAAAAAAATGTGGAAGTAAAAATAATCAAGGAAGAGGGGAGTACGGGTTAAGAGTGGGAATTTATTTTATAAGGAGTGAGTATGGGTTCCTTGGGAAAGAAGAGGTTTTGGGTGAAAGAGAGAGAGGTTACTTGTAGGAGAAGAAAGGTACAAGGGTTGAAGTGGCCAACTAGGGTTTTCCGGTCACATGTGGAATCAAGTGGTAAAGCGATATGATTTGGGATTGGATTTAAATGAGATAAGGTATGGGGCGATGAATGAAGTAATGGTAGTGTAAGTGAGAGAAAGTTAGGCCACATAGGTCCAATTAGGGTTTTCAAAGGAAAATCCTAGAGGGTGATAGTAGGTGGGGTTGATGTCATGAGGTGTTGGGCCTTAACCCACACCCGTAGAAGTCAGGTTTTTCATTATGTGTAGGCTTAAGGGGGAATGGATGTTGGGGCGTGATAAGGGGCGCAGAAGTCTCAAGATATGGGACGGGGCCCCTTGAGAGGATAGAGGTAGAATGTTGGAGGCATGCATGTAAAGGGTGAAATGCTTATTGAATAAGACACAAATAAGATACTATCCATTTAAACAGAAAGATTGTTGAGTCAGGCCCAGACCGGTCTACTGGCGAATAATAGTGGCCAGGAGCTGGGTGCCCTAGAGACCGTTCCACCGGCGAATAATAGTAGCCAGGAGCATTTTGCCCTGCATGATTTCCGGTCCAACTGCAATAATAGTGGAGGTTTCCATGCTCAACAAACCAAACATAATGAAGCTAAGCCATGGAAAATATACGAAGTACTTACAGTGGAACACCATGTGAGTCGGGGCCAGACCTGTGAATAATAGTGGCCAAGAGCGTTCTGCCTTGGAGACCGGTCCACCAGTGAATAATAGTGTTCAGGAGCGTTCTGTCCTGTATGTATTCCGGTCCACCGGCTATAATAGTGGGGTTTCCATACTCACATGGATTAATAAAGAGTATGTGTGGAATGAACATGTTGTTAAGGGGACTAAAGAATAAGTTACCTGAAAAGTAACCTGACCTAATTACATGTATTATTGTATGTTGCCTATATGACCATGCTTTTGTTATATGCTCTATATGTTTGGCCTTAGTCGCATATGTTACCTTACTCAGTACGTAGTGTACTGTTCACTCGTTTCATGGGTGCTGCTCATTCCCACGAGCAGAAGACCCTTTTGAGTTTGTGCAGGTAGGGGATGATGTCTTTGATGCCTATGACACCTACGAGGCATCGGTTGGGGCCGAGTGTTGAGTCTAGACCTGACTTGGGGGATTGAGAGCAACTCGACCGTACTCTATTTTTCTCTTGACTTGATCATGTATCGTTTTATTTTCGTTATGTCATGTCGTACGATGTCTTATGTTTTTGGAAAACTCTAGTTGCTTACTCCTTGGGTTGTAATCCTAAACCGCACTCTGGTTTCTGTATGACTTGTATTTTATTAATAACTTGTGTTGTTTTTAGTAATGACTTGTGGCTAATTTTGACCTTATTTAACCTTAGCACTTAGTACTGGAACGGTAGGAGTGAACCAATCTGGTACTAACTGTGGCGGTCATGCCCCCAAGTTTATGGTTTTGTCATTTCGCTTTCGTGAAACCTTTTTATTAAAATGAAATTTTTCAGTAGTAAATTTGGGGGTGTTACACCATATCTAATGAACACACATTGATGAGCCATGTCATCTAGCTTCGACCTTTCATCCCTAGGTATGTGAGTAGATGTGTGACACCAAACACTTTCAAGTGTTTGTGGTTTGTGCCTTTGTCAAACCACATCAATATTAGGAAGAATTGATGGAGATAAGTTGATGATCTGACATACCATCTATAAAACTTCTCCTTAGAATAACCATGGAAGCTTGGCATGTGAGAGTAGGAACTTCATTTTTTTAATTATCATGCAATCCATCCAGTCCACCGCCCCATTATGTTAAGGAGTTTTAGGAAAGGATTGCTCATATTAGATCCCATGAGCCTTGAAAAATTCATCAAACACACCAATACATTCACCTCCATTTTTTGTTTGAATATACCTAAACTTCTTCCCTATCTTGCGCTCTACCTTAGCATGAAAAACCTTTAAGTTGTTCAAAACTTAATCCTTAGCCTTCATGGGATATGCCTAAAGCTTCCTCGAGTAGTTATAAATGAATGTTACAAAGTAAGTTGAGCCTCATAGAGACATCACTTTCATTGAACCATATATGTGTGAGAAGACCTATTCTAGTTCCCTTACTAACTATATATTAGAAACTCAAAAAAATTGGCTCGATTTTGCTTACCTAAGGTATAATGAGTGCTTCTACAGGCTAAAATACCTTGGATCTTAAGCAACTCCTATTGGCTTCTAAAAATCTTTATCTCTTTTTTGCTTGTATTTATGAGTTATTGATGTCATACATTATATGAATCTCTTACAAATTTCACCTCAACTTGATAAAGCTTTGTTTCAGTCTAATATAGTGAGCAAAATTTGTTTCCCTTAGCCACTATTAAGAAACCCCTTTCTTAGCCTATATGAGCCTAGTCTAAATGAATCATGTGGTCCACATCATTAATCTTCCAAACTAAAATAAAACCCATCCTCATATGTAAAGCATACCTCTCATTCTTGAGCTTCAAACTATAACCCAAACATGTTGATAAACAAGTATAATATGCATTATTTTAGTGTGTTTCAAGAATGCTTTAAAAGGTGTTTGATGCATATTTTTTGTTTAGATCAATGATATTGTTATGGTTAATATTCTTACATGTAGATATTAGATAAGAATTGAAATATTCAATGATTTTTGGAATTTCAATAAGAATTTGATGCTATACTGAGATTTAGAATGCTTGGGTTCAAAAGAAAATAGATGCACTAGTATAAAGAATTATGACTTCTACCAAGGTTAAATTCAAATATGATAAAGCTCAAAAGAAAAAAATTATAGGTTTCTTCAATATCTTTCTAATGCAATTTGAACCAAATCATTCTAAGGTTAGAAGAAAAAGTTAGATCTAAAAAACCAAAGATTTTTCCCAAATAAGCACAAAATAATATTATATGTTCTGCCATAACCGGGTGTGTCATACCCCACACAAGTGATTTGGTCATTTATTTTACAAAGTCTTTTTATTTCTTCTCGGATTCTTGAAACCTATATATATGTATTTTAGCTTAGGGTTTATAAGATATTTTAGCTTTCTCTTAGCCACCAACTAGTGCCAAGTTCTAAAGTTCAATTTTTGAAGGAAAAGCAAATATTTATTAAACACAATTGGATTCAAAGTCTCTATTTTGGAGATTTCAATTGAAAAAATCATTAATTCTTTCTTCTCTTTAATGAATATCTTCTTATGATTCATTAGTATATTTATCTGATGTGTTATCTTATTCTAATTGTGTGAATAGACTTCTTGTCTAGGATTTGGAAAATAACCAAACTTTTAGGTAATTGATGATGAATTAGTATATGTTATTAGTGAAAGTTTGAATATTTAAACTTAATTTCTTTTTATTGAACTTTCTTGATTCACTTGATCACTGAATTAACAATGATATGTAATTAATTGAAGGATTGAAAGGTAAAAATTAACATCAATTCTCTAAAAGTTAAGTAGGAAACTCAAACTACAAAAGTAGGCTAGATTCCTTGGGAATTATATTGGATTAGAAAAAATCTTAATGGGTTTAATTTAATCTTAATTCCATAAAATTAGGTTAATTAGGATTGATTATGCATGATATTAATACCTTGAAAGAGGTTTTAAGTTAATAAGTTAATTTACCCTTTTTTAATTTAAACCAACACCATAAGTTGAAATAATTCATTATTGATCACTAAAATTGTGGTGAAAACCCAATCCTGACCCTTCATTATATTAAATTCCACCTGATTAGCTATTTGTTTTATTTCTATTATTTAATCTTGTAATTTTATTCTCTTCTATTTTATCCATCGGTTTAGCTGGTTAAAAATTTAAACTTTTTTTAATTAACCCTTATTCCCTATGGGATAAACCTTGATAATTACAACAAATTCATGCACTTGGGGACTTTCCTACTACCCATCATGAGTTGGATACTACCCATGTCAACTATCTTTGTAACGCCTTAACCTCAAACCAGTTGTGGGTCGTTAATTTAGAGGAATTTTAGGATTGTAAACTAAACCTATAGTTCAACACAAGTCTTTTCGAGCATGTTTTGTCCTCACTTACATACTTCTCAAAAAAAAATTTAGGATATCACATATGTTGAGACTACTCTAACCCAAACACATTTAACTATGGAGTTCTCCAATGATAAACTTTCCAAAAAGAATATGTAACTTGTTAATATAGGTACTCTTATCAATCATTTTAAGTCTCATCAACCTTCTACCTAAATTGTGATATTATATATATCCCTAATAAAATAATGCAATGTCTTTGTTGTACCTCAACCACAATGATGTGTGTAGGAATATATACTTATGGTTTGGGTGGTATTATGGTTTGGTTAGGGCTTTAAAAGGAATATTATGATTTGAAAGTGATGAAAATATGATGGTGATGATTTGACAAAGAGTAGATAATGGTGATAATGCTTGAATGATAAAAGGGTTTAGAATGGTTTGGTTCGTAGGTTAAGGTTAGGGTTAGGGTTTAGTATTGATATGAATATTATGATGATGAACAGTTAGAAATATGATGATTAGATTATGAATTTAAGATGTTGAGGATGGTTGTTTGATAATAATAATATTATTATTATCTTAAGTTTGGAAATAGATAAAATCAAATAAGAAAAATAGGTTTAAGATGAATGTTGAAGATAATGATAATAGCGATTGTATATGGTGTTTAGGATTTTGAATGGCGTGGGTTTGTGGAGGGTTTGAAGGATAGATATTAATCTCTAATTTACATCGAAAAAATATATTAAGGGTTTCAATAATAATCACTGACACATAATTGATTAATATTGAGAAGAATTCACACATAATATAATTAAGCAAAGCTTGCAATTTCATCAATTTTTTTGTCTCATTTGTGTCGTGTACTCCTATGGTTTTTATAACCATTGGAACTCCTTTATATTACAAATTAATCCTCCTGAAAATATAATAAGAATAAACATAAAAAGCATTAGCTTTCTCCCTACTCTAAATACACTCAAAAGATAGAATAAGATAACCCTAGAGGAAAGAATTAAGCACCAATTCAACTTTCTTACCTTTTTAACAATTATCAACGTAATAATACTCCATATTGCACATCCAAATTTTTGATTAAATTCTATTCAATTAGATACCATGTTCATCTCTTCCATGCAACAAATTTTTTCCCTCCATACATGCCATGCACACACCTCTATCCCTAGTGACTTATTTTGCAAGTTTCATTCATAACTAGTAATGCAGTCATCTGTTTGCCTTCAAATTTGTAGGGGGGCCTCTCTAAAGGCTCCATAATAATAAATTATAAGTCTTGACCATTTGATACTAGATCATTCTCCCCTTTTGAATTGAATTTTCCCTTAAATTTGCATCTCCATAGTAAGGAATGTTATCTCCAATATTGAATGTTCTAGACACCCCATCATATGAATAGGATAAATCTAGCTTATAAGCACTCTCTATAAATTTTCTAAGTATTTTGAAAGGACCATATGCCCTTGGAATAAGTTGATTTTTCTTTAGATTAGGAAATCCCTCCTTCCTTAAGTGCAACCATAGAAAATCCCCCGGTTGAAATATATGTTGACTCTTATGCTTGTATGCACTTATTGAAATACCCCCAAACCCTTATGTTAGAAATTATGGCTAAATAGGGATTTATTAGGAAAATTAATTAAATAAATTATTTTATTAAAATAAAAGGGGAATTAATTAAGGCAAAATAAGGAGAAAATAATAAATGAAGTATTTAAATAAAATTTGAACATTTTACTAATTAATATGGAAGTTAAGGAAATTTGCCCAAAATAACCAAATTAAGCTAAAAAGGAATTTAAATATTATTATTATTTTAAATATTATTATTTTTAAATATTCAAGGATACCAAAATACCTTAAACACCCCAACCAACCTATTTTTCTTGTTTTCCTTTTTCTTTTTTCTCTTTTTCCCTTCTTTTATTTTTCTTTCTTCCTCCCCTTCCTCCTTTTTCTTTCTTCTTCCTTCCCCAAAATGGGCTAGCCCGCCGATCCAGTTCCTTTTCCCCTCCCTTCCTCCCTTGGTGAGGCCCAACCCCACGCAACTTCCCTCTTACCCGTCACCGAGCCGCCCTTTTCTTTTTCTTTTCCTTCCCTTGGACCACTGGTCCACCCCTTTCCCTTTTCTTCTTCTTCCCACGCAACCGGCACCCCGACCCTACAACCCTGAACCTACCGGTAGCCACCTGCATCATCTGGTTGTCCTCCCCTCTCTCTCTCGTTGCTTTCTTTTGCTAATTCGACCCCAACCGACCCTTTTCCCCTCTCTCGAGCACCCTGCCCCTTTCCCTTTCCCTCTTCCCTGTCATGGCAGCACTACCTCGACTGCCACCACTAGTGGTATGCCCGACATCTACACCCCTCTTGTCTTCTTTCCCTTGTCATTGCCCACCCAATCAACCTATAAATACCCCACAGGTTGCCTTAATTCGGTTTTTGATTTCAAAACCCAGAAATTACCCTTTCTCGCTGCCGCCCCATCATACGAGCACTCCGTTACCGCCACCATCTCCACCAGCCAAACCACCCCAAGAACTGCCCTTTGCACCACCCTATACCTAACTAAACCTTTCTCATCCCTCGATTTTTCTTACACAAGCCACCCCTACCGTGTAAAGTTACCCCCAATCAACCCCTCCTTAACCCCTACTACCCTTTGCATCGCCGTCCGCCACTAACGCCACCTCTACCCTCCAAAATAACCAGGTGAGCCTCCTCTACCTCCCCACACCTCCCTTCCTTCCTTCCTCCCTCTCCTTCTCCCTCCTTTCTCCTCCTTCCACCACCTCCAATCCCCACATCCGCCACTGCCGTGTGCCGTCGCCAGTGCCACCACTGTCCCTAGGTGCTGCTCTAACCTTCCCAACCCTTAAACCCATTTTATTATTATAGAAGAAGAGTACTTAAGCCTTAATATTCGAATATTGCTAATATTATTCCTAATGCCTTTATTTCCAACAGTACTAAAATAATAATATTATTAGGTATTACTATTATTATTGTTATTATTTTTGCTACTATTATTATGGTAAAAATATTCGAAATCTTATATTATCATTATTCAAATATGACTATTATCACTATTACCTTTAGTAATATTAGTACTTTGTTAGTATTACTAATATTATATTATTATTTTATCCCTAAAGCCATTATTAGCCTTAGCCTTAAAAATACTAAGGTTTCTATTACTAGGGGCATTAGTATTACTATTATTATTATTATTATTATCATTATTATCACTATTTTGCTATAACTAGTATTAGTACTATTATTAGAAGAAATAAAGCCATTAGGTTTAATAATGTAAATATAGCTATAAATATTAACATAAATATATTTTGACTAGTAATATCTAGTAGGCTAACTTGAGGGTAAAAACCCTAGTTTTCACTTGTAAAACTCCCTTTAATAATAGTAACTCTAATCTTAGACTAAAATAAGAAATAATATTATTTTTGATAGGAGGAAAAATAATCCTTTGTTTTTATCTCTTATAGGTGAATCAAGCCAAAACCCTAAGAAGGCATAGGAGCGTGCCCCAAGCCCGGCGTCGTTTTAGGTAAGGGTGTAGCTAAGGCCTTATGTGTGCTATGTGTTTTATGTGCCTTGGATGTCATGTATAATGATATATTGTGTATCTTGTGCTAGTATTATAATCATTTTATGTGTAGCGCAACTTGGAGTTAAGGTATGATCTTGTATTTGTTTATGGCATGTGTACAATATGTTTGTGCTATGAATGGTGATATGATATGATATGACCCTTTTAGGACATGCATGATAGGATAATTAATGTAGTGATATGAGATGGAAGGATGAAAAAGAAAAATGGGGAAGTGAGTGGACTAAGGGGAAGTAAGTTGGCCAAAGGGAAATAAATTAACCAAAGAATGTGGGATGGACCTAAACATCCTATGATTCACGAGAGGAAGAATAAAAGGGAACTTTAAGCAAAATAAAGGAGATGAACCTTGAATGGGAGGATTTAGGGTGGCATGGGAGAATTTAGGGTTTTGCATGAGAGTTTTAGGGTTTCGCATGAAAAACTTTGAGGGTTTGCATGGGGTGGATAGAGCCTGCATGGAGGTAAACTTTATGTATGGAAAGTTGCCTTGGGTTGTGGGGAAGGTAATAAAAGAGTTGCTTGGGTGATTGGAGGCTTTGGGTGAAAAATAGTACGTAAGACAGTATAAGGGTGCATAGGAGATCGAGGTAGGGTTTGGGAGGAAACCCTAATTTGAGAGGGTGGAAAAAGGAAAATAAATGAGGATAAGTGGAGGATGAGGTGAGAATGGGGGATTGTCATGAGTGGGGCAAGCATAGGTTCATGGGAAGTAAGAGTGGAAGGTGAGAAATGAAGAGGTGCCATGTGGAAAGGGGGATGCTAGGGTTAGCATAGCCAGCTAGGGTTTGGTGTCGTCACTTAGGGTTTTAGGGTCACATAGTATTTGGGGGCAGTAACATGAGATGATGATGGTTGAATCTACGAGATGTGATGTATGGGGTGTTAAAATAGCTTGGGTTGCGCGAAGCAGAGGAGGATGGGCCACATAGGCCCAACTAGGGAAAACTGTGAATGGGTGTCGGTAGTGGGCCTTGACCCACACACCTAGGAGTTGGGTCTCTGGTGTGAGTAGTAGAATAAAGAGAGGATGTTGGGCAAGTTGGGAGGTGCAGAAGTCTCAAGATATGGGACGGGCCCTCTTGGAGGATAAGCGTAGATGGAGTTAGTCATGCATGTTTAGGGTGGAACTTTTGAATAAGACACGGTAAAACAATAATTATGTAAAGTGGAAGATTATTGAGCCGGGCCCAGACCGATCCACCGGCATAATAGTGGCCAGGTGCCGGGGTGCCTTGGAGACTAATCCACTAGCATACAATAGTGGTTAGATGCGTTCTGCCCTATAAGTGACTGATCCACCGGCTATAATAGTGGGGGATCCTGAGATCAATAAACCAAACTCTAAGTTTGATAAGACACATAAAAGATACACACAAAGCCCTCGAAGCATTATGGTTTCATTAATCAAGATAGTTGTGTCTATTTTATTGTATATCATCTTTAAGAGGAATTTAAGATATTTTTCGTATAAAAATTAATATTTTTGATTAAGAATATTTCATTGATATTTAAATAACTATGAGTACATATTTTGGCTTGAAATATAAGAGAAGATTGCTAAAATAAAGAAATTACTAAGTAGAATATTTACCACTATAATATGGCTCAAAAAGGTTAAGCAAGACTTAAAGATTAGTTGGTATGACATTTTGATTAATGAGTTTAAATCTTAATGTAGAGAGTGTTATAATCATATTTCTAATTTAAGTATGTATTTTTGAATTACAACTCAAAGCCCAGGACAAGGATCTATGTACCTTATCTATCAATATTGGTACATTATGGAAGAAGGCTAGAGCAACAAAAGAAGGATATCTTAATGAAGATGTATAAAATGTACCCAAATAATTATAATTTTGAATCTATCCCTAACTGTAGTTAGTTTACTTAGATAAAACTATTTTATTATGTATTCATATATTATAAATTACATACATTGTAGGATAAACTTGAAACATCATATTCTTGCATTATTGGTTACAAGAACAAGCATGTGTGGTCAATTGCTATGACCCTAAAACACTAATGACCAAATGTATAAGCATTTGAATGGATGGCCATAATAGAGAAAGAGTTTGTATCCATCAAATCTCAAGGGTGTAAGGTATCTGATTTAGATGTGCATGCTCCACTTTACTTACCTAATATAAATAGTATTAGAGATTGTTGTGAAGTTGATACACATTTTTATTTTCTTATTGAGGTAAGCATATAAAAATATGGATTGATATGTATAAAGTGTCAACTTAATAGTTAACAATATGTAATATTTTGTTCTAGGTTTTGCATAAATGTGACTTGTTAGATAATGTCCCCTTAATTTTTTTTGGCAAAATGAAGGGTATGTATAAATCATGGTACTGAAACGTGGATGGTCCATATAACTATCTTATCCCCAAATATGAGGCATGTATGTATTGATATTCCAATGATTGGAGATGTACCCTTGCCTGGTTATAAAGAAGAAGATGACTTAGCCACTATGTTGGAAGTACATAGAAGCTTTGTGCCTTCGCCTATAGACCAGATACGTCTCACTACTGAAGAGGTAATAACATCTTCCATCTATGTTATACCTAACATGTTGCACATATTGTTTACATTTTATAAATGTATATATGATCATTATATTTTGTTTAATACTATGACTTAAAAGAAATCATAAAATTAGAATGCTCCTGAGATAAAGAGAAACAAAATTATTAGTGGAGGGAGCAAAAAAAAAGTAGGCATCGATAAAGGAAATAGAGCTATATGAGAAAAATCAGTTGCTCCATAAAATATTCCACCTTCGTATGAGAACCCAACAATTACAAGAACCTCGTCGACCACTACCATCTTTGGCGATGTTGTATTTCCAAGCCCAAAACTCCCTTAGTAGTGATCTAATTATAATTAACTTTCCTTTCGAGTATATTGGGAGGGATAATGCCATTTACATGGTATCAGCGAAGGTTATCAACAAAATTTATATGCATGAATGAATGTCAACAATGAGTGTTGCCATATATGTTAAGTAAGTATTATTTCATATAATATATTTTAACACTTTTTGTTGATTTGTATACTTTTCTAACCTATTATACATATATATATATATATATATATGTATGTATGTATGTATGTATGTATGTATGTATCTATATGATAAGTTATTAATAAATATACTTTATTATTATCATTCATATGTTAGGTGCTACCTATGTTGCGGGAAAGGAGATGTTGTCCTCTTTTATGTGTCCATACTATATATCTGTATGTATTAGGAATTCTGTAACTAAACTAATATTTAGAAATAGGATTTTGTGCTAGGTGTATAATACACTATTTTATGTATTACTAGCTTTATTTTACTTATAAGCATGAAATAATATCTTAAAAATATTGTATGACATGTGGTATGGTTCTATATTATGTGTATAATCATAAAAATCTAATGAGAAGATAGTTTGTGTGATTTTTACATGTTTGTATGTCTGTTGGAAAGGTGATGAATATTTAGTGAATTAGTGATGAATGTTCAGTAAAGTCATGGTAAATTTCCAGCATAGTCGTGATGAATATGCCTAGATCTGAGTAGTTTAGCTCTCATCCTTATTATTTTGTATGATTTTTGGTTGTCTTAAATTTATTTTAAGTATTCCATTGTATTTATAATAGCGTATAGAAGTTAGGTTATGAGTTTTAGATCATTTAGAGTTGAAATAAAATTTTTAAAGGTTTATACATATTCAGCTATGGGTACATTAGGCAATATAGATTATTTTTGAAAGTTTTAAGTACACCATTATCTTCATTGGATCTTTCAAATCAGATTTGTTATATGATATGTAAGGGTTTCATGTTGTTAAGAGTAAGTTATGATTATTAGAAGTTCAAAGCGGTTTTAGGTGAATAAGGGCATTTTGGCCATTACATGTAAATTCTCTAAGTTTTGAAGCCTAAGTGGATATTATGTTAATAAAATAAGTTGAATGGATAAGTTTGAGACTTAGGTGACATTTGATGAGTAGACTTAGAGATCTTAATTAAAATAATTTATTAAGCAAGATAAAGAAAAGGAGAAGCATACACTTTGGGTACATTGAGTAATCTTAGAATTTTATCTTTGTGTCCTATTTATATTTCATCCTAATAAAATAATTGGTGAAATATAATCCTTTTAGCATGGAATATACATCTCTTAATATTAAGGTATATTATTTGGCCCTAAAAATACTTTAGTCAATTTATGTGCCTTTAGACTAGTTATTTGATTAGGCCTTATATGTGAACCCTTAGTTAACTTAGATGTTGGTTATTTAACTTTGTCTCAAATAATTGGAGATAATGTATATTGATATCAACTTTTATTGGGCCTTTTATGGAATGAAACTTGGACTTTAATGCCTCAATAATCTTGTTTGGGCTTTAATAACTTGAAAATATTCATTGGGATTTAATACTTCATATATTCAATTGGGCCTTAATGGCATGTTAATGGGCCTCTATACTCTAAATGGTTTGGGCCTTGATTCCTCTATAGATCAAGTATGTGGATAATACTGGGATTTACTAAAATAATTTGCTTATATTCATATATATGATTAAATGATATTTTGTGGGCCTTTATTCTTGTTTGACCTAAATCTTAGATAAGACATTAATAACTTAAAGTGAAAGATCTTGAGTCGGGACTTATACCACTCGAGGTAGCTATCTGAGTTAGATTTGATATTCACTTAGTAACATTCCAAAGTTTTCTATTATGTGATTTCTGGGTGCCTTACAAGGCCTGGGAGGCCCTATTTTACTCTATAAGTGTCTCGATATATTTTGGCCTTATAGGAGGTATGCATACTAAAGTGATTAGGTGTCTTGTTATTTGATGGTCAGGTTACGTTTCTTGGTAGGCTAGATAGGGCGAGTACCATTTGAGTACTAGATTAGTTGTTATGGTTTCATTAAGTCTCCACCCTCAAGTTAATAAATGTATTGGTTGTGATCATAATAATAAAATATAATAATCAATGAATCCCATCTATCCATACACTTTTATCACATTATTTTATGATTGATGGTTGAGTTTTATTCTTCTCAATTGACATTTATTTGTAAGAATGTTATCATCTTGTTATAGCATGATCTATTGCTTTCTTTGCATGGGCCTCATATATAATTCTATCTGTTTAGGATAATTGTGTTACTTACTACAAGAGGCGTAACGATACTACACATTTGTAGATGTTGTGCTGCAGATATATGATGATGATCATGCCAACTTGAGGAGGTTCTTTAGGCAGAGTGATGGTGGTTTATACCCCACTATTAGGATATAGAGCTATATCTTTCTGAGGTCACACATATTATGTGCCCTATATTTTGGATATCTCTTTTGGTCTCATCATCTCTTTTATCCCCTTTATCTATTTTTATGTATTGTATTATCTAGAACATATATTATGCACTATATTATTACATTTAAAATATTAAGTCATTTACTATTTATATCTATTTCAGTAAGTTTCAATTTATTTTTTTTTAAATATTTTAGCCTTACACTTAGTACAAAAAAGGTATGGACTAGACTTGCTCTAACTGTGGTGGTAACACCCGCTATATTATGTTTATTATGTTAATACTTCCTCTTAAAAAAAAAAATTAGTAGTAAATTTCAGAGTGTTATAAGATCAGAAAGGGTATAAGTGACCCCTCTCCCACTTTGTTCCCCTATAATATAAAGATTTAATCACTGCTCCTTCACCTTTAAAGATCATGTTCTTTTACTCCACACTTCAACAACTCCACTCAAAAAGACCTCACTGTAACACTCCAAAATTTTATGATATTAATTTAGAATGTTTAACCTTTTATCCAAAAAATCTAACCTTTAAATATTAATTTAATTATTTTAGTTAGCTCGTGACCTAAAATCTAGATAAATTATATAATAAATTATTATAATTATTTTATCTTATCCTTTTTATTTAAACCAATACTAAACTAATAATTTCACCTGATTTATTTTTCTTAATTTGATACTCTAAATTCAGATAAATTAATATTATCTAAAAACCTAAAGTTAACCTAATTTTAATTCTAACCTTAAATCTATTTTCTTTTCCCTTTTATTTTTTTTCTTTTTCTCTTATTCTCCTTTCTTTTTCTTCCCCATGCCCCTAGCCCACCAACCTACTCAGCCCAGCTAACCCACCTTATCCTTTTTTTCTCTTTTCCTTATCTCTCCTTCTCTCCCCGAGAGGGCCCAAGTCCATTTCTCTATTTTTTTTCCTTTCATTTCCTCTTCTTTTCTTTCTCTTCTTCTTCCCTTGTATGTTGCCTTCCCCATTTCCCTCCTCCTTTCCTCTTCTATCCCAAATAGGGACTTACGTCCCTACACGTACCCCCTCCTTTACCCCTCTCGACCATGCATAACCCACGTGATCGCCCTACTGCACCTCTTACACCCTTTCACCTTGTACCTACAACCTGCTCCACGTCTTTCCTCCCTACAACCATGCATGTTGAAAGCTTCCCCCACACTCCTTTTGTCGTATTCCTTCTCCCACGACCCTCACCTATGTATATACCCTGGCCGCCCTCCTCTCTTCCTTTCCCTTGTCCATGAGCTAGCTAAAGCCCTACCCTTCTTCCCCTATTTTTCTCCTTTCTCACATCTCTTCCCTAATCCTCCAGCGCGACCGCCAACTTTGCTGGTTAAACCCCCTCTCGCTGCTTGCCATCCCCTAGACTAGCCAATCTCCCTACAACTTTCCTTCCTTGCCCGCACCACGCCAATAGCCCTCCCTACCGTGTTCACTCTCCTATGCCTGCAACTGTGGCTAGTTGCACCACCGCCACTAGCCCCCTCTTTTCCCCTTTCCTAGTCATTTGGTAGCACCCCTATAGACACCTCATCCCATCACCACCATTATACTAAGCCCTCTCTTTCCCCCTTCTCCTTCTTCGTTTCTTCATCCCTTCTTTACCCAACACCACCACCACTGCTACCCATCCTCTCTACAGACCTAGCCACCAACAACTCCACGATCACCCAATCACCACCTCCAACCCTCAACAGCCAGCTACCAAACCCCAATGTATATGGCTCACGCTATACATATAGCGTGAGTGGTATTTTTTGATTTTTAAATTTATTTTGGCAATTTTTAATATATATAAGTAGTTTAGTAATTTTATATTGAATAAATATTTTTAATAAAAATTATTATTTTACCCATCAAATATTAATATGGTATTTGTGATATAATTTTTAGGTACAAAAATTTGATTAGTGGGACCCAATCAATTTTAGTAAGTTATTCGATAAATTATGTTTTTGCTAAAAATCAGATAATACTTATATTCTACAAAAACATTTAGATATCGCATGATAGCAAATTTAGGTTTTGATACGTACACCATGCTAAGCATGTTTGTTACATTATAACCTATAAACTCCACTAAAATATTTGGATAACTTATGATAACACATTAGGGTTTTGACATGTCAATTGTATTAATCATGATTTGTTATATATAATTATGTGTTTATTATTATTATCATGAAAATTGAAGAAGGAAGCATGTTATCCTACGTAAAATATCATGTGTACAATAGTGTGATTAAAATGGTTCTAATGTGGAGAAGAGATTTTGTATGATATATACAAGTGAAAATGTTAAGTTAAGCATGTTTAGATATAATTATAGTATGATTATTATATTCATATGCCCTAGGGTAAATTTGGTCATTTAAGCATATCATGATATTTAATCTTAACTAGAATGCCTAACGTGTTTTAATTATTATTAAGTATGGGAGTACGTGATTTGATGTTTCAGAAACACATATTTTAGCATGAGTATTATTATTATTATTATTATTATATGGCCTAGGGGTATTTTGGTAATTTTGAGGGTACCGTGATGATTATTTTATTAAATATGCCTGATATATATTATTTATTGTTAAACATGAGAATAGGTATTTGTTATTTTAGAAACTCGTGTTTCAGCATGATTATTATTATTATAAGGCCTTGGAGCATTTTAGTAATTTTGAGTGTACCATGATAATTATTCTAACAAACATGCCTGATATATACTATTAGTTGTTAAACATGAGAATATATATTTTAATATTTTAGAACCGATGTTAGGGTTTTATATGCAAAATTATATAAAAGGGAAAAATGGTTATTTGGCGTATCTTATAATTTAATTACATGACAAATAGTTTAATTATATTATGTTATCCTTTTTATGATGAGTTGATAAATGAAATGGAATCTGTAATGGAAATGGATGATAATGTGGTAGCTTTAGCCTCAAGGGTATTTTGATCCTGTTTGACCCAAAGTCCTAAGTGTGAACAATTGAGCCTAGGATAGCCTTAGTAGATCTCTGATGTTGACATTGGTAATGACCTTGATCATGGTTATCTCATAATATTGTAAATGAGTAAAAATGGTTAAGTATGAAGAATTGGATCTATGTGATTAATATGCAGTTTCGTGATCACCATTATAAATTACTAATACTTAAAGTGAAAGATCTCGATATTACGAATGAAGTCTTTTTAGGAGTCGCTACCCTAAAGGTGTGGTTTAGCCCATGATTGTTTATGAATTTTACTGGTGTGCCTTAGTGCCCTAACTAGGACCTATATCTTACTCTATTTAGCTTTACTGACCTAATTAGAGGGAATTTATACTTATAGATTAATTATCCTTATCGGTAGGGTACTATATACCTTTGTGTGCTAGTATGACTAGGAAGCCGTAGTGCCCTAACTAGGACCTATATCTTACTCTATTTAGCTTTACTGACCTAATTAGAGGGAATTTATACTTATAGATTAATTATCCTTATCGATAGGGTACTATGTACCTTTGTGTGCCAGTGTGACTAGGAAGCCGTAGTGCCCTAACTAGGACCTATATCTTACTCTATTTAGCTCCATTGACCTCATTAGGGAGAATTTATACTTATAGATTAACTATCCTTATCGGTAGGGTACTATGTACCTTTGTGTGTCATTGTGACTAGGATACCTTTGCATCATTGGGTTGATAGTCGGTAAGATACTATGCTAATTTTGTGCACCAGTGTGACCAAAGTACCTTAGTATCTTTAGGTTCGATATAATCTTCCCTCAAGTAAATAAAAATGGAAATGAATGATATTTGATTTGAAATGAGTATTGAATTGGTTGGTAGTAGCCTTTGTGCCTACTTGTGGTTCGGTAGTAAACTTTATGCCTAATTGTGGTCCAGTAATAACCTTTGTGCCTACTTGTAGTTTGGTAGCAGCCTTTGTACCTACCTATGATATGCGTTATTATTGGTTTGTGCTGGTGAGCCTACCTGTGTTATGAGAAGTATTGTTATTGATAATGAGCTTTGTGACCATGGTTATGACTTGAGAATGATATTGTTTCCTAATTTTACTATAAAGAGCCTTAGCACAATGTAATAGAATGGTAGAGAAAATTGGACTTGTATTAAGGCTTATTGTTTAATTAGATAGAGAAGAACGATAGAGAAAAAGTAGTAATTAATATCTTCTAAATGGCAGGGCTTCCTCTTTTTAGACTTGCATTGTTTAACTAGATAGCCTTCCACTAAGCAATCGAGGGAGCTCTTCTCCTTAGTTTCTCATACACAGTGTTGATTTTGTAAACCTCATATGAGAGGGAAGTGATGATAGGTTTGATTGCTTCTCTTAGCTTGAATAACTTGTTCAGATTCTAAGAAGTTGTAGTTGGTAGCTTAGTTGCCTAAATAGAAGTCCCTTTTGAATAATAGATATGAAACCATTTAATCCCTAGGTTATTTTTATCTTGTGTAAGATGTTAAATATGCTTACCAATTGCTGCCATATTCCATACTTGTATGTCTACTAAGACAATTCCTCCTTCTCTTTTTGGTAGGCATTCAGTAGATCATGTAATCAAGGCTCTTTTGTTAGGGTTTTCTTTACCAGTCCAAAAAAGACCTTGCAAATGCTTATAATCTTCATAAAAGTTTCTTGGGAAGAATAAAAAATTGACTCCAATACATCTGTAGATGATTGAGTTTAACAATTATACCTATCTTGCATATGATAATAACTAAGAAGACTGGTGATGGGTTTTTCTAGCTATTTTTTTAACTAATTCTAGCATTTGGTTAGAATGGAATCTAGTAGAGGATAAAGGGATGCCTAAGTATTTAAAGAACATGGAACCTTCAGTGAAGGACAAAACTTAAGAATTTGGTGTTTAGTCTACTCAGAAACACCTCAAAGAAACATAGAACTCTTTGATGAACTTATAAGTAAGATCGAGGAGGCACAAAACCTATCAGAAGTAATCTTCATCAGGGTGATAGAAGGCAAACCTACCTTTCATAAAAGAACTAGGTCATATGCGAATAATATGTTGATGCCTTTGTGCCTTTTGCCTTTTGGGTGTCCCTTAAAGCCATACATATCCCACATCTACATAAGCAATCTTGAAAATTATTCTAAAGTAATGAAAAATCGGTGAGGGGACATAGGATTATCTTACCTTAATCCCCTTTGTGTTTTAAAAGATGGTAGATACTCATTATCTAGGCAAATAGTTGAGTCTGCGTAAGTCACACAAGCCATGGCCATTTTAACAAAATAAGGAGGAAACATGAGACCCATTAATACTTTCTCTAAATAATTCTAAATGATGGAACCATAAGATTTTTTTCAAATCAATCCTCATCATTTACCTTAGAGACACTCTTTCTATTATACATTTTGGTGAGTTCATGCACAAGCAAAATGTTATCACATATTAATCTCCCTTTCACAAATGTTAATTGTGAACTATTGATGAGTTGAGGAAGATAGGTTATAATTGAGAAACAAGTACTTTAGAGAGTACATTATGTAACATAGAATATCAAGCTATTAGACAGAACTCGGTTACTTTACTAGGGTTATCACACTTGGAAATCAAAACAAGTAAGGTGGGAGCGATACATCCAAGGAGGGTGCCTAAGTAAAAATATTTCCCTCACAAAATTCTAGATATTAGTTCCTACAATATCCCATGAGGCTTTGAAAAATCAAACAGTATACCAATCAATTATAAAAGCCTTGGTGTCCCTAAGTTAAAACAATGTTAACTTAACTTCGTACAGAAAAATAGGTTTAAAGAGTTCCTATTGCTAGTGAAGATCCATAAATAGCTCCTATTGTAGAATTGGGAAGCCTACTAGTTCTGTTCTAGGAATGAAACTACTAAGCAAACTTTTATAAAGCCCAACAAAGGCCTCTTTCACTAATTTCTTATCATTAACCTAGGTGTCATTAAGTTTATGAAAGTGTCATCTTTCACCTAGCTTGTCTAACTTTCATGTTAGCAAAGAAGAATTTGAGTATTATAATCCCTTAATTGGAGCCATTTTATGCCTGATTGTTGCTTAAGAAGTCTTGGTGCGACCGTAGCCAGCACACAATTTAAACCCTCTTGTTGTCAATTGCAGCACTGGTAAATAAGGGTATCGTTCTAAACCGGGGATTGAGAGGGCTCACCTCTAATTAACTAGCTTAAACTAAAACTAAAAATAAAAATCCTAAATAACACAAAATAAATAAATAAGAAAAATAAAATACTAATGGGGGTTTATAAATATATTAAAATAATAAAAGGATTAAAATAAAACAAACTAATAATAATAAAAATGGGAAATAATGGGAAACTCGCAGATATGAGGAATATGTTAGGGAAATAAAAATCCACCACTAGATTAGGTCGAAAATATAATATTTATTTCTAAGTCATCTTTTAATCGTGAGAATGAGATCGACCAAGTTGCACACCAAAAGCAGATCCATACACCTTATATTACTTTCCTTAATTAAATTAATACGACAAAGCGCCAATATTAACCCTATTAAATACTAGCAGTATAGCAGCAACAAGCGGCTCCTATATTTAACTAGATTTAATGCATTAAGTGTAAGTGGAAGGCTCTCAATCTAAGTACCCAGACTAGTACAAAACGCATGTCTAGCTGTATTTCCTATCCTTGACCCACACGTATCGAAACGTTTTACCACTTCGGTTAGAATCACAAAACGATTAGGTGAATTGCTATCTAACCTAGCTGCAATTTATACATATAAATTCTAGTATATTTAGATGGCTACCTAGCAGGCAAATAATCCTACATACGGTCACTTATGAGGAACCAGAACAAGGCATGCACCAAATAAACTATACTTGACAAAATTATACATATAAACGATAGCAATTAACATAGAGTCAAGAAACAATCTCACGAAATAAAGAAAATAAAATTATAATTCAAATCATAGTCTAGGGTTTCAATGCATTCCCTAAAAATAAATAATCAGCCAACCATAATTAAAGAATTAATTACACAGAAATATATATCTAAAATATAAATTAAAAATAAGAGAAATAAATAACCGGAATCAATTTTGAATTAAAGATCAAGAATTTATTCAGATAAAAATTAATTTTATCTGAATTAAATTCTACCGGTATTAATTTCTTCCTTGTTTGCCTTGAAATTCCGTGCACAATTCTCTTTCTTTTTTTTTCTTCCCCGGCTGACTCTGCCTGGTACCGTTCGGTCGCTGAGGCGTCGGTTTCCGTGCCGTCCTTTTCCGTACTTCGTCCTCCTGCGCTGAGCTTCCGTCCTTCGCGGTTAGCCCGAGCCTGAGAAGGCTCTCCTTCTTTCCACTGCGCTATTTGCCGAGCCTGTTGAGGCTCTCTCTGCCGTCCCACAGTGTCGAGCCTTGAAGGCTCTCGTGCCGCGCGCCCCCTCTCGCTCTGCCTCCGTTCCAGACGTCCCGTCTCTCTTTTTATAATTTAAGTCTGATGTGCCACGTCAGCCCTTGCGGCTGACTGCTGCTTTCTCCTGCAACGCTCCGTTTGGTTTCGTTGTTCCAGGCCTTTGGGCCTTCGGCCGTTGGTCCAAAGGTCGAAATGCTTTTTTTTTTAATTTTTCTTTTACTTAAAAACAAAACCTGCAAAATAAAATTAATAAAAATTAATAAATATTATTTTGCTCTAAATTTACTTAATTTATATCATTTTAGCTCAAATAATAATATTTATGCAATTTTTACCATTTAAGCATAAAACAATAATTATTCCCCTATATTAGCTAAATAAACTACCAAAAACTAAGATTATAAGGGTATAAAATGTGTCAAAATATGAACTCATCACACCCCCACACTTAGCTTCTTGCTTGTCCTCAAGCAAGTTATTACTCTAAACAGATAAAATTAAATTAACTAGCCACTTTCGTAGGTCTCACGATTACACTTAGCATGTGTAACAAGCCCTTTAAACCCCTAGGTCACCCATCGAGGACGAGTAAGGTCTCGTGAGGGTTTCGCAGATGATATACCCACAAAATCACACACAAATAAAATGAAAAATCACACATAAATAAAAATAAAAATAAATAAAAAATAAAACTAAGACCATATACCTAACACCCTTAACCATATTTGTCTCAGAATCTTTTACTTTCAAATGTCAAGATTAGCAATCAATCAAAATTCAGCATTGGGAGATTTAAAGAATCAATTTCAACATATGGTTCACACATAAACATGACAGGTATGAACAGATCAATATTATGGATGAAAATCTACCACGCCTTAGTTACATCAAGATTCATCCTCACTATGGATACCCTCTATTTTTTTTCTCTCTTAGATTCATGGCTACAAATGTATAAAAACACTCATGTATGTGAGCTAAGATGATAAAGATAACAAACGACTCACATATATAAACAAAGAAGGCTCATGTTCTTGTGGATAAAACCTCATGAAAGATACCAAATATTTGCCAAATGGACCGAACCATATGCTTAACTCTTGTGACTAATCTCCAACAGATCAAAGGCTGCTCATCTCAAGAATAAAATAGGACTTACTTATTGGTTATAGCGGGGTTTGAAGTAAAGAAGGGTATGGAGTATTTTAGGAGTGTGGTGCTAAAAAGATCAAGAGCTAGTGGAATCTAATAATTAGATGAAATATAAGCATATCTCCACATCAATGATTAATGACACACCTCTCCACCTTCACAATAAAATGTAACATGAATAGAACTTTCTCAACATAATCTCCATAACTCCTTCTCTTCCTTATATCCTAACATTTTTTTTTCAATTTTTTTTTTCTCCACCAAACATAACCAATCCCCTTTCTTAGCATAAATACATATATTTCTTCCACATACACACATACACAACCACTCTTTATATCCATAACGATTTGATTTCCTTCCTCTAGCTTTAAGCAAGGGTAAAGATATTAAGGCCCGAAGGTTATTCAATGTAGGTAATGAAGAAAAGTATAAGTTCCATGTATGGCTCAAAGAGTTTCTATAGGATGTGCATCATGGATACACAAATTAGGTTAAGCTATTTGGTCATGTGATGGAAAATTCCTAAGCTGCCTTTATCATTTTCTCAATCAGAGCATGTTTTGACTATAAGCTTTGACTAGCACAAGAGTAAGTTCTAGTAATCTCTATAGTCCATTACAAGATCTATGGCAAATAATTTGATCAAAACAATTAAACATATATGAGGTTTACAAAGAAAATTTTAAAGCCAAGAAAAGTAGATGATTTTTGTGTAAATTCGCTCAGAAAAAGAAGGTACATATGGTTCAAAAGCTCACTAAGGAATGTGACGAATCTCAACATGCCATGTCGGTGATTAGACAATCATACATATTCTTTCTCCGTTCAAACTTAGGAACGTAGATATGTGTTCCCTATATCGAAATTAACACAAAAAATCTCCACTTGCCTTATCTCGATTTCATGATCCTCTGTTCATTAGATTTCAAAGATATATTCCTCATTAACTAGTTAAGGGTTCCTACGACTCTAAAAATACTAAACACTCTAAAAAAAATTAAACACTCTAAAAAATCAAAACAATTTTTTTTTTTTGACAAACACTCTAAAACTCTAATTAATTTTTTTTTAAAACAATAAATTATTATTTTTTAAATAATAAAACACATACACCCCCACACTTAAATCACACATTGTCCTCAATGTGTAAACAACTAAAGAAACATGTAATTTTGAGTATGGAGATAAAAAAACTAAATAAATAAATAAATAACTAGAGGATAGAAAACTCTCTCATGACATTGGGTTGCCTCCCAAGTAGCGCTTGTTTTTATGTCTTCAGCCTGACATAACCTCGGTTTTTATCGTTCAAGGTGGATACGTCCACTTCAGAGCTGCTTCACCAAATCCTTCCTCGTGATGATCATCTTAATCTTGCAAGGAAGAAAAAGATAAAATGTTAGATTTAATGAAAGATTTTATCCAGCAAGAACGTAACTTACCTAGCATGGAATTTAAGCTCGTGTGTAGAGAGAGAATATTTTGCCCAATGTCCATGTACGGTAATCTCTCTATCGAAGGAACATATTTTCCCATCTTAAAATCTTTAAACACATCCTTCCAATATAACCTCTCCTTTGGAGCATCACGCTTCTTATTAAATGTATCCAAGATGATTTGATTACTCTCTTCACTCTTGGATCCATACAACCTGCTAAAAGAGGGAAAACAAGGAGTGTAGTTAGCATAAATAAAATCAAAGTGGTTCAAAGGCTTACCTTGTGTCTCATGGTTATCTCCAAGCAAAATTGGGGAATAAATGTTCAAAGATGGTATATGGTAGGTGAAAGTGATAGTCTTGTCATCCATGTACTTCTCTTTGTTCACTTGATCCTCATTTTGATGAGATTCTTCTTCTACTTTTATAAGCTCTTCTTCCACTTGATCTTGCTTTTCAATTTTTTCCATGGGAACCTCCTTAACTAGCTCATACTTACATTCGAATATGGCATCATCACCCTCATAACTCTCACTTGAATTTGAAATTGAAGTACTAGAGAGTTCTTCTTGTGCTTCTAATTGATTCATCAGGTTGACCATATCGGCCATTTTCTCCTCTAGCACCGACACCCTTTCATTTTGTCTAACCTGACTTTGCATCAGTTGATTTAGGCTTTCTGCCAACTAGTTTTGATCATTTATCAGTTCTTCAAGAAGCTTATCCATTTTTTCTGAACTTGAGGGTTCCGAAACTGGAGAAAATTCTTGTTGAGGATATTGATAATATTTTGAAGCTTCATATTCACACATGTAAGGGTCTTGATATGGCACTTGATACTGATCATTCATCTCCCATCCAAAGTTGGGTTGATTCCTCCTTCCCGAATAGTATGTGCTTGTATAGGGATCTTGTCCTTGGAAACCATTGAAAGATTGAGTACCAAATTGTGTCCATCCTCTTCCTCTCATAGCTTGTTTATGGTAAGCATATGGATTTCCTTGCGTATGACACACTCCACTTGTATTAATAACTCTAGCTTCAGCTACCTGTAAAACAAGAGCAGTGAGTTTGTTAAGTTTATCTTCAAGACTACTCATACTTACCTCATTTACTCTCGCATTAAGATTCGAGCAAAGTTGTCCATAACCAAAGGATCCTCTCATAGCCACCTGAAAACACTAATACTTCAAAGGAAAAGGTTAATAACAAAACACACCAAAAATCCTAAGAAAATATAAAACAAAACTAAAAGAAAAAAATACAAAAACACTAAAAATAAAAACACACTAAAAATACTAGCAAAATAAAGGTGAAGTTACCAATCCCCGGCGACGGCGCCGAAAATTGGTGCGACCGTAGCCGGCACACAATTTAAACCCTCTTGTTGTCAATTGCAGCACTGGTAAATAAGGGTATCGTTCTAAACCGGGGATTGAGAGGGCTCACCTCTAATTAACTAGCTTAAACTAAAACTAAAAATAAAAATCCTAAATAACACAAAATAAATAAATAAGAAAAATAAAATACTAATGGGGGTTTATAAAAATAATAAGATAATAAAAAGATTAAAATAAAACAAACTAATAATAATAAAAATGGGAAATAATGGGAAACTCGCAGATATGAGGAATATGTTAGGGAAATAAAAATCCACCACTAGATTAGGTTGAAAATATAATATTTATTTCTAAGTCATCTTTTAATCGTGAGAATGAGATCGGCCAAGTTGCACACCAAAAGCAGATCCATACACCTTATATTACTTCCCTTAATTAAATTAATACGACAAAGCGCCAATATTAACCCTATTAAATACTAGCAGTATAGCAGCAACAAGCGGCTCCTATATTTAACTAGATTTAATACATTAAGTGTAAGTGGAAGGCTCTCAATCTAAGTACCCAGACTAGTACAAAACGCATGTCTAGCTGTATTTCCTATCCTTGACCCACACGTATCGAAACGTTTTACCACTTCGGTTAGAATCACAAAACGATTAGGTGAATTGCTATCTAACCTAGCTGCAATTTATACATATAAATTCTAGTATATTTAGATGGCCACCTAGCAGGCAAATAATCCTACATACGGTCACTTATGAGGAACCAGAACAAGGCATGCACCAAATAAACTATACTTGACAGAATTATACATATAAACGATAGCAATTAACATAGAGTCAAGAAACAATCTCACAAAACAAAGAAAATAAAATTATAATTCAAATCATAGTCTAGGGTTTCAATGCATTCCCTAAAAATAAATAATCAGCCAACCATAATTAAAGAATTAATTATACAGAAATATATATCTAAAATATAAATTAAAAATAAGAGAAATAAATAACCGGAATCAATTTTGAATTAAAGATCAAGAATTTATTCAGATAAAAATTAATTTTATCTGAATTAAATTCTACCGGTATTAATTTCTTCCTTGTTTGCCTTGAAATTTCGTGCACAATTCTCTTTCTTTTTTTTTCTTCCCCGGCTGACTCTGCCTGGTACCGTTCGGTCGCTGAGGCGTCGGTTTCCGTGCCGTCCTTTTCCGTACTTCGTCCTCCTGCGCTGAGCTTCCGTCCTTCGCGGTTAGCCCGAGCCTGAGAAGGCTCTCCTTCTTTCCACTGCGCTATTTGCCGAGCCTGTTGAGGCTCTCTCTGCCGTCCCACAGTGTCGAGCCTTGAAGGCTCTCGTGTCGCGCGCCCCCTCTCGCTCTGCCTCCGTTCCAGACGTCCCGTCTCTCTTTTTATAATTTAAGTCTGCTGCGCCACGTCAGCCCTTGCGGCTGACTGCTGCTTTCTCCTGCAACGCTCCGTTTGGTTTCGTTGTTCCAGGCCTTTGGGCCTTCGGCCTTCGGCCGTTGGTCCAAAGGTCGAAATACTTTTTTTTTAATTTTTCTTTTACTTAAAAACAAAACCTGCAAAATAAAATTAATAAAAATTAATAAATATTATTTTGCTCTAAATTTACTTAATTTATATCATTTTAGCTCAAATAATAATATTTATGCAATTTTTACCATTTAAGCATAAAACAATAATTATTCCCCTATATTAGCTAAATAAACTACCAAAAACTAAGATTATAAGGGTATAAAATGTGTCAAAATATGAACTCATCAAGTCTCTCCTCACTAAGGGCATAATGTTCAAACAACCTGATACACCCTTTTTCCTCTTGCTAGAGTGCAGTATTAGATGGCTTTATACTAAGTTAATTGTTGGACATCATCACATCTTCTTATTTAGTTTGCTACCATTGTGGAAATTCTTCCAAAATTAGCATTTTTAAGCTCCTTTAGTTGATGATTAAGGTGATATAAACCATTCTTATGCAAAACATTCTTGGTTTTAGTAAATCTAGCGTGTTCCTTTTGCCAAACTTCTGCCAATATATTTTTAAAGTTATCATCATATGTCAAAATATCAAAGAATTTAAACCTACTTTTGACTTGTGATCGTGCCTCGTTTAAATTGATTAAGGTTGGATTATGATTTGAGAAAAAGTAGATTGGAATTCAATCATTGAGCTTGAGAAGTTATCTAACCACTAAACAATAACCAATACTTGATCAAAATTACACATTATTCAATTCTACCCTATTGTCATGTTGCTCCATGTGAAGGTATATCTGATGTAGTGCAAGTCCTCTACTATTATATTTTGTAGGCATGCCTTAAACTCCTCCACATATCCCATATTTATGGTTACACCTTGAAAATTTTCATTACTGTGTAAGACCGCATTGAATTTACCCAGAATAATCCAAAGGTCATATTGTATTGCTGTGGATTCCAACCAATGCCATAGATACCTTCAATCACTTCCATGGTTTTGAGCATAAATAAAGGAAGTAGAGAATTTGATACCAGTGGTAATACAAGTGATTCTAACCAATAAACCTTGTACATGTGCACTAATTGAATCAATTTTCCATATATTGGGATCCTACAAACACCAAACTCTCCCATTAGGATGGTGGCATTAATTATTTAGAACAACTAAATGTCTACCTAGAATCTTTTTAATAGAATCAACTTTAGGTGCCTTTGTTCTTTTTTCATCTATGCCCATTATTGATACATTATTTGCATGTATCCATTTACCTTAAATGTTGCTATTTTTAAGGATTATTGACACATCTAACATTTCAAACACAAATCATATATCAATAAAGAAAGAGGAAGGTTGTTAATAACTCCATTTTTTCCTCTTTCTCCACAACTCTAGGATCAATAGCCAACGGGGAGAACCTATTAGTGCTAAGTATACCAAAATGGTTAACTTCATTATAAGAGTTCTATTTATTATCTCTAGGTGTTTGTGAGTGTTTTGTGGTCCCACTGGAACTTTTTGTAGTTGTTTGGGCTTCCAAACAGTGATTATTAAAGTGATGATGGCCTAAAGGCCTAGTGGGAGGCCTTTGATTCATTTGAAGTGTGATGCCAGTGCCCTATTATGGTTGCTAACCTCTAATAAGGATTAGTTTTACACCTATTTCAAAGGTCTAGGGTGGAGGACCTCTTTTGGGATAAGCCCTAGAGCTATGTCCAAGAGAATCACAATAGTTACAATAGGAAGGTCTCCATTCATACAATATTGGTTGAGTTAAAAACTTGCCACTAGGGTCTCCTATGTCAATGGATTCAACAAACGTTTTGGTGACATCAACCTCCATCAAAGCTATAGCATAAGATATTCTTTCCTTAGAGCTAGTAAGGCTATCTAAAAACAAGGGCCTTTCCACAACGCTTGTAATGTGATGAATCAAGTCCACATCCTTGTAATCGAAGGGAAAGTTGGAGAGTTTGATCTATAGGGGCATAAATTTAAATCTTTTTTTTTCCCACAAATTGAAGTTGTTCATTCCAGTGTTTTAGGATAAAAGGTCTTGTCATAAAGGTCCGGTATGGGCATTTTAAAACCCAATCCCAATCCTGATCTAAAGAGAACTCAAATACCACAAATTCATCAACATGCATCTAGATCTTGGGAGGTTGTACCCTTTTCCATTGATTAGGGATGGAGGAAGTGTCATGCCTAAAACTAGGTTTATATCCAATGATATACCTAATTAATGTATCCTCCTAAAGTTTATAATTCTCTTCTGCCATTATTTTTTAAATTGAATCTTTTCTTCAATCTCCAATAAGGGTAATAGGAACTTAATTGAGGGGTGTAGACATTGACATAGATCGATTTTCAAGAATATTATATTTTCATGTTTAATGGTGATCTGTTTAATTAGGAATCACATGTAATTGATTCAAATTTAAATTGCAAACATGGGTTAGAGTAGTTACATGTGCATCATTAGGGTTCTCATATAAGATATCCAAGGAAGAGCTAGAAGGAAGAGTCCATGCAGAGTGATCTTCCTTAGGAATAGTCAAAGATCAACTAGTAGTTGGATTGCATCCATAAGGATCCTGATTAGAGTCCTTTTGGATAAATTGATCCTCACCCTAGATTTTCTCTAGTGATAATATCTCCATGCTTTGAGGAGATGTGGTGGCCCAAAAACCATCACTGACTTTGTTAGATCCCTTCCTTAGTGAAGCACTCTTCCTAGCAAACACATATCTCCTTGTTTTGGCCATAGCAAGAGAGAGGAGAGAGATTTAAAGAGTTCTTTTCTCTGATCAAGATCACTATATGTTATTGATTTGTTCTATACAATGGATATATTTTCTTTGTTATGTTAGGTGATATATATGTTTAAAAATTAATTTATATTAAGTTTCCTTGATAAATGTTTTAAATTTATAACATATATTTATTAGAAATTAATTTCCAATTTTATCAAATATTTTATAAATTACTTCAAAATTTAAAAATCACCCATAAATTATTTTCCCTACCTCAATCCTAGTTTTTCATTCATCTCCCTTATTTTATTTTATTTTTTGCTTTTGGTATGTGCATTAATATATTTTAATTGAATTGTCATAAAAAAAATATAAAGATATCTAACTTATCCCAAAAAACAAATATGGCATATACTCACATATCTAAAATAAAATGAAGAATGAAAAATAGTCTTGTCAAATATGTACAACTATATATATAACGCTAGTATAACACCTTAACTCCATACTTACTAGTTACTTTGAGTGTTTTTAAAATTAATTATTGACCCTATAAATCAACAAGATTCCTTTCACTCACACAGTACTAAAGAAACATTTCAAGAAGTCACCTATCATTGGATAATTCCAAGCCAAACACACGCTTAACTATAAAAATCTATAATGACTGACTTCCTAAAAAAAAGTATACTTTGAGATATATGGAGTTTTATCAATAATTTTAAGCCACTATCATCGCTACTAATTTGGGGTATTACAACTACTTAATCATTAAATAGTTTTACATATAGTTTTGCAAATCAATTAAGCTATTTATAATTAAAATTATGCTCACTGGTTATTTTTATTTTTATTTAGACAAGATGATTATCGTAGTTCCAACATTATTGAAAATTTTTAGAGATTTCAAAGAAGAAACTATGTCTAGCCCAAGATTCCACCTATCATACATTTTTCCCATAATAGTCAATTGATAATTGACATGTTTTGCATGTTGTTCGGGATTCACATCCACGCTGTTATGTCGAAATCCTAACTTGGTGCATACGTTTGTCACCAATAAGTATAACGTAGCATAGGACTTTGTTTCTAGAGTGATATATAATAATAATAATATCAACAACAACATACTACCGCTTGGAGGAACTGACTATATTTATCGCCTTTGATCATTAGTGTTATGGATGTTGTTATAGATCTTTGTTATTCCAACCATCCATTAAATACATCAAATCCAATTGATCTATAAATCATACACACTTCGTATGGTTATCACAGATTATCTATATACTCATTTCAATGTCAAGTAATTAAAGAAGTGAGTCATATCAATAGCACATTAGTACACATTTTAGGTTACGGTACTGGATATTTATATCAAAATAGTGGATACAATTGCAAAATAATAATAATAATAATAATAATAATAATAATAATAATAATAATAATAATAATAATAATCTCACTATTTTAGAACTAGGAAAAGGAGGAAATTACATATAATATCACTTTAACTTCATTTCATTTAACTACTTTTCTTTTTTTTTTTTACCGTGGTTTGATTTTTTTCCTATTATCATAATATTCTTTAATTAGACTGCGCATGCAGTTTGGGATGATTCAAATATGCATGGTATCTAAGTTATCCAAATTAATCTTAGTTTTAATTGCTGAACCAAGATCTTAATAATGAATTTCATCTTTCATGGTCGATGGACAGTATATATGGCTTGCTCTGAAAAAAAAAAATTGGTCCAAACAGCAGTTCTTCATATTTCATAAGTGTTGATTTCATCAGATTTATTTTTTAATAAAGTAAAATATGTAGTTGAACATGGTAATCAACAACTAATTAACAACCAAAACTTTTTTAAGCCTATATATCGGTCCAGAAAACAGTTCTTCACATTTCATACGTACCGATTTCAATAGATTTTTTATTTTGAATAAATGAAAGATACGGCTAACCATGATGATCGTACATACATATTAGTCTTATATATACATGCAAGTGATCCACTATGTTATACAAGCCCGGCCTTTGTCTTAGACGAACTAGGCCTGAATCGTGGGTCACTAAAAAAAATTGAAACCCCTTGTTACCCTCTATTTATTTACATATATATAAATAAATGTAAATGTTAATTAGCACATTATTGCATGGGTTGGATGGTTAATACGCAGACAATGGTGCTTACTTGTTGAGACTGCACGCGATTAAATTGGGAGATGGACACCTGTTTTTTTTTTAGATTAGATGCCACTAAGGGGGAGCCCTCTGGGATGAAATCCAGATTAGCGACCCGAAGTTTAGTTATTTGATGTTGCAAAAAAAATTCAGCTCATGCAAGTACTTTCTATTTGTTTTTTCATTTAAAATCTGATAAGATCTGAAATAATAATGTATTTGAATTAATAATAATATTTGGTAGGCACATTTTATTTATATTTGAAGTACTAATGGTGTTTGATAATGCATTTGATCTAAAATAAATTTCTATATATTAAAAAATTTGGACATTTTTTTTTAAATAAAATATATTATTATAATATTTTTTTAATTTTTTACATATTTAATTTAAAAAAATATATATTAATTAATAATAATTATTTATAATAAAAATAAAAAAAATCATAATCATAATAAATAATGAATATTATTAATAATTAATTATTATTATCATAATATTCATAATTATTAATAATTAATATTCAAATCAATAATTTATAATTGATAATATTGAGAATAAATAATTAATAAAATTAATAATTAATAACTAATATTCAAATTTAAAAAATAATATTGATAATTAATAATATTTCTAATAAATAATAATATCAATAATTATTGATTCATAATAAATATTATTCTTACTATTAATGTGAATCTTAATAATTAATATTAATAACTAAAATAATCATTATTAATAAATAATAATATAATAATAATATTGATAATTAAAATTGAATAGTATTAATAATTAATCATTAATAATTTTAAAAATTAATAATTAATCATATTAATAATTCATAACTATTACCAACTAATATATTAACAATAAATAATTAAAAACTAATAATTATTAATTAATATTTATTAATATTAATAATTAAAATTAATAATAATAAATAATATTAATAATTATTAATTCATGATATCAAAAATCAAATTAATAATTAATAATTATTCATTACTAATATCAATCATTAAGAATAATATTAATAATGAATAATAATAATAATTAATAATTAATATCAATAATAATTAATATTAATATTGTTAATAATAATAAGGAATAATGAATATTAAAAATAAAAAGTTATTATTATTTATTAATACTTAACATTGATACTGACTAATAATTAATATTTATGTTATTATTATTAATTAATAATAATTATTATTAATAATTATTATTACTATTATTAAAAATAATATATAAATAAGCAATTATTCTTATTGATTAATATTAATAACTATTAATATTAAATAATAATGATAATGTTAATATTAATATTGGTGGTGGGTGAGTATATATAATAGATGTATTAGTGTAGGATAGTTTAAATATTTAATAAAAAAAAATGGGATCTACTCATAAAGTAACAATATGGTAAATAATATAGATAATGATATTTTAAAAGTAATCTATAAAACAAATGACAAGAAACCCATCTGAAATAATAATATAGATAAGGAGAGGGAAAAAAAACATACAAAATTATTTAATTGTTAAATGCATTCAAAACTTTTAAAATGACATATAGTAAAAGTAGCCAAAAATTCTTTTACAACTACTAAATAATTTAATGCCTCTTTATGTCCATTTTCCACTAATATAACTAAATAAATAATATGACCCACTACCATTTTTTGAGTCCCTTGTGTCCCTTTATAAATCTAAACAAAACAAACTACTATTTTTGTAATAGTTATTAGGTGCCTAATATTCTTCTCTATCTTTAAAATAATAAAACACTGTTTTATTATCAACTAATACTTTATTTATATTTATTAAATAAAAATTCAACAAACAGTAATAATTTATTACCCTAAGATAAACATTGAAAACATCTAAAAAACTTAAGATAAACCACAATCCCTACACAAATTTAGAAATCCTAAAATAAATGAAATAAAACATAAACCCTAAATAAATTTTGAAAAAACCTTAAATAAATGGAATACACCCTAAACAAATTTTAAAAACCTAAAATATATGTAATACACCATAAATAAATAAATGATATTAATTGAATAAACCCTAAACCCTAAATAAATATAAACATAAAATAAATGGAATAAACATAAACCTTGAACAAATCTAAAAAATTAAAATAAATTGAACAACCCCTGAACCCTAACCTATAATCCCTAACTCTAAGCCTTGAACCCTAATCAGTAAACCCCAACCCATAACCATTAACAATTAACCCTAAATCCGGAATCCTAAACTTAAATGCCAAACTATAACCACTAACCCTAACCCTAAACTGTAAAACATAAATCATAAACACTAAACCAAAAACATAGGCCCAAGCCCCAAACCCTAAACCATACGCACTAATCCCTAAAACCTAAACCATAACACCTAAAATTTAAAGCATAAACACTACCTTAAACCTTAAATCCTAAGTAAATTAAAAAATAAAAAAAAGGAATAAATCCTAAGCCCTAATCAAATCTAAAAATCCTAAAATAAAAAGAATAAATCCTAAAACATAAACCCTAATCCCTAAATAATTCTAAAAATTTAAAATAAACGGAATAAATTATAATTAATTCTAAAAAACCTAAAATAAGTGGAACAAACCTTAAACACTAATCACTAAATAAATCTAAAAAATAAAAGGAATAAACACTAAGCACTAAATAAATATAAAAATATTAAATAAATAAAATAAACCCTAAAAAATCTAAAAAGCCTAGAATAAATGGAATATTCCCTAAACCCTAAACAAATGTAAAAAAAAAAGCCTAAAATGAATAGAATGTTCCTGAATCCTAAAAAAAATTAAAAAGCTAAAATAATGAAATAAACACTAAACCTTAAATTAATTTAATATATAAATCATAAACTCATAAAACTAACGAGCTATGTTCTTATAATAGAAAATCAAAATATTATAATAGAAATATCATAGTAGAAGAAGAAGAAGAAAAGGCAACTATAACATTACTACTAGGAATCAAACTTTGAACTTAGAATAATGAGGATGAAGAAGACATTCACAACTATTAGGTTATAATGCATTTTTTGTTTTTAGTAACCAATTCTAGTATAAGGACTTTTCAACGATCAGGAGAAAGCAATGTCATGTGGCCCTACATAATTGTGAAAGTTATTTATAATGAAAATAATGAGAATAACCTTAATTACCTCTCAAAGCCCGTGTTATCTACTATTATGAAAACCAAATCTCCTTTATAATATTGTTTAACTAAAATACCCTAAATGAAATATGCCTTCTGTAACTTTTTCTTTCCTTTCTTCTTTAGCCATGTCTCTATCTTGATTGTTCATATGAAGGATTGCATGTCTCTCAAGTAATTCCTATGTTTGTACACTAACAGTGCAACAACATTAAGCTACAGTGACGATGTTTTTTGCAATGACTAAAGTCGTCGTAATAGAGTAGGCTATTGTGACAACTTGTCATCATTAATGAAGGAATTTAATGGCTGGAAAAAGTGAGGATACAATGACGACTAGTAGTTAATTTTATTTTATCCTTAAAAATCTTGAAATTAATTTTAGGGAAAAATCAATTAATTTTCCTAAGAAAAAAATCTTGACTACAACACATCAATGTAGTAAATAGGGGTTGTTGTTGTTGTAATGGGTAGCTAGAAGTTTTTGCGGCAAATTTCGATTCTGCTAAACTTTGTGTAAAAATTGATGCAAGAAAAAATTTGAGAGACTATATTATAGTGATGCATCGGTGCAATAGACCCCTTCAAAATGGCATAATTCCCTTTAATAAGGGTCTATTATGTCTACATTTTAGTTTATTATAACGATGGAGATCGTTGCGATAAGGGTCATTTATATAAAATCAAAACTCCTACTGGTGCCTATAATTCTTTGGTTGTCTCTTTCTCTCCTTTGGTTTTTTCTCCTTACCATTCAAAGATTGTTTTAAATTGGTAATATTTTACTTTAGCTTTTTTGTTTTTGTTAATTTCTAGCTAATATCTCATCCATTATTGTTTTATCTTATTTGTTTTTGCGTGTTCCTATGTGTTTCCACCAAAGCCACCACCTCTATTTCCTTACACCACCACCACCTCTATATCTCATTTTAGTCTTCATTTTTTGCTCTTTTTTTATGTATTAGTTTATTAATGTAATCATTGTTTTTTTTTTTGCTTAAATTTTTTGTTGAATTGTAGGTTACCATAATTTTGCTAGCGAAATAGTGTCGCCCCTCTACTATTATCGTCACTAGTTGTATGATTTTTTCCATTTTGTATTCTTAAGAATTGTATATATATATATATATATATGTATATTGTGATTCATTAGTGTTATATTGTGAGTAAGTTATTATGTTAGGTTTTTTGTATGATAAATGAATGCAAGTATATGATATTTTAAGTCTAGATCCTACTTTTTAATAATATTATTTTAGCAAAAGAAAAATATAAATTAAGTATATGAATCTACGAATAAGTTAATAAAAAATAAAAATAATGAGATATTTTTTCCCATAAATAATTTATTATTAAAATTTAAAATAATAAAAATAAAAAAAGATTAGATAATTATTTATTTTTAACCTTAGGTAAAGTATCATTAAAAGAGTGGAATAATAACATAATAAAAATTATAAATAATAAAATATTGTTAGCCTTTTAAAATTTATGATTAAATAATTAAGTGGAATAATAATATAATAAAAATGTAAATTAATCAAATATTGTTGGCCTTTGAAAATTTGTTTTTAAATAATTGAGTGAAATAATAAGATAATAAAATTTAAAAATAATAAAATATTACCTACTTTTGAAAAATTATAATTAAATAATTAAGTAAAATAATGAGATCATAAAATTTTAAAATAATATAATATTATTAGCCTTTGAAAATTGATTATCAAATACCTAAGTGAAATAATAAGATAATAAACTTTCAAAATATTAATAATAATTTGGCATTTGAAAATTTATGATTAAATTATTAAGTGGGATAATAAGATAATAAAAATGTAAATTAATAAAATAGTATTGGCCTTTAAAAATTTATTATCGATTAATTAAGTAAAATAATAAAGTAATAAAATTTTAAATTAATAAAATATTATTGGCCTTTGAAAATTTATGACTACATAATTAAGTGAAATAATAAGATAATAATACTTTGGTTAATAATAAAATATTATTTTCCTTTAAAATTTTATGATTTAATAATTTAGAAGACTAATAAGATAATAATACTTTTAAATAATATAATATTATTAGCATTTGAAAATTTATGATTAAATAATTATGTGGTATATTAAGATAATAATTTTTAAAGTAATATACTCTTGTTGGCCTTAAATAATTTACCATGAAATAATTAAGTAGAATATTTGTCAACCCTAACTCTAACCATAAACCTTAAACCCTAGTTGTAACCATAAATCATAAACCCTAATAAATTCTATAGTCTAATGGTTTATTATCTATTATCATAACAATAACATAAGCATTTAAAAGTTATTGTCCTTTTTTGTAGGTGGTATAATACATCGTTTACCTTATAATTATCCTTTATTCTATTTAGGATGTCTCCAAATGGGAATATTAGAAGACATGTGAGTTGGGTATATAATGTGCTACAATGCATGGTGGAAAATGGTTTGTATTTGGGACTATTCAAGTTTAGGTCTTTTTTTTTTGTTGATGTTGCCACAGATCTAACCATGGTTACAGATGATGGCTAGATATATAGATTATTTGTCACTGATGTTCCATACTCTAAGGTTATTGAAGATGGATGATTTATAAGATACTATGATCAAATAGTAAGAGAGTTGATAGTGATTGATCATGAATGGTGGTCTTGGCAAATGATACCGGTGAGTGTTTACCCTCATTACCTTAGTGCCTCATACAAGGTGGATGATCCCTATTTTGAAGAAGTAAGAGATCATAGGATTTTATGAGAATAATGGATTTAATGGGTGATCGAGGGTATTCAACGAGGACCAAAAATTATAATATAAGAATTATAGATTAAAGGACCAAAAATTATAATATATAATCAAATACTTATATTAATATTTGTTTCGCTAGTAGAATTATCAAGTTGAAAGTAATATATTAGAATTATTGATTCTTTCTTTTAATTATATCCTTTAATTATTGTAAAAACAAAATATAAGCGGGTTTAATATTTATCTTTGTCCATGATTAATATCCATGCTTGCACATGCTTATCTATGTTAATATTTATGGTTTGTTTTAAATATGTTTATCCATGCATAGAATGTTATTATTATTATTGTTGACATATAATATCCATGCCTTGTTATTTAGTTAAATTTTTTATAATGTTATAACTTAGAAGTGATGAAGTCGAAACTAATGATCCTCCAAATGATATCATGCCTAGTATGAATGATAATATTGTTGATATAGATGATGATGCTTTAAAGTTAGATGATGAAAAAGATGCACGTAGGGATGATAATAACTTGTAGTAATGAGTAGTTTATCTTGTTGAATATTATTATGTTGTATTTATTATCCATTTTATGAATATTATCGTTAGTATATTATGATTTATCTTTGTATGACTATTATCGAATTCTCTTCATTATTATTCATTGACTTGTTGTTAAAGCTTAGTAGGTATGGTTGAAGGTATCATAGTGGGGATGGAGATAATGATCCCCACAACGTCCGTTTAGTATCCCATCTCTGTACTAGTGAAGTAATAAAAAAAATTTTTGCTATAAATTAAATAACAAAGTAATGTATATTCTATTTTACTTGTTCGGTTAAATAATGTGATACATATCGCAGCTCCAAAATACCCTAAACATTGGAAGTAAAAATCCATTAATATGAGTGAGGAGTTTAAGAAGAATGGTTATGTCACATTTTGCCTCATGTGGTCATTACAGTTTGACAAGGCTTGGAGGCCTATTGGCCGCAATAAAATAATATTTTGAGGCATGTAAGGAATGAGATTGGGATGTTGATCCCTATGCTCTATGAAGACTGGAATCATATTCCCAAGGAGGATAGAGATTATATTATCCCTATAATTGAGGTAATTAATAATTATAAGCATCTTTTCATTTATAATGTTAATGATTTTTCGTTGACTAATCGCAATTTTTATTTAGTTTGTAGAAATATTTTAACTTAGATGACTGGAAGGAAACATTGCACTGGTTATGAGTATGGAAAGTTATTTCTAGATTATTTCATAATGCCTATCGGATTAGAGAAAACTAGCTTAGAAGTTGGTGTAAACTGGAAAGAAACCAAATGATTTAGACGATGGGAATTGAAAGAAGCTTTAGGAGTTATGTGATACTCCTAAACAAAAATTAATTGTATAATATTATATATAGAAGAACTTCAAAATTATGAATACTAATTAAGTGTTTTTATTTCTTGATATGCAAGCAAAGTCGGAAAGAAATGAAAAAAACACAGACAAGCAACAATATCCTAGCCTCCATGGTTCGTCATCGATTTCTTAGTTTTGTTAGAGTAAGGTATTGCGTACATATTTTATTATTTCATTCTTTATTTATCATTTTATTCAAAAAGTTCTTTTTTTTATAACTATAGGTTAGCCCTACAACTACGGAAATTCTAGGTGAGGTTGACACTTTCAGAGAGATGCATAACAAGGATGAGAAATGGGTGAGTGAGGATGAAGAGAAAGAATATGTAAGTGTATAATTCTCTCAAGGAATTAATTTAATTCAATTTTAGATAATTAATCTAATTTTAAATTTTCTCATAACATAAAATGGTAGAGAGGCGTCAAATGATAATAGAGGAGACTCAAGTCCAATCACTTGAGAGTAGATGTGGGTTCAGCGAGCCAATAAAGATTGATGACAAGGCAATTGTAGAGGAAGTTATTGGAAAAACTCATGGCCATGAGATATCTATTAGTATATTATTGAATGGATATTTGTCTGCATCATCTTCATCTCCACTAGTACCAACACCTTTTGCTAGTACCAGTTCCAGCGCTCATGTATTTGAGGAAAAAATGGACAAGCTTGCCAAAATTGTTTAAAAGCACGTGTGAAAAAATAATAAAGCATAAATAAGATGGTATTAAGTTGCAAACTATTTTAATACAAGATCTTAGATACATACTTATGGATGAAGAGAAGGAGGATGAGGTAGGAGGAAGGATGAGGAGGAGGATGGATCTAGTTGTTTATTGCAAACAAAATAATAATAATAATTGTGCATAATGACAATTTTAGATTGTAAACAATGTTTATATTTTTAATAATTTACTATTTATTATTTATTAGATATTAATTTGAAATTATGCATTAAAAATGGTTTCATTTAACATAAAAAGCCTAAAATTAAAAAAAAAATTAAAATTTCTTTTCAATAATAAATGTTTATTAAATAATTGAGTTTGGGTTTAAGTGATGATGGGGGTCACTGTAGTAGCACTAGGATTGTCATAATAGACTAATATATTTTTTAATTAGACTTTCAATGACGATGAAAGTTATTGTAATAGGCCTAGAGTTGTTACAATAGACCGATAGAAATAATTGAATTTGGCTTTCTATGATTACAGGGGTTACTACAGTAGGCCAAAGGTCGTCGCAATAGACTAATATTTTTTTTTTTTCAGTTAGGTTTTCAGTAATGGCAGGGGTCGCTGTAATAAGCCTAGAATCATCATAGTAAACTCATAATTTTTTTTTGAACTAGGCTTTTAATGATGACAGTGGTTGTTATAGTAGGCCAAGAGTTATCATAATAGATCGATATTTTTTTTTTTGAATTATGATTTCAATGACGATGGAAATCGTTGTAATTAATAGGACTAAAGTCGTTACTATATATAATTTATACTTTAAAAAAACAATGTCATCACTTTATTATTATAGTAGCCACATAGTTGTCACAATATGAGGTTTTCAGTGACAACCACCTATCATTTTAAACTACAGTATTTTACTACAAAAAATTTACGATGACGCTTATGTGATTGACCTATTATCGTAAAAGTTTTTATAGGATAAATTTTGGACTTTCAACCATAACTTTTGGAACTTTTACTTCAGTTGTTACTGTAGCATAATATTATTGTACTGTAAGTAGATTTTGAATACGATAATAAACCTTTATATGTATGTATATACACAAATGTAAGTGTTAACTAGCACATTACTGCATAGGTTGGATGATTAATGGGCAAATAATGTGCTCACTTGTTGAGAGTGCGCGCTATTACTTGGGAGATTGGATCTCGTTGGTGACGAGTAGTACGACTTTATATATATATATATATATATATATATATATATAGGGACAGTGGGGGCCCAGATTACATGACGCTAAAACGGCCAGCCGGAATAAAATCTGAAAACGTGACCCGAGTTTAGTCATGTGACGTTAGGGATGGCGATGGGTCTCGGATCCGATCCAGATCCGTCAGATCCGTCTCATTTTTAGCGGGTCTGGATCCATAATTTTTAGATCCGACGGGTTTGGATCGGGTTTGGGTCCATATATACTTTAAAGGGTCTAGGTCTGGGTCCAGTTTTAGACCCAGACCCGACCTGTCAGACCCGTTTAATATACATATGTGTGTTTGTGTGTATGTATACATATATAAATACATACTAATATTATATTTATCATTATTGTCTTAATCTTATATAAGATCCTTATTCATTTTTTTTTAATTTTATTTTTGTATACTTACTTTATAAACAATATGTATAACATTGTATTCTAAAAGTTAGGGATATAAATGGGGCGGATTTTACCCGAAACCCGACAGATTTTGTCCAACGAATATGGATAAACGAATATGAATATGGATATGGATGATGGAAAAAATATACCCGTTGGGTTCGAGTACGGATACGGGTATGGGATATCCATACCCGTACCCGTAACCATACCCGTATCCATATCCATACCCGTTTACCCGATATATAATTACCTTTTTACCCTTAATTTTAAAATAAATATAGTATAAATTAAAGTTAGAATTATCATTTAGCTTAACTCTAAATGGGTTTATCTGTCGGGTGATGGATTTATCCGTCGAATAATATCCATTAACGAGAAAACGGATAATCCGTCGAGTAACGGATATCCAACGGATATGGATATGGATATGTTAGCAGATATGGATTCGGGTACAGGTACGGATTTTCTTATCGGATACGGATACGGATATGGGTATATCCGCTACGAACCCGCCCCATTTATATCCCTACTAAAAGCATTAAAATACCATTTGAAAAGTTAATATGACTATTTTAATATATTTATTTTTTCACTTAGATGATTTTTTTAACAGAAAAATACATATTAAGTTATATAAAACATCAATGTATTTGTATTAACATAGATTATTAATTATTTTTTTAAAAAAATAACCGGACCCATTTAGGACCCGTTTAGGACCCGTTTACCCGCTAGATCCGATGGATCTGGATCTGGATCTGAACTTTTAAGACCCGATGGATCTGGGTCGGGTCTGAGTCTAGGTAATATAAACGGGTCTTGATCTGGATATGGCTGGATCCGATCCAGACCCGACCCATTGCCATCTCTATGTGACGTTGAATGGGGGTGCCATATTCGGAATAAAATCTGAAAACTGGAATAAAATCTGAAAACGTGACACGACGTTTCGTCATATGACGTTGGAAAAGGAAGAATTTAGTTCATGCAATGCAACTATAAAATAACTTTAAAGTGTATTCAAAACTTTTAAAACGGCATACAGTAAAGAGAGCAAAAATCACTAAATAATTCAATGCCTCTTTGCATCCATTGTCCACTGATACAACTAAATAAATAACATAACCCACTATCATTTTTTTAAGTCCTTTGTGTCCATTAATGAATAAAGCTAAATAAATAACAAAACTGACTATTATTTTTGTTTATTGATTATGAGATGCCTAAGATTTTCTCTATCTTTAAACTAATAAAACACCTTTTTATTGTCAACTAATAACTTATTTATATTTATTGAATAACACTTCAGCACAAAATAATAAAATATCACCATGCTGTGAAATAGAAAACTGGGATAAAATCAATCTGACTTTATACAGGCTAATAAACAAAACTTCAACACCAAATTAACGAAAAATAAAAAAAAATTAGATCCATTAATATAATGCTTTCAAATAACAAAAAAGAAAGATCAGAAAGACCACCCTAATGCACAGCACCACTAATCCTGTGCCGCAATTAATGATATTAAGGCGGCACTCAATACTTGCGACATAGATTCTTACAAAAGGTGCATGGGTCTTCTATGATTGTCGTATTGTATGACTCATCCAAGATGATGCATCTTTGAGCTAATTATCATGTGCGAACAGAGCCATTCACCGTCAGCAATGAACTAGGAGACAATCAAGTTTATCATTTGGCTGTCCTATGTGAATCAAACTATTTTCAATCAATACCCAAAACTAAACCTTCTAAAAGAAAATAAACGAAACTAAACCTAATTTTATAGTGTGATTTATGGTTTAAACAAACTTTAATACCTGTTTTAAAAATGTTTTAGGGCTGAAAATCTTTATTAACGTATTAAATATGTGTAGATAGCCTTCACTCAAAAGAAGTGTAAGAAAAATGACATATTAGATATGCAAACTACAGGTCTAAGTATATTCTTCCTTAAATACTATCAGTGTACTATATAATTGGATTAAATTATGAAAGTTTCATTTATTATTGGTACGAAGGTAATATAAGGTTAAAAAAATGATCCCCATATTTTACTTATTTTATATACTTTATTTGAAATTAGGAAATTATTTTTTGAATGAATATTTATTTTAGATCTTAATTTGATCTAAAATAGGTATCTTTATTAAAAATATTTTTAAATACTTGATATAAAAAAATTAAAATAAGGAGAATTTTTTTTTACTTTTATTATCCCCATATCAAATTAAGACCTTAGACTTGTAATCTTACGGTACCAAATAAATATAAAACATTTAATCAACACCTATGAGTTTTTCTTCTCTAATACTCATAATAGTGATGATTGTTATAAGTGATAAATATAAGTAATTAAAATTAAGTCTAAATAATACATATTAAATTAAAATAAAAAATAAATTTGACATTCATCAGTTCAGACACACATATATACTAGTTATTAAAAGAAAAGATACAATAAATAATATCTTTTTATTATTATTTAATATCAAATTGTAGTACCAGAATCGAAATTACATCCTTTCTATTTGCGGAACTCTATGCGACACAAGTAACTTCATGTTATTGTTTTTTTTCCCGCCCCTTCAACTCCGTCAGATTAAAAAAGGCTTAGATTATCCACAAAAGTTGCTATAAATAGAACAAAAAAATGATATATTTATATGCAAACGATTACATAGATGTTGGCGGCTTGGTGTCGGGGATAATTACTAAATATAGAACACAACTCAAACAGAAAGGTTGTAGAATAGCATCATGCATCCACTGCAAATGAACGAAGTTTGAAGCTAACTGGCACCGCGGGCCACACGAGCGGCGAGCCTGAGTACGTAAAACCGGAACAACGTAATAAATTAGTTGCAGGAGGCCATGCACTGTCAATGGATCGACTAAGCCGAGATTGGATCTCCTCCAGCAGCTACTACTTCTCTATTTATTACGCACTACTATTGGTGTGATATCTCTTTCTCTCATAAACTATCTTCAACCTCAGCTCTTTTTCTCCCTCATTCCCGCCAGCAACCGGAGTAGAAATACCCTTGAAAAAATAAAACATTAATTAACTGGTATGCTGCATGCTTCTACGGCAATATGTGTGTGTGTGTACCCCATATTCTTTCACATCATAAGGCCCAGAACCTTCATGATCTGGAGCCATCTCACTCCCTCTGCTTAGTAACACAAGGGCCCATAGCAGCTACCGTCACGTCATTCTATTGTAATTATAGGAATCATGGAGGAGGATTCCCCTTTTTGGCAGGATTCTTGAATGTTTACCGACGGCTGATGATCATAAGCAGCAGCAACAATGTTATCCTTCATGGTTGATTCACAGATACATCAAAAGATGAAAATCAACAGGTCGCTACCTATAAACGCCCCTACCTGCAAGATCAAGTTGATAAATCATGAAAATTTTATAACAAATTAGATATTTAGAAAGAAAATAGTAAACCTACAATGTAATATGTGGAAATATTCCGCGCCGGAGAGTACAAATATACGCGAAATGTCCGGTGGTTGAATGAGATGGATCATAAGTGTTCTTCTTCGGGTTTTTTTTTTCGTCGGCTCAGATTTTATATATATGTTCCTTTTCTTTATTTTTTAGGAATGCAATATGAATATTATTAATTACACCGGCCCCTTTCTGGAATCACATAGTTATAAGTTTATTTTTGTTCAGTTATAGTCACTGTTATTAGAACGGAGTGTAGAGAAGGTCGATATGGAACAGAGTGTGAAAAGAAGGTCGATATGGAACAGAGTGTGAAAAGAAGGTCGATAAACGAGCACGTGAGATGCTCGTTTATCGGAACTGTACCTCATCGATGTGGCCCAGGATCCATCGTCGGCTTCGATTTGTAATGCGCCTCTGGTCGTGGTACCCGGCCCTTCCGATGTTAGTATGCGGCCGTGGACGGAGCCAATTCAGAGCACATGGGTCGCCTGACTCCATGAATTTTTTAAAATTATATATTATATATACAATATAGATGACAGAAAATATTTTTGGACCAACGGTTAAAGAGTAGTAAAGGATATTACGTAAAGGATGGGGTCCTGAGTTCGAACCCCAATTTTGTTAAAAAATTTTACAGTTATTTTTTCCTCTGTTTTTTTTTTCTAATTTGTGAAACAGTGAAAGTATGTGCAGCTTCGTCGATCCAGTCCCGACCCCAGGCCTCCAGCAGTCCAGCTTCTCTTCAATCGTCGATCCACCACGACACCACTCTTCAGTTCAGCTCCTATTTGAATTTCAGAAAAAGTTAACCTTACCCCGCCAGGGCCGCCATTGCCGGTCGCCGCGCCTAGGACTGCTGGCCGCCAGGCGCCCACCGCGCTTCTCGCCACGAGGCCCACGACGCCCTGTTGTTGGCTGCTGCGGACCTGCGGTGCTGCTGCCTGCTGCCTTTAGTAATTAGCAGTTCAGCCATTGTCTTTGTCTTCTCGGAACTCGGAAGTTGCTGGTCGTCCGGTGTCCGCCCGTCCCTGCTTGCACACCTCTCTCTAGCTCTCTGTCGCTGTCCTGGCCTGTTCGACTTCCGGGCTCCGGCCATCCTTGTCTATCTGACTATCTCAACAGACAAGAAAGAGACAACAGGCAGCCGCAGCAAGCCAGCAGTGATGCACGGAAACGGGGACGGGGACGGGACGAAACGCGAAAACGCAATTTCTTAAAAATTTAAGAAACGGGAATGGCAGGAAACGTTAAAAAAATTATATATATATTTTTTTAAAATAGGTTAAATTTATTAAAATTTAGAGAGAAAAATAAAATTAATTTTTATATTAGTTAATTTTAACTATTAATAATAATTTTTTAATAAAAAAATTAATTAAATAATATATTTTAAATAAAAATATTAATTAAATAATTTTAATATAAATTTTAATCCGAATAAGTTTCCGATAAGTTTCCGGGACGGGAAACGTTTTCGGTACGGGAAACGGCACCTAAGTGCCGTTTCCGTGCATCACAGCAAGCCAGCAAGTCAATAGCCGAGAGATTGAGGTGAGTTTTTTTTTTTTTTGAAAGATGAAATTTAATTTAATTTTTTGTTAATTGAATTAGTTTGTATGTTTATTTCTAATTTTATTGTAAATATGTGAATTTGGAATAGTTTGTATGTTAATTAGTTTATTATTGTATATTTTTCAATTAAATTATGTTAATTTTGAATTAGTATAGTATGAATTAATTTGGCTATAAGAATTAGTTTATTATTGTGTAATTTTGATTTAGTTGAGTTTAAGTATTTTTGTTAATTGAAATAGTTTGTATTTTTATTTCTAATTTTATTGTAAATATGTGAATTTAGAAATTGGAATAGTTTGTATGTTAATTAGTTGACTATTGTATATTTTTTAATTAGATTATGTTAATTTTGAATTAGCATGGTATATATGAATTAGTTTGGCTATAAGAATTAGTTTATTATTGTGTAATTTTTATTTAGTTGAGTTTGAATATTTTTGTTAATTGAAATAGTTTGTATTTTTATTTCTAATTTTATTGTAAATATGTGAATTTGGAAATTGAAATAGTTTGTATGTTAATTAGTTGATTATTGTATATTTTTTAGTTAGGTTATGTTAATTTCGAATGAGTATGGTATGTATGAATTAGTTTGGCTATAAGAATTAGTTTATTATTGTGTAATTTTGATTTAGTTGAGTTTGACTATTTTTGTTAATTGAAATAGATTGTATTTTTATTTTTGATTTTATTGTGAATATGTGAATTAAGAAATTTCTTGTTATTTTTATGTCAATTGGGAAACAATTCTAATCCAATTCTTACTCCTTTAATTCATGAACAAGTTTCTTCATATCTTCGTCAAGCTCAAGCTACACAACGCAATTGGGTGGATTTAAATTATCTAGAATTTGATCTAGGTCTGAAAAAAAAAATTTCAGATTTCCATCCAAATCAACAAAACGAGGTAAGGAGAGCTTAAATATATTATTATTATTATTATAATTATTGTTATTATTTTATATTTAGATATATGTATGTTATTTGTTGGGACCCCATAGACTTTATATTCTGGCTTCGTCCCTGTATGCGGCAGAACCTTCTCTTCACACTCTGTTCCATAGTTCCATATCGACCTTCTCTTCACCTATCGACTTCACTGTTCCATAGTTCCATATCGACCTCTTCACACTCTGTTCCATAGTTCCGTATCGACCTTCTCTTCACATAACGACTTCACTGTTCCATAGTTCCATATCGACCTTTTCACGCTCTGTTCCATAGTTCCATATCGACCTTCTCTTCACATACTCTTCACATATCGACTTCATTGTTCCATAGTTCCATATCGTGGTGATCAACAACTAATTAACAACCAAAATTTTTTCAAGCCTATATATCCAGAAAATAGTTCTTCATATATCATACGTACTTATTTCAGTAGATTTAAAAAAAATAAATAAATAAATAAAACATACGGATATCATCTATATGTGTGTGGGTGTGTGTGTGTGTGTGTGTGGTATATACACTCTTACTTGATACACACAATCGCGTCGATTATCATGTATTAGTCTTATATGTACATGCAAGTGATCTACTGTATTATACAAGCCCGGCCATAACTAGGCCTGGATCGTAGGTCACTAAAATAATTTGAAACCCCTTGTTAACCTACATTTATATGCATATATATATAAATAAATGTTAATGTTAATTAGCACATTATTGCTGGGTTGGATGGTTAATGTGGAGATAATGTGCTTACTTGTTGAGAGTGCACTCGATTAATTGGGAGATGCACGCCTTTTTTCTTAGATTGCATGGCACTAGGGCGAGCCGTATGGGATGAAATCCAAAGTTGTGACCCGAAGTTTAGTTATTTGATGTTGCAAAATGAATTCAGCTCATGTAACTACTCTCTATTTGTTTTTATATTTTTTTCCTTCTTAAAAAACTACATTTATATTTGAAGTAATAATGGTGTTTGTTAATGCATCTAATCTAAAATAAGTTTCTGTATATTAAAAATTTTGGACAATCTTTATTTTAATAAAAATATATTCTTATAATATTTTTTTTAATTTTTTATAGATTTGATTTTAAAAATATATATTAAAAAATAATTATTATTCATAATAAAAATAAAAATAAAAAATAATCATAATCATAATTATTAATTATTAACATTATAATATTCATAATAATTAATATCAATATTGTCCTTACAATTAATATTAATCATAATAATGAATAATTAATATTAATAATCATAATTACTAATAGCTAACAAACAATAATAATCAAAATAATGTTGATAATGAATAATGAATAATATTAATCATTAATAATTTTAATAATATATAATTAATATCAACTAAAAATATTAATAATGAATAATTAATAAAAACTAATAATGATTAATTAATCATTATTAATATTAATAAAAAAAGTAATAATAATTTATAATTTATAATTAAGAATAATATTAATAATTATTAATGAATAATACTAGTTAATAATTAAGAATTAATAACAATATTAATTAATATTCATTTTGATAATAATAAGGAATAATGAATATTAAAAATAAATAATAATTATTATTATTTATTATTAATAATAAACATTAATTATTAATATCAATACTAACTAATAATTAATATTAATGTTATTATAAGTAATAAATAATAACATTATTTATTAATTATTATAAATATTATTAAAAATAATATATAAATAATAAATTACCATTATTAACTAATATTAATGCCTAATAACATTAAATAATAATGATAATATTAATATTAGTGGTGGGTGAGTATGTATAATAAGTGTATTAGTGTATGATAGTTTAAATATTTAATAAAAAAAATAAAATCTACTCATGAAGTAATAATATGGTAAATAATATAGATAATGATGTTCTATAAATAATATGAAAAACAAATGGCATGAAACACATCTAAAACAATAATATAGATAATGAAGGGATAAACAAACACTCACAAAATTATTTATTTGTCAAATGCATTTAAAACTTTTAAAATGACATATATTAGAAGTAGCCAAAATTCCTTTTCCACTACTAAATAATTTAATGCGTGTCCATTGTCCAATAATACAACTAAATAAATAACATAACCCACTACCATTTTTTGAGTCCTTTGTGTCCATTCATAAAGCTAAATAAATAACAAAACCAACTACTATTTTTATAGTAGTTAAACCAAATATTATTTTTATACTGGCTATTAAGAGCCTGATATTTTCTCTATCTTTAAACTAATAAAACAACATTTTATTATCAACTAATAATTTTTTATATATTTATTAAATAAAAACTCAACGCACAATAATAATTTATCACCTTAAAATAAACCATGAACAAATCTAAAAAAACTTAGAATAAACCATAACACCTAAACACATCTAAAAATCCTAGAATAAAATAATAAAGCCTAAGCCCTAAATATATCTAAAAACCTTAAATGAATATAATAAACCATAAATGAATCTAAAAAAACCTAAAATAAATGGAATAAACCTGATATATGGGATTTATATGTTATTTTCCTAAGTAAAAATGTCATTTATTCCTCATTATTTTTTATAAGATTTAATCTTTCCTTGAGTCTTTCCCTTTTTGATAGATTTTGTAGGAAAAGATAAACATAAAGAAATTCAAAGGAGAAATCGATGGAAATAGGAAATAAAGCAAATAACACATCAAGAGATATGGAATCAATGGAAGAAAAGACCAGAAATGAAAAATATATATTAAAGGGAAGTTTGTGTAGAAAGTTCATAAAAGATAATGAAGGAATGAGAAACACAGTACCCCCGTATTTCATAAATACAACCCTTGTTTCATAAACATGACCCGTGTTTTTCTATCATCATACACATTCTTAGTTTTTAAAATTCAACATTTGGTAGAGAATTCAAGGAAAACCACGAAGGTCCCATGTTTCCCAAAATAGACCTTGTTTTTCTAAAATTTTGTAACCGTTCACGCGAATTTTTCCTTGATATATTTCTAAAGTTCTAAACATTCAAGAAGCGGTTCTAAGGAGTTCAAGAGTTGGATTTTCTATTTTTCTTTTTATTCTCTAGATACCAGATGTAATTCATAATTCCAATTCACTTTCTCTCCATTGTATTCAAGTAAACAATCAACACTCTACAATTCAAGTCGATAAGTTCTTTTTCGTTCCTCTCTTAATTGCAAGCTTTGATTTTTGATTGAATGCAACTAAATTTCCTTTATGCATTATTATTTCTCTTACTTTTAGTGTTTCATTGTTAATTTATTCGTAATCATTGATGTTAATTATAGATTACTACATTTAATTTTATGTTATTCCAATTATGAAGCTAGTAGCATAAATAGTATGGGGTAGGAGAATTTGATGACGGAATTAGGGTTTCACATATGATAATGTAATTTGAATTTATGATTCTAAATAAAATTTTATTGAATTAATAGACTGAATTAAATGATCTCACATCATAGGTTAAGAAGTTAAACTAATTAAATAGATCACCTATTTAGTTTAAATCTTAATCATTGCTAGGATAATGAAATTAACATATAATTGTTAATTAACATTTCCAAAGCAACAAAAGGTTAATTATTAATCTTTTCTATTAATTCATATGATTGCATGATTTGAGATTATGTGATTATGGTTATAGTTGAATACTTTCCATTCGCAATGCTGCCACTAATTGAATCTAGCGTTCTTAACCTAGGTTATTAATTGGTTAGGGATAAATTGAGAGCTTATTCAATTTATTATAATTAAGAGAAAGCAAAGAGATAAATTATTATGAGTTTTTAAAATTTAACTTTAAATAATTTAGAATCATTATTTTCTCCATGATTATTTGATATCCTAATACCATAATCAATACCTTCTTATCCTTATTCACTAATTAGTGAGTAAAGTGTTTTATTATATATCCATAGCATAGAACTTAGTGATATAAATAAATATTATTACACAACTGGGGTTTTAACATTGATTACAAAAATATTGATTATATACCATTCCTTATGGGTTAGACTCCTTCTTACCATCTACTACGTAATTAAAAATTAGGATTTATTTATTAAATTTATTGTGCCCACGACAGTGCATCAAATTTTTGGCATTGTTGCCCGGGAATGACAATTATAATCTTTATTTCTATTTTTAATGTTATTTCTATATATAGTAATGTGTTTGCATAAATGTGTCATGTTTTCTAACTATGTGATATAGTGTTTGTTTATTTGGTTCATGTCTAGATAAGAAGTGATAGATTTGATTTATCCATTCATTGGGTAAGTAAAATAATGGGACTAAATCTTTTTACAAAGTCTATTTTTAAATTGTAATAACTTATTTGATCACCATCTTCCAAAATCTTCAAAACATAAATTGAGATTGTGATAGTGGTGAAGGAAAGAAAGAATGGTTAAGAATCAATCCATGCATTGATTATGAATAAGATGAAATAAAATTTAAAATTGGTGGATATAACAATGTGAGCGCTTAAGCCTAATCTTTTGATACATTGTTTATCCAAAATATATTTTCCTTTTGTGTGTGTTCTCCAATGATATGTGAAACTAGAACTTACCATTAGTTCTCTTTAAGACTGCATAAAACTTTAGGATATTTGAAAATGATAAAGGCACTCTTCTTTCTTTGTTAGCTACAAGACCAAATAGCTTGCCTTGAAAATTGTTGTCCATTACATAAACCCTTTGAGCCTGAAGCCCTATTCTATTGATCTAACCTTCATCAACAACTAATCTCTATATGCATTTTCCTTCCTTACTCTATTACTAGTGGAACAAAAGATTTTCAAGGAGAACTTTTGTTTTGTTAATAAGGTAAAATCTAAGTATGGGGTGTGGATATCATAAAAAAAAATGGAGGAATTAGCTAAGCATTTTTCTTCTCAAAAGAAGAAGAAGAAGAAGAAGAAGAAAAAGAAGAAGAAGAAGAAGAAGAAGAAGAAGAAAAGAAGAGAACAAAATTTCATGTCTTTTAATGTTATTTGGTTGAATGGAAGGGTGTGAACTTATAATTATTTTTTTGAAAAAACGGGGAAGTGAAGTAAAGGAGAAGAGGAGGAATTGTGATTTAAATGAAAGAAAGAAATTGCTTCTCTAGTTGGTAGAGTCTATCTACAATCCTAAAATTCTATCCCATCTTATAACCCTAGCCCTATTATAACCAAATTTAAGACCTTTTTGATTCTTATACACTTTAGTCCTCTTGAGCGGTAGCAAACTGAGAGTAATGGCAAACATATAGGCAATCATAATAATTTGGAGAAAATTTGAGAGTAAACACATTTTACCCTAGATACATAAGAGTGGTCATTTATGCATACTAAAAGTAAGAATCTACCAATTTAAGTTTCATTAATCTTAATCTAACTTTGCATGGTGAGATGCTAACTATACTAATTATCTCTCCCTACCCACTTGAGCATTTGATATAACTATTTATTGTGTATGTTAGATGTGTGATCTAAAACATTTTCGAAGTTTTTCTCTTGTGATTTATAAATGCTTTAAGTCCCAATGTATTGTTAAACTCCGTGAATGACTAAATCCAATCTTACAATTCTTTTAGTTCAGAACTTGTCTCACTTATAATCCTTGATGTTTTTTTTGTGCATGACATAATGTTGCTTGAGGACAAGTAACAATTTAAGCATGGGGGTATTTGATATATAGGATTTATATGTTATTTCCTTAAGTAAAAATGTCATTTATTCCTCATTATTTTTATAAGATTTAATATTTTTTAAGTTTTTCTCTTTTGGATAGATTTTGCAGGAAAAGATAAACATAAAGAAATTTAAAAGGAGAAATCAATGGAAAGAGGGGATGAAGCAAAGAACACATCAAGATATATGGAATCAATGGAAGAAAAGACCAGAAATGAAGAATATATATCAAAGGGAAGCTTGTGTAGAAATTTCGTAAAGAGATAATGAAGGAACAAGAAACATGATGCCCCCATGTTTCATAAATATGGCTCGTGTTTTTCTTTCAGCACATAAAATCTCTATTTTCAAAGTTCAGCATTTGGCAGAGAAATAAAGAAAAATTACGGAGGTCCTGTGTTTCCCAACATGGACCATATTTTTCTTAAATTCTATAACTGTTCGCACAAATTTTTCCTTGATATATTTATGAAGTTCTAAACATTCGAAAGACGGCTCTGGGGAGTTCGAGAGTTAGATTCTCTCCTTTTCTCTATATTATCTAGATACCACATGTAATTCATAATTCCAATTCTCTTTCTCTCCATTGTATTCAAGTGAACAATCAACACTCTACAATTCAAGTCGATAAGTTCTTCTCCATTCTTCTCTTAATTGTAAGTTTTGATTGAATGCAAACAAATTCCCTTTAATGCATTATTATTTCTCTTACTTATAGTGTTTCATTGTTAATTTATTCATAATCATTGATGTTTATTATTGATTACTGCATTTCATTGTATGTTAATGCAATTATGAAAATAGTAGCATAAACAGTATAGGGTAGGAGGATTTAATGATAGAATTATGATTTCACATATGGCAACATAAATTGAATTTATGATTCTAAATGAAATGTAATTGAATTAATAGATGAAATTGAATGATGTTGCATCATAGGTTAAGAATGTAAACTAATTAGATTTATCACCTATTTAGTTTAGATTTTAATCAACGTTAGGATAATATAATTAATACATAGTTATTACTTAACATTTCCAAGTAGCAAAAGGTTAATTATTAATCTTATCTATTAATTCGTACAATTACATGATCCAAGCTTATGTAATTATAGTTGTAGTTGACTGCTTTCCATTTGTAATGCTGCCATTAAGTGAATATAGCATTCTTAATCTAGGTTATTAATTGGTTAGGGATACATTGAGAGCTTATTCAATTCATTAAAATTAAGAGAAAGCAAAGAGATGAATTATCATGAGTTTCTAAAAGTCAACGTTGAATCATTTAGAGTCATTATTTTCTCCATAATTATTTGATATCCTAATACCATAATCAATACCTTCCTATCCTTATTCATTAATTAGTGAGTAAATTGTTTTATTATTTATCCATAGTATAAAACTTAGTGATAGAAATAAATATTATTACATAGCTAGGGGTTTAACATTGATTATAGAAATATTGATTATATATCATTTCTTGTGGGTTCGACTCCTTATATACAACGTATTTGAAAATTAGGATTTATTTATTAAATTTATTGTGCACATGAAAACCCTAGACAAGTAAAAAGAACTAAAATGAATTAAATAAATACTAAAACCCAAATAAAGCTAAATAATAAAAAAATGGAACAAACCTAAACCTTTAATAAATATAAAAAACCTAAAATAAATTTAACAGCCCCCAAACCCTAACCCGTAACCCCTAACTCTAAGCCTTAAACCCTAATGAGTAAACCCTAAACCATAACCATTAACCCCCAACCCTAAACCTAACCCTAAACCCTAAACTCTAAATCCTAAACATAAACTATAAACTCTAAACCATAAATCATAAACACTAAACCCAAAACCATAAACCATAAATCAGAGGCACAAGCCCTAAACCATACATAGTAATCCTTAAACCCTAAAACTAAACCCCAAACCCAAAACCTTTACCCCTACACTTTAAAGAAAAAACCATTAACCATAAACACTAAAATTAAACCCTAAGTATATTGAAAAATCTAAAAAAAAAAGGAATAAACCCTAACCAAATATAAAAATCCTAAAATAAATAATATAAATCATAAAACATAAACCTTAAGCCCTAAATAATTCTATAAATATAATTTAAATGGACCAAACCCTAAACCCTTAAAAAACCTAAAATAAATGGTATAAAACTTAAACCCTAAACCCTAAATAAATCTAAAAAATATAAATGGAATAAATACTATCACTCAATAAATATAAAAATATATAAAATAAATGGAATAAACCCTAAATCCTAAAAAATCTAAACAAACTAAAACAAGTAAACCCTACACAAAACTAAAAATCGTAAAATGAATGGAATGTACCCTAAACCCTAAACAAATTTCTAAATGCTAAAATAAGTGAAATAAATCCTGAACCCTAAATTAATTTAATATATAAATCCTAAACTCATAAATCTAAAGAGCTACATTCTTATAATAGAAAATGAAAATATAATAATAGAAATATCATATTAGAAGAAGAAAAAAACAATTATAAAACCATTAATGGGAATCAAACATTGAAATTAGAGTACTAAGGACAAAGAAGGCATTCACAACCATTAGGATACAATGTAGGTTCTATTTTTATTAACTAATTTTAGTATATGAGTGTTTCAACGATTAAGAGAAAGCAATGACATATGGCCTTACATAAGTATGAAACTTGTTTATGATACAAATGATGAGAATAACTTTAACTGCCTCTCAAAGCCTCTGTTATCTACTCTTATGTAATCCAAATCTCATTCATAACATTGTCTAACTAAAATACCCTAAATGAAATATGCCCTCTGCATGTTCTTCTTTCCTTTCTTCTTTATCCATCTCTCTATCTTGATCATTCATCCGAAGGTTGAAATATCTCTCAAGTGTTCTTATGTTTATACACTAACACTACAACGATATTAAACTACATTGATGATGTGTTTTAAGATGACAAAAGTCATCATTATAAATTAATCTATTATAATGACATGTCATCATTAATGAAGAATTTAACGGTTGGAAAAAGTGAGGACATAGCGACAAATAGTAATTAATTTTATTTTATCATGATAATTCTTGAAATTAATTTTAGGAAAAAAATCAATTAAGTTTCTTGAAAAAAAAAACTTAACAATGACTCATCGACGTAGTAGAGGGGGGTTGTCGTTGTAGGGTATAGCCAAAAGTTTCCACGACAAATTTTCGTCTTGATAAACTTTGTGGAAAAGTTGGAGTGTGAAAAATTTTGGGAGATTATATTGCAGTGATGCATTGCTCTAATAGGGGGAGGGTCACTACAATAGACCCCTTTAAAATGGCATTATTCCCTTTAATGAGGGTCTCTTACACCAATCTCTTGGTCTACTATAACAACAAAGATCGCTGTAATAAGGGTTATCTATATAAAACTAACAACCCTACCTATGCCTATAATTCTCTAGTCATGACTTTCTCTCCTCTGGTATTCTCTCCTCACCGCTCAAAGATAGATGTTAAATTGGTAATATTTAGCTTTAATTTGTTTTTTTTATGTCTTGCAAATATCTCATCTATTATTGTTATTATTCAATTTTTTATTTGTGTCCTTACACCACCACCTCCTTAATATCTCAATAGATTTATGTGTTTCCACTAGAGCCATCCGCCACCTATGTCTCCATGCGCCACCACCTACTTCATATCTCAATTTAGTCTTCATTTTTTACTTCATTTTATTTTATTTTATTTTAATTATTAGTTTATTAATATAATCATTTTTTGCTTAATTTTTGGTTGGATTGTAGATTGCTAGAATTTTGCTAGATAAAGTATGTCGCCCCTCTATAGTTACCACCACTAGTTGTATGATTTTTTTTCTTATTGTATTCTTAAGAATTATACATATATATATGACATATCGAGTGAGGACCACCCTTTACAGTGAAAACTAAGAACTATCATAGTTTACTGAGATATTTACAGTAATTTTCACCACCTACTATGGATAGTTTTTAATTTAAAACGTAAATATTTAATATTTATAAAAATTCCACCGTATTTTTTTCTTTCTAAAACTCAAATACTATAGTTTCTTAAGAGACTTACACTAGTTTCTTCCACCTAGTAGACTAGTTTTCACCACCTATTATGTGTAGTTTCCTATCCTAAAATAGAAATAACTAATATTTATAAAAAATGCCACCATTTTTTCTAACACTTAAATACTATAGTTTCCTAAGAGACTTATAGTAGTTTCTTTCATCTATTGAAAGTAGTTTCCCAAGCTGAAACATAAACACATAATATTTACAAAAATAATGCCATCTTTTTTTTTCCCTAATACTCAAATAATATTGTTTCATGAAAGATTTATAATAGTTTTCTCTACCTACTATGAGTAGTTTTTACCACCTACTATAGGTAGTTTCTTCAACTGAAAGTACTAATTCTCAGTTCTCACTAAGAGAGCTGGTTCTCATTGGACATTCCCCCTACACACTCTCTCTCTCTCTCTCTCTCTCTCTCTCTCTCTCTCTCTCTCTCTCACACACACACACACACACACACGTCCTAATCACATATATCACAACCCAAACATCAACACACAATAGCCACCATCAACGTTTATATAATAATGAGCAATAATATATATATATATATATATATATATATATATATATATATATATATATATATACATATTATGATTAATTAGTTTTATAATGTGATCATGTTATTATGTTAGGTTTTTTATATGATATATGAATGCAAGTATATGATAGGTTAATTAGTCTTTCCCATCAATTTTAATAATATAATTTTAGCAAAAGAAAAATATAAATTGAATATATGAATGTAGGAATAAGATAATAAAAAATAAAATAAAAAGATGTTATTTGTCATAAATAATTTATTATTAAAGTTAAAAAAAATTAAATAATAATATATTTGGAATAGTAAAATCATAAAAAATTAAAACAATAAAATATTTTTGGCCTTTGAAATTTGATGTACAAATAATTAGGTAGAATAATAAGATAATAAAATGTAAATTAATCAAATCTTACTAGCTTTTAAAAAAATATTATTAAATAATTAAGTAAAATAATAAGATAATAAAATTTTAAAATAATAAAATATTACTGGTCTTTAAAAATTTATGATTCTATAATTAAGTAAAATAATGAGATAATTAAATTTTAAAATAATATAATATTATTGGTGATGTGTATCTCAATAATTTTTATTTAGATAATTTTGTTGGTTGCTGTGATATATATTGTAAATATAATTATTTATCTTGTTTTGTGAATATTTAGGAAAACTCAAGTAATGGAAATGGAGCATGTTGTTGGTTGCTGTGAGTGATTGTTACTGGTTGCTACTGTTGCTGATATGGAATTGCTAAGTAAATTGGTTTATGCTTTTATTAATACCAGTTAGGGAAAATTGTTGTATTTGCAAATGATGCAATCACCAATAATCATAGCTAGTAGAATTAAGTAGGTCGCATGGTCAGCCACACGACCCGTAAATGGGTTAGAAGGATTGCAGACTATGCAACCCTTGATTTTCACAATTAGATAAATAATTTAGATGATGGGAGATTAATTGTAATATATCAATTAATTTAGGAATAATTGTACTTCTTTGTAATTGGGCTGAATAGTTAAGTCAGCACCAATATTACTATATTGTGCTGGGCTTTTGGCAAAAGGCTTGGTTTGGCTGGCCCACTGTCTTGTATTTGTATGTGTACTTGTATATGGCATATATATATAGGGAGATACGTAGCTTTTATATAGAAATTTTAGACGGATAATACATTGGCTAAGGCTATTTTTCTCTATCTCTCGAATTCTCTCTCGAAGCTCCCTTTGTCTCTCAACTCCATTTCTGTCTCTCGAACTCTTCTCTTCTTGATTCTCCTTTGCTTGAATCATCTTCTCTGTGATAAATCACTTAGTTGCCATTGATTTCAATTGTGCCCTGAATTTCTTTGATCTTCCTTCGGTTTAATCCGTAGGCTGATCTATTTATGAATTGTCGAACACATCGCTCAATTTGTGGTCTAGTGTTTTCTTCAAAACCTAAAAAGGTTTCATCATTTGGTATCAAAGCCTCAAATAATCAAGTGCTTGCGGTTTAAAGTTCATTTATTGTTGATTTTGTTGATTTCTTTCTAATTCTTGTTATCGCAGACTCAAGATTTGGTAAGTTGGAATATTAGGGTTTGTGTCTGATAATAATCAAACGATTCTTGTTACGATACTTGCGAAAGGAAAATTTATAATCCCAGTGAGATCTTAACAACCTGAAGGGATGACAGTGTTTGTTGGAAATGCCAATTCAAGTTGTTCGAGTTTGTTTTCTCTGTTAGGGTTTGGTCGAAATCTTGATTTCTTGCGATAACTATTAACATCCTTGTACTTTTCTCAGTCAATTTTATCTTTTGTGATTAATATTCAGTCATTCTGTATTACTGAATAATGCTACACTAAGATATCGGCTAAGTGTGCAGGTATAAACTCAATACCGGCGATTCTTTTAAGAAAGGGGTAAAGGCTCCAAGAAGAGGGGCCCAAATCTTGTTTAGTCGGCTTTAACTGCCAACAATTGTTGGTGCGGTATATTCATTCCTCTATGAGAAATTTTCTCTATTGTGTTCCATTATTGTTCTATCTTTGAAGTTTGATTATTTTAAACAACTGATTATGTTGTGGTTATTCTTTTGTATACTGTGATAAGTGATTGCTGACATTATTAATCTGATTAGATTCGAGTGTGTTGTGATTGTGGATTAATTGATTGCTTTGTATCTAATAATAAGTCATTTAGGATAAATACAGAATCCATTATGTCTAATAATGACCAATCTATAAATCAATCTATGTCTGTATCCAGTAATGACATCTTAGAGACACTTAGGACTTTTCAGGAACAAATGACTGCTCAATTAGTTGTATTATCTGCTAATTTAGAACAAATAATAGGAGAACAAGAAATTAGGATTAATAATTTACGAAATAATAGAGTAAATAAACAACATGGTGGGGTTTTAGGTAGAGCTCCTATGGAGCCTAGAAATAGGATTCCTCCCTTAACTAATTTAGAAGACTTAGAGGATTAGATATCTAACAATAGTGATAGACATCATAAATAGTTTAATAGGTAGGAAAGGGACTTAGATCCAATTTATAGGAATGTAGGTAATCTTAAATTTAATATACCTGGATTTAATGGAAGAAATGATCCTACTTTTTATTTTGAGTGGGAAAGGAAGATAGAATTAGTTTTTGAGTGTCATAGTTATTCAGATGAAAAGAAGATTAAGGTAGCAGTAGTTGAGTTTACAGACTATGCTTCTTATTGGTATTACAACCTTGTGTTAACTAGATGTAGGGGTGGAGAGCTACCTATTAAAATTTGGGATGAATTTAAGACTTTAATGAGGAAAAGATTTTTTTCAAATTATTATTATAGAGAGTTATATAAGAAGCTGCAGACTTTAAATCAGGGTAATAGGACTATTGATGAATACTTTAAGGAATTAGAAATATTATTAATTAAAACAGGGATTATTGAAGATGAGGATGCCACTATGGCTAGGTTTTTGAGTGGATTGAACTCTAAGATTGCTGATAAGGTATAATTATAGCCATATGGAACCCTATAAGAGATGGTTAACATAGCAGCTAAGATAGAAAGTCAAATAAGGAAAACTAGACAAAATAAACTTCCTGGACTTGGGTTTAGAAAAAATGCAAAAAGAAATTTTAGTGGAAGTAGTTCTGGAAATTGGAAGAATAGTGGGAAAGTTGATTCTAAGGGTAAAGGTAATGAAGCTAGAGTTGGAAATAGAATTGATAAAGGTAAAACTAATGTAGCTAACCCTACTAGTGATCCAACCAGGGCTAAAGATATAACGTGTTTTAAATGTGGAGTACTAGGGCATATAGCTTCTGAATGTCCTAATAAGAGAAATATTTTGATTAAAGGATCTGGGGATATAAATTCTAAATCTAAAGGTGAAGAATTAGAAGTTAATACAGTGATAAATGATATTAGTGAATTAGAAGAAGAGGTAGAACTTCTAGTGAATAGAGATCTTTTTGTGGTACGAAGGACTTTGAACAGTAATAAATTACCTGACCCAAATGCAGTACAAAGAGAAAATTTTTTCATACTAGATGTTTAATTAATGACAAGTGTTTTAATATGGCAATTCATAGTGGAAGTTGTATCAATGCTGCTAGTATTCTATTAGTATCCAAATTAGGGTTACCAACCACTAAACATCCAAAACCATATAGGCTTTCAGTGGTTGAATGAATTAGGAGATGTTAAGGCCAGTCAACAAGTTTTAGTAAATCTAAAGTTAGGAAAATATGAGGACTCTATTTTGTGTGACATAGTACCCATGCATGCTACTCATCTTTTGTTGGGAAGACCATGGCAGTATGATAGGAGAGTGACCCATGATGGCTATAAAAATAGGTATACAGTGTATAAGGATGATAAGAAAATTATTTTAGCACCTATGACTCCAAAGGAAATCTATGATGATCAAGTTAAAATAAAATCTGATTAAAAAAAGTTAACTAAGCAGAATGTAGATGCTAGAACTTGCTCAAATGGACTTAAGAAATCATGTGGGTTTTATGCTAAGAAGAGTGAGGTTGAAAGAGTTGTTAGTCAAAGTGAAAATGTGCATCTAATGGTGTATAAGGAGTGTTATGAGGATCATGATTTTAAGGAGTTATATAAGAATTGTGAAACTATTGCTAAAGGAAAATATTACCTTTTTGATGGATATTTGTTTAGGGAAAATAGGCTTTGTGTACCTAATTATTCATACAGAGGGTTATTAATCCATGAAGCACATAATGGTGGTTTAATGTCACATTTAGGTTTTCAAAAGACTTTGGATGTATTAGTTGTTCATTTTTATTGGCCTCATATGAAAAAGGATGTGTTAAAGTATTGTGTGAATTGTGTGGCTTGTAAACATGCTAAGTCCACTTCTAAACCATTTGGGTTATATACACCATTACCAATTCCAACCCAGCCATAGGCTGGCATTTCTTTAGACTTTGTTTTGGGACTACCTAGGACCAGTAGGGCTAAGGATTCTATCATGGTTATTATAGATAGATATAGTAAAATGGTACATTTCATACCTTGTAATAAAACTAATGATGTTGTGACTGTGGCAGACTTATTCTTTTCAGACATAGTTAAATTACATGGTGTACCCCGAACCATAATATTTGATAGGGATGTTAAGTTTTTAAGTCATTTTTGGAAAGTATTATGGGGTAAGTTGGGAACTAAACTTTTATTTTCAACTACCTATCATCCTCAAACTTATGAACAAACAAAAGTAGTAAATAGAACTTTAGGTAATATATTAAGAGCTGCACTTGGGAAAAATCTTAGACAATGGGAAGCTATATTACCACATGTAGAATTTTCTTATAATATGACTATTCATTCTACAACTAAGAAAACTCCTTTTGAAATTGTGTATGGTTTTAATCCACTAACTCCACTTGATTTAGTTCCTTTACCAAGTTCTGAGTTACATAATTTTGATGCTGATTCTCGTGCAGAAAAGATGAAGAAATTACATGAATCTGTAAGTCAAAAAATTAATAAAAGAGTTCAACAAATGGCTGAGATTGCCAATAAAAGAAGAAGGAAAATTATTTTTTAACCTGGAGATTTAGTTTGTGTACATCTTAGGAAAGAGCATTTTCCAACACTTAAGAAATCTAAATTGGATCCTAAAGGTGATGGACCTTTTACTGTGTTAGAAAGAATTAATGACAATGCCTATGAAATTGATTTGTTGGTCTTTAAAAATTTATGACTATATAATTAAGTAAAATAATGAGATAATTAAATTTTAAAATAATATAATATTATTGGTGATGTGTATCTTAATAATTTTTATTTAGATAATTTTGTTGGTTGCGGTGATATATATTGTAAATATAATTATTTATCTTATTCTGTGAATAATTAAGAAAACTCAGGTAATAGAAATGGAGCATGCTATTGGCTGCTGTGAGTGATTGTTGTTGGTTGTTGTTGTTGCTGATATGGAATTGTTGAATAAATTGGTTTCTACTTTTATTAATGCCAGTGAGGGAAAATTGTTGTATTCGCATATGATGCAATCACCAATAATTATAGCTAGTGGAATTAAGTAGGCCTCATGGTCAACCACCTGACCCGTAATTGGGTTAGAAGGATTGCAGACTATGCAACCCTTAATTTCCACAATTATCTAAATAATTTAGATGATGGGAGATTAATTGTAATATATCAATTATTTTGGGAATAATTGTAATTCTTTGTAATTGGGCTGAATAGTTAAGTTAGTACCAATATTACTATCTTGTGCTGGGTTGTTGGCGAAAGGCTTGGTTCGGTTAGCCCATTGTCTTATATTTGTATGTGTATATGTATATGGCATATATATAGGGAGAGAAGTAGCTTTTGTACATAAATTTTGGACAGATAATACATTGGCTAAGGTTATTTTTCTCTATCTCTCGAATTCTCTCTCTCTCTCTCTCTCTCTCTGTGTGTGTGTGTGTGTGTGTGTGTGTGTGTGTGTGTGTGTGTGTCTCAACTCTCTTTCTGTCTCTCGAACTCTTCTCTTCTTGATTCTCTCTTGCTTAAATCATCTTCTCTGTGATAAATCACTTAGTTGCCATTAATTTTAATTGTGCCCTGAGTTTCTTTGATCTTCCTTCGATTTAAACCGTAGGCTGATTTATTTCTAAATTGTCGAACACATCGCTTGATTTGTGGTCTGGTGTTGTCTTCGAAACCTAACAAGGCTTCATCAATTAGCCTTTGAAAATTAATGATTAAATAAGAAAGTGGAATAATAAGATAATAAAATTTTAAAATATTGTTATCCTTTGAAATTTTATAATTAAATAATTAAATGGAGTAATAATATAATAAAATATAAATTAATAAAATATTTGTATCCTTTAAAAATTTATTATTAAATAATTAATTGAAATAATAAGATAATAAATTTTCAAAATAATAAAATATTGTTATCCTTTGAGAATTTATGATTAAATTATTAAGAGGAATAATAAGATAACAAAAATGTAAATGGAATAATAAGATAACAAAAATGTAAATTAATAAATTATTATTGGCCTTTGAAGTTTATTATTAAATAATTAAGTAAAATAATAAGATAATAACATTTCAAAATAAAAAAATCTGGCCTTTGAAATTTCATGATTACATAATTAAGTGGAATAATAATATAATAATACTTCGGTTAATAATAAAACATTGTTTTCCTTTGAAAATTTATTATCAAATAATCATGTGGAATAATAAGATAATAATACTTTAAAATAAAAATATTATTGGATTTTAAAAATTTATGATTAAATAATTAAGTGGTATAATAATATAATAGTTTTTTAAAATAATATAATATTTTTGGCCTTAAATAATTTATTATTAAATAATTAAGTGGAATAATTATCAACTCTAAATCTAACTATAAACACTAAACCCTAGTTGTAACCATAAATATTAAACCCTAATAAATTCTAGACTCTAATGGTTTAGTATATATTGTCATAATAATAATAATAATAATAATAATAATAATATAAGCAATTAAAATTTATTTTCCCTTTTTGTAGGCGGTATGCTAGATTTTTTTTCTTCACAATTACCCTATTTGCTATTTAGGATGTCTTCAGATGGGGATAGTAGGAGGAATATGATTTGGTTACATAATATGCTACAATGTATGGTGGAGAGGGGTTTTCATTTGAGACCATTCAAGTTTAGCTCATATTATCTTTTGTTGATGTTGCCACATATCCAACCATAGTTAGGAGTGATATCTAGATATATAGATTTATTTGTTACTGTTGTTCCATATACTAGGGTTATTAAAGGTGGATAATTTATAAGATACTATGACCAGATAGAAAAGGAGTCGACAGTGATTGACGATGAGCAGATGTAATACCCTAAGTTGAATGGAGTGTTATAAGTATTGATATGACTACTTATATTAATATAGTATACCATTTTTTTGGTGATTCCATCCTAAGAACTCTATAGTTAAGTGTGATGGTCGTGGAGTAATTTTTAAGATGGGTGAATCTCTTGGAAAGGTTTAGAAATTTTCTAAAAATTTCTCGATAAATGCATGAGTAAGGACAAAGCATTCTAAAAGGACTCATGATGTGATAGCCCCCGTGTGTTCGTATCGACTCGAGGTATTACAAATGGTATAAGAGCAAAACCATGACCATGAGCTAAATTTGGATAAGCTAGTTAGTTGCCTAGAAAGATGATTTTTGGGATAAAACTGCACTGAGACAATTAATGATTGAGGCAAACAAGGATGTTGCATTCTTTGAGTGGGGATAAATTTAATGCCCCAAATTTAGTAGAGTGTCTTATGAATTGATATGGATACTTATATGAACATGGTATACCATCTTTTAGGTGATTCTATCTTAAGAACTCCATAGTTAAGTGTGCTGGCCATGAAGTAATTTTAGGAGGGGTGAGCCTCTTGGAAAATAAAAATTTTAGAAATTTTCTAAAAATTTCTCAGGAAGCATGTGAGTAATGATAAATCACGTTGAAAGAATTTGTGTTGATATGTGGGGCCAACCGATCAATATGAAAGTGCTCCACCAGATCCTTTGTGTAGTTATAGCTCGAGTTCACAACATTTTCTACATTTTGTAGTTATGAAAGTATGTTGTTGATCCCTCACACATTATACATCAACAAGATATTGAGCTTGATAACTTATTGTCCTACGAGGAGATGCCATTAACGATCCTTGACATCAAAGTATGAAGGAACCGAACACACATGATTATACTCGTGAAGGTTCTTTGGAGTCACCATGGAGCGGAGGAAGCCACATGGGAGATAGAGAGAGACATGAAAAAGTCACACTTAGAGATTTTTGTTAAAGGTGTGTTCTTGTATTAACTATCATTTAAGGGTTATGTCTCTCACTTTAGGTTGTTCACCTTTACTCTTTCCAATCTTTTGTTCCCTTGACTTAGGGGATAGAGTCTTTTTTTAAGAAAGTAATAATATAATATCCCTAATTGAGCGGTGTGTTATAAGGATTGATATAACTACTTATATCAACATGATATATCAATGCTATAGTAAGCTTAGGATTGTCATAATGGACCGATGATTTTTTTTTTAATTTAGCTTTTAATAGTAGGCCTAGAGTTGTCACAATAGAGTGATGATTTTTTTTAATAAGGCTTTTAATGACGATGGGGGTCATTACAGTAGGCCTAAAGTCATTACAATATATATTTTATATTTTTTTTAAAAAATAAATTAAATTGTCGTCATAATAATATTACTATGACGACATAGTTGTCGCAATAGGAGTATTTTTAGTAAAGACCATCAGTGGTTGTAAGCTTGAATATTTTACTACGAAGAATTCATGACGATTGTTATGTGACGTAATAGTTTTTATACGACAACTTTAGTTGTCATTAGAGCCTAATACTATTGTAGTGGAAGTAGATTTTTCATATGATCATAAATCTTTATATGTATATAAATAAATGTAAATGTCAATTAGCACATTACTGCATGGGTTGGATGGTTAATGGGCAAATAATGTGCTTATTTGTTGAGAGTGAGCATGACTAGTTGTTAGATAGTGTCTCTTTGGTGATTGAGTAGTACATATTTTTTTTTTTTAGATTACATAGAACTTAAAAGGGCAATCTAGTAAGCTATAGGTGACAATCAGGTTGGGCAGGTCGAGTTTGGGTTGGATTATAGTGTGTTAGGTTATTATTAGGTTGGGTTATTTGTGGGTCATTTTTTTGAGGGTCGGTTGTGAGTCGGGTCATTTTGGGTTCTAATCATTGCAGGTATAGGTTGTATTGGATTAATTTATTATATCAGATCAGGTTTGGGTTGAGATAATTCAGTTCGAGTTAGGTCGGTTTCATATTATTTCAGGTTAGGCTAGATCTATGGATGTAAACAGGATGAATTTTATTCGAAACATGCTAGGTTTTATTCGTCGAACACTTGAACAAATATGGAGGATGGAAAAAAAAGTACTTGTTGGATACGGGAATGAGATATCTATATCCATACCCACATTAATACCTGTATCCATATCCGTACCCTTTTACTTAATATATAATTACCTTTTGGCCCTTAATTTTAAAATAAATATAATATAAATTAAGGTTAAAATTATCATTTGGCTTAACTCTAAATGAGTTTATCCGTTGGGTAATTGATTTATTCACTAAATCACATATGTTAATGGGTAAATAAACTATTCATCGGATAATAGATATCCAATGGATACAGATATAGATGTATAAATAGATATCTATTTGGGTATAGGCACAAATTTGTGTACAAGTACGGATATAGATTTGAGTATAACTGTCGTGAACCCTCCCCATTTACAGCTCTACTGGATCAGGATTGGGCCAAGCAAGCTCATATTTGGGTGATTTTATGTTCGAGTTAATTTAACGAGTTAAGTTTCGATTAACTTGACGGATTATATCTTTTTAGGTTTTGATGAGTTGGGTTGGGTTCGGCCAAGCTAATCCTAGATTGAATCATTATAGATTTGGGTCAAATCGGATATTAACTATCAAAATTAATCTAAATCATCAACCTCATAAGCAAGCATTAAGTTTAACTTAATGTAAGCATGTGAGTAATGATGTATTATTAATTTTTATTTGTTTATTATTATGGCTTTATAGTGTTGTGTTTCTATACAAAAAAATGATAAAATTAGAATATCATTGATAAATAAGTTTACAATAAAAGTAAAAAACATAAATAAAATTTAAATAATAATATATTTTTAAAAGCTTTAAATAAATAATATGACATATATATATATATATATTATATACCTGATTAATATTGAATTTAATTTTATCGAGTTGAGTCGAGTCGGATTAATAGCGGATCGGGTCGATAGCCAGTTAGGTTGATAATGGATCGAATTTATGTTAGGTTACGGATTAAAGTCAAGTCGGATTGGATCACTTATATTAGGATCGATGTTGAATCACATTAATTTTAAGTTAAATTTAGATTAAATTGGATTAATAAATTTAATAAATTATACCGGGTTGGATTTTATATAAATCTGATAGGACGGATAACTTTTGCCGGATCCAGTGTGAACAGAGCCAGCTAAAGCTTTTATTGTGAGGGGGTGGGAGAGCCCGCATTCGGAATGAAATCGGAACACGTGACTCATCAATGATATCGTTGGACCAATTATCATCCCCCCCTCCTCTCCCGAAAGGTTACATTCAAGTTTAACGTTTGGTTTTCCTACGTGAATCAAACTATTTTCAATAAATACCCAAAACTAAGCCTTCTAAAAGAAAATAAACTAAACTAAACCTAAATTTATAGTGTGATTTACGTTTTAAAAAAACTCTAATACCTGTTCTTAAGATGTTTTAGGGCTGAAAATCTTTATTAACTTATTAAATATGTGTAGATAGCCTTCATTCAATAGAAGTGTAAGAGAAATGACATATTAGACATGCGAACTACACTTATATATATATATATATATATATATATATATATATATATATATATATATATATATATATATATATTCTTCCTTAAATACAGTCACCGTAATATATAATTGGGCTAAATTATGAAAGATTCATTTAGTACTAGTTTGGTAGGAAGATAATATAGGTTAACAAAAAATTATCCCCTTATTTTATATACTTTGTATCCTTTATTTAAAATAAATTTTTTTGAATGAATAGTAATTTTATGTAAAATAAACTTTTTATTAAAAATATTTTATTATTTTTAAATACTTAATATAAAAAATATAAAGTGTATACCTTTTTTTTTTTATTCCAACTCTCGGACCAAACAAATTATTAAACTTGCGATCTTTCAGTACCAAGGAAAGATATAACATTTAACCGCCCATGATTTTTTTTCTTCTTGAATACTCATAATAGTGATGATTATTATAAGATATACATAAGTGATAAATATAAGTAATTAAAATTATGTCTAAATAATACAAATTATATTAAAATAAAAAATAAATTTGATATTCATCAGTTCGCACACACATATATACAAGTTATCCAAAGAAACAATACGATAAATAAAATCTTTTATTATTATTATTTGATATCAAAGTGTAATCCCAGAATCAAAATTACATCCTTTCTATTTCAGGAACTCTATACGACACCAGTACGTTGATGTTTCTCTTTCCAGCCCCTTCAATTCCGTCAGATTAAGAAAGGATATTAGATTTCTTCAACCACAAAAAGCTGCTATAAATAGAACACAAAAATGATATAAAACACAGACATAGATGTTGGCGGCATAGTGTCGGGAATGATTACCATATATAGAACACGACACGAACAGAAAGGACGTAGAATACAATCATGCAGTGCAATTAAACGAAGTTTGAAGCTAACTGGCGCCCCACACAGTCCTGAGTCAAACCGAAACAACGTAATAGAATTGTTACAGGTCAATTGATCGACTAAGCAGAAATTGGATCTCCTTCTGCAGCTACTACTCTATTTTTTACGCACTAGTAGTGGTGCGATATCTCTTTCTCTTATAAACTATCTTAAACCTCAGCTCTTCTTCTCCCTCGTCACCGCCAGCAACCGGAGTAGAAATATCCTTGAAAAATAAAACATTATTTAATTGGTATGCTGCATGCTTCTATGGCAATATGTGTGTGTGTGAGAGAGAGAGAGAGAGAGAGAGAGAGATATGATGACAACGACAATCAATTACGTACCCCATCTTCATTCACGTGAGAAGCCTTCTCATCCCATTTGCTTAGCAGCACAAGTCCCTCAGCAGCTACCTCCTCATCATCTATTGAATTTTTAGGAATCATGGAGGAGGATTCTCCTTTTCGGCAGGATTCCTGAATGCTTACCAACGGCTGATGTTCATAAGGCCCAGAACCCTTCCCCCTCCCTCTGCTTAGCAGCAAGAGGCCCTCAGCAGCTCCTCTCATCTCATCATCTATTGAATTTGGGTGGGATTCCTGAATGTTTACCGATGGCTGATGATCATCATCAGCAACAACAATGTTCTCCTCCATGGTTGATTCACAGATATATGAAAAGATGAAAATCAACAGGTTATATATATATATATTTCAAAACTAAAGCTGGGAGGGGTGGGGAAGTTAGCTACAAGAACAAGTTGATAAATCATGAAAATTTTATAACAAATTAGATATTTAGAAAGAAAATAGTAAACCTACGATGTAATATGTGGAAATATCCCGCGCACAAAAAAGAGTTTGGGGGGGGGGGGGGAGGGGCTGTGGGCTTGTTTATATAGGCGAAATGTGGTTGAATGAGAGGGATCACAGAAGTGTTCTTATCATAGAAGTGTTCTTCTTCCGTTTTGTTTTTTACTATCGGTTCAGATTACCATTAGATCTAGAAGATTGAAGGGTCAAGATTAAAATAAATTCAAGTTAGTTATTTACTAAATCTTGATCATTGATCAAATACTAATATAATAGTTATGATTAGTTCCTACAAATGTATTTTAAAAATAGTGTATGGTACCTTCACCTTATATATATATATTCCTTTTTTTTTTCTTTTTGAGGAATGTAATTTGAATATTATTAGTTATACCACCCCTGGCTGGAATTGCATAGTTATAAGTTTATTTTTGTTCAGTTATAGTTACTGCTATTTGCATTATTGAAATGAAATGGAGTATGTATGAAGTTGTTATACTCAAATTAGTCGGTAACAAGTATTTTGTGATAATTAATTATTTGTAAATTATAAACATAATTTGACTTGTCAATCGTAATAATTAAAGTTATTCATTAGCTATCAAGAAATAAAAATAATATATAATTTTGGAAACTATTATTTGAAAACGAATTATTTTCTAGTTTTATAGTTTTCAGTTTATATAAACTAGATATGTTTTATAATTCTTCAATATGTGAAATAATTTTGCAATTTATATAAATGAAAATAAATTTTCCATAAAAATTAACATTTTATTTTCCTATAAAAAATTGATGATACAAAAACAAAAAATAATCTTCCAACAATGAGGAACCTCTTTTTAATTCTCGTTTTAAGGGTCGCAATATTGAAGTAACTTCTGGCTTTTGCCATCCCACATTAGTACGGTAAATTTTTACATTCAAGTTTATATATCCTTGTCCTATCATGCGGTAAAAGATCGTGGGCGATAATGTGATAAAGTTCCCGTAACGGTATGTCTCAGCATTCTCTGCATCATACTATAATAGTGAAGTCCACGTACCCCGAATTCACTATTAACGACTTCATTATCACTATTCAAGTCCACGTCCCCCGATTTCACTATTCACGACTTCATTATCACTATTCAAGTCCATGTACGCGAATTCACTATTCACGACTTCACTATCACTATTCAAGTCCATGTACGCGAATTCACTATTCACGACTTCACTATCCCCGAATTCACTATTCACGACTTCACTATCACTATTCAAGTCCATGTACGCGAATTCACTATTCACGACTTCACTATCACTGTCACATGAAAGCCAGGGACGAAGTCAGAACATAAAATCTATGAGATCCTAATAAAAAAAATTATAGATTTCACGATAAACTAAATATTAAATACTAAATCAAAATTATTTCATAAGAATTAACTAATTAGATAAATAAAAGAATAAATCTACAATCAAATTATAAATAACAGAATAGACAAATTCCAATTTAAAATTCAAACACAATAATTGAAAATACATACAGAAGTTAATTCAAAAAATAAACAAAACTTATAAATTGAATGGATAGAAAGGATTGAAGTAGCTGAAACAAAAGTTAAAAAAAATTGTACTTCCGTGTGGTGTCAAGGGAGAAAGGATTGAAGCAGCTGAATCATGAAGTTAAAAAAGATTACTTCCGTCCCGTAGGACTGTTCACGGTTCAAATATCCGATATTTCGGATATTTGATTGTCAGATATTTGAAATTTCGGATATCTAAAAATGATATTTGATATTTGATTTGAAACTTCGGATATCCGGAATATCGGATATTTGAATTTTCGGATCGGATATCATCGGATATCAAATATAACCGATATTATTCGAATACAATTTCAAATATAAAAAAATTACCAAATGACAAATATAATTTATATTATCCGATTTGTTGAGCGAATGCTAAGCAAATATCCGATTCACTTAGCAAATATCCGACTTACTCAACAAATATCCAATGTTAAAACTAAAATAAGAAAGGAGTGGATGGAGTATATCGGTATGCAGAGTATTTTTACTTTTATTTTTATAAATATCTAAAAAGGGATTATATTAAAAATATAATTTCAATTAAATTAAATTTTGCCTCAAATAATAAATAGAGTAAGTAAAAATTATACACAGACACATCTAAATTTATTTATATACAATTATATATAAAATAAAAAATTATAAAAAATATATAAATATTTTTTCTTCGGATCGGATATTATTTGTATTTGTTGGATCGGATATTTGATTTGTTTGACTTTTCGTTGACCGGATCGGATATTTGATTTGAAAAAAAAAATCGAATCGGATATTTGTTTTTTCGGATCGGATCGCTTCGGATATCGGATCGGATAAGCAGATATCAGATAACATGAACGACCCTACCGTCCCGTGTGGTGCCAGGGGCTTGAACCCATGACTTTAGAAGTGGCTGGAAATAAAAGGCTGGGGTCTAACCAACTCAGCCAGTATATTTTCTATTAATAATAGCATATATATAGTATATAATATAAAATTACATGGGGTCGCTTGACCCCATGTGTCCTATACCGGCTCCGTCCATGCATGGAACGAATTCACTATTCACACAAGTCCATGAGGTTCCTTCCACGTCATCCATTTACAGTAGCAGATCTTCCCCACTTGACTATCACTATCACAAGTCCATGTACCACGTCGATGAGGTTCCTTCCACGTCATCCATTTACACAAGTCCATGTCGATGAGGTTCAAGTCCATGTACCACGTCGATGAACACAGGCAGATCTTCCCGAATTCACTATTCACGACTTCACTATCACTATCACAAGTCCATGTACCACGACCGAAGGCGCAAACGATGTATCGAAGCCAACGATGGATCCTGGACCGCGTCGATGAGGTTCCTTCCACGTCATCCATTTACACAAGTCCATGTCGATGAGGTTCCTTCCACGTCATCCATTTACACAAGTCCATGTACCACGTCGATGAACACAAGCAGATCTTCCCGAATTCACTATTCACGACTATCACTATCGCATAGCTAATCTATTCCCGACTAATTCTCTTTTCACGACTTCACTATCACAGCTTCTTCACTAATTCTCTTTTCATTATAGCTAATCTATTCCCGACTAATTCTCTTTTCACTATGGCCAATCTATTCCCTTCCCGGACTTCACTACCACAAGCTAATTCTCTTTTCACTCAGCATATTTCCGACAATTTCTCTTCGCGGACTTCACTATCACAAAGACACTATCACAAGACGATTGGGATTCACTATCAATTTCTCTTCCTGGAGTCACAATATTCTCTTCCTTTTATCTTCCTGATTCTTTCCCTTTTCTCTTCCTGGATTCACAAGACGATTGGAATTCACTATATCAATTTCTCTTCCTGGACATCACTATTGGACTATCACAAGTTATTCCTCTTCCTGGACTTCACTTCACACTATAAAGCGACGAAAACTTGAATTATTTTTATTATCTTTAATTATTTTCTTAATGTTATAATAATTTTGTATATGTAATTAAATTTGCGCTTTAAGTTGATTTTCGTATAATTTTAACAAATTATTATACTTTGATTATAATTTTTACGTACAAATTTAAAATTAGGCGATTCAAATTTTAGTTTAAAGATAAAAATAAGATCTATAATTTTTATTTCTAGTGATTGTCCTAAATTAGATTGTATATGTGTCAAAGATTAATCTAAACTTTATTTTAAAAATATATCATAAACTAAAAAGTTGTTCGGAATAATTTTTAAAAAATTAATTAATATCTACTTAATTTTAGTTTATAGATACTAATTGATAATAATTTGTGTATGGAGTAACAAATAAAAAATAAAATAAAATAAATAAAAAGGAAAAATAAAAGTGAGAATATAAGAAAAAAAAACCACGGCAAAAATGAAAAGGTGAAAGAGCGCGGGAGTGTCAAATTGTGCCAAATAAAAAAAAATGAAAATAGAAACGAAGGCATTCACGACAAACAGATATATATATATATATATATATATATATAGGGGAGGGGTCACATACAAACTACTACTAATATACAAACATAAGAACCAATCTCATCCATTGGATCAAAATTTAATCTCATTCAAGATTTTATTAATACCAAACCAAAAAACTAATCCAAATCTATATCCAAACCAAATATCCAAACCTCTAAACCCTAAATCCTAAACCCTCTAAACCATAAACACTAAACCCTCTAAACCCTAAACCCTACACCCTCTAAACCCTAAACCCTAAACCCTAAACCCTCTAAACCCTAAACCCTATAAACCCTCAACCATCTAAACCCTAAACCCTCTAAACCCTAAACCATAAACCATAAACCCTAAACCCTAAACCCTCTAGACCCTAAACCCTAAAACCCAAACCCTCTAAACCCTAAACCCTCTAAACCCTAAACCCTAAACCATATAAACCCTAAACCCTAAACCCCAAACCACAAACCATATAAACCCTAAACCCCAAACCCTAAACCCTATAAACCCTCTAAACCCTAAACCCTCTAAACCCTCTAAACCCTAAACCCTTAACCCTAAACCCCAAACCCTAAACCCTAAACCCTAAACCCCGACCCTCTAAACCCAACCCCTAAACCCTAAACCCCGACCCTCTCAACCCTAAACCCTAAACCCTAAACCCCAAACCCCAAACCCCAAACCCTCTCAACCTTAAACCCCAAACCCTAAAACCCCCAAACCCTATAAACCATAAACCACAAACCCTCTAAACCCTAAACCCTAAAACCCCTAAACCCTGTAAACCATAAACCATAATAATATAAAGAATCACCCTTACTTTTATTAGCCCTATTTTCAAAAAATAATTAGATGAATGATAAAACTTAATTGATATAATATTTATTGATCCTAATTTACTTCAATATAAGTGCAATTAAAATAATTTTTACCCAAGTAAGGTTTATACCATCAAAATATTATTTTAAAATATTAAACTCAATTTATTTGTATTCTATTTATCTAGCTAAATTTTTAATATTTATTTTTACATTAATTCTCCTGGGCCCAAAATAAACTTTAGGCCTTTGCCAAAATACCTAAGGGTGTATCGGAAAGAAAAGAAAGGTAAGAAACATTCTATAAATGGGCCTGATTGATCTAACATAACATAGTTTCTCTCCATTGTCTTTCTTTGGTGAAATACATAACATCATAGTTGTTAGTTAGTGCTCTGGACATGCAAGATGGCATCAATGGGTATTATCATAGAATAGAACCTCAAGTATTCCCTCAGTCGCCACCTACTATCATAGAATAGAACCTCAAGGAAAACCCTAGCTAACTAGCCAGATCCTCGATCATGAGTATTATATATAGACAAGCAGCAAAAAGACAACTGGTGTAATATAATAATAATAACACAATATATTAGCCATCCAGAAACTGTATTTAGTTAGTTAAAATCTAAGGCAGTAAGTATAATGTCACAGTGGCAGCTTCAGCAACCGAGCACAGTCGAATCCTAACCGGGGAGTATTCTTCATCAAATACTGGTTGCGTCGCACAAAGAATCAGGAAACAGATGCAAAAACATGAAAATATAATAAACAAGAAGTCTTACCATCCATCTGCAGTAATAAACAATACTAATAATATACCTGGTATAACTTTTGTTTAGCTGATTTCTCGTTCGAGGCAAACAAATTACCAAATGACTGAATGCGAGGATTATTATTTAGAGATTTGGTTCTAGAATTTTCCAACTGGCGAGGGGTTCAACGATTTATATTAATAGAATTTTCTATTAATTCACTACTACCTTACAGAATACCACAAGTCACTTAGCACATCTACAATTGATTAAGCTTGTTCTTGTCGACATTCAAACACATTGGATTCGACTATACTTACTCCCAAAACACAGAACTCTATTTAAGATCAGATTATGCGATAGTTTCCTATTTCAGGCTTCATTGCACCATTTTAATTGACCCTCCGACCATAAACAACGAACAGAAGATCGAATACCTCTGTGCTCCTGCTCAGGTCGCGATGCCGCCGCTTCTTCTTGTCTCCTGTGTGGCAGTGTAGTGGCGGTTGAAGAATGGAGGAGCTGAGGTCTGGTTGAAGATAACAGTGGCTGAGCTCGTCTACTGGTCTACGAAGCTCGTCGGAGTGGAGGAGGAGAGGAAATTGAAGGAGGTCGGGTACTTCGCTCGATCTGTCAACAGATGGGAGGAGCAGCTCGATGGAGAGATACAGAAGCATAAATGGCGATGGAGAGATGGAGAGATGGAGAAACAGGTGCGATGGCGAGGGAGACAGGTGCGATGGAGAGGGAGAGAGGTGCGACGGACAGGGAGAGACAGGTGCACACGGGTCTGGGGGTCGGGTACGAAGGCAGAGCACCGTCGAAAATCGAGATGGAAAGATGGAGGAGAAGTTGCGATGGAGAGGAATAGAGGTGTGATGGAGATGGAGAAGAAGGTGCGGAGTGGTCTGGTGGTTGGGTGCGAAACAAAAGGGGGCGGGGCAGAGGAGCGGGGCGGAGGCTAAGCCAAAAAAGGAACGGCGCTCCTACATTTGTTTGTAATCCAACGGCCAGAAATGGTTCCTACGTTTGTACCAAAAAAAGGGTACGCACATGACCCTCTTTCTATATATATATATACATACGTATGTATATGTAGAAGTGCACCTGAAGGCAGAGAAAAGATGAATACTTGAGAAGGAAAAAAAAGGACATGCACAAGCTGAAGTCGAAAGTATAGCTGCAGAAAGGACAACGCGAAAGGAAAAAAAGTCAGAGAATCAAAGAGACAACACCGAAACTTTTTCAGTCCCCTCGGTCATCCGCCTAGTAATTTTTTATTTTTTATTTTAAATATTAAAATTCTGTTATTTTATATTTTAAGTTTTTTTAGATTTAATATATTATGTATAATTTAGATTTTTTTTAATTTGATTATGTTTATTTTAATTAATAATATATTCCAATTTTATATTACAAATAATATAAAAAAAAATCCTATTCTTTATATTGATAGATTAAATGATTGCTTGATTATTAGATGACTCAATATATTTTATGATAATGTTATAGATTGTGACTAATTAATAAATTTAATTAGAATATAACAAGTCAAGTTGAGAGTGATAGCTAATTCTCCACTTTAGATCAAATAACATAAATAGAAATTAAATGGGTCATGAGGAGAACGGTTACATAATTTCTACAATAACAGGAAAAGATAAATAATTAATTAAATATAAAACATCATCTTTCATTTAAATTATTCAACTAGAGATAACAGAATTGATACTACATAGCTCGAGAGAGTGCAGTAGTTAAATACTCTCATTGATACAAAAATAGTAATTGAAAAGATCAAATAATTGATTTATTCATCATTATAATTAGATAGAAGTAGATCTGAAGTCCTTAGTAGCTTTATTAATTAATTTTATCTTTCATTAGATTTTGTTTGGTTTTATTTTAGTTTAATTTAGTTTGATATGAAATTATTAGTTTAGAATTATTTATTTGTTTATTTGATTTCAATCGTCTACGCTTGATTAAAGTGGTTAGATTCCTTGAGTTATTAATTAGTTTATATGGAGACAATAATTCAGTACTCTTAGTGCCTTGTATTACTTATGAATGATATACTAGCTAATACGTACGGTTGGCTGACATTATGTTTTTGATGCCATTGACGAGATTAATTTAATAACCCTAGACCCAAAAATCTAAATCTTGATCTAGGTAAAATTGTTATTTTTTTATATTATTTTAATTTATATTTTAGATTTACTTGATTTTCTTGGTCTTTGATATTATTGTATTGGTGCATATCACTAGTAAATGATCTGAAACAATCTTGGTGAATTGGTAGCCTCAGACCCAAAGATTGAAATAAAGTATCTTAAATTAAAGACATATTTAAAATTTTTTGTCGCTATAAAGAAACAAAATCAACAAATCTCTCACAGGAAGCAAAACCAACTACAACAAGTTGGGAGACCATTAAAAGAGTATATGACCCCTAACATACCATATTCTATATCAAGTATTAAGAAAACTGACGATTGTGTGCATAATATTGAGATCAAGTCTACCATCATTCAGATGATACAGACATTAGTCCAATTTGAAGGTACACATAATGATGACCCATATGCTCATATTACTACTTTTATTGAAATATGTGCTACTTTTAAAATAAATAGTTTTTCTAGTGATGCTATTAGGCTTAGATTATTTCCATTCTCATTATATGACAAGTTCAAGAGTTGGCTAAATTCTTTATCACTTGATTCTATTTTAACTTGGGATGAATTTGTGAAGTTGTTTCTTTTGAAATTCTTTCTGGTTGCAAAAGTTGCTAAGTTAAGAAATGGCATCACTACTTTTGTGAAAAATGATTTAGAGTCACTCTATAATGCATGGGAACAGTTTAAAGATCATTAAGAACATTTTCACATAATGGCTTGCATATCTGGTTAAAAATGTAAACTTTTTATTATGGTATATGCTACTAGCAGCTTTATACTAGATGCAGTTGCACGTAGTACTATTATTATAACATTCTGAGTCTATACAACCATGTGGGGGATACCTTGAAGTGCTTTTAGCACTACCACGAAAAGGGGTTTTAATAACGGTTATTTTATAGTTTTAATAACGGTTTTCAACCGTTATTGAATCGCCCGTTATTAAATCTTTAATAACGGTTCATAACTGTCATGAAAAATACACAAAAACCCGCGAATATGTGCGTAAACTTCATATTTAATAAGTAAAAACCGTTGTTAAAAAGGAGCTTTTAATAACGGTTCTGATGAAAACCGTTATTAAAACATAGGTTTTAATAACGGTTCTTATTAAAATAGTTATTAAAAACTGGAGTTTTAATAACAGTTTTAGAAGAACCGTTATTAAAACTCTAGTTTTTTTTTTTTTTTGCAGTTTTGTTCCTGCCCACATACACAGTTGTATGTTCAAATAATTACCAAATCTGCATTGTAAAACAACATCAATTGATAACAAATCTGCAATCACACCATAATTTCAATCAATCCCTTGTTAATACACCGGACATATATACTTAAGAATCAAAATTAGTAGGCATACCACAACTTGGTAGCTCTACACCCCAAAGCAAAATGTTCATAAATCTAGCTTAGAAGACTTAAAGACATAGACAAAATACAAACCTGAACATGTATGTAGAATATATAGATCTCTACCTAATACTGAATGAATGAGTGCACATGCTTGGCCCATTGCTCTCTCACTTCATCAATTTCTTCAACATTGTATTGCTGGCCTTGTGCATAATCATCGATGAAAAACTACAAATCCCAAGTTTTGATTAATAAAATAAGTGATTCATCATTCTGAATCATCGGAATGTAGCTCGTCTTCTTCCAGTAGCTCTTTGGAAGTACCTAAAGCTCGTCTTCACTTGAACCCTTAAAAACTTCAATTTCATCATCATAATCTAAGTTCCTTTGTCTCGAAGATCTGGTTCCAGTAGCTCTTTGGAGGTACCTAAAGCTCTTATCTCATCCATAATTACACAGAATTGGCATAATTACAGTAAGAACTAAGAAGTCTTTAAATTTGAATATGTTACACTATCCTGCCTCAATATCTTAGTAACCATGAAAACAAAAGAAAGTAATAGCCCCATTAGAAATACTATGACAACCCTCACCAGCTAAGACATGGTAAGATACCCAATAAGGCTAAATAGATGGATGGCTGGATAAAGAGATAAACAATAGAGGAAAAACAATTCTGATAAAAGTAAAAACTAAAATAACTGAAAACATGTATTACCCTACATATAAAATAATACAAGGGGGTAGATATATAATGGTTGTTTCTAGAATAAATTCTATATAAAAAATACAAAGGTAGGCAACATGTATTACCACTTTAATCAAGAGGTTATATAACACCCTCATACCCTAGAATGTGAAAAAGGTTTTCAGGATAGTCTAAATTAAAGGTTAAATTTGTAAAAAAGGCCCTAAAAATATACCCTCAAGGTTGTATCACTTGTATGTTAGTTAGGAATGTTAGCTATGTAACAAAATATGAAAAATAACAAAAAAAACCTCAATTTAGAGGCTCCTAGATTTCCCAAACCGGCTTTTCCATTTGCCACGTCGTAGATCTCGAAAAAATACCCAAAATAGCCTCCTAGATCACCTAAATCCGAGGTCCCATGAAAAAGTTATGACCCTCCAAAGTTTACAATAATAATGTCTTCTCTTTTGTTTATTACTTACTAATATGATGAATGGTGTTAATGTTAGTGATTTTATTGCTCTAAGTATATTGTATTTCTGATCCATAGTACCCAAATTTATTTCCCAAGAGCCATTATTCAACAATAATGTTGAATCTATATTCTCCATACAAACAAATACAACAATAATATGTAAAGGTCTCGGCCAACACATGCATTTGTTAATATATAACAATAACGCAACAAATTCAACAACACATTTTCGAACGACAAACCATAATCTTTCAATAACAAACAAACGAAACCCTGTAGCATATATAAGTAGATAAACAGTTACGAGAGGAAGAACAAACACATACATAAAGTGAGCTAGCTACAAACACGACGGTGAGAATGTTGAGAGAGGCAAGGGCTTCAAACACGATGGAGGATGAAGGTGTAAGTGCTAGCTAGCTTCGGAACAATGATAGCACGCACATGTAGAGCCGACAATGGCAGAGGCGTGGTGGAGAGTTGGAGGTGCGAGGGTTTCCTTTACTTGAGAGGAACTGGTGTGGTGGTGCACGGTGTGGTGGTGCGAGGGTTTGCAAGGAGAAGGAGAGCAAGAGAACGAAGGTGCAAAGAGTCTGAAAACTTTGGCACGAAATAGAACTGAGTGAAATAAAAGTTTGATTGTGGGGTTTTAATAATGGTTCCTGAGAGAACCGTTATTAAAAAGAGGATTTAATAATGGTTCTTCTAGGAACCGTCATTAAAAGCTTCTAACTTTTGACAACGGTTCTAATATGAACCGTTATTAAATCCTCTTTTAATAACGGTTTACATAAAACCGTTATTAAAACATCCGTCGAAATTTTAACGTTGCCTTTTTAATAATGGTTTTTAACTAGAATCGTTATCAAAACTCTCCCGCCCATTAATTTTCATGTGTTTAACAACGGTTTTCGAACTACCGTTATTATTTCCTATTTTCGTAGTAGTGTAGATTGATCGGTTGGCCCACGGATCAACACGAGTCCTTTTAGCATGCTTTGTTCTCACTCATACACTTCCCAAAAAAAATTTAGAAAATTTAAAAACTTCCCAGGAGGGTCACCTATTTTGAAAATTACTCCACAGCTAACACGCTTACTATGGAGTTCTTAGGACAGAATCACCAAAATAATAGTATACCATATTGATATAAGTAACCATATCAATCCTTATAGAACCCCACTCAATTTGGGGTATTACATTTACCCCCACTCAAAGAACGCAATGTCCTCATTGCACCTCAACCACTATCTCAATATAGTTTATCTCAAGAATCGTCTTGTTAGGTGGTTAACTAGCTCATCCAAATTCAGCTTATGATCGCGGTTTTTTTCTGATACTATTTGTAATACCCGAGTCAATAAGACTATATTAGAGCTAACTTGGAGTGCTTTTGGATTGATAGAATGATCCTACATATCAACATGAGTCCTTTTAACATGCTTTGTTCTCACTCATACACTTCTCGAGAAATTTTTTAAAAATTTAGAAACATTCTAGGAGGATCATCCATCTTAAAAATTGCTCCACGGCCAACACGCTTAACTGTGGAGTTTTTAGAACCGAATTACTAAAATGATGCTATACCATGTTGATATAAGTATCTATATCAATCTTTATACCACCCCACTCAATTTGGGGTATTACAACTATGGATAAGACTTCTGAGAAAGTCTATGACTTTATTGAAGAATTAGCTTTAAATTTCCATCAATGGCATTCCAAATGTACTATAGTACAAAGAAATGTAGGAATTCATTCTATTGATGCCATCACGACATTACAGTCTAAGATAGATTTAACTACTAAGAAGTTGGATAATTTACTGGTGCTTCATGTATTAAGTTTAAGAGAATATGCTTTTTTGTGACTTATATAGTGGACCACATGTCAACACAGAGTGTCAAGTAGTTTTTCTTTTCCAACCATTTTTTTATCAAGTTAATTATATTGCTAACAATGATTCCTGGATAAAAAAAAATCCATACTCAAATATATATAATCCGAGGTGGAGGAAACATCCAAACTTCAATTGAAAAATGACAACCTAGTAAGGCCCCCTGCATTTCCACCACAAAGACTTATGTCACTTGCTCTAATGTCTTCTCATCAACCATATTATTCTTCCTCAGGAGAGATGATGAGCAAGTTCCTTAGCATTGCTGAGACATGTTTCCAAAATCAAGAAGCCTCACTTAAGAACTTTGAAGCATAAATTAGACATTTAGTCAATGCAAATTTTGGAAGGAAACCCAACTGTTGCCAAGTGACATAGTGATGAACCCAAAAGAGTAAGTAAATGCTTTATCATTACGAAGTGGGAAGCTGTTACCCGAACCACAACAACAAGAGGTAGAGAAAGACTCTAGGATCAGTGTCTAAGTCACAAGAAGAAGCAACTAAGACCCTATTTCAAGAGGTAAAATTGTATATCCCTCCTCTTCCATTTTCTAGTATAATATTCCAAAGTGAGTTGGATGCACAACTTTCTAAATTTCTAGATACTTTGAAACAATGCATATTAAATTATCATTAATTTATATCGTGAAGTAGATGCCTAACTACGCTAAATTTCTTAAAGATATTATCACTCACAAAATAAAATTAGAAGATTGTGATACCATTAGGTTGAATGAGGAGTGTTATGCTATTTTAAAAAATAATTTGAAAGATATATGAAGTTTTATTATTCTTTGTGTGATTGAAAATTTAAAATTTGATCAAGTGCTATATGACTTAGGTGTTGTCATAAATTTCTCCTAAACCACAAATATATCTTTATAGTTGATTGATAGATCTATTAAGTATCCTCAAGGAATAATAGAGTATGTGTTTGATAAAAGTGGACAAATTTACATTTTATGGTAACTTTTTTGTGCTTGATATAGAATAAGATCCTATGATTCCTTTTATTCTTGGTAGACCATTTATGGCTATAGGAAAAACTCTAATCGATGCCCATGAAGGTAAAATGATTCTTTGATTCCAAGGTAAGGAAGTTACATTCAAAGTTTTCAAAAGCATGAAATACTCTTCTGAGGGTGACACTTGCTATAGCATTGATTTATTGGATGAAGGGATTAATGATTGTTTTCAATCAAGTGTCATAAAGGATCCTTTAGAGAGATGCTTGGCACAATCCCAAGAGAATGAAGATGGAGAAGGATTCAGAGAGTTCATTCAATACCTAAGGATTCATCTACCTTATGAGAGAAGAAAATTAATCCCTTTACAAGGACTAGAATGATCAAGTCCCAACATTAAAACCATCTATTGAGGATCCTCCAAATTTGGTGCTCAAACCATTTCCCAAACACTTAAAGTATGCATTTTTTGTCATAATGATACTCTTTATATCATTATTTCATCATCTTTAACTAAGTTATAGGAATAAAATTTGATGAGAATGTTTTAAGAAAGAAAGAAAGCTGGATGGACCATTACCGATATCAACAAGATTAGTTCCTCCATGTGCTTGTAAACAAATCCTCATAGAAGACAATTATAAGAAAATGATCCAACCTCAAAGGTGGCTAAATGCAACAATGAAATAGGTGTTCAAGAAATAGGTAACTAAGCTATTGGATGTAAGTGTAATCTATCTAATCTCGGATAGCTCTTGGGTTAGTCCTGTACAAGTGGTTCCTAAAAAAGGTGAAATCACCATGGTTAAGAATAATAATAATGAGTTTATGCCTACTAGAGTTGTTACAAGATGGTGTGTGTATATGAATTTTAGAAAATTAACTAAAGCCATACGGAAATATCAATTTCCTCTTCCCTTTATTGATTATATGCTTGAGTGTTTAGCAAGACATAAATTTTATTGCTTTCTATATGGTTATTCTGATTATATATAAACCCCTATTCTCTTAAGGGTCACAAAAAGAAAATTTTTACATATCCTTACGCAACTTATGCATATAAAAAGATGCCTTTTGGCCTTTTTAATGCTCTTGCTACTTTTTAAATATGCATGATGGCCATTTTTCATGACATGGTTGAGAAATTTATAAAAAATTTATTGGATGATTTTTTTTAGTATTTGGTTCATCTTTTGATGCATGTTGGATAACTTTGAGTTCATGATAAAACACTATGAGGATTCTAACCTTTTTTGAATTGTAAAACGTTTCATTTAATGGTGTAAGAAAGGTTTGTGTTAGGACATAATATCTCATGTAAGGGGATAGAGGTAGATAAAGAAAAAAAGTTAACACTATTGAAAAATTTCCTCCCCCAAAATTTGTTAAGGATATTCATAGTTTTCTTGGTCATGCAATATTATACAAGAGTTTTATCAAAGTGCACCTTTTTAAAAATTTTCTAAAACTTCTATGTGACCTATTAGTTAAAGATGCAATCTTTCAATTTTCTTATGTGTGCTTAAAGACTTTTAACACTCTTAAAGAAAAAATTTATGAATTCTCCTATTATTATTGTTCTAGATTGAAATCTTTCGTTTAAAATCATGTGCAATGCTAGTGATGTGGTTGTAGGAATATTTTTGGGATAGCATAAGGAAAAACGTTTCCTTACTATTTATTATACCAAAAAACTTTAAATTCTGCACAAAAGAATTATGCTGCTACTAAAAAAGAATAGCTAGTTACAGTATTTACGTTTGATAAGTTTCGTCCTTACTTGTTGCTTAGTAAAATCATTATATACACTGACCATGCTACTTTGAGATATATTTTTATTAAGCAAGATGTTAAGCTTAAAATCATTCAATGGATTATATTGCTATAAGAGTTTGATGTAGAAATTAGGGATCAAAATGGAATTGAAAAAAACATTACAAATCACCTCTCTTTTCTACCATCATCGTATGAGGTAAATAAGAAAGGTGAAACTATTCATGATACATTCCTAGATGAAGCACTCTATATAGTTACAACTTATCCCTAGTATGTTGCTATAGCTAATTACCCTGTAAGTTAAATTATGCCTAATGATTTGTCATATCATCAATTGAAGAATTTTTTGCACGACTTAAGATATTATTTTTGGGATGAACCTTATGCTTATAAAATATGTTACGATCAAATAATAAGGATATGCATCTCAAAACATAAGTTTTATTCTATTTATCTCATTAAAATAGTAACGATTGTGTGAGTCATGTTAGGCCCACTAGAACTATAACTAAAGTTCTACAAGGTGATTTTTATTGTCCTACAATATTTAATGGTGCTTATGCTTATGCTAAGGCCCATGATTGATGCTAAATGGTTATTAATATTTCTTGAAAATAGGAAATTCCTCTTACAAATATTTTAGTGTTTGAATTGTTTGATTTGTGGGGCATTAAATTTATGGGACCATTTCCTAAATCTATGAATAATAAATGTATCCTTGTTGAATTTGATTATGCGTCTTAGTGGGTGGAGGCTATTACAACTCCCACTAATGATGCAAAAGTTGTCACTAAATTCTTGAAAAAGAATATCTTTATGAGATTTGGAACACAAATATCTATTGTAAGTGATAGGGGTTATCAATTTTGTAATAGAGCATTTAGTGTTCTCTTAGGTAAATATGGAGTTACCTATGAGGTTACAACTCTGTATCATCACCAAACTTGCAGGCAACTAGAAATTTCAAACCACAAAATTAAAAGGATATTATAAAAATTGCTTAATTCTTTGAGGAAAGATTGGTATTTAAAGTTAGATGACACACTTTGATCATATAAACTTATTTTTAGAGAATATTGCCACCTTTCTTTAGAACTTGAGTATCAAGTTTTTTGGATCATTTGTTTTCTTAACATGGATATACAGAATGTAGGTGAAATGAGGCTCTTACAATTAAACGAGCTCGATAAATTTTGATTAGGGGAATATAAAAATGCTCAAATCTATAATGAATGCACAAAGATGATGGATGATCAAATAATCACAAAAAAGAGAGTTTGAAAAGGAAAATTAGTACTCCTTTTTAATTCCGACTAGCAATTGTTTCATGGTAAGTTGCATTCACATTTGTTTGAACCATTCATAGTAGCACAATTTTTTTCCCTCCAGAGTAATAGAGATAAATGGTTTAAAAAAAAGAATATTTAAGGTAAATGGACACAAAATGAAAGTTTGTGAAGACAGAGAGTTTGAGAGACTCAAAATTGTCATATGCTTGAAGAATTCTGAGTGAATTGGACTATAGTCAAACTAATGACTATAAATAAGTGGTTTTTGGGAGAAAACCCAAGTGTATGTTTTATTAAGTTGTTGTTTAAAATTTTCTCTGTATTTTGTTTTGATTTACTAACCATTGTGATTTTTTTTTTCACAAATGCAACGCAACTTAACATGATTATAAAGGAATTTTAAGGCATAAGGGTATATAAAATTTGAAAGTGGGAGATAACCAGAATGGAGCACTTATGGGTAACATAGAATGGGGATGTGTTTCATGACATGGGTAATATTATCCTAGAAATAAAGACTTCTCCCCCTATTTTTTACAGTATTTTTATCATCTTTCATGTAATTTTTGTATGATCTCACTTACACAGTTACACTAAATTGTCATTTCCTCTTTTGTGTGGATTAATTATCCATTGAGGATAATGCCCATGATAAGTGTCAGGAGTTTTGCTTTATTTTTGTGTTTTATTGATTTGCTATGTGTTTCTTTGTTTATTTATTAGGTTTATTTATTATTTTTCATGATTTGTGTTTAATTGAATCTTTTTAGGTTTTTTTTAGTGTTTATAACACTTAACTAGTCAATGATGAACATATCTTTAAAATCTAACTGAAAGAGGATCACAAAGCTAAGATAAGATCGAGTGAAGTTTTTTTGTGTGTGCATTTATTTGGATGTAGAGAACACATATGTACATGATCAGATGTGAATGGAGTGAGAACATTTATGATTTTTCAGCCATCAAAATGGTATGTTGAGATTTATCACAACCTATAGTGAGCTTTTGAGCTAGATAAGCCTTCTTTTTTTAACACTTCACATAAAATAAGGCTTCATTTCTCTTTGTAAACCTCATATTCACTAATCTATTTTGATCAAATTACTTGTTATAGCTCTTGTAATAAACTATAGAGATTAATAAAACTTGTTCATGTGCTAATCAAAGCTTTTAAGTCATAACCTCTCTGATTGAGAAAGTGATAAAAGCAAATTAGGATTTACTACCACATAGCCCGATATCCTTCTACCCCATTTTTTTTGTACATATGATTTTTTTCACCTCTTAGTTAACCCCTTTGAACCTTTTACATTGCCATTTATTTCTTTATTGCCCTCATTTTTCATAACCAATCCTAAAACACATCTATACCCTTGTTTAAAAAACTAGTACACTTTTTAATGAGACTTAAATATGTGATTCAAGATTATATGTGAAGAAAGTGTTAAAGAGAGTTCAAAAGAATAAGTGTGGGAATTTTTAAAATAAAAATAAAAATAAAAAAAGATATAAAAAAGAAAGTTAAAAAAATTATTATCTCCTTTCTTTTATTTTGAGAAGAAGTGGTGAAAATGATGAGGAGATCTAACCTGAAGATATTTAACCTATAGGATATTATGCTATGTAATGTGAAAATACCTTGATATGTTCTAATTTATAAGAATTCTCTACATGAGCTTAATTCTACTAGGTTATAGGATATTTTGTTGAATCCTTGTTTTCATTTTCTTTATTAAAACTTTAAACCTAGCCTTGTTACAATCCTCATGAAGTCTTATTTTATTTTTGAGATGGGTAATCTTGATCCGTTGGAGATTAGTCACATAATTCAAGCATATATTTCAATCCATTTAACATGTATTTGACATCTTTCATGAGGTTTTTATCCACAAAATATGAACCTTAGATATATGGTTTAGTCCATTTGGAGTTTGAGTTGTATCGTGGGTGTAAGAATTTCATGTCTTTAAAATTTTTGATGAAGTTGATGCATTATAAGGTATTAAATAAGTAGACAAATAAGTATTTTGATGGGCTTCTTAAATTGCTAAATATCTTCCTAAATTTAATAAGTTTCCCAAATCACACAAGAGGAAAAGAAGAGGATAAGGAACATGGGTTCAGGTTATGAAGTCATTCATGTGTGCAAATATGGTTGTGCTTTATATTGGAAGGAAAATATAGATTGAGACAACTATCTTATATGTGGTACATCTTGTTGGATAGATGAGGCTACAATGGATAAGAAAGTACAATATAAAGTTATGTGGTACTTTCCTCTGATATTGAGGTTAAAGAGTTTTTACACTTACATAGCCATAGATAATACGACATTTGTTGATGCTGATGCATGGAAGCATTTTGATACAAATCCCCTAGATTTTGCACCGATCCGTGAAATGTATAATTGCGGTTGGCACTAGATTTTTTTAATCCCTTCGGCATGAACTCTACATATATAGTATGTAGCTAATTATATCAATCACATAAAACTTACCCCTTAGGGGATGTATGAAAGTCCCATTTTAATGCTAATGTTGTTGAATCATGGTCTGAGTTCTCCATGTATCGACATTGATATGTTCTTATAGCCATTGGATGATGAATTGAATGATCTATGGATGATTGAGGTTGATACATGAGATGCAGTCAATAATAGGGTGTTCTAAATGTGTACAACGCTACTTTGAACCATTAATGATTTTCCAACCCGATCAAATCTATTAAGTTATTTTAGTTAGGGGTATTTACATTTCCTAATTATAATAATGACACTCCTTCCATGATTTACCAGTCGACTAGTTTTGCAATTGGAAACAAAATTGGTCAATAACCTAGGCCCTCTTCTTCCATGTCATTTTCTAGTATCGCATCATTATCAATTCCATATGTGGTCTTAGTGACATCCATATGTTAAATTATGATTTTGAACGCTATAGTAGCATGGAAGGAGTATCTTTATTACAATGGGGATATGATAAATATCTCGAACCAATTACAATAAAGATACACACCCCTAAATAATACAACGTTGAGTGAATTTTCCCCTCCCAATGGCCTTGCCAATTTTTTTTACTGATATATCATCACTGATAGTATTTTAGCAAAAAAAAAAGAGAGAGAATGAAAATTGTGGGGGAAGTTTTTTTTTCCTTTTATATAGTAATGATAATGTCGGCACTAATACTCTTTGGGGATGACATTCTTTTTTAGAAATTTTATTATCTCCAAGATTACTTTTAATAACTATTTGTTATCTCTTATTAATCTTTTTCTTGTAGTGAATTGGTACACATGTTATATTATTGAGAAATATTGATTATTTAATTGGACTATACAAAAATAAGATGATGGTCATTATAAAGTCAAAATTTTATGTTTTGGAGGCGAAAACCTTAGGTGATGGCAATGCAGGTCATAAAGTTTTGCTACTAAAAATGTTATTGAGACTGCCTAATTTGATATTACCTTTTTTAAGTTTAATAGGAGATAATTCTAGTTGATTGTTTTATATGCAATGCCAAGTAAAAGTGATTAAGGTTAATGTTTTACTAATATTGACCTAATTTTGGAAAAAAAATTGTATTTGGTTATAGATAATTACAAACTATAGTATCAAGAGTCACAATTGTTAAATTTAAGTATTATTATTATTATTATTATTATTATTATTATTATTATTATGTACAACAAGAATTTTGTTGAAAGTGATTCAACATCTAATGTTGTATTTACAGAAGTGTTAGAAAAAATAATAATGTAATTGTATCCACAATATATTTATAAATAATTTCCTTATTGTATACTTTTTTTTTATTTTTATTAGCTTATTATTAATGATTTTTATCCTTAGATAACTATATATTACATTTTTTACTTAATCCCTCCATGCATATTCATATAAACAACTTATAAATAATAAAAGATGAGTAAAAATATTGACACACTCTCTTCTTTATTTTGATAATTTAAAGCAGCTAAAGTGCCATCCCGGAATGATCAACCTATAACGTATGCAAGTGATTGTAGAGCAACCAACACCTTCAAGGCTAGAATGAAAATCTACTTGATAACTAGATTATTTTTATACTAGTATTAACTTCATTTAAGTTGATATGGTTTATTATTTATTTTATAAAACTTCAAGTATATCTTACTTACTATCCTAGTTTATGAGAATAATATTAAAATAAATTAAAGTAAATTAAAAAATATCAACGTGCATGATTTTATTTCTTCTTAATTTCAACAAGTTTTTTAAATGACTTATTAGATATTATATATATAGTAATTTGTGTATGAGTAAAATCTATTTTGGATTGACTTCGTCAAATATTGCTCGGGAGAGTTTCTAGTCTTGGAATAATGTCGTTTATAATGCAAAGCTTGGAAAACAAATAAGAATGAAACGCATGAACTCTCAATCTATTTCTTCCTAGGTCAAATGCTACAAACTCTCATTAAGATATAGACATAAGAATCAATCTCATTCATTAGATCAAAATTTAATCAATATTCAAGATTTTATTAATACCTAACCAAAAATCTAAATTAAACCTATAACCAAGCCAAATATCCAAACCACTAAAACCATAAACTCTACAAATCCTAAACCATCAAAAACCTAAACCCTAAATCCAACACCCTAAACCATACACCATAAACCCTAAACCCTCTAAACTTAAACCTCAAACCCTAGATGTAACACCCCAAAATTTACACATTTTTTAAAATAAGACTTATAAATTAAAAACTGTAAATTTTGGAGAAGCTACCGCCACACTTAGTATCAGATCGGTTCACTCATACCGTTCCAATACGAAGTGTTAAGGCTAAGAAAACTTCTCATAAAATTATTAAATAATCCAAAGTTCATAAATACGAAAATCAGAGTACGCATAAGTCTTTACATAATTTGAAATGCTAGCTATTGCTTTTTGGAGAAGAAAAATAGAAACAGTAAGAAAATTATTTTTGAAGGCTCAAACATAATTAAAGGATAACAGGAGTAATAATCTCAATGGAAGAATTGACCACACCACTCCTAGGGCATTGAATCTAGCCTAATCATCACTTGGCCCCACTTGATGTTCCATAGACATTAATGGCATCAAAATAAGCATCTCCTACCTACAACATGTCAGACGGGCCTTCTACTCGTGGGAATGAACAACACCCATGAAAGGGGTGATCAGTACGCTATATACTGAGTAAGGTAACCTAGAACTAAGGCTAACACACAAGCTCATAAAATCATGCAGGATAATATTCAACTTACAATTTCAAGCCCACACATATCAATAAAGTCAAATCGAGTATTATACAACTTATAAATGATCAAGCCCACACATAAAGGCCCAAGAATTCCAGATTAATTATTTAATAAATCTTTTATCGGAATTCAATTCACATCATATTCTTTAACAAGTCCACATGAGTATGGGAACCCCACTATTTTAGCCGGTAGATTGGTCTCCAGGGAACTCCGGTGCCTGGCCACTATTTTAGCCGGTAGATCGGTCACTAGGGTAACATACCCTACCACTATTCTATGCCGGTGGATCGGTCTAGCCCCTTCTCGTACGGTGTTCCATTGTATGAATGAGTATCTTTTACGTCTTAACGAACTGTAGGGTTTGATTTATTGAGCTCAGGATCCCCCACTATTATAGTCGGTGGAGTAGTCGCCTAGGGTAACATACCCTACTACTATTATATGCCGGTGGATCGGTCTCTAGGATACCATAGTATCTGGCCACTATTATGCCTGTGGATTGGTCTAGGCCCTACTCAGTATCTTTCACTTTACATTATTAATATTTTAAGTATCTTATTCATAAGCTTTCACCCAAACATGCATGACTGACTTCTACTATTCTCATCCTCCAACCCTAGTTAACCACACCAACCATGATAACCATAACAAACCCTAACTCCCATGCAAACCCTAATACCACCATGCAAACCATGACGCCACCATACAAACCCTATTACCTCCATGCAAAATCTTAATACCATCATGTAAACCCTAATACCACCATACAAATCATAACTCCACCATGTAAACCCTAATACTGCCATGTGAAACCCTAACACCACCATGCAAACCCTAACATCACCATGTAAGCCATAACTCCACCATACAAACCCTAATACCACCATGCGAAACCCTACCACCACCATGTAAACCCTAATACTACCTTGCGAAACCCTAACACCACACTATTACGCTCCCCATCATTATTTTATAATCCTATCATGCATGTCTTCTGAGCCACATCATACCACAATAATATCACAATTCATACACATAATACTCATGCCACAATTTAATGTATGATCTTACCCTAACTCCATGTCATGCTGCACATATGATCGATATACAAAAACACATGAAATATATTATAATTCACATGCCATGGCATGCATGGCATATAAAACACATAATACACACTGACCTTAGTACTCTCTTACCCAAAATGTCACCAGTTTTGGAGCACGCTCCTTTACCTCTTGAGGGCTTTAACTGGGCTCACCTATTATAAAGGAAAAACTAGAATTAGGTTCCCTCCTAAAAATACTGTTATTTACTAGCTTACCCTATTTTTTAATTAAAACAATACTATACTAATAATAAATATACAAAATACTACTAAAAATACTAATAATAATATTAACGTAACTTAAAACGGATAGTGATATAAGGGTTTCTACCCTTCACCAAAATAATGCTAATAATGCTAATTGTAATAGTAGTAGTAGTAGTAGTAGTAGTAGTACTAATAATAATAATAATAACAACAACAACAACAACAACAACAACAACAATAAGATAAGCCTAAATTTACAAGGTAGGGTTTTCGACCCTACCTCCAAATAATGAAAGTACTATTTAATAATAGTAATAATAATATTAATAACATATATTACTTATAATAATATTAAAATAATGAAGATAATAATAATAATAATAATAATAATAATAATAATAGTAAAAGTAGTAATAATAATATTAAAATAGGAGTATGCGAATCCCCAACCTAAAATAGGCCTTTGGCCCTTATTAGATAATTAATAATAATAATAATAATCAAATAATAATAATAATAATATTATTATTATTATTATTATTATTATTATTATTATTATTATTATTATTAATGATAATAAAACTTATAGTAATACAAATAAATGACTACAATTTGAAACTAACAACTTAATTAACTTAAGACTACTCTCGACCCTACCAAGAAAATTTAGCATTAATATTACATACAATAATAATAATAATAATAATAATAATAATAATAATTATTATTATTATTATTATTATTATTATTATTATTATTATTATTATTATTATTATTATTATAAATATTAAAAATTTAGATAAAAATAGAATAAATTTAAATCAATAGGGGAGAAGGGCTGAGAAGGTCTAGGGTTTCACCTTGAGTCATTAGAGATGGGTGGCACCAACGGTGGTGCACGGCGGCAACGACGGGTGGAAAAGAGGGTTAAAAGGGGAAAAGTTGGGGTTTGAGAAGAATAGATGGAGAATAAGGGTGGAGGTTGAGGTGTTGGTGGTAGCCTAGGATGAGAGGAGTAAAGTGACAGTGGTGGCACGACAAATGGCGGCAACGCACAGCGGGAGAGGTGACGGCTGAAAGGAAAAGATGAAGAAAAATAGGGGAGGAGAAGGAGAAATGAGAAAAGAAGGTTATAGATGGGCGGAGGAGAATTAGTAGCAACTTTTGGGAGGTGTAGAAGGCAGTAGAAGTGACAAATATGGTGGTGCACAATGGCTCAAGGGGTTGCAGGGATAAAATTTTGGTTTGATGGGTAGAGAACTTCGCACGGTTGAGGTGGCTCATGCGAGAAGAAGCGATGGAGATGGGTGGCTTAGTTAGTTAGAGGGCGGTGTAGGGAAGACTTTGGTAGGTAGAGGTGGCAGCGTAGTTGGCTAACGATAGAGAGAGAGTCATCTGAAGTCATGGTGGTGCATAGGGTAGGCTCTTAGGGTTTCAGAGAAAAAGTTTTGACGACAACCAATCATAGGTTATTTATAGAGTTTAGAGGGAATGGTAGGGTTCTGGAGGTCAGCGTGAGGGCAATGTATGTAGGGCTTGGGTTACCCGGCGGGGATAATCGGTCGGCACAAATTTAGGTTGTATTTGACCTTTCACAAAGGCAAAGGGAGACATCGAGCAGGAGAAAAGGAAAACTGGTTAGACCATGCTAAACTACGTACGAGTCAAGGGGAGGAAAAAAAGATAGGAAACGGCCGGTCAAGTCACGCATGGCCGGCACCACCATTTTTAGAGCTTTGAAGGTCTAGGTCGATGGCAGAGGAGATAGGATGAGGAAGGAGGTGAACCAGGCAACCAGGAGAAAAAGAAAAGAAAAGGAAGAAGAGTCGGGTCGGTCGACAATGGTTATAAGGACTTAAATAGAATGCAGCGTTCTAGGGAAGGAAGCCACGATATGCAGCGTTTGGCTGCCGCAGGAAGGGAGAAAGGAAACAGCACTAGACAGTAGAAGAAGAGAAGGACAAAAAGGATTGGGCCACGCCTCATGCCCAAATTGGAAGGAATAAGGAAAAGAAAGAAAAAGGAAGAAGGAAGAAGGAAAAAGGAAAAAGGGAAAAGAAAATTTTAAGTAGGTTGGGGTCAAATAAATTAATTAGAATATTTTGGGTATTTAAAATAAAAATATTTAAATAAAATAATATTAAATTTTCTCTTTGGCTAATTTAGAGTTTTTTAAAGTCTTTTCCTAAATTCCTTTTAATTAGCAAAAATAACAAAATTTTCCTTTATAAAATATTTATAAATTCCTTATTAATTTGCCCTAAATAAATCCTTCCCATTTCAAATAAAATAATTAATTAAATAAATTTTTATTTAATTATCTTTCTTAAAATAAATATTTGTAGGGCATTTCACTAAACCCTCTAAACCTTAAATCTAAAACCCCAACCCTAAACCATAAACCCCCTAAACCCTAAACCCCCTAAGCCCTAAACCCTAAACCATCTAAACCATACACCCTAAACCCTATAAACTTTAAATCCTAAACCTAAAGCCACGAAACCCTAAACCCTCTAAACCTTAAACCATCTAATTTCCATCTAAAGGCATGCATGTTTCAACAAAAGAAAAAAACATACTAATCAAATATAAATTCATTTAATTATACAATATAAGAAGGAAAAAAAAACTCCATGATTCAAAATTTGACAATTCCTTAAATTGAACCTTATACAAGTTTAGAAAGAAACATTCCATTATCATCTAAACTACAACGAAAAGCATCAATGACCAAGACCTTCATGAAGTTGAAAAAAAAAATTACATCTGACTCTAGTCTTTCATTCCAAAACCTATCATTTACATATAAAAATTTCATATTAGTTACAATTTGAAGTAAGAAATTAAAAAATTATTAAAAATTTAGATGGAGAAGTAAAATAATTTCTTTTACATTTGATTTTAATTTTGATTTTGTGGGACAGTTCCCAGTATCATGGCATACATAGTCTCCACATGCCTTGCACTTTATTATCATCTTCTTTTGTTACCCAATGACCTTTTCTTTCTCCCCTTTTTTCCTCTTTCCATTTCCTTTATTTTTGGATTAACGTGAGACTTGAATGGTAACTTTACTCGGAGCACTTATCCCAATTAAGGATTTAATGATATCTAATTTGCTTAAGTCTTATCACTAATATCCTTCTCACTCCATTCCTTCTTAAAATCTTTAAGAACTCTTATAAATTGATGGATATCTTCTTGATTCCCTTCAACTAGGCTGATATATTCAAACATTTCAGACCATAACCTCCTCAAATTAGTCTTCATATCATCAGATTTGGAACATTGTTCCAATGGATTTCCTTCTATATCATATATTATCTTTTTCATGGCATCTTTAGTCCACCGATTCACTACCAATTGAGTAGGAATATGGTCTATTCCTTTTTCTTTCAAAACCCAAAGTATATGCCTACATGGAATCCCGTATCTTTAAAACATCTTACAAGAGCACTTAATATCTTTGTTTATTATGTTATATACCACCCAAAAAGTATTCTTACAATTTGACATACCAAGTTCACCAACCACAGCAATCTCTAAATCACCTTCTATCATAAAATCATCAAGCTCACATGAAAATGAAGCAGGAAAAATCTTAATTTGAAACTCAAAAAATATATTATAGGTATATACCTCAGATGCACGCTTTTCCAATTTAAGGGGAGTCCTAAGTTTAGGATATGACAAAATTTGATACCTTATTTAGCTCCAATTATTTATACCTTTGTCCATCCAAAGCACTCCCATACAACATACAAAACTCAACCAAAGTACAATGATTATAAGTGAAAGTCCCAAAAAAGCTATCCTCACTCTCTGATCTTGAAGTTGTTCTTAGAAGCTCTCTCATAAATAAGTCTCTAAAATATGCAATTATCCAGAAGTTTCTTATATCAAACATATGACCAAGCCGTTCATTTTCCTCCAAACCAAAGTCAACAATTATCCCCATCCACTTACACTTGAAATCCTCACGTTAAAATTGTAAACTCTATAAACATGTAGATAACCTGTTTATGAAATCAGAATCATGAATGGAAGGACAAACTTTTTCAGGTAATTTATTTATAATGTGCCACATACAAAATCTATAGTGAGTCTTCTTGACAACCCTCTCTATAGCAATTTTCATTGCTGGAAATGTCTCAAATAACCACTTAAATGAACTAATATTTTCATGAGCTATTAACCCTGCTCTAAAGGAGACACACTTTTTGTGATGATCAACCCTAGTAAATGGCGCAAAAATGAAATTGTACTTATTTGTACCATAAGTACAATCAAATGAAATCATATCACTGAATAGAGATTAATTCTTCCTAGATATAGGATCAGCCCAGAAAGCATAAGCAAGAACTCCAATATCATCAACCATATAATCAAAATCATATCCACTCCAATTCTCTATCTTCTTACGAAAGGCTTCCACAAACATATTAGAACTAGAATCTCTAATATAACACTTCACATCCCTAGAATAGTTTTTAAAATCCTATAATGAAGCACCTAAATTCTTATACCCTTCCACATGTTCTTTGAATAATCGAAATAATTTTGATGCCCCAATGTTCATCCTAGGATTATCTGTAATGAATTTCTTATGCAAGATAGTCAAATTCCTCCCCTCATTTAGAAATTGTCTAACATTAGGGGTAGCTAGAAGATGATTATCTCCCTTTTGAAATCACATAAAATCCTTCAATGTTACGCTTAAGACACATTATAGCTCTACATCCCACTCTATTAACCATTATCCTTCTAGATTCACCTTCACTACTACCTTGAGCATGATATATATTCATCAATGGTTTAAATCCTTCCCTAGTACAAACAAGATATTTTAGTCTCACAACATTACTCACCGTTTTCTTTTCACCAGACAAACATACACTAAAACAACAAGTGTATGTATAGTTCTTTTAGAACTTAATCTCAACATCCAATGATTCAATTTCATTTCCTGTAAAAGGGGGCTATTTCTGGTGAACAACAAGGTATCCATTATTTTATTATTCCACTAAAAGATGTGTGGGGTATTGACTTGGGAGTCACCAACCCACAATCAACACATTTTAAGTTTGAAGGAGGAGAAGAACCATGTTTGTCACTCATAATGCCTATACAATAAAACAAATAAATATATTACAAACAAAAAATTAAAATTTAAAAAGGTGTATTCATATTAAACTGATGACAAAATAGCAAATATGCATTTTTAACTCATTGCCACTATCTAATCCATTTAAATTATCAAACCAACAAACAAGAATTATGATATAATGCTCAATTTCATATAATACAAAGGCATAATATCATGGCTAGAAATTTCAGTTAAATTTAATAAAAATACCACATAACTCCACATTTCAAATGATTATGGCCATCATAAATACATAAAATTATAATATAGAAAATAAATAGTCTCTACTACATAATCCATTGTAGAAAATCACAAATCTAAAATAAACAAGATGAATAGAAGAAACGTACCAGAAATAACTTGCAGCTATATGCACCAAAATTATTTGTATATGAGAACCCTGATAAAGAAGATAAATTTTAGTATAAATTGTTCTAAGCTGAACTATCAAGGAATTTAAATTATTTATTGCTAACATGTGTATTCACAATACAACAGCAACAGAAAATAAACTCTACAAACCTTAAACCCTATAAACCATCAACCATAAACCCTCCAAACCCTAAACCCTCTAAACCATAAACCGTAAACCCTCTAACCCTCTAAACCATAAACAGTAAACCCTCTAACCCTCTAAACCATAAACCCTAAACCCAACACTAAACCCTAAACCCTCTAAACCCTAAACCAGCTAAAACCTCTAAACCCTAAACCCTAAAACCCCTAAATCATAAACCATATAAACCATAAACCATAAACCACAAACCCTCTAAACTGTAAACCCTCTAAACCATAAACCCTAAACCCCAAACCCTAAACCCAAACTAAAGATATTCTAAACTTATAAATAAACAAAAACTATTATTATTATTATTATTATTACTTTTTAATTTAAATTTAATACAACACTTACCTCTATATATTATTCTTTTTTAAAGAAATTAGTATATATAAAAAATAACAACTCCGTATATTATTCTTTTTTAAAGAATTTTTTTATTTAAAAATGACATTGGTTACACCATCCACATGACGTAACCTTCTAATCATTAGTAAGGACAACGAGAATAATGATCCAGGTTGAGAACCCACCGAAAACTCTCCTAGATCACATTTTGAAAATCATAAGACTAAAATAAGAAATACTATTAAATAGATTAGAAGACGAAGACTCCTCTGATCAGATTTCGTAAGCGCAAAATGCAAATCCTTTTTATCTAGCCAATCTATTCAAATTAACATTTTGGATATACAAATATAGATCTTTGAAAATATATCATATAATGAATTCATAAAAATAACTAAAGATTGGATAAAACCGTGTTAAACAAAAATCTTAACAGATTCATCAGTCACGTGATAGATTAGCATTAGTCAGAGGCTGATCACTACAAAATAATAATAATAATAATAATAATAATAATAATAATAATAATAATAATAATAATAATAATAATAATAATAATAATAATCACCCCTAAGACTCTCCTCACCTGGTTTAATTGTGACAATAATAATTAGTTAGATCCTTCGATGCTTGAGATGGAATAGATCGGATTATGTGACTAGTTTTCTATTTAAGGCTTCATTGCAACATATTAATTGGCCCTTTGAACATATAAAAAAAAAGGGTTAACCAACGATCGATATATTACTCTTTCTCTCCTTATAGTCACACACACACACACACACACACACATTGGGACATGTTGGCCGTCCAAAATGATCAACCCATAACACTAACAACAATTGGTTGGAACACCCAGTGCCTTCCCATAGCCATTATGAACAAAGAAACCACCTATATAATACTATAAAAAAAATCAAAGCTAAAGCTAATAGGATCCTTAACTACCCCTTTAAACCCCCAATTAAAACTCGTCATTTGAGGCTCACAACTTCATCAATTAAAAACTCTTAACGCCACGAAACTACTCTTTTATTTATAGGCATAAAACTTCTTAATCACTGTCAAAAACTTCCTCGAATCCCAAAAAAACACATATAATTTCTTATTATGTGATACAATACCTTTGTACTCTTGCTCAGGTCGCATTGTCGCTGTGCTGCGCCACTGGTGGTGCTTGTCCACGTCCCTTGTGTGGCAGAATAGTGTAGTGGCAGTTGAAGTCAAAAGAAGGTAGAGGAAGTTTGAAGAATGGAGGAGGTGAGGTATGATCAAAATGAACAGGGGTTCAGCTCGTGCTGGCTAATCTTGCTACCATCTGCTAGCCTACAAAGATCCTTAGAGTGGAGGAGGAGTGGAAATTGAGGTAGGTTGGGTACTTCGCTAGATCTCTCAGCAGCTAGGAGGATTAGTTTGGGTCATGTCAATAGAGAGATGTAGAGGCAAAAATGGCGATCGAGAGATGCAACACAAGAAATGACGATGTAGGGATAGCGATGGAGAGAGGGAGACAGAAAGAGGGTGTGATGGTAGGGAGAAATATGAGGACAGGGATGCGATGGAGAGAGGGAGACAAGTGCGAAGGGGGGTCGGGGGTCTGCATAGAGAGGCAGAGAGGTAGGGATTGAGACAAAATAGTTGGGATAGAGAGGCAGAGAGGTAGGGATCACGGGGGGTCGGGATGCATTTTCAACCATCGGATATTTTAGACCTAACGGTTGAAAAATATCCCTATGTTTGTATTTTAACTTATAGTTTTTACATGATCCTAAATATATATATATATATATCAAGAGAAGGAAGGCGTCTAAGTAGATTTAAACCTCCAATCTCTTGAATGGAGAAACTCGGAGAATGTTAAATAAATAAATAAATAGATAGATAGGGAATATTTTAATTTCAAATTAACTACTTTGCATCAGTTTTTTCTTTTTGTCTTTTTTTTCCCTTTATTCAATAATTAGGGATGAAAATATTTTTTACACATTTGAGACTCAGTTGGAAAATTTTCAATAGATTTAAATTTGGAAAATTATTTTATGAATTGTATTTAAGATTGAAGATTTTTTCGAATATAAAAATAGGATATTCATTCTAAATCTATCTAAATATACAAACATATATACTTATATAAATATAATATAATACTATAATTTTAAAAAAAATTATAAATTTTTGGGAATTATTTTATTTTTTTAAGAAATTTTTTCTTTAAATTTCGAGAATGAGCAAGAATTTTGAGGATGAGGACGATAGTTTGATTCAAGTCAAATTGGGGATAGAGATTTATTCCGAGAGTGGAAATTAGAGTAAAAAATCTTAGTTAGCAAAAATGAGAAAATGAGATAGAAGTGGGAATGAACATGCATTCCAAAATTAAAAATAAGTTTCTATTTGGTTCTAGGAAAGTTTAAGGGAAAAAAATTAAAGGGAAAAAAATTAAAAGTAAAATACTTTTCTTTAAACTTTTTTCAAAGAACATCGTATAGTTAATCTTTAATAATTTTATACCTTACTCTTTTTCTATTTTATTATCTCATGTAAATCAAATATAAAAAAAATATTTTTTTCTTTATTTTCTTTCTTTTCTTTAAAACTTTTCATGAATCAAATAGATCATTAACTACTATTTTTTTTACCGTGGTTTGATTTTTTTCCTAGTATCATAATATTATTTAATTAGACTGGATTATCGCATGAAGTTTAGGAAGATTCAAATATGCATGGTATCTAATTTACACAACTTAATCTTAGTTTTAACTGCTGAACCAATATCTTAATAATGAATTTCATCTTTCATTGTCGATCGACACTATATATGGCTTGCCCTGTAAAAAAAATTTGGATCAAACAGCAGTTCTTAGTATTTCATAAGTGTTAATTTCAATACATTTATTTTTTAATAAAGTAAAATATGTAATTGACCACGGTGATCAGTAAATAATTAACAACCAAAACTTTTTCAAGCTTATCTATCTGTCCAGAAAACAGTTCTTCATATTTCACACGTATTGATTTCAATAGATTTATTTTTTAAATTAATAAAAGATACGGCTAACCATGATGATGTATTATCTGTATATATATATATATATATGCGTCTCTATATATATAGTGTTTAGACACTTACTTGGTACGCCCAATTGCGTCGATTATCATACATGTATATTAGTCTTATATGTACATGCAAGTGATCCACTATGTTATACAAGCCCCGCCGTTGTCTTATACGAACTAGGCCCGGATCGTGGGTCACTAAAAAAAAATTCGAAACCCCTTGTTATCCTACATTTATTTGCATATATATAAATAAATGTAAATGCTAATTAGCACATTATTGCATGGGTGGGATGGTTAATGCGCAGACAATGTGCTTACTTGTTGAGACTTGAGAGTGCACGCAATTAATTGGGAGATGTACCCCTGTATTTTTCAGATTACATGCCACTAAGGGGGAGCCTTCTGGGATGAAATCCAGATTTGCGACCCGAAGTTTAGTTATTTGATGCTGCAAAATAAATTCAGCTCATGCAAGTACTCTCTATTTGTTTTTTCTTTTAAAATCTGATAAGATCTAAAATAATAATGTATATAAATTAATAATAATATTTGGTAGGCACATTTGATTTATATTTAAAGTAATAATGGTGTTCGATAATGCATTTGATCTTAAATAATTTTCTATATATTAAAAATTTTGGACATTATTTATTTTTAAAAATATATTATTATACTATTTTTAATTTTTTTACATATTTAATTTTAAAAAGATATATTAATTAATAATTATTATTTATAATAAAAATAAGAAATAATCATAGTCATAATTAATAATTAATAGTATTAATTATTGTTATCATAATATTCATAAGTATTAATAATTAATATAAATATTAATAATTTATAATTAAGAATATTGAGAATTTATAATTAAAAAATTAATAATTAATAACTACTATTCAAAATTTATAAGTAATATTGATAATTAATACTATTCTTAATAAATAATAATATCAATAATTAGGAATTCATAATATTAATCATAATTCATAATTAATATTATTCTTACTAGCAATATTAATCTTAATAATTAATAATTCATATTAATAATTAAAATAATATTTATTAATAAATAATAATATAAAAATAATATTGATAATTAAAAATGAATAATATTAATAATTAAAAAAATGATTAATCATATTAATAATTTATAACTAATACCAACTAATATATTAATAATGAATAATTTAAAAATAACAAGTATTAATTAATATTTATTAATATTAATAATTAAAATTAATAATAATGTGGCATTTCCTTCTTGTTTTGCTGGAGATATTTACCCATGATCAGGGTTTCTTTGTCTATAAATTTACATCACAAGAGGATATGTATCAAATCCTTAATCATAACTATTGGAGTTTTGGAGTTCGATCTACGCTGCTGAGGAAGTGGACTCCTGAGGTCTCTATATCAGCCAAGGACTGGTGAACCATGCCTTTGTGGGTTTTATTGCCTGGCTTACCTTTGCACTTATGGTCGAACGATAGTTTGAGCAGAATGGCTAGCCTCTTGGGTCTTCCTATATGTGTTGATACTGTCACAGCTCAGAGAGGAAGAATTTCTTTCCCAAGGGTTTTGATTGAAATGGACATTAGTATTCCTCTACCTGATCAAATTACTATTACTTTGCATGGTGGAAAGGAATTGAAATAGAATGTTACCTATGAATGGAAACCTAAATTCTGCTCTCTGTGTGATGTAATGAGACATGAATCAAGACAATGTCGAGGTAAGATTGGACAAAGGACCACTAAATCTCTGTATTAGAGACCAAAACCTACTCCTTCTCAAGAATCTAAGCTCCAGTGGTTCCTACTTCTAATTAGAAGGCTATCCATCGGAACCCTTCCTCTGGACCTATTATAGAACACTTCTTAGATTATGATCATACACAGATTACTGCTTTGTCCCCCATGACTCATAATAAACAGATGGAACTACTAAAGGGCAAGGAGATACCTTGTATTGGGGAAATTTTCCTCAAATAGAAATCTTTAAATTTCGTCCTCCTAGGTTAAGTTCCCTTAAGGGAAGACTGATGGCAGGCAATGTGGATAGGGGAGGGGTGGGAGCTCCTCTTCATCATGACCTTTACCATTTGGAATATTAGAGGGTTTAATAAAACCCTCAAACACAAGGTCGTCAGAAACCTTGTATCTTTGCATAAAATTGGTTTGCTGGGTCTGCTAGAAACTAGAGTAATGATTCCATTATTCAGAAGCTTGGTTTACATTGGCATTGGATTAACAACTATGATTATCATTCAAATGGTAGAGTTTGGTTATTTGGGGATGAAACTATGTATAACATTTAGGTTGTTAATAAAAATGCTTAGGGTATCCATTGCTTGGCTACGTGTATGAAATCTTAGAACTGTTTTGGAATCACTATGATTTATGCTTATAACGCAGGGGGTTCTTAGAAGGGATTTATGAGATTGGATGAGAAAGATAGCTAAATAGTCTTTTCCATGGATTTCCATTGGAGACTTTAATGTAGTTGCCTCTTCCCAGGAAAATATTGGTGGGGATATTGAAACCCATGATGTTTTTTATTTCTCCTACTGCCTACAATAATGTGGGCTTGGAGATTTTCCTTTATTTGGGACCTGGTTCACTTGGACTAACAGATGAGATATTGGTTCTAGGATCTATAGTAGGCTGGACAGGAGGTTGGTAATAGTGAATGGATGGATATTTTCCCTGAAACTACTATTAATTCATTCCATCATTCTGTTTCTGATTACCATGCCCTAATTATTTCCTTAAAGGTTATCCAACCAGGAGGAGATAAACTTTTTAAAATTTCAACTTCTGTGTTGAAAAGGAGGGCTTCTTTGACTTGGTTAGAAGTTTTTGGAAGGTGAACTTATAGGGATCTCAGGCCTACCTGTGTATAAGAAAACTCATAATGTTGAAGGTTGAACTTAAAAAAATTCAATTCCATTCATTGTGGAAATGTTACTCAAAAGCTTACTTTTACATATCAGCACTAGCAGGGGACAATTAATGACTTATCTCATCATCCTTTTGATCAAGCCTACATCAGCAAAGTTGCCAGACTAGACTAGGATAAGAAAGCTAGGGATGAAGAAAGCTTTCTTCAACAAAAAGGTCATATTCAGTTTGTCAAGCTGGGAGACCATAAAAATAAAGTTTTCCATGCTAGCCTTTAGGGAAGGAGATCTCATAATAGGATTTCTCAGCTTATTAATGACTACGACCAAGTCCTTGTGTAGGATGAAGATATTAAGGCTGAAATAGTGAATTTCTATAAGAAATTACACGGTTCATCTTCTATTGAGCTCAAACCTATTAATCATGTAACATCTAACCATGGTCATATTTTATCCTTAGAACAAAAGAAAATTCTTCTTTCTCGACCTATTACTGAAGAGGTAAAGTGTGCTCTTTTCTCTATGGGGAACTTGATATCCCCAGGCCCGGATGGGCATAACCCTTTCTTTTTCAAACAAACCTAGCCTATTCTTAGTAATGATAATGTTGCCACTTTTAATGAGTTCTAGTATTCTAAAAAGCTTCTCAAGCAGGTTAATAACACAGCCATTACTCTTATACCTAAAAGAGTCAAGCCTCAAATGTTAAGGATTTCAGACCTATAGCCTGTTGTAATGTATTCTATAAAAAAAATTTCCAAAGTCTTGGCTAACAGATTGCAAAAGGTTCTATAGTTTATTATTGGTGATTCTCAAGATACTTTTGTTAAAGGTCGAAATCTTAGGGATAATGTGCTTATGGCTACTGAACTTATTAAGCATTACTAATGTAAGTCTATTTCTCTTAGACTGATGGTTAAATTGGATATCCAAAAATCTTATGATTCCTTGGAATGGCCCTTCTTACAACATGCTCTCCTAGCATTTGGTTTTCCTTATCACTTCACTTAATTGATTAAGGAGTGCGTGACCTCTGTTAGAGTTATTTTTAATGTGAATGGTCCCCTTACCTATCCTTTTGACTGTAAAAGAGGGCTCGGGTAGGGAGATCCTTTTTCACCCTATCTCTTTGTTATTGCTATAGAATACTTCCATAGGGATTTACATCTATTGTGGAATGATAGTAAATTCATGGGGCACCATGGCTACAGGCCCACAGCAAATTCAAAATTATTGATTTGTGTTTTGTTGATGATTTACTAGTTTTTACCAAAGGTGATATATACTCAGCATCTCTTATTAAATAGAAGTTGGAGGATTTTGCTCTTTGTTTTTGATTGAAAGCTAATCCCTCTAAAAGTTCAATTTATATGGTAGTGGTACCTTTGGCTGTGAAAACTCAAATCTTGAACATCCTAAAATGAGAGGTAGGTCTTTCCCCTTCAGATACCTGGGTGTACCCCTAGATTCTGCTCGATTGGGCATCTCTCAGTTTCAGCCCCTAATTGACTCTCTTTCTGCTAGAATCCTCTCTTGAACTAATAAGCATCTTAGCTATTTTGGTATATTACAACTTATCAAATCAGTATTATTTGGCATTTAGAATTTCTGGACCCAATTGTTCACTCTCCCCAAGAAGGTTATTGCCTGTGTTGATAGAATTTGCAAAACCTTCTTATGGTCTAGTCTAACTTCAGGTTTAAATAAATCCCTTGTCTTTTGGCAGTAGGTTTGTCTCCCATTTGAGGAAGGTGGTTTAGGCCTAAAAAGTATCTTATATTGGAACATTGCTGCTATGGGAAAGAGGTTGTAGTAGGTGGTGTATAACAAATAATTTCTTCGGATCAAATGGATACATGGCTACTACATTAAAGGGGCTCTTTTGAATTATCTGTAGTGCCATTCAAACCAATCTGGGATTTTCAAATGAATTATGCTTCTCAGAGACCCTCATCTACATTTATTCCATCAAAACTATGCTTTTACTGATGGGATGTATAATACCCATCGAGTGTATGATATTATTAGGTGGAAAGGAGATAGTAAACCATGGCATAATCAGGTTTGGAAGTATCCTGGCCCTCCTAGACACAAATTCATCTTTTGGTTGTTATGTAGGAAGGCCTTACTTACTAAAGAAAGGCTGGATAAATGGGGTATCACAAATGAAACATATTGTGGTCTTTATGCAAGGGAGATTGAAGATTTCAATCATCTCTTTGTGCTCTGCCCTTTATGCTCTGCCCTTTTGCTCAGGAGCTCTAGAGGATTATGTGTAACTAGCTTGGTATTACTCCTCCTCTCAATTCTTGGGACCAATTCCAAAGCTGGACTATCCACAAGAGACATTTTAGAGGGGGCGAATAAGACGTTATGCATATGATGATTGCTGGTATTATCTATAAGATTTGGCATGCTAGAAACTTAGCTATTTTCCAAGCTAAAGTTCCTTTGATTAAAAAAGTGGCTCATGGGATCATTCTTCAAATCTTCATCAAAATTTCCTCCTTAAAAAATAAGGCTAAATGGGTTGTCATGTTGGATTCTATAGATAGATTTGTTTAGTTCCCTCTTTGTAAATAGTTTTTTCTATTTGTTTGATGTATTTATCCTTCTTTGGTAACTAATGAAAGCTCTTATTACTAACCAAAAATAATAATAATAATAATAATAATAATATTCACAATAATATTAGTAATTATTAATTCATGATATCAAAAATCATATTAATAATTAATAATTAATCATTAAGAATAATATTAATAATGAATAATGAATAATAATAGTTAATAATTAATAATTAATAATAATAATAATAATTAATATTCATATTTATAAAATTAAGGAATAATGAACATTAAAAATCAATAATTATTATTATTAATTATAAATAATTAAGATCGATGCTTACTAATAATTAATATTTATGCTATCATAATTAAGTAATAATATTATTATTAGTATTATTAAAAATAATATATAAACAATAAATTATTCTTATTAATTAATATTAATAACTAATAACATTAAATAATAAAGATAATATGAATATTAATGTTGGTGGTGGGTGAATATATATAATAGGTGTTTTAGTGTAAGATAGTTTAAATATTTGATAACAAAAATAGGATCTACTCACGGAGTAATAATATGATAAATAATCTAGATAATGATATTTTAAAAATAATCTTTAAAACAAATGGCATGAAACCCATATGAAAAAATAATATAGATAATGAGGGGTAAACAAACACATACAAAATTACGTAATTGTTAAATGCATTCAAAACTTTTAAAATGGCATATAGTACAAGTAGCCAAAAAATCTTTTACCACTACTAAATAATTTAATGCCTCTTTGTGTCCATTGTCCATTAATACAACTAAATAAATAACATAACCCACTACCATTTTTTGAGTCCTTTGCATCCATTTATAAAGCTAAACAAATAACAAAACCAACTACTATTTTTGTAATAGTTACTAGGTGCCTAATATTTTTCTCTATCTTTAAACTAATAAAACACTATTTTATTGTCAACTAATAATTTATTTATATTTATTATATAAAAATTCAACAAACAATAATAATTTATTACCCTAAAATAAACATTGAAAATAACTAAAAAACTTAAAATAAACCATAAAGCCTAAACAAATCTAGAAATTGTAAAATAAATGAAATAAATCCTAAACTATAAATAAATCTAAAAAAACCTTACATGAATGGAATAAAGCCTAAAAATTTTTTAAAAACCTAAAATAAATGGAATACGCCCTAAATAAATAAATAAAATTAATTGAATAAACCATAACCCTAAATAAATATAAACATAAAATAAATGGAATAAACATAAACCTTGAACAAATCTAAAAAATCTAAAATAAATTGAACAACCCCTAAACCCTGACCTATAATCCCTATCTCTAAGCCTTGAAACCTAATCATTAAACCCCAACCCGTAACCATTAACAGTCAACCCTAAATCTTGAATCCTAAACTTAAACCCTAAACTATAACCACTAACTCTAACCCTAACACTAAACCATAAACCATATATCATAAACATTAAACCCAAAACCATAGGCCCAAGCCCTAAACCCTAAACCATACACATTAATCCCTAAACCCTAACAATAAACCCTAAATTTTAAAGCATAAAGCATAAACACTACCTTAAACACTAAGCCCTAAGTAAATTAAAAATAAAACAATAGAATAAATCCTAAAACCTAACCAAATCTAAAAGTCTTAAAATAAAAGGAATAAATCCTAAAACATAAACCCTAAGCCCTAAATAATTCTAAAAATCTAAAATAAATGGAATAAATCCAAAATAATTCCAAAAAAAACCTAAAATAAGTGTAACAAACCCTACACTCTAAGCACTAAATAAATCTAAAAAATAAAATAAATGGAATAAACATTAAGCAATAAATAAATATAAAAATATTAATAAAATAAAATAAACCCTAAACATTAAAACATCTAAAAAGCCTAGAATAAATGGAATATGCCCTAAACCTCAAAAAAAATGTAAAAAAAAAAGCCTAAAATGAATAGAATGTTCCTGAATCCTAAGAAAAAATTTAAAAAGCTAAAATAATGAAATAAACACTAACACTTAAATTAATTTAATATATAAATTATAAACTCATAAATCTAAAGAGCTACATTTTTATAATAGAAAAACAAAATATTATAATAGAAATATCATGGTAGAAGAAGAGGAAAAACCAAATATAACACCACTACTAGGAATCAAACTTTGAACTTGAAATAATGAGGATGAAGAAGACATCCACAACCATTAGTTTGCAATGTGTGCTTTGTTTTTGTTAACCAAGTATAAGAACGTTTCAGCGATTAGGAGAAAGCAATATCATGTGGCCCTACATAATTGTGAAAGTTATTTATTATGAAAATAATGAGAATAACCTTATTTACCTATCAAAGCCCATGTTATCTTATGAAATCCAAATCTCTGTTATAATATTGTTTAACTAAAATACCCTAAATGAAATATGCCTATGTTTATATCTTTTTTCCTTTCTTCTATAGCCATTTTTCTATCTTGATCGTTCATCTGAAGGATTGAATATCTCTCAAGTAATTCCTATGTTTGTACACTAACACTACAACAATATTAGGCTACAATGACGATGTTTTTTGCAATGATTAAAGTTATCGTAATAGAGTAGGATATTGTAACAACTTGTCATCATTAATGAAGGAATTTGAAGGTCGGAAAAAGTGAGGATACAATGACAACTAGTAATTAATTTTATTTTATCCTAAAAAATCTTGAAATTAATTTTAGGAAAAAAAAATCAATTAAGTTTCCTAGGAAAAAAAATCTTGACTATGACACATTGACATAATAAATAGGGGTTGTTGTAAGGGGTAGCTAGAAGTTTTTGCAACGAATTTTGATTATGCTAAACTTTGTGTAAAAATTGATGCACGGAAAATTTGGAGAGACTATATTATAGTGGTGCATCGGTGCAATAGAGGGATTGTCACTGCAATAGACCCCTTCAAAATGGCATAATTCCCTTTAATGAGGGTCTATTACGTCTACATTTTAGTTTATTATCACGACGAAGATCACTATGATAAGGGTCATTTATATAAAATCGAAACCCCTATTGGTGACTATAATTATTTGGTTGTCTCTTTCTCTCCTTTGGTTTTTTCTCCTTGCTGCTCACAGGTCAGTGTTAAATTGGTAATATTTTGCTTTAGCTTCTTTTTTTTTTTGTTAATTTCTTGCTAATATCTTATATATTATAGTTTTATCTTCTTTTTTTAGTGTTCTTATGTGTTTCCACCAAAGCCACCACCTCTTTTTCCTTACACCACCACCACCTCTATATCTCATTTTAGTCTTCATTTGTTGTCTCTGTTTTAGTTTATTTTGTTTTAATTATTAGTTTATTAATGTAATCATTTTTTTTCTTAAATTTTTGGTTGGATTGTAGGTTGCCAGAATTTTGCTAGAGAAATAGTGTCGCCCCTCTACTGTTGCCGCCACTAGTTGTATGATTTTTTTCATTTTGTATTCTTAAGAATTATATATATATATATATATATATATATATATTGTGATTCATTAGTGTTATATTGTGAGTAAGTTATTATGTTAGGTTTTTGTAGATATATGAATGCAAGTATATGATAATTTAAGTCTAGATCCATATTTTTAATAATATTATTTTAGCAAAAGAAAATATAAATTAAATATATGAATCTAGGAATAAGATAATAAAAAATAAAAAATAATAAGATATTATTTGCCATAAATAATTTCTTATTAAAATTTAAAAATATAAAATTATAAAATTATTAGATAATTATTTATTTTTAACCTTAAGTAAAGTATTATTAAAAGAGTGGAATAATACGATAATAAAAAATTAAAATAATAAATTATTATTAGCCTTTGAAAATTTATGATTAAATAATTAAGTGGAATAATAATATAATAATAATGTAAATTAATGAAATATTTTTAGCCTTTGAAAATTTATTTTTAAATAATTAAGTGAAATCACAAGATAATAAAATTTAAAAATAATAAAATATTTCCCACTTTTGAAAATTTATGATTAAATAATTAAGTAAAATAATAAGATAATAAAATTTTAAAATAATATAATATTATTAGCTTTTAAAAATTGATTATCAAATACTTAAGTGAAATAATAAGATAATAAAATTTTAAAATAAAAAAAATTAGCATTTGAAAATGTATGATTAAAGTTTTAAGTGGAATAATAAGATAATAAAAATTTTAATTAATAAAATAGTGTTGGCATTTAAAATTTTATTATTGATTAATTAAGTAAAATAATAAGATAATAAAATTTCAAAATAATAAAATATTATTACCCTTTAAAAATTTATGATTACATAATTAAGTGGAATAATAAGATAATAATACTTTGATTAATAATAAAATATTATTTTCCTTTGAAATTTTATGATTAAATAAGTAAATGGACTAATAAGATAATAATGCTTTAAAATAATAAATATTATTATCATTTGAAAATTTATGATTAAATAATAAAGTGGTATAATAAGAAAAAACTTTTAAAGTAATATAATATTGTTAGCCTTAAATAATTTATTATGAAATAATTAAGTAGAATAATTTTTAACCCTAACTCTAACCGTAAACATTAAACCCTAGTTGTAACCATAAATCTTAAACCCTAATAAATTCTACAGTCTAATGGTTTATTATCTATTATCATAATAATAACATAAGCGTTTAAAAGTTATTGCCCCTTTTTTTTAAGTAGTATAATGCATTGTTTACCTAACGATTACCCTTTTTACTATTTAGGATGTCTCCAAATGGAGATATTAGAAGGCATATGAGTTGGGTATTTAATATGCTACAATGCATGGTGAAAAATGGTTTATATTTGGGATTATTCAAGTTTAGATCATATTATTTTTATTTTTATTTTGTTGATGTTGCCACAGATCCAACTATGGTTAGAGATGATAGCTAGATATATTTATTAATTTGTCATTGATGTTCCGTAATCTAGGGTTATTGAAGGTGGACGATTTATGAGATAGTATGATCAAATAGTAAGAGAGTTGATAGTGATTGATCATGAGTGGAGGTCTTGGCAAATGATACCGGTGACGGTGAGTGTATACCCTCATGATCTTAGTGACTCATACAAGGTGGATGATCCATATTTTGAAGAAGTAAGAGAACATAGGATTCTATGAGAATAATGGATTCAATGGGTGATCGAAGGTATTCAACGAGGACCAAAAATTATAATATAAAAATTGGAGATTAAAGGACCAAAAATTATAATATATAATCAAATACTAATATTAATATTTTTTTCGTTAGTAGAATTATTAAGTTGAAAGCAATATATTAGTATAATTTATTCTTTCTTTTAATTTATATCCTTTGATTATTGTAAAACTATAAGTGAGTTTAATATTTTATCTTTGTCCATGCTTATCTATGTTAATATTTATGGTTTGTTTTAAATATGTTTATCCATGCAAAGAGTGTTATTATTATTATTATTATTGGTATATAATATCCATGCCTTGTTATTTAATTGTATAGTTAAAATTTTTATGATGTTATAACTTAGAAGTGATGAAGTCGAGACTAATGATGCTCCAAATGATATCATACATAGTATGACTGATAATATTATTGATATATATGATGGTGCTTGAAAGTCAGATAATGAAAAAGATGCATGTAGTGATGATAATACTTATAGTAATGAATAGTTTATCTTGTTGAATATTTTTATGTTATATTTATTATCCATTTTATGAATATTATCTTTAGTATATTATAATTTATCTTTGTGTGACTGTTATCAAATTCTCTTCATTATTATTCATTAGCTTGTTGTTAAAGCTTAGTAGGTATGGCTGATGTTATGATGAGGCATCACAGTGGGGATGGAGATAATAACCCCCCCAATGTCCGTCTAGTATCCCATCTCTGTGCTAGTGAAGTAATATTTTTTCTATAAATTAAATAACAAAGTAATGTATATTATATTTTACTTGTTTAGTTAAATAATGTGATGCATATTGAAGCTCCAAAACACCATTAAAATTTGAAGTAAAAATCCATTAATATGCCTGAGGAGTTCAAGAAGAATGGTTACGTCAGATTCTACCTCAAGTGGTCACCATAGTTTGACAAGTCTTAGAGGCCCATTGGTCATATAAGAACAATATTTTCAAGGCACGTAAGGAATGAGATTGGGATGTTGATCCCTATGTACTATGAAGAATAGGTTCATATTCCTAAGGAGGATAGAGATAATATTGTCCATATAATTGAGATAATAATTAATTATAATCATATTTTCATTTATAATGTTAATGATTTTTAGTTGACTAATCACAATTTTTATTTTGTATGTAGAAATATTTTGACTTAGATGAGTGGAAGAAGATATTGCACTGGCTGTGAGTATGGAAATTTGTATGTAGATTATTTCTGATGTCTATTGGGGCAGAGAAAACCAGCTCAAAAGTTGGTGCAAAAATAATTCCTAAGAAGAAACCAAATGATTTATGCAATGCTAATTGGAAGAAGTCTAGGAGTTCTGTAATACTCTTGAACAAAAAGTAATTGTATAAATTATATAAGATCAACTTCATATGTATGAATACTAATTAAGTGTTAATATTTCTTGTTATGCAAGCAAAGTTAGAAAAAAAATGAAAAAAAAAAACATAGACAAGCAACAATATTCTAGCCTCCATGGTTCATCATCGATTTCTTAGTTTTGTTACAGTAAGGTATTGCATACCTATTGTATAATTTCATTTTTTTTATCATTTTATTCGCAAAGTTATTTTTTTTTATAACTATAGGTTGGCCCTACAACTAGGACAATTCTAGATGAGGTTGACACTTTCAGAGAAATGCATAGCAACGATAAGAAATGGGTGAGTGAGGATGAAGAGAAAGAATATGTAAGTGTATAATTCTTTCAAGGAATTAATTTAATTTGATTCTATTTATAAGATAATTAATCTAATTTTGAATTTTCTCCTAACATAAAATGGTGAAGAGGCGTCAAACAATGATAGAGGAGACCCAAGTCTAATTACTTGAGAGTATATATGGGTTCATCAAGCCAATAAAGATTGATGATGAGGTAATCATAGAGGAAGTTCTTGGAAACAGTTGTGGCTATGAGAGATCTATTAGTATATTATTGAATGGATCTTTGTTTGCATCGTCTTCAGCTCCACCAGCACCAAACCTTTTGCTAGTACCGGTTCCAATGCTTGTGTATTTGAAGAAAAAATTGACAAGATTGCCAAAATTGTGTAAAAGTACATGTAACAAAAAGATAAAGCGTAAAAAGATGCTATTAAGTTGCAAACTATTGTAATACAAGATCATAGATACATATTTATGGATGAAGAGAAGGAGGATGGATCTAGTTGTTTATGGCAGACAAAAAAAATGTGTATAATGACAATTTTGGATTGTAAACATTGTTTATATTTTTAATAATTTATTATTTATTATTAGTTATTAGATATTAATTTGAAATTATGCATTAAAAATGGTTTCATTTAATATAAAAATTCCTTTTTAATAATAAAAGTTTGTTAAATAATTGAATTTGGGTTTCAGTGATGATGGAGCCGTTATAGTAGTCCTAGGATTGTCATAATAGACTGATAAATTTTTTAATTAGACTTTCAGTACAACAAAAGTCGTTGTAATAGGCCTAGAGTCGCCACAATAAACCGATAGAAATAATTGAATTTGGTTATATGTGATGACAGGGATTGCTACAGTAGGCCAAAGGTTGTCGCAATAGACTAATATTTTTTTTAATTAGTTTTCGGTAATGATATGGGGTGCTATAATAAGCCTAGAGTCATCACAATAAAGTGATTTTTTTTCTTTCAAATTAGGCTTTCACTGATGACATAGGTTGTTATAGTAGGTCTAAAGTTGTCATAATAGACCGATAATTCTTCTTTTTGAATTAGACTTTCAATGACGACGAGAATCATTATAATAGGACTCAAGTCGTTGTATTATATAATTTATACTTTAAAAAAAACTGTCGTCACTTTACTATTTTAGTAGTGACGTAGTTGTCATAATAGGAGGATTTTCCGTGACGACCACCTGTCATTATAAATTTAAATATTTTACTATGAAAAATTTATGGTGTATTGTACTGTGAGTAGATTTTGCATACGATAATAAACCTTTATATGTATGTATATAAATAAATATAAATGTTAACTAGCACATTACTGCACAGGTTGGATGGTTAATTGGCAAATAATGTGCTTACTTGTTGAGAGTGCACGCAATTAGTTGGGAGATTGGATCTCGCCGGTGATAATAGTATGACTTTATATATATATAAACTTATATATAAATTACTATTTAAAATATAAATATAGAAAATTTTAATTATCATTAAATATGAAAGATTTATATATATATATACTGGGATTGCATGACGCTAAAACGGGGGCAATCCTATAAACTAGGGGACGGGGGGCCCATATTCTAAATAAAATTTGAAAACGTGACCCAAAGTTTAGTCATATGACGTTGACAGGGGGCCCATTTTCGGAATGAAATCTGAAAACGTGATCCGAATTGTGTTCAACACTTCAACTACAAAATAACTTTCGAGTGTATTCAAAACTTTTAAAACGACGTACAGCAACGTAGCTTATGTAGAAAATATAATAAATTATTTTGTTTTCAATCTTACCCCCGTCATTTCTATTTACTTTTTCTAACTTATTTTTCACTCTCTAACCCTCTCTTTCTCTCACTCTCTCACTAAACTCTCTAGGTCTCATTTTTCTCAGCTCTCACCTTCCTCACGTCAAAAATTATTAAATAATCACTACAATACATATAGTTAAATAGGACAATATTATTTAACCTATTAGATAAAAATATTACCCTATTAGTCTAATGAGGGAGAAAAAAATTACCCTAATATTACCTTATTATTTGCGTCCTATTAGGGTTATAAGGGTAAAATTCTTAATTGTCCTATTTATTTTCACTCTAATGAGGTAATTATAATTATCCTATTTGATTGTTGTCAATGGATGCAATATTATTACCCTAGTTGAGTTAAAGCTACTAGGAGAACTTTTAAAATATTGTCCTATTTGAGTTACCTATTATGAAAAAAAAAATTATCCTATTTAACTTACCTATTAGGGCAAAAATATTACCTTATTTGAGTTACCTGTTAGGACAAAAATATTGCCTTATTTAGCTTACCTATTAGGGTGAAAATATTATCCTATTTGAGTTACCTGTTAAGGTGAAAATATTGCCCTATTTGACTGTCTATTAGCACAATAATATTGCCCTATTTAATTCCTTAAACAATTTTCCTATTTTATTCTAATAATTTATATGCATATTATAATCTAGATAATAAAGCTTCACATAATCAAGTCAATATGAGAAAAAAAATTCAATATTGAACATTAAAAAATAGATATAATACATTAAGCAACAATGTATATGTATCAATGATTTTCATATAATAATATCCAATCAAATATGACCAAACTATAAATGTTGACTATGGAATTATAACAAAATAAAATAATTTGGTAAATTCCTTGTTTATGATACTAGTTTGACATCCTAAAAGAAAATGAGCTACAACTAATCCACATTGATCAAAGCACGTGCAATCCTATAGCAACTTTATAAGTTCCAGCTTTTACTTTAGTATAACCCTTGTCTTTCACTTGAATGTTGTCCTACTACCAAAAAAAGAACAAGAACAATAGATGTAGTTATTGACAATAATATTTCAATATTATTGTTATACCTATGAAAGTAAATAAATACAGCATAGAAGGATATCTGTAATATTTCAATTACGATATTTAGATATATTCCACTGCAATTGCATATATACTTGCAAATAGCCTAATACAACCTTCATAATCGAGCCAGCCATAAATAAAAAGATAAAAACTTGCAATAACAACAAGAATTATGTTCATTACAAAATAACATTCACTCACTTTATCAAGCATACACATCAAAAGATGGTCATTCTTGTCTGTGCATCTCTCTGCATACTTACAATGGTTTATCCGAATGCTGTGGATCTAGATCGATCTTGTTACCTCACAATCCACAGCAAGTAACTCAAACTTCAAGTTGTTGTTCTAACTATTATGTTCCCCACTTAATAAGATAATCATTTACAATGTATTTATAATTAATTATTTGTATTATAGAAAATACTATTTATTTATTCAATATAAACAACCTCATCTACATATATTAAATAATTACCGTCCATTATTTTATATTAATTTAATTAGATTGTCAAATATTAATATTACTTTGGTCTCTCATATTCATACATAATTAATCTATATCTATAAAATAAAATAAAAAACTCTTTCATATTATTAGTTCTTATACTACTATTTCATATCACATCCGAATCGCTTATTATTTTATTATATCAATTTTTCAACAACATACTCCTCTAAATAAATAAATAAAATGTGCCATTTTCTGTAAAGCTTCGGCTACCATTTTTGGTTCTCAAAAAATTTTACATAAAGGAAAGAAAAAAAATCACAAGAGAACTGTTTTTACAAAAAAAAATAGCAATAAAAATAATAATTATATATCATATTACAAAAAATATATATATTATCCTTTTTCTAAAGCATGAACTTAAACCTATAGGTTGCCCCTTTTCCACAGTTTTTCTTTCAACGTTTAACTTCAATAGGAAAAGTTTGTCAATAGCCAGCTAGCTGATTATCAATAGCCCAAAAAAATGGTTAGCTGGTTCGCCTTCCTTTCCCCTGTCCCTACTAGCACGGAAACATGTGTGGTAATTTATTTAAACAAAATGAAAGTGCAAGAGAAAAAACAAGGGAAAATTTATTTATAGTCTACTTAGGTGAAACTAATTTAATAATAATTAAAATGGTCTCAAAGTATTTAGTTACAAGTACAAAATAGTATGTACATATAATTATACTAATATGTACACCTAATTATATATAAATATACAGGTAATATTCTCTATATGTACATGTATATTGGAATACCAAAAAAAATGGACTACACACTAAATAGATTGACCAACTTTAATTATTTTTGTCCAAATGGACTACCAACTATTTTTTCCAAAAAACAATTCAAAGAAAAGGACCATGTGAAATGTTGGATTCTCTGAAGCATACGGGATGACCCCTACTGTCCTCTAGAGCAGGGATGATCGTGTTTTACTCTCATTTTATATATTAAGCTACAATTTTATAAGATTCCCTCAATATATAGTGAGGAGATGTATCTACTTTCAACTATTTTAAAGATTAAATCATATAAAAGCTCCAATAATTTTTTGGACCTTGCTCAATATATTCGGAAATAAGAGGGCATACTCCCTGTCTTACTTGTATTTGTTCACATAATCCCAAGGGCACTCAAATTAGGGGTTTGAGGTCCCTTCGATTCATGCTCAAAACTAGCCTAGTTCATAGGATTAATGTGCCTTATCCACATTACTAGAATACATATAACACCACACACACACACACACACACACACACACACACACACACACACACACACACATATATTAATCATAACAATATCCCCCCTGAGGTACTATGGCAGGCAAGCAGGCAGAATAACCAATGGGGTGATGAGTGGCCCACAGGCATCAACAATATTAAGATGCAGCAACTAATGAAAAGAATGTGAAAAATGGGGCAGAAAAATCCTTAAAACAAAAACATTAAGGAAAAATAAACTATAAGGATTCTATCTTTCTTTTTCCTGATGCTGCTAATTTTCATCCTTTATCATAATCCCTATCACTCCCAATAATTAGCTCCACTAGTAATGTTAGTCCTCATCGACTCGGCCACTAGTAGTCATAGATTCATACATATGTCAAGATACCGCACAATCCAAATGCATAATTGAATTTAGTTAGAGCTTTCAACTTACAAAATAGTAGCTCCGTCAACAGCTTCGTAGCCATAGTAGAAAAAATAGTAGGAAGTTGAATTAGTACTCACTTGAGATGGAGAATGGCTAGTATTGCTGCTTGATCTTGTCCTCTGTAGCATGAGCGGTGCTACTCTGCTCAATAGTGTGATTCGGGGCGGCACTGATTTTGGGGTTGCCTAGCTCATTGTCGCTACTATTAGCATTTTTGCTTTGAAATCTTGAACCTTTGCCAGTTTTGCTTTGAAATCCTGATTTCAAGGTATATACTACACCTGAGATCAAGAGTTCAATATATATAAGCATACAAACGAACACGTCATTTAGTACCAAGAAATTAGGAATCTTCAATAGATATCAATGGTGCTATACACAATATATTTCTGCATTGAAGCTAATCAATTAACATCTATTGGATTCATTTATAGTAAACATAACCAATTTATACAACTAGACTATTGTGCCCTATAATGCCATTCTTTTTTGCTATTATATAAAGAGCTACTATCACCTTTCTTCTAGTTTCAGCTACGGACATCAGAACAAGGATAAAGCTTGCAGAACCTATAATGATCCTAACACTTGTAAGCTGACTAGGTTTTTGAGGTTGTTTAAGGCTTCCTGTCTTAATGCTTATAGTTATGTGTATGTTGATGCTACTAGCACCTTTACATGTCAAGGAGCGAGCTAGCTATTGAGCTGATGGTGAATTGGTAGCAGTTTCTAAGCAGAGATATGGAGGAAAGAAAACTGGTTGATGCAAGCTCAATTTTAGCATACCATAACAGTAACAGATGATAGCATGTAGAGGAAACTAGCTGGGACGCTTATCCAATTCATCTTGCCATTCTTCTCCAGTTAGTTGTAACATTCACAACACTCATTTACAGAGACTAAAAAGAAGTAATCTCAAATAAAATAATAAAAATGAACCTTGCTAAAATTAAAAATTGGTTTATAAGTAAATTACCAAAAAAAGACAAACAGCCTCACCATCTATACAACAACAGAGCTCACCTTCACCCTATATCTTAAAAATTGAATGAAGTGGAACAAATGGTTGCCAAAAATGATATGAATACACTGTTTATTACCTCCCCTCCTTCATAAAAGCTAGCAAGACCTCAAAAATAGGAGCCACCAACTTTTTCTTAACTCCAAAGTGAAACGTTGCCTGCTAGTTAGCTCTTGATAGCGACGAAGAAATACTCTTTGCCGAAGGAACTTTCCTTTGATTCAAGAATCGCTCCTTTCAACACCTATATTATCTCACTTATGTCAGGCCACTCCCTTAGATTCGTACTCAAACAAAAATCGCCAAGTGGAAGAAAAAAATAGTAGGAAGTTGAATTAGTACTCACCTGAGATGGAGAATGGCTCGTGTTGCTACTGGATGTTGTCCTCTGCCGTGTGGCACTTGATAGTATCGTTCGAGGTGGAACTAGTTTTGCAATTGCCTAGTGGTGATGGCTCGTTGCCACCATTGTTGACACCATTGGTGACCAACAAATTACTAATATGTTGCATCGTTGCTAGCTGGCATTGGTCCTACTGTGGTATGGCGATGGCTTGGGTCAAAGGTAAGGAATAGAGGTCGGGGTTGTGGGATTTCAGAAGTCAGAAATGAACGACCACTACAGTAAACACGGTAAATAGGGACGTTTAATTAGGGACGATTTATGATACCGTCATTTGCGACAAAAAAAATATTAAATTTAGCAATGGTTTTAAACTATCGGTATATTAGCGACGGTTTTAAACCATCGGTATATTTTTTACCCCAAAATAATACCCGCCTGGTCGAAAATTTTAGCCGCCCTCCCTTCCATATGCTTTCTTCCCTCCCCATTCTTCTCAGCTACTCTCTTCCTGTGCCTATCTTCTTCCCTTCTCACCCTTCTCATTTGCCTTCTTCCCTTCTCTGAAGAATTAGTAAAACACATGTCTTACTTTAGCCTTCCTTCTCCCATCGCCACCCTACTTCAGCCTGCCTTCTCCCGTCACCGGCTTGCTTCCTTCTCTCGTCACCACCCTGCTTGTGTAATTGGATTACAACACTACCTGCTCCCTAATTTTGATTTATAGTGGTTAGATGTACGCACTTTCTTCGTTGCTTGCACCATCTTTCTCAGTACTTTTTAATTTTTTGCTACTCTTAATTATATAACGATTGTTATTATTTTCATTATTAGTTGAGGTACAAATTTTCTTTTTTACTAATATGGTATAATTTGTAAGATACGAAGAACCTTCTCTAAGCTTTAATCAACTTTGGCATATTCTGCATTGGTCTAATTTTTAACCACTTTTTTCTATGATTGTATATAATTAAACACATTTATGCTATATATATATATTAAAAAATAGAGGCTTAACTATTGTTCTAATTAGGCTAGAGAGACCCAAGTTAAGGTTATTTGGGAAAGTTAATAGTGCTAGTAATATTCAATATATCCCAATATCTAGTGAAATGATGGAGAACTTGATTTGTCTATAGCCATTTCTTAGATTCTTTTGCGAGGAGAAGTAACTATTAGTAGTAAGAAGTAGTAGTGTATTATTTTAGTGGGATGAGTAGAATACAAGATTTTGTGTGATAATCCTAGGCACCATAGTAGGTGAAAATAAATGTGTTCATGTCCCTTACCGAGATCGAAAATGAATGATAATGGAATATCAACAACCTTAGTTTTCAACTCTTTGTAGTCTGTTTACTCATTCCATATCTTCTTGAGCTCAACACTCAATTTTTTCCCTTTGACATTTCTATCTAATCTTGCCTCTATATTTATACTTCATAATTGACTGATATAGCTAAACTAGCTCTATTTGCTAAGTCATGACTATCTTGGTGGCGCATGACTTGTTTGTAGGTAATGGTTTGTATAGGGTATCCAAGATTTGTATTATCAGGGATGTGGTTTGAAAGGGTTTTATTGACAGAGTAATCTATCTTTACTAATCAAATGAGATTCTTTTGATGATTTACCTTTTCAGATCATCAATTGTCTATTTTCTAAGATTTCACTTTTTGTTTGTCATTATCGAGTCATTCAATCTTCTTCTCTACATTCTTAATTTGAGTAGCATTTCCCATATATATATATATATGTTAGGAAATTGAATCTCAAATCTACATTCAATGCATCACCTATGTATTAGACTAATATCTCCCTGGAAATCTAATCCTAATCCTCAATTAGAATAAGCATCTGCAAATAATGAACATATGTAGTTTTTGGCTAGAATGTGAACAGTCATCTACATTACTTATGTTTCCACATTCTCAATTTTTATCTTTGACAAGGTCATATATTGTTTTAGCAAGTGCAAGCTTGTGGAAAAGTATACTTTTTTGTGTTCTGTAAGTGGAATTCACTTATTATTGATTTGGTCTATGATCTGGGAAACCTAATTATCATAATAGATACTAATTCATTTAGCTGGAGTGTTCTTCCATCATACCCTTAGTATGGATTGATTCTAGCTTTGACTGGATTTGAGACTTTAGCTTGATTAATCAGTAAAGGGACTTTAATTTTATACCTTCTCTCATATTGGGTTATGCTTGTATGTTGTGCTTGTGAAAAAAAAATACGACAAAAGGTAGCTACTACTCAATTAGGAGTTTGTTTTAATAATGATGAGGTGAAGTATCTTGTATATAACATCCTAAACACATTCTAAGAGTACTACTTTGCTATGTGGCTAGTCAATTGAATGTTGTCACGAAATATGAAGAAAATGAGGGGAGGGGATGCTTGTTCTTTAGATGGAAACCATAAACACCGCCTAAGTTTGATGGCTTATTTCCCTTGCTCAGGATATGACCGTGGATAGAAAATTGTGGCACATGTCAAATTGGGTAGCGGACCTTAAGTAGAAGTATGTTTTTCTTCCGAACCTACAATGTGATGCATATCCTTTTTTAGGTCAGCTGATGTGGCTATTTTTTTCAATTCACTTAGAGGACCTTATTTCACTATTAAGAGAAACTCTCATGTTCCATACAAGAATAATAAACTAACGCAACTGCTCCAAGACTCACTTGGTAAGGTCTCAGCTAGCAGGTTTCTTGATCAACTGCATTATTAATATCATCATATATGTTAGTTACTATTTGTATGATAACAATACTCCATGCTTTCAGGAGGACAAGCCAAGACACTAATGTTTGTTCATGTAAGTCCTGAACCTAACGCTACTAGTGAAACTATAAGTACCCTTAAATTTGCAGAATGAGTTGCTATAGTTGAACTCGGCGCTACCCGAGTAAACAAAGATAGCACAGATGTTAAAGAGCTCATGAAGCAGGTAGTTTTATTTTTCTTTACTTCCGTGTACTTCATCGTGTGAATAACATCAAATGTATTCATTCCTTGTACCTGTTTTGCATTATCATCCAGGTTGCTAGTTTGAAGGTAGGCTTAGCTAGGAGGGAGGGGGAATCAATCCATTCACAGCAGTTGGTATTTAGCAGTCCTAAAGAATACAGAGGCAAACCTCCTAGGCCTTTCCCTAGATTAGTAGCAGATAAACACAACATTAGTAGCAAATAATCATACATTATTTTCTTGTTCGTTCTCTTAATGGACTTTCTTAGGATATAACCATGGATAGAAAGGTGTGGTTAGGTGATGTTGTTTTTATTAGAACTATTAGTATTTGTTTAAATTTTAACTTATGATCATGATAACAACCACATCACTTGGTTCGTTGGCCTTATGATGTTATTTGGTTGCTATATATAATCCCATAGGCTGAGGAGGCTGAGAGTTACGAGAATAGCTACTGCTAATTGCTATGAGTAGAAAGTCCAAGAATAATAATGGTTATCTTATCTCTAGTGCAAAGGTGTAGTCTAGTCAAATATTCAATTAAAACAACTAGTTCTCTTATTTTCTCTAAATACAAACTCTCGTCCGATCTTCATGTATTCTTGTTCTCTGTCACTCTTTCATTTTCTTGTCAAGTATTCTATGACAGGATTAACAAACATATATCTCAATTATTAAGTTTAGTAGTAGTCGAACTGAATATAAGATGATCATCGAGTATTTAGCAATGTTTGAGAATATATATCTGAACATTTAACTCAATAAATATAAAATAGCATTTAATACATAATACTTCTATACATAAAAACTTAAGTATATCAACAGTCAACAAAACACCCAAATTTAATTTATAAGAATGATAAATAATTAATTTTGCAAATTCTTTATAGTCTATATGCATTTAATTTAGTTAAAGAAAAACATATGCAGTCCATATGTATTTGCATATTAGTTATCTCATTGTACACCAGATTAGGGAAAAAAATTATATTCACACTTTTGTGTTTATTTCTTTTTACTCGATTAGTATATTTTACAATTTTACTCTATTTATATTTATAATTGGTTTATGTAAAAATAATTTCATTTTGATGATTGAGAAACATTATGCATTAATTGGGTTTAATTTATCTCTAATCTATATATACTAAATTTTGTATAAATTATCATAATGTAAAAAGTAGATATTTATTTGGTTTAATGAGAAGATCAATCACTAATTGTAATTAATATATTAGTAAATTATATGGCTATTATATCAGTAAATTATATAGCTTTAGTGATGGAGGAAATGTGAGACTTTTCTTCTTCCTCTATATTAAGAGTTATTAGTTCCATATATTTAAAACAATTTGTTATAGGAAAGTTGAAGTATGGAAAGGTTGATTTCTAAATAATTGGAATGATATTATTATAATGAACAAAATGTGACAGAGAACCAAATATACATGTTATCATCTCTATCACATTAGAGATAATGTGCATGTTAAGCATAACAGATTATGGCTTACACGTATGTATTTTATGAGTTTATGATTTTTACAAAGCAACACATTTTTATACTTGCAGGACTAAAATTATAATCAACATAATTCTCGGAATGCATATGGCTATACAAGTGTATTCATTGTTCTATTTATATATGTACCGAAAAATATTATATAGTTTTTGACTTAGTATGCAACATTTCTGCTTAACTTAATATGTTTTTTTTATATCATTTCGTTGTTTCAGAAGTGATATAAATATGTACGAACCATGTAAATTTATTTGTGCTTTAATTTTATCAATTAATTCTTAACCAATAGGAAAGTCAGATTATATTTATTTATAATGTTGTTTAACTATAAGTATATGTTTTTGTGCTATAGTGAAGTATTTGAAGATACTACATGGGACACCATATATATACACATCAAGCTAGGTATATATATACAATAGAGGAAAACGTTTACTTTTTTGGATCCATATACTATATTTTGTATTGAATATTTTGTAATAGATGACCATAGGTATTAAACTGATGTATATGTACATTTCGGGCAAAAGTAGTCAAGAAATTGATATAGGTATGCTATCATTTTGGACATTGTTGAACATATATTAGTATATATAACTTTCAATGAAATATTGTTGATGTAGGTTTATGAATTACTAGATGTGTATTATTAGAAAAAATTCTGATGTAAATTGTTACAGTTTCATATAAATGTATATTTTAGTTATGAATGAGGGAGCTAGCTACAAGATAATTTTAGGTTGTGATTCAATTTTTCCACAGGATATCTTATAATTAGAGACAGTAAAACATGAATGGATGATATTAATTTATATTAGATTTATTTTACCTACGGTTTTTTAACCGTCACTGAAATATTTTAGGGACGGTTAAAAACCGTCGGTAATAAATATTAGAAACGGTTAAAAACCGTCGGTAAATTAATTTTAACCATGGTTTAAAACCATTGGTAATAAATATTAGAGACGGTTAAAAACCGTCGCTAAAATATTTTACCGACAGTTTCAGAAACCACAGCTAATACATTAGAGACGGTGCGATTAGTGACGGTTTTTCTAACTATCGGTAAAGGTTTAGCGATGGTTTTTAACCGTCTCTAATATTAAATTAACCATTGCTATTTAACGTTTTTACTATAGTGGACAAAGAGAGATAGGAAGAGAGATAAAATGAGGTAGCGAATACTTGTTTCTATCTATAAAATTGGTGTATATATATATATAGTGATTAATATATAAGTATCTTTTAACTAAATGGAAAATTTGTATAAAAAGATATATGAATTGAATAATTATAATATATTATTAAGATAATATTAATCATAACTTTTAGTGTTAAATAGGGTATTTTAATATATTTTCCTATTAGGTAATGTCAAATAAGAAAAAAAAGTTATTGCCTTATTTGTTAAGAATAAATAGAGGGATTTTAGTATTGCACTATTTATTATGATCAAATAAGAGAATTTTTATTCATTTTCATATTAAATTAAATTAAATAGGGGATATTTTATATTGCCCCATTTGTTAAAATCAATTAGAAAATATTTTAATTGCTCTATTTGATAATCTATAATAGAGCAATTTTATAATTATTCTATTTAATATTCTAAAATTGTCCTATTTGACTATATATCTTGTAGCGAATTCAATGCCCCTTTGTGTCCATTGTCCACTAATACAACTAAATAAATAACATAACCCACTATCATTTTTTTAAGTCCTTTGTGTCCATTAATTAATAAAGCTAACTAAATAAAAAAACTGACTATTATTTTGTCTATATTTTTTTTTTGGTAATTTAAAAAGTTTTATTACCAAAGGAAAAGAAGTACAAACCGAGTCTCGAAAAGACAAGAGGGAAATGGCCCTAAGTACTTAAACAAACCATCTATCTAGGCTTTTAAGGTAATTGATAACATGAATGTTCCTAGCATCATTAAAGCAAATAAAAGTTTCAGAAATAATCTGCTTTATAATGGCCACAGGCCTTCTTTGCATGAGCTGGAAGGTCACTGTGTTGCGATTGATCCAGATATGATAAAGAAGAGCATTGAAAATGGCTCTCCAAATAATTTCTTTCCTTTTCCCCTTGGTCTTCCTGATAAGCCATGCCTTGCAACCCTGCCAGTTTTGGGCATTTCTGACCATATGTAGCCAGGCTAGGGTATGCTGCCAAAGGATTTTTGCCCCACAGCAGTGCAAGAAAAGATGATCAATGTCCTCCTCATTATTTCTGCATACTTCACAGGTGTTGTCAGCAGTGATCCCCCACTTGAAGAGCTTTGATTTTAGTGGAAGAGCATTATGGTAGAGCATCCATGTGAAAAATTTGTGCTTTTCAGGACCACAGTGGTTCCAAACAAAAGATTTCCATTCAACCTTTGGCATATGATTTCTAAGATGCTGGTAGACATGCTGAATATTGAATTTCCCAGAAAAATGCCAATTTTCATAATGATCTCTAATTTGGTCTCTAACAAGCAGGAGATGTTTAAAGGTCCAAGAGTGATCAACTTGCTCTTGAATGTGCCATATATCATGCCTTCTAAGATATTTTCCATGAATCCATTTTACCCATAAGCTCTCTTTTGCTTCAATGAGCTTCCATAGGTACTTGGTCATACATGCTGAGTTCCAATGTATGAGCTGCTGTAGTCCTAGGCCACCTTCTTCTTTTGGGGTGCAAACTTTAGACCAAGCAATAGGATTTTTGTGTCTCTAGGAGTCCAAGTTGTTCCAGAGAAAGTCCCTGCAGAGGCTGTCAATGTGATGGATGACAGCTTTGGCAAGAATAAAATTTGCATCCAGTAATTTTGAATCCCAAAGATGACAGACTTTAGAAGCTGCAGTCTTCCAGCAAAACTAAGAAGCTTTGTTGTCCAGGATTTGAGCTTGTGAGTTAAGTTATCAATAAGGGGTTGGAAGTGGGCAATTTTTAAGGATTTGGGATTAAGAGGAATGCCCAAGTATTTAACAGGGAATTCTCCTTCAGCAAAGTTCAGGGCATGCAGAATCTGGGATTTGATGTTTTCATTTACACCCCCAAAGAAAACCCTGCTTTTCTCAGAGTTGGCCTGCAAACCAGAAGTGCTGTGAAAGGTGTTTAAAGCTTCTTTTATGGCAATTGCAGATTGTAAATGCCCTTTGCAGAAGATTAAGAGATCATCAGCAAAACAAAGGTTGGTGATTCTGCTTTGCTTGCAGTCAGGGTGATTCTTGAAAGTATTTCCAGCCCACAAAGATTGCAGCAGTCTAGATAGGTACTCCATGGTGAGCACAAAAAGGTAAGGAGATAGGGGGTCACCCTGCCTTAGTCCCCTACCACCCTTAAAAGGCTTACAAAGGCTACCATTAAGGACAATGGAGAAATGAGTAGTAGTGACACATTGCGTAACCAAATGAGCAAAATGCCCTGGAAAGCCCATAGCTAAGAGAAGCTGCTGCAGAAATTTCCATTCCACTGTATCAAAAGCCTTTTTTAGGTCCACTTTAAGCATCATCCTGGGACTAACATTCTTCCTGTTATATTTCCTGAGCAGTTCTTAGGCTAGTAGCACATTTTCTCCAATCCATCTACCCTCCACAAAAGCTGTTTGAGACCCATGAATAAGAGAAGGAAGGATGTTCTTTAGTCTCTTTGTGAGAATGGAAGAAATAATCTTGTAAGCAACATTGCAGCAAGAGATAGGTCTATAGTCATTTATTGTAGAAGGGGAGGATTTTTTTGGGATTAGGTGCAAGGATGTAATATTTAGAGTTTTCAGCAGATGACCAGTGGTCCAAAAACTTTGAACAGCAGCTATGACATCCTCACCAATGATCGGCCAAGTGGATTTGTAGAAATAGGCATTGAAACCATCAGGTCCAGGAGCTTTGTTGTCACCCATTTTAAACACAGCATTTTTGATTTCTTCTGCAGATACAAGGGCTAAGAAAGAAGATCTCTGACTTGTATTAAGAGTAGGGCCATGATTGATAATATGAGGATTGATCATTTGCAGGGTATGTGCTGAGTATCCCAATAATCCAGAGTAAACATGCAGGATTTCATCTTTGATCTCAGTATGGACAGTCAGCTTGTTTCCAGAAGAATTCAGTAAAGAAGTGATATTGTTTGATCTTTGCCTCTCCTTAACCCTAGCATGGAAGAAAGCATTATTTCCATCTCCTAACTTGATATGATTAATTCTTGCTTTCTGTTGTAAGAAATGCTCCTCAAACCTAACTTGTTGCCACCATTTTTCTCTCAGGTTTTTTTCTTTGAGTTGCAGGTCAGCATCATATGGAGAGACTTGGAGGGCTTTGTGACTCTGAAACCAGTCTTTATGAGCCTGGAAGACTTTATGCTGCAGGTTACCAAAATGTTTAGAGTTTAGTTGCTTGAGAGCTTTTTTTAGGGATCTAAGCTTTGTAACCAAGACATATTGTTTAGAACCAGTGACAGGTATACTCCAGACTTTTGCAACAAGAGGCAGAAAAAGAGGAGAGGAAGTCCAGAAGTTGAAAAATTTAAAAGGCTTGATCCCATTTGTGGTCTCTTGCTGGGTTTTAATGTGAAGTCTGCAATGATCAGAGATACAATCTTCAATCACCTCAACCCATACATGATTAAAGTGCTGAAACCATTCATGATCCCCCAAAGCTCTGTCCAGCTTACAGCAGACTCTATCAGAACCAATTTGATTATTTGTCCAGGTGAAAAAAGGGCCTGAAGTTGGAAGATCCCCCAAACCACAGTTAAAAAGGCAGTCAGCAAAATCTTCCATATCAGCAGCATGAGTGATGCCTCCCATTTTCTCTTGATCAGAGAGGATGACATTAAAATCACAAATTACAAGGCTGCATTTGTGGGCAACATGAAAGTTCTGAAGCTGTGACCATAAGGTTTGTCTAGCATTTCTAGTATTATGAGCATACACCACAGAAAGGTGAAAGAAAAGTCCATCAGTCCTTTCCACATGGCAATGGATAACTTGCTCAAAAATATCAATAATCCGGATCTGTAGGAGGTCAGCTCTCCAAAGAATCCAAATGCGGCCATTATAGTGGGCAGAATAGTTATGAATGATAGAAAATTGCTTGTCGAAATGCTTAAGAACTGCAAACATGTTCTTCTCTTTTACTCTAGTTTCAAGTAAGCAAAAAATATGAGGATTATTTATTCTAATATACTTGTTTACTAATTTCTGATTTAGGGGATTATTTAAACCCCTGATATTCCATACTGCAATGGTCATAAGCTGGGATGGGAGGGGATAGTAGCAGTCTGTCTACTATCACCACCTGGTTCAATGAGCACACCTTTACCCTTTTTATTTTCAAGTTTGTTCAATAGGTGATCAGCATGGTTAGGGTCACAGAGATTTAGAATGTCATCATCAACACAGATATTTTGGTCAAGGGAGGGATCTGCAGGTGTGTCCATGATCTGACCTGTAGGTTCAATAATTTGAGGAATTTGATCCTCAATAATTTGGTTCATAGGGGCAGGCAGAATGGGTTGCTTTTGCTGGGGTGGATCTGGTTGTGATTTTTTAACTTGCCAGACTTTGTGAGCAGGTTCCCATGTCTCCTTGTCTGCTGGTTTCTTTGGGTAATGGGCACTGATGTCATGACCCACTCTATCATATTTGGGGCAAAACTTTGGCCTCCATTCATAATAGACAGCTTGTGTTCTAATGCTTCCATTAGGTAATGCAATTTGGACCTGATCAATGGGGGTAGGCTGACATCTACTTCAATAAGAAGCCTGGGAAAGGAGACTCTAGAACGTGTAGCTGTTACCATATCTGCACAAATGGGAGTTCCAATACAGCTACCAATTCGACTGAGAGAGCCAGCTGACCAATGTGTAACAGGAAGCCCAGGCAAGGTAATCCAGAGAGGCATTTTTTTCCATTCTGCATTGTCAAAACTTTCATTTGGGTTCCATTTTTTGATGAGCAGGGATCTAACTCCATAGCACCAGTAAGGCATTTTCAAAATCGAGTGATAATCTGCTTCATTTGCAAATCTAAATAGAAAAAAACCCTGATCATGCAGATAGACTTGAGGAGGGGTCAAAATTTTGGTCCAATTTTCCTTTACATAGCGGACCATTTGAGGATGAGATGGTTGGTAACCTGCAACCATTCCAACCAGGGTGAAAGCCCAACGACGTTCCTCGTTTTCAATTTCTTCCTTCAGTAATTGAGCTTGTGTTTCCCCATTTACGATCATCGGGGGAGAAAAAGAAAGAGACATAACCCCCTCCTCCCGACGATTTTTGAGAAGAACATCTTTCCAACTTTCAATTGGGATATCAATCGGGTGAGGCAGGTTTTCCGGAGATGAAGGATCCCTAATTGAATTTGAAATCGGGGAGTTAGCAATAGGGGATTTTTGTGCAATCGAAGGAAAATCCTCGTTCAAGGCCGAAGGAGATGGACAGTATGAGGCTTCCTGCAGTTCAAGATTTGGGATTTCATCCATCCCTAAAAGTCCCTCTTTTGCTGGTGCCGGTGATATGGATGAAGAGCCATTATTCTGCCTTGTCTTCCGTCGAGTATTCTTCCCCATCGCAAGGACGAGGAGGCGCGTGTGGCGCGTTCTTCAATCTCTATAAACTCAAAGGGGTTCCACCTTTTGTCTATATTGATTATTAGATGCCTAATATTTTCTCTATTTTTAAGCTAATAAAACACCATTTTATTGTCAACTAATAACTAATTTATATTTATTAAAAAAAAAACACTTCAGCACAAAATAATAATTTATCACCATGCTGTGAAATAGAAAACTAGGATCAAATTAATCTAGCTTTACACATGCTAATAAACAAAACTTCAATACGAAATTAACCAAAAATAAGAAGTTAGATCGATTAATATAATGCGTTAAAATAACGAAAAAGACCCTGTGCCGTAATTAATGATATTAAGGCGGCATTCAATACTTGCGACAAAGATTCTAACAAAAGGTGCATGGGTATTCCATGATTGTCGTACTGTATGACGCATCAGAGATGAGGCATCTTTGAGCTAATTATAATGTGCGAACAACAGAGCCGTTCGCTGTCAGCAGTCAACTAGGAGACAATTATAAACTAGGTAACATTCAAGTTTATCATTTGGTTGTCCTATGTGAATCAGACTATTTTCAATTAACGTCCAAAACTAAGACTGCTAGAAGAAAATAAACGAAACTAAACCTAATTTGATAGTGTGATTTACCGTTTAAACAAACTCTAATACCCGTTTTAAAAATGTTTTAGCGCTGGAAATCTTTATTGACGTATTAAATGTGTAGATAGCCTTCATTCAAAAGAAGTGTAAGAAAAATGGAATATTAGACATGGGAACTACACACGTATATGTATATTCTTCCTTAAATACAATCACTGCAGTATGTAAGTGGACTAAATTATAAAAGTTACATTTGTTATTCGTTTGATATGATGATAATATAGGAAAAAAATACTCTCATATTTTATATATTTTATATACTTTATTTGAAATTAATAAATTATTCTTTAAATAAATATTCATTTTAGATATTAATTTAATCTAAAATAGATATTTTATTAAAAAAATTAATTTTTTTAAATACTTGATATAAATTAAGAAGAATTTTTTCCACCTTCATTATTCCTATATTAAATAAAACCTTAGACTTGTGATCTTTAGGTATCATAGAAACATATAATATTTAATCAACAAGAATGAGCTTTTCGTCTCTAATCCTGATAATAGTGATGATTGTTATAAGACATACATTAGTGATAAATATAAGTAATTAAAATTAAGTCTAAATAATACAAATTAAATTAAAATAAATAATAAATTTGATATTCACCGGTTCACACACACATATATACTAGTTATTAAAAGAAACGATACAATAAATAATCTCTTTTTATTATTATTTAATATCAAATCGTTGTACCAGAATCGAAATTATATCCTTTCTATTTTCGGAACTCTATACGACACAAGTAACTTCATGTTATTGGTTTTTTTTTCCTGTCCCTTCAATTCCGTCAGATTAAAAAAGGCTTAGATTGGATTCCTTCAGCCACAAAAGGTTGCTATAAATAGAACACAAATATAATATTAAACAGATATATATATATATATATATGCAAACGATTACATATATGCTGGCGGCGTAGTGTCGGGAATAATTACTATATGTAGAACACTACACATATAGAAAGGTTGTAGAATATATAGTATCATCCATCCACTGCAAATAAACGAAGTTTGAAGCTAACTGGCAGCCCAGGCCCAGGCCACACAAGCCTGAGTACGTAAAACTGAAACAACGCAATAAATTAGTTACAGGAGGCCATGCACTGTCAATTGATCGACTAAGCAGAGATTGGATCTCCTCCAGCAGCTACTACTTCTCTATTTTTTACACACTAGTATTGGTGCGATAGCTCTTTCTCTTATAAACTATCTTAAACCTCAGCTCTTCATCTCCCTCGTTACCTCCAGCAACCGGAGTAGAAATATCCTTCAAAAATAAAGCATTAATTAATTGGTATGCTGCATGCTTCTAGGGCAGTATGTATGTGTATATTTATATGATGACTATGACAATCAATTACGTACCCCATGTTCTTTCACACCATAAGGCACAGAATCTTCATGACCAGGAGCCTTCTCACTCCCTATGCTTAGTAGCACAAGGCCCTCAGCAGCTCCTCTCATCTTATCATCTGTATATGGCGCTTCTATTGTATTTTTAGGTTTTATGGAGGAGGATTTTCTTTTACGGCACGATTCCTGAAAGTTTACCAACGGCTGATCAGCAGCAGCAACAACTTTGTGTGTGTGTTTGTGTGTATGATATATGATGACAACGCCAATCAATTACGTACCCCATATTCTTTCACACCATAAGGCCCAGAACCTTCATGACCATAACCCTTCCCCCTCCCTCTGCTTAGCAGCAAGAGGGCCTCAGCAGCTCCTCTCATCTCATCATCTCTTGAATTTGGGTGGGATTCCTGAATATTTACCGTTGGCTGATGACCATCAGCAGCAACAACAACAATGTTCTCCTTCATGGTTGATTCACAGATATATGAAAAGATGAAAATCAACAGGTAGCTACCTATAAACGCCCCTACCTGCAAGAAAGACCATATATATATATATATATATGAATCCACATCTGGCCGGAAAATCAAAGCTAAAGCTGGGAGGGAGGGAAGTTCGCTAGATCGAAGAACAAGTTAGTAAATCATCAAATTATTATAAAAAATTAGATATTTAGAAAGAAAAGTAAACCAACAATGTAATCTGTGAAAATAACCTGCGCGGGAGACTAAAAAAATAGTGAGGGAGGACGGGGGTTTGGGTCTTGTTTATATAGGCAAATGTCTGGTGGTTGAATAAGAGGGATCATAAAATCCAGTTAAAATGCGCCAGGAAAATGTAAGTTAAATGCGGTCCAAAAAGTCCCTACAGTGTAAGCGTAAGCAAAATGCGGTCCAAAAAGTCCCGACCAATGTGCTCAAAAAAATCCCGAAAAGAAAACGCATATCAACAAACCGGAAAGGCATCAACATCGAGAAATCGAGAAACAGAAACCGGAGATACGTAACACATTAGCATCGTAGAGAAACCGAATTAGTAAATAATAATATTCATAATTAATAAAAATTAACCAATGAAAATAGAAACAATTAGTATTTAATAATAATAATTAATAATATTAATAATAATTGATAATTCATGATGTAATTAATATTAATCTTAATAACTAATAACTAAAAATATTAAAAATAATATTGCAATTAATAATGAATAATATTAATAATTTTTAAGAATTTAATTTTTCTAGTTTTATAGCTTTAGGTCTATATGAAATGATCACGTTTCATGATCTCCGATATGTGAAATAATTTTGTAATGTATACAAATGAGCATATGAATTTTGAATTTTCCATAAAAAAATTATCTTTTATTTATCAATAAAAAATTATAGATACAAAAATAAAAAATAGTCTTCTAAAAATAAATAACCTACAATGACAAAGGTATAACTTCCGGGTTTTGCTTTCCCAAATTGGTACGGTAAATTTTTATTTTCACGTTTATATATCCTTGTTTAAATATATAGCTAGCGCTGACATCGGTAGTAATAAAGGTATTTGCATGAAGATCCCTCCTACCATAGTAAAGGTATGTACCAGGAGTGCCCGCACCGGCGTAGCTCAACATTCAAAGTTACGAGTAATTTAGTAGCAAGGTGAACCCGGATTTAATTTATGACAATCTCAACGTGGGAGTTTTAATTCTTAAATATAGGGTGGTTCCTTATAGATACTATGGACAATTGTTATATCTTAGACCATTGAGTCGCTATAGTTTATCTCCTTTAAAATTATCGGGCCTATAGTTGGGAGCCCTGAGAACAAGAAATTTCGCCTTTAGAGGCAAGGTATGTACCCGCAACATTCTATGAGGACAAAGATAGGGACGGAGACCGAGAAATAAAGGCAAAAACATTATTTTTTAAAAATTTAAAAATAAGAACGATAGAAAGCATTAAAAAATTTATATATATATATATATAATATTTTTTTTCAAAATTATATATATTTTTAAAAATCATATCAATTATATTAATATTAAGAAAAAAAATAAAAAATTCTAAAATTATTAACTATATAATTAATTTTAAGAATTAAATATATTTTTTAATATAAAAAATTAATTAAATAATTTTAATATAAATTATGGTACTAAATTTTTTTTTAAAGAAACGGGGGAGACGGAGGACGGCGCCCCCGTGCATCACAGTGTACCAGTAGGGTGTAGGTGCGGGGATCCTTCCTGCCATGGGTCTTAATGTCTTATCAACGAGAAATGGCGCAAAGAGAAATTACGGTCTTTGGCACAAAGAGAAAAGTTATATATATGTATGTATGTATGCATGCGCGATGATAAAGTTACAGTCTCTATCAACGAGAATTGGCTCAGAGAGAAAATAAGATCTTCGGCACAAAGAGAAATGGAGATCCCAAGAGAAAAGTATGCACTATGGTCCCAACTCCCAAGATACTACACAACATTATAAGGTTTATGGACAATGGGTCCACCAAGATAGCACCTGTAAATCTGTAATCGTCTACAGGCGCGTAAAACAGCCACACATTTATTTATTTTTTTAAAATCATGCAAGGGGGGAAAAATGCGACTGGACGTATTATCAAATATAAATGGTGTCTATTAAATTTACTTGTCAGGTCTCGTATAACCGTGAAAATATATAATTACCTATGATAATAATCACATTATAAAATAATCACCAATGTGATATGGATTGTAAAATCATCAATCTATCAAACTATTATAAAATAATTATAGACTGCAGTGAAACATAAAAATAAATAACCATAACCTATAGCTATGTAGATTAAAGATGCTTATACTATAAATAACTATTCAAAATATAACTATCTAAGATGAAATAAAAATATAAATGATGCTTAAAAAAATATACGAAGGAATAGACAGTAGTTTTAATTTAATACCGCCCTCTAAAGTTAATTATAGATGACAATTATAAATTAAAATCGTTGTTTATATCCTAAGAAAATATTTTTTTTAAAACGATCCATTTAATTATTGACAATGATTATGGTTTAAAAGTATCGTTTATAGCCTCTCTCTCTTTAGAAAAAAAGTAGTACACGCTATTAGACCACATACAAAACTTGCATATATATATAACTGATATACACAAGCATCAGTACTATATATCTTATGTATATATAGAACTTAAAGTCTATAAAAAAATAACCAAGTATATACATAATCATATTGGAAAAAAGGGGGGCCTTACATTAATGAAAAATAATCAATTAGACTACATTATATATACAAAGCATCAATGGTTATAAGTATTTTATTCAAGTAATAATCATACCTAATTACCTCTGAATATCCTCTCCATCATTTCACAATAACATCGATCATATATTTCATGACAAAATGGCCACGTCTGTCATTATATCCTTGTTTTGGACACTACATTAACTAAAATGCCCATATTAATTTCGTGCAATTGACTTAGGGGGTTTGATGGTATAGGAATACCACGTGTGATTCATAGAGCTACGAATATTTACTCCAAGCATAGCAGCGAGTGAGGCTACAGTAGTCTTCTAGTTTGAGTAAGGCTTTATTTTAGAATCTAGTGGAGGATGAGTGTAGAGGTCTAGCACAATCTGGCTACGATGTACGAGTGGGTATGTCTTACCACCACCATAGTTTAGGAGTTGATTTTTATTCTAAGTAAGAGGAAGCCTGAGATGCAAGGTTCTAGGAAAAGATTTAGCATTGTGAAAGTGGATCCTCAAGTTTTTAGCCCATAGGTATGTCGGTTCCAACATCAGGGGCATTATAAGCATTTGTTCGTCATCATTGTGGGTTGGATCATCTAGAGAAGGAATGCCAGGGCAGGCTAGTCTGGTGTTTGGTTTGTAGGTCGATGGGGCATAGAGTATAAAATCCCAAAATTTACTATTAAAAAATTTCATTTTAACAGAAGCGAAATATAAAAATAGTTGGGTATTACTACTGTAATAGACATAAGTTGGCTTACCATACCATTATGGCACCGATTACAAGGCAAAACAATTAGAACATAAAATATAATAAATAGAAAATAAGAGAATCTTCATAAACTTAAATACGAGTTTGGAGATTAACTCTGAGTATAATATCAAAATACATAAAAAGGATACATTAGAAACTAAGTGTCCCTAAAGCGAGTGACCAGATAATATGACTCTACGTCCAACCTTAATACACATGAGTCACTCCTCCACAAATAAAGCATCATAAGCACCAAAATTATCCAATGGGTCTTCATCAACCTACACAAAAATATATTGGCCCTATGCTTGTGGAAATGAACAACACCTATAAAAAGGATTACTAGTACGCTACGTACTAATTGAGGTGATAATACAGTCGAGCAAAGATACAAATATATAAGAACACATAAAGAATTCATCATACGAAAAGCTTAAACTTGATACGATACAAGAGAATAACTGAATCTAGATTTTCATCATTAGATAACATCATCAATAATTTTCTTGGTTACGTCAACCTTAGGAATCCACTATTTTTAATCTGGTAGAATGAACTAAAACACCTTCCATGGAAAAACTAGTACGACCACTATTATTAAGCCTATGAAACTGACTCTACAACTCCTAGGGTAACACGCTCCTAGCCACTATTCTTAAATTGGTAGAACAGTCTAAAGTATCTCTTGGGGAAAAAACATGCCTGGCTATTATTATTAAGCCAGTGGAACAGACTCTACACCTCAATCTTGACTCACGTGATCTTTCGCTATAAGTGATTAATGTCTTATTCATTGTTATTTATATTGAGGCCATCATGAAAGCACACATATAGATATGCAAGGCACATAATCTAGCTCAACATAATTATCCAAAACATATAAATCACGACCACATGAATATCATAACATTGCCCAAGGAAAAAGGTCACAATTTTCCTAAGAAACCCTAATTTCACATTATGAGCATAACTTCTTCTATATTGATCATTTATTCCCAAATTTTAGCACATATTCCTAAAATATTATTATTATCGGTATATCTGAAAATTAATGTCTAACTCTAACATCTTATACATGTGATAACAACCCTATCTCTAGAGTTACTATTTACAACACCTACAAAACCCTAATTTTACAAGTTAAATATAATTTTTTCCATAAGACATATATAATCACCAAATTTAATATACATTCTTAAAATGCAGATATTAATAATATATCCAAAAATTAAGGTTTAACTCCAATATTATACACATACGATAATAACACCGCCTTTAGGGCTACTATTCCCTATTTAAGTTGTTTCTCATTTAGTAGGACTTAGATCATTAATAATTACTCCAAATATTCTCCATAATATATTTAGAATATTTTAAACTATTTAACACATTAAAATATCAAAGATCCCACATTTAACCCATATTGATCAGAATACCCTTAAGGATGCTCAAACACGCATCGTTTTTATAAAACCCTGTAAGTCTGATATTATTATTTTTTTACCCTTGATTTATTATATCACCCCACATATAATCATACTCATTTTTCACTTACCTACTAATTTACTTAGGTTTTACAACATAAGAATTATTAGAGCAATAGCATATAAGTGCATACTTTCTCATCTTACTCACTTTCCATCATATGGTACCTAATTATCACATCATAATATTAATAGCATGACAATAGCAACATAATCATAACAACATGATAATACAAATAATCATACATAACATTCATTAAAAAAATTCCTAACTACAACTTGTATCCTTACCAAAGCATCTTCAATCTCTACACATATATAACGTAAGATATCTCCTCTGAGAACATGGTAAGAACACCTAAGAATTAATAAATAAATATACAACATTAGAACTCATGAAATCAACTATGGAAAATATAAGGTAAGGGGGTGTGGAAAGAGGAGAAAACTGAAGCAAACCAAGGTAAATCTGCTACAGTGGAAATGTTGAGCCACAAATGGAGGGAACAATGACACTTGTTACCATTGTTAAGGAGAGGGAAACTAAAATGAGGTTGGAATATAGGAGGGGGAGAATGTCAAGGGGACCTAAGGTAAGGGCATGAAACATGGGAATGGCTTAATTAAGGAGGAAGGCAATGGTGGTCATTTTCAAAGTTGAAAGGGTGTAATGGTGGTAGTAGTCAGTGCTAGGCGTGGAAACAGAGGTGGAAGAGGGGGTGGTTGTGCAACACAAAATGGGAGTGTTTGTTGTGGGTTCGGGTGCTTGACAATAATAGAGGAAGGGAGGGAGTTAGGTGAGGAAATTAAATAAAGTGAGGATAGATTGTGGAAATTATATATATAGGGAGGTTGTGTGAATGGTGAGGGATGGGAGATGAGATAAGCAGGGGAAGTGGGCAGAGACATGATCGGGCAAGGGGTTTTGGGTCAAAGATTTCAACTGAACATGTCCCTTGAGATGTGGGAGTTGATGTTGGTGATAATGAAGGTATGATAGGTAGGTTTAGGGTGTAAGTATGATAGAAAGAAAATGGTTGGGAGAAAGAGTGAAACACGTAGGAAGAAGAGTAAGAAGAAAAAGGAAAGAGGGAAGGAGGAAAAAGAAAAGGAAAAATAAAAGGAGAAGGATAATGATGCAGGAGCATCCGATGAACATCATGATTGTCATGTTCATTCTAATACGCAAGGTAAGGAAGATGATTTATCTTTATTAATGTTGGAGCCTATCATGTTAAATATTCTTGATAATTCTTATATGCTTGACATTGAAAACCATTCAAGTTATTCTTGTAGGTATGTTACATATTTGCAAGAAGATGATGTTCATACACACTGATGTGTCCAAGTATTCCAAAGCATGAAAGGCTATGACATACATGGGATGATACATTAAAACAAGAGATAGAGTGATGATATTTATTATTTGTATAAACTTGTTGTAAAACCTAATCCTAAGTATATTTTATGTAAGTTAGGGTATGGTTATAATTTCATGTATGTATCTTAGTTAATTGTATAGCTTTGTAATATTAATCCTTAGTATCATTTAACTAATGATATTATGCTTTGGATTAAGGTTGATATGGGATTAGTTTGACCATGGTTAATGGGCTAGATTAAGTGAGGATACTCGGCTGGTTAAGCTAGTTCACCACCGAGCTTATTCTCTCCTATATAAGCCTTCCTTGTGCCCATGATTGTATGCAGAATATTGAATGAGAATTTTGATCAAACTTTGAGCAAGTTAGGTAAAGTCTAATCCTCCCTTTTGGGTCTACATTGAGCAAGGAAATCCGAGATTAATCCTTCCTCAAAACCTATCTTCAAATCAACTTATTTGAAGACTTACAAATATGTCAAAATAACCTCCAACTTGTATCATCAAGTTCTTCACCTATAACCCATCAATTCACTTCATTTCTTTTGCATTAGATCGTGGGTGAAAGATTCTAATACAAATTTCAATCCAACCTTCCATTACTTTGATAAATACCACATCATTTTTTGTATCAAAGCTTCATTTGTTCGAAGCTGATACAACTAGTGACTTGCAGACCTTGAAATCATACGTGTGTTCTTGCACCAAGAACTCCACGGCTACTCCACCATTCCTTTTAATTCTTGATTCTTGATGAACTTATTTAATTTTTCTTAAATTTCTTGAATCTTGCATCGATCTTGTTGCATTTTTCCTCAACTTTCCACATAAAATAACGACTGCATTTAACTCTAGCATCGCCCAGTTTGGTTCGTCTATTTGCAATGCTCTTTTGTGCCTCTCCAGCACTTGACTTCTATTGTGTTCTACTCTCCATTAGTGTGTGATCAAGTTTATAACAACCCCTTTCTAGTTCTTTTCGTGCAAGCAAGTAGAAAGGCACCAAAGTGTTTGACACCCTGGATAGCTCCTAATCATCCGAGGACTGACCTGGAACTTTCAGGCCCTATTTTTAATTCATCTCTCATTAATTTCTCAAAATAAATTAGTCCATCATCTACCTCTGGATCTCCTCTACATTTTCTATGAAGACTTCAACACGAATCTCCCACCAGAAGACAAGTTTTTGTTGAAGACATAGAAACATGTTCTATGATTTTATGTGAATCAATTTCACACCTATTATATACTAACCTTTCATTTTTTGTGTGTACCTGCGTGCAGTGCCTAGATAAATACTGCAGGTAGTGTTTGATATTTTTTTTTAGAATTAGCAATTGGTTTGTGCTTTGTTTGGTTGTAGGCAAAACAAATCCAGCACCTACACTTGTGGAAGATATATTGTGTGCAACAATTAGGGTTGTGTGTCAACCTTCACCACGGTTAGTAAAGAGGTGCGTGCCCTAGTAGAGTCCATAAAAAGCCTCACCACACGCATGGATTCCCAATTACAAACTCAAAACACGCTGCAACATCAACTCCAAAGTGTGGAAGCAAAGTTGGCCGACCAAGAGAAGTGTAAACCATGGCAAACTCGAATGGAAACCACACATGATAGTGTAGAAGGGAGAATGAAGCCTATGTACCATGCTAAGAATGGATGTGGACATTTCACTATTTATCATCATGAATATGGAGAAGATGAGGAAAATTCTTTTGGCTCAAGCAACCAAAGAAGAGCACCTACATTCCATGTAAGAAACCCACACCATGAAGATCAAGGTATTAAACTTGACCTTCCTAAATTTTATGGTGATTTAAATGTGGAGTCATTTTTTGAATGGTTGCATGAGATTGAGGCTATTTTTGAGTTTAGAGAATATGATGATGATAGAAAATGCAAATTAGCTACTCTAAAGTTCAAAAAGTTTTCTCAAATTTGGTATGATAACTTAAAGAGAACTAGAGAAAGACAAGAGAAGTTTAAAATCAAATCTTGGAAAAAACTTAAAAAGAACTTAAGGAATAAATTTGTGCCTAGATATTATGAACAAGATATGTATGTTAAAATGACTACTCTAAGGCAAGGCTTATTTACAGTAGAAGAATACACTAGAGAGTTTGAAAAACTAGCCCTTATTTGTGATGTTCATGAAAGAAAAGAACAATAATGTGCTAGATACTTAGGTGGCTTGAATAACTTAATAAGAGACAAGGTTGATATGTACTCTTATGACTCTCTTGATGACTTGATAAAATTGGTTATGAAAATTGAAAGAAAAACAAAAACAACAAAAGCCTATCTTAAGTCTAATGCTTCTACTTCGACTAAACCCTATTCTAACACCTTTACCCCTAAATCAACATTTTCATATGATAAAAGGAATAACAAAGATTATAAAGGTAAAAATAAGGTGGTTGAAATGGATAATAAACAGTATTTTAAATTTAAAGGATATAGACATTTTGCTAAAGATTATCCTAACCAAAGAGCCTTAACCTTACATGACATAGGAATCATGTAGTGATGATGATGAATTAGAAATTGAATCTCCTAATTAAATATTAACTATGGAAGAATAATAAGGAGACCCCTACTTTGTAATTCAAAGAGTCTTGCAAATACAAGCTAGTATTACACCTACTCAAAGAGAAAATATTTTTAAAACTAAGTGTAAAATCGGTGATATGGTTTATAGACTTATAATTGATAGAGGTTCATGTACTAATGTGGATAGTGAGGAAATGGTTAAGAATCTTGGTTTGGAAACTACTAATCATCCTAAACCCTATTCTTTAAAATGGTTAAACGAGGATAAAGAAGCTAAAGAAAACAAAAGAGCTTTAGTCACATTTTCTATTAGAGACTATCATGATGAAGTTCTATGTGATGTTTTACTTATGGATGCTTATGGATTACTTTTGGGTAGACCATGGCAATTTTATAGAAAAGCAACTCATGATGGGGTAATTAATGAATATGTGGTGAGAAAAGAAAAACAATTGTATAGGCTCACACCTTCTTTATATGATCATATGCCCTTGAGTGATGATAAAAAGAGATTATTTTTACATGAAAAGGCTATGGAAAAATGTATAAAGGAAGAAGGAATTTGTTATTCTTTAGTTTCTAAGGATTCTAACCTCGAAAAACAACAACTTTCATATCCTAATTTGATTAATTTGCTTGATGAGTTTAATGATGTATTTCCGGATGACTTACCTCCTGGATTACCACCTAAAAGAGGTATAAAACATGCTATTGATGTTGTTCCTAGTATTCCTATCCCTAATAAACCGGCTTATAGATGTACCCAAAAGAAGCTAAGGAATTACAAAAATAAATACAAGAGCTTATGGATAAAGGATTTGTAAGAGAAAGTATGAGTCCTTATAGTGTTCCTGTTTTACTAGTGCCTAAAAAGGATGGTACTTGGTGTATGTGCATAGATTCTAGGGCTGTGAATAATATTACCATCAAATATAGATTTCCTATTCCTAGATTAGATGATATGCTTAATGAAATTTGTGGAGCTCAAGTATTTTTCAAAATTGATTTGAGGAGTGGATATCATCAATTAAGGATTAGAGATGGAGATGAATGGAAAAATGCTTTTAAAACAAAGTATGGTCTCTATGAGTGGATGGTTATGCCTTTTGGATTATGTAATACACCTAGATCATTTATGAGACTTATGAATGAAGTTCTATGACCTTTCCTTGGTGATTTCATTGTTATATATTTGGATGATATTCTTGTGTATAGAAAAAATAGTTATGATCATCTAGTGCATTTGAAGAAATTATTTGGTGAGCTAAGGAAAGCTAAACTATATGGAAAACTTAAGAAATGTGATTTTATGCTTCCAAGTGTAGTTTTCCTGGGCTATATTATTAGTGGAGAAGGTATTAAAGTATATCTTAATAAGATTAGGGCTATAAAAAAATGGCCTATCCCTAAGAATGTTCATGAAGTGAGAAGTTTTCAAGCATCAGCTAGCTTTTATAGAAGATTCATTAAGGATTTTTCTACCATAGCTACACCTATTATTCAACTCATAAAAAAGAGTGAATTTTATTGGGGAAAAGAAGCTACTTTAACCTTTGAAAATCTAAAAGATAAACTTTGTCATGCCCCTGTTCTATCCTTACCCAACTTTAACCTTCTTTTTGAAGTGACTTGTGATGCTAGTGGAGTTGGAATAGGAGGAGTACTTTCTCAAGAAAAGAAACCTATAGCATTTTTCTCTGAAAAGTTGAATGGAGTCAAGATTAACTATTCGACTTATAACAAGGAATTCTTTGCCATTATACGTAGTCTTGAGACATGGAGTCATTATCTGAGACCAAAACCATTTGTGTTACATTCGGATCATGAAAGTTTAAAATACTTACATAGTCAAAAGAAATTTAATCCGATACATGCAAAATGGGTAAATTTCTTACAATCATTCGTGTTCTCTATCAAACATTTAGATGGTAAAAAAAATGTAGTTGCTGATGCTCTTTCTCGTAGAGCTACATTACTTGTTATGATGGATGCGAAAATCTTAGGTTTTGAAATGATTAAAGACTTATATTCTAATGATGAAGATATTAAGGACATGTTTAGTGCATGTAAAGACAATGGATACCATGGAAATTATGTCATACAAGACGGATTTTTGTTTCAACTAAATAAACTTTATATTCCTAGATCTAGTATCAGAGACTTGCTTATCAAGAAAATACAGGAAGGTAGCATAGCGAGACATTTTGGTATACATAAAACTATGGAATTATTACAAGAACATTTCTATTGGCCAAGAATGGTTAAAAATGTACAAGCCATGATAAGTAGATGTTCTACGTGTCAAAAAAGTAAAAGTTACTTTCATAAAGGCTTATACACACATTTACCTATTCCTGATAAACCGTGGGAAGGATTTAGTATGGACTTTATCCTAGGATTACCAAGAACACAACATGGTAAAGATTCTATTCTTGTGGTAGTAGATCGTTTTTCTAAAATGGCTCATTTTATTCCTTGTAATAAAACCGATGATGCCACACATGTTGCTGACTTGTATTTTAGAGAAATTGTTTAACTTCATGGAATACCGAAAAGCATAGTTTCTGATCGGGATGTCAAGTTTATGAGTTATTTTTGGAAAACTTTATGGCATATGCTTGGTACTAAATTGTTATTTAGCACTTCACATAATCCCCAAACTGATGGTCAAACTGAGGTAACTAATAGAACTATTGGTACATTATTAAGAGGTTTAGTTAATAAAAGTACAAAAGATTGGGATGTTGAGTTAGCTCATGCAAAGTTTGCTTATAATCGTAGTCCTTCTAGTATTACTCAAACTAGTCCGTTTGAGGTGGTGTATGGTGTGAATCCTAACATGCATATTAACATGATTCCGTTGAAAAAAGGTGAAATGCAAAACTATGAGGCTAAAGAGAGAATAAATTTTTTTCAAAAACTTCATAAGAAAATAAAAAAATAATATCAAAAAATCTAATGCCAAGTATAAAGCTCAAGCGAATAAGCATAGAAACTCTTATGTGTTTTCTCCTAGTGATTTAGTTTGGTTACATTTGAGTAAAGAAAGATTTCCTAATTTGCGTAAAAACAAACTAATGCCAAAAGCCGATGGTCCATTTAAAATACTTAGGAAGTTTGGAGATAATAATTATGAACTTGAACTTCCAGATTATTATGGTGAAATTTCAAGAAATTTTAATGTTGGTGATTTGTCTCCTTATTATTCTGATAAAAATTTGAGGGTAAATTCTTCTCAACTTGCGGAGTATGATGCAGAAGCATCCAATGAACATCATGATTGTCATGTTCATTCTAATCCTCAAGGTAAGGAAGATGATTTAGCTTTCTCAATGTTGGAGCCTATCATGTTAAATATTCTTGATAATTCTTATATGCTTGACATTAAAAACCATTCAAGTTATTCTTGTAGGTATGTTATATATTTGTAAGAAGATGATGTTCATACACACTGATGTGTCCAAGTATTCCAAAGCATGAAAGGCTATGACATACATGGGATGATACATTAAAACAAGAGATAGAGTGATGATATTTATTATTTGTATAAACTTGTTGTAAAACCTAATCCTAAGTATATTTTATGTAAGTTAGGGTATGGTTATAATTTCATGTATGTATCTTAGTTAATTGTATAGATTTGTAATATTAATCCTTAGTATCATTTAACTAATGATATTATGCTTTGGATTAAGGTTGATATGGGCTTAGTTTGACCATGGTTAATGGGCTAGATTAAGTGAGGATACTCGGCTGGTTAAGCTAGTTCACCACCGAGCTTATTCTCTCCTATATAAGCCTTCCTTGTGCACATGATTATATATCGAATATTGAATGAGAATTTTGATCAAACTTTGAGAAAGTTAGCTAAAGTCTAATCCTCCCTTTTGGGTCTACATTGAGCAAGGAAATCCGAGATTAATCCTTCCTCAAAACCTATCTTCAAATTGACTTATTTGAAGACTTACAAATCTGTCGAAATAACCTTCAACTTGTATCATCAAGTTCTTCACCTATAATCCATCAATTCACTTCATTTATTTTGAATTAGATCGTGGGTGAAAGCTTCTAATACAAATTTCGATCCAATCTTCTGTTACTTTGATAAATACTACATCAGATAAAAAGGAAAAGAAAAATAAGAAAGTGAAAATAAGTTTGGGGTTAGGATTAGAATTAAGCTAAAATATTTTATACTAGAGAATTAGGGTAATATTAATTATCAACCATAAGGGTTAGGTTTAGGTCAAAAATATTAATGACCCAAAATAAATATTATGTTTAGTTTAAGACTTAGGATTAAGGAATTAGGATAAGGTAGAAATATCATTTTTTTAATATTAGAATTGGGTTAGGATATTAATTACTCATGATTAATATTAGACAAAATTTAAGTTATTATATAGATCATTCAAGTGTCTGCAATAACAGAGGGGTCGGTATTAGTCTTGAGGATTGCTTGTACTACAACAGTAAGAATATTAATAGTAGAGATTTTAGCCATCGTAGCAACAACAACAACAGAGGGTACCTTCTCCAACTAATGTATAGCCTACAGAGGCTAAGGGGAGATCATAGGGGTCTTGTCCATTCCATCAGGGTGAAGGTGGACCGGTTCAGATTCCTAAAGGGTATCGTGGAGGATACTAGGGAGGTCGGTTAAGGAAAGGTTAATCAATGGCTAGACATAGCCACTGGTATGTTTTCTATCCTTTCATTGGTAGCTTATGTATTATTTGATTCAAGTGATTCACTTTCATTTATGTCTACCAATTTTGTTGGTAGAGGTATATAATCTCTATTTGCTAGCATATCTATATACGTTGCTTTAGCGTTTGGGGATAGGTTGGGTTACACTAGACTCTAATCGAAAGTGGCCTTAGAGATAAAGGCAGACTTCCTTTTGAATTTATATATTGAGGAGATACCGAGCAGTGATAGACCATGCACAAAAGTGAGTAGTATTATGGAGACCTAAGGGTGTTAAGGGTCTTCTATAGGATATGAAAGACTAAGTCTACTACAAAGGTCATATATGCCCACTAGCTTTGTTAGTGCAGAGGGGTTGCCGAATGTACATGTGTAGCGTTTAGGATTTGAAAGCCAACATGTCGCTTTTGGAGGATCTTCCAGTTGCTCGAGAATTTGTCAAAATCTTTTTAGGAGATATCAAGGATACTTCCAATTTACAAGTTGGACTTTACCATTGAGCTAGTACTAGGAGCGGAGCCTATCTTAAGAGCATCCTACCAAATGACACAGATAGAGTTGTGGGAGGTGAAGTCACAACTAGAAAAGATAATGGCTCATGCGTACATTCGCCTTGAGTGTTCCTCCATGGGAAACACCGGTTCTATTCATAAAGAAGAAGGACGTGAGTCTTCTTTTGTCCATTGATTACCGAGTTTTCACTTGTTAACCATAAAGCATAGGTATCCACTTTTGAGGATTGACAACCTATTCAATCATATTTAGGAAATTGTAGTCTTCTCAAAGATCGACTTGAGGTTAGACTATCATCGGCTACGCATCATAGAGGCAAACATCATGAAGATGGCATTCAAGATACAATATGGGCACTATAATTTCATGGCGATGCTATTTGGGCTCACCAATATACCTGCTATATTTTTTGATCTAATGATAAGGATTTTCTAACCATACCTCGACCTATTGGCAGTGGTGTTTATTAACGACATTCTGGTTTACTCTTGAATCAGAGAAGAGTATGAGAAGCACCTCCACACCATTTTGTCACTCCGTAGATAGAACAAGCTATATGTTAAACTCTATAAGTTTGGCATCTGGATTTAGGATATTACATTTTTAGGACATGTGGTGTCAAATTGAGGAATCATCGTGGACCTAGATAAGATTGTGGTTATTATGGAGTCGAGAACACTACTAGCGTTTTTGAGGTTCATAGTTTCTTGGGGTTGATAGGATACTACAAGCATTTTTCTAGAATTTCTCGAAGGTAGCTTGTCCTTTGAAGAACTTTTGAAGAAGACCATTAGGTTCTAGTAGGATGATACATGTGAGGGCACATTTTAGGATTTGAAGCAGTGTTTGACTACAAAAACGGTTTTAACTTTTCCATTAAGATCATATAGGTTTGAATTCTATAGTGATGTGTCAAAGCATGGATTAAGTTGTGTATTGATGCATTATGGTAGGGTGGTAGCTTACACTTCTATTCAATTAAAGCAAAATAAGCAGAACTATCTGACCCAGGACTTGGGGTTGGCTTCAACCATCTTTACGTTAAACTAAAGGCACTATCTATATGGGATACCCTACATATTATTCACTGATCACAAGAATCTCAAGAATATATTCACTTAGAAGGAGTTAAATATGAGGCAGAAGAGGTGTCTAGAGTTGGTGAAGAATTATGATATCAAGTTGACCTACCACGAGGGTAAGGCCAACATCATTGCAAATGCCTTGAGTAGGAAGACCTCGCACTTGTTGAGTTCTTGGGTGGTGGCTAATCGGTTGCTTGAGGAGCTTGGTGAGATGGTAATAGTCCTCATCCAAGGTGAGTTAGAGGCCCAAATGAGTGCATTAACTATCACATTGAGATTCAAGCGGAGTGACCCAAGGATATTAAACTTGAATGGATTTAGCATAAGATACAGGATGGTAGAGTTAAGATCTTCTAGATTCATGAGGATGGTATCATCTGCAACAAGAGTCACTAGTGTGTGCCACGTAGTTACGTTGAGTTGAAGCGCCAAATTTCAGTGGAGGGTCACTGTATAATATATTATGTACATCTAAGAGAGGATGAGTTGTATAATATATTACAATGATCTATTTGTGGTCTCTCATGTATTTAAAGTAATAATGATGTTGTTTGAATTATAATGATGTTTGGTAAGCACATCTTATTTATATTTGAAGTAATAATGGTGTGATCATGCATATGATCTAAAATGAATTTATGTATATTAACAATTTTGGACATTATTTATTTTAATAAAATATATTCTTATAGTATATTTTTTACTTTTTGACAAGTTTTATTAAAATAAGATATATTAATTAATAAAAATTATTAAAAATAGAAATAATAATTAATAAATAATCATCATCAGAATTAAAACTATTATTTATTATTTAATTATTACTATAATATTAATAATTAATAGACATAATAATATTAATAGTATTAATTTATAATTAATCTTAACACTTAATAATTAATAATATTAATAATGATTAATATTAATACTTTTTAGGAATTATGGAGGATTCTCCTTTTGAGTGGGGTTCTTGAATGTTTGCCGATGGCTAATGATCAATAACAACAACTTTATTCTTCTCCATGGTTGAATCAAAGATATATGGAAAGATGAAAATCAACAGCTAGCTAGCTGTAAACTCCCCTACCAGCAAAAAAGACCATATACATATATATGGTCTAAAAGAAGAAGTTAGTAAATCATCAAAATTTTATAACAAATTAGAAATTTAGAACAAAAAATAAACCTATAATGTAATATGTGAAAATAACCCGGCTGGAGACTACAAAAAATAGTGAGTGAGGGCGGGGCTGGGGTCTTGTTTATATAGGCATATGTCTGGTGGTTGAATAAGAGGGATCATAAAAGTGTTCTTTTTCATTTTTTTTTTTTTGGGATAACAAAACTAGGACTTGTTAGTATATATAGGGTAAGGTTATGAGAAAGACCTCCTCTTAAAATACAAATACAAATGTAGGAAATATTTTATCAAACTTGAGTACTTGGGCTAATATCTCTATTATTATCTCTATATTTCATTTAACATATCGTAAGTTGAGTTTTATTATAATAATGCCACCGTATTGTATTAAGCTTTCATTGTGGATATTTTTTTAATCTATGCTGTTAGTTTATTAAATCTAATAGCTCAAAATGATTCCTACTTTTATATTTTAAGAAATAGTTTTTACTAGAATTATGAATATAGTTTAACTTGTCAATCGTAATAATTCAAGTTACTCATTAGCTATCAAGTAGTAAAAATAATTTATGATTTTGGAAAATATTATTTGAAAACGAACTATTTTCTAGTTTCATAATTCTCCAATATGTAAAATAATTTTACAATATATACAAATGAACATAAATTTTCAATTTTTCATGGAACTTTGCTTTCTATTTTCCTATAGAAAAATTAGAGAAAAAATAATAATCTTCCAAAATAAACTTCCTCATTTTATTTCTCATTTTGAGGGTAATATGTGTTGCATAGTGACAGGGATAGAAAGAAATGCAAAAATGTCATCTTTAAAAAAATTAGGGAATAGGAACAGTAAGAAATGATAAAAAAAATTATATATGTATGTATATACACACACATATACATTATATATATTTATAAAAAAATAGATCAAATCTATTAAAATTAAGAGAAAAAAAATTAAATTATTATTTACTTTAATTGTTGTAAAAAATTAATAAATATTTTTTAAGAAAATAAAAAATAATAATCAAATACTTTTAATATTAAAAAAATTTAAATCGAAAAACGTAAGGAGACGTTTTTGTGTTTCGCAGACAGCTTCAACTTCTAGCTTTTGCCATTATTGTTTCCATCGTTTATATATCCTTGTTCAAACAAACGGTCATAAGTTGAGGGCTATAACTTTGGAGGCCCTAGCACTAATTGCACAACCTATTGTCGACAACCTCAAATCCCCTCTCACAATCCCTCGAAAACATTCATCAAGCACATTATTATGACTAGGTTTGAAAAAAGTTGATCCAACTTATCTGATCCAATTTGATCTGTATAAAATTTTATCCGATATAATTTATAAAATTCATCAATTTAATTCAATCCAAATCTAATTCAAAATTAATTCGATCTGACATTAACTTGAATATAAGTGATCCGATTCAACCCAAACCCAATCTGACTCTAATTTATAATCTGACATTAACTTGACCAACTAACAATCTGACCCAACCCAACTCGATAAAACGAAATTCAATATTAATAAATTATAATAATAAAATAAAAAATACACATGTCTTATTATTTATTTAAAGCTTTTAACAATATATTATTATTATTATTTAAATTTTATTTATTTTTTTACTTTTATTGTGAACTTACTTATTCACCAATGATATTCTAATTTTACTAATTTTTTGCATAAAAACACAATATTATAAAGCCATAATAATAATAATAAAATAACACATTAATAATCACATTCTTACATAAAGTTAAATTTAATACTTGCTTACGAGGTTAATAATTTAGATTAATTTTGGTAATCAATGTCCAATTTGACCCAAATCTAAAGTGATTCGATCCAGGATTAGCTTGACCCAAACCTAACCCAGCCTATCAAAACCTAAAAAGATTTATTTCTTCAAGTTAATCCAAACCTGGCCCTTCAAATGAATTTAAACACAAAATCACCCAAATACGAGCTTGCTTGGACTAATTGTGACTCGATAGAGTAAACGGGGTGAGTTTGGGGCTGATACGCCCATACCCGTATCTATACCCGTACCAAAATTAGTACTTGTACCCAAATGGATATCCACTTACACATCTATATCGGTATCCGTTGGATATTTGTTACCTGATGAATAGTCCATTTGCTCGTTAACGGATATTATCCAGAAGATAAATTAATTACCCAATGGATAAACCCATTTAGAGTTAAGCCAAATAAAAATTTTAGCCTTAATTTATACTATATTTATTTTAAAATTAAGGATAAAAAAGTAATTATATATTGGATAAATAGGTATGGATATGGATATGAATACAGATATGGGTATGAGTATGGGTATGGATATGGATATGGATATTTCATACTTGTATCCAATGGCCATTTTCTTTCCTCCTCTATATCCGTTTAAGTATCCAATAAATAAAAACGAGCACATTTTGGATAAAATCCGCTCCGTTTATATCCATAGACCCAACCTAACCTGACAAGTTAACCCGAAATAATATGAAACCTACCTGACTCAAACCTGCACTATCTCAACCTAAACCCTACCCGATAAACTAACCTGATATAACTTGAATATGCAACGACCCGACCTGACCCGAATAATTAAGTGACTAAAAATGACACGAATCCAAAATGATCTGACTCGACCCACAACCAACCCTAAAACTGAAAATAATCTAATCCAATAAAATTTTGACCCGTTATAACCCAACCCAAATCTGATCCATCCGACCCTATTATCACCTATAATTATTAGGGGCGCATAAACAAAAGCATGTAAGTGCTCCAAAAGGCCCAAAAGGAGATCCAAAAAATCCTTCCAATAAGGCGATCATAAAAAATCCTTACAATGTAAGGGCTCCAAAAAGCCCAAAAGGCAGTGTAAGTGCTTTTAGACCTCGTCGTCAAATCACACTACAAATAGTTGAAATTATTACAAATCCAAAAATGGGAAACAATTATTAATAATTATTATTTCAAAATAATATTAAAAATTAAAAATACTAAAAATAATATTAATAAATAATAATACGTATAATTAATAACTAATAACAATAGCAATGATTATTATTTAATAATACTAATTTAGAATTCATGATATAATTAATATTAATCTTAATCTTGATTTTAATAATGAATAATTAAAATTAATAATCATAATAATAGTTAATAATATAAATAATTGATAACTAATAAATAAAAATAATATTGGCAATTAATAATTAATAATATTAATAATTTTAGGAATTATGGAGGAGGATTCTCCTTTAGGATGGGATTCCTGAATGCTTAACGATTGATGATGATCAGCAACAACTACTTTAAAAAGTGGGACATATATCCTCTATAAATAGTTAAAATTATTACAAATCCAAAAATGGGAAACATATCACTATATGAATAGATAAAATTATTACAATAAAAAGCAAGATCATATGAACAAACAAATATTTTTAAAATGCTCCGCTCCTTTGAAGACTTACATTTTTTCTGACTTATACTAAAACTCTTTACACAGACACACTTTTCGTTCCTCTAAATGCTTTGCGATCCCAAATCTCATTTCCTCAATTTGTTCATTGTAGAAGTACTACCGCATAAGCATTGCTCAACCTTTTTTTCATTGGCGTTTCGTCTAATTGTCATCCAATTTAAATATGTAGAATCAAATTGTATTTTTTTTCTTTTGTATATATGTACTATAAATTTTAACCTAATTGACAAAATGATAAGAAACAATTTTAATTTTATTTTCAATTAGGAGCAATGAATTGAAATGCAGGTACTATGTTACTCTAATTTTAGTTGACCGTCTGAAAAATTAAAACCCCCTAACATCTTGTTGTTTTGTGTCAATCCCTAATCAAATACAGGTATGTTTATAATAAATTTATTTTTCCAATTGTAGTGTTCGTGAATTTTTTTCTAGATTAAGCGGATTGACCAATTGATTTAATGCTATTTCGGTATGTTTTTCTTATTGATTTAGTTTGTGGAATTAAGGTTATGTAATCTAATTGAAACTAGAAATTCACTACACCTATATTTTTGAATATCAATAGAAAGTACAAATCAAATACCTGGTCTATTTTTATTTTTATTTTTTTAATGATTTGGATTATGGTACTCCATTCTTAATTATAATTGTTTGCTTGATTTTTTGAGATAAAGTACTTGATTTAATTGTTTATTTAATTTTATGAGATGGTTGTGATGTGGAACTAGTTATGTTGAGGCATAAATTATTGATAATTAAATTAATGTTGACTCTTTGGAGAGGTGATTTTATAATTCTTGTAAACTACCCATTAAGAAAGTCACTCGTTAAATAGGTTTCTTCAAATATTAATCCTTATATTCTTATAGTTTGTAAGTAAGAATCTTATACATTTTAAAGACATTAAGTCTATCTTTTAGAGAGATGTGATTGTAAGACTCATGGTGTCGATGGTTAGTTGTTGAGTTGGCTTTTTAATGTTTAATATTTAAGGCCAAAGAACTTTAAAAGAAATACCTATATAGTCATTGGTATCTATAATTATATAAAAACAAATTTTTGTGGCAGATAATATGCAGTATTGCACAGGGACGGGGACGGAGAGAAACGCAGAAACGTCATTTCTTAAAAATTTAGGAAACGAGGATGGTAGGAAACGTTAAAAAAATTATATATATATATATATTAAAATGTATCAAATCTACTAAAATTAAGATAGAAAAATAAAAAATTATTACCTATATTAGTTAATTTTAATCATTAATAATTTTTTTAATAAAAAAATTAATTAAATAATTTTAATATAAATTCTAACACCAAAATTTTTCTAAAAAGGACGGAACGTTTCAGGAGGAGGAAACATCTCCGGGACGGGGAGCGGCACCCAATTGCCATCCTCGTGCATAAATGATAATATGTAGATAAATTTTTCTGTCTAAACTATACCTATTGCTAATTACTAATTATCACTGTCACCCATTATTTCTAATTATTACTGTCAACTTATTGGTCAATTACTCCATCTTCTGTTTATTGCTTCAATCCTTATCCCTTTATCGGTTTGCACTTCTGCATCTCCCTTTGTTAATATCATAAATACATATTAATTGAATAACATTGGAACACCAAACGGAACATTGAAACTGGAAATCCCACATAATACCTACATTATAAGTACTCCCTTTATCATCGATAAATGCATATTAATTGAGCAATATAGAAAAACCCAAATGATTGCTCCATTCCCATCCTCTCTTTATTAGCAACATTAGTGAATCTCATAGTAACAACTAGAACAATAAATAATTTACTTAACTCACTCAATATTATTTGATATATCGTTTGAATCTCATCCATCTTCTCTTCATACATGTTTTTATTTAATTTGGTTATAATTGATAATATAAGACTTTTTAAATATCATTAGCAACATATGCATAATAGTAAAACTAAAAATTAATCAATCGGAAATGACAACCCTTTTAAAAAAATTGAACGACAATAAAAAAATGTCTCTAAACAAATTATTGTTATTTCTTTCAATTGTAGATGACAACAACGACGTTGATATAATATTCCTCACAGAATTAAGTATGCTACTTTTATTAATTTAAATGTATATGTTACGTAAAATGTTTTCTTATTCTTTACGGTACTCGAAAATCTTAAGCAATCTTACATCACCCAAATAAACATATTTTTATCTATACTAACTGTTATTTCAAAATAGATGATTATTATCTTTTTTGGTGCAGATGAAACTTATGTAACAATTCATTTTATGTTTGAAAATTCAGAATTTACTTTTTTAAGACTTTTTTTACACGGATTTTTTTAAATGATATTTGTAATTAAGTAATTAATGGCTATAATAAATGAAACATAGTCATTAATTATATATCACAAGCTGTGGAATTTGACATAAAACTGCGTAGTCACACCAACTAATTTGCTATTCATCTCCCCCTCTTAATATGATAAATGCATATTAATTGAATTACATAAAAACACGTGTTGAACTGAATATCAATTAATTAGCTATGGGCTTTCTAATTCTCACGTCACATTTCATTGTTGTTCATCTTTCCCTCTTAATATGATAGGTGTATATTAATTGAAGAGCATTAAAATACCAAATGAAGTGAACATGATTTAATTAGTTAGGCACTTTCTACTTTCCATGTTTTCCCTTCATTGTATATGACTTAATGAATTAATTGCACACGGTATTTCTACTTCCCATGTTCTTCCTTCATTATATATGAATTAATTACATACAACACTTCTACTTCCCACCTCCTCCCTCCATTAGTTTGGATTTTATCTCTGGTTATATAACTAAAACCACTCCAAATATTGGACGGTTTGCAAGCAATAGTTATACAAATTCTTATATTACAACAAATTGACCATAAGAAGGTTTATAAAATCTACCATGATAACTGGAAAGCGCATTAGAGATGATAATGCAGAAATGGTAAGTAATGTATTAATTATATACTATATGTAACATACATGTATAAAAAGAACTTATATTTATTTTAATTTTTGCTACTTGCTTAAATTAATACACATTTCTCTGTTATCTGTCATATTAATATGTAATTTTGACTAATGTAAAAAGAAATATAATATATTCAACAACAAGTAAAACTACTTATCTTTATTTCCTTTACATGTGGTACCTTGAAATATAAGGTTGTGATGAGGAAATTAGAAGAGTCACATATTAATCAAAGTACTAATAAAATGATGCAGTGAGAAACTTCGGTATTTGATTAAAAAAAAGAATTTTATTGTTAAAATCTTTTTCCCAATATTTCATCCTTTATATTAACAATGTTGTCTTCTTATAATTCTATTAATTTTTATATTATTTTTTGTACTTACTATTTTCAAATTTATTATCAAACTTTACTAGTACAGTGCACGGAAAATGTTACTAGTTAAGCATAAAAAAAAAGGAGTATCATCTTTAGGGTTGATTCTATAAATTTTGCACGACACATGAAGTAGAGGCTATTACTCATGACCTTGAAATTTATATATCTAAGTTCAATTAATATTTAGACATTTGTGTCCAATCTTGGCATGATAAGATTGTTTAAATGTTGATATCTTTTCCTATTGTAGTTTTGGTTTTTGTGTGTGTGTTTGTGTTGAAGTCTCCAATTCTTATACCACAAATTAATACTGAAAAGAAACAAAGAAGTTATGACACTCATTGTTTGACAATGATTTGATTTGGCAATAGAGTTGTTAAGAGTTTTGTCACCCATGATTTGTGAATTATATGACAATTCTAGTGTTGTGCATGGTTTTAAGGTATATGAGCATTAACTATTAAACCTAAATTGATATAAAACTCGTAAACTAAATTTGAATCAAAATTTTTCCCTTTACATTAAAAAAGTAGTAACTTTATATATTTAATTTTAGTGCATAGTGTATGTAAGGATGTATTTATTAGCATCAAATTTTCAGCATTTTCTAAATTCACTTGCTTTTCTATGTAGAGTGATACAAGAGAACTGGTAGACTACATAGATAAATACCGGCAACCTAGTTTTAAGCATGTAAAACTAATGAACCATAGCATACATGTTCATACCAATTCCTTGGAATATAAATATGATATATGCTTCTATGTAGGTACTAATTTTATTTCCATATAATAAATATTTCCCATACATTTCCATATAGATGAAACCCAACACATATCCAAGCAAATGAGTTACAACAATCAAGTGATATTGTAGAGCTTGATCTAAAAACTCAATATTGGCATAAGAATAACTCTAATCTAATTACAAAACATAACCACAACAATGGGACCTGCAAGATCAAGAAAAAAAGTAAGAGGAAGTTTCTATTATATTGAGTTAAAGGTAGTACTTCCTCTCAGTTACTATGAAGCTGTAGTTTTACATTAGGGGTGTTGCTCACCCCTCTGGTTTTTTGCTCCACCTTAAGTTGATGTTGATTTTTCCTATTGAATTGAGTGTACATAGAGTTGGTGCTATTTTTACTGGTGTGTTGTTACAGGCTACCTACCCAACCTCTTAGATAATGTCTATTATGGTGGTTGTATGTATGCTTGTTGATTTAGCTGTAGGTGTTGCTTATACTTACTGTCTAATATAGTGTTATAAAGATATGTTGCTTGTTTTAAATTTTGGTATATGTTGCTTACTGAGAAAATCATGTAAGTGATTATAAGAAATTTTATGTTCTACATTTTGTAGAGTGATTATACAAAATTTTATAATTTGAGTAAATTCCTAATTTAAAAAAAAAAAGACTACATGTGATCGTGGCTAAATTACATCAAGAAAGTATATATGTACATATAATATTATTAATAAATACATATAATTTTATAGTATCATTACAAGTAATATCATACCTAAGTCGGATCCAATTTTAGGTTAAAAAAACATTCATGTAATTATGGGTATAAGCACATCAAGAGTGTATATATGTACATGTAATGTGACATATATGTATATGTAATTATAAAGTTCATTTTTCTTAATTCTATTATCTAGTTCAATTCCTAACTATAAAAAATAATTGTAGATATAATTATGGACAAACATACATCGAAAAATTACACATGTACATAATGTTACTGACGTTAATGATTTTATCTATGAGTCAATCATGGAGATTGTGTCGGACATCTTACTTTTACACAGTTTGAGTACTCATAATGTCTTATTGAAGGGTCACTTATTACTTGTGTGTGAAAAGGTATTTTGAGTCTATTACCAACAATTTGTGAACCCAGGGTCACACAATAGAACAAGTTAGATTTAACATAATCAGACTAAAAATACTTCATAGGTCCATGAGACTTGTCTAGTACCAGATCCAATAGGGCATAAGTATAGATGAGTATGAGAAAACGTATGTCAAAAAATTATATATGTACATGTAATATTTCTGATAAGTACATGTGATTTTATAGTGTTATTATAAGTAATTTTATACCCAAGTTAGTTCCAATTTGGATAAAATAAAGTTGTACATATAATTATGGGTATAAATATATTGAAAGTGTATACATTTGCATGTAATATGACCTATATGTACACAAAAAATTATAATGTGATTATAACTAATTTTATTATCCAAGTTAATTCCTAATTATATGAAATTGTACATGTCGAAAAGCTATATATGTACATTTAATGTTACTGATGTTAGTGATATGTCCCAAGAACTAATCATGAAGGTTTGGTTAGACATTTGGCCTTCACACAACTTGTGCAGTTATAATTTCTCGCTATAATGTTGCTTATGACTCATGGTCCCATTAGAGCACGCTGGATGCATTATCTTTTATATTATAATCACTATATGAGGGTCGATGGTCACTCGATAGATCATTTATACTATATACCTCTCAACTAATCAAAACTAAAAAAACAATGCCTACCTATCTTACACACTTTGATCCTAATGCACTCATGTTATTAACTAAGAAACTCAACCCTCTTCATCATTCTTCTTGGTTTCTCTTCTTCCTTCAATTGCTATTCATTTCTTGTAATATTATCTACAAATCATTCTTCATTTCTATTAAAGTGGTATTAGATTAAGGTTAGGAGAAGTCAAAAGTCATTGTTTACTCTCCTTCTTAACTTATCATTGCTATTAATATTATTGTTATTTAAAGAAAATGTGAATTTTTAGATAATTTAACTTATAATGAACCTAATATAAAGAAATTGAAAAAGTACATGTACATATATATAATCACAAGTGTACACATGAATTTTTGACATAATTACATGAGCATAATTTGTTGCATTTAAGTACTAAGAAGGGTTTAATAATTCAATCATACTAAGAAAAAAAATGCTACCTACTTAGTGAAATCATATAAGAGGCAAATTTATTTATTTAAAAAAAAATTACAATACCTTCAAAATTAGTGGTAGATAGCCTAGTATTAAAAACCGGACCGGACCGGCCGGTCCGACCAGTGAACCGGCGAACCGCTCGGGTCACCGGTTAAATTTTATGTGCCGGTTTTTAAGATCTCGGAACCAGTGAAAACCGGTCAAAAACCGGTCGGACCAGTGAAAACCGGTGAACCGGTCAAAAAATCGGTCTTAGAACCGGTCAAAAAAACGGTCGGGAGCCGGTCAAATTTATGTAGAGTTTAATTTTCTATATATTTCATATTTTTTGACTTAAAATGTACCACTGGTTCGACCACTAAACCAGTGAACCAGTTATAAGACCAATTTGATGACCGGTCCGGTTTTTAAAACTATGGTAAATAGTGTAAGCTTTAAAGAATTAATAAGAATATGTATATCAACAAAGTATACCTTCTTATTGAAAAACCTATCATTAAAAAACTCTATAATTAAGTATGTTTGACTTGGGGTAATTTAAGGATGGATGGAAACCTAGTAAGTTTTTCATTATACGTGTGAGTTGGTAAAAAAAATATGGTCAAAAAGACTCATATTGATATGTGGAGCTAGTCATTGATCCTGAAAGTACTCCAGAGTAACTACCTGCAACCATAGTGAGGTTGGGGTGTGAGAAAATTATTTAGGTGTTTACCAAGAAAAGTGACCTTATTAATAATAAAACAAACATAAAAAAACAAAAAAGATGCACATACACATATAGGTATCCACAATTGTGCAAATATAGATTTTCATTATACATTTACTTATAAATTTGTGCACATAATTTCTTTTAATAAAGTACTAAGTAAATTTAAGTAATTCATTCATACTACGAATAAAAATAATAACTATACCTACTTAGTGAAATCAAATCAAAGCTATATTCATATGTTTTCAGACATAATTTAAGGTTTTATTATGAAAAATGACCTTAACAATAATAAAACCAACATAAACAAACAAAAAATGTAAATGTACATATAGGTAACCACAACAATACAAATGTGTAAGTTCGATGTACATTTAGTTATAATTGCATGTACATGAATTCTTTTAATTTAGTACTAACCATAGTCGAATAATTACTTCATGCTACAGAAAAAAATAATAATATTAGATCAAAGATAAAAAGAACAATATTAAGTTCAAACCTAGTTTAAGTTTTTATTATAAAAATTGAATTTAATTTCAATAAACCTAAAATAATATGAATATATATATAGGTACATATAGGTAACCACGGTTGTACAAGTAAACACTTTTTATGTACATTTAATATAATTACACGCATGAGATTCCTTTTAAATTGGTATCAACTAAAGTTAAGTAATTACTTCATACGATGTACAAAAATAATAACATTCATTTCAAATCTAAATAGTAAGGACATTCTTGTTACTAGTAATTGATATTATTAATATTATTATGATTCAAAATTTTATAGGAAAAAGTTATAATATTATTATTTTTTTATTTATATTGCCACTGTACTTTTTTAGGTACACCTTAGACTATACACTGGGTTTGTTATATAAGAATTATTGATAGAAGTACATTGAAAGTGTACATATACATGTAATTTTAAAATCTTATTATAAGTAATTTCATAACCCATGTTAATTCTTAATTGAGAAAAATTGTGCATGTGATTATGGATAAATGTACATCAAAAGAGTATATATGTACATGTAATATTACCTATAAGTACATGTAATTTTATAATGTCATTACAAGTCATTTTATAACAAGGTTAGTTCCAATTTGCATTAGAAAAAAAATATGCATGTAATTAGGGGTATAAGTACATCAAAAGTTTGAATATGCACATGTAATGTGACCTACATGTACATTAATTCCTAACTGAAAAAAGATTTAACATGTAATTATAAAGTATTTTATAAAGCCAATTGATAAAAATATCCCAAAGACTCAACCTAAATTTTAAATACATTGGCTATAAGTTAGGCATTGAGCCAAAATCCTAATTTAACTGATTTTCATCAATTAGCTCAAACTAAAGCTATCCAAATACAACTGAGCACATTCTAAAACACTGTATAAGATCAATTGACAAAATAATGTAAGATTGGTAAAAATTAACCTAAATGTACCATAGCAACAATAACCAATCCATCCAAATTACACAAACATCACATATATACAAATATTAACATCTAATTTGGCTTAACATAAGTTAAACAAAATAAACCAATTCATGAACAAGAGGTTTGGGTTTCCAAAAAAATACGGTAGAGCTTTGTTGTTGGTTGTGTAACCATCATTCGCTCTTTGGAGTTCTATCATTTTTGGTGGCTGACAATCACGGTAGATCATTGCATTGGTTATGTTGTACTGGTGCTACATCGTTGGTGTGCTCGTCCATGGCCTTCTGTGCACTTGTTGCTGATACGTGATTATTGGTGGAGGTCGACAATGACAGAAGGAGATGGAGGTGGAGATGGCGTAAAGGAGGTGGAAGAGGAGGTAGGTTGGGGTGCACTCCCCTACTCGATGAGCATGCTAAGTTTTAGGAAAAAAAATGAAGAAAGGGGAGAAAATAAGGGAACTGATTGATTAGTGTTTTGGTTTTTTTTTTTTTTTACAGAAACACATAAAGCTATTAAAATATCTAAAACAGATGATATCAAAAATATAATTTCAATTACAATAAATATATTTAAAATAATTCAAGAATGATATACAAAAGTTTTTTGGAGAAAAACAAAATGTTTATATGAATAAAATGCTTTAATACATGGGCAAGGATATATGGGAAGCAAATGTCAAACTTTTGGCTTCTTGGGTACTTAAGAAATTGTTGGAACTAAGGAACACTTTCCATATGGTTTTTCAAATAGGTTATCTTCAAGAACTCGTGCAATAAGATAGGTTATCCATTTTAGCTACATATCATATGATAAGACCATAAGCTCCCAAGGTTCCTTGACATGCAATGGTTTAATCTACTTGCACTAGGCCAAGACATGCTTTTATTCTCTGGTTGGCTATACGTGATCGTATACAGATGAAGGATAAAATGAAATCTTATGGAATGCACATAGATGATACTTGTGATCTCTATCATATTAAATAAGAAAATATACCTTGCCTATTTTTTGATTGAGTATACTCATGAGCTATTTGGCTCCCTCTCTTCAAGAAGCCAGGATGCAACCAACAAATCACAACATGGCATAAAGTTATTAGTTAGGCAATAAAAGGAGGAAGAGGACCTAAAGTCAGAAAACAATTTATTTGAGCCCTTATAGATGCAAACATGTACCATATTTGGATTGAAAGGAATTATAGAATTTTTACAAATAAAGTCCAAGAGGCCACTCGGATTCAGAAGATTAATTTAGCTGATTTGGCTGGAAGATTTACATTATTTTATTACTGTAAATTGTATAATAGGTTGATGGACCTTATGAACACCTAAGCCAAAGGCTATTTTATTCTTGAATTTGATGGTTTTGTCTCATATGAAGTACTTCTCATGCTCTTACTAGAAATATTAAAAAAAATACAATACTTACCTAAAAAAAGAGGCTTTAATACAAAGTAAATCTCAGCACTTATTAAAATAAAAATACAATGTCAAAATAATATTTAAAATACATCAAATAATCATTTTTATAAAAGTTTGAGTGATTATAAATAATATAAAACATTTCCAAAAAAAAATTCTTCTGTAAACCAAAAAAAAGGAAATAATATAAATAAATTATAAAAATCTTTAATTTAAAATTTTATGAAATTTTCATCAGCAATAAAATAAAACAAATTCAAGTACAGAAATATTTTCTTCAAAAAAAATTAAATAATTTTACGACATCAAATGGATTTTATAATTTAAAAGAATTCATTTTTTTAAACTCCAAAACAAATGCGTAATCACCAAATAAAGTCATAATCATAAACAAATTTAAAACATTAAAACAAAATATGTAGCAAAACTAGAAATCGAATCACCTAAACTTAATAAAATCATAGTTATGAAAAAAATTATCTATAATAGTTTGTAACTCTAAATGATTAATTATATTTTATTATGAATTTGAAACTGCCAAAAAATAGAAAATGAATAGAAAAAATTAATTAATATTTGCAAGAATCATAGTTTAAATAAAATGAATCAATTCTAAATAAAATAAAAAATGAATTTCGTAAATCAAAGCCGATATTTTATGAACGTTAGATTTTTGAAAAACGGGCTATAACAAATATGGAGCATAGATCTTTGTAATTTCTATTATCTGTTAAGTACATCAAGTATACTTCATATAGTTATCATTAATATAGAATTTCTATATCCACAATTTATGATAAGGTACTAGATATTTGTATGGAAGTAGTGGATACTACCATAATTATTGCAAAAATTAAAAATATATTCTCATTATTATAAAAAAAAAATTAGTCTCACTTTAAATTCACTTCATCTAAGTACTATTTTTTTTTACTGTGCTTTTAATTATTTCTTACTATTATAGGATTCTTTAAAGATCAACGTGTCGCATACAGTTGAGGGCAACTCAAACATGGATGGTACTTAAGTTATCAAAATCTTAGTTTTAATTTCCAAACTAAGATCTTAACAATAAATTTCATGTTTCATTAATTATTGATCGACACTATATATGGCTTGCTTTATAAAATATTCTCTATCAACCAAACAATAGTTCTTTAAAATTTATACTAATCTTAGTATATTTATTTTTTAAATAAAGTAGAACATACAATTAACTAGGACAATCAATAAAAAAAATGTTGAATATTATTTCGCATCATATTGTTGTGCTAAAAATAACATATATCCTGTAACACCCCAAAATTCACTACTGAAAAATTTCGTTAATTAAAAGAAAGCTAGCGGAAGCAAATCAATAAACCGTGAATTTTGGGAGTATTACCGTCACACTTAGTACCAGACCGGTTCACTCATACCGTTCCAGTACTAAGTGTTAAGGCTAGAGGAAAATAAAATATAATTTGTAAGAATTTCAACACACTCAAATCAGAGTAGCGTATCAAACGTTTACAAAGATGAAATCCACCCATGGTGGTTACAGTATCAACATATACATTTAAAGCCAGAGATTTCAAAGAGAGAGAGAAAAATCCTAGTAGTTCCGGATGAGACCTTACTCTCTTTCCTGTTGCCCATTTGAGTAGCACCTGAAAAGACCTGCAAGGGACACTGCCCATTGAATAGGCAAGGGCCCCACGAATGGAACCCTTCAGTACTACGGTACTGAGTAACCCTTTAAAGTCTCACTTAAAAGCAGGCCCGCAATGTAACACATGAAATAAGCTACATACGTGTATATAAAATTCACACCATCAACATTCACATAGCATATCAATATATCGTTACGAACAATCGATACTTGCGGTCTTAAGCCATTTCATAACGCGAACTCAAACAATCAGACCTTAAGCCATTGCTCCACTATAAGTAATTAGTACTTGCCCATAATTTTATTCACATACATAACTGGTTTTATTGAGCTCGGGACCCCCACTATTATTACCGGTGGACCGGAATACAAATAAATTCATCATCCAGGGCACAACGCTCCTGGCCACTATTATAACCAGTGGACCGGGATATAAATAACTCATCATCCGGGGCACAACACTCCTGGCCACTATTATAACCGGTGGACCGGTGCTCAATATCATAAACATCTGGGTCCGGCTCATTAATATTTCACTTTCAATGATAGTATATTTCCTTTCTTAAATCAGCACATCAATCATATATATTTGCCTCGAACGGGAGATCAATAACCCGGGACATAGAGGTACACCGGTCGTACCGGTGCATATCAGCTACCCAGTACCCTTCAACCACGAACCCAAGGACGCAAAGGTACCCTGGTCGTACTGGTGCATAAAGCTAACTCAGTACCCTACTGACAAGGACACCTAATCCATAAGTATACATACCCCCTAACTAGGTCCGTAGAGCTAGAAAGAGTAAGATATAGGGCCTGGCTGGGGCACAAAGGCACACCAGCAAATACCAGAATAATCGTGGACTAAACCACGTCCTTAGGGTAGCGATCCCTAAGGAGTCACCATTCCCGATCTTGAGGTCTTTCACTTTAAGTAATAGTGTCTTAATTAAAGTGATCACGAAAAGCACAATAAACCGGTACTTATTCACTTTCAATCGTTCTGATATCATTAATAGTTTCTTATTCAGAAGATTATCCAGGATATCACAGAGAAACCATTAAGGCTATACTAATACTCCTACTTGGCTAATCAGCATTATTTGGATCATATTAAAATGTTCCACAATCTCAAAGACACGTTAGGTGCAAATTGCTCATTTGCCCTTACTTATATAATTGCTAATTATCCATTCCTTACTTAATAAATTACCATATTACCCTTAAGGTTGCCTAATTACCAAATTATCCCTTGTCCACTTTAGATTACCAAAGTATCTCCTACACTTTTTAGATCACCATTCACCCCTCATAATTACTACACTTATCATATTTCCCATTTGGTTGGTTATATTACCAAATCGCCCTTCTCCTTTGTTATAATTACTAACTTGCCCTTGAGTTGGATAAATTGCTAAAATATCCTCCTTCATTATCATAATTACAATTTTGCCCCTTTAGTTGGTTCAATTACCAAATTGCCCTTTTAGTTGGATAAATTACCAAATTGCCCCTTTAGTTGGATAAATTACCAAATTGCCCTTCTCCTTTATCATAATTACCATTTTACCCCTCTCAATCATTTTAATTGCCATTTTCCCCTTTTTAATCATCATAAATCCCAAATCACCCTTCTTCATAATTACGAACATTAATTTACCCTTCTTCATAATCATAATTACTATATTACCCTTCTCCATTATTAAAATTTACCATAATACCCTTTAATTGATTAATTTACCAAATTACCCTTCGCTAGCGTCATACTTATCCAATTACCCTTCTACAATCATAATTTAATTACCAATTATCCTTTGTCGTTATCATAATTACCAAGTTACCCCTTACTTCCAAGTTTACCATAATATCCTTTTATTTACAAAATTACCCTTATATCCTGTACCTTTAAATTACCATAATATCCTTTTATTTATAAAAATTACTACTATACCCCTTGTACTTGTAGAATTACCGTAACACCCTTTTTCTTTTTAAATTACTACCTTACTCCTTTTCCATCCAAAATTACCATTTTTACCTTTCCTTACAAAAATTACCATTTTACCCTTCCTTTCCAAAATTACTATTTTACCACTTACTTATAAATTATCATTTTGCCATTCACTCATACATTTACCATATTACCACCCACTTATGAAATTACTATTTTGCCCCTCTACCTCCAAAATTACTATAATGCCCTTTTACTTGGAAAATTACCATAATGCCCTCCTTCATCCAAAATTTACTATTTTACCCCTACTTATAAAATTACTATTTTCACCACTTACTTATAAAATTACTATTTCTCCCTTCTACCTCCAAATATTACCATATTGCCCCTTTTTCCCTCGAAATTACCACTTTACCCCCATTATTATACCACTTCTATTAATTTAACATTTTCACATGAAATAACAATATTAGTACTCCCTTAACAATGTTCAACTCCACCAACCATTACATTTGACATGATACATATTAGCCGTAATCTAACCTAAGGAAAATTACAAAAATGCCCCTAGGGTTCACAACAATATTATTCATGCATAAAGGGGTCACAATCACATAAAATGACATGGGTAATTGATTAACACTCTCATTAATAGTCAAATTCTTCCTTTAGGAAATATCTCCACACATATTACATAAAAGAGCATACTTTCCTTTTTATTAAAGAATACAAGCAACCATATAATTTATATTAACAACCATGTATTAACCATAATAACATATTAAAATTTCTAATGTGTAAACATACGTTTATCATGCATTTAAGTGGGGTTTAACGATTACCTTAATCCCGTAAAATATCAAACCTTACCAAGCATAATTAGCAATTCAACACCTAAAATAACATCCATCACTATTGTGTTAGAAATAAGAAATAAAAAGGATAAGACTTTATAAAAGAAATTTATTTAATAAAACACTTTAAATAATTATCATTATACCTCAAAAATTTTCCAAACAATTTCCAACAAAGGGGAAAGCTCACGCTGCATGAGCAGCGTGAGTGTCATGCATAAATGGGAGGGGAAAAGGCTCGAAGAGGGGTGAAGGAAGAAAATGAGCCATGTTCAGGTTGAGGTCTTTGGGCTAGAAAAGAGGGTGGTTGGGGGAGGTTTGGAGGCAAGGTAAGGATGCAGGAGTGAATAGGGGGTGTTGGTGGTGGCCAAGGATGGTTTCGCGACGGCTGAAGGCGGCGGAGACGGCGCGGCAAGGGGCCGAAGATGGCTGGCGATAAGGGGAAAAATGGGGAGAAAAGAAAGAAGGGGTGGAGAAGGGAGGAAGTGTAGGGCTCAAGGGGGCGGCATGGGGGTGCAAGGAAGTAGGGGGTGGTGCCAGGAGTCGGCGCAGGGGTTGGGTGCGGCAGTCGGAGCGGCGGACGACGGCGGCGCAGAGAGAAAACAGAAAAAAAAAATGGAAAGAAGGAAGGAGAGAGGAGGGAGCTCGGGGGAAGGAAGATGGCTCGAAAATGGGACAGGAAAATGGACGAATGGGAGAAGAAAAGAAGAGGAAAGGTAAGGGGGCAGATGGCAGGGCATAGGGCGGCAGGGAGGCGCTAGGGTGGCAGGGAGAGGGTGGCGACGGGAAGGAGGGAGTTGCAGACATGGGTAGGGTGCAGGGGTAGCTCGGCTTGAAAGAGGGGAGGAGAGGACAGGGTAGAGGGAGGGAGTAGCAAGGGCAGGTGCGGTGGCAGGCGGTGGCAGTCGCAGGTGGTCGGGCAGTAGCTGCAGGTGGTCGGGCTATTGTCGACACCTGGGGGGAGAAGAAAGAAGAAAGGAGGGCTGTGGCGGCCAGTCGGGGGAAAGGAAAGCAGGCGGCCGACCGGTCCAGGGGGAAAGAAAGAAAAAAAACGAAAGGGAGGCCGGCCGGGTCAGGTGCGAGAGAGAGAGAGAGAGAGGGGTTGAGGGGGAGAGGGAGAGGTGGGCTGAGGCCCAACGCACAGGGGAGGGAAGGCAAGCAGGCCCGTGCGGGCGGCCCAAGGAAGAGAAAAAGAGAAGAGAAGAAAGAAGAAGAAAAAGAGAAAAAGGAGAAGGGAAAAGAAAAGGAAAAGGAGAAAAATGGGGGAAATAAGTTAAAATAATTTATAAAGTCGTAAAATATAATATTCTTGATAAATTATTTAATTTAATAATTTAATTCATTATAATCTAATATATTAATTTAAAAAGGATAAGGTTAGTAAAATATTAGTTTTGAAGAAATTACTTAAATAAAAATAGCATGATAAAATAACGAAATATCTCTTTTAATTTACTAAATATTCCCATCCAAATTTATGTACTCAAAAATCCATAAATTAATTAAGTTAGATAATTTTAAAAGCTAATTTATTTCAAATAAAGATTATTTATTAATTTTTTAGTTTTCTAAAATTTTGGGGGATTACATATCCTATTTTAATTGGCCTTATATATACCAGCAAGTGATCCCCGATCTTATAGAGGTCTGTGCTTTGTATTTGACAAACAAGACTTGAATTTAGGATCACTAAAAAATATTGAAACCCCTTTTTACCAACTATAAATAAATAAATATAAATGTTAAGCAAAGTAACGCATTGGCCAAGATAGTAATGTGTGGTCATAAATGATCATTTGTTTAGAGTACACTTAGTTGAGATATTCAAATCCCTTTCGTGGTTGAGTAGTTTATTTGGTTGCGACTTCTATAAGTTTCTACATGAAGGAGAGCTCAAATTGAGCTAATGTCACTAGCTAGGTGTCTTCTCTATTTAATTTTTTTTCCTTCTTGTTTTGAACATTAGATCAAATATTATATATAAAGGTCTTGTCTAAGTGGGTTCTAATATGTAACACAAGCCCTGATCTTGTACTGTCTCAAAAAGATATCGTTAAACACGTTCATATTTTTTGCAAGAAAATTTGCTTAAATTCTAAATATCCTTCGAGGTTTCACTAATTCAACAAGAAAGCGGTGAGTGTTTCCAACTTTCCTATGCACATCTAGAACCAGGGCTAATTAAAATGTTTCAAAGTGTGTCCATTTTTTTTTACAGAGGAGAAGGGGAGGAATACAAAAATTACAAACCACTTTCTATTTAAAAAATTTCCATCGGGTTAATGAAAAGAGGGCTAGGTGCAAAAAAAATGGTTGGATGCAATAAATAGTTGAGAATGCTGATTACGTTATTTGAACTTACAAAATTCAGCTCAACTAGTTTTGCATTCCATCTCTTGCTGGTCATGCTAATCTACATGTTTGATCATGTGTGCTTCTTGGGAACTAATTACTAATTAAGATGGAAGATTTTAGTCATTAGGCTAATAAAGAATAGTATGCACATACCAATATTTATGTCTTATGCGTGATACATTACTAATTAATGTTCCATAATACTGGTATGCATGTCATGTCAGTAAACTTCAAGATTCTTGAATCTTAGCTTTTCTTTTCTCTGTTATGATCACCAACAACAAGAGTTGTTGTAGTAATAATAATATCCTTAGATCCTTCTTGATCGAGGCCATGGTTTTGCTTACTCCTCATGACATCCACCACCGTTGCCACCCTTGATTTCTTGTTAGTAATTAGGTCATGTCGTTGTTGGCCACAAGAGACAATAATAATTAGATCATCAGGTCTGGTTCTGGGGCAACCATGATCTTGATAATAATGATAAGAAGGCCCAAAATCTTGATGATGTTCATAAGCTCCTCAATCCTAAACCCCTATTTTTAGCAACATAAGGTCATAAGCAGATTTTATGTCGTTAAGTGGATGATCATGATTAGCTATAAATGATGTTGCTTTTGAATTGTTTTTGAGCAATCGTGATGGTGGTGTAATGAGTTGAAACTGAGAAGAAGTATTGAGGTAGCAGAAGTAATAAATATAAGATAAATAATAGAATTATCTATTGATTGTAGTATTTAAATAAATAGAGTTAATTAAATACCTCAGCAATAGAATTGTTAGATTGTTGTTGGAATGTCGGGATGTGTATAAAAACTTAGATTGTAATTAGAGAACGAGTTTTTAGCGATCAATAATACACACCAAATTCTTTCTATATATCTATTACAAATTTTTCTCTACATTCATACAATTCATCGAGTTCTAATTCTTCTCTCTCAGAATTCCTTGTATGTATGTTTGTTACTCCCTTATCCATTAGATAACTGAGTATAACAAATTGGTATCAGAGCCATCAATAATGGTGAATGCCAAGGTGGAACTACAAGAATCCATTGACAAAATAGATGAGACACTGAATAAATTCATATCTGAAATAATAAATAAACACAAATCATTACTAGTCCAATACAATCGATTGGAGGAATTGATTTTAGCAATGTAAAGACTACCCACTTTTGCTGAAAATTTTGGTGCCCTAATACCATAGATTCAACAATCATATATTCCACACAATTCCTCAATACAAGGAAAGGATAAATGAGGTTATCATCACACCAGACTTTTGAATTTCAAGTTTCATCACTTCTTTAGAGAAGATTTTAAAGGATAGGTGTACTACTATGATCAATTCTTTGATATTGATCAAACACCAATGGATGATAAGGTTAAGATATCTATCATACATCTTGAAGGGAAGGCATTAAATGGCATCAAGCATTCATGAAAGAAAAAATCACCAAGGATATGCCAATATGGGAGGAGTATATAGTAGAGATGAGTGTCATATTTAGTCCTTCTCTGTTCTACAACCCAATATCTTAACTCAACAACTAAAAAAACATGTACTATCTATGAATATGATGAGGCTTTTGATGCATTACTCACAAGAATAAGTTTGAGTCCTAATATTTTATTAAGTTGCTATTTGAGTGGATTAAACCGATTATTCAAACTCTATTATGTATGTTAAAACCGGTTTCTATATCTAAGATTCAATTATTAGCCAAGTTGCTAGAAAATTATCACTCATTAAAAGTCAACTAACACAAGCCTACCAAAATATCCGTGTTCAAGATGTATGAGACAAATGTTAAATCGGTAGAGTTTTCAAAAACTCTAAATGTCACACAATTACAACAGAAAGCTACATTTTAGCCTCAAAGCAGTTAAACTAGGAGGCAAACCAAATTGTTATCTGAGGCGGAATTGGAAGAAAAAATGAGCAAAAGGGTCGTATTTCTAGTGTAATGGAAAATACATACCGGAACATAGATGCGCAAATGAGAAGCATATTTTTGTGATTGAGACAAATTCCATTGAGGATGTGGAAAGTATATGAGATATCGAGGACATTAAATTGGAAGAAGTTCAGGAAGAAACGTCAACTATTTTAGTTCATGCATTGGCTGGATCTTCTCCTTACCAGACCATGAATATAATAGGGTATTCACGTAATACACCCATGCACATTATCATTGATATTGGGAGTACTCATAACTTCATAGATGATTCTCCTATAAAAAAAACTTGGGTATTTAATTCAACCAATTAATCCTCATTCTATAATGGTAGTAGATGGCAACACCATGGCTAGCAAAGGAATTTGTAAATATTTATCCTGAAAAATTCATAATACTTGGTTCAAGGCTCACATGGTGTTCATTACTTTAAGGTCCTTTGATGTGGTACTAGGAATAAAATGGTTATAAACACTTGAACATATTTTATGGGACTTTCACCAACTCAAAATGGAGTTCACATTCAAAGGAGTATGACATGTTCTTAGGGGTGCACAAAAACCACCAAACCTTAAGTAGATAGAGCAATAATTAAGTAAGCTACTAATCAAGAATCCTTAAGTAGCTATGATGCAATTAATGTCCTTGGAGATGTATCAACATGATTTTCTTACTATTTTTTATGATGATCAAATGCCACTACAAATTGAGGTAATGAAGTCTTCCTTAGATGCCCTAATATTAGAGTTCTTGTCATATTTGAAGAACCAAAATTATTTCCCCTATCTAGACCTCAGTTTGATCACAAGATTCCTCTTAAAGATGAATTTAAACCAGTTGTCTTGACCATATAGATATTATGCTCCCCAAAAGGATGTTATAGAGAAAATGATTAAAGAGCTGCTCGATAATGGAATGATGCAACTATGTCATAATACATTTTCTTCACCAATAGTATAGGTAAGAAAAAAGGACAATACCTAGAGGATATGTGTTGATTACAAAGAACTTAACAAAAATATTATTAAGGATAAATTTCCTTTACCATTTATTGAGGAGTTGCTTGATGAACTACAAGGTTCCATATTATATTCTAAGATTGACATTAGATTAGGATATCATCAAATTAGAGTGTATTATAATGATATCCATAAGATTGATTTTAGAACTCATAGAGGATTGTATGAATTTCTGGTGATGCTCTTTGGTCTTAAAAGTGCTCCCTCCAAATTTTAATCTCTTATAAATGCCACTTTTAAACCTTTCCTTTAAAATTTTGTCTTTGTCTTTTTTAATGATATCTTAGTATACAACCCGTCTTAGGACTTGCACTTGTGCTAATTAAAGCAAGTGTTATAGACTCTTCAACGTAATAAACTATTTGTAAAGAGAAGTAAATGTGAATTTGGCTTCACAAGAGTTAAGTATTTAGTCCATTATATCTCAGCTATAGGGGTGACTACTGATCCTAAAAAGATAGAAGCAATCCTTAATTAGCCATAGCCAGAGCACATAAAATAGTTGAGGGGATTCCTTAACTTAGATGATTATTACAGGAGGCTCATCAAAAAAAATTCCTCAACTAGTTTTCCTCTGACAAATTTGTTAAAGAAAGAAGTATTTCAATGGAACCTTACAGCGTGCAAAGATTTTAATGCACTTAAACAAGATCTTTATAGTGCACCAATTTTGGCTTTACCTGATTTCTCTTAGGAATTTATGTTAGAAATATATGCGAGTGGGTATGGTATAAGGGTTGTCCTTGTTCAAAATTTCCACCCTATTGCTTATATCAGTAAAAAGTTATCTCCTCATAATCAAGCTCTCTCTATTTATGAAAAAGAGTTATTAGCTATCGTCCATGCAGTTATAAAGTGACAACATTATTTGAAAGGAAGATATTTTGTTATCCATAATGACCACAAAAGCCTAAAATACCTATTAGAACATAATATACACACCCCTAGCCAACAAACTTGGTTGGCTAAACTATTGGTCTATGACGACTCGATTGTATACAAACAAGGGGTGGAGAATCAAGCAGCAAATGCCCTCTCTAGAATCTCTGGCACTGAAATTTAGTTGATGGCTATTTATTCTGTTTCATCTTCTCTTTACCATAAAATCCAACAAACATGGGAAACAAATATCAATTTGAAGAGGTTGATTGTTATCTTACAGAACAACCTTGATCATCCAGACTTTTCATCTAGATTAATGATCAATTAAGGAGAAAAGGGTGGTTAGTTATTGTCAATGATGAATTATTAACGTAGGAAATCATACAACTATTTCATGATTTACCTACATGGGGTCACTTAGTCTTAGAAGAAACCATTAAGAGAATAAGGCTTATTTTTTATTAGAAGGGTATTAAGAGAGATTTGAAGTAGTATGTGAGGACATGTGCCATTTGTTAGCAATGCAAAGGTGAATGTGGCAAATCAAGGGTTGGATAACCCTTACCTATTCCCAATGGCATTTGGAAAAATATTTCTATGGATTTCATAGATGCATTACAACCTTCTAGTGGAAAAAATTAACTACTTTTTGTGGTGGACAAATTCAATAAATTTGCACATTTTATAGCTCTTAAACATACTTATAAAACTACTATAATAACCTAATCATTCCTTAAGAATGTTTTTAATCATCTTAGACTTCCCCAAAGTGTGGTTACTAATAGGGATTCAACCTTTATGGGTCAATTTTGGCAATAAATTTTTACATTACTTCAAATTCGGCACCACACTTCTAATGCTTATCATCCTCAAAGTGATGAACAAACCGAAGCTATTAACAAGTGCTTGGAAGGATATATGAGGTGTATTTGTTTAGATGCATCCTCCCATTGCGTGAAGGTTCTTCATATGGCTGAATGGTGGTATAATACTCATTACCATCCATCTACCCATACTACACCATATGAGTTATTATATGGCATTCCCCCTCCTCTTCATATACCTTATGTTACAGGTGATTCTAATATAATGGTTGTTGATCAATTGATGAGGGAAGGGGAAGCATCTATACAATTGGCTAAATATCATCTTTCAAAAGATCAGAATTGTATGCAGTAATAGGCCAACAAAAAGAGAACCCAACAACATTTTTATATGGGAGATTGGGTATATTTGAAGTTGCAGCCATATAGACCAAGAAGAATTAGAAGGAGTAGACAAAAAAAGTCTTCTCCTAAGTATTTTGGGCCCTTTCAATTCATTGGAAGATGAGGGATAATAGCCTATCAACTGGCATTACCAGTTGAATCTAAGATGCATAATGTTTTTTACATTTCACAGCAAAAGAAGCTTGTAGGAAATGCTCTAGTGGTTACTCAACTACCAGAATTCTTGTTTGAGGCTTAAAACCCTTCACAACAAGAGAAGATCATGAGTAGAAAAATGGTTAAGAGATAGAATCAAGCAAATGCACAAGTTTTAGTAAAGTGGCAAGGCCAGCTTGAGGAGGAAGCTACTTGGGAGTACTTAATTGATTTACATCATAAATTTCCTGACTTTGATTTGTCAGATTACATTATTGATTCATTTGTCCCTCATCCTTGAAGAAAAAGATTCTTTGAAGACTTAAGGATTTGTGATGAGCTAGAAATGAGAAGAAGTATTGAGCTGGAAGAAGCAAGAAATATAAGAGAAATAACAAAGTTCTCTCTTAATTATATTACGTTACACTACAAGAAAAAAAGTCTAACACCGAAAATTTTAATACCGACAAAACCTAATTGTTAATATTAAGCTATAACAACGGTAATTTATCATTGATATTAGAATAGGCAACAAAAAAATTAACTAAAAAAAGCTATAAAATTCTTAATATCGATGATACATATCATCAGTGTTAAGAGGTGCCAAAATTCACCCCCCAAAAAAATTTATTGAAATGTTAGGAAAATAAAAATGGCAATTTACTTCTTAATACCAATGAAACTTATCATCAGTAATAAGAAATATATTTCATTGAAATCCCATGGAGGAAAATTTTCCCCCAAAAAAATTATATTAATGTGAAAATCATATTACCAATGATTTGGTCCTTAATACCAATGATATATAGTCAGTAATAGGAAAAATTATCCAGCTATTATAGGAGGGAAATATAATGTCAAAGAATAGGTAATAATGAAATCTTTATTACCGATAATAAACTCTTAATACCGACAATTTATTATCACTAAGAGGAAAATCCCCCCGGTTCTAAGGTAACAACGTCGTTTAAATTTCTATATCCTAATACCAACGATAAATCATGGGTATTAAGAGGATCAATTTTTTTTTGTGACAAAAACAACGTCGTCCTATTTATTTATACCTTAAGACAAATGATAAATCTCTTAATACCTACGATTAAAATTTTCAATATGCCCTAATTCTTCCACTTGAATGTTTGTATACTTGTAATATATTATCCTTAATTCTTCATTCATCGTCATTTTCTTCCACTTTTTTCTTGTTCTCTCTATCTACCTGTGACCCCATCTGCCAATCTTTCTCTCAATCTTCATCAATTGTTTTTGTTTTTTTATTACATTTGAATGTTTGTATTCTTGTAATATATTATCCTTAAGTCTTATTTGGTTTAAAAAAGGCTAATGATGATTTTTTATATGTGTTTTGTAGCCCAACGCTAGAGCACCACCAGGCACCGCCACCTTACCGTCATCATTTGCCAAGCAGCCATACATCATGAATTTGTATATTTATTAATTATTTGTTTTGATTTATGGTAATATTTGGCATATTATTTAAATTTAAATAATTTTAAAATTATTTTATTGTAGTTAGGGTTTGATTGGTTTATTAGATTGTTGTGTTTTAGTTTTGTAGAAGTGAGTTAATAGATTTTGTATAATTGGGTATTAGATTATTATAGTTAGGTTATGTTTATAATTAGATTATATATTGTCATTTGATAATATTATGCATGTTATATTAGAAAAAAATAGTATATTTTAGTTGATGGTCGGTAATAAATATATACTTCAATATCTTAATATATTAAATTTGTTAGTAGATTTTTAAATTTGTGATATGTACTTTTTTTTGTGAGCTTGCTAGATTTAATTAATATTTGTGACTAAAAATAAGATTAGAGATAAATAGTTAGCAAAATTAATTTTTGTTTTTTATTGTATAATAATAATAATTAATGGTAAGTTCAACCTAGCTATCAAAAAAAGTAATAATTGAAGAGAATAATTAATAATTAATAAAAAATAAAATTTTAGAGATAAATACTTCAAAAAATATGAAAATAAAAAAAAGGTTATTCAACTTAGATGATAATTAATAATTAATAATATCTAATAATTTAAAAAAAATTGACATTAGATGAAAATAAATTAATTCATGATTTAAGAAAAAATAAAATATTTGATATTTTTTTAATTGTATATAGTTGAACCCTTGTGAAATCAAAATAAATAAAATAATGGTAATGTTAACTGAAAATAAGGGTGTTAGATTTATTTTGATTTCATGCTATTTTTGTAGGTGCTAAATTTATTTATTGATAAGATAAGTTAAAGTTATTTATTTGAAAAAAAAATTAACTGATAAGAAGACTATCGATAAGAGTTGGATGAGGTTACGGAATCGTAGGTTTGACGATTTTTGGAATGGGCTTCAAACATTTATTGAAATGGCAAAAAATTGTCTAAATTTGGATGGGTGTGTTTGATGTCCATGTAAGAATTTTAACAATTATATTTGGTACCCTCCTAATGTAATTGAAAGTCATATACTACGCTCTAGGTTTATGCTAACGTATGATAAATGTGTATGCCATAGTTAAACAGAGTCAATGTCGATTGAGGAGGAGAGAGGATATGAGATGGCACATATTTTAGGTGATTTGTTAGGTGGTACTCATGAGCCTCATGCAGATGACATCGACGATAATGAACTCTTGGGTGATGAAAATTTTATTAATAGAGATATTAAGAAGACTTTAGGTGATGATGTGAGGAATGATAGGGATCAATATTATGAAGAATTATTTGAGGAGATGAAGACAAAATTATATCCCAGATACAAGAACTTCTCTTCTCTCAACTTTTTAATAAAGTTGATGCATCATAAGGTGTTGAAAAAATGGAGTAAAAAGCCATTTGATAGAATATCAAAGTTGTTGAAAGAATCTCCTTTGGAGGGAAACAAGTTTCTCATATCACATTATGATGCTAAGAAGATGATGAGTAAGTTAGGTTTAGGGTATGAATTGATTCACGTTTTCAGGTTTGATTGTGCAATTTTTTGGAAAGAAAATGCTGAAATAAATTGTTGTCCAGTATGTGGGACCTCTCGATGGGTTGAAAATGGTATAAGGAAAAAATACCTCATAAAATATTTCGGTACTTTCCACTAACATCGAGATTGAAGAGGTTGTATGAATGCAGACATGCTACTAAAGATAAGATATGGAATTTGACTAGGTGTTCTAGGGAGTCAAGGGTGCTACAACATCCTGTTGATGGACAAGCATGGAAAGATTTTTATTTGAAGTATTTAGATTTTGTCGCTGATCCTAGGAATGTTCGTTTGGGGTTAGCACCTGATGGGCTTAATCCAGTTGTCATGGGAAACAATCATAGCATATGGTGAAGATCCTCTCGAAAGTTGAAGTAAAGTTTATTTCATGTCTTTTTTAATTAAATTATAAAATAAAAACTATATAATTTCTAACTTATGGTTGTGTATATATGTAGAATTATTTTGATTTAGCTCCATAGAGGAAAAAACTTTCATGGCCACAAATTGAATTAGGTCTTGATCAAATAATGGTCGATTGATATAAAGATCGAAAATGTGATCATAAAAAGGATTGGTAGGAAGACAATAATTACAGGCCTTCTTTTTTCCAACTAGATGTGTGGAAAAGGTGTATCAATCTTTGGACTTCGGAGGATGCAAAGGGAATATTAATTTTTTGGTATACAAATAGAACACAATGAAATACATATAAAGAACATGACCAAAATTACAATTTTATTCGTGAAAGCTTTGGCAGGAAAAAAAATGCTGCTAATAGGGCAAAACAAACCACCCCTTTTTATCATGGTACATAGTCATTGTCATAATATCGCTACAAGAAGGTAATATTATGAATGTATTAACTTTTTTCTTATGTATAGGCAATCCAGAGATAAACAAATTGTTGGCTTCCATGGAGACCTATAGAGATATGCATTTCAAAAATAACAAATGGGTCACTTCCCAACCTAAAGAGAATTTTGTAAGTTCATTATATGTAATTAATTATAATATATATTAATAACATTCCTTATAATATATCTAACTTTTACTTATATGTGCAGAATAATATGCTACGAAAACAAGAGGAGACCTTATCCCAAATGGCTTCTTGTAGCTCTCATGATCCTACACCTTAATTTTTAGTAATTTATTTTAGCCCATTTTAAATTTCACAAGGAGGAAAAAGTTATTCCGCAAATTAATTCATTTATCCCAACAGTAGTATCATAGCGTGGTTTTTTTTTTGGGCCATGTTAATGTATATTCTATGACTAAGAGATCTCTTGGTGGTGCATTATGTTTTGTTACTTTTATTGATGACCACTCGAGAAAGGTTTGGTAGTCTTTGTTGAAAAAAAAAACAGATCAAGTACTCGAGACATTCAAGGAGTTCCATGTTAGGGTAGAACGAGAGACTAGTTGAAAGCTCAAGTGTGACCGTTTTGATAATGGTGGAGAGTATTGTGGCCCTTTTGAAGCCTATTGCAAGTCCTATGGCATCAAACTCGAGAAGACACCACGGCTAAATGGTGTGGCTAAGAGAATGAACCACACGATTGAGGAAAGAGTTCATTGCCCTATTAGCAGTTGTCTACATTATGGGGGGAAGCCATTAAGACAGTTGTCTACATTATTTACTATTCTCCCTTAGGTCCTTTGGATAGAAATATCCTAGAGGGGGTATGGATAAGAAGAAAGGTATCATATGATTAGTTCAAGGTGTTTGGTTGTCGTGCATTCAGCCACATTCCTAAAGATAAAAGATCAAAGATTGATTCAAAGGCCAAGCATTGCATCTATCTTGGCTGACCTCAAGATGATTTAGGATATCGCCTGTGGGATCTTGTACCCAAAAGGATCATAAGAAGTTGAAATGTTGTGTTCTTCAAAGACCATATTATCAAAGACACCAAGTAGCTAGAATAGCCTAGAGTTAGCACCTGAAAATGGACCTGTAAGAGACACTGCCCATTGAATAGGCAGGGGCCTCATGAATGGAACCCTTCAATACTATGGTACTGAGTAGGCCTTTAAAAACACACATAAAAGTAAGACCGCAATGCAACAGATGATGCAAAACTATAAACATATGTAATGGGAGGTGCATACATAACATTCACATACATAACAAGTCCAACAAATGTTATAGGTCAAAACGTGAAATCAATACTTTTGGGCCTTAAGCTATTAATCCATCATTATTCAATCATCTCATATTAAAAATCCATGTGAGTGTGGGAACCCCACTATTATAGCTGGTGGATTGGAATACATACAAGGCAGAATGCTCCTAACTACTATTATTCGTCGGTTGATCTCCAAGGCAGAATACTCCTGGCCACTATTATTTGTCAGTGGACCGGTCAGGCCCCGACTCACATGGTGTTCCACTATAAGTAATTAGTATTTTCCATGATTTATTCTCAACTAAATTGGATTTATTGAGCTCGAGATCCCCCACTATTTTAGGTGGTGGACCGGAAAACATATAATCATCATCCAGGGCAACATGCTCCTGGGCCACTATTATATCCAGTGGACCGGTACTCAAAATCATAATTCAACTAGGCTTGGCTCATTAATCTTTTACTTTCATGATTAGTGTTTTCCCTTTTTAGTCAGCACAACAATTCCATTTATTTGCCTTGATAGGGAGTTCAAAATCCCAAGATACAAAGGTACACCAGTTGTGCTAGTGCATACAAGCTACTCAGTATCCTTCAACCATCAATCTAGGGACGCAAAGGTACCCTGGTCGTACTGGTGCATACAACTACGTAGTACCCTACTGATAAGAACACCTAATCCATAAGTATACATACCCCCTAAATAGGTCCGTAGAACTAGATAGAGTAAAATGTAGGGTCTGGTTGGGGCACAAAGGCACACTAGCAAATACTAGAATAATCATGGACTAAACCATGTATTTAGGGTAGCGACCCCTAAAGAGCCACCATTCCTGATCTCGAGGTCTTTCACTTTAAGTACTAGTGTCTTAATTAAGATGATCACGAAAGCATAATAATCATATACTTATTCACTTTTAATCGTTCTGATATCATTAGGTATTTCTTATTCATACGATTATCCAAGATAACAGAGATGAATCATTAAGGACATCATAATCTCATCCAATTCCGATTTAGGATTCGTTCTTGTGATACTTACTAATTTTCAAACACCATTATCTTACTATTTAGTGTTACTTGAGCCTTATTACGAAACTCCATTATCCCATCAACAAATTAGATATGAATTACAGATTTACCCCTTGCTTGTATAATTATTAAGTCATCCCTTCCTCACTTGCCAATTACCATATTACCCTTCGTGTTGCATAATTACTGGATTACCCTTTACTCAATTTAGGTTACTAAGTTATCTCCGATACTTATTAGGTCACCAATCACCCTTCATAATTGTTACACTTATCATATTTCCTATTTGGTTGGTTAGATTACCAAATTATCCTTCTCCTTTGTTATAATTACCAAATTACCCTTTAGTTGGTCAAATTACCAAACTACCCTTTTTCATTATCATAATTACCAAACTACCACTTTAGTTGGTTAGATTACCAAATTACCCTTCTCCATTATCATAATTACCGAATTATCCTTCTCTATTATCATAATTACCAAACTGCCCTTTAGTTGGTTAAATTACCAAATTACCCTTCTATATTATTATAATTACCATTTTACCCTTCTCCATAAATATAATTATCATTTTCCCCTTTTACTTATAAATTACCATTTTATCGTTTTACTTACAAATTTACTATTTTTGCCCCTTTTACTTCCAAGATTACCATAATATCCTTAACTTCCAAATTACCATTTTACCCTTTACATCTAAAATTACCATTATACCCTTTACTTCCAATATTACCCTTTTACCCTATACTTCTAAAATTACCATTTTACCCTTTACTTTCAAAATTACCATTTTACCCTTTACTTCCACAATTACTAGTTTACCCTTTACTTCCAAAATTATCATTTTGCCCTTTATTTACACCACATTTATTAAGTTATCATCACTACATGAATATTAAGATTAATACTCCATTCTCATCATCCAATTCCATCAATTATTATACTTCAACAATATACACATTAACATCCACACATATTAGGCCATACTCTTGCACAAAACATATTACTAGAATGCCCCTAGGGCTCACAATAATATTATTCATGGATTAATGGTCACAAGAACTGTAACACCTCAAAATTTATACTTTTTTTTTAAAAAAGACTTATAAATTAAAACCCATAAATTCTGGGGATGCTGCCGTCATACTTAGTACCAGACTGGTTCACTCCTACTGTTCTAATACCAAGTACTAAGGCTAAGAAAAACTACTCGCAACATTATTACATAACCTAAAGTTCATAAATTCAAAAATTAGAGTATGCGTAAGTCAATACATAATCCAAATTATGAGAGTTAATTTTTCAAAGAAGAGAGATAGCTACAATATTAATATTGTTTCAGAAAATTCAAACATAATTAAAAGAGGAAAGGGATAATAATCTTGAAACAGAAAAACCGGCCACGCGACTCCTAGGACTTTAATCAGGCCCAAAAATCACTCGGTCCCACCTGATGCCCCATAGACATCAATGGCATCATAGAAAGCATCGCCTACCTACAACACGTCAGACGGGCCTTCTGCTCATGGGAATGAGCAGCACCCATAAAAGGGGTGATCAGTACGCTACGTACTGAGTAAGGTAACCGTGCACTAAGGCTAACATATAAGTACATAAAATCATGTAGGAAAAATAATCAACTTAAAATTTCAAACCCACACATATAATGCATAAAAATGTACAGAGTATTATACAACTTATAATGAACAAGCCCACACATAAGGCCCAAAAAGTCCAGATTAAATTTTTTAACAAAGCTTTTATTGGAAGTCAATTCACACTATACTTTTTATCAAATCCATGTGAGTATAGGAACACCCCACTATTATAACCGGTAGATCAATCACATATAGGGTAAAACCCGAAACTCTATTACAACCGGTGGATCGGTCACATATAGGGTAAAAACCCTAACCACTATTCCTAACCAGTGGATTGGTTCAACTCCTGCTTGCATAGTATTCCCCTGTAAGTAATTAGTATCTTTTATTTGCCTTAGCAAAACTCTGATTTATTTTTATTGAGATCAGGATCCCCCACTATTATAACTGGTGGGCCGGTCATACATAGAGCATCTTGCCCTAACCACTATTATAACCGATGGATCGGTCATACATAGGGTAAAACCCTAACCACTATTCCTAACCAGTGGATCTACTGGTCCCGTCTCAATATCTTCCACTTTAAGTGATTAATGTCTTAAGTATCTTATTCACAAGCATTGACCCAAACATGCATGACTCACTTCTATTGTCATCATCCTCCAACCCTAGTTGACCCCACCAAACCATGGTAACCATAACAACCCTAACTCCCAAGCAACCATTCACTCCCATGCAAACCCTAACTCCACCATGCAAACCCTAATGCCACTATACAAACCATAACCCTATTAGGCAAAACCCTAACACCACCATGCAAACCCCATCATTATTTTACAACCCTATCATGCATGTCTTATGGGTCACATCATACCATAATAATAACACACCCATAAACATAATACACATGCCACAAATTAATGTACGATCTTACATCAACTCCATATAATGCATCATCTATAACAGTTATACAAATCCACATAAAATACATTATAAATCACATCACATGGCATGCATAGCATAGAAAACACATAATACACAAATGGCCTTAGTACTCGCTTACCTAAAACGTCACTGGTCTTGGAGCGGGCTCCTATGCCTCTTGAAGGCTTTAACTGGGCTCACCTATTATGAGAAAAAATCTAGAATTAAGTTCCCTCCTAAAAATACTATTATTTACTAATTTACCCTAAGACTCAGTTTTTAATTAAAATAATACTATACTAATAATAACTATACAAAATACTATTAAAAATACTAATAATAATATTAATGTAATTTAAAATGAATGGTGATATAAGGGTTTCTACCCTAAACCAAAAAAATGCTAATAATGATAATAGGAAAAATAACAATATTAATAATAATAAAAATATTAGTAATAATAATATTAATAATAATTATTATTATTATAATTATTATTATTATAACATAAGCCTAAAAATACCAGGTAGGGTTTTCGACCCTATCTTCAAATAATGAAGATACTATTTAATAATATTAATAGAAAATAATAAAGATAATAATAATAATATTATTATTATTATTAATAGAAATAGTAGTAATAATAATAATAATAATAAAATGCAAGTAGACGAATCATAATTAAAATTTAGGACTTCGGTCCTCCTTGGATAAATAATAGAAATAATAAAATACTAATAATAATAATAATAATAATGATAATAATGATAATAAAACTTATAATAATACAAATAAATGCCTACTAAGAAAATATGACATTAATATTACATCCAATAATAATAATAATAATCAAATAAATGATAAGATTTGAAATAAATTAGAATAAACTTAAATAAATAGGGGAGAAGGGCTTAGAAGGTCTAGGGTTTCACCTTGAGTCGGCAGAGATGGGTGACACCGGCGGTGGTGCATGGTGGTAGCGGCGGTGGCCGGAAAAGAGGATTAAAAGGGGAAACGTTTAGGTTTAAGAAGAATAGATGGAGAATAAGGGTGAAGGTTGAGGTGCTGGTGCTAGCCTAGGCTGAGAGGAGTAAAGTGAGGGTGGTGGCGCGGAAAGTAGGGGCGGCACATGGCGACAGAGGTGGCGGCCAAAAGGAAGAGATGAATAAAAAGAGGGAAGGAGAAGGAGAAAGGATAAAACAAGGTTATGGCTAGGTGGAGGAGGATTAGTAGCAACTTTTGGGCGGTGCAGAAGGCAGTAGAAGCAGGGGATGTGGTGGCGGACTATGGCTCGAGGGGTTGCGGGGGTAAAATTTTGGTTTGATGGGCAGGGATCTTCGCACAGCTATGGTGGCTCTTGCAAGAATAATCGAGGGAGATGGGTGGCTCAATTAGTTAGAGGGTGGTGCAGGAAAGACTTTGGTAGGCAGAGGTGGCGATGAAGTTGGCTGACGGCGGAGGAAAGGTCGTCTGAAGTCCCGGTGGTGCATAGGGTAGGCTCTTAGGGTTTCAGAGAAAAAGTTTCAATGACAACCAATCAAGGGATATTTATAGAGTTTAGAGCGAATGGTAGGGTTTTGGAGGTCGGCAGGAGGGCAATGCATGTAGGGTATGGGGTAGCCGGCAGTGTTAATTGGCCGGCACGATTTTAGGTCATGTTCGACCTTTCGCGAAAGAAAAGGGAGACTTTGAGCAGGAGAAAAGGAAAATGGGTTAGATCACGCTGAACGGCGAGTTAAGGGGAAGAGAAAGAGAGAGGAAACGGTCGAGCAAGTTACGCGTGGCTGACGGCATCATTTTTGGAGCTTCAAAGGTGCAGGTCGACGGCGGAGGAGGAAGGACAAAGAATGAGGTGAATTGGGAGGCTGGGGAAAAAGAAAGAAAAGAAAAAAAAAAGAATTGGGCCGGTCAGCAACGGTTATAAGGTTCTTAAATGGAACGCAGCGTCTCGGGTGCTGAAGGAAAGAAAAGAAAAGAAAAGAACGGCGATGGGCCGCGGAAGAGAGGAAGAAAAATGGAAGATTGGGTCATGACAGGCTCAATCAGCGAAAATAAGGAAAAGAAAGAAAAGAAAAAGAAAGAAAAAAGGGAGAAGGAAAAAGAAAAAAGGGAAAGGAAAATTTAAGTAGATTGGGGTCTAATAAATTAATTAGAATAATTTGGGTATTTAAAATAAAAATAATTAAATAAAATAATATTAAATTTTCTATTTAGGCTAATTTAGGATTTTTAAAAGACTTTTCCTAAATTCCTTTTCAATTAGCAAAAATACCAAATTTTCCTTCATACAAATATTTATAAATTCCTTCTTAATTTGCCCTAAATAAATCCTTCCCATTTCAAATAAAATAATTAATTAAATTAATTCCTTAATAAATCATTATTTAATTATATTTCTTAAAATAAATATTTTTGGGACATTTCAATACTACCCTCTTAAAAACAGACTTCGTCCCTAAAGTCTCTTGCAGCTCTCTAGATTTAAGGTTAGGACATTCTATGCATCTAGAATAACACATTACCAACTATACATAAATCAACTACCCCCTTAAGCATAAACTAGATAAAAATCTAACCTGCAGCAAAAAGCTCTGGATATGCTTCTCGCATATCTTTCTTGGTCTCCTAAGTAGCTTCCTCTATTTTGTGTTGACTCCAAAAGATGTTAACAAGAGGGACCTCACTCGTACGAGTCTTCCGTAGCTTAGTGTCGAGAATCCGCACCGGTCGCTCCTCATAGGTCAATGAATTGTCCAATTCAATCTCATCTGGCTAGATTACATGCGATGGATCGGCAACATACTTTCGCAGCTAGGAAATGTGGAATACGTTATGCACTCATGCCAACTCTGGAGGAAGAGTCAATCTGTAAGAAACTTCACCCACTAGCATCAATATCTCATAGGGACCAATATACCTGGGGCTTAACTTACCTTTCCTACCAAACCTTTGCACCCCTTTAGTAGGCAAAACCCTCAACAAAACCTTATCTTTAGGCTCAAAATCTCCATCCCTACGCCTCTGATCGGCATAGCTCTTCTGTCGGCTCTGAGATGCTTTCATTCGATCCTGGATCTGTTGGACCTGACGGGTCATATCTTCGATAATTTTTGGTCCCAACACGATTGTCTCGCTGATGTCACTCCAACCCAAAGGAGTCCTACACTTCCATCCATATAATGCTTCAAAGGGAGACATCCCAATACTGGCATGATAGCTATTATTATATGAAAAATCTACCAGATGTAAGCGCTCCTCCCAACATCCTTGGAAATCCAGCACATAGGCCCTAAACATATCCTCCAAGGTCTGAATAGTCCGCTTTGTCTGTCCATCCGTGGTAGGGTGAAAAGTTATGCTCATATTTAATTTGGTCCCCAAAACTTCCTGCAGCTTTCCCCAAAAGTGAGAGAGGAACCTAGAATCTCGATCTAAAACAAGATCCTCTGGAACTCTATGACAGCTAACCATGAACTTCATATAAGCATTCGCCAATTTTTCCATATTCCACGTAGACTTCATAGGGATAAACACGGCTGACTTGGTCAATCTATCAACAATAACCCAAATAGTATCATAGCCGCTTCGGATCCTTAGTAAACCACTCATAAAGTCCATTGAAATGGAGTCCCATTTCCATCTTGGCACCTCAAACGACTGAAGTAACCCTGCTAGTCTCCGATGTTCAATCTTGACCTTCTGGCACACAAGACACCGGGATACAAACTCAGCTACTTCCCGCTTCATACGTGGCCACCAATACACCTTTTTGAGGTCCTTATGTAACTTAGATCCTCCTGGGTTAACCGAATAGGGACTCTATGCCCTTCCGCCATAATACGACGCTTAAGCTCCGGACAACTCTATGGCACACACCAATGACCCCTGAATCAAATACTGCAATCCTCATGGATTCTAAATCCCTCTACTTTGTCTTCATGCATCTTCTGTCGGATTCTCTCCAGCTTAACATCTCTAACCTGACCGAATCGGATCTCTTCAAATATAGTCAGAGAGAGTGTCAGAGTGTTCGTATGGGCTTCGAGGTCTCCCTACTGGATCATGTCGATATCCAGATCTGATAATTCCTTTATCATCCAATCAGAAACCACGTAACACAACATAGAATGTGAAGTCATCCTACTCATAGCATCGACAACCACGTTGGCCTTACCCTCATGATAGGTCAACTTAATATCATAATCCTTCACAAGCTCCAACCATTTTCTCTACCTCAAGTTGAGTTCCTTTTGCGTGAAAATATACTTGAGACTCTTGTGATTTGTAAAGAATTTACACTTTTCCTCATACAGATAATGTCTCCAACTCTTCAAGTCAAACACAACAACAGCTAGCTCCGGATCATGCATCGGATAATTCTACTCATGTTTCTTCAGCTGTCGTGAGGCATAAGCTATCACTTTACCCTTCTGCATCAACACGCATCCCAACCCATGCTTGGATGCATTGCTGTAAACCTTGAACTCCTCTGTCCCCTCTGATAAATTCAACACTAGTGCAGAGGTCAACCTTTTCTTCAACTCTCGAAAAACCTCTTCACAAGCCTCATCCCATTGAAACTTTGTGGTCTTCTTCAGGAGATTAGTCAACGGTCTGGCAATCTTGGAAAATTTCTACACAAATCATCTATAGTATTTAGCCAAATCCAGAAAACTTTGAATCTCTGATATATTTGTAGGGGGCTTCAATTCCGTGATGGGCACAATCTTAGCTGGGTCCACAGCTACTCCCTTAGCCGATACAATGTGACCAAGGAAGGATACCTCCTAGAGCCAAAACCCACACTTCGACAGCTTCGCATACAGGTAATGTTCCCTCAACGTACTCAAAATAGTGTGCAAATGGTGCTCATGCTCCTCATTTTCCCAGGAATACACCAGAATATCATCAATAAATAGCACCACATACTGATCGAGGAAGGGTCTAAATATCCTCTTCATCAAATTCATGAACACTACGGGGGAATTTGTCAGTCCAAAGGGCATCACCGTAAACTCATAATGCCCATACTGGGTCCGAAATGCAGTCTCCATAATATCAATATCAGTGATCCTCAACAGGTGGTACCCAGATCTCATATCAATCTTGGAAAACATTGTCGCACCCTTCAACTGATCAAATAAATCATCGATCCTTGGGAGTGGGTATCGGTTCTTCACCGTTAGCTGGTTCAATCCTCGGTAGTCAATGTAGAGATGGAGACTATCATCCTTCTTCTTCACAAACAATACCGGTGCTCCCCACGATAATACACTCGGCCTGATATACCCATGCTCTAATAATTCCTCCAACGGGGCCTTCAACTCTTTCAATTCAATCGATGTCATTCTGTAATGTGCCTTGGAAATAGGCTCAGCTCCTAACACTAACTCGATCTTGAAGTCAATTTTTCGAACCGGAGGCATGCCTAGTATTTATTCTAGAAATACGTCTGGAAAGTCTTTAACCACTGGAGTGTTGTCTAGTGCGGTCAAATATTTATTGAGCTCCTGCATACTGCATAAATATAGGGGATACCCCTTGTAGATCAACGCGTACAAAGTAACCGCTAACACTATTTTAGTGGTCGGTTCGGGCTGAATCTTCTGGTACGAAACCCTGGTTCCCTTCAGGCCTCGTAAGATGACTCGTTCCTTGACACAATCAATAACTGTCTTGTATCTCCCTAGAATATCCATACCTAGAATCATGTCAAAATCTCTTAGGTCCATCCCAACCAAATCCACTAGAAAATCTACCCCGCCTAAATCTAAGGCCATATCGGAAAACATCTTACTACACTCCATCCTGTCACCCGACGGGAATATCACAGATAACACTACTCTAGTAGATAGTGACAATCCAGCCTTAGTAGCAAATGTAGGTGAAATGAAAGGCAATGTGGCACCCGAGTCAAACAAAACATATACTGGTACAGAAGGAATGCTGAACACACCCGTAACGACGTCCAGCTAACGATCTGCCTCGGCCTGACTGATAATATGCAGGCGCCCTCCTAACTGGCCTCCCTTCTGAGGATAAGGCCTAGATCCCTATGGTCTTCCCCCTGTCTCTCAAACTGGGGCACCAGATGGAGCAGGTGCTCGCTGATAGTACTACTAGGATGAATTATGGCGGTGATGCTGGTACGCCTATTGCTGGGGCATCAGTGCTCCTTCCTGCTGAGATGATCGGTTCTAATTATGCTGGAATTGAGGTGGCTTCCAACACTCGACTGCTTTGTGACCAAGCTTCCCACAATTTAGGTAATTTATTAACCTGCCTATAGAGGTCCTTCCTGGATGGGCCCAACTACACCTCCTTCACACTAGGCCTTTTGGTAGCCCTTGGCTCCCGATGCTATCTCTCAGTGGTGGACTCCTGGACTCTCCGATTCTGGGCTGGGTCCTGCTTTCGAACTCTAACCCTCGGGCTTCCTCTTCCCAAGGATGGAGGCCTGCTCTTGAACCAGCGTGTCTACTATACAAGCACGCTCATACAGGAACGCTAGATCTGTGAAAGGCACTGTACCCATCATACGATGGATATTGAAGTTCAATCCCTGCTTAAATTAGAAAACCACTGTGGACTCATTGGCCGCGATCCCCGGAGCAAACCAGAGCAGCTTTGTGAAGCGGGTATAATACTGATGGATAGTCATCGGCCCCTGCGTTAGTTGCATGAACCCTCGGAGTTTATCCCTCCTTAAGCTCTCGGGACAGAATCTGGTGAGGATGGCGGCCTTAAATGCCTCCTAGGTAGCCGGAGGACCGTTTCTGGCATGATACTCCTCCCACCAGGCGTCTGCTACACCCCGAAGGAATAAAGCCGCAATGCTGGGCCGCTTGTCTGGTGGACAATCCATGGCCTCGAATGTGCGATCCAAATCACGAATCCACTGCTCTAGGACCACTGGGTTATCCTCACTGGAATATGTCGGAGGGTGATGTCCATTAACCCTCCGAAGCCAGTCTTCTCTAGCGCCCAGAGACCGTTGGGTGAACTCAAAGAAGGTAGTGACGGACTCCTCCAATCAATTGACTCTTCTGTTACTTGTCATCTAGCTGCACAAAAAGAAACATTTTAGAAACAAACCCACTGGATCGAAATTATTAGCAAGATATTCTACTTCTTGGGAAAAACCCTAATCTACCCTTGTACTCCTCACCGTGGCCGGGATCCAAAATTTTAAAACATGATGATTTTTAATTAGAGCGGAAAATCCTTTTTGAAATTCAATAACGACTTTCAAAATTAACTTTATTTTCGAAAACGAACATGGTCAACAAGACCAACAGCTCTGATACCAACTTGTAACACCCCAAAATTTACACATTTTTTTAAAAACAAGACAAGACTTATAAATTAAAATCCATAAATTCTGGGGATGCTACCACCACATTTAGTACCAGACCGGTTCACTCCTACCATTCTAGTACCAAGTGCTGAGGCTAAGAAAAACTACTCACAACATTATTATATAACCCAAAGTTCATAAATATGGAAACCAGAGTATGAATAAGTCTTTACATAATCCAAATTACAAGTGTTAGTTTTTCAGAGAAGAGAGATAGCTATAATATTAATATTATTCCGGGAATTTCAAACATAGTTAAAAGAGGAAAGGGATAATAATCTTGAAACGGAAAAACCGGCCACGCCACTCCTAGAACTTGAATCAAGCCCAAAAATCACTCGGCCCCACCTGATGTCCCATAGACATCAATGGCATCATAGAAAGCATCGCCTACTTGCTACACATCATATGGGCCTTCTGCTCGTGAGAATGAGAAGCACCCATAAAAGGGGTTATCAGTACGCTACGTACTAAACAAGGTAACCGAGCACTAAGGCCAACATATAAGCACATAAAATCATGCAGGAAAATAATCAACTTACAATTTCAAACCCACACATATAATACATAAAAACGTACAGAGTATTATACAACTTATATCGAACAAGCCCACACATAAGGCCCAAAAAGTCCAGATTAAATTTTTTAATGAACTTTTTATCGGAAGTCGATTCACACTATACTTTTTATCAAATCCATGTGAGTATAAGAACACCCCACTATTATAACTAGTGGGCTGGTCACCTATAGAGCATCCTGCCATAACCACTAGTATAACCGGTGGATCGGTCACATATAGGGTAAAACCCCAACCACTATTATAACCGATGGATTGGTCATATATAGGGTAAAAACCCAAACCACTATTCCTAACCGGTGGATCGGTTCAACTCCTACTCGCATAGTATTCCACTATAAGTAATTAGTGTCTTTTATTTGCCTTAGCAAAACTCTGATTTATTTTCGTTGAGCTCGAATCCCCCACTATTGTAACCGGTGGGCTGGTCACACATAGAGCATCTTGCCCTAACCACTATTATAAGCGGTGGATCAGTTACACATAGGGTAAAACCCTAACCACTATTATAACTGGTGGATCGATCACATATAGGGTAAAACCCTAACCACTATTCCTAACCGGTGGATTGGCTGGTTCCGTCTCAATATCTTTCACTTTAAGTGGTTAATGTATTAAGCATCTTATTCACAAGCTTTGACCCAGACATGCATGACTCACTTCTATTGTCCTCATCCTCCAACCCTAGTTAACCCCACCAAACCATGGTAACCATAACAACCCTAACTCCCATGCAAACCCTAATACCACCATGCAAACCATAACCCCACCATGTAAAACACGAACACCACCATACAAACCCTAATACCACCATGCAAAACCCTAACACCACCATGCTACCCTAATACCACCATGTAAAACCCTAACACCACCATGCAACCCTAATACCACCATGCAAAACCCTAATACCACCATGCAAACCCTAACACCATGAAAATCCCATCATTATTTTACAACCCTATCATGCATGTCTTATGGGCCACATCATACCATAATAATAACACACCCATACACATAATACACATGCCACAAATTAATGTACGATCTTACCTCAACTCCATATAATGCTGCATCTATAACAGTTATACAAATCCACATAAAATACATTATAAATCACATCACATGGCATGCATGGCATATAAAACACATAATACACAAACGACCTTAATACTCCCTTACCTAAAATGTAACCAGTCTTGGAGCAGGCTCCTATGCTTCTTGAGGGCTTTGATTGGGCTCAACTATTATGAGGGAAAAACTAGAATTAGGTTCCCTCCTAAAAATACTATTATATACTAACTTATCCTAAGACTCGGTTTTTAATTAAAACAATACTATACTAATAATAAATATACAAAATACTACTAAAAATACTAATAATAATATTAATATAATTTAAAACGGATGGTGATATAAGGGTTTCTACCCTTCACCAAAAAAATGGTGGTGGTGGTAGTAGTAATAGTGGTGGTGGTGGTGGTAGTAGTAGTAGTAGTAGTAGTAGTAGTAGTAACATAAGTCTAAAAATACCAAGTAGGGTTTTCGAATTTGAAGGTACTATTTAATAATATTAATAATATTATTAATAGAAAATAATAAAGATAATAATAATAATATTATTATTATTATTAATAGAAATAGTAATAATAATAATAATAATAATAAAATGCAAGTATGCGAGTCATAATTAAAATTTAAGGTTTCGATCCTCCTTGGATAAATAATAGAAATAATAAAATAATAATACTAATAATAATAATAATAATGATAATAATAAAACTTATAATAATACAAATAAATGCCTATAATTCAAAGCTAACAACTTAATTATTTTATTCATACTCTCGACCTTACCAAGAAAATAGGACATTAATATTACTAATAATAATAATAATAATAATAATTGAATAAATGATAATATTTGAAATAAATTAGAATAAACTTAAATAAATAGGGGAGAAGGGCTTAGAGGGTCTAGGATTTCACCTTGAGTCGGCAAAGATGGGTAGCACCGGAGGTGGTGCACGACGGCGGCGGCAGTGGCCGAAAAAGAGGATTAAAAAGGGAAAAGTTAGGGTTTGAGAAGAATAGATGGAGAATAAGGTTGGAGGTTGAGGTGCTAGTGGTAGCCTAGGCTGAGAGGAGTAAAGTGAGGGTGGTGGCGCTGCAAGTGGCGGTGGCCACGGCGGCAGAGGTGGTGGCAGAAAGGAAGAGATAAAGAAAAAGAGGGAAGGAGAAGGAGAAAGGAGAAAAGAAGTTTATGCCTAGGTGGAGGAGGATGGTGTAGAAGGTAGTAGAAGCGGCGGATGTGGTGGCGGACGGTGGCTCGAGGGGTTGCGGGGGTAATATTTGGTTTGATGGGCAGGGATCTTCCCACGGCTATGGTGGCTCGTGCGAGAATAATCGAGGGAGATAGGTGGCTCGGTTAGTTAGAGGGCGGTGTAGGGAAGACTTTGGTAGGCAGAGGTGGCGACGAAGTTGGCTAAAGGCAGAGAAAAGGTCGTCTGAAGTCACAGTGGTGCACAAGGTAGGCTCTTAGGGTTTCGGAGAAAAATTTTTGAAGACAACCAATCAATGGGGTATTTATAGAGTTTAGAGGGAATGGTAGGGTTTTGGAGGTCGACAGGAGGACAATGCATGTAGGGTATGGGGTAGCCAGCAGTGTTAATCGGCCGACACGATTTTAGGTCATGTTCGACCTTTCATGAAAGAAAAGGGATACTTCAAGTAGGAGAAAAGAAAAATGAGTTAGATCATGTTGAACGGCGAGTCAAGGGGAAGAGAAAGAGAGAGGAAATGGCCGAGCAAGTTACGGGTGGCCAGTGACACCATTTTCGGAGCCTCGAAGGTGCAGGTCAACAGTGGAGGAGGAAAGAGGAAAAAGGAGGTGAATTGGGCGGTTGGGGAAAAAGAAAGAAAAGAAAAAAAAGAAGAATTGGGTCGGTCGACAACGGTTATAAGGTTCTTAAATGGAACGCTGCATTCTAGGGAAAGACGGCACAAAATGCAGCATCTCAGCTGCCGAAGGAAAGAAAAGGAAAGAACATCGATGGGCCGCAGATGAGAGGAAGAAAAAAGGAAGATTGGGCTGTGACACACCCAATCGGTGAAAATAAGGAAAAGAAAGAAAAGAAAAGGAAAAAGAAATAAAAGAAAGAAAAAAGGGAGAAGGAAAAATAAAAAGAGGAAAGGAAAATTTAAGTAGTTAGGGTCAAATAAATTAATTAGAATAATTTGGGTATTTAAAATAAAAATATTTAGATAAAATAAGATTAAATTTCCTATTTAAACTAATTTAGGGTTTTTTAAATACTTTTCCTAAATTCCTTTTCAATTAGCAAAAATACCAAAATTTCTTTTAATAAAATATTTGTAAATTCCTTCTTAATTTGCCCTAAATAAATCCTTCCCATTTCAAATAAAACAAGTAATTAAATTAATTCCCTAATAAATCCTTATTTAATTATATTTCTTAAAATAAATATTTTTGGGGCATTTCAATAACATAATATAGCGTGGATAAGTACTCAACATTTTTATTAATAACCAAACTCTTTCCTTAAGCAATAATTGCACGCATAGCATATAAACTACATGCTTTCATTTTTATTAATTAATATAAGCAACTACATATAATATATTAAACAATATATATCATACAAAATAACATATTAAAACCTTAATGTGCTAACATACATTTATCCATGCATTTAAGTAGGGTTTAATGATTACGTTAATTCCCATAAAAATCAAACCTTACCGGTATTCCAGTTAAAGATTCAAACTTTACTTAGTAAAATCAACACCTAAAAATAATATCAATAATTATTATATTAAAAGTATGAAAAACCAAAAATATAAAAATTTATCAAAACTTAAGTAATGATATACTTTATTTAACCCTTAACATACCTTAATATTAAGTAAAGATTAGGGTAAAAATTTAGGCAAGACTCACGTTGCTCATGCAGCGTGAGTTGCATGCAGAATAAGGGAGGAAGGTGTCAAAGGAGGGTGGAAGAGAAGGAGGAATGGCTATTTTCCTGTTGGGGTTTTGGGACCAGAAAAGAGGGCAGGTGGGGGAGGATTTAGGGTCAAGGGACGGTACGGGGGTGAAGAGAGGGTGTAGGTGGTGGTCGAGGATAGGTTTTTGGTGGTCAAGGACGGCGGTGGCAGTGGTAGCGAGGCTGCGAAGGTGGTTGCCGAGGTGGAGGGGGCTGAGAAGGAAGGAAAAGGAGGGGAAAATGAGGGATTATAAGGGTTAGTTTTGGCCAAAGGAGGTGTGGGGGTAGTAGGGGAGGTTGCAAAGAGTGGGTTGGTGGCTTAGGTGGCTGCCGAAGCAGAGGGACGGCGGCGGGAGAAGGAAGTGTAGGGAGGTTGCTGGGAAGGAAGAAAAAGAAAAGAAAAATGAGAGGGGAGGAAGAAGGGGGCTGCAGGGTGGCTCGGGGGTGTTGTGGTGGTGTAGGGTGGGAGTAGATGGATGTAGGCAATTGGTGAGGCGGAGAAAGCAGCAGAACAGGAAGTGGTGCAAAAATAGGGAAAAGATGATGAAAGGAGAAGAAAATGGAGAGAAAGGAATCGAGGAAGGAAGGGGCTCGAAAGATGGGGCGGGAAAGAGGCTGGTGAGGAGAAGAAAAAGGAGAGGAAGAAGAGGATAGTAGGTGGACGATCGATGGCAGATTGTAGGGTGGTGGGAGGTAGTCGGGTGGCAGGGAGAGGGAAGGGAATAAGGGGAAATAAAGGCCATGCGTTGTTAGGGAGTGCATCGCTGGTTTGGTCCGGAATGGGGGAAAAAGGGACGAGGGAGAGAGAGGGAGAGAGGGAGGGTTGTAGTGATGGTAGGAGAGGTTGCAGGGTGGTGGCCGGGCTTGGCGTCGAGGGGCGTGCTTAGTCAGGGCAGGAGGTAGAAGAAGAAAGAAAGGAAGGGGGAAGCAGCAAGTCGGTCAGGGGAAAAAAGAGGGATTGGGTCGGCCCGTGTAGGGGGAAGAATGAAAGAAAAAAGAAGGGGGTTGGGTCAGTCGATGGGAGAAGAAGGAGAGGAGGGGGAAGAATAGGCATACGGCCTAGACGCGTAAGGGGAGGGGAAAGGCTGGCCTGGCGGCCCCAAGAGAATGAAAAAGGAAAAAGAAAGAAAGGAGAAAAAGGATAAAGAAAAGGAAAAGGAAAAATAGGGAGAAATAGATAACATAATTTATGGAAAAATAGGATCTAATATTTTTAGTAGATAAAAAAATTTAATAATTTAATTTAATATAATTTAATGTATGGGTTTAAAAAGGTTAATTTTAGAAAAAAATATTGGTTTGGGAATTTATTCAAATAAAATGAGTATGATAAAATAATAAAATATTTATTTTAATTTATTAAATATTCCTATCCAATTTTACATGCTCAAAAATACATAAAATAATTAAATTAAATAATTTTAAAAGCTAATTTATCCCAAATAAAAGTTATTTATTAAATTATAGGTTTTTAAAATTTTCGAGGGATTACAGATAAAGACTAATAATGATGAGTCTTTCGAGTCTAATGAGGAAGTAGAACAACCCCAGTTATTGAGATCAACTAAAGTGCGACGATCTTCCACCAAATATCCTGCAGACCAATACGTGACACTCACAGATGAGGGGAAGCCTCAAAGCTACGATAAGGCCATGATTGATCCTCAAAAAGAAAAATCAAAAAAGCCATGCAAGAGGAGATGCAATCTTTGCATGAGAACCATACTTATGATCTTTGTCAAATTATCTAAAGAAAGAGGAGTCTTAAAGAAAAAATGGGTTTACAAGATCAAAGCTGGAGAGAACAACCTGAAACCGAATTACAAGGCTAGAATAGTGGTTGAAAATGCAACCTATCACTCCCGTAAAAAATATATTGATGTTCGATATCATTGGAAACAAGATGTGTTAGAAGAAAAGCTACTTAAGCTGGACAAAGTTCACAGTGATGATAATTGGTCGGACATGATGACCAAAGTGATACCAACCAAAAAATTCAATGATTGTTGTGAAGGTATCGGTGTGGTGATGCCCCCTAAAATAATTGGGAAGGGGGAGATTGTTAGGGGTCCCTCCTATTTGGTGGGGCCATAATAACAAAAGAAAAAACAATAAGTCAAGAATGAAACGATGGAAATTAGTGGTGTTCAATGCACCATTAAATTTATTGACTTGGTAAATGGAAGCTACATGTTATTTAATTGTCCATGAGTTATTTCCATGAAAGAATTAGTCAAACTTAACCATTCAGTTACTTCTCTAGGTCTTTTGCATATTAATTAGAGTTAAAACTTTCAGTGAAGAAGGCTAGAGTTACGTAATGGTGGTTCATATATTCACCTATAAATATCTTTGCCTGGAGAAGGTAAGAGGATTCATAAGCTTTGAAGAGCATCCACAACATAAGTTATGAAGAACATGCATATTCATAAGTTATGAAGAACATCCACAACACAAGTGAGAGATACCCACTTTTAAAGTATGAGAAAGAAAGCCACATAAAAAATGGGGGAGATTATTACATCTTGTAATCCATCCTTTGTGAGTGAGGTCATTTGAGAGATGTCCTCTTTTTTTACTAAAGACATCAATTTTGTAATCCTACTATATTATAGTAGAAATTTTACTGGACCAAAGGTCCCGTGGTTGTTACCTTCGCCTTGAAGGGTTTTCCATATAAAAATCTTGATGTCTTCATCTACTTTATTTTTAGAAATTTATTTTAGTCCATTTTAAATTTCACAAAGAGGAAAAAGTTAATCAACAAATTAATCCCTTTTTCCCAACACATTTTTCGAATCCTTAGAGGATAAATTTGAGAAGGAAAGGATTAGCTAGTTCAATTGGACACCAACAAGTAGCCTATGGGTACACCATCGATGATGCTGACACTTGTAGCTCCATTTATACATGGTTTGGTTCCTATATATGTATAATAGGGTCATGCCCATTGAAAACCACTATTTATGGAAAAAACTGAAAACCATCTTAATTTTCCAAGATGCTTACAGTAGTTTTTATTACCTATTGCAAGTAGTTTTCTTATTTGAAACATAAATTTCTAGTATTTGCAAAAACATCACCGTAGTTTTTCTAGCATAAAAATACTATAGTTTTGTAAGAAACTTACATTAGTTTTTCCTACAAACTGAAGATAGTTTTCATCATCTATTGTTGGTAGTTTCCTAACCTGAAATATAAATACTTAATATTTATAAAAATGTCATCATTTTTCTTTCTATCACTTAAACACTATAGTTTCTTAAGAAACTTATAGGAGTTTCCACTACCTACTTAGGTAATTTTCAAACTCGAAATATAAATACACAATATTTATAAAAATGACACCATATTTTTTTCAAACTGCCAACTACAATAATTTTTTGAGCTACTTACAATAGTTTTCTCTACCTACTGAGAGAAGTTTTCATCATCTATTGAATATAGTTTCTTCAACTGAGAGTACAAGTTTTCAATTCTCATTGAAAGAGTTAATTCTTATTGAATATTCTCATTATGTGGGAGTGTGTGTGTGTGTGTGTGTGTGTGTGTGTGTATAGATGAGGTAATTTCATACTTGTACCGCCTGTGTGCAGTAGCCACCATGATACATACTTTCGTGGACTATGATGACATTTTTCGGCATAGGTAGGCAAGGGCACGATGTTCTTCTGTGTATCAACAAACTAGTGCATTCATAATATTCTATAAAGTGTAGATAGTAATTTTTATTTTTTCTATTTGGTATTAAGGGTGACAAGAGTCTAACATTTATGATAAAAAAAAATTCATATGTTGAAATCAAGATGAAATGAAATGATTTATTTTGACAATTATTATTGTTATGTGCTTATAATAAATTGTCATAAAAAAGTAACATTATCCGAGTTTTTAAAAAATAATTTTCCTCACACCTAAATGAAATAAATAATAATAGCAAATAATAATCCTCTTCTTCTAGAGGAGCCGCATATAATCTTCTTTTCTTTTCTTTTTTAAGCTAATAAAATCACTAAGAAAACTATTTAAGATTTGTATATTTAGCCATGAAACTACCTACATTGTATGGACGTTATATATTATTATTATTATTATCATCTAACCAGGAAGATTATCTAATCAATTCCTTCAAAAGTCTTAGAGATTCTTTTTCATCTTTTATATTTATATAGGAAGCCTATAAACATTGAGAGATGGAAATTTGAACTTAAGACATTTAATCTATACGACACCGATCTCAACTACTAAGCCATGATTATACATTTCAATATGAAAAACCTTATAGATTATAAAGAGAAAGGTATGTCCAGTCTAGCGTTCTACAACATTTCGTATATATAGCTTTTCCAAATGATTAATTGAAACATAGCGTACTTTACATGTATATAATTGTAAATATGTTAATGTTATTATGCCAAAACCCTAGCTTGGATCATGTTTGTCAATAATAATTATAAGATTCTTGCACAGTTAGTAATAATAATGATCGAATGTAATAAATATTTCCAACATCATATGTGTGTGTGTGTTTTATAGATCATCTTAGTCATTTCAATTACTCATCTATTAAATACATCAAATCTCATTGATCTATACATCAACTTATTTTATACAATTATCACTTATCATTAATCATAGATTTTTTTTATTCCAATTTCATTACGAAGTGAATTATTTACAAGACGCTAGTACACATTTTATGATCAAGTACTATTGGATACTTATATGAAATGGACAATTGGCATCTTATATTACTTCTGAATGAGCAAATTTCATTATAAACCATGGGGTTAACTTGTGGTTTATAAGGCCATTATGACATCGAACTAAAGGATACCACTCAACTCTTTCAATTGACTTGTTGACTTGAAACAAAGTATATATTTTTTAATACACCAAACTAAACCTAATTTTCAGTGTGATTTACGATTGGAGCACTAAAACATTTAGTATTGGTTTTACAAAATATTTTTCTAGATAAAACTCCTTTATTAAATTATGTATAGAAAGCCTTCATTTATGTGTTACAACTACGAGATTAAAAGAACTGAAAGAGAAAATGGCGTGCACGAGTCACCGAAACCCACTACAATGACGGTCCTGATCCAAATAAAGAAATCACTGTCATAAGCTTATCTAGCCTTCATTTATGTGTACAAAGGCTGCCTTACAACAATAATGATGTTGTAAATATCCGTCAATGTGTCCATCTCTTTTAAGAGAATGTGTCCTTATTTATCTAATATTGAACTTATATATAAACTAAATAGATTATGAGTTATCATATCAATTAAACCCATGTAAAAATGATTAATTCTAAAAAAATGTTAGCTTAATATATCTAATTGAGGTAGGCCCTTACATTTATAGATAGAGTATTCTAACTTTTTAATAGATCAAAATAAAATGGACCAATAGATCACAGATCTGTCACCCATATAAATAAGGCGAGGTCTTGAGTAACACACACTTCAGTTGTCGCTGCCACTCCCCATCAACGGTTAGAATTGAGAGAGTAACTAAAGGCCTCTTAAGATAATGTGCATGCTGGATTCGAACATAGGACCAAACAATCGGATCTCATCAGGTAATTCAATAGATTCAGTTGCTAAATATTCATGTATGCTTCTACTTATCTATTCAGCAGTTTGACGAATCAACATCTTGACCCTATTTCATAATTTCCATCATGTCCAATATTAAAACCACTTCTATATCAAAAATATGGGGATGCCTGGGATTTGTACAAAGATGGCTTCAATAAGCACCTGAGAATGTGAGACTTCGGTCATTTGACCTTTAGCCAAATTCAGCACAACTAGTTTTGTGTTCCAGCCTTTTCGTGCTAATTAACACGTTCGGTGTCGCTTGAGGGAGCTGATTAAGGCGCTTCAAGTATGGCTAACGAAGGAGTGCTACCTCCTCCTTTCCCAGCTGCAGCTGAAGGATGCTTGCGCGGCCTTCCTCTAGGCCTTCCACTCTTGGACTTTGGAGTACTAGATCTAACCACCTTGCTACCCGAGACTTTGCGGTTCTTGTCAATAACCTTCATTGCTAATGCTTTCAACGGAACAGTTATGTCTAGCGGCTGCAGCACTTCCTTTAACTCAGGCCAGTCCAGATCTTCAAAGTCTCCATCTTCATACAGAGTCCGGTACCAACCATGCTCTTCGTCAAAATCTGTCACAACACCAGAATAATATCGACCATCAAACATCTTTCCAACTTTTCTTCCTACTAGCCACTCACCAAAGCCAGTGTCATTTGTTGTTTTTGAATTTTTTGTGGTATTTGACACGGCCTGATTTTCATCACTTGGAGCTGGAGGTGCATCTGGGACTCCGGTAATGATGACAGCAGGTTCCCCAGGCACTTCAAACACTCCTGTTGGCATAGAGTCCAAATCCTTCGTTGCTGTAGTATCCATCATTCCTCATGAATGTTCTGAAGGGAAAAGGAGGGATCAGAGACACCATGGTAGAGATTTTCGTGAGCAAAATTAAAACCTAGTAGAATGTTTTGAAAACGAAAATAACATTCCAGCAAGCGGACAGATGAAGTTAGAAGTGATGTCAGGTTGAGACTTGAGAGTTCAAAGAGAAATTGAAAGATAAGTACCGAAATCACTATAATATAATAATCAATCATTCAAAATATGAAAAATAATACGAGTCTTAGGCCTATAGTAGCTTAAAGGGAGCAAAGTCACTGATAACCACCTAATATAACAGTAAACGGATAACAAGCTAACCGTAACTTAATATCAATCCATAAATAAAAAGAAAAATATAACTATGACTCCAATAACTAGCTAGGATAGAAACAAATCTAGTTCTCATTCCTATGCTTACACTTAACCAAAAAAGAAAATACTTCTATCATTAATAATTACGTCATTCTCCCTAACCAGAGAAAGAAAGAAAAAATTGACTTCAGCAAGTAAGATCGAAGAAACTCATCAAGTAATGTTGGGGCCATCTCTCAAATACTTCATGAACCCAAGTAGGATCACAATTCTTCCAGGTGACCCAGAAACGACGCAATTTTCATCAAGAAGAAGCAACATACTCGACATCTTGAATGGATGCAATCACATTCTTGAAAAGCTAAACATATGGCAAGATGAGCTCCTTGAGAGTTTAGACCTGCAGATGGGCTCCTTTAGACAAGATGGGAGACCGAAAGTTGCCTCCCGAAGGTGACAATTCGCTCACATTAAAAACAGGATCGATACCTAAATTATGTGAAATTAACACATAAGCATGAGGACTTTGTTTAATTTTAAGATCTCATACAGGCCCATGATGCACATATGTAACTTTTTAAAACTCTCTTTCCAAATTTGTTCAGGTGACATCTGTACCATAAAAAGGTCGCCTTCAATACAACCCTTGTCGCTATATTGTGCATCAAAAGCAAGATTATAATATATAGTAGGGTCGGTTTACTTCATTTGATTGATGTTGATTATGCTGATTTGATTTGGTCTCATGATCAAATCTAATATAAATTTATACTAATAATTATTATCATTATTATGACTTGATAAGTTATTAATAATTATTATTATAATAGTAATCAAATGATCATAATTATTATTATAATTGTAATAATAAAGATTACTATTATTATAACTATAAAAGTTATTATAATAATAATCATTATAATAAGAGTAATAATGATGATAATAATAAAAAATAAATATTACCATTACTACTGCTATAACTTATTATAATAATGACAACAGTCATTATTAGTGATTAATAGTAATAATAACTATTATTATTAATATAACAGCAATTGTTATTATTATAAATAATAAATAAATAAATAAATATTAATAATAATTGTTAAAAAAAAAGGCAGAAAGGAGAACAGGGCCTAGTCAATATAATTTTACATTTAATCTCATCAAACAAAATATTAATAAGCTGCGTGAGAAACTACAAAAGCATAAACATATGCATGTGGGGATGGGAGACAAAAATTGCCACCAGCACGAGAAGATAACCAACACTATCTCAAAAGGACTTTTTTGCATGGATCTGTTAGTTGTATGGTTATAAGAAACTCAATAGTGGGTAATATTAAGTCCCAAATACAAGGTCTACCTTAAAAGACAGTGCATAAGGTCACATAAACCTCTATTTACAACTCATTCAATGTTTAAGTAACTCGTTGCACAACAGTTGAAGGCAGCCATCAACGAAGGCGTGAAGACCACCAGAGAACTTCGGCAATAATTGGCAAGGGGTGCACAACTACTGCCAAGAGCCTGCAATGTTTAGAAAGGGATGCACAGGTCGCAAACTCCATATTGAACAAAATTCTTTTGTGAACTGCATTTGTTAAAGCATTCTCTCACTTTGACTCGTGAGTATTTAAGCACTCAATTATTTCCAAATTCTTTCAATTTTTTTTTTCCAGCTTCATGATTAGCAAATCTATGTTTAGGTTTCAATCTAAGCCAATTGACTGGGGCTGTGATTGGGTGAGTTAAGGACCTTAGGGTCTGATTGAGCAGACTCGAATTGAAAAGTTGGGGTCAATTTCAACGAATTGTGATCAAGTTGTGGCAAATTAAAGATTTTGTAGATTCAAAGTAGGGTTTTCTAATTAGGTTGTCTTGAATTTGGGCGTGGTGGATGACCATGGATAAGGTGAAGAAAGTGGTGACTAATTGTTTCAAGGGGGTTTTTATTCCGGCAACAAGGTTGGGAATTGAATATTGACTCTAATAACCAAAATGATGTAAATAGGGTTGAGTGTCAAAAGAGAAATCAAAGAATAATGCCAAAATCACTCAAATCAACAGGGAATAAAATCTTAACCCCAATAGTGTATTGGCCAATATTTCACGGCATTTAGGCCTACCAATATGTGATGGATCCAAAACATGACGAAGGAAAAAATTCAAAGATTTATTGTCGGTACTTCGTCTATATATCAAATATTAGCAGTATTTTCTGATAACTTCCTGATAAATCAAAAACACTAAAAGTACATAAAATATTTTCAACAACCTCCCTTTGGCCTCCTATCCTAGCCCATCCCTTTATCACCAAAAGTATATTTGAACAAAAGCATAAGAGAAGAAAAAATATTCTAATTACAAAATTAGAGGTTTAAAATAATAATTCATGCATGTGTAAGAAAAACCATGGACATAAAACAAAAACTAAAATAATAACCCTAATTTTGGATCCAAATCCAATGGTTGTTGCACACTCAAAGCTAGAGAAGAGAAGCACCTCGTTGGGCCTGACCAAAGGCCTAGGCTGAGGGCTCCCAAAATTATAGGGCTTGTATATATAGGGAAAAAAACTCTTATTATACAAACCTAAAAATCAATCATAATCATAGGATCAATATGCATTCCACAATCAAGATTTAATCAATATATAAACTAAACCTAAACCTTAAACCCTAACCCCACAACCTAAAATAAAAGAATCATAAAAATCTAAAATAAATGGAATAAACCCTAAATCCGAAGAGCCTAAAAAAGAATAAACCTTAAATCCTAAACCATAAACAAATCCAATACCCTAAAATAAATGAATTAAACCCTGAACCGAAACCTAATATAAAGAAAATATAAAATATATAAAATAAATGGAATAAACTCTAAACCCTAAACCCTTACCTAAAATAGCAAAAAAATCTATAGCACTTAAAATAAATAGAATAAACCCTAAACAAATCTAAAAACCTAAAGTAAATGAAATGAACCCCAATCCCTAAATCCTATAATACCTTAAAAACCTAAAATAAATCCAATAAACCCTAAACCATAAAGAATCTAAATACCTAAAGTAAATGGAATAAACCCTAAAAACCTTAAATAAATCAAATAAACCATAAACCTAAAATATATGAAATAAACTCTAAAATAATTTAGAAAACCTAAAATCTTAATAAACCCTAAACCTAAAAAAAATGAATAAAAAACTAAAAGCAAGAAAAATTAATTTAAAAAAAAAAACACAATAAAGGACGAAAATCAAGATAAAAGCAAGAAAGGAGGAAGGAAATCAAAATAAAAGCAAGAAAACAAAAGGATCGAATGACAACCTTGATGGTTCTCGATACTATGACCAACAATCTAGTTGATGCACCCAAACCATTAGGCCATTGTGCTCTCTTTGATAACTAGGTACACTAAATTTTATAAAAAGTCAGGTCACGATGGAGCAAGGTGTCATGTGCTCAGAGGTTTCAGCCCCAACACCCCTAGCAAGGTCAGCGTTAAACACACAATCCTACTAAGCACCATGTCGAATATGCGCAACATCCCACAATAATAACACATAGAAATGTATAGAATGAACACCGAATCGTACATGAGACATAATATCAACTTTAGCAACCATCAGGCAACAAGGGAGCACCCATATTCACATGACTCGCTAGCAAAATGTCTGGGGCAAGTCACGGACCATGACAAAAGGCTTGTAGCACTCGTTTATAAAGCTTCTTGTTTATAACCTTTCAATGTTATCACCAATATGTCACCACCTATATATTGCCTGAGATTGAATCGTGTCCATTTATTTGATCAATCCAACTATTATAAATTGTTCTTGTGTATTTATTTTAAGCTATAGTTTTTATTTGATCATCTACCTAGATATAGACACACAAAGCAGCAGTAGATGATGAAGAAGACAAAGTAAAAAAATAAAAAAATAAAATAACTTTCTTTGTCCAGCATATACAATAAAATTTCGATCCCAATAATCTGATATTACGTATAGGCTGATATTTTACGGTTTTTGGATCAATCAATATGTGACACTACCAAAATGCAACAATTTTGAAAAATCACATCTTTGTTGTCGATATATCGACCCATACAATACATTTTGGCCAAAATTTGCCAATATTTGTTATGAAAATTTAAGGAAAAAAAAAATACTACGATAAGCACAACATATAAAATATCCTCCCAGATACCTCGATATTGCAACACCATATGACCGCAATCGCGGTTTTATTGCATAGTACATTGGTTGTGGTCTTTATTATCTGATCATGTTTATAGCTTAAGAGTTCAAAACTCTATGGCTACATTTTTCAATTTGCCAAACATGGCCCCCCGCATATTGTGTTCACATATATGCATCCTTTTTCAATAATCTAAACATGGGCATCAACAAATTTTGTTCAACCTATATGCATAACTTCCAATGTTTTTATGAGCAATGGCCTAGGTTAAGTAAAGCATTTCATTCTTAATCCAATTAAAATCACCATTATTAAATAGAAGTGATTGTGAAAGATCCATAAGCTTCCTATGAATTTAGAGATAAACTTTTGACTTTTAATTCTCCAAACATATAATAGATAATAATATAAAAATTATATAATTTTACTCATATCATAATACTATTATTTTCATAATTATTATTAATATGCATTAAAATACGTTAATGATTAAAGTTTGCCTCAAATATTGAGGCAGCCTTGTATTAAGAAACAAAGGGAGTACATGCCTAAGGCCGAGCCTACATCTCACGTACAATCGCAAATCCTTAGTCCTCACTTCAAGTCACCATCACATTAGCCCCACATCATGGTTTGTCGTCGTTGAAGCTGTGGTCAATCAACGTCATTTTCAATCACTTGTCATGTTGGTCTCTACACAATGGTGGTCTAGTGTGGGAAGGAGCGAAGGCCGACTTTGAATCTTCAACTCTTTGAGTGGTAAAAGAAATAAAGTCAACCCTCTCTTCTCTAATGAACTCCTCTCTTTAGGCCTTATACAATTGTATGCAATCCTCCTAGTCCCCTCTACCGTCAAATGTGGTAAGTTATTTTTTTTTTTTAATAAAAGTTAGGTATTACCCATAGTTGCTAAACTCCCAATCCAGATCTTAAGATTTTATAATTTTAAAATCTAAGATTCTAGGTAAAATCTTAGAGTAAAATCATAAATTCAACATATTGACTATATTTTTTTATCTATTTGCCCAAGCAATAAAGTCAAAGTCATGGTCATCACACAATAATATTTTTATTTTTATTTCATCATATGTTATAATTATTATTTATTGATCATTTAAATAAGTATTCAATAAACTAGTGTATAATATTATATTAGAAGCATTTAAATGAATCATTATATGTTAAATTGTCCTAATAACCCTAAATTTACCTTGGAATGAAAAAATATATATATTTAGTTGTAGATATAAGGCAATAAATAACAATATTTTATTATAATTCAATAGTAACATATAAATATATATATATATATATAATGAATGAATACAAATAAAGTATCATGCATGTTTTTTCAATAGATTTAAGAATTTTCAATAAATCGCCAATTTATCAAAGATATTTCTCGATTTGTTGGTGAAATTTTCCAATGTATTGATGATACCAATTTATTGGTGCTAAATGTATAAAATTTTAAAACCATAGCGTATCTATAATTTTGTGTCACGAATGACCCAGAATAATAGTGGCCGCCACGCCATAACAGCACCACTATTTAATTATGTGTATTTGCCTTAAAATCTAGTTTTTCTCTTAGTCCCACTATATTCCCCTAACTCTAAACCCCGACCTCTATTATTTTACACATACTATATACTGAACATCAATCGATGCAAAGGAAACACAAGTGAGATATTAATATGGGAACAACGTTGATTGTTAGGAAAAAAATACGTATGAAAGAGTCCAAACTCTATATACGAAGTAAAATAAATATAATAATTTTGTGAAGTTATTTATTCATTAATTTCTCTTTAATTCATAATTACCCTTTTTTATTTTCTTTAGTGTTGTTATTAGTTTATGCTTGTGTGCAAAGTCTATATACCAACTTTCCCTGTATACATTTAGTTCAATAATTTGGGTTAGTTTTTAGTTGCTACAAATAATAAGTTTTTTAGTGTTTTTAATGTCAACTATGGAATTTTGTAGCACATAAGGATCTCAAGGTCATATTTTCGTGGTATTCAAAATCCTGTGATCTAATTCTACAATTCAGTTTTCATGACTCCTCAATAAATTCCAAGAAAAGTCCAATTTTAACAGCCTTGGTATTACCTGATTAGTAATGTATTATAACTTATTATAAGTAGGATTACATTTAATATAGAGTAAGCCTAAAATAAAAAGGAAAAAAATAATAATAATCACTGACATGAAGTTCTTTATAGTTTAAATACCTATTAGTCCTCTCTTAAGTTTAATATTAATACAAGTAATTAAGTCACATTGGTCAAGTAACATTAACATCAGATTATTTAGTATATGACTAAGAGTAACACTAATGGATGACAAGTTAATAATTTATTATAAATGTGTGTACATGTAACATATTAATAATTTATGTAACACCCCGGCCCATACAATTAAATATCGGTCCCAATACGCAATATCGGCCGATATTTATCAGATTTTGGGTCAGCCGATACGCGACGGATTTAGAATTTCACATATTTATCGGCGATATATCAGTTATCAACCAATATTTTCCGATATTTACCAATATTTACTAGTATTTGCTAATATTTATTGTGAAAAAAGAATAAAAAATACGCCGCGACAACCGCGGCATATAAAATATCGTTCGCGACGCTCCGATACCGCAACACCACAACCGCGATCGAGACCGCGATTTTATTGCTTGCCCCGGCCCCACACTGATAGTGAGTAGTTACTTGGAGCAATTTTGAAATTGATGACAGTCTCAGTGTCTCACAGATCAATATCAAACATTTTTAATGTATTTTTTATCAACTCACGCGTATCATGAAAAACCTTTTAGGAAGTCCATCATCCTTAAACTACCCTAAGCCAAGCATATTAACCTATAGAATTATCTAATAATAGATTTCTCAAAAGAAGATGCACCTTATTGCTATAAATAATCATATAAATTCTTATCACCACTACTCCACCGTCTATCGCATAACTTAGGGTATTCAATACATCACCACTCAAAGAACACAACTTTCTTGTTGTGCCTCAATCACTCATTGTCTCATTACAATTCATACATAAAATTGTCCCAACTAGACAACTAACTAGCTCATTCAAATTCAACTAGCGGTTACAATTTTTCCGTCCCACACTAGCCATAGATAGTTACTTGGAGCCCACACGCATCACAAGAAACTCTCTCATTGGACTACTCCAAACCAAACACACTTACCTATAGAGTTTTCTAATAATAGATTTTTCAAAAAAAAAAAAAAAGGTACATTTTATTAAAATAGGTAGATATACCAATCATTTAAGTTTCCACTATCTATCACATAACTTGGGGTATTACAATTTATTATCAATAAACAATTAATAACTTTAATTATTATCATAGAACACTACCTTATTGAATTTTTTAATGTAAATGATCCATAAATAAGAATTAAAAGCATGATGTTAATAAAAATAAGTAAGTAAATAAATAAACATTGTGACATTCAAGTCATCTTATTTATCATCAACAATGCTCATGATTTTTATTTTATTTTTTGCATGTTGATCAATCATTCAAGGTATGAAGAAACAATATAAGCTTAAGGCCTTATATAAGGGTTAAGAGGCCTAAAAAGATAGACCTTGATCCAATAGTAGCTAAAAAACAACCTATAGCATCTTAACAGTAACATGCTAACCTGAATAAACCTTTTATTTCACACAAGATGTGCAAGGATGATGGCGTTTTGTTTTCTAGAGCTACAAGGGAAGAATCTATACGGTGGAAGAAAATTCCCCAGCATTATGAATGTATGAAAGTTTGTTTGCTCACTCAAAGTCTCAAATGAAGAGGAAGGACAATGAGCTGAGGTGCGATCGGTGCTTGGCATTGCTGCGGTGGATGGCTACAATAAATATCTTAGTTTTCCCCCGTTGATAAGGAAATAAGAGAAAGTTGTGTTTAATGCTTTACAGGATGGAATATAAAAGAAAATTGAGGGTTGGAACACAAGTCATATGTATCGAGCTAGCAAAGTATCATGATACTAATTAATTATGTGGCCCAAGAACTTCCAATGTATACCATGAGTGTTTTTACTCTCTTAGCTTCGCTTTGTACAAAGATTCACACTATGCTTGTGGCCTTCTAGTTCTGGTAGAGTGGAGGAAATAGAGTGAGGCAGTTTCATTGGCTAAACTAGAAAAAACTTTGAAAGCCAAAGTGTATGGGTGGTATGGCATTCAAAGCCCTTACTCGTTTTAACTACACTATGCTTGGACTTTTTTCAGAATCAGTCCTCACTTCTAGCTTGTATTTGGAAAGCCCATTATTATCCAAGATGCTCATTTACAGAGTCAAACTTAAGACATAAACCTAGCTACACTTGGACAAGCATATGGGTTGCACATTGGGTGGTCAAGAAAGGGATGTACTTGGTAGTTGGGGATGCAGGCAGCAACATCAAAGTCTAGGACAATTCTTGGATCCAAAGGACAAAGGCTATGAAAAAGAACTAATGGTTGCTGATAAGAAAGAATGGAATTCTACATTGGTTCGGTAGCTCTTCCTCCCTTTCGAAGCCAAAGACATTCTCACCATTCCTTTGCATGATGGTGAGTAGTACCTACAGTATGCTTTTTGATTGAAAATCCGAAAATCTGGATCCATCACAAGTGATAAATGGGATGTGGAATCAAGCTTGGCAGGCACACTTTATAGCATTTGCTCCTTTGCTTAGAGTTGTTGTAGTGACATATTGTTGGCTAAGGTGTCGCTACACAAGAAACATGCTGATGTTGAGTTGTGCTACATATTTTATGGTGCACTGTAGACATCACCCCATCAAAGAGTGTCTTGAGTTGTTGTTGATGATGTGGAGCAATTGTTGATCAATTATTAGAGATATAAGAATGCAAGCGAGTACACCAGCCTCGTGCACAACGGCAAGCACCTCCAATAGGATTTTTCAAGCTCGTGTAGATGCTGGTAGACATGGATCAAGTTATTGGTGTTTGGATGTTGTAACTTAGGGACCATAATGGCATAATTCTCAGAGCTGGATAATATATGTTCGATCATGGATGCAATTGTGAGGAGGCAAGGGCTTTGGCAGCTAGGGAAGAGTCGCATCTCACGAAAAATATTGAGTATCATCTTCTCATTGCAGAGTGGAATTGCAACTCTGCCATGACCATGGTGAGAAGCAAGAAGATGCCTCTTGCATGAGTGGGATTTATTTTGGATGACATACGAGATCTCGGACAATGGGAGGGCGTATGCAAATGGAGACACACACAAAGGAAAGGAAAGATGCTTCAGACAGGATCAAATATGAGTATGTGTATTTATTTCAGAAGAAACAAAGCTCAGCACTCAATTAAGACGTCTAAATTATTTTACAGAACTGAAGTTTAGCATATGGATATTACTTAAACAAGGCATAGCCATAAACAATCATGTTAAATGGATAAAGAGGCCGGATAAACCAAATAGGCACAGGTTTAATCTTATATTAACTCGTTTCACAAACAATTGATGCCCATCCTCAATAATGACAGATCCATCATTTTCCATGTCTGTCATAGTACATTATTCTTTTCTTTTTCTTTTTTGGTTTTGGGGGAGGAGAGGGGGAAGGCGAGGGGACCTCCATAGTTCATAGTTTTAAGCTTGAGGAAGCCCCGATATGGATGGTGAGAGGGTTCAACTTTCCCTTCCAGCATAACCTTACTACTTGCGGCATTTTGATTAGTATTTCAATGAAATTCCCATGTTGTCATATTGAATATAACTACGTAAAGAAGCCATACAAGAAAATGCATTGATATGTTGGGACTCACGCATGATAGTACATGCAATACATAAATAAGGCATGTGGGGAAAAGTCATCTTAAAACATAATTTTTCCAACGACGGTTCTCCAAAATTTATCCTAATTTTAGAAAATTACTTTCTAAACAATGTCAATGAGCAGGGACTATTAGCTTGCTGCAAGGTTATTTCCTACTTATCAACTAATCATCGACATTAGACATATGCATTGATTCTTGACAATGTACAATAATATTTGTAGGCTCAAGGACCTCAATGTGTTACCCATTTATCAACCAACTCCAATCAATAGCCAACTATTTCAAGAAATTGTATTTCCTTACATCATAAATTCATTATCAGCTCCTTGCTTAGGATGCATATGAAAGAAACCAAGCAATAAAATCGCGGTTGCGGTTACAGTTACGGTTGCAATCGCGATATCGAGTGTCGCGAACAATATTTTATATGTCGTGGTTGTTGCAATGTGTTTTTTTTCCCCAACAAATATTAGTAAATGTTGGCATATATCGGTAAATATCGGCCAATAACCGATATATTGCCAATAAACATGTGAATTTCTAAAACCGTCGCATATCGCCAATTTTACGTATTGACTGACCCAAAATCCGATAAATATCGGCTAATATAGCGTATCGAGATCAATGCCAATTTTACATGTCAACTAACCTAAAATCCGATAAATATCCGCTGATATTGCGTATCGGGATCGATATTTAATTATATAAAATGAACACAAGAATTGTAGTCACAACCACACTACAATCCTCAGTGTAATATGGAAGTTATGGCTTTAAGGAATAAACTACACTCACCAAACCTGTTCACAACACATGATTTAAATCTAACATTGGACATAGGCTCCATCGATCCACAATAAGGAATCAAATGAATATACAAAGCAACCAATCAAGCAACACTTGGTATGTAGGAACAGACATTAAGGACAAAATGCATATCTTTATCATCACATGAATTAAGCATAGATTGACCTAGAATGTCGACTTCCAAGGGCAACGGGGCAGGTCAGGGACGGGGCCCCGGCCCCATCCCCATCCCCATCCCCAAATTTAATAAGCAAAATCATACCCGAACCCACCCGAATCCCAGTATTCCTTATTAGGAAATCCCCAACCCGATCTCCATCGAGATCAAATCTCCATAGTCCATACCCACTCAGATCCCCAATCCATTTGCCATCCTCAAAACCACCACGTCCCTCGTGACCTAATTTCAACCCCGATGATTTATACTGGCTTTTACAGTTTAATGATTTATAAATCCATGACTTCACTTAGAAAAAGACGAGTGATTGATAACAGGGCCTACATATGGCTATGTATAGATATCGACAAGATTTCAAATAGGCACAATCAGCATCTAAAATTCAAGTAACATTAATAGCACATTTATGCACAGGGTATCCTCTCTGGTTGGCAATTGATAGCAAACACCACTTCAGTTACAGTTCAAGTATTAGACCCTCTGAAATTATTCATCAATAAGGAGTTTTTATTGGATTATGAAAGTCATAATTTAGCTTAATTTGGAAGAGCAAACCCTAGCAACTTTTTTTAACCAAACCCTAACAATCATCAGCATAATTATTGATAATACAAACACTAAAGCTAGTAATCTAAATTGAAAATAGTAGGCACTCAAAACAGTAGAGGACCAAAGAGCCCAGTAACAGTGGCGACTGGCCCCGGCAATGGCAGCTCTAAGAGGCCAAAAAAAAAGTCCAAAATAAAAAGTACAAAATACTCAAGTTAACTGAAAATGGAATACATAACATACTAACATAGCTGCGCTGAAGCCTGAAGATAGTTGATGACTTGATGGCGACTGGCAATGCCACGAGGCTCGACCGGGCGAGGCTCAAGCGTGCTCTGACCTCTGGGACAACAAAGTGCCTTCTGGTCTGGCGTGGCGACGCGGCGCCTGGCTAAATGCTGGTGCTGTCGGTTTCGTCGGCCGAATATGGGCTCGCCGACGTCGAATGGCGCGGGCAGGCGGGGAAGTCTTTGGTTGGAGACGAAGAAAGATGGGAAGAGAGAGAATCTCAGAATCTGGAATACTGGAAAAGTGCATCGAATAGGTGGAGATTAGAATAGAGACTTTCAATTTAGATTATTAAAAAAAAAAAAATATATATATATATATATATATATATATATATATAATTCGGGGTTGGAAATCAAGATTTTAAGGGCTTGTTTGGTATGGGAGTAATAGGGGTAGAAAAAATTTCCCTCTATTTTGTACCTCTTATATTAAGTATCTAATAATAATAAATATATTTTTAATGAAATACCCATTTTAAATCAAATTAAGATCTAAAATGGATATTTCTTAGAATAAAAATATTTAATTTTAGATAAATTATACAAGATATATAAAACATGGGGGTAATTTTTCCACCCCAATTACCCCCATACCAAACGAGCACTAAGTCCGAAAAATTGTCAATAATAATTTCTAAACTCAATTCTGATTCCATTCTATGGAAAAAAAATATGATACCTAATTTAATGATACTTTTTTACTAATATCAAAACGAAAGTATATTAATATATTTAGGACAAACCCAGGCATACAATTATCTATCCTCATAAACTTCAAAAACATTGAATAGTCATGTTAATTCAATCACAAATCACAATTAAATCCAACAACTACGGATACCAAGAAATGTAGTGAATAAGTTGTCTCTGAGTAATTTTAAGTCTGGACTTCAATAGGTGTCCTTAGTTTTTATGGAGTCAAGGTCAATGATTTTTTTAGATACTGAAAGTATTTAATTGATCGATTTGTACAATTTTTAAAGAAAAAAGAAAATTGAATGGGTCCTTAGATAACTAGGACCACTATAGTCATGTTGTTCGCTTCGATTCTTTAAAGTTCAACCGAGTTAACAATTTTTTTTCTCTTTTTTTTTTGTTTTGATAAATATACAAGTTATTTGTTTTTCTTCACAAAAGTTTTTTCCTTGGTAAAAGGTTTTTTCTTTTCTTTTTAAAATATATTTTTAAGGAAGAAAGTTCCTATAATATATAAGGTGGTCCACAATAGCGAGTTATAAGTAAGATTGAAATATGTGAGTCTGTCAATATCCACACAATAAAAGTTATATAAGATTTAAAATTAGAGTTGGTATCGTAATATAAATTGTCACAAGAAAATAAAAAGTAGGAAAGGGAGAAGAAGGGGGATATCTTTTTGTTATATTTTTATATTAAATTAAGAATATTATAAAATTTAATGTGTTTAAGATTTATTTTTTGATATAGAAAGTTGTGACGAGTCCTTAATATTGAGTTTATGTTACCATGCTCTAGGTCAATATAAAGGTAAAATTCTTAAATAGGAAAGATCATAAAGTGTTAGACTTCAAGCTCATGCGCATAAGCTAAGAATACCTTGAATGGAGGACAACCAAGAGTTGGTGTACACTAGTAGGAAGTAGGGTTGTTAACGAGTCGAATCTAATCGATTACTTTCCGACTCGAGCTTGGCTCATTTAAATTCTTTTTAAGGTTCGAATTGAGCTCAAGTTTGAAACGAGCCTGGCTCAACTCAGCTCATTTAACTTTTCTTTTTAAAAAAATAATGAACCAAACCGGCTTGTTTATCATGATTTGATTTGTGATTCGGGTCATTTAACTATTCGGCTCATTTGAAAATTAAACAAACCAAAATAACTCATTTAATTATTCAGCTTGTTTAAAGGCTCATTTAAATATTTGACTCATTTATTATATAAATTCTATCCAAGTTCATTCTATTAACAAATGAGTAGAGCTTATAAGTGAGTCAAACCAAGCTCGAGCCAAATTCAAGCAGGCTCGCGAACAAATAGGTCGACCCTCCCTTAGCTAAAACTTAGCTCATTTAATAAATGAGCCTAAAAATAAGGTTTGGATTTGATTTGTTTTGCTAAACAAACGAGTCGAGCTGAGTCTAGCCTTTACCGATTCTAGCCGGCTCTGTTTGTCAACAACCTTAGTAGGGAGAGTTGTGTCGGTAAACAAGGGTGACCCGCGATGGTAAGCATGCCTGTATTGAGGCTTAGTTTTCAATGAGACGATTCCCTAGCAATATGGATATGGCTTTCGATTCCACGCCATTATACCAACTGGAAAATAGAATTTATTTTTATCACTTGACTCCTTTTTTTTGTTGGTCAAAGGATCTTGTTTGCCTACATGGGGGTCATTTATAGAGTATAAGACAATATATAAAAAGAATTAGAAGAGAGAATTCTTGAAGTCTAGATCTAACGCTCTAGTATAGGAGAAATATTAATTAGGAACGGAGATTGTTAATTGAATGGATTGATAAAGATATTATTCTTAATTAATATTAGTGAGAAAAAACATAGGTTAGGTGTTCTTGAATTTTGTATTACTTAGTAACAAAATATTTGAGTTTGGTAACTATTCTTTTATCTTGATTGATTTATACTTTTGCATTGTTATTTGATTTTCTAAATTTTGGGTTTTATATTTCATATAGATAAGTTATATATGGTGCAAATATGGAACCTCGCCTATTTTTTTGGAAAGGATTCTCATAGGTTGTAAGACGAGTTCAAACTTAAAACTTCGTCATGAATTTCTCTGATAAAAAGAAATGCTAGCAAAATATTTCACAAGCATGCCACTTATCGGTAATTTATTTTGTGCTACCATTCATAAGATATGCATGGCATAAATGGTGACATCATCAACTGTTGTTATAAAAAAATTAAATTAAAATATCTTTTGGGATTATTGATAGATAAATAAGATTATATTACTATGTTTCTTATATTTTTCTCTATAAATAAAGATCTATATTAATATACGTCTAATAAAAAAATTATAAAATATCAGTACAGTAACGATGAAAAATTATGAAAAAAAATTAAATAAAAATAATTGTGAGATTTTAGTAAGATAAAAGTGAAAATTGTGTGATAACAATGGTAAGAGATCATTTTTATTATAATAATGATAATAAAATTTTAGTGGAATAATGGAGAAATATACGTACAACACCTGTGAACAATAAATATAATGATAGTGAAAGGTAAACACAACTATAATGAAAGATATGTATAATAATAGTAATTTTTGTGAAAATGGTATTGAATTTTAGTGGTAAATTTTAGTAGAATAATGATGAAAAATATGTATAATTATAGTAAAATATTAGTTTACATATGATGAAATATTAACTATATATTATGATAAAACAATAAGTTTAGCCACAGTGAAACACCGATTTAATAATGGTTAAAGATTAGTCTATGTATGGTGAAATATTAATTGTATTTTATAGTAAAATATCAGACCAATACTTGTGAAATATCATTTTATTTATGGTGAAAGATTAGTTTGTACATCATTAAATATTAACTATATTCTATAGTGAAAGATCATTTTAAAGTTGTTAAGAAATCTTATTAGTTATTGTGAAATATCATTTTATATATGGTCAAATATCACTTTATAATAGTGAAAAATAGATGTAACCTATTTTTTAAGTCAAAAGTATATTAATATGGATATCTATTTATGAAGAAAAATCTCTACAATATTATGATGTATTCAAATTAAAGATATTTTAACTTAAAAATTGCTATAAAACAAATATTGTCTTTCACACAATAAAGCAAATAGTTGTATGATAAAGGTATTGTCATTTGGTGGCTCGACTAAAAGTATCTTTGGTATGCACATAGGTGTGTGTCAAGGTTGACACAAAAATATCTCAAAGATGTCACTAAATTTGAATCACCATAAAAAAATCTCCTCTCACATGCATAAAATAATGAACTAATATATTGTGAATAAATTTTAGGATATCCAAACCAAATATTACCATGTGAAGATAATAAAGTTAAAGTAACCATACCTTAAGATTTATCATTAATTTAAGATACCATCAATTATTTTGATTAATGTAGCAACCACATCAAATTCATTTTCATAGTATCCTTATCATATATAACTTATATTATACTATGCCCCATAAAGTTGACACAAAAATTTCCATAAAAAAAATGTCTCAACTTACTCGCATAAAATAAAGAACTAATATAAGTCCCTTGGGATAAATTTTAGGACATCCAAACTAACTTTATCTAGTTCTATGTAGGTGTGGTCAATATAGTACCACACGAGGATGATAAAATTAAGGCAACCATACCTCAAATTTTATCGTTAATCTAAGACATCATCAATTATTTTAATTCATATAACAACTAGGTAAAATTAGTTGTCAGAGTATCTTTCTTATATTTACTAGTTTGTTGATTCCGTGCAATGCAAAGACATTTAAAAAATGTCCGATTAACTTATAATTCATTGAAAAATATTTGTTGAGCCTTTTGACTTCTTTTTATATTTTATTATTAATACTAATAATTAATGATAATATTCTATTATTATCACATAATAATAACATTTACTATTATTAATATTAGCAATTAATACTAATTAAAACTATAATTAATTAATTCATTAAAATAAAGAGTAATAAATATTTATCAATAGTAATAATTTTTTTTATCCCTTTAACTTCTTTTTACATTTTATTATTAATATTAATAATTAATGATAATATTATATTATTATCAAATAGTAATAACATTTACTATTATTGATATTAACAATTAATACTAATCAAAACTATAAATAAATAATTAATGAAAAAAAGAGTAATAATTATTTATCAATAGTAATAATTATTAATTATAATAATAAATGTTAATATTTTATTTTTAATATTAGTAATTGATAATAATTTTTATATTTTTTTATTTACATAATGATAATGGTTGATATTTTATTATTATTATTATTATTATTATTATTATTATTATTAAGATTGAGATAATACTATTGATTGGAATGATATAAAGTGATAAGTGATATTAAAATAATTAATTATTGTTATTATATGAGAATAATTAATTTTAATAATAATTAATGATTATAAAAATCATATTATTAAAGATAAATAATAGTAATTATAATTATTAATAATATGTATTATTAAAGTATAGTTATTGTTTTTTATTTAATCCAATCTAACTGATGCTTAATTGATTTGATAAATTTTTTCCCTAGGTAATACTCATATGATAAAACTTGAAACTAATATGAGGAGAAAGGAAACCTAATGTTAGTTTATGAGTCACCATTCACTTCTCTTTCATATTCTATCAAGGGAAAAATAACCTATAACACTCATTTTTTTTACTATTAAAATTTTTTATTTAGTTAAAACATTTTTAGAAGTGAAACATAAACCTTCTTATGAAAAATAGGGTGTTACCGTCATACATAGTATAAAATTGACGTTTCATCATCTGTCTTATACTAGAGATAAGGTTGTGTATCTAAAGCCAACAAAATACAAGGAAAAAATAGAAAGAGCAAGATAAATAACATAAAAGATATGAAACTTTAGGGTTACTACTAAGGCTATATCAACCTAAAACGCAAGTACAAAAATACATAAGGATATTCCCCCAGGAAGCAATTCTACGCAATGGTCTTGGTTGCCAAGGTCCATAAAAGAGAGCACCACCAGAATTGCCTATGCTCAAATAACCCGAATGAGCACTGAAATAAGGATACACCACTCACTAGTCATCCTCATGAATCTGCACAAGATCTCCTGCTTATGGGATTAAGTAGGGGATTGCAACAACAATCTCATCAGTATGGGTATATACTAAGTAAACCAACCTAACCCTACCAAATAGGTCACGGTACTTGCAAGACACATTCATGCTTACATACTAATACATGTATGTAACACTTATATTATGTCATTCATGAACCAGTCATGCATGACTAGGTTATTTGTACATACAAAGACATGCACACGACAAATTACGTTGACACACTTTCCATGTAATCCATCTATACATTAATACATGGAATCTGATACATAAATGATAATCAATAATTACCCAATTAGAACCTCAACTATCAAATTCATGTAATATGGAGATCATGAATTCACTTAACATGGGTTGTGTGATGATTTTTGGGAACATACAAGAATAAGGGTTGCATGTGATCATAGAGCACTTTATACTAAAAAAATGGTAATGCATGATGCATATAACATGATAGGCAAACCATAATACTAATTGTAACACCCCCCAAATTTTGAAACTTAAAATTTTGGTTTTTTTTTAAAGTTAATAGTAGAAGCCAAAACACATAATGTCGGGATGACATGTCGCGTCCAACATAAAAGAGTCACTCCCTATGCCTAGTCAATATCGGATGTAAGGCAAAAGTAACCTCATACCTAGAAATTAGGTGTGGGAAGCACTTGATTCTATCGCGATACAGGATACGAAAAAGAAAGGGGGAACAAATATTGAAAATAGAGGAGATAGAGATATCTGGATAACCATACCCTTTACCAATTTGTTTAGCACTCACCCAAGGCAAGCACATCAAGCTAATAATCATCAATCACCTACAAAACATGGCGGGTCTGCTCATGGGAATGTGTAGTACCTGTGAAACGGGTGGTCAGTACGCTACAAATTGAGCAAAGGAATAATATTATCAAAATAGGAATACAATAACACATACTTCTACATTAGATAAAAAAGAAATATAACCAAGTAAATGAAACATCTCATAAGGTATATTACAATCAAGATCATTTTATTAAGTATATTCCATTTTCATTCTTTTATATATGTTGAGTGCAGGAATCCCACTATTCTTAATCCAGTAGAACACTATGAAACTCTCAGGGACAACACAACCGAGCCACTATTCTTTCCAATGGAACGGAGGTTAAAACATCTCCTCAGGATAGAACGCTCACTAGCCACTATTCTACCCGGTAAAATGGGAATATATATACATATAGAAACTATATTACTCTAGTCCTGACTCATATATTCTTCGACTGTAAATAATTATTATCTTTCCCCATAGGTTATGAAGATATGTTTTATTTCACGATGAGTAGGGACCCCACTATTCTTAAATTGGTGGAATGATCTAAAACTCTCAGGGACAACATACCCTATCCACTATTCTTTATGGTAGAACGGAGATTAAAAAAATCATCTCGGGGTAAAATGCTCCTGAGTTACTATTCTCCCCGGTGGAACGGGATACATATATATAGGTTTAGAAAAATCATCACCATGGCCCTACTCACTTAATTTTTTCACTTTAAGTGATTAGTATCTTATTCAAGATTGATTCTCAGGCATAAGACACAGTCAAAACAGATATACATATGGCATGGGTCCAAATACTTAAGTCATGTTAAACCTCAATTACACTCCCTTTAGTGTTCATTCTGCCACATTGGTGGTTCTACTCATATTATTTTATGTCATCTCCCAAATCCCATCATTAGTATCATACCTAAAATGCACAACCTAATTCTTATGAGTTTGCTTTAATAATCTCATTCCGATATATTAATCACTGAAGTATCCAAGCAAAAATTCCATAGAATTGTTATAATACTTCCCATGAAATTTTCATGACTTCTTATTCCAATAGATAACCTCTAAACCCTGAACATGGAATAATGATATTAGCATCTCAAGATAGCTTGTCCCAAATTTACTATTAAACATGTTTGAACCCCAAATAACGATAATCCTCCCATGAATTACTCAAGCAATTATTGTCATAATTTAAACCTCCTAACACATAAATTACAAAAACTTCCTTAATGTCCCATAATAACCAAGTTACCCTTTAAGCACAATTAAAACCTTTATTTTATAAAATCTAATCCATTCCACACACATCATTTTTCCAAGTCTCCATTTATCATCATACTTCATGAGAGACCTTAAGTCTATTTGCCACAACTCATTCAACCCATATTTCATACCATAAGACATATTTTCACAATTATGACATTATCATCATTCAACCCATATTTCATACCATAGATATATTTCCACAAATATGATATTATCATCATTCAACCCATATTTCATACCCTCAACAAATAATAATGGAATCTCTTACCCATTCTTACCTTCTTTCAACATAATATTCATATCATCAAAAATTATCCATATCAACATATGTCACATAATATAGCAACAATATCATGAAAAACACATTTAGCCATACCAGCAAACATCATAAAAAAATCCTAAGCATTGAATAGTATCCTTATCAACTAGGACACCAGGCTCTAAGCATGCAAATCATAGATTTCCTCCTCCGAAGCTACCGGAATATCACCTACGAAAGTAATAAAATTTATAGTTAGCCTTGAGGAGTTAAATCGAAGGAGAAATCAAGGTAAAGAGGGTAAAAATAGGCATAACCATAGTCAAATGGGAGCTTGAAATGTGTGGATGTGTAGAGGAATGTGTGGTGGAGTTATTATAACACCCCTAAATTTCAGAACATAAAATTTTTGTTCAAAAGAGTGAACAATGAAGCTAAAACATAAAACATAGGGGAGTCACGCCGCATCCAATATAGAAGAGACACTCCCTATGCCTAGTCTATATCGGATGCAAGGCAAAAGTAAGCTTATACTAAGAAATCAGGTGTGGGAAGCACTTGATTCCATCACAATACAGGATACAAAATAGCGAGAAGGAAATAATTAGTGAAAATAGAGGATTAAGAGTCCAAAGAGATAGAGATATTTGGAATAACCATACCCTTTACCAATTCATTTAGCGCTCACCCAAGGCAAGCACATTAAGCCAATAACCATCAATCACCTGCAAAGCAGAGAGGGTCTAGTCGTTAGATTGAGCAACACCCATGAAACAGATGATCAGTATGCTACGTACTAAGTAAGGTAACAGTACAGTTAAGCAGGTTTACACATACTACAAGAATTCTTATAAACAATTCATAAATGTGCAAATAGAAGAAAGCCAGATAACTACTGATTCCAGGTCTTCCATTAGATATGTCATATTTCAAATCTTTTATTTATGTTGATTTCAGCAACCCTACTATTCCTAAACCGATGGAACGGTGTGAAACACCTCTCGGGGATAAGACACTTGAGCCACTATTATTATCCTGTAGAACGGAGTCAACACCTTTCAGAGTAAAAATACTCTTGAGCCACTATTTATTAAACCGATGGAACGGTCTGAAGCACCTCTCGGGGACAACACTCCCGAGCCACTATTATTATTCGGTGGAACGGACTCAACACCTCGGTCCTGACTTATGTAGTCTTTCACTTTAAATGATTAGTATATTTCCATTTATACTTTAACTCTTAATTGTATTTTCATTCACATTGAGTATGGGGCCCCACTATTCTTAATGAGATGGAACGGATTGGAGTACCTCTTGAGGACAACACACTCGAGCCACTATTATTATCCGGTGGAATGAAGCCATATAAACACCTTGGCCGAACTCAAGTGGTCTTTCACTTTATATGATTAATATCTTATTCAGAGTTGATTGTGTATTATCATGCCAAACTCAAGGCATACAATTAAACACGTAAGTATGACCACATAATTATCCTCAAAAGATCATAATACCCTTAGGGTAATCAAGACAATCGTATTCTCCCAAAGCTTTATAAAAGCCAAAGCATTTGTATTTCCACTTATTATCCGAAGTACATATCCTTAGTTTCCCATAGATATTTTATAACCAATATTATACCAAAACATGTACTTATATAATTCGATAACTCCCAAGAACATCATCTTATAGTATTTCTATAATTAAATTATTCAATACAACATATTCAACACAAGAGTATACATCAACAATACAAGAAAAATACATGGAGCACATAAAACCCTAGCTATGACATGTATCCTTACTTTCCCATAGGTATCTTGTATCTAATATTATACCCAAATACGAACTTGCATAATTTCATTACTCTCAAGAATATCATTTCATTGCATTTTCATAAATAAATTATTCCATACAACATACTTAATTTAAAGCATATATATAAAGGAAATATACGGAGCACATAACACCCTAGCTATGACATGTACCCTTACTTTCCCATAAACATATTATATCCAATATTATACCCAAACACGAACTTACATAATTTTATTTCTCTTAAGAATATAATTTCATAGCATTTCCATAAATAAATTATTCCATACAATATAATCAATACAAAGCATATATATAAAGTAAATATACGGAGCACATAACACCCTAGCTATAACATGTATCCTTACCGACAAGGACATCGGGGTCTATGCACATAAATACTATACTTCCTCCGAGATCACTAAAAAAATCACCTATAAAATATGATTAGGATCGAAGGTTAAAAATCAAGAGGGAGATTAGGTTAGAGAAGGGTAAAAATAGAATTTATCTAAATCGAATGGAAACTTGAATTGTATGGAAGTGTATAAATATGTGTGGTGGAGTTATGGTTAAATTTTAGTAGTGTTTGGAGAAGATTTGGGGTAAAAATAGGGTTGCACGGCTAAGATGGGAAGTTGCACTAGCAGGCGGTGCAAAAGTTGTACGACCATGCAGAATCAAGCGGAGAGTAAAAATTTTGCATTGTTAGACAGTGCAAGGGTTGCACGACTGTGCAACAGAGTATTTGAGTATTTACACGGCCATGCAGCAGGCCGTACACAGGTCGTGCACTCAGAAACTCTACAACGATTGAGGGGGAAAGAGAAGGGGAAATAGGTGGCGGTCGATGGCGATGGCCGACAACGGCGAAGGGGAAGGTCGGGACAACCTTGGTGGTTAGTCCACTGGCCAAAGGGTGGCTAGTGGTGGCTTAGGTGGTGCTCAATGTTGGATGGGGTGGTGCAGATGCTAAAAATAGGGAAGAAGGAGGAAGAAGAAAAAAAAAAAGGAGAAGAAAGAAGATGAGAAGGTCGGCGAGTTGATGGATGGTAATAAAATAGAGGGTTAGGGGTATTTATACTAGTAGGTGGTGATCTAAGGAGGAGAAAAAGTGCAGGGGTGACGATGATGGTGATGATTCTACCAAGAAGAAGAAGAAAGAAGAAAGAAAATTATGGGGAGAGATGGTGATGGTTGAGATGGATGGGAGTCAAGTAGAGGCACGAGGGGGTGATGATGGAGAAGAAGACGTGCAAGAGAGGAGAAGGCAGGGAGAAGAAGAAAGAAGAGGGTGGTAGGTTGGTAGGGTTGTGAAAATAGAGCAGCAATAGGAAGAGGAGGAGGAGGAGGAGGAGGAGGAGAAGAAGAAGAAGAAGAAGAAGAAGAAGAGAGAAGCAGCACGAGGTAGTGGCAGGGTGATGGTGATGGTGCATGTGCAGGAGAAGAAAAAATTCTTATGCCTCAAACTTTTGGTGTAGAGAAGAAGAGAAAAGAAAAGAAAAGAAAAAGGAAGAGAAGAGAAGAAAGGGAGAAAAGAAAAAGGAGAAAAAAAAGGAAAAAGGAGGGAAGGTTTAGGGAATTTTGGATTAGCCAAATCATTTAGATTAGCAAAAAATTTTAGCGATTTCGGTGTTCAGTTAAAGTTTCAGGATTAATAAATTTGGTTAATGTTAATAATAAGATTTCTTGAGATTAGAGTCAAATTAGGGCTAATGACATGAGATTAGGTTGAGTAATTTTTTCGGGTATTACAGTTACGGTTAAATTTTGGTGGTGTTTGGTTGAGGTTTGGGGGTGAAAAATAGGGATGCATGGCCAAGGGAATGAGGTTACAAGACTGTACAGTAGGCGGTGCAGCTTGTGGTCGAGAGAAAACAAGGTGTACGACCAAGTGGTGCAAAATTTGTACGGTCGTGTAGAAACAGACCGAGAGAAAAAATTATACACGGTTAGATGGTATAGGGGCTGCATGGCTATGCAACAGGGGATTTAAGCGTTGAACGAGCGTGCAGCAGGTGGTGCACCAGCCGTGCACCTTGCGACGCTGCAACACATGAGAGGAAGAAGAAGGAAAAATAGGTGGTGATCAGTGATGGGTGGTTGGTCCACCAGCCAAAGGGTGGCGAGTGGTGGTCGAGGTGGTGCACTGTGGGGGAGACGGTGGTGCGAAAGCCAAAAATAGGGAAAGGAAGGGGAAGAAGAAGAAGAAGAAGAAGAAAGGGAGAAGGAGAAAAGGAGAAGGAAGAGGGAGCTCGGTAATGGCTCTTTGGCACAAATATTAGCAGAGTGAGGCAAAACCAAAGAGAAATCGGGAGAGTGTGAGATATATATATATATATATATATATATATATACACACACACTTACATGTGTGCATGTGTGGTGTGAGTCGGGAAGAACAAAAATAATAGGGGGTGCTGGCGTGCGACGGTGATAATGGTGATTGTGCAGCTGTAAGGTGATGGTGATAGTTGCAGGGGATGGTTAGGGTAGGGTAGTAGCTACAGGGTGAGGGTGGTGATGGTTGATGGAAAGATGGGTGTGCGATGGGGTGTAGTCAGGTAGGGATAAGGATGCAGAAGGAGAAGAAGAAAAGAAGAAAGGAAGTAAGGTGATGGTGCAAGTTGCATAGATTCAAGAGTTATAGCTCAATTTTGGCGGGAGGAAGAGAAGAAGGAAAAGAAAAGGAGGAAGAAAAAGAAAAGAGAAGGGTTGGGGGATTAGTTTAGGGTTATTTTAGACTAGTCAAGGTAACTAAGATTAGTGAAAAATTTAGCGGGTTTTGATTTTGGTTTACGAATTACGGTTTATCAAAGTTAAGGTTTCAAAATTGGTTAAAAATTCAGAATTAAAGATAGGTTAAGGCTAACATAAGGTTTATTGAAATTAGAATTAGATTAGGGCGCTAATGATATAGGATTAGACTAAGCAAATTTTTCGGGTATTACACTAATACTTAAGAAGGATTCATGACAAACAAGCATATATAAGGCAAATAAGAGCAAGGGCACATCATATAATAATCAATCGGTTATCATATTTTATCATAATGGTCACATGATTCCCTTTATTTAATTTATTGAGTAATATGCAATGTTATTTCCCCCTGGTCTCTCTATACCCGTAGAAGTTAAACTAAGACATAAAGTTTGATTAAAGCCAAATAAAATGAACCAAGTAACCAAACCATTTAGGATTGACACCTTTTAGTAAATCATCAATGTCTAGAGTGGTAAAGGTACCAGGATCATTTATAGTCTATCTGAAAGCAAACTAACATTTGGTAGCTAATCGAGGATTGGATAATTTAGAACTAACATGATATTCATTTCACTTTAAGTTGATTAATATTTTCAAGAGGTAATATACCCAAATGGAATAAGGCTACAACACACAAATTCACCATATAAGAACCCATATGATTTTTTTGCTAATTGTTTATTCACCATTTTATAATCACATGACTATATAGAATTAGTAAGCCATTAGTTTATAAAACTTCAACTAAGGATTATGAATGATCACACCAAGGGATGCCATAAGACCCTGTTAAGATATTAAGTTGCAACTTCATAATACTTAACTAGTTGTCCTCATAATTAGAGTTGGGCCATTAATATAGTACGTGTCCATTATTTGCTTATGCAATACTTGCCCAAGAAGTTTACATAAGTTCAATTAATGCATCATATTTTACTAAGGATTGATCATACAAACACTTAACAAAAAAATTCCAACATAAAGCTATCTTCTTACCATTAATTAGGGTTGACACTAGGTTAACCTTCATATGAATAAGTTTAAGGTCCAGGTGGAGGTCATCTAGAGTTCAACCTACATTCATACTATTCATTTATTTATTAAATAAGCAAGTGATGATTAAATTCTATGTGATGCTAACTTTATGAGGTTGATGGTTCAAGTTTAAAAGGGCGGTTAACTAAAAGCCATCATATATTTCCATGATATTTACTTTAAGCATGATAGGTCATCAACACCTACCATTTCTACACTTTAATGTCAATGTATAAGTCATTAGAAATCCATTAACTACTACCAAGTTTTACTAACTATGGATTCACCATAGGAAAATATGTTATTAACCATTTATTCCATGGTTAAAAGGCAAAGTTAAACCTTTAGTTAGAGTTAAATCTTTATGTATAAGTCAAGCCATTAAGGGTGGATAAAAAATCATCTTAGAAAGCTTATGGAATCCCCATAATGTAATTAGAGGCACAATCCATAAAATTCTATTTTTAAACCATATTTTTAGTTCAATTATTCAAGTCTAAGGGTGGAGGTCAAACTTGGTTAGCACATGGTCAAAAATCCAAGGTTAGATTATAAAAACATCACTCATTGTCCCAAAAAACTAACTAATTGGTTTAGGACCACAAAAAAATCCATAAAGCATATCGAGTAGAGTAACAAGTTGACTAGTTTTGGAACTAACTAGTCTATTGGTCGAACTACTAGATGGGTCCCATCCTAAACGAATTATTTAACAATTCTTAGAATAAAGCACATAATGCCACTTGAACAAGTTGGATGGTATACTAGTCATCCGATTCCCAATCATATAAATTTCTAAGCTAGTTGATTGGCAACTTAAGCCAATCAACTAGTTCTTACCAACTAATTAACTAGTTACCTTAGGAGCTCAACACATATACTCAGGTTGAGGCTAAACATGCATTTCTAACTTGAAAACACATAAACTACCTAGCATACTTGGTTCTTAACATACAAAAATTATGAATTAATACACTTAATGATTAAATCATGCTTAATATCTCATTAATACATCAAAATCATGCTCATACTTTACAAAATCATAAAAAGAGCCGAGGAACCCTATAACATGTTTTCTCATGTTGTAATCATCATATGAAGCATGTATGAAATCATTAACACACATGTCAATACTTGCTAATATTATGAAAATATTGTCATAGCCACAAATCCTACTAATATATGAGATTAAAACCTATGCATATGTACACAAAAGTCCTATTCCATGCAGTCTTCTCATCCTTTCAAATATTTAACTTGGCATGATGAAAATTAGGTTTTTGATCATAAAAAATTGTGCTTACATAGTAACATATTGAAAACACTCAAACACAACTAAAACTCTCAAGAAAATAGAGAAGACAATGGTTACCTCAAGACAAAACTCTTCAAAACCACATAAAGAGTAAAAGTCTCGTTCTAAGCTTGAAAATCCTCAAGTACCCTCAACTCTAGAACACATTTGAAAAAAAACATAATAAACGTAGTAACAATCTTTCTTTTTATCAAAATAAACTAAAATAAGACTTCAAATTAAAGAAAGAAAAGAAGGTATTCAACCTCCACCAAAACTAGGGAAACCCAAGAGGAGGGGATGATTAACCTTCAAGTTTCTCCTCAATCTAACACTTTTTTGTTTAAGAAAAACAAATGAGAGTTAAATAGAGTATCACAGGAAGGGAAAAAGAGTTAATTTGGGGGTAAATGAGGGAGAAGGTTGGTGTAACACCCCCAAAATTTACAGTTGAAAATTTTCGTTTATCAAACAAATACAAGCACAGGGGTGCTACCATCGTGATTAGTACAAGCCCAGCCCCCGGCTAGTCTCGTACTAACCATAAGGCTAAAGAAAAGTTATAATCAATCATTAGTCAAACTTAAAATAAGAATTCATAGAAGAACTAAAATGTTCATAATAAGGAAATCAGAGTGCGTGTAAAAGAGTTTACAATCCAAATGATTGCATAATTAAAGTTTCCCAAAGGGATAAAAGGTACAGTATGATAAAACATAACTAAAATAAAATGGTACGTAAATAGTAAGGGAGAATCTGGCTAATGTCGCTCTCGGTCCTTAGGCTAAGTCCAAGCTCAACTCTCAGCCCCACCCAATGCCTCATAAGTATCGTAGGCATCAAATATGGCATCTCCTACCTGCACAAACTTAGTGGGCCCTCAGCTCGTAGGAATGAGCAGCACCCATGAAACAGATGGTCAGTACACTACGTACTGAGTAAGGTAACCATGTAGCTAAGTCCATACACAGAAAGCATATAATACTAGCATGATCATATAAATAAACATACAAGCAATGCAGATTATAGAGGTCGTGCTATAGTCCGGTTAAGCTTATTCTTTAGATCTCTAATCAGTATACTTATTTCACACCATACTTATTATCAATCTATGTGAGTATGGTAGCCTCACTATTATAGCTAATGGACCGGAAAAACTTGCAGGGCATAACGCTCCTGGCCACTATTATTTGCCGGTGGATCGGTCTCCAAGGCACAAGGCACTTGACCACTATTATTCGCCGGTGGACCGATCTGGCCCCGACTCTCATAGAGTTTTACTGCAAGTAGATAGTGTCTTTCCATGGTTTAACATCATTAGGTTTGGTATGTTAAGCATGGAACCCCCCACTATTATAGCCGGTGGACCGGAAAAACATGCAGGGCAGAACGCTCTTGGCTATTATTATTTCCCGGTGGATCGATCTCTAGAGCATCCCGGCTCCTAGCCACTATTATTCGTCGGTGGACCATTCTGGGCCCAGCTCAACAATCCGCTTCTTTAAATGGTTAGTATCTTATTCGTGTCTTATTCGATAAATATTTCCACCCTTGACATGCATATCACAATCCGTTTACTCCTATCCCCTTAAGAGGGCCTGTCCCATACCTTGGGACCTCTGCAACTCCAAACACATCTAGACATCCTTTTTTCCCCTTTTCCTCACTTACCATGAATACCCAACTCCTGAGGGTGTGGGTAAAGGCCCACTTCCTTATACCATCTAAGGACAACTCACTATCACCCTATAAGGTTTCCCTCAAAACCCTAATTTAGCCTATATGGCCCATCCTTTCTCTAACCCACACAACTCATGCTCCTTTATCCCCAACTCATCCTCTCACTTAGGATCAACCCCAAACATTTTACCATACTTCCCATTTTACACATGTTACCACAAAACCCTAGTTGGCCACCCAATCTGTAACACCTTTCTTTTCCCATATATCACCTCTCCATTACTCACCTACCATCCTTTTTCCCCATGACACCCATACTCACCCTTTATATGACATTCTTCCACTCTTGTCCCATATTCCACTCACCCTTTATTAATTTCACTTTCACAACCTCCTCCATTTAGGGTTTTTCCCCCAAACCCTAGCCAAGTTTCCTATGCACTCTTATATCAACCTATATACTATTTTTCACCCAAAGACTTCAATCACCCCAACAACTCTTCCCTTACCTTACTTACACCCCAATACAACTTTTCCCATGTAAGGATCATCCCTATAAAAGCTCCATCCATCCCATGCAAACCCTAGATTTTTTCATGCAAGATTCACTCCACTCTTTTATTTTGGCCATATTCTCCTTTTATTTGTCCCCATATGGATCATGAGATAATTAGGTCAATCTCATGTCCCTTTAGTCAACTCACTTCCCTTTTTTTTCTTTTTCATCCTTTCACTCCATATCACATTATTAAAAAATCCTATCATCCATGTCCTAGAGGGTCACATTATATAACACCACAAGCACAACATATATATCATTATACACACGCCATATGGAGTCACATAAGCATACATCAACTCTAAGCTGAGCTATAAGTAAACAATCATAATAACATAAGGTACACAAATATAACATAACACATGGCATACAAGGCACATAACGCACACATAGTTGGTCTTAGCTACATCTTTACCTAATACGACACAGGGCTTGGAGCACACTCTTACACCTCCTTAGGGTTTTGACTTGATTCACCTATAAGAGGAAACTACTAAGGGTTAACTTTCCTCTTACCAAAATTACCATTATTTCCTACATTACCATTATCATTGCCTACTATTAGGGCTGATAATAATAATAGTTGTTTTATAAATAAAAGTAGGGTTATTATTCCTAAAGTGGCCAATCATGTAACTACTTGTCAAAATAGGTCTTAATAGTTATGTCGGTTCATGTTAAAGTATTAATAGCAATATTTATATTACTAAATATAATAGCCTTAATATTACTACTACTACTAATAATAATAGTTGTAGTGATAATACCAATAACAACCCAAATCTTAGTAATAATAATAGTGACATTAGTAATACTAAAGTAGTGACAATAATGATACTACTAATAATAATAATGCTAACAGTGATAGTAATATTGGTGATATAGGTAATATTAACAATAATGACAAACTAGTAGTAGTAGTAGTAATAATAATAATAATAATAGTAATAGTAATAATAATAATAGTTCTAATCTTAAGAATAATAAAAATAAGGGTCCTAATAATCATAATAATAGTAACATTAGTAACAATAGGGTCAAGGTTAATGTAACACCCCAAAATTCACTATTTTTTTTAAAGCGGAAGTAATTAAAATAAAAATACTTAAATTAAAACTCGTGAATTTTGGGGATGTTACCGCCACACTTAGTACCAAACCGGTTCACTCCGACCGTTTCAATACCAAGTGCTAAGGCTAAAAAGATTAACATAAAACTTAAACTAAGATTTCATAAAATGAATTAAAGAGATAATAACATAGAAATCATAGTACACATAAAGAATTATTATTCATATTCAAAAGAGAAATAGCTTACGACCGATAAAAGATTCATTTAAAGTACTCAATACAAGGTAATAAATCAGATTGGATAAATCTGATACAAAGGAAATAATAGAAGGAATATAAAATATGAGAAGAGTGAATCCGGCCACATATATGTTCAACGCTCAACTCCATCTGATGTGTCGCCCACCTGCACAAAGTTAGAATGGGCCTTCTACTTGTGGGAATAAGCAACACCCATGAAAAGGGTGATCAGTACGCTATGTACTGAGTAAGGTAACCAAGCACTAAGACCAACACATAACATCACATAAATAATGCAAAATAATAAATAAGTATAATCACCAACATGATATCATATTTGCATACGACCATCCAGGTAAAAGTACAAAGGTCCATATATAATTTGATTCAATTAGCTAATTAATCTCTGATCAGAAGTCGATTTACACCATGCTTTTTATCAAATCCACGTGAGTATAGGAACCCCAATATTATAGCCGGTGGACTAGAAACACATAGGACATCATGCCCTAAACACTATTATTTGCTGGTGGACCGATCTCCAGGATACCGTAGTACCTGGCCACTATTATTCGCTGGTGGACTGGTCTGGCCTCTAGTTGCATGGTGTTTCACTATAAGTAATTAGTGTCTTTTCCATGTCTTGACACAAATATGTTTGGTTTTATTGATCACGAGATCCTCCACTATTATAGTCGGTGGACTGAAAATGCACAGGTACAAAGCCTGACCACTATTATAGCTGGTGGATTGGAAACACGTAGGACATCATGCCCTAACCACTATTATTCGCTGGTGGATCGGTCTGGGCCTGGCTCAATAATCTTCCACTTTAAATGATTAATGTCTTAAGTATCTTATTCAAAAGCTTTCACCCTATACATGCATGAATCACTCCCTTTACACTTCACACATCACAAATCATAGATTCCATATTCATCATCATACTTTATTCACCAAGGACACATGTGCTACCACCAAACCCTAGTTAGCCATATCCAAACCTTAGTTAACCATAACCACCCATAGTTAATCACTCCAAACCCTAGTTATCCACAACAACCCATAATTAATCATTCCAAACCCTAATTCAGTCTCCTCCATACCCATATATGCCCTACGTACTATTTTTCACCCAAAACTTCCAAACACTCATATAACTCTTCTATTATCTTCCTTATATCCCAAGTTAACTTTTCATATGTAAATTTCACTCCCATGCAGACTTTAACCTCCCGATTCAATCCTTCAAACTTTTTCACACAAACCCTAAAATCCCACGTGAAACCCTAAATTTAACCATGCAAACCCTATATCCATCCATGTAAAACCCTAAATTCAATTCGCACAAAACCTAAGGTTTCTCCATACAAAACCCTAAATTCACTCCATACCAACAATATATTAGATTAGCTCATGTAAACCATAAATTTGATTCTCCTATACGAAACCATAGATTAGATTCTCCCATATAAAACATATATTAGATTCTCCTATATAAAACCATAAATTATATTCTTCCACACAAAACCATAAATTAGATTCTCCCAAATAAAACCATAAATTAGATTCTCCCACACGAAACCATAAATTAGATTCTCCTATATGAAACCATAAATTATATTCTTCCACACAAAACCGTAAATTAGATTCTCCCACAAAACCTAAATTAGTTTCTTCCACACGAAACTCTAAATTTCCCATTTTATTCCTCCACTCATATATCATTAAAATACTTAGGTCAACTCATTTCCCCTTTAGTTAACTTACTTCCCATTTTCCATTTTCAACCTTTTTTCCACACAATACCACTTTTATACATCCTCACATGCATGTCTTATAGGGTCACAACACATAACATCACATACCACACTATTTCATCACATATAGTACACATGCCATGTAAATACGCAAAGAAGTACTTCAACTCCACGTTATACCACATACAAAATAATTAATAATGATAAACATAGAATACATAGCATACGAAGCACATAATGCAAATAAACACACAAAAGGTCTTAGTAACACCCTTACCTAAAATGATACCAGTCTTGGAGCACACTCCTACGCCTCCTTAGGGCTTTGACTGGTCTCACCTATTATGAGGAAAAAACCATAATTAGATTCCCTCATATCAAAAATACTATTAATTACTAACTTATTCTAAGACTGGGCTTTTGATAAAATACTAAAATAATAATAGTAAAAATACCAAAAATAATATCAATATTAATATTAACAAGAATAATAAAAATATTAACAGTAATAATAAAAAGGGCATTAATCAAAAACATAGTGAAATAAGGGTTTCGGCCCCCTTACCAAAATAATAATATTATTATTATTAGTAAAAGAAATAACCAAATTTAGTAGTAATAATAATAATAATAAAATTGAAATAAAAATATAATAGGGCTTCAGCCCTCAACACAAATAATAATTAAAACATTAATACTAATAATAATAATAATACATATTAAAAATAGAAATAATAATAATAATAATATTTATATTCAAATAAATGAAATAAAATAAATTAAGGCTTGTAAAAATAGGGAAAAGGGTTGAAAGGGTCTAGGGTTCAACCTTAGGCTAGTGGTGATAGGCGGCGCCGGCGGTGGTGCACAGCGGTAGCGATGGTGGTCGAAAAAAGGAAAGAAAAGGGTAAAAGTTAAAGGCTGGGAACAAAATAGGGAGAATGAAGGTGAGGGTTGGGGTGTTATGATTGTACAAGAGGAGAGGAACATAATGGAGGTGGCGGAAGGAAAGGAAGGAGGGAGGGGAAAAACTGGGCCGCGGGAGGGGCAGGCCCAAACAAGGAAAAAGGATAGGAAAAAGAAAAAGAAGAAAAGATAGAAAGAAAAAGAAAGGAAAAAGGAAAAAAGGAAAAAGAAAAATAAAAGGTTTGGATTAATTAAATTAATTGGGATATTTAAAAATAATAACATTTAAATAAAATAATATTTAAATTCCTTTTTAGGCTAAATTAGGTTTTTAAAAAGATTTTTCATAAATTCTATTTTAATTAGCAGAACACCCTAATTTTATTCAATTAAATTATTTATAAAATTAATATTAATTTAAAACTATTTTCTCCTTCTTATTTTAAATAAAATAATTTATTTAATTGATTTTTAAAATAATATCCTTAATTAGCTAAAATACCCAAATTTCTCCTAATTAAAATACTTATAAATTTCTTCTTGATTTGCGTGAATTAATTTCTTTTTATTTTAATAAAAATAATTTATTGAATTAATTTTTCTAATAAAATATTATTTAACTATAATGTTTTAAAATTAAAAATTTCGGGACATTTCAGTTAATAATAATGATAATAGTAGTAGCAGCAATAGTGGTAGTAGTAATAATAACAATAATGATAACATAATAATAATACTTCAAATCTTAGCAATAGTAATATTAGGATTCGAATAATCATGTTAATATTAGCATTAGTAATAATAGTTCCCAAATTAATAATAATAATAACAATAATAATAATAATAATAAGGGTTCAACTATTATTAATAATAATATTATTAGTAATATTCCAAAGTTAGTAATAGTAGTAGTAGTAGTAGTAGTAGTAGTAGTAGTAGTAGTAGTAGTAGTAGTAGTAGTAATAATAATAATAATAACATAATAATAGTAATAATAATGATAATGATAATAATATTAAGAATAATGATATTAATACTAATAAAAATGATAATAGTTGCATTAATAAAGTTTAAGGGTTGTGGAGGTTAGGGTACCACCTAGGGATGGTGGTGACCAGGCAGCACCGATAGTGGTGCATGGCGGTAGTGGCGGTGGAGGAGAATGAGGAAGTGGAGAGGTGGGTTTATAGGCTAGGAGAGGAGGAATGAGAGGGCGGTGGATGCTCTAGGTTGAGAGGGTTGGAATGGTGGTGGTGGTGCAGCCAAAGGGGCGATGCAGGCAGTGGTTGGTGTGGTGGCTGAAGGTGGTGGAGGGAGAGGTAGGGGAGGTAGGGGAGGTCCTGCTAGTTTTTTTAGGGGGGTAGGGGGAGTGGTGGTTGCAGAGGAAATGGTGGTGCACGGCGGTGTGAAGGGTGAAGGTGGGTGATAGTTAGCTGATTGAGGGGCCAACTTTACATAGCCAAGGTGACTTGTGTAGGAAGAATCGAGGGCGGTGAGTGGGGTGGATCGGTGGAGGGTGGTGCAGGGAGTGGTTTGGTAGGTGGTTCAGGTGGCAGCACTGGGCGATGGCAGTGGCACAAAAGGGGGAGATTTTTGGGTAGGGGAAAAGAAGTTCGATTGAGGGACAATTATGGGGGGTATATATAGGTAATTAAGGGTTGAAACAACGAAGGAGGAAGAGGACAAGAGAGGGGCATGCATGGCAGGTCACCAGCCGATAGTGGCAGGCCTATACATGTCTGTAATGGCAAGGGTTGTTTGGGTCGGGGAAGAAGAAAAGGAAGGGGGAAGGCATGCGTGAGGAGAGAGGAGGGGCTAGTTAGGTTGAAAAAGGGAAGGAAAATGATGGGGTGGAGAGGGGAGGTGGTAGGCTGGCGTGCGGTGGCTGGTTGTTAATGTATAGGGTGGTGGCAAGTGGCGATTTGTAGGTCATGGGAAAGGAGCAAGGAAGAAGAAGAAGGGACGGCCGGCTGGTCCAAAGGAAAGAAAGAAAAGAAAAATAAAAGAAAGGAACCGGTAGGCGAGCTGTTGGGGGGAAAAAAGGTGGGTGCGGGCTGAGCTGCACCGAAGGAAAAGAGGGGGGTTTTAGGCCATGAGGGCTGGCCCAAATCAAGGAAGAAGAGGAAAAAAAAAGAAAAGGAGAAATGAGAGAAATGAAGGAAAAAGAAAAAAAAAAGGAAAAAGGAGAAATGGATTGGTTAGGGTACTTAGGATATTTTTGTATTTTTAAATATTTAAAATAATAATATTTTTATAAAATAATAAATAAATTTCCTTTTTAGATTAATTTAGGATATTTTGAATAAATTTTCTTAATTCCATTTTAATTAGCAAAACACCCTAATTTTTTCTAATTAAATTATTTATTGTTTTTATCTTGATTTTGCCTTAAATACTTCCTCTTATTTTAATAATGTAATTTATTTAATTAATTTCTCTATCAAATCCTTATTTGGCCATAATTTTTTTAATTAGAGTTTTGGGATATTTAACTTGGTGATGAAGAGAAAAGGAGTTTTAGCACATGGAGAAGAGAAGAGAAAAAAATGAGCTCAGGGTTTGAGAGAGTGGATGGTTTAGAGGGTAAATAACCATGAAATTTTTCTCCTTAGCCTTAAGTAGATCGATAGAGGTACAATTGGAGGAAAAATATTATGCAACATATCTAACTTAAAATAGTGAGTATAACAAATGCCTTAACACCCAAGGTCAATTCAACTAGTCAAAGAAAGGGGGAAAGTGGTCAAAAAAGAGTTGGAAGAAACATCAAAAGCTTGACATATGCAAATTGTACAGGAAACTTGATTATTCATAGACATGAAGAAGAAATCAAGAGCATGAGGTCATTAAGGAAATTTTGTGCAAATTTGGTGCCTAATTGATTTTAATCGGTTTAACATTTAAATCAAGAGTAATAAAAATCCTAAAAATGATTCTCCAACTCCTAAAATTACAATTAGAAACTTAGGAGATCATTAAGAAAATATTAGAATTAAAATCAAACACGAAAACTTCTAGTTTGAATGCACCAAGCAACTAATACAACAGAACCAATTGACTAGTTTTACCAGTAGACAGATCTGTTAGGACCAATTAGTTGGTTCTTCCACACCAAAAACTCCAAGAGCATATAAACTAGTTGACTAGTTAAAACAAACCAATTGAATGGTTTATGTAGAAACCAAGTCTCTATTAAAATTAATCATTTTTTAAACTCTTTTGAAACCAAACTCAAACCACATTTAAACCATAATCAAACACACACCAAAACCTTGATTAATCATAATTAACCACATAATCTAAATGCATCATATTCCCTAAAAAGTGGGGTATTACATAACCAATGTCATGCATTATGCAAATACTCATATGATAAAATTTGCAATATGTGTATACTATGATCAGTTATGCCATGAACATTGTGCAACTAATCCACCTTTTCTTAAAAAAATTTAAATGAATTATTATTAGTTTAAGTTATTAAAAATACTAATTATATCAAAATTATCCTAAAATTTATCACTACAAATAAATATTCATATTAATATACTTCCAACGTAAAAAAAATATATATTTATGTATAAGTTTTAGCATAATTGAACTAAAATATTAATATATTTCTCTCTATATATAAAGTAAAATTTTATATAGAATTATAATAAAATTTAAACACAACATAGTATTGTTGTAAGATTTTAATATTAATGGACAACAATCGTCATTTAATTGTTGAAAAACCATCCAATAACTATTAAAAAATAAGTCCAAACAACAATAAATCTGTATTATAATAACATTAAAAATTATTATATATTTGTTAAAAAATTATCACATAGTTATTTTAAAATTTTGACATGCCTATTGAAAAGTTGGTGTAACAAGAATAAAGATTTATGGCAATGATTGTTAAAAAATCATAACATTATCTATTAAAAATGAGTGTAACAATGGTGACAAGTAATTATAATGATTGTTAGAAAATAAAAAAAATTATCACATAATTGTTGAAGAATAAGTACAACAGTGAAAAAACATGATTACTCTTGTTGAAAAATCAACATAATCTTGTTGAAAAATCAATACAACAATATTGACAGTTTTTATCATAAAAATTGTTGAAAATTTATTATATTGAAAAGTTATGACAAGGTGAATGAAAAATTTGTGTAACAAAGGTAAATTTTTTCATTGAAACAGTTGTTGGAAATTTATCTCATATATATATATATACATATAGAAAGACACACAGACACCTTAGAATCATAGTAATATGTGTCTCTATTAATAGAGAAATGTATGAGAAGAATTTTGATGTATATTTATTTTGTTAAACTATAATAGAGATAATATATTTAAAAAAATTAAAAATTTGAAAGTGTTTACAAAAATGTTGTTGCTATAAAATAAAATTTCTGATTATTTACAATAATATCACCGATTGCACAATATAATTTGCTTAAAATTTATAATGCATTAGCTCGTTATGTCCTACTAGTCTGTAATGACAGATCATTTTCCTCATCTCCTCCATGCCTCTGCAATAATGTTTTATACCCAAACTTAGAAACCAAACCGAAAAATCAAAATCATATAAAAATATGTATATTAGTACACAACAAATTTATTTTTATTAATAGTTAAGTAATACAAACTAAATACAGTATAAAAAATGAAAATCATGATACAAAAAATATAATAATTTATTAGCATTATCATCATCATCGTCATCATCATTATTAAAATATATATTTTTTTACTTTTTTGTGTCATTTTTTTATCTTGTATTATTTTTAGTTTGTAACACATAATTATTAATAAAAAATAAAAATTTTGCATAAATATGCAAAATTTTAGAAATATTTAGGTTTTGGTTTGGCTTTTGTCTCTAATCTATGCCTCATCCCCCCAAACCTTGATAGTTTGTTTGGATTGGGATGAACAAGATCATAATAAATTAAAAAAATTTACCTAGATGAATTAAATGAAGGTAATTTAAGGTGAAGGTTTTAAAATATTATATGGAAAATATTAACTAAGATGGATGAATGTTGTTTAATCTTCACAACTATAGAGAAAAAACATATATGGCGGTCAGAAAATGGGTATACATGGTGGTTTGTAGCAGTCGTATAATTTATTAGATTTGGCTCAAAATTTTTGGCATCATAATATATAAGGCAATTTAGGTGAAAAAATTTCTTTATAATATCAATAAATATGGCAAGTGTGGTCAATAACCACCGTATATACCGGTAACACAAACCTTCCAAATAGTTTAGTGGAAGGGAATAGGCAGCGATTTTATCTAACAACTGATGTGTATATTCATAATCCACAATGATTATTAGATAAAACCGCTGTAAATTCCCTTCCAATGAACTATACAACAATTTGTACTACGCGTATATATGGGGGTTTTTATCTAATAACAATTGTTTATTCCCTCTCTTTTTTTTTAATTATAGAGCTTAATGAACCATACTAAACTGTTTCTAGCAACAACAAAAAAACTGCACATGATTTTATAATTTCATTATATACCATACATACAAAACCTTAATATAAAATTATATTTCATTCATAATTACACTCTAGGTACCAAAAATTTAATAAGCAAATATAATCCTACAAAAAAAACATTATAAAAACTTGTAATAAAATATAAGCATTTTTTTTCTAACTCCATTAATCTTGTTTTCATCATATTTACATAGCTCAATAGGTTGATAGACATATAACATATGGAAAGTACCATATTAGTATTAATGTATATAGCTAATTATAATTAATATGAGCTGAACAAAGTAAATACATATGTCTCCTTATCCCATCCAATGTTTGCAAATGATTTCCTTCATGAATCTTATGACATAGTATCCACAACTGATATTATCTTGTTATCTTAGACACTAAAAATAAAATATAAATTAATTTATCTTATTACACTCATACTAAATACTTAAAATTAATTGAAAATTATTTTAAATGATATAACCACTATAAACCTCAATTATTTTCTAACTTATAGTAGGTGGCGGTGCCCGTCCCTTCTTTTGTAGCCCAAAAGATATCTTGAACAACCTAATTGATGTAGTAGCCAAATGTCTATATGTGTGTGTGTGATTCTAATTAATATCATTATATAGATAAATATTTACCCTTTAACCATTAATTTTAGATCAAAACAAGGATTTACATCAATAAAATCCAACCAATATGCTGTCTCTAAATATGGTTGCAATGTCACTAGTACCTAATGTATGTCAAAGAAAAATAGAGTAAAATAGAGGGAATGTGGAGTCAACTTCATTGTGTTGACAACATATGGAACACATTGAATATTATCATTTTTATTAGATATCATGTCTAAGCATAAAAATCTATATACATCGGACCCATCCAAGACATTAGCTTCATGCATAATGATGGGAGAAGATTATAAATCACTATAGTGATGGGCCATAAACTATTGTAACACCCCCAAATTTACTACTAAAGATTTTTGTTTTAATCGGAAGCGTATAATCAAATATTTAGGTGTTACCACCTTAATTGACATAAGTTTGGCTTACCCCCACCATCCTTACATCAATCACAAGGTAAAACGATTAGAAATTTTAAAACATGATTAGAAAGAGATGAGACAACTTTTTATACATCAAATAAGTTTTTGGGAGTTAACTCTGATTACAATACCAAAATATAACCAAAAAGGGATCTTATGAAACTAAGAGTCCAAAAAAGGGTATCCGGGTAAAACTATTATCCAGATAACATGACTCTACGCCCAAACCTTGCTATAAATGAATCACTACTCCATATATATAGCATCAAAAGCCGCAAAATCACCGACTTGGTCCTCATCAATCTGCATATAAACATCTAGGTCGTCTACTTGTTGGATTGAAAAGCACCCATGAAATGGATTACTAGTACGCTACTTACTGAATAAGGTAACGGTACAGTCAAGTAAGGTTACACATAATACAAGAATTCGTATAAGCAATTCATACATGCGCAAATAGACGAAAGCCAGATAACTACTGATTCCAAGTCTTTCATTAGATATGCCATATTCTAATATTTTATTTATGTTGAGTTCAACGATGTAATCCCTCAAAATTTTAAAAGCCTATAATTTAATAAATAAATTTTATTTGGGATAAATTAGCCTTTAAATTTATTTAGTTTAATTATTTATGGATTTTTTAGTATATAAAATTGGATATAAATATTTAATAAATTAAAATAAATACTTTGTTATTTTATCATAACCTTTTTATTTAAATAATTTTCCAAACCATTATTTTACTAAAATTATCCTTTTTAAACCCTTATATTTTAATTATATTAAATTAAATTATTACCTAAAAATATTGTATTTTATTATTTTATAAATTAAATTATTTTTTCTCCTTTTTCTCTTTTCTTTCTTCTCCTTCTTTCTTTCCTTGGGTTGCTGGCTGGCCTGACCTGCTTCTCCCCTACCCCCTAGGCCATGGCCAAAGGCCCGCTTCCTCTCCTCTTTCCTTCTCCCGCGTGAGTTGGCTTGCCGCTCTCTTTCTTTTCTTCCTTTCTCCCTGACCGGGCCAGCCCACTCCCTTTTTTTCCATTTAGCCACCCGTCGTGCCCAGCTCCCCTTCCCTTCTTCTTCTTTCTTTCTTCTTCCTCTTTCCCCAACAAGAATCTCGACCCCCAACATCTCTGCCACCCCACCTACAACTCCCTCTCTCCTATTGCTTCCCCTATCTCCCTCTCTTTCCCTCTTGCCGTTTTCCTTCCATACCGATCCCACCATCTCTCCCTTCCCCATGCCCTGCCATCCCTCTTCTTCTCCCTCTCCCTACCATGAACATTTCCCTATCACCCTACCGCCAACCCTTGAGCACCCTATCCCCTCCTCTCTCTCCTTCTTCTTTTTCTTCTTCCCTTCTTGTTCCATTCGGCCATTTTTTGGAGCCCCATATGCTGCCCCGACCTCTTTTCTCTACCTTTCTTCTCCTCCCCTCTCTCACCCTATTTTTGCTTCGCCGCCTAGCTCTGCCACTGCCACCACCTCAACAGCCACCTGCACCAACCCTTTCCACCCTCTACCTCACCTCCGAACCAGCACAACACCCATTGAGCCACCCCTCATCCTCCTTCTTCCTCCTCTCTTCTTTTTTCTCTTCTTTCCATCCCTTCTCAGCAACCACCCTACACCGCCATTTTCCGCCGCCGTTACGCCTCCTATGCCGCCACCTGAGCCACCACAGTAATCCCTACAACCCTCTCTACCACCCCCAATCCTCCTTTGGCCTAAACCACTATCCGAAAGCCTTCATTTTCTCTCTCCCTTTTCCTTCCTCATCAGCCCCTCATCTCGACCCCCCTTGGCATCCTCCTTTCGCGGCTTCGCGGCCGCCGCTTCCGCCACCCTTAGTCGACGTCAACCCATCTCCGACCACCACTTACACCCTCTCTCCATCTCCACATCCTTCCCTTGCCTTAAATCTTCCCCCACATGCATTTTTTCTTAGCCCCAAAACCCCAACCCGAAAACACCACTCCCTCCTCTCCCATACTTGCCACCTTCGAGCCTTCCTCCTCATTTCCTTGCATGCAGCTCATGCTGCATGAGTAGGATGAGCTGCTGCCTTTCTCGATTAATTTGGGTAATAATTTTTAAGGTACAAAAATATTTTAATTTAAGTATTTGATTAATTAAGTGTTATAAAGCCTTATACTTTGATTTTTATTATTTCTAATATAATCAATCTTGATATTATTTTTAGGTATTGGTTTTGATTATCAAAGCTTGAACCTTTAACCGGAATACTAGTAAGGTTCATTTTTGCGGGGATCAAGTTAACCATTAAATCCCACTTAAACGTATGGATTAACGTATGTTAGTACATTAGGATTTTTAATATATTATTATGCTTGACATAGGTTATTTAATATGATATATGTGGTTTCTTATGTTGATTGATGAAAAGGAAGCATGATAGATTATGTGGTATGTATGGAGATATTGTTTAAGGTCGGAGTTGGTTATTAATGAAAATGTTAGGTATTATCCATGTTGTATTATGCTATTGTGATATTAATGCATGATTAATATTTTGTGAGCCTTAGGGGTATGTTAGTAATGTATCTTGTACAAGAATATGGCCTAATATATATATATATGGGTGCTAATAATATTATATTAATTATAAGAGTTGTGGATGAGGTGTTAATATTAATATTTTATGTAGTAATAATAATAATTTAATATAAGTGGTGTATGAAGGGGAAAAATGGTAACTTTGAATTAAAAAGGGTATTATGGTAATTTTAGAGGCAAGAGCAAAGTGGTAATTTTGTAGTTAAAGCGTAAAAGGGTAATTTTAGAATTAATGGATAAAATGGTAAATTTTAGAGGTAAGGGTAAAATGGTAAATTTATAAGTAGAAGGATAAATTGGTAATTTTATAAGTAAGGGGTAAAATGGTAATTTCATGATTAAAGGGGAAAAATGGTAATTTTGTGATTAAAGGGACAAGATGGTAATTTTGTGATTAAAGGTTAAGATGGTAATTTTGTGATTAATGGGCAAGATGGTAATTTTGTGATTAAAGGGTAAAATGATAATTTAGAAATTAAAAGAGATAAAATGGTAATTTTTTAATTAAGGATAAAATGGTAATTTTATAAGTGAAAGGGTGTTATGGTAATTTTTGGGAGTTAAGAGGTAAAATGGTAAATTTGAAAGTAAAGGGGTAAAATGGTAATTTTGTAAATAAAAGAGGTAAAAGTGGAAATTGAAAAGGAGTAACTTGGTAATTATAATAATTGATAAGGGTAAAATGATAATATAATAAAAGAAAAGGGTAAAATGGTAAATATGATAAATGTGAAGGGTAATTTGGTAATTTGAATAAGTAAAGGGTAATTTGGTAAATTTGATAATGGAGAAGGATAGTTTGGTAATTATGATAATATAAAAGGGTAATTTAGTAATTTAACCAACCGGAGGGTAATTTGGTAATTTTAATAATGGAGAAGTGTAGTTTGGTAATTGATAATATAGGACGGTAAATTGGTAATTAATAAAATAAAGGGATAATTTGGTAATTAAGTTAATGAGGAAGGGTAATTTGACCAACTCAAGGGTAATTTATTAATTATAATAAAGGAAAAAGGGCAAAGTGGTAATCTAACCAACTAAATGAAAAATATATTAAGTGTAACAGTTATGAAGGGGGATTAGTAACCTAATAAGTATGGGAGATAACTTGGTAACCTAAATCGAGTAGGGGTAACTTGGTAATTATGTAACAAGGAGGGTAATATAGTAATTTATAAAGTAAGGAAGGGATGACTTAGCAATTATATAAGTAAGGGGTAAATGAGTACCTTGTATCTAACATGTCGTTGTGATTGTAGAATTTCGTAATATGACTCAAATAACGCTGATTAGCTAGGTAAGAGTATTTGATAATTAGTAAGTATCACGAGAACAAATTCTAATTTGAAATTAGATGATATTAGGATGGCCTTAATGATTCTTCTGTGTTACCTTGGGCAACCATTTGAATAAGAAATACCTAATGATATCCGAACGACTAAATGTGAATAATTATCTGATTATTGTGCTTTTGTGATCACCTTAATTAAGACACTAATACTTAAAGTGAAAGACCTTGAGATTGGAAATGGTGGCTCTTTAGGGGTTTCTACCCTAAAGACATGGTTTAGCCCACGATTATTCTGGTATTTGCTGGTGTGCCTTTGTGCCCCAGCCAGTCCCTATATCTACTATATCTAGTCCTACGGACCTAGGTAAGGGGTATGCATACTTATGGATTAGGTGTCCTTGTCGGTAGGGTACTGAGTTAGCTTTATGCACCGGTACGATCAGGATACCTTTGCGTCCCTGGGTTGATAGTTGAAGGGTACTGAGTAGCTTTTATACACTAGTGCGACCGGTGTACCTTTGTGTCCCGGGATCTTGATCTTCCTATCGAGGCAAATAAATGAAATTGTTGTGTTGATTAGAAAGGGAAAACACTAATCGTTAAAGTGAAAGATTAATGAGTCGGGCCTAGTTGAATAATATTACGAGTACCGAACCATTGGATATAATAGTGGTCCAAGATATTTTGCCCTAGATAATGTTTATGAGTACTGATCCACCGGATATAATGGTGGCCCAGGATGTGTTGCCCTGGATGATGTATATTTGTATTCCGATCCACTGGCCAGAATAGTGGGGGTCTCAAGCTCAATAAATTTGATTTGGCTGTGAATAAATTATGGAAAAATACTAATCACTTATAGTGGAACACCTTGTGAGTCGGGGCCAGACCAGTCCACTTGCGAGTAATAGTGGCTAGGAGCATTTTGCCCTGCATAACCGGTCCACCAGCGAATAATAGTGGCCAGGAGTATTTTGCCTTGCATCACCGTTCCACCGGCTATAATAGTGGGGTTCTCGCACTCACATGGACATTTATAATCGGAGATGATTGATTAATGATGGACTAATGGTCTTAAGGCCCTAAAAGTATCGATTGTTCATTATGGCCTATTAATATTCAGTTGACTTGTTAAGTATGCGAATGTACGAAAGTGAATGTTACGTATACCCCATTAATATCTGATTAACTTGTTGAATATATGAATGTATCGATCTGAATGTTATGTTTATACCTGTCATAATGTACGAATATAGTAGTATATGATGTGTTACATTGCGTGCCTACTTTTAAGTGTGTTTTTAAAGGATTACTCAGTATCGTAGTACTGAAGGGTTCCATTTGTGGGGCCCCTGCCTATTCAATGGAAAGTACTCCTTGCAGGTCATATTTGGTGTTACTCAAGTGGGCCATCGGAAAAGAGCGTAAGGAACTATCCGGAACTGTTAGGGTTTTATTCTATCTCCTTTAAATTCACAGTTTCTATGTATTTGTTGTCTTGAACCACCATTGGTGGATTATATTCTTATAAAATTTTTACTTGCGTTACTTTGATTTAAATATGCTTGAATTTCTCGTAATTTGTGTTTTACTCTTTTAGCCTTAGCACTTGGTACTGGAACAGTAGGAGTGAACCGGTCTGGTACTAAGTGTGGCGATAATATCCCCATAATTTACGTTTTTGTGATTTCACCTCAGCTAAACATTTTCATTAAACGAAAATTTTCAGTTGTAAATTTTGGGGGTGTTACAAGCGACCCTACTATTCTTCAAACTGGTGGAACGGTCCGAAACACCTATCGGGGACAACACACCCGAGCCGCTATTATTATCGGGTGGAACTGAGCCAACACCTTTTAGAGTAAAATACTCTTGAGCCACTATTTATTAAACCGGTGGAACGGTCTGAAGAACCTCTCGAGGACAACACACCCAAGCCACTATTATTATCCGGTGGAACGGACTCAACACCTCGGTCCTAGCTCATGTAGTCTTTCACTTTAAGTGATTAGTATATTTCTATTTATACTTTTAACTCTTAATTGTATTTTCATTCACATTGAGTATGGGGCCCCACTATTCTTAATGCGGTTGAACAAACTAGAGCACCTCTCAAGGACAACACACCTGAGCCACTATTATTATCCGGTGGAACGAAGCCATATAAACACCTCAATTGGACTCAAGTGATTTTTCACTTTACATGATTAATATCTTATTCAGAGTTTATTGTGTATTATCATGCCAAACTCAAGAAATACAATTAAACACATAAGTATGACCACGTAATTATCCTCAAAAGACCATATTACCCTCAGGGTAATCAAGACAATCGTATTCTCCCAAAGCTTTATAAAACCCAAAGCATACGCATTTCCACTTACCATCCGAAGTACATATCCTTAGTTTCCTATAGATATTTTGTAACCAATATTATACCCAAACATGTGCTTACATAATTTCATTACTCCCAAGAGCAGCATCTCATAACATTTCCATAATTAAATTATTCAATACAACATATTCAACACAAAAGTATATATCAACAATACAAGAAAAATACATAGAGCACATAAAACCCTAGCAATGACATATATCCTTACCGATAAGGACACTGAATCTATGCACATAAATCCTATACCTTCTCCGAGATCACGAGAAAAATTACCTATAAAATAAGATAAAATATGATTAGGATCGGAGGTTAAAATTTAAGAGGGAGATTATGGTATAGAAAGGTAAAAATGGAATTTACCGAAATCAAATGGAAACTTAAATTGTATATAAGTATAGAAATATCTGTGGTGGAGCTATGGTTAAATTTTGGTGGTGTTTGGGAAAGATTTTAGGTGAAAATAAGGATGCATGGCTAAAATGGGAAGTTGCACAGCCAGGCGGTGCAAGGATTGCACGATCGTGCAGTAACAGTGCACAATAGTTTGAAGGAAGAAAAGATGCATGACTAGGTGGTGCAAGAATTACACGGCTATGCAGCACTGGCCGAGAGAAAAAAAGATGCACAGCTAGACAGTGCAAGGGTTGCACGATTGTGCAGCAGGGTATCTGAGTGTTTGCACGGCTGTGCACAGGCCGTGCACTCAAAAACTCTATGACGGACGAAGGGAAAAGAAGCGGTTGTTGGCGGTGATGGTTAGCGATGGCCAAGGTGAAGGTCGGGGCAACCTTGGTGGTCAGTTCACCGGCCAAAGAGTGGCTAGTGGTAGCTTGGGTGGTGGATTGGGTGGTGCGAATGCTGAAAACAGGGAAAAGGGAGGGAGAAGAAAAGAAGGACGGGGAGCTGATGGGTGATAATAAAATGGAGGGTTGGAGGGGTATTTATACTAGTAGGTGGCATGCTAAGGAGGAGAAAAAAAAGGGCAGAGAAGTGACAACGACAATGATGATGAAAATTTCTACCGAGAAGAAGAAGAAAGAAGAAAGAAAATGATAGGGGAGAATGGTGATGGTTGAAATGGATGGGAGTCAGGAAAAGGCATGCGAGGGTGATGATGGAGAAGAAGATGTGCATGAGAGGAGAAGGTAGGGAGAAGAAGGAAGAAGAAAGGTGGCAGGTTGGTAGGGCTGCAAAAAAAGAGAGCAGTAGTAGGGAGGGGAGGAGGAGGAGGAGAAGAAGAAGAAGAAGGGAGAAGCAACACGAGGGAGTGGAAGGGCTGGCAGGGTGATGGTGATGGTGCATAAGGGAGGCAAGTGGATGGTGCATGTGCAGAAGAAGCAAAATTTCTCATGCCAAAAAACATTTCGGAGCAGAGAAGAAGAGAAAAGAAAAGAAAAGAAAAAGGAAGAGAAGAGAAGAAAGGAAGAAAAGACAAGGAGAAAGAAAAAAGAAAGAGAGAAAGGTTAGGGAATTAGGATTAGATTAAAGATTTTAGGATTAGCCAAATAATTTAGATTAGCAGAAATTTTAGTCGGTTTAAGTTTCGATTTCAGTTTACGAATATTCGGTTTATCTGAATGAAGGTTTCGGTTTTTGATTAATGTTTCGGATTTAAGAAATTTGGTTAAGGTTAACAATAAGATTTCTTGATATTAGATTCAAATTAGGGTTAAAGATGTGGGATTAGGTTAAGAAAATTTTACGAGTATTATAACTATAGTCAGCATTCTCATTAAAAGGTTTCATTATGCCTAAAGAGAGTACAACTCACAGGTTTCTAGCTTCACTACCAAAATTAGGGGATATATAACTGATCATTTTCTGTAATACCCCGTATTTTTTAAAACCCAAATTATTAAGTTTAATGATTTCATTAATGTAATTTGATGCAAATATTAAATTATTTTTCATTTTGATTCGTTTTATGGATTTATCGACGATTTCGAATTCATATTTGAATTTAATTAATCGTTGTCGTTGCGAACCATTCTAGATAAATTCGTTAACGACAATGATTTTATTATATTCTTATGAGTTCGAGTCTCGGTTAAAAATATATATTCCCGTTCTTTCTCGTATTTTGATTTTTAATATTTTAAATTCGTTTCGATTATAACTTCGTCGTGTGATTACGGCTTTGTTTTGAAGTTATATTTCGTTAACAAAATATATTATTTAAGTTATAGAATTTCTGTTTAAATAGTTAAATTTATTTTAATGATTTTATCTGTAGAAAATATTTCCGACTTTAAGTTTATTCATTTTCGGAAATCGTTAATATTTTTAAGAAGTTTTAAATTTAAAAGATTTATTTAAGAATTTCTTTTTGAAATTAATTTTCTTCTGTTTTACGCTTTTCAGTTTACGAAAAATTGGTTTCGAAAATTATTTAAATTAGTCTCGGTTTATTAGAATTTGACTTAAATATTTCCTTATATATTTTTAAACCTTATTTCGAGGTCTTATAATATATTTCCGTAATCAAAATAATTTTTTTACGTTGTTGTTTAATTTTTCGAAAACATTTCCGAAATTCTTTTTATAGCTTGTATATCAATTCTAAGCCTTCGGATCCGTTCAAAATAAATTTTCGTTAAATAAATATTAGGCAAAATTCTTCTAATAACAATTTTAAATATTTAGTATTTATTCTATACTTGTATTTGTAAAAAAAAAAAAAAAAAAACCTCTAACCCGTCGGTACCCGACCCCCCCTCTCTTCTTTTTCTTTCTCTCTTCTCTTTCCCGTGGCTCCCTGCTCCCCCTCTCCTCGACTCCCTGTCTTGCAACCCTAACCCTAGCCGACCTCCCTCGCCCCTCTCCACCTCCCCAACTCCTTGCTCTGCCTCGCCAGCCACCGGCGACAGCCACACAACTACCTCAGCAGCCACCAGCAGCAGCAACCACCAGCAGTAGTGGGCGACAGCAGTAGCAGCATCGAACCGCAGCAACGAGCCGCACCGGCCGTGCCGCCGTCCGGCCACGGCAAGCTCGGGTGACGACCGGCGAGCCACCCTCGTTCCCCGACGAAGCGTCTCCGGCATTTTCTTGTCCCGATTGTGTTGATTTCATTCGGTATAAATTATCGAAAACCCTAATATATATATTTGATTAATTGAGTATGATTTAGCTTGTGATAAGCTAAATTAGTTGTTTGATTATGTATATATATGTTGTAAGAATGATTTGGACGGGTTAATTGTATGGTTGTGTTGGAATTTTGGAAAAATTGGATTTTTGGCCGGGTTATGCCCAAATTTTTCGGATTCGTATGATTTGGAGATTTCGGGTAAATTGATTTCACAATATGTTTTAAGATGTATCTAATTTCATTTTGAAACCGTCAATTTGAGAAATTTATGCAGGTCTTATTGGAATTGGATTTTTAGGTCAAAACTCTTGTGGGTCCAAATTGGATTGTGTAATCGGATTATTTATTCAATTGACTATATAAATTACATTAGAATATGTTTAATTACATTTTCGAACCGTTAATTGATATGCTTTAGCAAGATTTGATCGGATTTGCGTTCCGGGCCCAAAAACCCTAATTGTGCTAAATTGCGTATTTCTTTTATTGGTTTTGAGCAATTGATTATTTGATATGTTATAAAATATGTTTAATTGCATTTCTAAACATTCAATTTGATTAAATTTATAGAATTTTACCGAATTACATTTTCGGGCATAAAACCCTAGATTTTAAGTGAGATTATGAGATTGGTTATTTGTATAGTTGTTTTGCTAAAATTAAATTTATAAAAGTAGATGAAATGATCCTAATTGTATTCTAATACCTTTAGTTAGAATTAATTGATTTGAATTACATGAGTTTATGTCGTGGGCTTTAAAACCCTAATTTTGAATATTGATCATCTGGGATTGATTAATCGGAAGATTGTTTTGTTGAAATTGATTGTCTAGATTTATCTAAAATTGGTTTGATTGTGTTTTAAAACTATCAATTGAGGTAATCAAAGTGAATTGGCCGATTCGTGGTTTAGGTATTAAAAATCCTAATCTCCGGGGAAGATTTTATAAAATTGATTTTGTTATGTGTATTTTATCTAATCGATTTCTGTCTTTGGGTTTTAAATCATTTAAATCATGTTTTAACCTAATCGGTTTGAATTTGGTTCTATGTAGATGGTTGTGTTACTTATTTTGTTGTAAAACCTAATAAATAAGTTATTTTCGATAAATTAGCTTATGATCGATTATTCTTTGTCGGGCTTTCCAAATTAAGTTGAAATGTCCCAAGTGATAATTGTATTAGTCCGTTTTGATTTAGTTTTAACCTTAAATCTTAATAAAGCTATGCTTTTAAGTTCTAAGTTTTGGACACGTCTTCTAGGAAAGATCATTTGTGTTGTTTGTGTTTATTTAATTAGAATATGTGAATTATTGATTGATAGAATATTTTCTAATTTAGTTTTCGATTTCTATCGGATCTAGGAAAGCCTTATCGTGGATCCACGAGTTAGTGATCTCTCTCTCCCTTATCTCGCTTAGCTAGCTTCGGATCCAGGTAAGTTCTCTACTTACCTCTACTTATGGGTATTTCGTAAGGATGTGGCTAAGGTCCCTACGTGTTATGTGACTTGCATGCCTTGGATGTTTTGTATATATACCATGTCCGGTTGTGTATAGCATGGTTGTCCTTAATGTCTTTTATGCGTAGCGCAGCTTGAAGTTAAGGTATGTGGTATGTGTTTTCTTACGACATGAATGTGATATCCATATGTGGTGATTATGATGTGCTGTGATATGATGTAACCCTCTAGGACATGCATGCTAGGGTGATTATTATTATTATTATTATGACATGGAGATAAAAGGGAAAAAAAGAAATAAATGGGAAGTGAGTTGCTAAAAGGGAGTATAAGGGACCCGATTAGGGTTTTGGGAAGAATTAGTAATCTGAAAAAGGCGAAAGAAAAATGATTAAGGGTGAGTGAGGTGAGGGTTGAGAGTGAGAGTTTATGTTATAAGGAATGATTATGGGAGTTTGAGGGAGAAGAAATATTGGGTGAACAAGAGAGGTTACTTGTGGGAAAAGAAAGGTACTAGAGTTGAAGTGGACAACTAGAGTTTTAGGGTCACAGGTAGAATCGATGGGTAAAGCGATATGATTTGGGGATTGGACCTAAACGAGATGAGGTGTTGAGGATAGATGAATTAATGGTAGTGAAGTAAGAGGAGGTTGGACCACATAGGTGCAATTAGGGTTTCAAGGGAAACCCTAGAGGCTAATGGTGGGTGGAGTCCGATGTCACGAGGTGTTGTGCCTTAATTCATACTCTAGGAGTTGGTTTTTAATATGTGTGAGTATAGAGGGAAATTAATATCGAGGTGTGATAAGGGGTGCACGAGTTCCAAGATATGGGACGGGCCCTCCTGGGAGGATAAGTGTGGATATAGTTAGCCATGCATGTCAAGGGTAAAACACTTTTAAATAAGATACGTTAAGATACTAATCACTTAAAGAGGAAGATGCTGAGTCGGGCCCAGACCGGTCCACCGGCGAATAATAGTGGCCAGGAGCCGGGGTGCCCTGGAGACCGTGCCACCGGCGAACAATAGTGGTCAGGAGCGTTTTGCCCTGTATGATTTTCGGTCCACCGGCTATAATTGTGGGGGTTACCGTGCTCAGCAAACCAAATATAAAATCGATAAGACATGGGGAAGATACTAAATACTTACAGTGGAACATCATGTGAGTCGGGGCTAGACCGGTCCACTGGCAAATAATAGTGGCCAGGAGTGTTCTGCCCTGGAGATCGGTCCACCGGCAAATAATAGTGGTCAGGAGCGTTCTGCCCTGGGTTTATATATTCCGGTCCACCGGCTATAATAGTGGGGTTCCCGCACTCACGTGGATTAATAAAGACTGTGGTGTGAAATGACTACTACTTTTAATAAAGACTCAAAGGAAATAAGTTTAATTGGACTATGGTTAGCTATTATTATCTGTACTACTACATGCTGCTTACGTGAGTATGTCACGCGTTGAGTTTCCAATAATATGGATTATTCCTACTTGAGGCGCATGAGCCACTTTATATTTCGGTTATACTATACTTATATATTTAAATGGGATGTTACATATGTTTCATATGTTACTACAGGTGTAGGAAAAGAGTCATGTTGTGGGTTGTGAGTATGTCTGATATTGTATTATAATTTAATATGTACTTGATGTTACAGTTTACGTCTCTCCCATAAGATAGGGTAGTGAGACTTACTCAGTATTGGACCCATACTGATACTACACTGTTTGAATGGGTCCTGTGATGATCCACCGATGGTGGGGAGCAGACCTTTGATGCAGGTTTTGATCGGTTACTAAGTTGGGGGTGGAAGACTTGACTTGAGTGAGTAGGCGATCCGGATAGTTATTCCCCGGGATTTGCTTGTTTAATTGTTTTCATCTTTCGAAATTACAAGTGTTGTATTTAAATTTCCAAGGATTGTGTAATTGACTGTTAAATTTCTCGTAACGCTATTGTGCTTTTAGAATTCGGATATAATGGTTGACAGGTTTTAGCCTTACATCTAACATGAGATAGATGGTTGACATTTATCTTGTGTTAGATGTGGCGGTAACACTTCCTAAATTTTCTCCTAGCTTCCGCTTTATTCTTTCAAATTTTTTTTTTCAGGAGTGAAATTTGGGGGTGTTACATTTTCCATCAAGGAGAATCTGCCGAATACCTAATCATGACATCATAAATCCTTCATTTCACATGCCATATAAGGTTCTTTGTATTTCCCTCATTACAAAACATGCATCGGAATAGTGGTATAATCAAAAAGTACCATAACACCTTATTAAGAACCTTAACCTTCTTGTGTCGTGACATTTGACACTAAGGAAAATTATCTAACAATGCATATTTATTACGATACAAAATATAATCTTTTGCTACATTGGAAACGTTAATTAACAATTACATATTAATTCTATTATACTAGCGTTGATTAAGATCTAAACTAAATAGGTGATCAATCTAATTATTTTAAATTATTAACCTATGATGCGAGATCATTCAATTCCGTCTATTAATTCAATTAAATTTCATTTAGAATTATAAATTTAAATTACGTTGTCATATCCGAAACCCTAATTCTGTCATTAAATCCTCCTACCCTATACTATTTGCACTACTATCTTCATAATTATAGTAACACACAATATTAAATGCAATCATATATAATTAACATCAATGATTACGAATAAATTAATAATGAAACACTAAAAGTAAGAGAAATAATAATGCATTAAAGGGAATTTATTTACATTCAATCAAAAATCAAAACTTGCAATTAAGAGAGGAATGGAGAAGAAGTTATCGACTTGAATTGCAGAGTGTTGATTGTTCAATTGAATATAATGGAGAGAAAGAGAATTGGAATTATGAATTACATGTAGTATCTAGAGAATATAGAGAAAAGGAGAGAATCCAATTCTCAAACTCCCCATAAACCCCTATCGAATGTTCAGAACTTTAGAAATATATCAGGGAAAAGTTCGCGCGAATGGTTATAGTATTTAAGAAAAACACGGTCCGTGTTGGGAAACATGGGACCTCTGTGTTTTTCCTTGAATTCTCTGCATAATGCTAAATTTTAAAAACTGAGATTTTATGTGCTGGTAGAAAAACACAGGTCGTGTTTATGAAACAATAAGGTATTGTGTTTTCTTGTTCCTTCATTATTTCTTTATGAAATTTTAACAAAAGCTTCCCTTTGATATATATTCTTCATTTTTGGTCTTTTCTTCCATTGATTCCATACCTCTTGATGTGTTCTTTGCCTCATTTCCTCTTTCCATCGATTTCTGCTTTGAATTTATACATTTTTATCTTTTCCAGCAAAATCTATCTGAAAGAGAAAAAATTGAGAAAAGATTAAATATTATAAAAATAATGAGGAATAAATGATATTTTTACTTAGGAAAATAACATAGAAATCTCATATAGCAATACCATTATCCAAAAAGTAATATTCTTGATAAGGGTATACATAACAGTTATATAAAAAAACCACCATCTATACTTCCCACTTAAAATGTAAAAATAAATGACAACTTAGTTATAAATTGCTTTATACTGATTGTCGTGTATTTTAATTCGTATACTAGTGCTTGCTTGAATTGAGGTGAGTAAATTTTTAAAAAAAAAATAAACAAAAAATATTTATATCATTTTATTAAATAAAGAATTATCTTTTACCATAACTTAATGAGGTTACTTTTTTCCAATAATATATGAATTTTTATTTTATTTGTTCCTCCTACATAAATAAGATTAATAAAAATAAAATAAATAGAGACAGTGAATCCTTAAAAATGTCACAAAAAAGATGAACACGTGAATGATTTGAATTCATGGGTTATGTGATATTAATACATGGGTATCTATGATTTTGTATATTTGGGCACTATAGATACTATTTTATTTTTATTATGAATTTAATGTAAATTTTGGTTCCTAATTGATTTAATGTAATTTGACTTAATTTAATTCCTTTTATTTTTAAGTGTTGGTATAAATATATTTTATTATTCTAGTGTTGTGAAAATAGAGTGGTAACCCAAGTGGAGTATGTTTCTATTTACTTTGGGAAAATTACCATTATGAAGAGTGGATAAAGTGGAGATAAGATGATGTATTGTGTGATCTTGAGTGTTTACTCTTAATTAAAATACCATAACTTAAAGTGGAATATAAAGTGAGATTTGGGTAATTCAGATTTGACCTCCTAAAATTGGGGGGTAAGTGATAGCCTTTCTATTTTCTCTTGTGGATATATATGTATTTGTTAGCTATATCTTGTTAAGGCTCCTTATCTAATCTATAGGTTTCTCTGTACCCTATCAGGGGATGTGCACACTCAAAAAAATGATGACTGAAGAGGTAGGTCTTTGGACTTTTTTTTTATCCCCTTTAAACTATATCCACTGAGATGATCCAGGTGTAATTTCTAATCATCCTATGGTTGGTGGCAGGTCTTCGGACTTTGTTTTATTTGGTGACCCTCTAGTTGGTTTACCTACTTAAATAATTAGATGTTGTGATCACTTGAAGTAAAGATTAATAATCAGGTGTTCTTTTTATTTCTATTTAGTTTTCTTATATGATTTGATGTGTATATATACATGCCTATATTATATTTCATTATATTAACGTGTTACTTAGCTAACTTGTTATGTATTTTAAAATGGGTTGTGATAATCCATGATTTACATGGTGAACAGATAACTTAGTACACATTGAGTATGAACATATTCAAGGTTTAGATGACATGCATAGTGAGAAAGAATGAGAGTAGAGGTGATTTTCATAGTTCTATTTATTGCTAATGACTACTTTCATTGATTATGGTTGTATTAAGTATTAACCGTTTCATTTTCATTTTACATTCAATTAGTTTCGTTGAGTTTATCAGACATTGTTATTTTTTTTAGTTAATAATAAATTCTTATGCATTTCCTTATTTTATCTACCGTTGGCAGCTAGTATAAGTAGTATAGTAGTGTCTACTTACATTAGTTGTAGCGGTAATACTTATTGTATTTTAGCTTCAACGTATATTTTTCAATGAGTTTTGTGTTTTTTTTTTTGAAATGGGGGTATTGCACAGTGTATTCCAATTCATATACTATTACTTGTCTGAATTGAGGTGAGTGAAATTTAAAAAAAAAAAAACTAATAACATTTATACCCTTTTATTAAATAAAGAATTATCTTTTGCGATAACTTTATTGAGGTTGCTTTTTTTTTCAATTATATATAAATTTTATTTATTTATTTCGTCTAAAAATAATATTAATAAAAATAAAATAAACAAAGACAGTGAATCCTTAAAAATGTTGCAAAAGAGATGAACACGTGAACAATTTCAATTCACCTATGCACCCCAAACCTAGGCCTCATCCATCTTTGTTATCACGCCTTAATCAGGCTACTTCTGATCCATTTTTTTTCTTTCAATTGATCCTCTTCACCAATATGCTAAACCCTTCCATGCATTTAATTCATCCCTTAAATATAAGAATGCAATGTGGCTGCACCTCCGGGACCTTCGTTGTATATATACATAGGTTGGCTTTTCTCTTTTCTGCCTTCTAGCTTGAGGATTTTCTATCTTCATTTGCTTCGGTTCCAGCATTACCGATAACGAATTTCACCTTGTCACTCTGCCATCGCCGGGTTCTAGTTTTGCATAAATTATCAAAGGAGTTTGTTGTTTCATTGAGAATTGTGTCCATCACTAATTTATGTTTTATTTTAGCATCGGAGGCCACTTATCATCTCAACTCTTATTAATCTTAAACTACAACTGTCGCCTAATTAATCCTTTTTCAGTGTATGATTGACCGCAAATCTAATATTACTCCTCCTACCTTCAATAATGCAATTACCCTAACTTCTATATTGGAAAATCTCATTTTTTGGCCCGATATTATCACTAGAAGTGAATTTGTCCAAATTAATATTATTAATTACTTTATTCGTATAAAAAAAGAGTATTCTATTATTTTGTATACTTTTTAAAAAAGTAATAAAATTAGTCTTAAAATTATACTAATACTCTTCATTGAAAAATAACAAAATATTTAATATATATATATATATAATTAAAAGAAAAGTAAGGATAAAAATAAAATATAGACTTTTATTTTTTTAAGAAAGATTTTTTATATATAAAAATTTAATGACATAATAATTTTCTTTCCAAAAGGAGTAGTACTTTTGTATTGTCCATGTTTTATGCGGTCTTTTGCCGGGGACTATTATAGTTGTCAGTAGGATACATGAGAGTCAGTAGGAGTGCTGCTAGGTCCTATTTCATGCTGGTATACTTTCAAAGAGGCCATATTAATTACTTGGATCATTTCTACGTCATGTTTCTTTCAAAGATCACGCACGTTACCAAACGTAGACGGAATTCCACTATGTGCAAAATGTATCCACTTCATCTCGCTTTCTAATTAGGTGCATCTATGGAAGCATAATGGGAGGATTCAATCAGATTCGAGGTTCCATGCATCAGTGATATTAATTATTGTTTGCGTACGTACAAGTACATAGTAGTTTCATGAGATAAGTTACGGAGCCCGCCTGGATGTATCATGAAGTGCACATGTATAAACATTCATGTTGTAAATGAAAATTAAAAAAATAATAATCCATAAACACAGCTAGCGTAACATGTCACTAAAAAAGACTATATGCATTCTACTTATGAAAATGTGCACCAATATATAATTAATATGAAATAATATCAAGAGTTATGAAATAGCATGCGACTGTTAGCATATTTCATTAGCATGGGATAATTGATTGTCATTGTTATAATTTGATTTCTCATATTTCATTTCAATTTTAGCTGAAGCATCTGGGTTTAATTAATGACATGATGTTAGACTATCTTCTCTCCTTTTATTATTATGGCCCTAGAGAGTAGAAACCTCATCTTGCCGTTGTAATCTGTGTATGCATTGACAATATTGACGGGTTTAAAACCGTTGAAATTACTTCGTGATGACATGTTATGGACAGTGTATTTTCGTAAAAGTAGCTTATATTTTATAAGTTATTTGGAGTAATTTTTAAAAAATTAAATCATAAGAAAATAAAAACTTACTTACTAAATACTTTTTTTCCTTTTATAAAAATAAAAGGTTAGTTTTAATAAGCTATATAATTAAAGTTCACCTATTTAAGTTATTTTTGGCCATATCAAAACACTATCGGATACATGACTGATTGCAAGTACCTTAAGTATTCCCGTGCAGGTGTAGTAGCAGTGGTCAGGCATGAAGATGTATGATTGATTACAAGTACTGCAACTAACCCCACGTTACTGCACATATCTCCAGACTTTGTAAGAGTATCCACAACAGAGGATAAAAAAAAAAAATTAATATCCTTTTTTTAATAAAAAAAATTATACCGCAGCAGATTAATTTACGATTGTCCAACTTTTGTACTGTTTTTCTTCTAACAAATTTTTTGCGTCGGTTCAATTTCCTGCGCTTCTTCATACTTTTTGATTTTTTTGCACTGCTGATGCAGTGTTTTGCACCGACTCAACGGGTGCAAAAATTTTTTTGCACCTCCGTTGCAGACGGTCTAAGGGAGGAGTTTTGTGCTTTTGGGCGAAACTGATGCAGTAAAGATTCGTTAATTTAGCACGATAATTTTGTATTGATGACGTGTGACAGTAGAATTAATTGATATCCGCATGTTTTCTGGAGGATTTAAAAGTCCACTGAATTATTACTAGTAAACTACTTTTAAATTAATATTAATGTACATCGCTTCAGCTATGGGTCTAGGAGAAGCACTCTAGGAGCGCTTGGGACATGGAATTATTGATCTGGGTGTAACCTTCCAGGCATACATCTTTTCCCCTCTAATGGAACATATTGACGTATATGCTGATTTCAGTATCCTACTTCCGTAGTCACTGGCTAGAACCTAGAGAAAATAGCAATTCAACAAAAATATTTAATCTGGGAAGATGCTGCCATTCATTTTATCTTCTGTTCATCAAATTTTCAGCTACACCAGAACCCTGAATTATAACATAACAAGTATAAATCTTAATTATGAACTTTTGTATGTAAATTTACACGAGGTACTTTCTGTAGTTCATTGTGTCCTAAGTCTATACCGACTACATCGATTGTATGTAAATTCACACCAGACCAGATCGACCTCTGGGGGACTGAGAATGTCAGGTATCACACCAGAAGCCTCATTTTTATTTTTATTTTTTCATTTTTCTTGATTTCCTCCATCGCCAGTAGTCGACAATTGATTCCGCTGATCATTTCCCCTCCCTCTCTTTTATCCATGTGGTGCTATCGAAGCTAAAAGCATATGGTGTTGACAATGTATTCTCCGACGTAAGTGTTCTCAATCATTTGATTTCGACCTGAGTTTAATTACCATGATCGATTTCTTGTTCGAGATGTGGAGAAGACCTACAATAGTTGATCAATAGTGTATGTCATTTTATTTATTTTTTTAATTTTTTTTTTGCATTGTAGGCTTTTCTTTCTGGCCGTTCATCTAGGGACCTTGACTCAATATTGCACTGTTACTGCCCAGAACTCCCAGAGTCAAATGCCTGGCTGATGCAGGCTTATTTCTGGATGTGTGAGTATATACGTCACCCTTAGTGATCTATTAATTACCATATCGAAGTACGTTGTGCGTAGAGCTGCATTGTTGACTTCTTTTTGCTTTCTGTTATTTTTCCATTAACGACCATAACTCATTGGCGGCTCATGTTGTTCAGGAATCAGGGGGATATGATATGGGGGAAAAAGCGGCAAGAGCTTATGATCTTACAGCATTGAAATAATGGGCTCCATCCATTCATATAAATTATGTTATACGTATTCACATGTCCATATTGAATTCATCTTTTTGAAGGTTTTTGTTTGATTTTAAGGAGCTAATACTTCGTTGATATTGTTCTATTAAATTGTGTTTTTACTTTTGTTATATAAGCAATTAATATTAAAAAAATTAATTATTATACTTCGTTAGTATTTGATTTTTACTTTTTTTCATCTTTAATTTTCATCTTTCTATATCTATATTTTTTTAATAATAATTACTATATAAATTATTTAATATTAAACATTAAAATAAATTAAAAAAATCTAAAATTGTTTAAAAAAAAGGGTGCCCAAAGAATGTCCTATGAACTTTAAAAGCATTGGAAAAAAAAAGAGGCTTGAAATCTTCTAAAATATTCTCAACAATCACTAAACAAATTTTATAAAATTTACTAACATTTGAAATTTAGATAATGATATGATTAAAGTTTATGTGATGCAATAAACATCCCTACAATCTTTTTAAACATTATAAAAATAAATAGTTCAGTGACAAACATGATAAATATCACCTATAATCCTATACCATATATTTTTCATTTCTTTAGTAGCTCCATTCTTTACATGTAGTCTCACATCTTTATTTTTAGTACTTTCTTCATACATTTCTGATAAAAAAAAATATCACATAATATATCATTTCTTTCATTCAACATAATAAAATCATGGTTTATCATTATTATAATGATAATGAGCATTTATTGCTCCTAACCATAATTTGACATTTACTTTAAGATAACAAAATGAGTTTTCAATATGATAAAAAAAAAACGATCAATCACATTTTGCACCGAAGAGTATAAATGATTAAATAACTCATTTTTTTCTTACAAACTGCTAATTTTTTAAAAATTGGATAGATGATAGATAAACTGATGTATGGGGATAACGTGAACCAACCAAGTAAGATATACTTACACAAAATGTAAGTTCATATTATTTAAATATAATATTTTATACATTATATATAAGTTAATGTTATATTTATCTCAATGCGGACGAGAAAAGTTTTTGTTGAAATCTCAAATATCATGTTGGATTCTCAAAGAATCATGAGTCGGTCTCTCCTATCTGCCTTCCGCAAATGTGAATAATATATCAAGAGAACAAACTATACTTTAGGAACATATTCCTTATAATTATAACTGTAATAACTTATAACGATAATAGCAATATAAAGTTAATAATATTTATTATCATTATTATGATAATATTAAACACTACAAGAAAAATGTCTAACACCGACGATTTTAATATCGATGAAACCTATTCGTCCATATTAAGCTGTAACACCAACGATTTATCGTCGGTCTTAGAGTAGGCAATGAAAAAAATTGTAACTAAAAAAAATGCTAGAAAATTTACAATACCAATTATACATATCGTCGGTGTTAAGTGGAGCCAAATTTCTTCCCCCAATAAATTTATTAAAATGTCAAAAAAATAAAACCAATGATTTTCTCGTCTGTAATAAGAAATAAATTTCATTGAAATTTCCCATAGTTTTTTATTAAAATGAATATCGTATTACCAACGATATATTGTCGGTGCTAGGAAAAATTAGTTAGCTGCTATAGGAGGAAAATATACCGCCAAGGGACGAGTAATAATAAAATCTTTATTATCGACTATGCAATCCTTAATACCGATGATTTCTCGTCGGTAACAGAAAAAAAAAATTCAACTCTCATGAGAGAGAAATATACCGATAAGGAACGGGTAATGATAAAATATTTATTACTGACGATTTATCATTGGTAACAGAAAAAATTTCCCCCAGTTCTAAGGTAATGACGCCATTTAAATTTCTTTCTCCTAATAGCAACGATAATTCATCGGTATTGAGAGGACCAATTTTTTGGGTAACGAAAATGGCGTCTACCTATTTAATTGTACCTAATAATGATGATTAATTGGTTAATACTGATGACTAAAATTGTCGGTATTAAGAGAGAGATATATACTGCACACGAGTCCTAATTCTTCATTCGTCGTCGTCGTCTTCCACTTTCTTCTTCTCTCTGTGTACCCGCGACTCTGCCCTCAAATTTTAATCTCAAACTTCACACCAATTTTTATGGTTTTATATTTTTATTTTTATGTTTGAATGTTTGTATGATTGTAATATATTGTCCTTAAGTATTATTAGGTTTAAAATGACTAATAATAGTTCGTTATATGTGTTTTGTCGCCCAACATCGGAGCACCACTGCCATGCCACCACCTCCCCACTGTCGTGCCGCCGCTGCCTACCAAGCCACCCTACAACATTATTTTGGTATATTTATTAATCATTTGTTTTAATTTATGGTAATGTTTGGTATATTAATTAAATTGAAATAATTTTGAAATTATGTTATTGTAGTTAGGGTTTGATTGATTTATTAGGTTCTTGTGTTTTAGTTTTGTAAAATTGATTTAATAGATCGTTATTAGATTATCATAGTTAGATTATGTGTATAGTTAGATTATATATTGTCATTTGACGTTGTTATGCATATTATATTAGAAAAAATATTAGTAAATTTTAGTTGATGGCCAATAATTAATATATACTTTAATATCTTAGTATGTGTCTATGTTTTTAGAAGCAACATGTTACTAGATTTTTAAATTTGTGATATATAATTTTTTTTGTTGGTGAGCTTGTGAGAATTAATTAATATTTGTTACTAAAAATAAGATTAGAGATAAATAGTTAGAAAAATTATTTTTTTATTGTATAATAATAATAATAATTAATGGTAAGCTTCAACTTAGGTATTTGATTGGGTGTTCTAGAGAGCCAGGGGTGCTACGACATCCTGTTGATGGATAAGGATGGAAGAATTTTGATTTGAAGTAATCAAATTTTGCTGCCGATACTCAAAATATTCGTTTGGAGTTAACATATGATGAGTTTAATTCATTTAGCATGGGAAGCAATTATAGCATGTGGTCGGTAACTATGACTATCTATAACTTATTCCTATGGCGATGCATGAAATACTCATTTTTTATGTTGACTTTGTTAATCCCCGGCTTTCATTATGACTACTTATAAATCCAACTGTATAAAATGCTTATTAATTTATACAATACACACACATAAGAAAAGAAGAAAAAAGTGGGGGAGTCGGGGAGAGACATTTTCTGTTGAGGCGGATTTTCTATGTATAAAATGACTGGAGAGGAGGGAATCATATTCCTATATATCATCGGTATTGACCCTTATACCTGTAGTGAAATTATGTTGTGTGACTTATTTCTATGAGTAAAATTTTGATTTGTGGGCAAAAGATAATGTGGGTTAGGGTAATCAGTATTGTATGGGAACAAGGACGATGACTCAAAAACAAAAACAGGAAAAAACACGGAAAAAATATTTTATAAAAATTTAGAAAATAAGGAGGGAGGGAAATAAAAAAAAAATTATATATGCTCATATATATATATTTTAAAACTACTAAAATTAATGGAAAAGATCAAAAAAATATATAAAATCAGTACTTACTTTAGTTGATATAAATTATTAATAAATTTTTTTTTAAAAAAATAATTAAATATTTTTGGTATCAATTTTAAGACCAAAACAATTTAAAAGGGAAAACGAGGTGGGGAACTTTACTTAAAACGGCCCGTGCATCGGAGAAGTGAATTATTTGGAAGGAAGGAAGGAGTGAATGAAAGAAAGATCGTAATAATAATCCTCAGAAATTTCCAACCAATTGGGTAAGCTAAGGTGCTCGTGCATCCACGCAGGCCAAATGTGCCCCCTCTATGACTGTGACTATCTGCACCGTTTATTATTATTATTATTATTATTATTATTAGTTGATTTAAAAATAAATGATAAATAAGAAACCACTTACCCACCTGTGCTGTTAACTTTGTTTTCACACATAGATGATGCCGAGTGAGTTTAATTAGTAGAAGATATAAAAAAATCAGACAGTCTGAAATGCTTATTAATTTATACAATACACAGACATAAGAAAAGAAAAGAAGAAGAAAAAAAAAAGTGGGGAAGTGGGGGAGAGACATTTTCTGTTGTTGCGGATTTTCTATGTATAAAATGACCGGAGAGGAGGGGATCATATACACCCCTGAGTGAGATTTTGTAATTTGATTAATTTAATTGGATCAAATATTTACACTCACGATCGATCGACGGAGCTAGATGGGGCTTGTGATGTGTTTGGGGGGGGGGAGGGGCTAGAGGTAGAGAGCCGGTGAGGGGTGGGGGTCGTCGTATTAGGCGTAGGCCATTTATGGATTGAAGAAAATAGTGACAAATTTAAGCATTTGAATTAATTAACGATTGATTTAAGTATCTATCTTATTTGTTAAGTAAATTATATATAAATGGTTCAAATCCGTAAATAAACTAGTAACAAATAAATCAAACCGAAGATATATTCAAACCGATTAGAAAACGAAGGAGTTAAATCTATTATAATTCGAACATAATTTATTTAATAAATAAAATCAAATTTTAATTTATTTATATAAACTATTAATGAACAGAGCAAAAGAAGAAAGCAATAGCCGTAATTACAAAAAGTAATATGGCTTCGTCGGCAGAGAACGAAGACTCGTGATGATTTGGACAATGTCGCGTTCGTTTTCTTATGAGCACAACAATACCCCCATTAGTAGATAAATAAAAGCGCGTCAACCATTTCTATAGTACGTTATAATTCTATCTATCTAGTATTATTATTATTATTATTTTCAATATTCTACACATGCTACTGGGTGTCTGAGGTAAGTGTAACAACTGACTATTTTTTTTTATATATTTTTGACAATGACAAAAGTCGAATTTTTACTAGTGTTGGTAGGCTGGTTTAGTGTTCCCCAATTTTCATCCCAAACGCGTCGAAATTTACGAACTACCATCGCTTCAACGCCACCGCGACGCCAAATACAGCACCGCAATATTTTGTTGTGGCTGGTAAAAGAAAATCTTCTCTGGGTCCCAATGGTATTAAAAAAAATAAAAAAAAATGTAATCAAAGCTGTAGACATGGTGCTTTGGTGATGCATAATACTGTAAGTAAAATTGCCCTCCTTTCAGCCAGCTTTGTCACTTTAGCTCGCAGAGGATGCTTAGTAAGAAAGTAATCGACCGTGTTATTCCCGACATACATGCCTCCTTAGATATGATTCTCAGATGTGTGGCTTCGCTTGCACAAAAACCTTAACGTCTTTCCCCCGATACCAATCCCCATTTTTATTTTTATTTTTATTTTTGTCAATGCTTTCTAAAAGCTACTCGCCGAGTTAATACTATGATAAAATAACAAACATCGTCCCAAAACTTTATCAGATCGCACAAAACTAATTATTATTATTATTATTATTATTATTATTATTATTATTATTATTATTATTATTATATAGTATTATAATATTTCTCGGTTAGAGATTTATCGCCGCCCATAATGAAAGTGATTTTGGCCAAAAAAAATGAATATAATATTTTTTTATGAGTTAAAAAAATAAAGGGGAATATTCTTTTTATCGGTGGCGATCAAATTTGGAGCTGCAAGATATTTTAGCTAGTATATATAGTTGGTCTAAAGCTTATGTCACTAATTAATGCCTTGTTTGGCAACGAAATTATTACCGTTTTAAAAATGATTTGAACTTCGTTTTTTATTTTTACTTTTTAAAAAAATTTAGCACCATCGATCATCAGAATTTTCAAGTACCAACCTAATCGTATGCTATCTAAAATGTTGTATCATTCACAATAGTATATCATATATTTATTGACATTGTGGTACGGACGTGAGAATGGAAAAGGAAAACGAAAATAGGAAGAAAAAAAATGAGAAACACAAATGTTAAACATATAGAGTAAATTTCTATGTATTTTAGGGTGTGAATTAAATTATTCACATCAACTCACCCTGTTTGATATATTAATTAAGGTTAAACCTTTTCTATCAATTCACTCCATTTTTTCTCATTTTTATTAACATTTAATTTGGGGGTAGTGGAATTGAAGAAAAAAATAAATAAAAATTTCACCGATCGGATAAAAATATCCTCAGTTCTAATATCTCCTTCATTCACCCTAATTTAATAAATAGGTTTAATTATTATTATTTAAAAAAAATTAACATTAATTCATCTCAATCAGACATGATTAAAATAACATTCATCCCAATTTATTAAAGTTAATTTAATATCATCTAAATATTATTTTAAGACATTCGTCCTAACTTACATTTATTCTCTTTATTTAGGTTTGTTTTTAATACTTATCCACGCCTCAATTCATCCTAATCCATAAGTTTTCGACATAGTTCATTGGACATTAAGTTGGCGGCAACAATTATTGGGTAGCTAGCTTCAATTATATACATAAAAACAAAATAGGGTTGACAAAGGGGGGATTTGTGCAAGGAAATGACACCCAAAAGAGGTTCTATTTGGTGAAGAAAGCCAAGTGAAAAACTACAAGGATTACACCGGCTAGCTTTACTTTATCTCCGTGTGTGTATATAATGGTAGCAGTTCCAGAGAGACAACGAAATCATGAATACCACGTGCAACAGTATTTGATGTTCCATTGTATCTACCATTTTTATCCGCCTTGTGCTTGGATTTTAGCCCATACTAGAGGAGAAGACAATAAAGAGGGATAATGAAAAGAAGCGAGGATCAGCTGGAAAAAAGGGGGTCAAAGAGAGGATCCGAAGCGGCTAATTGGGTAGCGACTCGTCGACAAACTCCTTCCCCTATCGCTGATATACATGCCAACGAAACTACTAGCTACATTGCGATCCACAAACCCCCATATGGCCTTCACGCCTTCACATACACGGCTGGCCCAAAAATCTCCTCCCCGCACGCAAAACCATACATGACGTTTGGAGTTTAATTGCCTCTTTTACCCTTGATCACTTTTTCCCTCAAATAGTCAAATGTATCCCTGCCGACTCGTTACCAATTTTGCACGGGAATCCACGAAGATATATACAATCAAAAGATAATAAATTAATTTAGAATTGGATAATAAATAATCTATTATATGTCAGTAATTTTAGAATAGATCACAAATAAAAAAAATCAATCAAAAGGTAATAAATTAATGTAACCTAAACCGATATAATACAATGATTTAGTTTGAGTATTAAATCCTATTATATTTAAATAGTAATTTCACATTTCTAATATATATTTAAATATTTAATAAAAAATTCTTAAGAAGTATACAATTTATTAACAATAACTAATTTTTAGAATATATATATCCATATATGTATATATATTTTATCAGATTATATATTATTTGTATTTTTTAGATTAGATATCCGACTTCTTGAAATTTTTGTTAATAAGATCATTTATTTGATTCAAAAACAAAAATATCAAATCGATTATTGAATTTTTCGGATTGGTTTAATTTGGATATTGAATTAGTTCAATACATATTTGATCACATGGGTATCCCTAATAGATAGTAAGTAGCTACTTATACTTGTTAAGAAATTAATGATGCTAAGAGTATGATTTAAATTTAAGATATATGATACTCATGATCTTAACCGACTATAATCTCAATAATCTATCATAACACGTCAATTTTATTATATAATTATATCATTAAATGTTGAGATTTAAAAACATCTTTTTTTCAATAATTTTTGCTTAAAAATATTATTTTTATAGTATTTGTGTTGTCTTTCTAAGGTGTTAGTAAACTCAAATTAATAGACTAGTTAGAAATTATATATCGATAAAATGATAGGAAATCAATATATGTAGCCAAAAAAAATTAGGAAATTAATTATAATAGACGCAGTAAGATCCTTTCTCATATCATTGGTAGCGGACACAAATTTCGTCTTTCCCTACCGCCATTGTACTCCTAGCTTATGGTTTATATTTTAGTTTCCACGGAGGAAAAAGATACATCGGTAATTCGAATTTCAAATATTAGTTAGGAGACCAATTTTATGTCCTATAAACTAGGCTGACATGAAATTTCGTATTCTGCTAAATTTTGGGGATAACATCAAGCTGCATATAAAATAGCAGGCATATTTAATCTTCTCTGGCTTGGAAGTACAACGTAGTGCAGCATGCGGCCATGGAAAATCAAGTATTTAGTATATTTAGAATTAATAGCCTGGTGCTAATTCCAGACACGTTTTCAGCTTATGACCAGTTGAAATTTAATTAATCACATACCAAAGGGGCATATCAAGGAGATAAATGCCGGTATAAAGTCCCCATCAAGGACAGAAATGTCACATTGATGCATATAAAAAACCATATGCCATCATGGTTCCGCAACAAGTCCTCCACTAAAAATTCATTCATTCATTCCTTCCCTACTGCAACCAATATCGCACATGATCCCATAATTAGAAGTACCACTAATAATGGATGACCAAATCAACGAGACTACCGAAGCCACCATAATCTCCACATTCTCCACTCTAACCACAGCCCAACTATCCACCCTCACTCACTCCCTTTACTCCACCTTCAGCCGCCACCGCCGCCGCCTCTCCACCCTACTTTCATCCCCTGCACTCTTCTTTCACACACTTGACTACCTGTACTCACTCTCACTCCCTCAAAAATCCCTGCTCATTGCCCGCCATCTCCTATCCACCCTCAACCTACTCATCCCCTTCTTATCACCACAATCCTCCTCTCCCAACAGTGCTAATTATAAACCCACGATCAATTCTAATAATTATACGAACACAATTCGATTAAGAGATCTCGATGCAGTCCTCTTATTGCTACTCTTCTGTGAAATACGTCAGCATAATCCTACTTCCCTCGAGACTCCGCCCACAAACTGGCTCTGTATTTTAAGATCGTACTGGTCGGACACGATGCTGCTGACACTATCTGGGATCCAGGTTACTCAGAATGAAGTCGTGATTTCATTCATCGATACCGTGACCAAGTGCAGGAGATTTGTGGCGTCTAGCGAATGCGATGGAGGGATGACTAATGAGGCCGGGAGAGAGGTGGCTGCATCGGTGGCAGCGGTGGTGGCGTTGCCGTCGGTGGAGGTCAAGGATCAGGGTAGAGCGAACATGGAGTGTGTGATATGTAAGGAAGAGATGAAGGAAGGAAGAGACGTATGTGAATTGCCATGTACGCATTTGTTTCATTGGATTTGTGTGTTGCCTTGGCTTAGAAAGAGGAATACCTGTCCTTGTTGTAGATTTCGACTGCCGACTGATGATGTTTATGGTGAGATCGAACGATTGTGGGAAATTGTTGTTAAAGTTAGCCGAACTAGTAGTCAGCCGTATCATCATTACGTTGATCGAGATCAATGTAAGTAATTAGTTTAACCTCGAGGACGTATATGGAAACTAATCTCGCTACAATTTTTATATTTTAGCTCTGAAATCTTTTAGGATTTACCCTGTATATTGTTTCCTGTGTATTTTACAGTAGAATAGTCTCTTTTTTCCCCTGATTGACCTGGGAAATATGTTATTTTTATGGTTTTACCTCCAGTTATCGTATCTGTGTGTATATCTATATATAATGACTGAATTCATTCCGGACTGCCATATATAATGAAATCTGATATTGACCAGAATTCAATTCAGAGAGGGTGGTTATAAGGCTTGATATTTATGGTACTTGTACGTGGTAATGACATGTACAGTATCGAGAACCACTAGTTGTTCGTGTGGCTCGCTCCACTTCATTCTATTTATTCTGCCTTATCTAAACCTGTGTCTTTAAATACTATTTCGTACTACCAAATTACGTATGGTACGGACTGATTTGTTGCCTGTTGATCATCAAAGATACGAAAGGACAAGCTGACGACCCAGCAATGGCCAGAGTTACCGATGAGGTCGTTGGCCACCGCGTCGAACGTTAAGGAAGACGACGATCGATCGGGCCTTATTGTAGATCTATGCACACACAGTCACACTTTTCTTTTCTTTTAGTCCGTAGGTTAACGGAAAGGCAGGGAAAATGACTTGTGAGAGCGAAGCTTTTGCAACCACCGTCAAAAGGTGTTAAAAGAAAGCTACCGCTGATCAAATACTAAATAATATCTGCAAATTTTTAGTTAGTCACGGCGGCAGTGGGGCTAGCAAAGCGACGGTCTGTTTGTCGAGTGCCGGTAAAGCATCTAGGCTCCAACAACTTCTTTTTTTCCCGGTGCCCTCCGTCTCTCTTTTCTTTCTTCCTTTGTCCTTTGAAAAGAGCATGCATGTGGGACTGTACGGTAGGTAAGACTGCAATGATTCTAAAGTAGGGACCGACTTCCTCTTTACACATTTGTATCTTCTTTACACAGCTTTTATGGATTGATATGCGATTTTCCATGATCCAATGAAGCTAATTTTTACTATTTAGCAAAATAATAATATAAAAATAAAGATATATTCAGAAAATTAAAAAGTTCCTACAAATCTCTGCCATAGTGACATATCTGTGTAGAAACAAAAGATAAACCGCATATATTATATATTGAAATTAGAAGTCAATAGTTATATATTATGACTTAAATTTAGTTTACCTCTTCTTTGCCCTCTAACGATTGCTTGCCCAATTTCTAAATATAGTTGTCCTTCCCTTCTAATAAAATGATGGCTCAACTAAAAGACGTATAATAGACTAAATGACATCAACACATTCTGACCGACTCTATGGCTCGACAATGTTAATTAAGTGAATGAAAGGAGAGTAAATCAGAGACCCTCCAACAGCTCCAACCCATGCAGATTCCCCTGAACTTTCACTAAAATATATTCCTCCTAACATATGTGTGATTCACCAATGACTTGTCATCACCCCCCCTTCACCTTGTCCTCAAAGAGAAATTCAGGAAATTGAGTATTGATAGTTTCAAAGTCCTACCAATAAGCTTTAAAACCAAGGAGTCCTTGCCAAGTGCCTCTATTTGCCACTTAGTGTTGTACCTCATTTAGTTGATTGATTTTGGAGTGACCTGCCAATCCAACTCCTCGATGAGAGCCACTGGAAAAGGTTGGGATTGCTACTTGTGTCCAAGGGTTGGATTCAGCATTGCGATATGGAACACAAGGTGGATGAGAGTGGATGGTGGTAATTGTAGTCGATACGCCACCTACCTGACCTTAGTAATATCCTGATATGGTATAAAGAATCGGGGTGCTAGTTTCTCATTGAGGTGCTTAGCTAAGAACTTGTGACAATAAGTTTATAGCTTAATATAAACCCAACCCTCAATTTTTAGAGCCATTGCTCTGTGCTTCTCATCAGGAGAATCCTTCATGCATTGTTCCGCACACCCCAAATGTTGTTTCAACTCCTCCAACATCAAGTCCCAAGAATGAAGTTCCTCATCCACAATTGTGAGGTTGGTTGTTCCCCATTCATTCCTAACTAGTGAAGCTGGATCCCACTCATATAGTGTAGTAAAAAGGGTCATATGAATGGAAGAGTAATAAGAGGTGTTATACTAATATTCAACCCAAGCTAACCAATCTACCCAACGCCCAGGTTTATGCCTAATAAAGCAACATAAGTACGCCTCAGCACTCATATTAACTACCTTTGTCTAGCTATCATATTAGGGGTGATATGTAGTACTATAATTTAAAGCAGTACTCTTCAACTTGAATAATTTGCTCCATAAAATACTAAGGAATGTCTTGTCGCAATCCAGCACAATCAAGCATGGAATGCCATAGAGGTGAACCAACTCTTTTCACAAATATGGCTGCTACTCCTTGTCCAATGAACTTATGCTTTAAAGGAATGAATTGATTATATTTGGTGGGCCTATCTACCACCAAAACACAATTGTACCCATGTGGGTGAGGCAATGCTCCAATGAATCCCACTAATATATCCTCCCACACCTTAGCTAGATTTGTTAAACGTTGGAGGAGGCTTGTTAGTGATAAATTCACAAGTTTATTTCGCTAGTCGATGACACTCTGCCATAAACTATTACACTTGTTTCCTTGTACCCAACTAATATATCTCCTAAACTAATCTTTGATAAGTTTTCAACACTCTAACATGACCTCCAACCTTCTTGCCATGGATTTTTTTCAAAAGCAATGATATAAAGTTATAACTAGCAAGTAACACTAAGCGTCATTTGTGAAACAAGTTACCTTGGCTCAAATAATACCCCTCTTTATTATGTGAGGATGACAATAACTCTGGCTTGATTTGTCTCGTCACATAATCCTCATCTACTTATTGTTAAAGGGATCCCCAATCCTATACCCATGCAATCGATAATGCTAGTAAATTAGGGTATGCCCTAGCCTTGAGAGGGCATTTGTAATCTCCCAAAATTTTAAAAAAGCCTATAATTTAATAAATAACTTTTATTTGGGATAAATTAGCTTTTAAATCTATTTAATTTAATTATTTTATGGATTTTTGAGTATATAAAATTGGATATAAATATTTAGTAAATTAAAATAAATATTTTATTATTTTATCAAATTCTTTTTATTTAAATAATTTCCAAACAATTATTTTACTAAAATTATCCTTTTTAAACCCATATATTTAATTATATTAAATTAAATTATTAAATAAATTTATTACCCAAAAATATTGCATTTTATTATTTTATAAATTAAATTATTTTGTTTTATCCCATTTTCCCTTTTCTTTTTCCTTTTTCCCTTTTCCTTCTCCTTGTTCTCCTTTCTTTCTTTTACCTTTTTCCTTCCCTTAGGTCGTCGGCCTTGGCCTGCCTTCCCTCCTCCCTATGCGTTGGGCTGCTGGGCCATCTCTCCCTTCTCCCCTCATTTCCTTTCTTTCCCTCGGCTCGACTCCCCTCTTCTTTTCTTCCTTTCTCCCTGTGCGAGCCCGGCCCGTCCTCCTTTCCTTTCTTTTCTTCCTTCTCCCCGACCAATTTGGCCTAATCCCCTCTTCCCCTGTGCTGGCCTGCACGCACGCACCCAACCCCCTCCCCTTTCTTCTTTCTTTCTTCTTCTTCCTTTCTTCAACGATCACCCGACCAGCCTCGCCACCTGCAATCCTCCTCCCCCTACTACTCTCCCTCCCTCCCTCCTTCTCTCTCTCTCTCTCTCTCGCCATTTTTCTTACCTCACCTTGGCCCCACCATCTCTCTCTCCCCTCGCCCATGCCCTACCACTCCCTTCCTTTCCCTTCCCTCTCCCTGCCACTCCCATGCCCCTACCACCGTGTCGCCGCCCTACTGAGCCACCCTACCCCCTCCTTTCTCTTCTTCTTCTTTTTCTTCTTCCCTCCCTGCCTCATTTTGCCATTTTTGAGCCCCCATACCCTTCCCTGACTTTCTTTCTCTTCCTTTCTTCTCCTCCCATCATCCTCCCTGTTTTTCTTCGCTACCCCCGTTCCATCGCTGCCGCTGCTGCACCACCTCCTGCCACCCTCTACCTCACTCCTGAACCATCACAGCACCCCTCGAGCCACCCTACAGCCTCCTTCTTCCTCCCCTCTTCTTTTTCTCTCCTTTTTTCTCCCTTCTCGGCAGCCACCCTACACCGCCCCTTTCTGTCGTCGTTTCGCCGCCTCTACCACCACCTAAGCCACCAAACTAACCCGTGCAACCTCCTCTACCACCCCAAACCTCCTTTGGCCAAAACCACCACCTGTAGGCCTTCATTTTCTCCCTCCCTTTTCCTTCTTTCTCAGCCCCATCTTTCTCGGCAACCACCTTCGTAGCCTCTCTGCCATCGCCCTTAGCTGTCGTCAACCCATCCCCGATCACCACCTACATCCCCTCTCCACCTTTGCACCCTTCCCTTGCCCTAAATCCTCCCCCATCCATCTTGTTTCCTAGCCCCAAAACCCCAACCCAAAATAGCCCATTTTTCCTTTCCTTTCACCCACCTTCGAGCCTTTCTCCTCTTGTCTTGCATGCAGTTCATGTTGTATGAGTAGTATGAGTTGCTGCATGCTTTGACATATTTTTTTTAATAAATTTTAAGGTATAATAATATTTTAATTTAAGTATTTTATTAATTAAGTGTTATAAAGTCTTATGCTTGGTTTTTTCTTATTTCTAATATAATAAACATTGATATTATTTTTAGGTATTGGTTTTGCTAATTAAAGCTTGAACCTTTAACCAAAATACCGGTAAGGTTCGTTTTTGTGGGAATTAAGGTAATTGTTAAATCCCACTTAAACGTATTGATAACGTATGTTAGCACATTAGGCTTTTTAATATGTTATTATGCTTGATATATGTTGTTTAATAAAATATATGTAGTTCTTGTGTTGATTGATAAAAATGGAGCATGTTAGATTATATGCTATTTATGAAAATATTTTTTAAGATAAGAGTTTGGTTATTAATGAAAATGTTAAATATTTATCCACGTTGTATTATGCTATTGTGATCTTTAATGCATGGTTAATATTATTGTGAACCCTAGGAATATTTTAGTAATATGTATTGTGCAAGAATGTGGCCTAATGTGTATGGGTGTTAATGTGTATTATATTAAATATAATAGTTGGGGAGTTGGATAATGAGAATGGGGTATTAATGCTAGTAATTCATGTGGTGATGATAATTTAATATAAGTGGAGTAATAAGGGGTAAAATGGTAACTTATAAGTGAAAAGGGTAAATTGCTAATTTTGGAAGTAAAAGGGGTAAAATGGTAATTTTGGAGATAAATGGGTAAAATGGTAATTTTGGAGGCAAGGCAAAAATGGTAATTTGTAAATCAAAAGGGTAAATTGAAAATTTTGGAAGTAAAGAGGTAAAATGGTAATTTTGTAATTAATGATAAAATGGTAATTTTGTAATTAAAGGGTAAAATGGTAATTTTATAATTAAAGGACAAGATGGTAATTTCATAATTAAAGGGAAAAATTGTAATTTTGTAATTAAAGGAAAAAATGGTAATTTTATAATTAAAGGGTAAAATGGTAATCTTGTAATTAAAGGGCAAAATGGTAATTTTTTAAGTGAAAAGGTGTAATTTTTGGAAGTTAAGGGGTAAAATGGTAAATTTGAAAGTAAAGGGGTAAAATGGTAATTTTATAAATAAAAGGGGTAAAGTGGAAATTGGAAAGGAGTAACTTGGTAACTATGATAATAGAGAAGGGCAATTTGGTAATTTAGCCAACTAAAGGGTAATTTGGTGATTTTGATAATGGAGAAGGGTAGTTTGGTAATTATGATAATAGAGAAGGGAAATTTGGTAATTTAACCAACTAAAGGGTAATTTGGTAATTTTGATAATGGAGAATGATAGTTTGGTAATTATGATCACAAAGAAGGGCAATTTGGTAATTTAACAGACTAGAGGGTAATTTGGTACTTTTAATGATGGAGAAGGGTAGTTTGGTAATTATGATAATAGAGAATGGTAATTTGGTAATTTAACCAACTAAAGGAGTAATTTGGTAATTAGGATAATAAAGAAGGGTAATTTGACCAACTAAAGGGCAATTTGTTAATTATAATAAAGGGGAAATGGCAAATTTGTAATCTAACCAACCAAATGGAAAATATATTAAGTGTAATAATTATGAAGGGAGATTAGTGACCTAATAGATATGGGAGATAACTTGGTAACCTAAATCGAGTAAGGGGTAATTTAGTAATTATGTAACAAGGAAGATAATATGGTAATTTGTCAAGTAAGGAAGGGATGAATTAGCAATTATATAAGTAAGGGGTAAATGAGTAATTTGTACCTAACATGTCATTGTGATTGTGGAATTTCGTAATATGACTCAAATAATGCTGAATAGCAAGGAAGAGTATTTGATAATTAGTAAGTATCACGAGAACGAATCCTAATTCAGAATTAGATGAGATTATGATGGCCTTAATGATTTATCTGTGTTATTTTGGATAATCGTTGAATAAGAAATATCTAACGATGTCAGAATGATTAAAAGTGAATAAGTACCTGATTGTTGTGATTTTGTGATCACCTTAATTAAGACACTAACACTAAAAGTGAAAGACCTCGAGATCGGGACTTGTGGCTCTTTAAGGGTCGCTACCCTAAAGACGTGGTTTAGCCCACGACTATTCTGGTTTTTGCTGGTATGACTTTGTGCCCCAGTTAGGCCCTATATCTTACTCTATCTAGCTCTACATACCTATTTAGAGGGTATGCGTACTTATGGATTAGGTGTCCTTGTTGGTAGGGTACTGAGTTAGCTTTATGCACCAGTACGACCAGGGTACTTTTGCGTCTCTGGGTTGATAGTTGAAGGGTACTGAGTAGCTTATATGCACAAGTGCGACCGGTGTACCTTTGTGTCCCGAGATCTTGATCTCCCTATCAAGGCAAATAAATGGAATTGTTGTGCTGATTAAAAAGGGAAAACACTAATCGTAAACGTAACACCCGCAAAATTTACTATTAAAAAATTTTTGTTTTAATAAAAAGGTTTAACAAAAGTGAAATAGTAAGCCATAAATTCTGGGGATATTACCGCCACACTTAGTACCAAACCGGTTCACTCCTACTGTTCCAGTACCAAGTGCTAAGGCTAAATAGGGTTATCATCAAACACAAGTCATTAATAAAACAATGAGATTTCGTGAAAGGACTCCCTCATAATCATATAGAAACCAGAGTGTGATTCAAGAATTACAACCTAAAGAGTAAGTACTACAGTTTTCCAAAAACATAAATACCGTACGACATGACATGACTAGAATAAAAATGAAACATGGTAAAACAGAGTCCATCCGAGTCGCTCTCGATCCCCAGGTTAGGTCTAGGCTCAACGTTCAGCCCCACCCGATGCCTCGTAGGTGTCGTAGGCATTGAAGACGTCATCCCCTACCTACACAAACTCAGATAGGTCTTCTGCTCGTGGGAATGATCAACACTCATAAAACAGGTGGTCAGTATGCTATGTATGAAGTAAGGAAACTATCCAACTAAGGCCAAACACATAAGGCATATAACACAACATGATCATAAAGACCGCATATAACAATATACATAATGAAGGTCGAAATACAGTCCAGATAAACATATTCTTTAGATCTCTTATCAACATACTTGTTCCACACATTCTCTCTATCAATCTATGCGAGTGCGGGAACCCCACTATTATAGCTGGTGAACCGGAAATCATGTAGGGTAGAATGCTCCTGGCCACTATTATTGTCGGTGGAACAGTCTCCAGGGCAGAATGCTCCTGACCACTATTATTCATCGGTGGATCAGTCTGGGCCCGACTCACATGGTGTTTTACTATAATTACTTAGTGTATTTTCCATGTCTTATCATTATTACGTTGGTTTGTTGAGCACGAAAATCCCCACTATTATAGCTGATGAACCGGAAATCATGCAGGGCAGAACGCTCCTGGCCACTATTATTTGCTGGTGGACCGGTCATGTAGGGCACCCCTGCTCCTAGCCACTATTATTCACCGGTGGACCGGTCTACGCCCAGCTCAATAATCTTCCTCTTTATATGATTAGTATCTTATTCGTATCTTATTCATATCTTATTCGATAAGTATTTCACCCTTGACATGCATGTCACCAACCTTCTACTTCTATCCTCTCAAGGGGGCTCGTCCCATATCTTGGGACTCCTGTTCCCCTTATCACGCCCCGATATCCATTACCCTTTACACTTACACATAATGAAAACCAACTCCTAAGGGTGTGGGTTAAGGCCCAACACCTCGTGACATCAAACTCCACCCACTATCACCCTCTAGGGTTTCCCTTGAAACCCTAATTGGACCTGTGTGGCCTAACTTCCTCTTACTTCACTACCATTATTTTGTTTATCGCCCAACACCTCATCTCATTTAGGTTCAACCCCAAATCATATCACTTTACTCATTGATTTCGCAGGTAATCAAAAAACCCTAGTTGGTCACTCCAAACCTTGGCACATTTCTTCCCCTACAAGCAATCTCTCTATTTTTCACCTAGCATTACTTACTTCCCATGGCACCCATACTCATCTCTCATATAATAAATTTCCACTCTTAACCCATACTCCACTCTTCCTTAATTATTTTTACTTCCACATTTTTCTCCCAGATTAGAGTTTCATCCCAAACCCTAATCAAGTCCCCTATACACCTTTACACCAACCTACGTACTATTTTTCATCCAAAGTTTTCAATCACTCCACAACTCTCCCCTTACCTTACTTACACCCTAAAATAACTTTTCTCACGTAAAGATCATTCCCATGTAAACTCCATCCACCCCATACAAACCTTAGAAATTTCCCATGCAAGGTTCACATCACTCATTTATTTTAATCATAATCTCCTTTTAATTTTCCCTCATGGACTATGAGGTAATTAGGTCAATCTCATGTCCCCCCTTAGTCAACTCACTTTGCATTTTTCCCTTTTTGTCCTTTTACCCCACATCATATTATTAAAAATCCTAGCATGCATGTCCTAGAGGGTCATGCCATATAATATCATAAGCACAATGTAACAATCATTATACACATGCCATAAGGAATTCATATAAGCATACCTCAACTCCAAGCTGCACTACAAGTAATTAGTCATTAAAATCATAAAGTACACAACATGGCATAATACATGGCACACAAGGCACATAACACACACATAGTTGTTTTTAGCCACATCCTTACCTAATACGACCCCAGTCTTGGAGCATGTTCCTACGCCTCCTTAGGGTTTTGACTTAATTCACCTATAAGAGGGAAAACTATGGGTTAACTTCCCTCTAACCAAAATTACCATTCTTCCTACCTTACCCTTATCACAACTTACTATTAGGGCTAAAAATAATAATAATACCTTTATAAGTAAAAGTAGGGTTATTATTCCTAAGGTAACTAATCATGCTACTACTAATCAAAAATAGGTCTTAATAGCTACAATAATTTAAAGTAATTATAATAATATTTATATTATTAATGGTAATAGTTTCAATGTTGCTAATAATGATAATAGTAGTAGTGATAGTAAGGTTAGTGATATATGAAATATTAACAATAGTGACAAGGTAATTGTAATATCCCGTTTTTAGGGAACCCTAATTAAAATTAATAATTACATGTGATTAGTTATGATTATTAATTTAGGAGGTTTTTTATTAAAAGTATTATTATTATTATTATTATTATTATTATTATTATTATTATTATTATTATTATTACTATTACGATGACTTAGATATAAAAATAATCAGGCTAAAAAGTTGATAGAAACCGATTATTTATTTTAATCATAGTTTTTATCCGTAAATCTTATCCGAATTATTTTATTTATAGCCGTAACTCGTAACCCGAAAGAAATTTCTAAAATTTATTCCCGATTATGTTTATCTTTTTCATTTTATTTAAATCTACCTTAGATCGGATTATTTTTCTATCCGATATTTTAATTTAGCCGGACCAAATTTAACATAAAATATATATGTATATATATATATATATAATATTATTTATCTTCTCTCTCTTCCTTTGCCATTTTCTATCCCATCCCCGTACTCTCCCCTGTCTCCCTCACTTTCTACCTTTACTCCACCTTATGCACTTATACTTACATATGCACGCCACACACCCTCGCACACTCTACCCCAAACAGTCCCCATTTCCCGCACACACTTTCGGCCAAAAAGAAAATACATACACATGACGCACACAACCAACCCACTGTTCCCCTCCCAGCTCCCTCCTACCCACCCCAAGCAGCCCTAGTCGTCCATTTCCTAGCCCTTTCCATCCTCCTCCCCTCTCTTCTCTTTGCCTCGTTTTCCCAACCAAACAACCCCCATGCAGCCACCCTCTCCCGCACCTCCAACCCCGAACCCAAACCCTGCAGCACACCACCAAACCATCACAGCCCGTCGCCTCGCAGCACCACCCCGCCTGCACCAGTAACCAGCACCAGCAGCTCCAGCACCCAACCTCCCTGCCACCTCCTCCATTTTTTTTCCTGCAGCCACCACCAGCAACGTCGCCACCCGTCACCTAACTACCCCTTGTTTCTTGCCTTCGTAGTTACCCCGACCCTTTCCCTCGTCGCCTAGCTACAGCCATCGCACCATCACGCAACACCACCAACAGCATCCACCACTGTCGTCCAGCAGCCGCAGCACCACCAAAAACACCCCCTCCTATTTTCTCTCGGCTAACCACCTAGAGCAGCACCCACCGCCCATCGCAGCCCAGCCTCCTTTCCGCAGCCAACCAGCCACCCTCCACCGCCGGCCAGCCACCAGCTCTGCCGACCACCAGCTCTGCCGCCCTCTCCTTCCCCCTGCCTTGCCCAGCCCTCTCGCCCTGCAGTCGAGCCCTCGCACATGCATGGCTCACCCTGCTATGCAGCGTGAGTTGTGTATGTAATGTTAGTAATTTTTTGTACCAATATTAAATGTAAGGGTATTTTGGTAATTTTAAAAAAATAAATATTTTTATACTATAATTATTATTTTATCTGATAGATATTAATTCTGTATTTGTGGTATTATTTTTAGGTACGAAAGTTTAATTTACAGGACCTAATAAATTTTAGTGAATACCGCTAATTTTACGTTTTTACTGGAATTCAGGTAACCATTATACCTTACTAAAATGTTAAATATTGCGTGATAGCACATTAGGATTTTTGGGGTATGAAATATGTTTAGCATGATTTATTTCGATATAATTATATGTTAATTATTATTATTATGAAAACGGATAAAAACAAGCATGTTATCTGATATAAAATATTTTGGATACAAAAATATGATTTAAAAATGATCCTAATGAAAGAAAAATAATTTGTATGAAAATTATGTGTAAAATAATAGGTTGAGCATGCTTAGATATAATTATTCAATAATTACTCGTTAATTATTATAGATGTGTGCCCTAGGGGCAATTTAGTCATTTTGTGCATTATGATATCTATCCTGAAAATTATGTTTAATATGTATTATCTGTTGTTGATTTTACGATCATGTATTTTGTACGTTTCAAAAGTATGTGATAGGGTTTCATATGTAGAAATCTGGGTAAAGGCAAAATGGTCTTTTGACATGACTGATAATTTAAATTGTATAATAAACAATTAGGTTATTTTGTTTTAGCCCTTTCACAATAGATTAATAAATAAAATGGATTTAGTATTTAAATGGTTGATAATCTGATAACTATTAGCTTCAGGGGAATTTTGGTCATTTTCGGCCTAACGCCCAAATGTGAATAATTGGATATAGGATGGCCTTAGACTTTTGGTAGGTTGACCTTAGTATTGAATTTGACTTTTCTTTATACCGTTGACCGTCGGGTTGACTTGGATAATTGAAAATAAAGGAAAAGTGAATAAGTATGGAAATGAGAATAAATGTGTAATGTGTGTTATCTGTGATCACTTTATAAAAATACTAATATATAAAGTGGAAGACCTCGAGTTTGGGAATGGTTTCTCTCTAGAGGTATCTACCCTAGAGACGAGGTAGGAGTCCTCGATTTTTTTGGGTTTCTGGTGTGCCGATTATGCCCTAGTAAGGCCCTAGTCTACTCTATAGGTGACCTACGGGCCCTATAGGGGGTATCGATACTTAAGGATTAGGTGTCCGAGGTGAGGAGGGTGTTGTATGCCTTGTGCATCAGTATGACCAAGTGTTGTTATGCCTCTGGGTTGGATGGTTGGAGGGTATTGTGTTGCCTTGTGCGCTGGTATGACCGGTGTACTGTTATGTCTCCGGGTTATTATTGTATCCCTCTCGAGTAAATAAAAATGGAAATGATATGATTTGATTAGAACGATTATTATTGGATATTGGATTGGTTTGGTAGTAGCCGTTGTACCTACCAGTGGTTTGGGGTAGTAGCCGTTGCGCCTACCTGTGGTTTTGGGGTGGCAACCTTTGTGCCTACCTGTGTTGGTATTATGTCTGTAAACATATATGTGATGTGATGGATTTTATTATACCGCACCTGTAAGTTTACCTGTGAGCTTACAGATTTTATTATCCTGTATCTATAAGTACACATGAAATGTTATGTGTTTTATCATATTCTACCTGTAAGTATACATTTGATGTTGTGGATTTTGTTATAACTCATCTGTGATTATACCTGCGATGTTATAAATTTGGTGGGGAGTTATGCTGAGACATGAGTCATGTTGTGGATGTTATAATCCGTTATGCTGGAGTTTAGGTTCTAATCATTACTTCTGAGAGCATCTCTGGCATGTTAGTCTGGTAAGCTTTCGGTTGTTTTAGACAAATAAAAATGAGTAGCATGTGGCTTTAATAGAATTCGACCGTCAAAATGATTATTGTATATCAATCCTCGTATGAATACTTAAATGTCTTGTACTTGTTAGTTGTATGCCTTGCATGTGTTCCATGCTATTTTTTCATATTAGTTTGGTATAAATGGTTATTCAGTACCGTAGTACTGACGAGTTTCGTTTCATGGTCCCTTGCCTATTCCACAGACAGTCTTACCTTGCAGGATTACTTTGAGGGTAGGGTCTGACGGCTTCAAATAGAGGGTTGCGAGTTAGGACTATCCGGTGTTCGCCTCGACTTCTTTTGGTCCGGATATTTCGTGGACTCTTAAGTCCCCTGCTATTTCTCTTTTGTTACATTACAACTCCTTGCCTTATCTTTTTGTATTTATTGGGACAATGTAATTTGTAATGAAATTCTATCCTACCTTTGTTTTAATGTTATTTAAGTAAAGTAATGTTTTAGCCTTAGCACTTAGTATAAGAACGGTAGAGGATGCTAGACTTATACTGAGTGTGGCGGTAACACCCATTGATTTTGTAATTAACGCTTCCGCAAAGCGAAAATTTTTAGTAGTAAAAATGGGGGTGTTACAGTAATAATAATAATAATAATAATAATAATAATAATAATAATAATAATAATAATAATAATAACAACAACAACAATAATGATGATGATGATGATGATGATGATGTTAAAAATAATACTAATAATAATAATAGAAATGGTAGTAGTAATATAAGGATTCAAATTTTTACAATAATAATAAAAGTGCTAAGGTGCCAAAGTTATCGTTAATAATAATAGCAAGAATAATAATAATAATAATAATAACAACAACAACAACAACAACAACAATAATAATAATACTAAAAATAACTAACATTTGTACAAAAAGGGTTTAAGGGTTGGGGAGTTTAGAGGACCACCTAGGGATGGTGGCGACGCACGGCGGTGGCGATGGAGGGAGAAGAAAGGTGGAGAAATGGTGGTGGAGGGAGGAGAAAAGAAGAGGAGAGGGTGGCAGGGAAAAATGAAGGTATAGGGAGGTAGAGGGAGCTCCCCTGGTCATTTTGGAGGGCAGAGGGGGTATTGGCTGCAGCGAAACTGGCGGTGGGCGGTGGTGTGAAGGGCGGCGGGGCTCAATGAAGGGTTGATCGGGGGAGGGACTTTGCACGGCCGGGGTGGCTTGTGCAGGGTAAACTGAGGGAGGAGGAAGGCTTAGTTTGGTAGAGGGTGATGTAGGGAAGGGTTCCGCGGGTGGCTCGGGCGGCGATGACGGGTGGCAGCGACGGGGCGGTTGTCTAAACTGGAGGTGGCGCAATGGTAGGTTTTTTCTAGGTTGCAAATCCAAAAGGTTCGATGATGGCTTCCTTGGTGGTATTTATAGGCCAAAAATGGGGGGAGAATCAAGAGAGGGGACAGAGGAAGGTAGGGCAGGTGCAGTAGGCACGCCGCAGGTCTGCCATGGCAGGGCTGCATTCGGTCAGGGAGAAGAAAGGAGGAGGGGGCAGGCACGCGTGAGGAGAGAGGGAGGTTGGTCAATCGAGAAGGAATAGGTGAATGGTCAAGGAGACAAGGAGAAGGTGGGCAGGCGGCACAGGTGGCTGGTCGGCGTAGAGGTGGGCTGCAAATTGCAGCGGGGGTGGGGAAGAAGGGAAAGGGAAAGAGAGGGCTGGACCGGGCCGGTTTGGGGGAGGAAGAAAAGAAAAAAAAGAGGGGGCTGGACCGGCTGGGGCGACGGGCGAAAAAAAGAAGAAGAATGGGACGAGCTTGGGCTGCATTGAAGGGAAGGGAGAGAGGGAATTTGGGCCGCAAGGGGCTAGCCCAATCGGGGAAGTAGGGAAGAAAAGAAGGGAGAAAGGAGGGAGAGAAAGAAAGGGAAAAATAAGGGAAAAAGGAAGAGAAAAAAAAATATGTTGGTTGGGTGTTTAGGTTATTTTGATATTTTTGACTATGTAAAATAATAATATAAAAAATAATAATAATTAAATCCCTTTTTAGATTAATTTGGACTATTTTGAATAAATTTTTCCAAGTTCCATTTTAATTAGCAAAATACCCTAATTTTTTTCTAATTAAATTATTTATTATTTACCTCCTTATTTTACCTTAATTTCCTCCTCCTATCTTAATAAAATAATTTATTTAATTAACTTCTCTAATAGTTCCTTATTTGACCATAATTTCCAAAATTAAGGTTTCGGGGTATTTCAGTAAAAGTGAAAGATTAATGAGTCGGACCTAGTTGAATTATATTATGAGTACCGATCTACTGGATATAATAGTGGCCCATGTGTGTGCTGCCCTGGATGATATATATCTGTATCCCGATCCACTGCTACAATAGTGGGGGTCCCAAGCTCAATAAATTTGATTTGGTTGTAAATAAATTATGGAAAAATACTAATCACTTATAGTGGAGCACCATGTGAGTCAGGGCTAGACCGGTCTACCAGCGAATAATAGTGGCCAGGAGTATTATACCCTAGAGACTGATCCACTGGCAATAATAGTGGTCAGGAGTGTTATGCCTTGTATGTATTTCGGTCCACCGGCTATAATAGTGGAGTTCCTGCACTCACACGAATATTTATAATCCAATATGATTGATAATGATGGACTAAAGGCTTAAGGCCCAGAAGTATTGATTGTTTTTTATGGCCTATTAATATCCTATTTATTTGTTAAATGTGTGAATGTATGAATGTGGACATTAAGTATTTACCTTCATTATCTATGTATGTAGTATCATGTGTTGCATTGTGGGACTGTTGTTAGGTGTGTTTTAAAGAGTTACTCGGTACCGTAGTATTGAAGGGTTCCATTCGTGGGGTCCCTGCCTATTCAATAGGCAGTGTCCATTGCAGGTCCTTTTCAGGTGCTATTCAAGTGGGCTCTTAGAAAAGAGCATAAGGTACTATCCGGAATATCCTGGGAGTGTACTCTTTTTTCTTTAAAATTTATAGTTTTAATGTATTTGTTGATTTGTAACCACCACTAGTGGATTTTATTATTGTAAAGTGTTGTGTACGCTACTCTGATTTAAATATGTTTGAGTTTCTCATATGTTATACGTTTCTCTTTTAGCCTTAGCAATTGGTATTGGAACGGTAGGAGTGAACTGGTCTGGTACTAATTGTGGCGGTAATATCCCCAAAATTCACAGTTTTGTTATTTCACTTCCGCTGATTATTTTAATAAAACGAAATTTTTCAGTAGTGAATTTTTGGGGTGTTACAGCATTAGCTACCTTTTTTCACAACCTGACTTGTACTTAAAGTCAAATTTGTAACTCTATAATTTAGTAACTTATTTATGTTGCTCCTCCAGAATCACACGCTACTCAAATAGCCATTTTAGACATTTGTAAATATACCATGATTAATTATCACCATGTATGTCAGTTATGTGTATTAAATTATTATGCATGTGGAGTATGTAATCATGATATGTTATAATAATAATAATAATAATAATAATAATAATAATAATAATATGAGGATAAAGGTCTACGCTTATGTCTATTTATTTAATTATATAAGTAATTAGATGCATGTGATTACAAGAGAATTCTCACACTTTGTAAATTATGAAAGTGACAAACAAAGTGAAAATTGTAATCTATTTAGAGAAAGATATGGATGAAATAAATATTTATCAAATAATTTACATTGTTAATAAAATTTAACAATGAATAGAGCCTTAACCATTTTAAATTATATTTAGTAACCAATTAGCTTTCGATAAATAAGTAAGTTTTAGAAATTATCCTTTACTAAGCTTTTTTTTTTACCATACTTTATTGCCCTTAGCTATTATAAATAACCTACATCCTACTAAATCTCCATAATCAGCATAGTAGCCACATGTCCCGAGAAAATTAAAATATAAGAGCCAATATTGTCGTACTTGAATCAAGGAGGAGGGTTTACTGTATAAGAAATATAATACCACACGATATTTATAGGTATTTAATCGATACTTTAAAACATACATGCTTATATCATACTATCCTTTTTTATTATTTTAATATGGAATTACTGTATAATAGCATATGATGTTATCCCTTATTAGTGAACTAGGTTTGTAATTAGTCAGACATCTTTTGTAGATATAATTAATAATAGCTTTATAATGTTTATAGGGAAAAAAATGGGGGAAATCATATGGTGTTGTGCACCGCACCTCTCAATTTTGTATTTCTTAAGCAGTGTTTACATCTTTAATTCATAGTCTTAAGTCAATAAGTCATAATTTCTACTCATCCAACTGTGACATATGCCTTTAATTAGAGTAGAAGATAGTAGAAGTCATATCTAAAGATAAATAGTAATTATATATATATATAAAGAGTAACAATTTCACTAATGATGTTGCATAGTAGCAGGCGATTATGAAGATGAGGTACCGACCTTTGGATTTAGTTTTGATAATTTTGATTTGATTGATTTATGTAATAATAACCTCCAATGATACTATCATATTGATTTTAGTTTCCAAATAGTAGTTACGACTAAGTAGCAAATATTTAGTTTTTTTTTTTACCAAGTTTAAATTCATAAGTTTTATTTGGAGGTAAATAATTAGGTAAATGGCGACTTAGTACTTTATTTGTTAGAGTAATTCCATGTCCCCTTAATTATTCTAGAATTAAGGGCTTATATATAAATATTAGGTGATGGGCTCAAAGATTATTAAATTTAAGGATTTTGATAAGTTGAGTCTAAGATAATTATAATACATTTATTTAATGTAGTTCACCTAGCATTAATAATATATTATTGTTAACTTTAGGATTAGTTGACTGGTAAACTTTCTATGATCAGATAGCATTTAAGGTAACCCACTTACTTTTCTGGTTACTCGTAGGTAAATTACTAACGATATTTTGATATATATGATACTATTTTTGTGATATATGATATAAGATACTTTAAATTTTATATATGAGGTAAACCTTATTTTACAAACATTTGTATTTTGTTAACCTAGTTCATAATTTTATCAAACAATACAAGTTTTATAAATATAAATTTATTCATAAGTATTTTTATAAATTTCTTTTGCTAGTTTATTCGGAACGTATGTAGGGTGTTTATGTGATTTTATATATTGTTGGTGATCACATGAAATTTATGGTGCATGTAGTCATATGATATTATTATAAATATATGATCTTTGTTTTCCTAATTAGCATTGAATTACAATGATAGTTGATTGGATTTTGATCCAAGTGATCTATTCTTTATGGAAATTATTTAAATTGGGAAGTGGTTTTTTGGAAAGCCTTATTTAATAAAAATATTATTTATAGAAGTATTATTTATGGGACTTGTTAGTTATGAAAAATGTTATTTACAGAAGTTACTATTTTTAGAAAGTACCAAATATAGAAGGTGCTCGGATAGAGAAAGGTGGATAATTAAGGAATGGATATGGTTTTGTGTTTTGGATGTGTTATATAGTTACTTTGAATAAGACACTAAAATTTAAAGTGGAAGATGAAAGTGGGATAAGATCTTTTGGAGTTGGCCTCTTAGATTTGAGGGTCGGCAATAGTCTTTCCTTGGATTGTAGTGATGTGTAGTCACTTGGTTTGTTTACTCAGCCAAGAGCCCATAAGGCTCCATGTCTACTCTTTTAGAATCTTTTGACCTCTTAGAGAGTATGTACACTTAAGGACTAGATAAGTGATGTTGGATTTTGCCTTTTGGTGCTAGGACCACTAGGATTGCCCAGAAGGTGGAGCTCCTGTGGTTGGTTTTGGTTGTTATTAGATGTCTTTAGACCTATTTGCCAAATTACTCTCCTGGTTGGATTTTGTCCACTTAATAAATAAAATTGAATTGTGTGTTTATGTGGTTACTAATTTAAGAGGCTTTTATAAATGGTGAACTAATATTTGGCTTATCATTTGACTCATATGCAGTTGTGTTTGATGTATTATAGTGATTCTATACATTATAATATATTTTTTCTAAATAATAGGTTACTTAGTTATTCCCGTGAGTAACTTCTTGTTATTTTAAATGGGGTTGCAGTGATCCAAGTTCCAAGATATACATGGTGAGCAAATAGTCTTGTGTAGGTAAATTATGACCATACTTGATGATGGATTCATGCTTGCAGGACGAATTGAGATAGTAGTTTGACTTATGAAGTTCTGTCTTTTGATGGTGTTTCAATTTCAATGGGTTTTAAATAGAGTAGAGTTATTTAATTTACTAACATATTGTTAACTACTTTCGGCGTTGTTATTTGACTTTATTGTGATGTCCTATCATATGTGGAATTTCGTTTTGGTTTTAAATTTAAGTTTTAGCCTTAGCATTTAGTGTAAGTGGAACAATAGTGTCTACTTGTATTAAATGTAGCAGTAATACCTTTATTTATATTCATCTTCTGTATTATTTTCTAAGTATTATATGTTTTGAAATTAGAAGTGTTACAATAACAATATTAATAATTTTTATAATCTACTCTAATTAATGCTAATATGATATTATAATAAAGTGAAAAAAATATAGTCATACTAGTTTTGCTTCATTTGTTGTTATATGGGTTATATACTTTTGTTTACATAAAATTTTATTAATAAGATAGTTTATTGGTATTTATGTATCAATTTATATAAGATAAAATATTACCTTTGTAGATAAAATTTGACTTTAATTTGGATTAAGTATGAAGTTATGTTCGGGCATGGGTCAGGTTTAAGTTGGGTCATTTCAGATTGGGTAAGTTAGGATTTAGTTATTATGAGATTTCTATCCGGGTATAGGTCGTGTTCTTTTCGGATTGGGTTATTTCAGTTTGAGTCATTTCGGATACAGATCACTATCGATTAATTAAATTCGGGTTAGGTTCATACTGATTCGGATTATTTTGGATTTTCATATAGAGATCGGATTTAATTTTTTGAGTTCAAATCAGGTTCTAAGTCAAGTTATTCAGGTAAAGTCAGTTGGATTTGATTAGCCTTACCAGGTCTATTTTTAACCTCCACCATCATAGCAAGTTCCATAATTTCCATTAACCCATTACGGCTCATCGTCCTTAGTTTAGCTCTAATGGTGGGCATCAACTCATTGAGAAAGGTGCTCTCGAACACCTCCAATGAGAAGCATCATAGCAAGTTCCATAATTTCCATTAACCCACTACGCCTCATTATCCTTAGTTTAGCTCTAATGTTGGGCTTCAACTCATTGAGAAAGGTGCTCTCGAACACCTCCAATGAGAAGCATCCCATGAGAAGCATCATAGCAAGTTCCATAATTTCCATTAACCCATTACGCCTCATCATCCTTAGTTTAGCTCTAATGTTGGGCTTCAACTCATTGAGAAAGGTGCTCTCGAACACCTCCATTGAAAAGCATCCCTGCAGCAGCGAAGCGATCTCTTCGAACTACTCCACACATTTCTTCACCGATGCCTCCTGCTTCACCGCTAAGAACTTCTCACAAATTGAACCCTCATGGCGGGAACGGGATCGAAGGAAACAGTCCTCCTTGAAACTTCTGCAATTTTCAAACCTCTGGCAATCTTCGGTGTACATGAGCCATGCGAGGGTCTTGCCACACATAGACACCGCCACAACCTCTAGCTTCTCTTTCTCTGTTAGTTGATTGATTCCGAAGTACGTCTTGGCTGTAAATATCCACCCAACGGGGTCAGTGTCATAAAAAAGCAGGAAGATTTAGTTGCCTGAATGTCTCAGAGTCACTCTGTGCCACCGAGTCAGAATCATCCGCAACCGCATGTGTCTCCATCCTCTGACCCGACTTCTACTTCCAGTCTCCCAGCTGGATGAACTCGGCACGTTTTTCTGGGCCAAGGATGATAGCTGCTAGGCCATTTCCAACATTAATTTCTCCATAGGGCCAAGTCGATCCTCCATTGTCCGAATCCTTTGCACCTCACTTCGTTCCTTCAGTAATTCCTCTTGTGTTAGTGCCGACCTATATTCTAGCTGCTCATTCTACTGAGGCTCTCTTCCTCAGGTTCGCACCACTCTGATACCACTGTTACGCTGCTAAATTAATCAATAGTTCTCACAACAATTTAGAGGGCAATCGGATACTTTATTGTAGCAGCAGCCAAAGACCCTAGAGTCTGCAACTACTCTGTTCCCTGGCCTATAATGATTGCCTGATTCCCAAATGTAGTCGCCCTTAAAACCTCTATATGGCGTCAACACATTCTAATTGACTCTATGACTCAGCAGTGATTAAATAACCGAATGAAAAGAAAGTAAATCGGTCACCCTCCAACAGCTCTAGCCCATGCCAATTCCCCTGCACTTTCACCGCAGCTAATTCCTCCTAACATACGTGTACTTCACTAATAGCTCAATCGGTGGTTTAAGAATTAATTCCCATTTTGTGATTTCTGGGTTTTGACTAGACAAGTCAATCTCAAGCCGGGCCTGCTTAATCGATCAAACAAAATAAGGCAATTGGAATAAATAAATAAACAAAGAAAGTATTCCCGCCAAACCGCCCGGCGGCGGCGGTGATGACTGTAACAGCAGCAGCAATCGAACCGGGATAAATGAATGGAGGGAATTCTCCATCGGGCAGACACTGAAATACTATTCAATATAATTGAACACTCAATAATAGCAGAGTCTGATCGAGTTACGGAATTATTACCTACATCTCGACTGAATCGGTGTACTCCCTGCGACCGAGTTGAGTTGATTGTTGGCGTAGAGGATGATAATGTTGCCTCCTATCATGCAATCCCGATCCGATTTTCGCTGCTGCTACCATTTGGTTTCGGATTTAAAACCTAAACCAAAGAAGAAGAAAAAAAAAAACAATTCCGGCGGGCAAATACCAAACCGGAGAGAGATGTACAATGATCGAGAATCTGCGGTATTGGGCAAGAGACAGACTGCATCGGATACAGGAGGAGGATGAGAGCTAATATATGGCTCTCCTTTCATCCCCAGCCGAAAGCCAGCACATAATGAGAGTCCGTTGAGCCCGACTGGCATCGTACAAGGCAGTGACGGGCTGAAATCATGGAAGCCCACCTGTAATGAAACATAAGAGACGGAAGCCATTAGGTTGCATGTAGGCTTAATAGAGCCGAGCAACCCATAATAAAACCAACCTAAGATTCTAATTGGTAATTACAATTATATATCAGCCTGCCTACCCAACCTACTAAGTACTTGAATGGATTGGCGAGCGGCAATGGGCTTATCAATTGCCGAGCCCGATGACCCGAGGGGAAAACCCATACCCACCTACCTGATCCAATGGCACATTATAATCTTAGCTAAATCGTTTGAATGACCACATGAATGTGCCTTCTCCAACAATGTGGAGCGGCAAGCAACAGCTGCCAACAGACATCATTGCATTTATTTATATCTAAGCAATAAAGCTACTTATTGCCATAATGTTAGAGATGATGTATTATGAATTTGGATTATATTTCCAAAAATACTACTGTCTCTTTTGATTAATACTAGTTACATTTCCCCATGCAATGCACGGGTGGTGTGTTAATTATTTATATAGTATTATATAAGAAATAAATAGTTTAATAATTTAATTAATATGCAGCAGATGAATAGTTAGTTGTATATGTTCAAGTAATTAATTAATAAAATACTTAATTAATACTTGATTAATATGTATGGTTCGATATATGTGTAGCAGATGAATAGTTATATGCATTTGTTGCATGTAGGAGATGAATAGTTGTACTGTATTAATGACAGAAGATGAATAGTTATATGAATTTGTTGTTCGCATTAGATGAATAGTTGCATTCATATATTCATTAGTCTGTCAAACAACTCTATTTTTATATAACAACCAATGTTGTCATTCTGTTATTAGTTTTTTTAATAATAATTATATTATTAATCATGATAATGTTCATAATAGTAATAATCAATTATATTGATATTCATTATTATCATAATAATTATTATTATCATTATTATATTATAAATTATGATAATAGTAATTATCAAAATTATATAAATAATTATATTAGTATTAATTATATTAATAGTTATAATTATTATAGTTATATTACTAATAATAGTCATATTATTAATAATAAATAATAAAATTATTATTATAAAAAATATTATTATTATTATCATCATCATCATCATCATCATCATTATATTTAATTGATGTTGATCTAACCTTACAAAAAAAAGGAAAAAAATAATACTTTATTAAAATTAGTTATATATATTTGCCAGTTGCATTGTATTAATGGCAGCATATGTGTTGGTCTACTGGTTTATGCACTTTATTTGGTGTATTAATTATTTATCAATTATTTATATATTAATATGTAGGATATGAATAGTTTGATAATTCAATTAATACACAGGAAATTAATAGTTGATTACATATGTTCAATTAATACACAGGAAATTAATAGTTGATTACATATGTTCAGGTAATTAATTAAAAAAATATTTGATTAGAAAATATTTGATTAATACTTTATTAAAATTAGTTGTTTGACATATGTACAACAAATAAATAGTTATATGCATTTGCTGCACATAGGAGATAAATAACGGCATTGTATTAATGGATATATGTATGTGAAGCAAATGAATATGCACTTTGGTGTATTAATTATTTATATATTAATATGCAAAAGATGAATAGTCTGACAATTCAATTAACACGCAGGAAATGAATAGTTTTGTGCATATGTTCAGACAATTAATTAAGAAAATATTTGATTAGAAAATATATAGTTAATACTTTATTAAAATTAATTGTTTGATATATGTGCAGCAAATGAATAGTTATATACATTTAATGCACGTAGGAGATAAATAGTCGCATTATATTAATAAATAGTTATATTAATTATTCCATTCTATTAATTAGCAATAATATATATCAGCAATAATTTATGATTAGTAATAATTGATATAGTTTAGGCGGGAAAATTTGTCTGTACATTGTTTGCTAGACAACTCCGTTTTTATATATATATAGATATGTAATATTATGATTATTTGAAAAAAGAATTTGGATTATGATCATGACTTGAACCTATGGTCCGAGAACCTGTCTATCCATACAAAAAAAATACAGAATGAAGATAATAAAGTAATCCCTCCCACAAACGTTGACTATTTTTATGATTTTTTTTAATAATAATATATGTTAAAATTTTAATAATAGTTAAAATCTATCCTTGTAATAGGAGGTGACTTGTTCTTGTGCATAGAGGGAGTAATATACAACCTTGTATAGTTGTATATTGTACGGATATTTTTATAGGACGTGGCCTAATCTTGAAAAATAATACATATTTTAAGACGTATCATTAAACTAAGGTAGTTAATTTCCGATATATTTCATAAATGTAAAATATTCAATAAGAAAATTAGCCTTTTAAAATTTAATTCTAAGAACTGATTCTAAGAAAAACGTAAATTTGCGAAAGTTCAGAGTTTTTTTTTATTGTTATTATTAGTATATAATAATCAAGACGTACGAATATCCCGCTTCTCAAAAATGCTCGTGCCGATGGTGATTTACCTTAAACTTCAACATTTGGTTTGATCTTCGATGTCTCACGTGGATTTTCCGTTTCTGCGATGGATAGGTTGAAAAAACAAGACCGACCAACGGTGCATTGATGCGCTGCTTGGTACCGTTTCAAACATGCGGTCACAACGGGACGAGTTCTCACTTCTCACTTCTCAGTCCACACGAGGTGGGGGGGGGGGAGGTGTCCATTGCCCCAGGGACTAGGGACTAGGGACTAGGGAGTTCGGAGGAAAGAGATAGGAAGGATCCAAGGATAGTTTTGTGGGAGAGAGAGAAACGGTGATGCTGGAGCAAAGTCTGTAAACGTACGGCATGTGGAGTGGACCTGTGCCGCCTGTGGGTCGCAATAATGAAATTTACTACAGTCGGTCGCTCCAGCTATCGCCCTATTGAGCAGGGAATCATGATTCGACGGTTCTTATTATCTTATATGATATAACCCCCACAGAATAATTAAACACAAATAATGATGTCCCTACCTAACAGTACTTATACTGTTATACAGTACTGTACGTTAAGCTATTCTGACTGTGTAACCCAGGTTATCAATATCATGACGCAGAAGAATCAAAGATAAGTTCAAGGGCGAGGATGATTATGGATGTTTAAATGGAATTTAATTTATATAATTTATCTGATTTATAACGTAATTTATGACAGGTTAGACTAAATTATTAATAATTTTTGACTCAATCCTTCATAATCTATGGATTAGAAGAGTTGATTATGGATTTTCATGGGTTAATAAACAAATAAACTTATCATCACGTCTACTTAAAAACGGCAATCGGATCGGACGGTTTAAGTTGAGTTATTTACATATTATTTTTTCTTTATGAGGTTGAATGTGAGTCTAACCGTACTATAATATTGATGGTTTAGGTCATTTCGAATTATTTTATTAGTCTAGTCAGTTTTTGGATCATTATAGATCCATAGATCCATATCACCTTGAGTTAATTTATTGGGTTTGATCAAGTTTGAGTCGTGTTTAGTTAGCTTAACAGATCATACCATGTTTGGGTCAACTTAGCTCCCATTCAAGTGATTATGGAATTAGGTAGAGTCAGGTTGGGTCACGGTAGGCATGTGTGATGTTGGGTCTTAGTAGAGCTAGCTCGAAAGGAGTCGGGTTAAGGTGGGTTGGACTTTGGTTGGACCTGATCAGAGTGGGGCTGAGCAAAGTCTCTTTAAAGTAGGACATGGGCGGGCAAGGTCAAGCGGATTCGGTTGAATCCGGAGAGCCCTAAAAAAATTGGGTTCGATTAAAATGAAGTTGTGGTGGTGGTGATTTTAATATAGCTGCAGAGGTAATATTTACTAACCCATAATGGCTCATGACAACTTGTGGGCTAACATATACTAAGTTATCTTACTTTGTAACCCACTGTAGTTTAACCCTTATAAACTTTTTGTAAAAATACTAACTTAACTCATCTAACCCATAAACTTATTTTTATGGATTGGGTTATATAAGTTATGACAAACCTAATCCATTAAACACCCTTAAAAAAGACCTTATATTTCTACCTTTATATTTCAAGTGTATCATTATCGGCAAGTTTAGATCAGATTAACATCCATAAAATAAAATAAAATCATATTATACTAGCATATATAAATTATATAATAGTAATTATTATTATTACTATTATTATTATTATTACTATTATTTATAATAATTATTATTCTTAATTAAATTATTATTATGATTATGATTATTAGTTTTTATAATATTATTATAATTATTAAGGTCGTTTTTTGTTATTATAATTATTAATTAAATTCTTATAATAATTATTAATATAATTATCATTTTACTATTATTATAATTATTAGTTAAATTCAGGTTTTTAAGAATAATTTTATTGGTCATATCAATTTTGAGTCGCTATAGATCCATATCATATTGGATTAATTTATCAGAATGGGTCGAGTTTGGGTTACTTTTAGTTAACTTAATGGGTCGGACTAAGTTTAGGTTAAGTTAGCTCTCATTTATGTGATTGCGGAACAGGCAAAGTCGGGTTGGGTTATGGTGGACATGCATGATGTTGGATCTTAGTAGGATGGGCCTGAGTAGAGTCGGGTAAAGATGGGTTGAAATTTGGTTGAACCTGACCAGAGTGGGACTGAGCAGAGTCTCATTAGGACAGGACAAGGGCGGGCGAGGTCAAGCAAAGTCGGTTGAATTAGGATAGCTTTAAACAAAAATGGTTAATCTAGGGTTCGACTAAGATGAAGTTGCAGTGCTCGTAATTTTGGTATAATAGAGATAATATTCACTAATCTACGACAACCTATGGCAACTCATGAGCTAACGCATACTAAGTTATCTTAGTTTGTAACCCACAGTAGCTTAACCCATATAAACTTTTATAAAATACTAATATAACTCGTCGAGCCTGTAAACTTATTTTTATAGATTGAATTATATAAGTCATGGCTAACTCAACCCATTGAACACCTCTAGGAAAGACCATATATTTCTACCTTTATATTTTAAGTATATCATTATCAACCAATTTAGATCAAATTGACATCCATAAAATAAAATCATATTATATTAACATATAGAAATTAGATAATAGAAATTACTACTACTAAAACAATTACTATTATTTATAATTATTATTATTCTTAATTAAAGTATTTTTATTATTATAATGAGCATAAATATTCATATGATTATTAATATTAATAATGATATTATAATTAATATGGTCATTATTTGTTATTATAATTATTAATTAATTTCTTATAATAATTATTAATATAATTATCATAATTATTATTAATGTTAATATATTTATTAGAATTATAACTATTAATACTATTGATATAAATAATATAATTGTTATTATAACCAATTATTTATTATAATTATTAGAATAGTTATGATAATTATTTTTATCATTATAATTAATATTATTATAAGTACTATAACAATAATAGTTATTAATATATTTATTATTATTATTATTATTAAATATAATTATAAATATAGAAATAGAAAAAGAAATACTTATTATAATTATTAATTTAATTATTATTTTTATTAATACTCATCGGATCATATCAGAAAAAATAAAATCTAAATACATTTTTGTGCTAATAAATATCTTCTTGCTAAACGAGATAACATAAGTTGAGCTAGTTTCTCTTCATTTCCTTAGAAATAATATTAATATATTTATTATTATTAATATGTGTGTGTATAACCTTAAAACTAACATTATTTATTAATATATTTATTATTATTATTATTATTATTATTATTATTATTATTATTATTATTATTATGTTTCTGTTAAAGATTTTTTGTAAATATTATAGTTGTACTACTAATATATTTTTGTTTATTTAACCACACAAAAACTTAATAATAAATAAAAATAATGTCCTACTAAGAAAACATTCAAAAGATTATAGAGAAACTATATCCAATGAACATATATATAATTCTCTAAATCATAACAAATAAGATCCCTAAAATAAAATAATAAATTTAAATAATTTAATACTATTTATAAAAATCTTTTGAATTAAACAACATATCAAAAAGTATGCAATCAACTTCGAACATCATGTACCACATTAAATTGAAGAATGAAGGTAGTAAAAATTAAGAAATAATATAAATGTTTAAATAAAAGATAAATTTTACAAAATTTTATAGTGTTATCAAAATATAGTGTGAAAACGTATAAATTTAGTAGTGGATATTGGAATTTAGGTATCACAAGTCTTAAGATTGTTTTCTAAATGTACAATAAGTAGTATTATTTCTTTGGCTCCGAACCAATGGCTAAATTATGTAATTTATGTCTCTCGATGTTAGGATTCAAGAGGCATAAGGTTTCTACTTCTAATTTTTAGTTGATTTTTGTCCCCGTTTAAAATATATAATATAAAGGTTGTTGCTAAAATCAGAAAAATAAAAAATAAAAGAGATATATCATTTACTATTATTAACTCAAAGGATTAGAAAGTCACCATGACCTAGTGATTGTTGGTCTTTGATGTTAATTTGGAAGTCTATGTTTGATTTCCTACCAATATACGAGTGGTTTCTTTCTTAGCAATTGTAATTATTAAAGAATAAACTATTTTGTTGTTGGTTGTATTTGGTTTGGTGTAGTTTTATCCTTAAACAAACACAAACTATAATTTTATGGTATAAAAAAAGGTTAAATTAAATTAAATTTAAATTTAAATATTATTAATTAAATTAAGTTATAATTTTATAATTTGGTTAGATTTGGGATTTATCTACATTAATTATTGATATTTATTTTAATACTTAATTTACAAATAAAAGTTTATATTCTTAAAATTAAAAATTAAGTCTACTATAAATTTTTGTATATTTAGAACCAATCTAAAGTTAAAACTATAAAATCACTTATAAAATCAATGTACTGCGTAGGAGAAAAAAAATATGTAATATAGATATATATAACATAAAAAGAAAAAAGAAATTTAGAATTATAAATTAGAATTTACTACTTAAAAACTATAATGTACTGCATAAAAACATTATATATATATATAGTTTATGAATCATAATTTAATTTTTTAAATTATAATTAAATTATTTTTAAAATTATAAAATTTTAAAATGCAAATTAATTTGCACCATAAAATTTAATTTAATTTAATTTATGATTTCTAAGAAATGGGAAAATATGGGAAAAAAGGGCAAATATTAGACTTTGTATGGAATGTTGTTCGGGTACAAAAACAGAAATAATAAAAATAAAAATGATAATTTTTTAAATTATAAAATATATTTATATACTCAAACCCTTTTCACGACATGGGCGGTGAAGTTAAGCCACACACATCCAAAGTGATTTTGAAATAATCTGACAGCTCGCTCTACGACGTGCTAGCTCCTCCTTATCTCGTGCGTGACATTATTTGTTTGTGTTCAGAGCCATAACAGGGTACATATCAAAGACAAAAAAAATTCAATTTTTTATTAGTAGATAAACAATTTTTTATTAGTAGATAAAAATTTTTTAAAAAAGGCAGGCGTTTCACTCGCACGGCCACGCACACTCCTCGCATTCTTTATATGACTATATCTTTAAGGACAAAAATTTTATTTCATCCAAAAAACATTTTTTTGCTACTAATTTCCTTTTTTTTTAAATATATATATTTTATAATTTAAAAAATTAACGTTTTCCTCGTTTTTGATCTCTTTTTCCGTACCCGTCTACGCCGTAAATAATCTCACGAAAATTAACAATGTGTTTACTGTTTAGGCCCCTGATTCAAAAACAGAGGTGGTTGCCAGACAACGGCGTCCGCCCTTCCTCAGCTTTCAATAAGAGTAGCTAACTAGGCAGCACCACTTTTCCACTTACCGTTTCAAAAATCAGGGCAACTGCAAAGCTCATACGGCTTCATCACTCATCATCCCGTTCTTTCTGAGTTTGTGAAGCCCCTGGCGAGCAGGAAGCCGCAGGCGGTAGAAATTGTACAGGCGAAAAATGATAGCCGCTGTTCAAACTGCAGATAATGAGTGGAGGTAACCACACTCACACTTTCTCACTGTCTCTCTCTCTATGTCTCTTTCTTTCAATCTGCGCATCTGCTTGTGCGTGTCTGTGCATCAACTTTTTGAAATCTAACAAGTGGGTTTGGGTTTTGTTTTACTACGAACAGCGAAAAGAAGATGGAAGGAGAAGATGGGTTGATTAGGACCGTAGAATCCTTGAGAGGAAGATTACAAGCGGAAAGAGCAGCTTCTAGGGCAGCCAAAAAAGATGCAGAATTAATGAACGATAAGGTGGTAAAAAAAAAAATCCAATCCCTTTACTCACCTCACTGATTCTTCCCCGACATTGCCCCCAAAATTTAGAACTAAACCTAACCCTCCTTACCCTCTTTTTATTTGTGCGTTCTCCAGTTGAAGGAGCTAGAACATCAGCTAAGATTAGAGATGAAGGCCAGAAAAAGAGAAGAAAAGAGACTGCAAGTCTTGAGGAAAAAGCTTGAATCTTTAAACATCGGTTTCGGTCCCGGCAATTCGCAGGAATCGTCGGAACGATCAAGCATTTCGGGGTCTTCTTATTGTATTTCATCAACTGCCTCAACTGGATTCAAAGACCCGGAGGAGCAAGGCGAGAAGTGGAGCAAGTCAGCGGACGACAGTGGCTCTAAAGTCGCGGATTCGGAAAATGTGGAGGAGACAGAGGGAGAAGACAGATCCTCCGGTTCGGAAGGGGTGATGTCGCGAAAGATGATGGATTTAGAAGTTGAAGAAGATTCGTGTTCGAAATCTAGTAAGTGTCGCCCGTCCGACGAAGAACAAACAAACCCATCTCAGAAATCTGTAGATTCAAGCTCCGATGATCATAGGTATGTGGGACTTTGCTCATTTTCCTTGAGGATTAGCCCCCCCTCCCCTTTTGTTTAAAGTTGGTTTCTTCTCTCAAGCACAAAATTTTAATTATTTATGTTGGGCCAACGTTCGTCTGGGATCATAATCTTAATTATTATTATTATTTGAATAATCTTAATTTTTGGGTTTTGGTGATTTTATTTTTAATAGCTTGGGATCTGCCTCTGTGACGGAGATGGGAAACAATGAAGACGAGGATTACGTCGATAACACAATGGCAATGGTTCCAGTAATCAAGTCAGAAGAAACAGAACGCACTTCGATCAGCAAGGAAACGAATCATCCAAGTGGAAATGTTAGAGAAGTTCTTGATACATTGAAGCAAATCAGAGAGAGACTTCAATCTTCTATCGGGGACAGAAGAAGGCACATGATCAGAGTCGGCTGAATCTCTCTCTCTCGCTCTAATCGTGCGCCTTTGATCTCAGAACAAGTACGCTTTCGACAGGGAAAACGAAAGAGCTGTGTCGATTACAATTTTTCTTTCCTTCCGCTGTTATAATTTATTTAATTTATGGTATCGAAATGTAGCCAATAGAAAGCGAGATTAATAAATTTGTTTATTAATAATAATGTTAATGTTCCCCTAATTTGAGGATTATGTGTAAAGATTGAGGATTATATGTTTTATCCGTTTGTATTCATTTCTCTTACGCTCTATGGATCTACGTGCCTTTCATAGTACTCCGCGCCTTTGTTTGGAGTGCAGGGACTGCATTAGCACATGAACCAGTGCTCTCTTTTTTTTTTCTTCTTCTTCTTCTCCTTTTGTTTTAGTGAGAGACTGAACTTAAAGATTGTAGGTCCCCTTGTCCTTTCCTTTTGATTTTGATGTTGATTGAAGGATACAAGTGAGAGCCACGTGGATGGAGGTTGCGTTGGTAGGTCGAGGTCGGAGTTATAATGATGGTTCACCCCTTAAAGGCAGCCAGCCCTTTCTTGGCGTGGATCTTGTGTCGTAGCGGTGGCCTTTTTCCTCAGTTCAAGTAACCGGAGGGTTCAAGCTCAAGCCAACTTTGGTCGATACTTATTTAAGAATGACGACGCGTAGTGGGCTTCAATCGTCTAAAAGTATAATGAAACGAATAAGAAGGTATAATGAGTCTTAAATTAATTACTACGACTATAAATGAATAGCCTTATAAATGCGTACGCTCGGTTTGTTTAGCATCGGATGTTAGTGCGGTCGAGGCTGGCTCGGAACACCGAACACCTTGACTTGAGAGAACCCTGTGTTACACGCACACATGGGGGGCCAAGGTTTCACATGTTCTCTACACTCTCACTTCACTCACGCCAATCTTGCTGCCATTCCCGCATTTCTTCTGGATCTCTTTTATGCATTCTCACGCAAGCAATAGATCGGTTTATTTTTTTATGCCTTTTTCTCTCTCTCTCTTTTTCTCATTTTTTCCCCTTTTCTACAGTAAAGTGATGGAAGGGGGGGTCCGTACATCCGATGAAAATCGACTCCCTTGCTTACCAAAAGGCGTAGATCCGCACGCCCCCAGCGGCCCCCGCCAGCCGGCCCGACAGCCAAGACGAGGGAGGTAAATCACGGTGACTCAGTGGCTTTGGGACCTCCCGGTTTATCCACGCTGCCCACAAGGAGCCACCCCCACTTTGGAGGGTTGAAACTCCCACGCTGCGGCTGGCGCGAATCGAACCGTGGCTCACCTTGCTTACCAACATGAGGAGGTCTTCGACCACTGAGCTATGCCCGTGCGGGCGAAAATCGACTCCCGGTCACCCTGGACGGGGTGAAATATATTAGCTGCTAATACCTTGGAGACTAAGCCTCGCACATGTTGATTTCTTTTTCAAATAACCAAGACAGCTCGTTACAGTTGAAGTACGCGCTGCACTTTCTATTGGTTAAAAGTAATTAAATAATAATAATAGTAATAAACCTTGTCAACCGATGACTATAATTAAGTTTAAATATAGCGATAAAAAAATGTCTAATGATTAAGAGCAGGCTACACATTCCTTTTCGAAAATCCACCATTAGAGAACTATACAAATAAACAAGTTTGGTATGGAATAGTCTACACATGGGTGCCCTCCTAGAATATTTTTGGAAAGAGTCTAATTGAAGACAAAACACGATAAAAATGAATGGCTCATGTTGATCTATGGGGTCGGTTAATAATCTCAAAAGCATTTAAGGTAACTATCCATGAATAACGTGGAGTCGGGGTGTTCAAAAATAATTATTAATGGAAAAAGAAATAGTCACAAAGTTAAAAGATTATTAATTAAAACAAAAAGTATCATAATTTAATTGCAACCATAATCATCAAATAAAAAGCACTAATAATCACCTAAACTAAATTAATCAACGAGTAAGATTAAAATAACTTGATAATTCTCTACGTGTTTACCCCTTAAATTTAGGTAAAAGTAAAAAAATGTTAGAGCAATAATAAATGTGTTTCTTTAATTGTGTTAAGGTGTTAATACGTAGGATTATGCAATACCTGTATTATGCAACTAATTACACGGTATCGATACTTTATAATTAAAAAATAATTACATATTTGATATTTTAGGATGTATTTCTATTAATAACTACCCATATTGTTGTATTTTTGACATAAAAAAAATTGTACACATCTTTTACCGTTATTGTACATATTTTTTTATCACTACTGTACTGAAATATCTAATCAAATCAATATTTTACTTTATGTGATAATCTTTCTCTGTTATGTGTGATAATCTTTTACCATTGTGTGTGATGATCTTTCTCCAATCATGTAGTGATTTGTCACCACTATTTCACCAAATGTGTAATTATCTTTCATCATGTTTTATGATAATCTTTTACCACTTCGTGAGATGATCTTTCATTAACTGGTCTTTCACCAATTGTTTGTATGTGTGATGATCTTTCATCAACAATCTAATGACCTTTCACCAATTGCTTCGCCAATCATAATGATTTATCACCGATGGTTTGATGATTGCGTACCATTATATGTGTAACATCCATATTTTTCACTACTTAATTTTTTTAAAATAATGATTTGTGGAAGTTGAAACAAGTAAACAAATGATGTTATCCTCATACCTCACATGAGATAGGTATCTAGTTGTCGAACACCGGTCCCATGCTATGTAAGGATTTTAAAACAAATCCATTGAAAAGAGAAAGAAGATTAAACACCAAAATGAGAAAAATTAAATAAATATGTATTTTAATAAAAGTTAAACAACGAAATATAATGAATATAACATTATTTATACATGGAGGATAATAATCTGAATAAAACAAACAAACAAAAAACACGGCTGGAAACTTTGAATAACACTAGTTCTCGAGTCTCAATCCCTTAACATGCAAAACAAAAGACCTTAATAAAATCACCTACTCCCCCAACAAATGTTATGTTCATCCCAATCAACTGGTTTAAGTATAGCATCACGATCAATACAAAGCAAATCTAAACCATCGTAACATATATATACATGGTATATGATATACGGAAGGCTATACTAACATATATGACAACACATGATAGACATACATACATGCAATCATATCATATGAATAATATTATCTCAATCACATGAGATGATGGAAATATGAGCTAGACCAACTAAGGCTAATACTATAATCCATACTTAGAGTCAAAGCCAACTATTATATTTTATCAAGGATGATCACATATATTCACTTTATTATGTCTAAGAGTAATGGACTATATTATCCCCCATGATCTCACCATACCATGGTAGCCATCTAACAATGGACAAGAAGTCTGGTTTGAAATGACCCATATTACAACAATGGACAACAAATCTGATATGATTTGACATGTGTTATGCCACCATATTCATAATCACCAAGGAAACTAGTTCCTTGAGGGTACACACCCCCTATAGGGTCCATAGAAAGCTAAGAGAGTGCAAAAGGTACTAGATCTCTTGAGCCTCAATACAATATAAGGGTTAAAACGGACTAATCCTTGATAGCTAATTGATAATTAGATAATCTAGACCCAATATAGAGCTCATTTTTCTTTAAGTTGATTAGAGTTTCATTATGTGATAATACTTAACATATAGAAACACCTTAATTTATAATTGATAATTTTCCATTAATTAAAACCATTATTAACCACTAATCAATCAAAGACCATCTAATTAAATAAGTCATAAAGGCTAAAGATAGACAAGAAGCCATAACCACCACTTGGTTAACAAGATCATATTTATGACATAGAAGACCCATCATAAGGCATTACACCATATCAATCCACACCTAACCATCTAGGCTATAAAATTAGGCACTAAGCCATCAACTTCCATACTTAACCAATTCTTAACCAAATATTTAAGGTTGAAAAAAAAAGGTTAAAGGTTAAGAATCATCTCTAAAGTTAACTAAAAGTTATTGAAAACCACCTAAAGTCCGTCTTGCCATTTTATCCAAGTTGTTTCCATTTAAGACCATTACGCCTATTACTAATACTTAAGCTCATTTTAAATCTTCAAAACCATTTAATTCATTTTAACACCATACAATTATCAAATCATGGTATTTTAAAATTTGACTCATGTCTGTATAGATTTCAAAATTGGGATAAAATGGCCATTATACTCCAAAACACACAATATGCCATAAAAAACCAAACAAATCTAGTTCCATGTTTTCTAATACACTAAGTAATATACATCTAACACTTATGATATCTTTAGACAATATCAACACATTATTCTACAAAATTCTATAACCATGTAAAAATTCCAAAATACCCCTAGTTTATTACAATTACATTTTAAGGCATGAAAATCACTTAGGGCTATCATATGATTTCTAAAATGGATCAAAATTTTTATCCACACCATTATACATCAAAATACATGGTTGAAAAATAGTTTTTCTAGTAAACATGTGAAAACATCAAAATTATTCATAAACATGTCAAAACTTGTATTAACCATATTCAACCCTAAACATGCTCAAACCTAAACAAATTCTATATCAAATTTTAAGTAAAACACATAATAAACATGATGGAAGCATTAGAAATACAAAAAAAAAATCAATTTTTTCTACATCAAATATAATCTACAAATTTTTAAAAAAAAATACCCTTCTTTTTAAGCAAATTCAATGATATCAACATCTATAAAAAGTAGGAATTCATGCTTATTTATTAATAACAACAAAAACTCCTAATAACATGATTTTTAGCATAATTTTATACATAAAACTAACACATTAAAGAGTAAGTAAAATTTACCTAAACTTCAAGGTTTACAAAATAAAAAGGAAATAAAGAAGGCACTAGCTTTGGAGTTGAAAACTAATTCTCTTGAAATATTGGTTACTTTTCAAAAATGGAGATAAAATTAAATAACATACTCTTTAAACATATCAAAAGATGAAATAACCATAATTAAAAACTTGACAAAAAAAATGATAATACCTTCTTGAAAATATATTTCAGGAGTTTGGACTCTTATGGGTAAATTTACTATCACTAAACTATAATCCTCTTTTACCTAAGAAAAGTAAAAGAGAATAAGAATAAAGGATTTACATGTGATAATTAAGAAGAAAGATGGAGGATAAACCAAATAGGCAATTTAGTGCTAGCTTTCTTTAGCCTTCAGGTATGGAAATCAAGGAACACAAGGGGAGAAGAAAAAGAAGACTCATGCAGATGGTATGGGCATCAAGGTTTGCTCCCAACATCAAATTTTTTTATGTAAAGAAGGGATAAAACAAAGGGGACAAAGGGTAGAAATTGGAAACATGAGTTAAGGCTTTGTTCTTTGAAAATGGAAAAATAAAATCATTATAAAGGGGATAGCTCATGCCATCCCACCATCCATTAAATTTGGATGATTTTATCATTATTTTCAAGGATATATGTCGGTGGCTATGCAATAAAATAAAACTAAATAAGTACATCTACAAAAAAGGTAACTTTAAAGCATAAAATATACTAAAAGCCATGACAATGTGGAAATAAAAGGGGGGCTCAAAGTTCTAATGCTTATAGGCTTAATAAAGAGAACTTAGTAGGCAAATTACGGTGAAAGACAAGTTTGGAACAATAAGGATTAGCAATCATATGGTAATTAATCAAAAGTTGTGAAATAATGAAATAGAAACCATATATATTCCTATAGTAATGAATATTTAAGGAAATACTAATAAATAATATTTCTAACTCAAAAATTAATTTATTTGTGAATTTACTATTAAATATATTAATAATATTATAAAATAACAAAATAATGATAAAATTAAAAATAAATTATAGAAATATACAAAACTTTCCCAAAACTTCTACATCATTATTTTTTATTTTCAATTTCTAACTTAAAAATATTTTTTATAAAAGTTCAATTTTTTTGATTATATACAAAGGCCTTTGAAGAAAAAAAAAGGACAAAAGTGTAATTAAGTTTTAAAGTGCTACTTGGAAGACATATCATCAAAACCACTATAAAAGACAAAGTGAAAACCAGAAAGACATCCTCGTATACTACATTTCAATTTAGTGTCACTTAATCTACTAATTTCCAATTACTAAGAATCAAGTACAAAACCACCAAATAAGACCATTCAAGACAAAGGTGGTAATCAAATCAACCCAAAAGGCACCAGAGCAACAAAACTGGTAGTGGTTGACATGAGAATTAGATATAGGAATTAAATTTGGGTTAAAAGGCTAAAGGAAATGAATAGACAGATGAACTGGCTAATAAATGCCATAATAAACTGAATCTATGTATGCAATTGAATCAAAATAATTATAAATTAAATCCAAAGATAATTATGATTCAATTTATTTATAGTACCAAGTTGAATTCTTAGTAAATCAAACATGGAAGCTCTGATATCATTTACCAAAAATTATCTGTCAGGATCAACATATTGATTCATTATAACAGTTTATAGAATAGATAAATGGATTCTTACATTAATCTATTTCAATTGAGAAAATTAGGGGTGTCACAATGTATTAGTAGTAACACACCTTACTTCATTGTTGACATTGGTAATCATATTTTCCGCAACTGGCTTTAGGGTAAGATTTTGTTCGCTAGTTTGGCAACTTTTGTTTGCTAGTTCATTGGCTTCTCATTGCAAAGGACCAACAACATAGGGGAGCAAGCTAACAGTGTTTTGCCATGTTCACAAGTTTCGATTATGGTGGCTCATAATTTGTTGTTGGAGATAAAATCTAGGTAGAAAGATCAAAGGAGGGTGAATTGAGACTGAGAGATCTGTTGTGTTACCTATTTCTATTATGCTGAATACAAACTCAGAGAGCATCTTCTCATTATGGAAGGTAGAGAACGCCATGCTAAAGTGAAATTAAGAGATAAGGTATTAGGTTTTTATGTGGATTGAGCCTTAAATTGGGATTTAACTAGCTTATTGCTTCATTTACTTTTTACAAATGTATCATACACTTAGTTGTGCTTTAAATCTTGTTTATTTTGGATATTCATATTTTTTTTCAAATAATATTGAATAATTTTTAAGAAAAGATCAATTTTAATGTATTTTCAATTTTATATATGAAGAATATGAGTGTTAAATCATATCATATTATCAATATCTAGATTATATATATAAGTATGTATGTATGCATGTAATTTTTTTTCTATCATTTTATAAATTTAATACACTATAATTTCAAATCTTTTAATTTACTTTTCAGTAATCATTTTTTTTATTTTTTTTATGAGGATGTAATACCATATTTTTGGAATTGTAATTGTATTATATTTATACTATTTTATTCATTTTAATGTTAATGAGAAACTATCTTTTCAATTTTAGAACATTTAAGAAAAAATGATATTTTTAAAAATATTTAGGTAATCTGAGAGCAACTAGTTTTAGAAAATAGTTATTTTCATATGAAAATGTGTTGAAAATATTTAAATATTATTATTTTAGTAGTTGTACTTTTGATATAATTTAAAAATGAATTTTAAAACCTGATTTTACGTAGAATAATAAAAGAGTGATATGAGAATTTTATAAACAAATACTTTTTGAGAAAAAGAAGAGTAATTAATTAAAATAATAGTATGCCAACCTTATGAGTGACGTGGAGTGTGTTATATTATTTTTAATTAAATTTTTTTTATTAGTTAGTGAGTGAAGTTAATTTTTTAATTTAGAATTTTATAAGCATATTCATATGATTTAATCTTATGTTATTTTTGTAGTTAGTAAAGATATTTTGAAGATAGACACATCTTTTTATTATATATAATAAAATATTATCTTTTAACTTATTACTTAGTATTATTAATTATTATCTACTAATTATCATAAATGATATTATATGACCAATTTTTTTTATCTCGTTTCTCCAAATTCGTAGATAAACATATCTATATTTAGTTATTTGGCCATAACTTTTTCGAAAAATAATAAATGTGACGATTATTCATGAGTTGGAAAGATAACTTCAATATCTACAACTTTTATCTTTTAAGTTTTTCCAATATCCAAACTAAATTTAGTGAAAAATATCAATCAATATCAGCGATATCCTACTTGTACGATTTTGTTATATATTCTCTCTTAAAATCCTATAAGCCCATACTAAACCCTATGAGCTAAAAGTGTAAAACCACATTTTTATTTCTCCTCTTGTGCAGTGACTTATGTTCTATATCTCCCACTAGTATTTTTCACATCTTCAATTAATTCATCAAGATCTTCAATTGATTGATCAAGATCTTCAACCATCTCTGCGATTATACATTCAAGATCTAATATTTGTTATTATTTATATTCTTATTCTTCTCCACTTAAGTACAAGAAATATTGGTTCTCTTAAGATTATCAACTCTTGAAGTTATTTTGGTGTCATATGGTCATTCTTGATACTTGAAGATCTTATATTCTATATATAAGGATTTTACATCCAATAACCTTATTTTTAAAGCCTATATATGTATTGTCTATAAATAATGGATTTTTATTTATTATATAATTTTTCACCTTTTTATGACTATATTTTTGTATCATGATATGTAATATGATTAGATTAAGAAAATATGATTTTATGTTAAATTCATAGTCGTTTTGATTTGCCTACAACATTGCATTATTTTACAAAAATCACATTGAATTCGATTGTGATAGTTTTCCCATCACACAATATATTAAATTGAAGCATCTGAATTCTAGTTTTTATAAAAATTATTAGTTTTTCATTTTGATTTATGTACTAAAAACAGATGGGTTGCAGTAAGGATTGGTTGGATAAAAAATATTATTATAATTTACTAAATTGAATTTTTGGGGTCTCATATTTGTTTTGACCAATGCTTTAGTTTCGTTGGTTATGTTGACACTGAATATTAATGTCTAACCAAGGTTAACTGAGCTTGATCATTTAGTATATTTGGGGTTTTGAAATTTTGGTTAAACATTTAAGTTAGATTTGGAAAGTTTGTTATTCTAGTTGGACCTTTCTATTTTATTTTTATTTTTTTGAAAATTACCTTTTTGTAAAGTTTCCTCCTTAGGAAAGTTTCTATGTTTAGAAAGTGGGTAATAAAATAAAGAGAGTTAATGAATAATAATTGATTATGTGCATTATGTGATCACCTTAATAAGACATTAGTATTTTAAGTATAACAAGTGGGTTTTTGGTCCTTCAGGTTTGGTCTCCTGAAGTTTGGGATCGAGAATAACTTTTTCTGTTGTGGATATTTATTTATATTCCACTCATGTCTTGTTAAGTTTTTTTATATATTCTATAGTCTTCTTCAGATTCTATTTGGGGGTGTGCACATTTAAGAATAGGATGACGGAGGTGGTAGGTTTTAGGATTTTTATTATCTCCTTTTAATTATATCATCTTAGATGACCCAAGTGTGATTTCTAATATCTTATGATTGTTGGTACCCCCTAGTTGATTTACCTACTTAAAAAAAATTATATGTTGCAATTACCTAAAGTAAAGATTAATAATGAGGTGTTTCATTTATTCCCATTTAGATTTCGTTTATGATTTGGGGGTGGGTGTGTGTGTGTGTGTGTGTACTTCTCTATTGTATATTATATTATATGTTACTTAGTTATTCCTCTAGCTAACTTGTTACATATTTTAAACGGGGTTACAATGATTCGTGGTGTACATAGTAAGTAGATAACCTAGAGTAGATTGAGTATGAACATATTCAAGGTGTAAATGGCATGCATGGTGAAGAAAAATGAGAATGGTGGTGATTTTTTGAGTCATATTTATTACTAATGACAACTTTTATAAGTTCTAGTTGTATTAACTGTTTCATTTATGTTTTACATTAAATTGGTTAAGTTTATTAAACATTGTTATTTCCTTTTATTTAAGTTAATAATAAAGTTTGATGTATTTTTTAACTAACCTTCGCGGCTAGTGTAAGTAGAATAATAGTGTAATACCCCAATTTGAGTAGAGTATTATAAGCATTGATCTTACTACTACCATCATTTTGGTGATTCCATCCTAAGAACTCTACAGTTAAGCGTGCTGGTCGTGAAGCAATTTTTAGTATGGGTGACCGTCCTAAGAAGTTTCGAAAATTTTCTAAAAATTTCTCGAGAAGTGTGTGAGTGAGGACAAAGTGCGCTGAAAGGTCTCGTGTTGATCTGTGGGACCAACTGATCAATCCGAAAGTGCTCTAAGGTAGACCCCACATGGTCATATCGACTCGAGGTGTAATAAATGGTTTTAGAGTAAAACCACGACTGTGAGCTGAACTTGGATGAGTCAGTCAGCCACCTAACGGAATGATTTTTGTGATAAATTGTGTTAAAACAGTTAGTGGTTGAGGCGCAATGAGGATGTTGCGTCCTTTGAGTAGGGGTGAATGTAATACCCCAATTTGACCAGAGTGCTATAAGGATTGATCTAGCTATTTATATCAACATGGTATACTATCATTTTGGTGATTCTGTCCTAAGAACTCTACAGTTATGCGTGTTGGCCGTGAAGGAAATTTTTGGATGGATGAACCTCTAGGAATGTTTCAAAAATTTTCTAAAAATTTCTCGGAAAGTACATGAGTGAGGATAAAGTGGGCTGAAATGTCTCATGTTTACCTGTGAATCCAGGCGATCAATCCGAAAGCGCTCTAAGGTAGCTCCCACGTGGTCGTATCGATTCGGGGTATTACAAATAGTATCTACTTATACTAATCGTAGTGGTAATATACTCATTGTATTTTGCTTTCGTATATATTTTTCCTTATTTCTCTAGTTGATTTGTTTTTTTTTTTTTAAAAATGGGAGTGTCCTATTTTATAAATTTTTATAAATTTTCGTTCCCTATCATCATGTAACCCTGCCTACAATTGACTATTTATACTTTTATTATTGATAGGCTATTAATTATTGAATAAGTTTTACATCATCCGACTAATATGTCTAATAATGTGTTTTATTTTCCTCTAATTGGAAAATTACTTAAAATAATATATATTGCCTAGAGTTGTGTCATTAATGTAACACACACACACGCACCCTATCTTGTTATTTACTACATAGTTGTTGTATTTCTATACTATTGCCTATTAACATTAGATGGTTTGCTTTCGTTATTATTTAATGTATAATGTGATTTTGGGGGGAAAACGAACATGGCTTTGGTTTTTACTTATATATATATATATTGAAGATTTGATCTCATCTTACTTGAAAAAAATTAGGGAAAAAATTAAAATTGCTCTTCTTATTATTAATAGCTAATATATTGCATTCATTTTTAATTTTTTTTATTAATTTAATATGATCTTATCTTATCTAAAAATAAGGTGAGAGACAGCATGTCTTGATAATTAAGGAAGGATGTGGATGTTATTAGGGTTTCTCTTCCTTAGGTTATTTTTAGAATTCATCACATCAAATCAACAAATTTTTAATAATTAAAATTTTAATATGAAATTAATGATAGTAATTATAATAGTGATAGTAGTTGAAACAATAATATTCACAATAATACAAAAAATATTAATTATAATAATTTATTTAAAAAATATTTTAATTATATTAGATAAGATTAATTTAGTTTGGGAAAAGTAAGCTAAGGAGAATGGATCCTTATCTTATTCATTAATAGAAAAGATAACGGCATTGTCATATTATAATTCTTTGAATTCTTTTTTCCCTCTTAAAGTTCTATTTTTAGAGATAGTGCATCTTTGGCATATATAATAATTAGACAAGTAAGGAGAATTCAAATATAGGAAAGAAGAGAGAGGGGGGGAGACATCTGCGGGATTTGATATACAAAAAGGGAGAGGTCACTCTTGAGAAACGTAGAGGGGAAGAAAAAATAGCCGAAAATATTGCAATGCTTTTTTTTTTGTTAATCTAAAATAATGCATTGCTATTTGCTACTCATAAATAAGTAACCATAAACCGCACATCTTCAATCCTTTTCATTAGCTGGCCAAGCTTCCTCAACAACCCTACATAGGGCCACAAAATAAAATAAAATAAAACACATATTATTTAATACTACAAAGAGATAACCATTTCTTTTCCTATTTCGCAATTTTGAGGGAGAAAAAAAGAATGCATGAACAAGTCCTTTAATATTGCTATCTCAATCTGTCAAAATCTGACCGATCTCTTGTGATAAAATCTCCCGAGCTCTATCGCTCCTTCCCATTTTCCGTATCTTCTTTGCCTCCATTGAGCCAAGACAGGACAGTGTCAACATACCCCAAGATATAAATGTACGGTTCGTACAGCTAAGCATGCGTGCATAAACAATGATAGAAATGCAAAACACCAAAAGTAGTTCAACCCAGATTCAAGGTGCCACCCCTAATAAAAACCGACAGCTCTGAACTCCTTTGTCATCCTGGAAAAATAAAGCATTTATTTTCTCCGTGTCTCGTCTCTGTTAAGATTCATTACATCATCCAATAAATCCCTGCCCATAACCGCTTAATATCAAAAAACAAAAAGAAGAAATCTTTTTTCTTCATCGCATTCATATTGATTCATGGTGATCGCTGATGTACATAAACCACGTCATCTTCCTGCAGTTCCAACAAACATTGATGTTATAGGATTGGGAAAGTACAAGCAAAAGCTAGATTTCAGGTTATCCTGCAGATTCGGGCTTAAAGTATTTACTTATAGGTACCCATTGGGATGATTTTCTGCGCGGAAGAATTATTCTTAGGGCTGACTAAATTGATCTTGAGTTGTGTAAAAGGAAATCAAAACAGCTACATGGAAGTAATGAGGAAGTGTCTGAAGCCATGTGTGGATGACTTTGATGATGGAATCTGTAATTGCAAGTTTGACGGTATGTTGTGGTATAAAGATTTGGGACAACATGCGAATGGTGAGTTCTCAATGGCTGTGATTCAAGCTAATGGCTTAATGGAAGATCAGAGTCAGCTTGAATCGGGACCATTGGGCTCTCTTGGTTCTGGACTTTATGGTACCTTTGTTGGTGTTTATGATGGACATGGTGGTGCTCAAGCCTCTAATTTTATTAACAACAATCTGTTCCACAACCTCAAGAGTATGTACATGTTCCCCATAATAATCATGACTCTCTGATCACCTTCCCATAAATACATGGATTATATACATGTATAATGCAGTAGATGAATGAATTATTTTTTTCTGGCACAACATTTCTTGCAGGATTTGCATCAGAACACGACGAGATATCAGCAAATGTGATAAAGAAAGCATTTTTAGCGACGGACGAGGAATTCTTATCAATGGTACGGAAGCAATGGATGAAGAAGCCGGAATTAGCATCAGCGGGGACATGTTGTTTGGTGGGTATATTATGTGATGGGATGTTATACACAGCAAATGCAGGAGATTCAAGGGTTGTTTTAGGGACGATGAAGAAAGGATCAAAGGAGATCCGGGCCGTTCAATTATCGAATGATCATAATGCTAAAATAGAACATGAGAGGGATGAACTTCAAGCCTTACATCCTAATGATTCAGAAATCGTTGTTGTCAAACATAAAGCTTGGCGCTTGAAGGGAATCATTCAGGTAATATTACTAACAGTCTCGATTTGTGCCCGATCGTCTTAAGTTTGCATCGGTGGGAAATGAACTCTGGGCATGAAACATACATACATACATACATACATACATATATATATATATGTGTGTGTGTGTGTAATATACTTTGCATGCAGGTAACGAGATCCATGGGAGACGCGTACCTGAAGAAGTCAGAGTTTAATAGAGAGCCCTTGTTGCCTAAATACAGAGTGCCTGAACCATTTGACAAGCCAATAATGAGAGCAGAGCCGGTTGTAACAGTGACAAAACTGCAGCCAGAAGATAGGTTTCTGATATTTGCTTCTGATGGCTTGTTTGAACACCTCACCAACCATGAAGTTGTCGACATTGTCCAAAATAACCCACGTAACGTAAGCACTTTGATCACATAAAATTTTATTTTTCCGATCATAAATTATTTACCATACAATATGTAATCATATCTTTTTGATTTTTCTTTTTCATCCTTTCGCTGATATAATCTTCTTTTTTGGGGGGGGGGGTCTAAACTGGGGTAATAATTGATTAATGCAGGGGATTGCAAGAAGACTAGTTAGAGCAGCGCTTCAGGAAGCAGCAAGGAAAAGAGAAATGAGGTACTCTGACCTACAAAAGATAAACCCAGGAGTAAGAAGACACTTCCATGATGATATAACAGTGATAGTGGTGTTCCTGGATCAATTTCTAGTTAATAATGGAGGAGGAAGGGGAGGCAGCCCTTCCTTTGGATCACCGCTTTCTATTAAAGGTGGTAGTGGTATTATTGCTCCTACCTAAATAGCTAGTTACCCTCGAGAATGATTTACCACTTGGTAGGTGCCAGCAGACTTCCTGTTCCTGTCTGGCTGGTACTGGTAGAATAGTTTGTAATAATTTGTATTGTGTTCTTTGACAAACCTATTTCCTCATGAAGAAAAATTAAGCTGGCATGTGGGCGACGCCTATGCCGGTTCCCTGATCGAAATTTTTATACCGACTCGGTAAAATTAATCACAATACACCCAAGCAGCAAGCCATCTATCAACAGACTGAAACGTCCTTCATTTTTTTATCCTTCCTCTCGGCCTCTGTGGAGACCGGCGAGAATGTAATATGGGATACCAATACCATGCGAGCATGAAGTCCATATAATGCCGCTATCTCTCCCTCCACCCAAGGAGAGCATCTTACTCAAAGAAATCCCTACCACATTTGCATCTCTTTAAGAGGAGTCAAACGTTATAACACCTTTGAAGTGATACAGCCCCAAGATTAAAAGTCATAATAATATATGCAACTTCAGCGACACAATCTAAGAGCATGGTCGTATAAAGTTACAACTTGATTGGCAGTCGAATAAGCTAACATCACAAGTTGGCATCCCAGTGCAGTGACATTACCAAATGAGAGTCGGTTCTTCTTTAATTTGCGATTAACCAAGGATTCTATATTCTAGATTGCACGAGCGTGTAGCCCCATTATGTTAGCAGTCATGCTCGATCACATGTCATCTCCAGCTCAGCTATCCATTACCCTTTTCTCTAAATCAGGGAATCAGTACGACGTCAGACTGGCAACATGGGTTGCTAATCCGAAAGTAACTTAAGGCTCTCTTTTTTATTATTATTATTAAAGATAAAAGAATCCGCTCAATCAGAGATTTTAACGAGCCGAGTATTTTTCGGTTCGAGCTCGGCTTGTTTAATCATTTTTTAGGCTCATATTCGGCTCGAGTTTGAAACGCGCTAAACAAATCTAGCTCAAACTCGGCTCGATAAGATTTGTAAGGCCACTAAATTTGAATCGTTTAATTTTTAAAAAAAAAAATAATGAACCAAATCAGCTTATTTATCATGATTTAATTCGTAACTCGTCTCATTTAACTATTTGGCTCATTTGAAAATTAAACAAGCCAAATCAACTCATTTAATTATTTGCCTTGTTTAAAAGATCATTTAACTATTTGGTTCATTTATTATGTAAATTCTATAAAAGTTCAGTTTATTAATGAATGAGCCGAACCTAATTCAGGTCAAATTCGAGCCGGCTCACGAACAAATGACCCGAATCTCCCTTTGCTTGTGCTCGATTCATTTAATAAACAAGCCTAAAAATAATGTTTAGATTTGATTCATTTTGCTAAACAAACGAGCCCTTAATGAGCCAAACTGAGATAGCTTGTGAGCCGACTCGGTTTATCAACAATCCTAAGCCTAATAGCTACCAAGTAAAATATGTCTACAACTCTAACAACTTTACCTGTTCCACCAACTATGTCTCTATCAATTTAATATTTTTATATCTTATTTATATTAATAAATAATTATATGTGCAATTTAAATTTGATTTTTTTAGTAATTATATTTTAAAATTATATTAATTAATATTATTAACTGGTTAACTACAATTAGAATATTATTTATTTATTTATTATAAAAAATATTTTATTATTTAACTATTATTTTTATAACTTTAATTAATTGATTTGATATTGATTAAAACTTCCAAAATACCCTAAAATAGGTGTTAATTGGTGAAACAACTACAATAATTCGAATATGAAATACAAATGCAACAATTAAAAGAGAAAATTCCTACAACAATAAAATAAACATAATAAAAATTATGGAAAATACAATGTATATAATGACAATACACTAAACACGACGCCCATGTTTGAAAAATACAACAATGATAAAAGTGAGGGTTTTTCAAACACCAGCATACTAGTTAGCAAAAGGTCTCCAAATATTTTTAATTAAATTATGTAACAGGCAGCAATGTGTTTCCCTATCTTGAACAACACACATTTTAAAGATATCACTTGTGTTCTGGAATATGCTCGTTAAAATATTGTCATGCTAATTACCATATGTAGTGTTAATTTGATCATAGTCAGAAACATTTGGAACACAATTGAAAGTATGTCATTTGTCTTTGACAATCGTATTATATAATGTGATAAAAGCCATCATATTTTTTTTCCGAAGTAGTTATCTCCCACGTGAGTGTTGGTGATCATATTAATTGCAAATCATGTCTACAATACCCAAAAGGCATGTTCAACATCCATCCTTGTTACCTCTTGATGTTGAGCAAAGAGCTTATATTTATCACTTTATGCAATCGAATGGACTATTAAATGTGTCATAAAGAGGACAAATGCCATCGATTAAATAGTAATCCGAGTTAGGTTGGTTAACATTAATCGTAAAGGCTACTGTAGAAGCTACACCATTATAAATATTGTTAAATATTGGAGTTCAGCTAAGGACATTTATGTCATTATAAGTACCTAGAGTACCAAATAGTGCATACCTTATTCACATATCGTAAGAAGAGAATGCTTTGAAAATAATGGTCATATTTCCATCCCCTCAAGAATATTGATCTTGCAAAAGCAATAGAAATGTATTTTCTACTACTCAACATATAAGGAAACCCACGTGTATCCTCAACATGAAGCAAACATTAGAGATCCTCTTATGTTGGCCTTCTCAAGTCCTGGTCACCAAAAATACTAATCACACTCCCATCAAAATTCCTTACTTATTCAGTTGTTGTTGTTGTTTTTCAAATACAAGCATTCAATAAACAAGCATTATTATAGCATTATTATACTTTTGTAATAGTGAAAAGTCAAGTCTTCGACATGCTTCAAATTGTTGTTGAAAATAGAGAGTATAAACACCAAGAGTTTCCACTACTCAAAGGAAGATATGTCTTCACATCCAAAATATAGTGTGAAATTATTGGTTGGTGTATGTTAAATCCTCCACAAAGTAGTTTGAATACAAGAGCTCATGACCATCAACAAAATGTCTCTCTATATAGATACATTGAAAAACTCATATTTCTACTCATTAAGATTGAAGTCATTCTCTCATGATTCAATGCTTGTGAACGACCTAAGAGGTTAGACATACATTCTAACACTTCTTTGAATTTCATTATCAATGTTGATATGATAATTGAAATCTTTTTCACTTTCATTTTGGTTGTGAGAATTGAAACTAAAATATGAAGACATGGCTGTAGTTAGGTATGTATCTTGTTCTTCGCTAAGAGTGTTGGAGATAGTGTGGTTGCAGTTTGTAAACTACCAAATTTATGATCCAAGGGCCATAAAATAATGTAACCAAAACATCATAATAAAAATGATACAGTCAAAAGCACAATAGTGGAGGGAAACCACCTATGTCATGACATAATAAGGAAATTGTATAAATATTTCACCAACACATGTGATAGCATTTGTTCTTATCTAAAAGTAATGAACAATGATCAAAGACGTGATTCATGCCAAGTTATATTGTTGTTATCACCTTTTTCAATATAACATAACTGAAAATGTGCTATTGAAAGCTAGGGATAATGGTAAAAGAATAACATGTGTGATTCATGTTAGGCTAAGGGAAATAATGAAAGCATGGGGATGATGTATAGATTTGCACGTGAGATCAAAAGTATCAATTGATTAAAGTAACAAATACTAGCTAAGCATTAAATGATCCCATCATGTCATGATGATTCTTTCTTTATCCAGGTTATCATTGTTGTCATTATGTAAAGGACAATGGCAAGAGTGCAATAATGGACAACACTATTATGCATGGTGGTAGAGGCTAATAATTAATTTCATATTGTCACTATCACATTCTACATTATTTGCAAGCATGATTGGTTTCACTACTTACATTCAAGGTCACAGTAAATTCCAACAATCACATGTGATATGTAATGTGTTATCAATATCTACTACTTTAAAATTTTGAGAGGAAATCAAGATAAGCTTTAGAACAAATAAATGTCTATATTTTTTTACATACATTAGACACACACTAAATATTACATAACAAAAAGTTTAAAGCGGACAACAAATTCAAAATAGAAATAACACAAAAGAAAATGGACATGAAACTCAAATGACATAAATAAAACTACAACGGCCATGTGATTATAACACTTCATTCTACACTTAAATTACTCATGATACAACCTTCGAGCATATTCTTGTTCATTAGGTGATAAGTTTTCCTTCATCATCTTCAATCACTCCCACTATCTCAACATTCGATTCTTTTAGTCCTCTTCGAGCCTCATTTGTGCAAAATTTATATATCAATCAAACGTGTTATTAAGATACAATTTTATACAATTTATTTCACTTAACGCATTGTATTTATCATCTTAAATCGCACATTTTTCTTTGTTGATTTCCTTCTAAAATGTCGGTTGGATATGCAGCTGAGGGTATTTTAGCAGTGGAAAAGGAGTTTGAATAATCATCAACTTCATTGATATGAATCCTTTATGAGTCACTACTTTCTAAATTTTTCTTTGTTTTGACATATTGAACCCACCACTTGGATATATTTCGAATGATTTCCCAAGAATTAATATGAAACATTTTCCCTCATCGTTCGAATAGATATCTTGCACCTTTTTAATAACCTCCTAATCGATCCATCCAATTTCTTTCATAGCTAATGCATGATGTTGGGCTCTAGACAATTTTGCAACTACCTTGGAGAATTAAAAAATGATTTTTGTATTGACACAAATTTCATGGAATACCCTCACTATGAAACATATTGTAACAATTTTTTTCTAAAATTGGTGTTAAATTTGATTTGTACCAACATAATTATCATTAGTCACATTCTCTCAAGATTTGCTTAAAATGACAATCAAATGTGTGCATCTTCTAGTTCTTGCTTATTTCTTACTTTCAATAGTTGATTCATCAATCAAATCATCATCAACATATGCATATTCATCACCGTCTAGTTCTAGTTGTATTAACAAAAGGATGAATTCAAAGATGAGAAATTACCCACAACATATTTACCAAAAACCTTATAACTCCCATTAGAAAATACATTTGGTTGAAATGTAATGATTATGTTGAAAAAGGAGACAAATTTGAAGGTGAATGAGTATTTCTTTTAAAAGTTTGCGGAGGCACACCAATGAATAAGGCATGAGAAAATATTGATATGTCGTTGAATTGAGAAGTTTAAAAGCTTCAAACTTTTGAAGACACTTTTAGATTTGGAAAATGTTAGGATTGCAGGAGGCTAACTACGTAAATCAGACCTGTTATTGTAACTCAATGATTAATTTTGTAACGTTGGACTCGGAATTTGGTGAATAGATAGTTGGTTTGGTATTGGTGCCAAAAAGACAAACGTGAAGACATTGATAAAGTAATTAACCCAAATTAGTGAAATTTTAATTCATAAAATGTAAACAATAATGATTAAAATAGCAACAATAACAATAATAATTAATAATTTTAATAATAACAAGAAAAATAATAATAATAATAATAATAATAATAATAATAATAATAATAATAATAATAGTCACAACAACAATTTTTAATAATTTTTGTAATTATCTAACTTTTTGAAGAAAAAAAATAGTGATGAACTAACTTAATATGTATTTAAACTGCTAAAATTTAAAGAGAAGAATAGAGAAAAATGGAGATTAACTAAAAAATTTGATATAATATTATGCACATAAAACAACCCAACCCTATATATATATATACTGTAAAGAAAACTCCATTTTTGAGGTCAAAAATATCCCAAATATAAATTTTATTCCAAATTGCTACTCAATTAATCTTCCATTGTTCCGGCCTTCCGGGCCTCACTACTCCAGTTACTAGCTGACCAATTTTTCAACCGTTCTGAAAACCATAACAATAAGAAAACCAAGTATAGGAAGCATGTTCTCGAATGAGGACAAGACACTTCGACCAATAAAAGCAGACAAAACTAGTTACTCCCTAGGCTCTAAACGAACCGAGCCGAATATCCCTAAATTCGGACTTGGCTCTTTTAACTAAACGAACGAATTTTTAACCAGCCGAACAAAGCTCACAAAGCAAAGAAAAAAATAAATCAAACATCACTTTTTCAAACTTAAACTCAACTCGTTTAATAAACGAGCTCGAAAGTCAAACTCGCGTTCAACTCATTTAATTAAACGAACAAACCAACTAAACTTTTAATGAATCAAATACCGAACTAGCTCAACTTATTTACAACCCTAATCCCTTATATTTGTGTTTGTTATCCCCTTTCGATTAGAAACAACTTAATACTCAATTATAAAAGTATTATCTCTTGGCAACATACACGAAACAACGCATAATTAAGATCCTCCCTCCCTTCTACCCATGGCTGGCTATTCTCTCAATTTTCCATCATTGAAGACCTTGCTTGAGTACATGATTCTACACGGTTCCCAAAACTGTGGCAGTCACACTGAAATAGCTATGATAACAGAACAGTTAAGGCTATCAATATCCAGCAGACCGCAACCATATACTTGATATTATGTATACAAGCAAATCATTCCTTACCGCAGAGATAAGAAAGAAATTGTAATTATAAAAATGCCAACAAAGATATTACATCACGATTTAACTGAACTTTCTAGCTCCCCATCCACGTACACGTGACAACCAAAAAGGATTCTCAAGAAGCTATCTGCTACCGTGTAAATTTAAAATACAGAAAACAATGGCGGGCACACGATGTTCCAAACCCTCGCTATCCTATAATACCTTTGAAAGAACTCTACGCTGTTAAGTCCCCTGCAAACAAGCAACTCACCCAACGAAGCTCCACAGCAATCAACAAAACGACTCCAATAATGTGAACTTAAATACACTTACCAGCTAGTAATATCAGATATTCAGATGCAGTCAGCTGAAGCTCGCATTCCCAAAGAGAAAACTAAATCTTTTGCTCAGATACGATTCAACCTCACCCTAATTCTACCACCCCCAGTTGCAGCTTACTATCTAATGTCATAGTAACTAGTAGCTACTGAATAATAAGAAGTTGCATACAATTATCACAAGTTTGCCTTATATAGCCAGAAATACCTTTCCTCGATTCATCAAATGTGCAGCATCTTGCTTTACGCCAACAGCAGATTAATCAAAAAAATAAACATAGAATATCATAGACCAACACCTAACGCGGAAACATTCATGAATAGTTGCAGAATGCACAACTATTTCAAAAATGTGCATATGAAATGGACATGCCACAAATATCACAAACATATATTAACCAATCTCTCTTGCATGCAAGTATTAAACACAGCCTTCAATTACTTATGACTCCAACAATCCAAGAAACCAGCTAGCATATGAAGAAATTGTGAATCCCGTCCCTCAAATAGTTAATAACAAGCAAGCCCATTGGAAACTGATAAAGCATTGCAATAGGAGAACGTCCAGTTCTTAGTACTATATAACTAGCTGCAACTGAGGGTACTATCTTGCAAGGGTGAGGTTGTTAAAACCCAAAACTCTGTCCAAGTTCAAAGAAAGCTATGGAGAGAAAGTCCTCTTCAAAACTTTCATATCTGAATATCTGATATTCCTAGAAGATAATTTCAAATAATTTCACATTCAGGAGATCGTCTCTGACTACTGAGACCATTCCCATGTAACCTGCCTAGGAAATACTAGTCATAACACTGCATATGCATCAAAAATCTGGGCTCAACACATCCTAAAAACGCACAAAAGAAATGCATGAGCACTGCTTCTTGCAACTCCAAAATCAAAAGGTTGCCGCCATTGTAGACAGAAGAAAGAGAAGCCAGACAAAGTTAGACAACTACCCCTGCCATAAAGAAGGAAAAGTAACATGTGTATTAGTAACTATAATAAATTTACAGATAAGCCCACAAATATCAATATAAGGACAGAAAGGAAAAGAAGTAAAATTAAACATAAAAGTCAGCCATAATACATATGTGCACACATATAAGAAAGCCCTATTTTTTTCCAGAAAACAGCTCAAACAAGATAGAGAACTTACTACTATAAAAAATCAGCCACCCAATGTCAAGCTTCCCCACCAGCCTTGCCGGCAATTGCAGTAATCTGATTGGGCAAAATTTGACACATATCAGATCTGCAATAGAACTTTGTTTACAGAGCGGGGTGGGGGGGGGGACAAACATGTCACTTACACTCACTGACTCGACACCTTTTTCATTCCCATTTGACACAGTGCCTGGTTGTTTAAACCTACAAAAGAGAAATGGAGATGTTAAAGGCCTTGGATAAAGTAAAAAAGTAACTAAAGTTTCACAAAGAAGACAACAAAGTTCGGCTTGTGATAACTTTCATAAGTTATCACTTGAGTCATTGATACATAAACATACAAAAGGATAAAAAAAGGTGCAGACCTAAGTGCCCTTGCTTTCCTTTTCTCTTCTTCTAGAGGATCCACCTTAGTCACAGGTGCAAACCTCTCAAGACGAGCTTTCTTCTTTGCCTCCACATCTCCTGCGGACTGTGAAGCAAGTCCAAACCTAAAGAGAAGATTTTAGTGCCAAGGTTAAGATTGAGTAACTAAGCTGAAAGGATGTATAACCAGCAAGTTAAAGGAACCTTTCTGCTCTAGCTTTTCGCTTCTGCTCCTCAGACCCTTTGGTTGCATCTGTTCCTGAGCCAGTGCCAAACCTGCAGCAACTTGGTGTCATTAGTACCCAATTCTTACAACCCCCACACGGGGGGTGGGGGGGAGGGGGGTTATCCCGCAAGCTTATGCATCTGCGATACATATATAATGTTCTTGAAATACAAAATGGCTCCAAAGTCAACTTATAAGAAAGGAAAGAGTTAAATGGAAGTGGATTCATGGGTATCTTGCTAGTGGGATAGGTTTATGCAGTTGTGAATGAGATACAGATAACTAGAACAAATGGATCAAATAAACAGACCATTGCATAATATTCTTGTCAATTTTTATAGCAACAACTTCAACATCTCCAAACTAGAGTAAAAGCTTCAGACAAAGCAACTTTAAGCCACAAATATCCAGCTTGAAGGATAAGATAGTACAAAAAGGCAGAGATATACGAACAACAATGAATTATGGCGATGAATATCTATATATAGAGATCTACAAAAAATTGCACAATAATAGATCCCCATCAAACAACAAATAGCGGTCCGATTCCTTCCCTCTTCTCCGTCGTTCTAATTCGAAAAACTCAAAAAGGTGTTGCTCGAATCCAAAATCCAAATGACCTAATTAAATCCAACTACACCACAACAGCGCCTCAATCAGACATACCCCCGAGTTCCCAACACACAGACAGTAATAATATCTTCAATTCAGAAACCTAACATACCTCAGTTTCCAAAACTTTAGGTTAGAAAAACTCTAATTACTCCGATATAGCAAACAGCAAGCAATAATCTAACAACTCTGAAGTAACAACAGGGGAATTACATACCTCTCAGCCCTAAAATTCCGTTTCTCATATGCACGCGTAATATATCATCATATAACAGAACAATTACATATGCCTGCGTAAAATATCATCATACCTCTCAGCCCTAGAATTCCGTTTCTCTTCCTCAGATAGCTGCACGGGAACACCAAATCTCTCAGCTCTCTTAACTTTCTTCTGAACATCGGCAGGCAACGCCAGCCCCTGAGGGAGAACGGCCGCTCCTCCTCCATTCACTCCTTTCAAATTAGAATCGTTAGCACCTTTCTTCACCGCATCTACTCCAGCATCCTCAGAGACAGGTGTTGATTCCAAGGACTGTTGTTCTGCCGCAGTATTGAGTTGTGGTTCCGCTTTCGATGGTGGATTAGACGATGGTTTAGCGATTGGGGTCTTCTTAGAGTCTTCTGCCATAGTAGTGTTAGGTTTATGCGTCTCTGTAGCCACGAGATCGGCGAGGGCACGAGATCGGCAGGAATTGCGAATAGTCTGATAAGGGTCAGAAGCCTAAAGAGTAACGAGGGTAAGGGAGCGACTGATATTTTGGCGAGAAGATTCTTTCCGTGTTGCGTTAGAAGAGCGAAGAGGAATTCGGAAAACCACGTGTTAATAAATAGACATATTTTGAGAATCAAATATCAAAATAGTCCCATTTAATTTAAAATTTATCAAAATATTCTTTCGGTCAATAAATTAATTTAAACAGTCCATGTCAATTGAATTTTTTTTATCAAAAATATAATATACGAACCAAACACACTAATTCAATCAACATGTTTAATTCTAACAATTTTTGTAAAATAAAATAGCTCATTTAATTTATATTTGAATATACTTATTAAAAATAATTATCTAATATAATTACTTATTTAAAAAATATTTTTAAAAAATTCAGTCTAATTTTTTTTTAAAAAAATAAGCAACTCTCTTAAAGAGCTATTTTTTTTATAAATAGTTACAAATAAGTCATAAGTAGTCTAATATGTTCGTTTTTTCTCTACCAACAATTGTATCTTTTTCCTCTTTTCTCCTTTGTTTTTGTCGTTTGAAACCTTCAAATCCTCTCAATAAATTTATTATCCTACTTTCTCTCTTCCTATTCAATCTCTTATTTTAATTAATTTTCTTGCACTAAATACCAAACCATTTCAACATTATCATTTTTAAATCCCACTTATCTATTCCATTAATTTAAGGTATGTTTTGAATCAAGTGAATATTTTGATATCTAGGGTTATGGTTTGCTTAAATTTCATAATGAGTTCGTATATGGGTTAGATTTTACTAATTTGTTGTTGTGGAGTCTACATTTATGTTTCTTTAAATATTTTTTTTGGCTTCAGTCTCATTATTATTGCATATATGTTGCAATATGTGTTTGATTTTACTATTTTTTACTTTGCATGTTATATTTATAATTTTTGTAAAATTTTAATATTTTTAATTCAATTTTTATAATTTTTTCCTAGATGTTGCAATATAATTTCTTTAGTGTAGTTTCTAGAGAAAAAAAGGGTTGTATATATTGTCTCTAAATACAAGGACATATTAGTCCAAATTTATTTTTAGATTATATAAATATTTCATTCAAATTATAAAATATATTGTGTGTCAGTGTTGTATATGGAGTATTTTGACTCACAAGTTATATATATATATGAAGAAAAACTTGTTGAATTTAAGAGTTTTCCTTTCCTCCTTTTTTTGTATATGATAGTGTTGAGAACATTAGTTAAGTACAAACAAGAGAGATTTTGTGTTAATTGATTAAATTTAATATATTAGCATTATATATGTAAATTTGAAGGATGGTAATGACAAAAGGGGAGGTTGATAGTAAAAAATAACTCACTCGTGTTTAGGTGAATTTTGGCATATTTATAATTTAGTAAACTTATAGTAAGTGGTGTATGTTTTATTTTGTAGGTTTGTGATGGGTGCCCATCATGGTATATAGCTAGGTCCTCGAGACCCTGGTGTGTTGGCAAAGTAGGCCACACATTTTAGCACATCTATAGGGGTTAGACACGTTCTTGTATTGATAGCTTTATAAGTTTTCATTTTATTTCTTACAATGTATGGTATGTTACTCTCATAAAAAAAATGCTTCTTATATTATAGGATCTAGATTTCACTTTGAGGTGTCTATGCCATGTAGAGGATACAAGGTTACCACATCCCTTGGACCTTTGGCACATGGATATATTGCACAATGGAGATTTATGGGGTATCTTAATTGTAACACTCTGAAATTTAGGTCTTTAATGTGTGAAGATTCATGTGCTTAATGATGATTTGATGGTATTTTATCATGTTTCATAAATGTATCTGGGTTTGATTTGCAAATGATTTGGAAAGGCTTGGAAAATAAGGAAAAAAATGGATTTTTTGGCACATCAGTCAACTAGTTTCATGAATTGGTTGATTGGCGTGTTATCTTTGGTTTGGTTTTTGATTCAGGATAATCAATTGATTGGCTTTGGAAAATTGATTGGCTGGTGGAACCAATAAATAGGTGCACCAAACCGATATACCAAAGTTCTTGCCCTGTGAGATTTTTGAAACCTAATTTATTTAATGAAAAATTCTTCAAATGATCTTGAATCTTTTTAATCAAGCTTCGGATTGTTTCTAAATCATCCTTGACAATTTGTGACCATTAATCCAAGTTTTTTTCCATACCTTAAATAGATTCGAGGGGGTTGAATTAACAAAAGTGGATAATGACCACACTCATTTATCTCTTTCTTTCTCTTGTTGTTATATGTGCCTGAACATATGATTTTTCTTCCAAAAAATCTTTGCAGCATATGATGTTTGTTTCCCATATCTTTTTATCTCTTTTCCCTTTTTTATGTTCGAATTTTCTGAGGCACGTTGCCTTAGGATATTCTAGTGATCACCATTTGAGTCATTAGAGAATTCAGCTTGGTTTTCTTGGTAAATTAGCCCAAGGATGCTCGATTTTGAGCGGGATAATTATGGTTTTGATGTTGTGAACCCACTCCCCTTCATTTTTCATCAGATTGTGGGTATATTAGCAATCCTAACCTCCATTTTTCATCATTTTCTCTCAACCACCTAATTGCCTCTATTTTTTATTCTCTTGTGCCTCCACTCATTTTCTCCTTTGTGCTCTCCACTTTTGATCTTTTGTACATCTTCTAATTCTTCCTACAACTCTTTCTTTTTTTACTCTTAAGCAACATAGGGTTATATTAAGGAAAATATTTAGGATTTGAATTCTTCCCTTGGAGTTCTCTTTTAGGTAAAGGTTGTATCTTTTTCCTACTAATCTCTTTCCTTTTTTGTTTTAAACAATTTTAAGGAGATCCTACTAACATAAAATCTATTCTTTTAAGGCATTCAAAATTTGGATATTTTTAGCTTGAAGGTTTATTTGGTGTGTATTGCTAAGCTTCACTAGGTAAGCCATTATTACCTTAGAGTGTGGAGTGACCGATCATGTGGGTTGGTGTAGGCCTTAAAATTATGATTTTCCACATGCTTACATGATGAGTGAGATGATGGTGTCGTGAGACACATACATTTCATTTGTCTATGAGTGAGATGACTATCATATTAGAGGATGTAGCTTTTTATTTTAGGGATACCTATTCAAGGTTTACCTATAGTTGAGCATTAGAGGAAGATCAAAAAGACTATTATGAGAGAATTTTTGGTCAATATCCACCTTAGGATAAGTTAACAAGAAGATCATTATCTCTTGAGTGGCTCGCATATGTTTTCATAATTATCTTGCTAAATGATCGTAATATTGATGATATAGTACAACGTGCTAAAGCATGGCGCCTTATGGTCATGGGGAAAATATTACTCCCAATCAAACAAGTTCATTTTATATCATGTTTGTCTATACAATATTTAGCTAATGATTGTTACATAAATCAATATTCGCAAGGTTCAACTATTTTGGTGAAATACCCCATAATTAATTATTTTGAGATATGTCATTAAATAAGGATTTATTGGGAAATTAATTTAATTTATTATTTTATTTGGATTAATAGGGATTATTTAGGGCAAATTAATAGGAAATTATAAATATATTTATAAAGGAGGAAAATTGGGTTTTTCGTTAATTAAAAAGGAGTTACGAGGAATATTTTTAAAAGGGCCCTAAATTAGCCTAAAAAGGAGGTTTAATATTTTTATTTAAATATTCTTATTCTGGGTACCCCAAGAAAATTATTCTAAATATTTTATGTAAAACCAAAATCCTTAAAATTTTCTTTTTCCTCTTTTCTTTCTTTTTTTTTTCTTCTTTTATTCTTTTCCCTCTTCTTCTCGTCGGTTGGGCCTGCCCGCGGCCCAACCCCCTCTTTCCTTCTCCTTCCCCGCAGCCCAGTGCCATTTGGCCCTCCATCGTAGAAGCGCGACGCAGCGTTTCGTCCCTCGATTCGCTGAGACGTCGCGTCGCGTTAAGTGGCAATATAACAGTTGTCAAACCGACAACACGACGCAACGTTTTGTCCCTCTATCCTCTAAAACACTGTGTTTCATTTAGTAACAATATAACCATTGCCAACCGGCCGGTTCTCCCCCTCCTTTCCTTTTTCCCCTAGACCGCCCGGTCCACCCCGCGTCTGTCGTCTTCTTCCTCGTGCAGGCCTGCCACCTCGCAGCCTGCACAGCCGACAACCGCTTGCTCCATCTAGCCGTCCTCTCCTGCCATCCCCATCACTTTCCTTTCCCATTTTGACCCAACCTACTCTTCCTTCCCCTCACGCATACTGCCCACTTTCCTTTTCCCTACACCGAGCCAAACACACCCTGCAATTCGCAGGGCATGCGCCAGCCGCCGCCAACGGTCGACGACCTGCCGCACCTGCCCCGCGTGCCCTCTCCCTCCTTCATCATTTCCCCCCTCCAATTTGCCTATAAATAATCCCTATTAGCAGCCATAGCCGGTCTCTTTTTTTCGAAAAAGCCCCGAAACCCTACCTCGCCGCCGCTCAAAAAGTCGAGCTTTCCACCGTCGCCAGTGATCGCCGTGACAACCACCACCCACCGAAACCTTCCCCGCACTTCCCTCTACAAAACCAAACCGCTGTCGCCCCTTGCCTCACCCTGCACGTGCCGCCCCAGCTGTGCAAAGTCACCACCCCAAATAGCCCTCTCCAGCCCTTCGCCGCCCCTCGCGCCGCCTCTTGCCGCCACCCTCGCCGCAACCAACACCTCCTCCACCCTCCAAAATGTCCAGCAGACCTCCCTCTACCTTCCCATACCTTCATCTTCCCCTGCCTTCCTCTCCTTCTACCTCCCCCATTTTCCACCACCTTCAGCCGCCGCACCAACCACCGAGCGCCGCCACTCCCAGCCACGCCACCACCCTCATTCCACCCCTCTTCACCTGCTGCATCTTCCTCCACCTCAAATACCCCTCCACCCCCTCTCCTATAGCCTACACCTTGATCTTTCCACCTCTCTTCCTCCTCCACTGCCGCCGCCGGTCCACCACTGACCTTAGGTGGTTTTCCAACTCCCCCAACCCCTAAAACTATTTTCTATAAGTGTTAGTAATTTTATCTAATATTAATGATATTATCCTTAATAGTAATAATATTATTACTATTATCATTATTATTACTATTATTATTATTACACTCTTAATATTACTATGTATCATCCTTATTTTCCTAACCTAATTTCAAAGATAGTTAACTAGGGTATATTATTAAAAGGAAACAACTTTAACATTAAGATAGTTATCCTTATTATTATTATTATTATTATTATTATTATTAGTCCTATTATTTTTATTACTTTTATTACTATCTCTATCACTACAACTAATACTAGATATGGCTTATTATCATTATCTTACTACTATATGTGATAGACATTTGAAATCTTATATTACTATTATCATTGTTATTATTATTACTAATTGTATTATTTTTACTAATTGTATTATTATTTCTATTATTAATGACACTATTATTGTTACTATTACTTAAACCAAAAGTATTTTAGTAATATTGTTATTATCACTATTAGTACTACCATTATCATTATCCTTATTTCCTTACTAATTTTATTAATGGTGACCTTGTCCATCATTACTTTTATTAATATAAACTTTTAAACCCTTAAGTTATTATTATCCAAAATATGACCTTTATCGTTATTATCTTTAGGAATAATAGTACTTTGTTGATATTGCAATTATTATATTATTATTCAAATCCTAACACTATAGTTAACCTTAGTCTTAAAAAAATGTTAGGGTGCTAGCACTATAAGCATTAGCGTTACTATTATTAGTCTTATTATTATTATCACTACTTTACTAATAGTTAGCATGAATACTATTATTATAAGAATAAAGCTAACGGGTTTAATAATATAAGTGTAACAATAAATATTAAAATAAACATATTTTTGACTAGTAATATTTAGTAGGCTATTTTTAAGATAAAAACCCTAGTTTTCGTATAATACTCTCTTTAATAATAATAATCCTAATCTTAGACTAAAATAAGGGATGATGGTACTTTTGAGGGAAACTAATACTTAGTATTTTTCCTTTTATAGGTGAACCTAACCAAAACCCTAAGGTGTTGTAGGAGCGTGCTCCAAGTCCGGCGTTGCTTTAGGTAAGGATGTAGCTAAGGCCCATGTGTGTTATGTGACTTGTATGCCTTGGATGCTTTATATTTTATGTTATATTATGCATCGCATGATTTTCCTTAACTTGTCTTACGTGTAGCGCAGCTTGGAGTGAGGTATGTTTTGTAAGTGTTCTTGTGGCATGAGTATGATATGAATATGTCGTGATTGTGGTGTGATATGATATGGCTCTCTAAGACATGCATGTCAGGACAAATGATATTATGATATGGGAAATGAAAGGACAAAAAGAAACAAATGGGAAGTGAGATGCTAAGGGGGATATGAGGTTGACCAAAATGAACAAGAGGTGAGAACCATGCATGAAATTCTAGGGTTTGCATGGGGACTTTGAGAGTTTGCATGGAGTGGATAAATCTTGCATGGGGATGATCTTTACGTGAGGATAGTTGATTTAGGGTATTAATAAGCTAAGGGGAGAGTTGTGGAGTGATTGGAGACTTGGGATGAAAAATGGTACGTAGTTTGGTGTAAGGGTGTATAAGAGACCCGATTAGGGTTTTGGGAGGAAGTAGTAATTTGGAAAGTACAAAAGAAAAAAAATGATTAAGGAAGAGTGGAGTATGGGTTAAGAGTGAGAATTTATTATATAAGGGGGTGAGTGTGGGTTCCATGGGAGAGAAGAGATTTTGGGTGAAAAGAGAGAGGTTACTTGTGGAAGAAGAAAGGTACTAGGGTTTGAGGTGGCTAACTAGGGTTTTTCCATTCATATGCGAAGTCGAGAGGTAAAGTGATATGTTTGGGGATTAGATCTAATTAAGGTGAGATGTGGGTAGATGGATAGAGCAATGGTTGTGTAAGTGAGATGAAGTTAGGCCATATAGGTCTAATCAGAGTTTTCAAGGGAAGACCCTCGAGGGTGATGGTAGGTAGAGTTGATGTCGTGAGGTGTTGGGCCCTAACCCGCACCCTTAGGAGTTGGGTTTTCATTAAAGGGTAAGTGTAAAGGGAAATGGATGTCGGGGTGTGAGTTAGTGGGCGCCGAGTCTCAAGATATGGGACGGGCCCTCTTTGGGGGATAATTATAGCTGGAGTTAGTCATGCATGTCTAAGGGGGATTTTATTGAATAAGATACGATAAAATACTAATCATGTAAAGTGTAAGAGTACTGAGCCAGGGCCAACCGATCCACCAGTAAGGAATAGTGGTGTGGACTATTGTCCCGCAAGTAACCGATCCACTGGCGAATAATAGTGGTGTGGACATCGTCCCGCAAGTGACCGGCCCACCGGAAATAATAGTGGGGGATCCCGAGCTCAGTAAACTAAACCCTAATTTTCTAATACACGTAAAAGATACTAAGTACTTACGGTGGAACACCATGAGAGTCGGGGCCAGTCCGATCCACCGGCATAAAATAGTGGTCAGTTGTGTTCTACCCTATAAGTGACCGATCCACCGGCTATAATAGTGGGGTTCCCGTACTCGCATGGATTAATAAAGATTATGATGTGAATCAATTATAATTACCAGAGATCTAAAAGAATAAGTCTATCCATACCATAGTTAGCCTTATCATCTGTTTTACTCCATGTTGTTCATATGACTATGCCATGTATACTGTGTAGTGTGTTTTGTATGTTGGTCTTAGCGCATCTGTTACCTTACTCAGTACGTAGCGTACTGATCACCCGTTTCATGGGTGCTGCTCATTTCCACCAGCAGAAGACCCGTCTGAGCTTGTGCAGGTAGGGGATGATGTCTTTGATGCCTACGACACCTACGAGGTATCGGGTGGGGCTGAGTGTTGAGCCTAAACCTGACTTGGGGATCAAGAGTGACTCGACCGAACTCTGTTTCCTTTATTTGACCTTGTATTGTCATATTTCGTTGTGTTATCGTACTATGCTTTATGTTTTGAAAAAAACTCTAGTCATGTACTCCCTGGTTTGTAACCCTAAATCGCACTCTGATTTCTATATGACTTGCGTTGTATTTATGGTTCGTGTTTAATGTTAACTTTATATAGCCTTAGCACTTATACTAGAACGGTAGGAGTGAACTGATCTGGTACTAAGTGTGGCGGTAATGCCCCTGAGTTTACAGTTTTATCTTTTTGCTTCCGCTAAACCTTTTTAATTAAACGAAATTTTTCAGTAGTAAATTTGGAGGTGTTACATTTGATATGTCTATATAGGGGTCTTTGTTTGACATCACACTGCGGCACTAAAAACATTGTTGTCTTCTTGATTCCACTTATTAGTTGCAAACATTGTAAGATAGATTTTTGGCTCATAAATCTTTTTAATTTAACTAACTATTGACTTCTTATAGCTTTGTTCACGGGAAAGAATAAGTATCAGGGTTCCAACCAAGTATGCCCCCGCAAGTCCAAAAACTAGCGAGGAAATTAGAGACTAACTTGAAGCACGCATGCCTCTCGTGTATAAGTAAATTACTTGAATTTTGTGATTAGTTTACAATTGTTGATGTGGTTATCTATATTGGGTAAGTTGTGCCATTTGATTGTTCTTCTAGGTGAATAAGAGCAAAAATTTGCGTATATAATCCTTAGAGATCAACTAGATGCTTTGATCATGGTTATTCTAAATATTTTATTTATGATATTTATATAAAGAGCTTATTCTAATATTTTTATTTTACTTGAAAGGTTACTGAGCAGGTGATATATTTGTCTTACATTGACATTTATGAAAGTCTTCCATCAATTGTTTTAGCGCAAAGTCCTTTGTGGACAAAGCGTTATCCAATAATTTGCAATGTGGTTGTTGAACTGTATTATTCTAAGCATGTCTTGCAATAATTTGGCATAAGGTAAACTATTCTAGAAACACATCGCTTCCCAAATGTCGTTCACACCAAGAATGCAACTTGCCATGGTTATTGATTGGAAACAATAGTATGTAAGAATACATCAAGTAATGGGGCAATCCTATTGATGTTAGCACACCACTAATTAATGTCTTTGATTTGACCTATATAAACAAAAAATTGGTATATCGAGCATGGTATAGGGATATAACTTGCCAAATTATTAGACGACCTTAATTACAAGGCGATGTTGTGATTCAACCATCTCAAGATTAGCCTCGCTCGGGTTTAATGCAAAAATTGGTATGTTATGTATATATATATATATTTCAAGATTATAGTATTAAATGTAATTGATTCATTATATTTTCCATAAATAAATATGTTCTATGATATCAATCATTGAGAATTTTCAATGTAAAGCTAAACATATCATCAATGTGCACTATCAAGTAGCACTAAATGACGTTGCAAATATGGGAGTTACTTGTCTCCAAGAAGTCGGCCAAGAAACAAAAGAAACAAAAAAAGTGGAGGAACCAATGCAACCCTGAGGAATAGGGAGATGAAGTGGAAGATCAAGGGGAAGAGAAAGAGGAAGGAAAGGAGGAGACATAAGAAATCAAGAGATCCATGCCATTCAGTCGCAAGTGACACAACTTGGCACTTCTAATTCTCTTACATAAAAGAGATATAGGAGTTAATTAGATGATAAGCGAAAAAATTTGTTAGATATTAATTAGTCTAAAATTCTTGTACGATATGAATGGTTTATTTTATTGTGTATGCTTTAAATCTAATGGAAACCAAGATTGTTCACTTATCCATACCCAATCATTTGAACACAATGTCTAATAATTTGTACACCATACCTGATTATTTGTACACCATGTTTGATTGTTTGTATACCATGCCTAATCATTTGTATGCCATCCCCAGTTGTGCATAAGCCATTCCTAATCATTTGTACACCTCATGCCTAATTGTTTAAACACCATGCTCAGTCCCTATAATACCATGTCCAACCACGTATACACCACACCCGATCGTTTGTACACTATGCTCAATTATTTGTACACTATACCGATCATTTGTACACTAAACCTAATCATTTTTACACTATGATCGATCATTTGTATGTTATGCCTAGTCATTTGTACACCATGTCAAATCCCTAAAACACCATGCCTGATCATTTCTAATTGAGGAAAAACATCATGATACTAGGGTTTGATTTATCTCCTTATCTCCCTTGTCCTTATTTAATCATTGAAGAGAATATGGATTTGGATGTGGTGTAGTTTTCAATCCCAAATCCTTAACCATCCTCTCATTGGCGAAATTCGTACAAGATCCACTATCAATGATAATACGAAAATCTATATCTCTTATTCTTCCTTTTGTTTTAAATATCTTCTCCCTTTAAGTAGGTTGCTTAGTAGCTTGTACTTGAAGTACTCTCTCTAAGACATAACAATCACTCTCTTATTTTTGGATTCACTAGAAACTTCCTCAAAAGGCTCAAATTCAAGATCTTCCTCATATGTTACCATGGCTTCTTGTATTGATAATACTCTTTAATTGGAACATTCATGAGCGAAGTATCCAAACCCTCGACATTTGAAACATTGCCTAGTATATACTTCATTCACATTATTTTTTCCTTTCCCCTCTCTAGTAATTCCTTTTTTTTTTATCAAGATTGGTAGAAATTGAAGTACTCACTCAAAATTTTGTAGTTTAAGTACTTGATTAGTACTTTGTAAATGAAGTACTTTGTTTAGCATGAGGCTTAGTGGATTTAATTTGTTTTTCAAATCTTAGGAATAGTTTAATCATGTTTTCTAGAGAATCATATAGAAAATTTTATACCTTATATCAAATCAACATGTTAAGGCCACCTAAAAATCTACCATAAGTTTGTTACTTCCTTTCATGGATATCACATACAAGTGTTAACATTTCGAACTTCCTAACATATTCTTCGACACTTAGTAGTCCCTACCTAAGAGTAGTCAATTTAATATAGTTATCTTATTCATAATCTTTAGGAATAAATTTCTTCCTTGTATGCTTTTTAATTTCTTCCTTATACACTCTCTCATTCCCTAGTTCTATTTAGATTATCATACCATATTTTAGCAAATTTCTTAAACTTAAGAGTAGTTAGTTTACATTTTTGCTCATCTTTATATTCTTTAAACTCAAAGATAGTCTCCACTTCATGTAACCACAAATAAATAAGTATACATCAAGCCTACCATCAAAATTGGGAAGATAAAGCTTAATGCCTTTATCTTCTTTTTTATGATACTTTGGTTGATGGTCATGGAGCTTTCTGTTACATCCACTCCCTATAGACTCTTCATCACAGTCTATTCTTAAATTCAATTACCTTCCCTTAGTTGGATTATTTTACCTTATAGCACTCCCTAATCTATCTCCATAGAGTTCTCTATGTTCTTGGACATTTTGAACTGAATCTTGTTCGGCAAACCTAAACTCTAACTTTTTTAGTTGAGCTTGTATTATGGGTATTTGTCTAAGTTGAGAATTAGTGGCTGTAAATTGTTTGAAAGATTTTGAATAGCTTTAAATGTGACTTGACAATTTTGTTCCCCCCTCCATAATTCAACTATTACAATTCTAGACACTTAGATTCCACTAGGTTTTGTTTGAATTGATTATACCTGAAACACTTACTCCTACAAGATAAGTCGTGTTCAATTGTTGTACACGAAATTTTTAGTTCAATTATTTCAATACACAATAATTAATAAATCTAGAAATTATACAGCAAAAATAATTTCACAAAACACTTATCTTACTAAATTCTTGATGTAGAATTTAATAAGTTTCAAAACTTTAGTTCGAAACTTCCTAAAAAAATTATGCTAATGTTGAGCCTATTTAGCATAAGATAATGTAGGATAAGAACTCTATCAACCTGCACTGTCCCTAAAAAACAAGGCCTTTAATATTTAACCATTGATGTAACAAAACACACAAGGAAATTTCTCAAAACACACACACACATACTCGACCACACATTGCAACCAAGCATTCTCCAAATTCATGCATGTTTATTTATACCTAATATCTACTCATAATCATCGACGTGATTATACAATAAAAAAATGTAATTAAATCATGCAAGTTTTCATGAAAAACACAAACTCAAAACATTTTTAAAAACCACATATAGTATGCGCAATTCTTCACACACACCACACACATAGAATTTTCAAAATACTAATTCAAATCCTTCATGCAAGAACAACCAATATCATAACAAAAACCATGAAAGACTATCTTCATTACATTCAAGGACACTTAAAACATGAATAACCTTCAAATAACTCAAAAATATTACATTAATATTGAAAGAACTCAATCAAGAAGATCAAGAATCTTATAAGAACTTCCAAGCTAGAATAGGTTGACGTCGATTTTTGCAATGAACTTTGCACTTGATTTGGTGCCACTTATAATCAAGATTTGATACCAATTTTGATGTGGAATATCATCACCAAATAATCTTCAACATTTCCAAGAACTTTTTCTATAAGCCTCAAGTATTGCAAATTCATCAACTTCTCGATTTGGTGTAGAAGTTGATATGAATGTCAAAAATCCCTTGGAAGGTGGAAAAGATCTAATCCTAAGATCTTAATCCTTCTAAAGAGAAATATTCTATTTCTCAGTATAATACTCTCTAATACTCTCCAAGGCTCTCAATTAAAGAAGGAGAAGAGAGCAAGAAAGAACACACATGACTTGGTGTTGCTCTCTCTTTCAAAATATTTTCATTAATGAACTCAACATGATACCTAGATCAGGGTGTACAAGCCTTATATATACATGTAACCATGCAGGCCCCTTTCATTAACAAGCCCACTATTTGACCATTATTAATGAAATTAACCTCCTAATGTATGATACAAGCATATATTAAAGAAAGCAACTACATCAACAACTTATATTCCTTAAGTTTCACTAACCCACTACCCAAGCCCCACCACCTTGTTGTAAAAGGCGGATGGTGGAATAATTCACTTGTCACGCCATAAGTCGCAAGATCTTGCACTGTCTCGATCAAGAAATTCAGGTTATTGAGATTTTCTTCTTCAATAACCTGGGTCGTTAATTCGTTTATGTTCCAATTAGGGGAGAGGGGGAAATTGTGCTTAATGTATGATACAAGCATATATTAAAGAGTTACAATAACAATTTACAAGTATTACAAAGTATACAACAAAATAATAAGCTACACAAACTTTAATAAAGTAATACATAGATTTACCATATGTAGTCCAACTTTGTGTCTTGTAGAATTGTTCTTATATTCATTATTTAATCCTTATAATGCTATTTTCATTGTCTTATACATCAAAGATCTTCAATATCATGAACTTCTTGCAAACATACACAATTCCTACAGAAACTACTTGGAAAAAACATTAGAAGCATAAGAATTTTCAAGCACAATGGACTCCATTTCCAAGTATGATAATTCTTATTGTTCTTAATCCTTTGATTAATAAGATTGAGAGTGATTTAGAGATTCTCCTTCTCCAATGTAGTATGTTGCGATTGTAATATTTAGGATTTTAGGTTGTGGTTGTTTCGGCTATGGGGTCATTTTAACTTTCGTGGAATATGTTAATTGAATTTAATTACATGTTTGATTTTTTATTAATGTGAGGGTGGTTATGTGTAATTTTGGAGGCTTGTAGATTTTTTGTGGATTTTATGAGTGTCTCGGTCATAATGATAATGTTGACATATTTGTGGCTTTTCGTTGAAAATAGATATGTTAGCATATTCCTTGAGATATGTATAGTAAGCTTAATATATAATATTTTAGGAGTTGGATGAATATGACATAAGTTATGAAAATGATAATTTTGGAGATGTTTAGGTGAGCCAAAGGCATTTGGTTCTTTTGGGTTAAATCTATAATTTTGGTGTTGCATAAGTATCATATGGGATAAGATATGAAAATTATGATATGTGAAATGTTTTGATAAATTATTAATATAATGAGGTATGATTTTATGAAAAATGGCTTAAATTATGAATAATAACAAAAAAGGAAGCATTAGTATTTTATGTGTAAAATATTGAAGTTAAGTTATGATTTTTGAATATGGCATTTTTAATAATATATCAGGATAATGTACTGTATTTGGTGAATTAGAAAGCCTTATAGATGGAGTTATGGTGTACCTATGAATTAGGATTTTCTAAGGGCATTATGGTATCCTTCCTTGTGAAATATTCATTTATGTGCTTAACAAGTTATCTTATGTATTACATTTACTCCATGTGAATAAAGCACATAAAATGTGTTCAGCCGTGATACATTTTAAGTATTGAACATTATCAATTGTTCGAATGAATTTATGACAATCTAAAATCCTTATAATAAGTTCATAAGTAGCTTTCCCTATAATAAGTGAATGGCAATAAAGGTGGATGTACAATGACATTAAATAAATCAAGTAATTTAGTTGTTATGTGTTAGGTGTTGACTAAGGCACTAATAATAAATAAATAATTAAAGTGGATGAGTAAACAAGGCAGGGCCAAGTATTTAAATCATTAAAACAATTGCCTAGTTCTATCGGAACTAGATGACCCCAATCTCCTCTATATTAGTTCAGTCCACTAACCTATAGGGGACATGCATACTTATGGATTAAAGGTTCACTAGTGACCTAAGCATGTTTTACCTTAGATGTAGGATTATAGTGATGTTTACTACCTTTCTCCAATTTGCGAGGAAAAGGGGAGAGTATTGTTACTAATGGTTCCTTGGTCTCAATATGTTAATGAAATGGGTTCATGTGATCACCTAATTATGAAAATTTAATACGATTGCATCTTAGATCATCTTTTATCATGTGTAGTGTCAATGCATAGTTTACTATTATGGCGACCCAAGGTGTTTTTCATGCCTTACTCTAGTGATATGAATTTGTTACCTTACTTAATACACAAGTATTAACCACCCTTTTCATGGGTGTTTCTCATTCTCACAAGAAGATAACTCAATTGTTGATGTGCAAGTATTTATCTATTGTTTTTATAACTTTTCCAATTTTGATGCACCTACTATGGTATTTGATGGCATTGTATATTTTGGGTTGGACATAGAGTCTCGGTTATTTGGGAGCTAGAGGTTTTGTAGTGATATCTCATGGACTCTTAGATCTGTGTTTTCTTTCTTTTTTTCATACTTTGATTTTTATTTTACTCAAAGTTTATTTCCAAAACTTTTATCTATGTTTATGAAGTTCCTTTTATTCTCTTATTAGCTTGTCTAAATGTATTAAAGTTTTTGTCTTGCACTTGATATGAGAATGGTACAGAAATTAGACTTGTATTAAGTATGACAGAAATACCCGATTATTTTATGTTTAGCTTCTACAAGTGGGTATTATAGTTTCAACATCAACAAATTAGGTATTTGGTACACTCGTCAAATCAGCTTGCAACAATCAAAATGTCTACTCTGATTATGTATCTACCCTTCATTTTATCATCAATGATGGGTCTGATGCCTCATCCCCCGTAACCAATGGGCTTTTAATTTAGTCCTTAGCCGACATTTATTCCATTGATGGAAATGTTAACATGGTTACTGATTTAATTAATGTGGATAATGAAACATCTCCATCATTTTATTGAAGTAGGAAGAAGAAACATGGAGAAAAAGGTCAACATCACAAATTGTGAAGGACAACTCACCTCATGAATGTGTTGATACATGTTTCCTTCTTATTTTCAAGTATTATTCTTATTTATTTGTTTTTTTGTGTTTAATATAATTTTTTTTATTCTTTTGAAGTTGAATCATAACTATTTTCTTACTAAGAGATAATAGGATAAGCTTCAAGAATTAATTGAGGTCATGAATAAGTTGATTTAGATTCAACCCAATGAATTTGAGTTCAATTGTACATTGTGATGGGTTTTACTAGTAAGTTGAGTGTCTTAGTAGATTTGAGTTGATTTAATTTTTTCAATGTGTAGGTTTTTGAGACTTACTTTCATTTGTGATTATTCTCTCTCTTCATCTACGCTTTTTCATGTTAATTGGTAGTGAATTTCCCTAAACTTGGTAGGTTCCAAAATCTATGTTTTTTTTGGGTTATTCAATGGTAATGATTTTTTGAATAATTTTTTGTTATAGTTTTTATTTCATTTGTTCTTTAGTTGTTGATTGATGAAAATAATCAAATAAAAAGCTCTCATAGTATATGGAAGATACCTGATAAATACTAGAAAGTAATTTGGTATATAACTATTTTGGGCTTTGTTAGTGGATGAGTGTATTAAAAATTTAGGTTTTATTTTTTTAATTAACTTGTCTTTTAAATTTTAGATGTTGATGAATCCTAAAGTTGTTGTTAATAAAGAAGGATCTGAATAGTATATGATGAAGATTGTCTAATTAGAAGGACATTTTTGTCAATCCAAGTTAAAATCTTAATAAAGGGATATTAAACGAAATATCCTAATATTTTAACAAAATATATAATATACCTCTACTCTAATATATATTGTGACAAATATCCCTTTATTTTTATTTTTATGCACATATCTTCCTTCTGTTATGTGTTTGGCAAACAACATCAGTTGTTTGATAAAATTCCAACTTTACCCTTATTCACTTCACAAACTTCCAATTATCATTATTATTATTTTTTTTAATAAGAACTTACCCTCTCATTTTCTTCCTCCCCTCTCACCTTCGATAATAACCTATACTTTATATGTTTTTTTAGTACCATAGTTTTATTTGTTGTCTTAACGCAAACCAACATAAATTTAATAGCATAAATCATCCCTACTTCACAAAAAAAAAAATCAAAACATATAAGTAAAAAAACAATTTCATTTGCTAAAAATTAAACAAAATCCAAATACCCAAAATATCAAATCAATTTTAATTTGGAGCTATCAATTGCAAAAACTTGGACAACCTATAAGTAACAACAATGGGAGAAATTGAGGTAAAGAATGACAAAATATTGATTTTAAAAACTAGATCATCCACACACCACATATCAAAGTTAGTGTGGTGCAAGGCACATAAAAGAAAAGCCACACTTAATCGAGAATATAAAACATATAAAACCTGCGCCTAGTATCAACTAATTTATGACCAAGGATACCCAATTTGATAGAAGCAATTTGCCTCCAAGGGATGATCAACTTGAAATTCAAATCTAAGATCTAAGGCAAAGAAGTACAGTGACACGAACAGTAACACCCAAAATTTACTAATAATTTTTTTTATTATTAGCGAAAGCATAATATTAAAATATTTGGGTGTTACCATTGTAATTAACATAAGTCTGATTTACCATGTCATTCTTACATCAATCAAAGGTAAAAAAAAAATAGAACATAAAACAAGATAAATATAAAACAAGAGAAAGTTCATAAACTTAACGAGTTTGGAAATTAACCTTTATTACAATATCCAAATATACATAAAATAGATACTATGAAGCTATGAGCCCAAAAAGGTATATGAGTAAAAGCTATTATCTGAATAGTATTACAATACCCTAAATTTTACTACTGAAAATTTTCATTTTAATCGAAAGCATATAATCAAATAAGTGGGTGTTACCTCTGTAATTGACATAAGTCTAGCTTACCCCCACCATCCTTACGTCAATCAAAAGGCAAGATGATTATAAATTAAAACATGATAGGAAGAAACGAGACAACTTTTAATAACCTCAAATAAGCGTTTGGAGATCAAATTCGATTACAATATCAAAATACAACAAAAGGGATCCCATGGAACTAAGAGTCCAAAAAGGTATCCAAGTAAAACTATCATCCAAATAACATGACTCTACGCCCAAAATCCTGATACAAAAGAAATCACTCCTCCACATATATATCATCAAAGGCTGTGAATTTATCCACTTGGGCCTCATCAACTTACATATATACATCTTGGTCGTCTATTCGTTGGATTGAGCAACACCCATGAAATAGATGATACAAGAATTCTCATAAGAAAATCATACATGCTTAAATCAAGGAATGCTATATAATTATTGATTCCAGGTCTTTCATTAGATTTACCATATTCCAATATTTTTATTTACATTGAGTTTAGGGATCCCACTATTCTTAAACTAATTGAACGATCTGAAACACCTCTTGGGGACAACACACTTGAACCACTATTATTATCTAGTAGAATGGACCTAACACCTTTCAGAGTAAAATACTCCCGAGCCACTATTATTAAATCGGTGGAACGATCTGAAGTGTCCCTCGGGGACAACACAATGGAGCCACTATTATTATCCGGTGGAATGAACTCAACACCTCGGTCCTGACTCGTGTAGTCTTCCACTTTAAATGATTAGTATCTTTCCATTTATACTTTATCTCTTAATCGCATTTTCATTTACATTGAGTATGGGGCCCTACTATTATTAATCCGATGGAACAGATTGATGCACCTCTTAGGGTCAACACACTCGAACCACTATTATTATTCAGTGGAACGGACCCATATAAACACCTCAGCCCGACTCACAAGATCTTTCACTTTAAATGATTAGTACCTTATTCAGAGTTGATTTGTATATTATCATGTTGAAATCATATAAATGTTCAAGACATACAACTGAATACATAAGTACAACCACGTAATTATCCTCAAATGATCATAATACCCTTAGGGTAGTCAAGACAATCGTATTCTCCCAAAGACCTTATGAAACCAGATACTAATACATATAAATTTCTAATCATTATCTGACGTATATATCCTTAGTTTCCCATATATATATTGTATCCAACATTATACCTAAATATATACTTACATAATTTCATTACTCTCAAAAATATCATTTCATAGCATTTCCATAAATACATTACTCAATGCAACATGCTCAATACAAAAACACATACAAAAATACATGTATCACATACATCCCTAGCTACAATATGTATCCTCACCAACAAAGACACCGAACTCTATGCACGTAAATCCTAGACCTCCTATGAGATCATCAAAAGATCACCTACAAAAATAAGATAAAATACAATTAGGATCAAAGATTAAAAATTAAAGGAAAAGTTAAGGTATCGGAGGGTAAAATGGAAATATCCAGAGTCAAAGAGAGGCTTGAGTTGTATGGAAGTGTAGAGGAATGTGTGGTGGTGCTATGGTAAAAATTTGGTGGTTTTTGGACAATTTTTGGGGGTGAAAATAGGGGTGCACGACCAAAAATGGAAATTTGCACGGCTGTGCAGCAGGTGGTGCAACCCCTTGTTGAGAGAAAAGGTAACGCATAGCCAGGCGATGCTGAGTTGCACAGTTTTGTTGTAGGCATGCACACCCAAGCCAAGAGAAAATATTACACACGACCAGGCGGTGCAAAGGTTGCACGGCTATGTTATAGTGGTGCACACCAGGCCAATAGAAAATATCATGCATGGCCAAGTGGTGCAAAGGTTGCACGGCTGTGCGATAGGAAATTCTTAGTGTTGCACAACCGTGCTGAGGCTGTGAACTCTGTAAAAGTGTGACAAATGAGAAAGAAGAAGGGAAAAGAGGTGGCGGCCGACGGCGATGGCCGACGACGGTAAGGGGGAAGGTTGGGGTGACCTTGGTGGTCAGTCTACCAGCTAATGGGTGGCAAGTGGTGGATTTGGTGGAGCACAGTGGTGAGGTTGGTGATGATGGGTGAAATAGAGAAAAACAGAAAGGAGGAAGAAGAAGAAGAAGGAAGAAGAAGAGAAAAATGTCGGGGATGGGTTATGGATGACCAAAATTGGAAGAGTGAAGGGGTATATTTATACTAGTAAGGTGGCGTGCCAAGGAGGAGAAAAATGGCAGGGGAGTGGTGGTGTGCGAGTAGGGAAAATTTTGCAGAGGATGATGGAGATGATGGTGGTGCATGAGGGTGACAAAGGCAGTAAGGGAAGAAGTAGAGGGTGATGGGGATGGTGCAGTAGAGGCATGAGGGTGATGGTGAGATGATGGTGGTGTATGAGGGTGACGAAGGCAGTAGGGGAAGAAGCAGAGGAACAAAACTCTACTAGAAAATCAGCGCATGAGTGGAAGGAAAAATAAAAGAAAAGAAAAGAAAAAAGAAGAATAGGCTAGAGGTTAGGATTATATTAGGTTAGAAATTTTTTTATTAGCTAAAAAGGTAAGATTAATTATATAAATTAACCAGAATTAGAGTTAGGTTAAGAATTAAAAATCTTCTGGGTCAAGAATCATGTTTAGGTTAAGATTTTGGGATAAAAGAATTAGGGTAGGGCTAAAATAATATTCTTGAGATTAGGGTTTAGATTAATGTATTAATTATTCTGGATTAGGTTGACAAAATTTTGGGGTATTACAAATATGATTCTACGCCCAACCCTGATACATAAGATCAATTCTTCACACAAAGAGCATCATAAGCAGCAAACTCATCCAACGGGTTCTCATCAACCTGCATAAAGATATTCGGGTCCTCTGTTCATGGAAATGAGCAACACCTATAAAAAGGACGATCAATATGATATGTACTAAGTAAGGTAACAATACAATCGAGAAAATGTTACACATAATATATGAGTTCACATCAAAGAATAAGAATACATGCGTTAACATAAAATGATGAAAGGTAAATAATAATTATATACTCATTATTAGATATAACATAATCCATTATTTTATTTATGATGAGTTTAGGGACCCCACTACTCTTAATTTGGCAGAACGGATTGTAACACCTCTAAAAGACAACATACCTAAGCTACTATTATCGCCTAGTGGAATAGACCCAACATATACCAAGGCAATATGCTTCTAACCACTATTCTTAAACCAGTGGAATTTTCTAAAATACCTCTTAGGGAAGAACACACCTAAGATACTATTATCGTCTAGTGGAACAGACATAACTCCTTAGTCCCAACTCACACAATCTTTCACTTTAAGTGACTAATGCCTTATCCATTAGTTTCTTATTTCAAATCATATCCTCATTAATATTGAGTATAGGTTTCAACTATTCTTAATCCAATGGAATGGAATGATATACCTCTTAGGAAATAACACACCTGAGCAACAATTATTGTACGGTAGAACGGATCCATAAAACACCTTAGCCTAACTCACATAATCTTTCATTTTAAATGGTTAGTATCTTATTCATAATTGGTTATACCATAATTTAGCACTCATTTATATGCAAAAAAAACATAATTGAAACATTTAAAATACAACCACATAGTTATCAAGGCCGTGCTTAAGAAATTGGTCCCTAATTTTCATAAGAAACCCCAATTTCACACGATAAACATAAATTATTCCATATTGATCATCTATCCACAAATTTTAGTGCATATTCCTCAAATATTATTATTATCAACATCCAAAAATAATTTATAATTATCATGTCTTACACATGTGATAACAACTCTATTTCAAAAATTACTATTTACACCTATACGAGACCCTAATTTCACAAGTTGCGTATAACTTCTCCCATAGAATTCGTGTAATCACCAAATTCAATATACATTACTAAAATTAAAATAGTAAAAACATATCTAAAAAATATGTTCTAACTCCATCATTTTATAATGCAATAATAACACCACTTTTAAGTTTACTATTCCCAACTTAAGCCATTTTCTCATTTTATTTAGATTTAGGCCATTCATAATTACTCCAAACATTTCATGTGATACTATTATCATATTTTGACCCATTTAACATATTAAAATACCAAAATTTTCATACTAAATCCATATTGACCAAAATACCTTTAAGAATAGCCAACACCTTTATTTTACAAAAATATTATATGCCTGATGTCATTATTTCTAAATCCTTAATTTATCACATCACAATACATATTGAATAATCTCATTTACCACTTAACCTAATTTATCAAACCCACATTACAATTCCATATATGACACTATTTCACTTAGGGCTTACAAAATAAGAATTATCACAATGATATCGTATAAGCACCTACATTCTCATTTTCACACACTTTTCATTATACGATCCACATCATCATATTGCAACATAAACAACATGAATTTAACAACATAATTTAAAATAAAATATTAAAACATAAACAACATGAATTTAAAAAAAATGATAATACACACAATCATTCATAACATTTAACATGAAAATCCTAACTATGACTTGTATTCTTACCGAAAAAGACACCGGTCTCTAAACATGTATATCCTATTTAGCCTCCTCTAGAGCCTTCATAAAATCACCTAATAAAAAAAATGATAAAACATAATTAGAACTTAGGGATATGACCAAGGAAAGGATAAGGTTAAAAAGGGTGAAAGAATGGAGCAAAAGCTGAATTTCAAGGCTCAAATGTGTTTTGGTCAAACTTTGAGCAACAATGGGAGGGAGAATGACAACAAGTGCAAAAAATGACACTAGATTCCATTGTTAGGGGTATGAAATGGTGAAAAATACCAAATATGGTGGTTGAGGATCGATGAGAATGACCGATGCAAATGGAGGAGGAATGGTGGTGATGGTCAAATGGTTGGAGGTTGTTTTAGTGGTGGATGGTGAAGGGTTTGGGGTGGATTCAAGGGAAATGGCCTAATATAGGGATGTGGAGTGATGGAAATGGCTGGTGCAAATAGGGTAGGAACGACAAGGGTGGTTGGTGCAAGGGAAGAAGGAACGATGGAGGGAGGTGTTGCTTGGTTGTTGTGGCATTTTTAGCGACGACGAGAAGGAGGAAAGGAAGGAAGGAAGGAAGGAAGGAAGGGGGTTTTGTTTTCTACTACTCTTCAATAGAAAATACAGGGAGGAAAGGAGGTTATTGGAGACATTAAATGTGTATAAGTTTGGAGGTTTATAGATATACACATGCATACAGACATGCACTCTTATGTGCACTGGCGGAGAAGGAGGAGAAAAGTGAGGCGATCGGGAAAGATTTTCAATGCAGACCCATCAACATAGGAGATGGGAGTTGATGGGTGATGATGAAGGTAGGGTGTATATCAGGAAAGCTTGGTATAAAGGATATGGTTAGGGGGAAATAAGCAGTTCACATGACCAAAGGGAGAAGAAGGGAATAAGAAGCTAGGCGGTATACGAAAGAAAAAAGGAAAATGAAAGGATAATGGGATGGAAAAAAGGAAAAAGGAAAAAAGGAAAAAGGGGAAAGGGAAAGTAATTAAGTTTGGGTTTATAATTATAATTTGGTTAAAATAATTTACATAAGGGAATTAAGATAAAATTAATTATCAACCATCCGGGGTTAGGTTTAGGTTTAAAAAATATTAATGATCTAGAATAAATATTAGGATTAGGTTAAGATTTATGGTTAAGGAATTAGGGTAAGGTAGACATATCAATTTTATGAGACTAAAATTAGGTTAAGATATTAATTAATATGGATTAATATTTGATAAGATTTGGAGTATTACACAAACCATCAAATAGTGGTAACAACGAAGGAAACCCCACATCCAAAACACATTTTTTCCTTAATACACAAAACTATAATGTGGAAGATGAAGACATCGGTCCTAATTTATAGCTAATTGAAGTGATTAATCTTGGAAAGTGGGTTTCCTTTAATTCTTCATTTAGATATGTATCACCTCGTAATTTGAAAGAGTTTGCCATTGTCTACTGCTATAGTGGTTAAGCTCAAGTTCATTAGTGTCATCTATTGTGGCCTCCTTGGTTGTTGTTGTGCACCATCATTGTGCACTTAGTCAAGTATGTAGGAGGATAAGATGGCAATGAAGGTCGTGGTGATGGCATAGTGAAAAGGCAATAGGTCAATAGGGCGAGGGTGTTGTGTAACATCCTAAAATTTTATAACCTTGATTTTGAATGTTTAGCCTTTTATCTGAAAACCTAACCCTTAAATATTAACTTAATTATTTTTATAAACCATGACCCGTAATCCCAAATAAATTCTTAAATAAAATTTATCCTAATTAAGTTATCCTTTTTCTTTTTATTTAAATTCACCCTAAATCAATAAATTTTTCCTAGTTTATTTTTTCTAATCAGATACCTTAAATCCAAAAAAATAATAATTTTATCCTAATTCAAAATTTAACCCTAAATTTATTTTCTTTTTTCCTTCATTTCTTTTCCTCCCTATGTCCCAACCCACTTTTTTCTTTTTTCTTTCTCTCCTCTAGCCTACCCATCCCAACCCATTTTCTTTTATTTATTTTCTTCTCCTTCTCCCTTACCCAACCCATCGTTGAAACACCTCCTACAACACACCCCCAGAGCACTCCCAAACGCGCCCCAACACACCCCTGCTTGTGCCATGCACGCTAGCCCTTCCTTTCCTCTTCTAGCTAAACCAACCTCACCTGCACTCTCCCTAGCATGTCCCTATTTTACCTTTCCCCTTCTACACCTCCTCTTCCCAACCTTCACGCCAACCACCTACCCTGTCGCTCTTCTGCCAGCCTGCATTTTCCATTTTACATTCCCTTCCTCTACAACCTCTACCCTTTTTTCACACACTTTCGACCCCATTAAACTTCCATTCTTCCCTCTACACTTGTGTATCTTCAACCTTCCCATCAAGCAAGCTCTCCCATTTTTTCCTCCCTATTAGCTATTATCGTTAACCCTCCATTTTCTACATTTATATCACTAATGTTTTAGCCACACCATAGGGCTTCCTTATATGAGATTTGTTGCGGAACACAACCTTCCAATACTACCCTTCAGTGAAGCCATCATCGATAGTTGATCCCTAGCAATGCATACTTGCCCAATCCTAACCCCCATCTCGTCGAGTAGCTTTATACGGAAGCAACGTCCCAGCCACCTTCCGAACACAATACCCTTCCATTTCCTTTTGCCCATCCTTTTGTGAGAAGTTTCACAAACATCTTATTAACCTATGTGTAACCCTTTCCCTTGCAAGCTTCTAACCTTATTTTCCCCAACCCCTCTTATTAAGAAACCCCACTAAGCTTCCTTATGTGAGCTCTAATGGCGCAACCAACCAACCTTTCTCATTGAGCATCTACTGTACTCAAGCAACAACCTTCATTAGCGCTAGTTCCCCTACGTGTATGTTGGGCGTGCTGCCTTTTGTGCATGCAAGATTGAAAAGTCATCCCTCGGCGTGAGGATTCTAGCATTAAATTTTACCCTTTTTACATTAAAGGTATTTTATAATTTATCATTTAATAAAATTATTATTTTATTGGTTAAATATTAATTTGGTTAATGTGGTATTATTTTAAGGTACAAAATTTTAATTAGCGGAGCCTAATAATTTTAGTAGGTTGTTGATAAACTGTGCTTTTATCATAATTCAAGTAATCTTTATACTCTAATAAAATTTGAGATATCGTATAATAATACATTAGAGTTTTGATGTACAAATTGTATTAAGCATGTTTGTTACATAAAATTTGGTGAAATAGACCGTGACTATTTTCATAAAATACTGTGTGTAGGAAAGTATGTTAAAATGGATTTTATGTTGGGAGTAAATTATATATGTTATGCATGTCTAATGTGATAGGTTGAGCATGCCTAGGCGTATTTTTAGCATTAGTATTATTATTATTATTATTATTATTATTATTATTATTATTATTATTATTATTGTGTCTCCCAAAGGCAATTTGGTCATTTAAGCATACCGTAATATTTATTCTAGGAATAAATGCCTAATATGTGTTATTTATTATTGAGCATGTGAATATGTGATTTGATTTTCTAGTAACGCATGTTAGGGTTTTATGTGTAAAATCATTTACAAGTATAAAATGGTCATTTAATGTGTCTGGTAATTTATTTGCATGTTTAATAAGTAAATCATTATATTCTAGCCTTTTCATAACAAATAAAAAAAATGGAATTAGTTGTTAAAATGGATGATAATGTAGTAATTTTGGCCTCAGGGGTATTTTGAACACTTATTGCTTAATGTGTCCAAATATGAATAATCGAGCTTAGGATGGTCTTAGTGTGTTTCTAATGTCGACCTTAGTATTAACTTGATTTATGGTTGTCTTGAATAATTGACAATGAGTAAAAATGGTTAAGTATGAAAATTAGATCTATGTGATTGTTATATGGTATTGCGGTCACTATAATAAAATACTAATGTTTAAAGTGAAAGAACTCAAAATTAGGAATGATGACTTTTGGGGGGCAACTATCCTAAAGATGTGGTTTAACGCACGATTGATTATGGATTATTGTTAGTATGTCTTAGTGCCTAAGCCATGCCCTATATCATACCTTATTTAGCTCTATGGACTTATATATGGTATGCATATTTATGTATTAGGTGTCATTGTCGGTAGGTTACTGTGCTATATTCTTGTACTAGTACGACTAGAGTACCTTGGTGACCTTAGGTTGATAATAGATAGGATACTACGTTACTTTGGTGCGCCAATATAATTAGAGTACATTGGTGTCTATAGGTTTGATATGATCTCTCTTCAAGAAAATAAAAATGAAAATGATTATTATTAGATTAGATTGGTAGTATCATTTGTGCCTACCTATAGTTCAGTAGTAGCATTTATGCTTACTTGTGGTTCAGTGGTAACCTCTGTGTCTACCTGTAGTTTGGTAGTAGCTTTTGTGCTTACTTGTGGGTTAGTAGTAGCCTTTGTGGCTACTTGTATTTGGTATTGTGCCTTTGAGCCCTACTTATGATGTTAAGGATTTTTATTTGTTATTTTGACTTTGAGCCCTAACTATGATGTTATGGATATTATGGATGTTGATCATGAGATGTATTTTGAAGGATATGGTTATTATATTGAAATTAGTTCTAATCAGTATTTCATAAATAATTTCTTATATGCTTGGTTGTTAAGTTCAATTTGTGGCTCTTTTGATATTTATTTATTTGATATGATTATCTTATTTTGATCAACGTATGAATATTGCAATGTTTATACCCTATATTGTTATAATGCCTTTTACATGCTCCGTGTATGATTTTTATATTATTTTTGTATAATGGGTTACCTAGTACCATTATACTAAAAGATTCCTTTTCTTGGGCCATTACTTATTCAATGGCCAGTGGTCTTTGCAGGTTAGCTTACAATATTAGTTAAATGCTCATATTTTGGTTAAGAGTTAGGGTTATCTGATGTTTTACAGAATATCTTTTGATCTGGATGATTTTATACTCTTATGCTCTTATGCATTTTTTTTCATTGAAATTTGTAACAACTAATAGTTGGTTTTCTTTAGAATGATATTAATTTTCTTTGATTCTCTCTACTTTTATTCTTGTAATCTTGTTATTAAATTAAGTAATATTTTTAGCCTTAGCACTTGGTATAAGAATGGTAGAAAAAACCAGACTTGCGCCAAATATGGCAGCAATAACCTACATTTTACTGTTTTAGATTCCACAATTAACTCTTTAAACGAAAGTTTTCAATCATAAATTTTGAGGGTGTTATATGTTGGTTGTGTGGGTGATTGGGAGTGAGTTTTTTTGTGTGTTACAATCATGATGAAGAAGGAAATAAGTAGTTGTCTATATGTGAAATTTTATTATCTTCTAAATTGATGTTGCTTCCTAGTGGGGTTTTGAAATTCATCATTCAACAAATCATATTTAATTTTTTGTTAGTTTGGTTGAATTTGAGTAAGATATATTAGTATGAGGATTTAATGCTTTGTTAGTTGGGTTGGAGATTAGCAATGTTTAACTTGGTAAGATATATTAAGGTTGAAGATGAAGGTTAGATGAGTAAGAACATTTTCATCCATCCATATTGAAATATTTCTTAAAATGTACTAACTTAATTGACAGATAGTTAAAATTGATGGAAAACATAATGAAAGAGAAATATGTGTCCACAAATGAAAATATAGGGATATCTAACAAAATGTAGATTAGAGTCAGAATATATTGTATATTTTGATAAAATACAAGAGTCTTTCATGTAATATCCCTTTGTTGAAATGTAGATAGTTAACTACCACATTATCAAGGCCAACGAAAAACAATCAAAAGGGTACAATGTGCTTGAAAATTAAAATAGGAGCATTTAATACAATGTAAATTTGACTAATGTTATATATTTTTTGTTTAAATATAGGGCTATGTAATGTATTTGCCCTAAAACTTATAAGCCAAAAGGAGGTTTTAATTACTTTGGACATTTTTATACATTCCGTACCAAATAATTATGAAACTCACATTCCTAAAAATTCATATCACTTCATCCAACCTCCCTTGTACCAAACAAGACCAATGACATGCAATGGTTGGTATGCTTTTCTTCACCTAATTTTTTGAATCTGTTATGATTATTGCTGATATGATCTGATCTGATTTGATTAGTGCCAATGAGAACAAAAAATATTATATTAATATTAATAATATAAGCAACTATTATTAATATTAGCAGCTATTATTAAAATACTTATAATAATAATTATAGTAATTAAATTAATAACTATAATCATATTTATTACTATTATTATATTAATAATTATAATAATAATTATAGTAATAACTATAAATTTATGAATAATAAATATTATTATTATCATATCTATATTAATAATTATAATAAAATATATATATTAATAGTTAAAATTATAATAATATTTTTAATAATAATTATATTAAAATTAAAAATTGAATTGAAAATATTAATAATTAAATAATAATTATATCAAGACTTGTATTAATAGTTATAATTCTAATAATTATTAGCATGATAATTATATTAATAATAATTATTATTATAACCATTTACTTAATAATAATTATCACAATAATTATAATATTATTACTAATTTAATATTAAGGGATACTCCATCATATAACCCTAAATTTAGGCTTAATATATAATATAATTCTAAGCTTGTAGGAATATATAATATAATCTTAAGTTTATACTTTTATGCATCAGATGACCTTCCATCTATATATTCAAGATTATATGGTGTAAGTTATGAAAGTATATGAAGGGTTATTGATAGGTATAATTTATGTTGATCATGTGGAACTTTACCCTAAATATTTAATGTGATTATGTGATGATTTTTGCATACTTTGTCCACTTGTTATTTTTTACTACTCTTGATTAAAATGATAGGTATTTGGTGTAAATGGGATCAAAATGAGCTAAAACACAACACTCGGAACAAAATGGAAGCAATAATAAGTACTCAAATGCATCAAATTCAACCATCATTAGATTTAATTTTGAAAATATCTAAGCATTAAAGTTGTAGATCTTTTTGTTAGCTTTCTAACACATCAAACGTTAGCTCAATCAGAGGTCAAATGAATAATTTAGTATTAAAATACGTAACATGGTCGAAGCTGTAAAAAATCTCAAAACCCATGATTTGACACAACCTCACCATGGCATCCACCATGACTGTGTCAAACCACCACCAACAAAATGGATGAAAGGAACATAACATAAGGTGCCTATGTCAATTGACATGACTTTTGCGTGGCATTATTTTTAGTTATATTTATTCAGTCATTATTTTTAGTGGGTGGGGGGATTTAAGCACGAATTTGTAGGCTAAGAAGATGATTTTTAGGGTTTGTCATATATCCACCCATTCCCCTATTCCAATCCATCCCTTTAGCTCTCACGATTGTAGGTCCTGCGCTATGATTGAACAATGGTTTCCATTTCTTGAATAAATAGGGTATTATATCTCTATTTTAGATTTTATTTCAATTGAGGTAAACCTATTTGTTTAAGATATTATTTTTAATTGAAATCATAATTAATTAATTATTATTTGGTAAGGTGAAGGGATATCCATTTATCCTAATGTTTTGATAATCTGAAACCCTAACTCAATTTAACCTCTTATCATATGTGTAATATTGATGTTTTAATTAGCATAATAGGAAAATTAATCACCTTCCCTTTACTATTTAGAGAAACTCTAATGATATTTGAGAGATGAGCCGCAATGAGCTCCATCATCATAACTAATGATCAAACCCCAAAGTTGAGAGGCTTTGATTTGGTCTATGCAATCTAAAAGAGGGGAATATAAATTAATTAGTGATGTGTTGTTTATGTGTTCATTCATACTAGAAATATATGCGTCTTCATAGGTAATAGGGTGTAGTGACTCGAGAAAACATTGCATTTCATACCTTGGTTGACATAGTCGACCTTGTGTTTTGAATTGAGGTAATGGGTTAGGATTTGACTGTATTATGATTAAGGGGGTTAACTAAATCCTTAACCCTTTCTCTCTTTGGATTTCACCATTTATTGCCTAATCGTTACATTTACATATTTAGTTTCTAGCTTTCATTATTTTATTTGATTGCCATATTTCCCCTTAACTTTGGTCTAAGCATAAAAGATATTATTTACCCCTAGTCACTGTGGGACAATACCTCATGTGCCACTTCGATCCGTGCATTTGTGGTTAGAGGAGATCGGTTATCTAGTGTCTAATTATCAAAATTCATGGTTATATGGTGCATAACTATCAAAATTCAAAGTTATATCACACATTTATGAAAACTCAAGGTTATATTTTATATTATGTCTAAACTTAAGGTTATATGATCCATTTCCCCTGATATTAATAATAATAATAATAAGAGTAATGCTATTAATAATTATTATAATGTTAATGATACTTAAAATAATTAACTATAATTATTATATAAATAATCATCATACTAAATATTATTATCTAATTTGATCTAGTTGGTGATGATATGATATGGTCTTATAAGATTATAAGGTGGGAAAAATAGAACTTTAGTACCCTTCATTTAGCTAGTTGACCATCCAAAGACTTTTCCCTCACTGTGCCCAAGACGGTCTTTTAATGTTTGGAATGTGCATGTGTGTGTGTGTGTGTGTCTGTGTGTGTATTTAAGCAAACTATGCATATGTAACCATTTATTTAAAGATTTTAAAAGTATATAAAACACAAAAGCTATTTCCCAAATTACACTTCTTGAATTTGGTGGTGTTCGTACCTGTAGAAAATCATCAAAAAATTTATTTCTCACTTTTTTCTCCCTCTTCACTTCCTCCCCCCCTCCACCTCTATCCCATATTATATTTAATATGTTACAATTCAATTTTAAATTTATGGTAACTATCCCCATAATCTTTGAAGCAAATATCTCTTTTCTTTATTGTGGTTGTATATATTTCTTTCAACTTAAAACTACTCCATAAAACTCCTTCATGTCATGGTGCACATCATACCCAGAATTTAGAAAGTGAAGTTAATTCAACATTTGGCTATGTAAATTTTGAAATTGAAGTTAATTCAGCATTTGGCTATGTAATTTCCATTTTCTCTATCTTTTATATATACTCATAAATTGGTTATAATTTTGTAACAACTACTTTGCTTTTTAGTAATTGATTTTCATCTACCTTGTCTCATTAGTTGGCATCAATTAATAGGCCACTCCATGGTTTCCTTTCAAATCAAAGATTGTTTTTTTCTGTAACAAGTTTCAAGAAATTCATGGTAAGAGGTGCACTGGTCTCAATTAAAACAATCGAAAAATATAATATTTCTAAATTCTTTGTGTACTAAAATCAAGCATAAGTCAAATTAGATCTTGATTCTTATCAATTTTAGTCTCATTCATGTATTTGTTTTGTTAATTGTTAATGTTATTTTTGTTTAGTAATTCAAAACATCAAATGCTAGCATCTTTAAAATTTCTTATGGTTTGTTGAAATGAAGAGAGTTTTAATTGAAGGTAAATTGTAAATAGAGTGAACTAGCATTTTAACAATTGTATCTCTTTACGAAAAATGTTTAATATTTTGATTCATCGTCAAATGTTTATTAGATTATCTCTACTATATGTTTTTGAAAGTCATTAATGTAAAATGGAAAAGTAATTTTAGACAAAATGCTTAGGTTTTTTCTTTCCAAATTTAATATAAAACATGCATTTGTGTGTAACTAAACGTTGGTACATATTACATGAACTTGATAATTAAATTTAAAAAAAAATAAATTACATATCACATTTGAGTGAATTAGACATAAATAATAAATCAGAACCTTAAGTGCTTGGTTTAGTCTCCAAGCAAGAAGAAGTAAGGAAAATATCACACCTCTTCTTACTTAGACAAAAAATATAGTAATTAAGTTTCTAGTTTTATTATTTTCATATAATTCATTCAAATGTAGTATCTAATTATTAATTTTTATAAACTCAGCTATACAATTCATGCAATTGATATATATATATATATATATATATATATGTAGGTGATAAACTAAGGTGTGACAACCTTACCTATTTCTTACACTAAGGAGTAGTAGCCTTTCACTTTTCCCATGCTAAAAAGCAACAGGCTTTATGCGCTCCACTTAGCTGTGGAGTGGCAAACTTGCATGCTACTCCATCAAATTGAGGAGGGCATACTAGCACTCTTAACTAAGCTTAGATGAGCATCATAGTCCATTTAGCTAAATATACTTTCTTTATAGTAATATGTTGTTTCTATATAACAACATCCAAAGAAAAGAAAAGAAAACGACATATTAGTACATGAAGAACATCTTTAGCTGAAAGAACTAAGTTTCCTTTCAGGATTTAGTTTAGAACTCTCATTAGTGTGAAAGCTTGTCGCTTCTCAATACAAAAAATGTGCTAGTGTGTCACTTCTAACTTAGAATGACGATTGTATAGGGTTATTACTCTTTAGCTGGGTGTAGTGTGCAAGAATTAGATGTTAATTATACACACACTTATATACATATATGCAACACACCATTTTTTTGTAAGTTATGTTGAGTGGGAAGTTGTAGTGTAAATTAAAATTTGACAGTGTTTGATTTTTATTTGGAACTATAATTGAGTTTGAGAAAAATTTGGATTTGAATAAGATTTAGAAATTGAAAAAATGAGTTTTCAAGTGGACTGATCGACTGGTTCGTCATTCCAACTAAAGGGTTTTGCTTAATCGAACCAATCGTCTGGTTTATCGAGCTAGTTGCATTTTTAAAACTCAATTAGTCTAGAAAAACTTCTTTATACAAAAGTGGAACCTTGATAAACCCATTCTAAGCTATTATTTAAAGATTCTTAACCTTTCTTATCATGCATTTGGCTTGAGCTTCTGCCTCAAACTAATTTGAGGGTTCGATTTGGACAATTGAGGGAGATGATGACCTCGGCTTTATCTTTTCCCCCTCTATCCTCTACACACTTTTGGAATCATTATGTTTATTCCTATACCTATATCTTCTCAAGTGGGAGATTACTTTCCATGCCGATCATTCATTTCCTCTCTTATATTTGACATTTTCTAGGCAAATTTGATCTACATTCTCTAGAAAATCACTATTCTATCTCTAGAAGGGAGGTCACCCTATCTTTGACAAAATATACCCATTTAGCTCATATTAGAATGGTAGAAATTAGTTTTTTGTTCTAATATAGGATTAATAACGCATTCTTGAATCAATTTGTTGGCTATAAATAACCTTAATCACTCATTCCATTCACTTTTCTTTCAGCCTCCAAGGTATTCCGCCTTCTTAGCCCCGTGTTCTTTTCTTCCAATTTCAAGCTTAATTTTGGGTTATGTCTACTCTTCCTATCCTTTCTATAGCTCCTTCTTGTTTATCTTCAAGTAATGGAGGGTTATATTTAGGAGTAAGTTAAGTATCTCTTTTAGCATAGCTTTCCTATGTTTTTCTCTTATGTTTGGTAAGTTTATTTTCTCCTAATTCAAATTTTGATGTATAAAATTATTCACTGGATTTTTGAAATTTTAAATTCTATTTTTAAGGTTTGGAAGTTGAAAATCTTCCAAGTTGAGTTTTCCTATTTGCGGAAAATTTTTGCTTGCACCGAATAAGTCATTCTTACTTTTAAAATGTGACCTAGTTAAGCATGTGGCGTGGTGTATTCTTTAAAGTCCTAATTATATAGGGTTACATGAGAATTTGGTTTCATATTGATGTATGTTGATTAATTTATGAATCATGAGAAAAAGGCATGATTCTAGGGATGATATGGTCGATTTGATTAATTGTGGAGCATTTTTTAGTTTATGAGCCGATGAAGTATTGACATGATGTTAGGATATGTGTTGGCTTGGATGTGGTAGGATTTTGAGGGTGATTTGCATGAAAAACATTTGTTGTGTGTTTTTTGGGGGCAAAATGATTGAATGTTTAGGCTAAATTGATCGAATGGTCTTTAAAATAATTGATTGGTCTGCCCAAACTAATCGACTGGTAGGTTTGTGGTGACCTTGGTTTGCTTTTGCTTAAACTCATCGGCTAGTTTGGTAGAACTCATTGAATTCTCTGAACAGTCTATTAGTTTGGCTAAACCAACCAACCAATTTGAGGAAACCTTGGGTTTGACTGAGCCAAACCGTCTGTGGAATTATGTGCATGGATGAATGAAGCCTTAATGATAGCTTAACAATATGCTTAGTAGACTGCATGTTATAATCTATGATGTTGTGTTATGTTACTAAGCATGATGAGTCATCTATGATATGAGTTTCTTATGTATGATATCACCATGATAGAGCATGTATTCTATGTATATGAAATAGGCATGAATTATGTTAGTATGATTATTATTATATATAGGAATCTTGTGAGCTCGCGATTTCCATTTCAGAAGTAACTTAGCTTACTCAGTACGAAGCATAGAAATGTGTTTGTTTTCTCAGCCACTTGCTCATTCCCACGAGTAGAGGGCCTCATGCAGGTTTTTAGGGATGGTCACTAGTAGGCCAACCTCGTGTTGGATATGGGTTCTAAGAGTGTGGACATCCGGATACTTTTGTGCGGTCTTAGGTGGACTAGAGTTTTGGGCTACACCCTACTTTTGTTTTCTGTAATTTGAACCTTATACTTTGGTTTAATTTTCTCTTATATATTTGAATATTTGTGGACGGTGGAGGTCTTGTACTTGAAAGCCTTTCAATCGGTATTTATATAATGTGTTTTGGCGCACTCTACTTTGACTTTGGTTGGTTTGGTTCTCAGCATTCTATAGAACATGGGATGAGAAGCTGGCGTCTATTATATGTTAGGTGTGGCAATAACACCTTATTTTTCCTAAGTGTTTGGTAGTTTTCCACTTCCACAAGGTTTTCAAAATAAAATTTTTCAGGAGTAAAAATGGTGGTATTACACCACACATATACATAAATATGAATGTGTACATCTACAATTATATAAAAATAATAAAAATGATATTAAATAGCAAATCTAGGTGAATTAGATGAAAATAACAAAATTAGAATAATAATTACTTATTTTTAACTTGGGTAGGAAGAAGTGAGAAAGAAAATTTGGTCATTGATTCTTTATTTTCTTTGTTTTGAGACTTCTTCATTTCCACTCATTCATTGCTAACTTGCTTCTTTGGAAGGAAAACTACATACCTAGCAGGATTAAATTTAAGAGTAGAATCGAGAATGAGGAGTTGCTTGAGATTGACATGAATGAGGAAGTAAGTAGGGTTGGTTAGGGGCAACTAAAGTAAATAACTAAATAAATGGAAATTTAGGTAATTTAGGATAATTGCTTATATAAATATATAATCTATGTTGTCCATGTAGCTTCCTTGTTTTTATTAGGAAATAGTAGAAACTAGTTGTACAACAAAAGTCATACTAATAAAATTTGAGCAAATGAAAATTTCATTTTAATATGAATTCATATGTTGAAATCTACAATTATATAATCTTAAAATATGAAATGTGGAAAACCATATGCACAATATAAATAATATTTGTGGTTTAATTTAGTACATGTTTGAGTGAGTTGTAGCTAATGTATTTATTTTTTTCTATATATTTAAGAAATAAAGTTACTAAATTTTATCTAAATTTATAAAAACTATAAGTGAAAAACAATTGTTAGATGTTGAAACACTCCCTACAAACACACTCTTAATTTACAAACTAACTTAAGATTTAATTTACAATAATAAAAAAGTAGTTAATTATAATCTTTGATATCAAAATATGGTTTTATAAATAAAATATATGTATAATTTAATATCTTATATCAAAAAAATTATTTATTTCATAGTTTTTTTCTTTCTTAGTGGCTATACAGTTTTATTCTATGTTGGACCCTAATCTAAAGAGTTTTCTTACATTGAGCTAAACCTTGATTAAGTTAAATTCGGTAGGCGAACCTAAGTTACATGAATGCTTCAAAATATTGTTTAGGTAATTATTAAGTTAATATAGGTAAATAGGTTGTAACCTTATTTATTTTTAAGTGAATTGAGGTAAATAACCGAGTCCTCCCTAACAAGTAAGTAAATTTACTACTATCAAAATATTCATTACAACCTAACACAAATTCAACATACACCATCAAGAATACCCATCTATCTCTTATATTTGGCATTAAAGTAGGAGTAGACAATACGTTTAGTTACTGTATGGATAATAAAGTACAAGATAGTCCTCTAAGCACATCAACAACCTTGGAAAATTTGCATGTTATGTTCCATACCAAACAACCACGGTATATGTGCCAAAAAGCACACAAAACACTTTCTTTTTTATGTATTGATTACCACGATGTATCCACTAAAGCTCTAGTATCTCTAGTCCAATCAACATCCAAATCTTTTCTACCTCCAATTGTATGGATGTGCTTTCAAATTCCAAGGGTAAAGGGACACTTCATAAACAAGTGCTCCATCAATTTAGGTGAAGCATCGTCAAAAACACAATGTGCATCAACATTAATTCCCTACACCACCGACATATCTCTCATGGGTATCCTATTCTAAATGGCCGACCATAACAAAATAAAATTCCTAGGAAGTGTTGGAGGTTTCCATACTAACTTGGCCCATCATTTCTCTACCGTCTTTGTTCTCGAGAACTCATAAGCATCACTAATAATATATAGATGTCATCCACCATTCAACCAATTCTATATAAGAGGTTGCAACCTCTCACAAACATAAATTATACGATGCATTACTTAGGATGTGTACGTGGTAGGAGCATAATTCCAAATATCTGCATGCCTTAAGCACATAGTATGAACCCATTTTACCCAAAGCAAATTCTTCTTACTATATATATTCCACAACAAATTGTCAACCATGCAAAGATTCCAAAGATCCAGGTGGAAAAAACCTAATCCACCTTCATCCTTAGATAAACAAAGATGGTCTCAAGAAACTAGTGCTCTCCTCGTCTCAATTAGCTTACTAGAACACACAAAGCTTTACTAAAGGTTAATAAACTTACTCAAAACTTTCTTCGAAAACAAGATTACCTAGCTAAAATATATATGCATGTTGAAATTGAAAGACTTAATAAGCCGAGTCCTCTCGTATATGAAAGGTATAAGGTACTCTAGTGCCACAATTGTGTTGTAAGCTTATCCAGGATCGACAATAGGTAAGTAAAAGAAATTATTATTGATATCAGAAAATGACGAATAGGAATTTGTAAAGGACAAGAATGATGAGTACTTTTTATTTTCTTGAATGAGGAAGTACAATATTGTATTCCTTTATATATGACTAATTTCATAGAGTTGTGAATCAATTTTTACCATACAAGCACACGTGCTAATTACAATTATAGCATGTGTTTTAATAGCTAACTAACACTCTTAACTAATCAATTTCTAACACCCCCTACAAGCTGGAGAAGGGGAAACCATTCCTAATTTGGGAAGAATTGTGGTATGGAGCTTCCCGGTAAGGGGTTTTATGAAGATATCTGTCAATTGGGAGGCAGTAGGAACATAAGAAAGAGATATGAGACCTGCATAAAGTTGTTCACGCATGTAATGGCAATCAAGTTCTATATGCTTTATGCGTTCATGATAGAATGGATTTTTGGCTATGTAAATAGCTGTTTGGTTGTCACATTTAACTAGGATGGGATGTATATTGGGGATAGAGAGCTCAATGAGTGAGCAACTTAACCATGCTAGTTCAGCAGCCACATGCCTTAAGGATCTATATTCAGCTTCAGCTAATGATAATGAGATAGTTTGTTACTTTTTAGGCTTCCAAAGTTAATATACTTGATTATTAAGAATCAAAAGATTTTCGATTAATGGTAGATACATAATTATTGTAGTAAACTTAGACTCAAAAAAAGATTTTAAACCATTCCTTGTCTACTATATTTATTTATAATTTATAATAATTGGTACATGTGTTTAAAATATTTTAAAAAGTATGAGATATTGAGATAATAAGCTTCAAAGTTTTCTTCAAAAGTTAATATACTCTAATTTTTGGTAATAAATATATTTTATATTTAGAATTCATGTTGAAGTTGGAACTGATTTTCAGTTAATAGTATATACATAATTTATTATTAGTTAAAATATTTAAATTTAAAAAATACATTAGTATAATTTACTATTTATCAGTTGGTTTTAGTACTCAATTTTTTCTTATTTATGCATTATAGAGGTGTTTGCTTGCCTATCATTTATAGCATTCTTGGATTATTTCCTATTCTGAAAGGTATTATACTCTTACTCTTACAGACATTATTGTTACATAATATAGTGTATTATCTTTTTCCTATTATGAAAGGTATCATCATATGGATGTGTTATTTGTTTTGAATGGAATTATACAAACATTATGACCTATTAGTACTTCCTAATATCATCGGTATGATCATACATTATTACCAAATTTATGTCTTATTTTTTTGATTAATTAACAGAAGTATCTGCATTTGGAATAACATATACAATATAGTCATAAACCTAATCCTAAATAAAAATTCAAAAACAATGACTAATGACTAATATGTTAAAATGTATAAATTATAAGTGGAGAAATCTAAACATATATAAAAACTATAATTGATAATAATGGATAATTAAACCCGATGTTGAGCATTCTTTTGTTTTCCTTTTTTGACATAATGTTCTAGACTTTGTTAATTTCTTCATTAGGAATTTTCTGATACACACAATTTAAACAGGTAAATAAAAGAGCTCATGTATCGCCTAGTCTCCTAATTAATATAAATATATAGGAGTGAACACAAAAGTAAAGCTTACTTTGAGTAATAATTTTGTCTCAATTTGTAATTATTGGCAGCCCTTTTTTGAGATTATTTGATAGCTAAAAAGTAAATTCAAAGTGTGGAAGAAAGGGAGAGTGTAGGAGATGTAAGATTTCTCTTTATTTGTTTAAATAGATAAAATAAGGAAATAGGCTATTAAAATAGGGAAGTTAATGTAGGAGGGTATAGTTGTAATTAGAGTTACATTATAGTGTGTGGCTATGTCAGCTGTTATATTTTTTATTTTTCTATTTCCTATGAATATAATTCTGATTTCAATTGACAATTTTTATTAAATTGTTACTTCTTCATCATGTTCATTTAATTTAATTTAATTTTTGCTTGTTTAAGGATCCCTTATTGAGCAATAATTTTCTCTGCAATGTGCTTATGGGTGTTTATATATCATTAATCTTACTATATATGTTTAAATTCCAATTAATGCAATACGAGTTATCTATTTACAATTAAAATATTTGGCATTGAATTTAGTTTCATAAATTTTAAGTTCATAGAGAAAAGTAGCCTTCATCACATAATACCAAAATAGGATAACATAAGATAGCATTATATAACAATTAGGATAAAAGTAGGTAGCGATAACAAAATGATCGGTCTAATTAGATATCATAGCATACTTAATAACAATAAATTAGTCTTAATATGACTCTGTTATCTTTCAAACGATAGATAAACTAATATGGGAAATTATAAATTTACACATTATTTAATATGTATCAATTTTTAAAACATATTAAAATTATTTTTATTAATATTAACACATTATTTAATATGTCTATCAATCATATGATCAATTATAAGTAGGAAAGATGAATCATTAAGTATGTATCTATAATCTATATCTCTCTATATCTATAATCTATAAGTAAATAAAAATATATTTTTTAATTTATTTCAAATCATAATAATATAAACTTAAGTTCACTTATTTTAGGTAACTAATATTAAAATAAATGGAAATATAACTTCTATAATATTTGTACAATATTATAACGATTCAATAATATTATCTAATATAATTTTCAGTTCATAATTTTTTATGTTTATCAATTACCATTTTTATTTTTTGTTTATTTTTTTAGAATTTTATATCAAAAATCTAATATTTTCTAAATTATGGATAAATTATGGTCTAGATCTTTATAGATATTCTACGAAAATTTCTTATTACCTAATATAATAAGAGTACTAAAATTAATTTAAGACTACTGGATAAATAAAATATAATTCCAATGTAAGCTTTCAACTTATAAGATTTTTATAAATATCATAAAAGTATTATAAAAAACTTAATTAATATGTATCAATTAATATAATAAAAAATAAATACTTAATTATCTAATTTTTATAATTAAAATATTTGGCACTAAATTTAGTAGCATAAATTTTAAGTAAATAGAGAAAAGTAGCCTTCATCACATAATACCAAATAAGATAACATAAGATAGCATTACAACACGATTAGGATAACAGTAGGTAGCAATAACAAAATGTTCGGTCTAATGAGGGATCATAGCATACTTAATACCGATAAATTAGTCTTAGCTAGACTCTATTATCTTTCAAAAGATAAAGAAACTAATATGGAAAAACTAAACAGATATCTAAACTAATTTCAAAGTTTTTCTTTCTTGATCACCGCTCTTGTTTTCTTCGTAGCAACAGTTGATGAAAAATCTCCAACTATGTTTCTCTTCCATCTCTTCTCTGATTTCACATCTATTGGTTTTGTTGGAGTGGTGTCATCTTCCTTGTTTGGTGTTGTGATCTTATTAGTTTGTGAAATAACCTTCAAAACAAAACTCATTAAACCCTAGTTTACAAAGGATTCAGTAGTCCATATATGTATATTTTTTTTTTCCTTTAGTTACCTGCCCTTCAATATCACTTTTACTTTCCTTTGATAATAAGTTAGAGTCCTAAGAGGTAAAATTAATTCAAATGCTTTTTGAACCGAACATGATTAAATATTAGTTGATCATAATTTTCCAAAGGGAACTAACCTGACTATCAAACATGCTTGGTCCATCATAGTTGTCAATCATACCATGGTCTGTTGTAAGTTTAATCACTATATATGCTCCCAAATTGTCATCCTTAATTTGCACCAAAAATAATACTACCTCATTGAACATAGTTTCAAGTTCACATGGTAGACCATCATTTTCCATCTATACTAGATAAAAGATGTTTATCTGAATTAAGAATGAAACTTGGATTTAGGTAATAATAATTCACTTATAGTTTATATTATAACTTTGCGTTATCCTCTTTTAGTTCCTTTGCTGATTTTCCTATCAATTCCTTACACTCTTTGTCCCACATTAGTAATGGGGCATTATTTGTTTCATCAACAACTCTAACTTGTATCTTGTACCATATATTACCATTTATTTCTAATGTATTGCATTTTTTGCACTTAAATTTGTCCCCACTTGGTTTTAGCTTCTTATAGCATCTTTTGCATGCAGTGTAATACCAATCTCCCTCTGTGTCTACTGCTATTATTATTACTCTAATCTAGAACTTTAATGTCCGCATATCGTTACCTTAATTAAAGGTAATTATATTTGATTAACTAATTTGAAATTTATTATCAGAAAGCATGATATTTAACATACCTCCTCATTTTTTAGCTCCTCTAGAGATTTGAATGGCCACCTTCCACTTACTAACTCACCATCAATAGAATATGATGGTAATACTTGTGTGTCACTAATGATTGTAGTAGTGTTTCTGTCAGCTAGAAATATGAAACATTGGAATATGGTTAGAGTTATTAATAAGTTGTATATAAAATAATATTAAATGGTGTCTTACTTGTTTTAGAAAACACTACTCGTTTGCAAAGTCTTGAATTTATTTTTCATCCTTATCCATGGTGATTTTAGTGACATTCCAAGTGTTGGCAAGTCTTACTTGATTTGCATAAATTAAAGATAGATAATATAATTCATGTATGTATAATCGGAATTAATATATATATATATATATATATATATATATATATATATATATATATATTATTTTTACCTCTAAATATTTTGACTTTTATGAAGTATAATATGATGTAAACTGCCTCAGGACTAGACTCTTTTATATGTGTGTTTAGCTCAGTAGCAAGTTCACCCTATAGTGTACAATCAATGGTGTTCTGCCTGCAAAATATGATTGCTGCTAAGTAAGACTCATTTGTAACAACATTTCTCTTATTTGCCTTGTATATACTTGGAGTCTTCAATGCTGAAGTCTAGCTAATTTGTTGTTTGTCCATAATTTTCCTTTGTTTGCATGTTGTGAATGTTCACCACCTTACAATCACATATGTCAACATTTTAATAATGTTAATGATGTTGGAAAAAATGTGTAGCAAACAAATAACCTTACCAATAAGTATGGATCTGTTATATGTAAAGCTTCACATGAGACAAACTGATATAGATGCTTTGGGAACATGTTCGTCCTTTGAAAAATTTCATTGTTTGTCATGAAATAAATTACATATGGAAATTTGATTGTTTTTGTACCCATTTTGTTGTCAGTAACAATAAAAATTTTCAAGCGGTATAGGTTTCCTTCAAATAAAATCTGCTTGAATTTTTGAATGAGTGGCCTTCTAATTGATGCATGCACTCTAACTCCCTACATTGTAATGGTTAACATAGCCATATGGATATTAAGTATATGTTTTGATATCTAAACTGTAATTTTAATTTGAAATAATTACCTAGCTATTATGCACGATACATTCTATAGAGTATGCTTGAGATTTTTTCTTATAGGATTTTCTTTCATAAATTTTTATCATTCTCAGTTGAACCGCCTATGTTGTTGAAGAAGGGTTGATTTCACTCAGTAGCGAAAATAGAGGCGTGTTGTTATGAAATCTGAAAGGATAAAAATACAAAGTTAGTAATGTACTAAATAGGTAATTAAAGTGTTTAATAAAATGTTGCATGAAGTTAATACTTATTTTCCTTTGTTGTTGCTATAGTTGTACGTGGAACTGTGAAGAGAGGAAGTAAAAGTATGTGGTTACAAGAACCATGTATGTCTATATTTATAGTATAAATTGTAGAAAATTGTTGAAAAGTTAGATATCCGGCAATTAATATAGTTTTTTCTTTTACCAACTATTGATTGATTGATTGAAGAAATGATGTAATAGAATAAAAGTTAGATCAATGATATGCTTGTATTGTGCCAATGTAGGTGTTATTTGGGCAGAAAAATAGGTTGTGCAGGGAACACTTTTTTATTTTATATATATTTATATATAGTAAGATAATAGTATGTTATTGCATCATATATTATTATCGTGTAAGAGTTATAATTTTTTCCTATCTTTTACACATACATGCCAATTATGCCTTATTGCCTAGTGTGCTAATAATATGCATCTATACATCGAGTATGATGCTCTAGTGGTATTATATTACAAATTTCATGTAATAGGTATCTAGATCAAATTCCAACAATTATAATGAGGTTTTACCTCCCTTGTATGCAAAAAAAAAAAAAAATTGCATATATTTCTAATCTCGGAAAAAAAAATCATTTGGCACTTGATACAATTAAATGATGAAAGAATTTGAAAGGATGCATATGTTATACTCCTAGGTTTCTATCCTATAAGTGGTAGATTCATACAATTAAATAAACAAGTTATATCTTTTGCATAAAATACATAAATGAGCTACATTTATATTCGTAACTTTTTGCCCATTCATAATTATTATAACAATTTGAATATAAAATAAGATATGATTAATACTATTATGATATTAATTTTATTAAAAAATAAAACATCACTTCATATTTGATACAATTAAACGATAGGAGAATTAGGAAGGACATACATGTTATTTCATCCGCATTTAAAGTATTGTCACTGGATCTTTTGAAAATAAACTTTAGTTATTAATTTTTCTCAAAGTATAATATGTTATGATACAAAAATATAATTACAATATTCATATTAAAAAATATTTTTATAATATTATATATTAATAATATTTTTATAATATTTTTAATAATATATATTAAAAAATATTAATAATCAAACATTATTCTTAAAATATGCAATGATAGTTTTTTAAATACAAATATAGTATAATATTAACTTCTTTTTCTATGAGTAGTAAATGCATAGAAATAAATAAATGGATTACATTCTTGACATATAATACAATTAAACAAATGAATTACATTCATATTTGTAGCATTTGTCCATTTATATTTATAATAATAATAAGTTTACTATAACATAAGATATAATTAATATTCTTATAATGTTAAATTTATCAAATATTTGATCAATCTGAATCCCGACATAATATTAATTTTCATAGGACAACAACAATAATGGTTAGTTTTCTATATTTTCCGCTTCAAACAGCGAGGGGAAAAAATGAGAAAGAAGGTGGTCTAGACTCTAGCGTTATCTTGGGACCTGGACTCCAAAAAACCGAACCGACGGTATGCTAGCGAGCGAACCACAGCTTCCCCTACTAAAATGATTTCCGGCGGCAAATGATTCGTTTCCACTGGTGACCCTTGATTATTCCTATTGTATCCCCCTCGCCCTCTTCAAGTCGGAGAAGAATGGAGGTAGCGTCCATTATCCATGGCTTCTATCAATGCCCTCCAAAATTAGACCATAAGTTAAGCAGAAATCCGCCCGGGATTCACACTCGGAACTGGTCAAGAGCTTTGGATTTTCACCCTGCTATTCGCGTGATTCGCTCAGGTAATTCATCCTTTGTTTAATTGTGGAGGTATGAATGATCCAACTTTGATGTAAGAATTCAATCTTGAATGTTGCTTTGGCAGCTAGCAATTCGGATAGAAGCTATAGTTTTAGAATTGCGTGTTCAAAGGGAACTAAGGAGGAAGACGGTTTGTCAACGAGTCCAGGTGATATCCATTATAGTCCTCATGGTTTATTTGTTGTCATAACTGTAAATTAACAATGGTGTTTGTATTATTTAGTGATGACTATAGAGTTACTCTGAGCATTTGGAAGCATGCACTGCTCTTTATCTTACGTAACACTGTTCTGATCGTGCAATGTGATTTTTTCTATGATGGTAGCATATAGATTTTTGGACACATAAATTTGAAGTAAATCAAATGATTGTGATCAAGTGAAGAAATTGAATTTCTCCTCCACATGAATCTGTTGGATTTTTCGGGATGCAAATTATTGTCCCTGCAAGGATGTTCTCTGGATATTGAACATGTTTGGCCTTTTCTATTTTTTTTTTAAACGGCAAGACTGAGATGGCTCATCGCAGGCTTGATAAGCTCCTAACCGAAGTCTCCCTCCTTCCCTTTGGGAATCTATATAGTAGATTACAAGATGTCATAATGAACTCAATTAATTATACCCTCCAGCAATATAAACCCAATGATGTTATGGTATTAAATATTTTGATCTGTGTAGTTTGGTCATGGAATGGATTAGTTTCACTATTTTTCTGTATTTCACAGTGTCCTATGCATGTCTCTAGTTTTCCCTTGCATGCATCCTGTATCTTTGTTAGATGACGTCTTTTTCAGTCCCTCAGTTTTGCAGTTGCGTTTCTTTAGATAATTTGTTGGCTGGATGAGTTGCAGAATACAACAATAATAGTCAGTCACATGATGGACTTAACGTTAAGAAGTCTCATTCATCCGCTTCTATTGGTCAACCAGAGTCGAAAAGACATGGAACTGGAAGCTATATGTCATCTGTTAGAACTGTTGCCCTGTGTGTGAGTAGCCGTAATGCAAGAACTTTTCAATGCTTAGTTTTTTCTCACCATGTTAAACTCAAAATAGTGAACATTGCTTTTAGGTATGTTCTGCAGTGGTGTTTGGCATCGGTGTGGGTTTCAAAGAAGGGGTTGGCAAGGCCTCTGAGTTCTTTGCTGGGTATGAAGCTACATTTTTCCCTTTCAGCAACACAACATTCAAAAAATGAAAATACATGGGAATACTCATAAGTACCAAATAATTTTTCAAGCAGTTTGTCTCCTTTGCACTTTCAGATGCTATCACCTTGTTTTCTCTATTGCCTATCATCAATTGACTTATGTTTGATTTTTTTTTTTCTCAAATAAATTTTTGGCACTTTTTTCCTTTTTTCTTTCTTTCTATTTTTTGTCCTATTGGAACCTAGAAAGTGATTCTTATTCCATGAATATTTGATCCATCTAGTGTGATATATGGATGATATGAAAAGAAGGACCTACTTGGGGGCTGTTAGAAATCTTTTGTTGGGAATAAAAACAAATGATTCCCCTCAGCTAGGTGACAATACTTTTCTCGGCCAACCACACAATTATGAGAAAATGTAAGAGTAGATATTGTATATAGAAGAATGAGAGTTTATTTGGGGGGGGGGGGCGAGAAGTAGGAGGCTCTTATTGAGTATGAAGATTTGGAGAAAAAATTGGGAGCTTGCACTCATTTTTCGTCATTTATACAATGGGTAGGAGAGATCCTTTAAAACTCTTCCACTTACTTGGTTAAGACATGTAGCCATTATTGGTCGTCTGAATTATACACCCGTCTTTCTAACAAGAGGAGATGTACAAGTTGCAACTCAATGATTGACTGGTATACAAGTGACTACCAAATCCCATATTATAAGGGATTTTCTAGCTACTTCCTTACATCTAGTATTCACTCACTAATGGCCGTCAAACATGCCCTGAGCTGTCGCCTAGGCAATCACACTTTACTTGTATCATTGCTGATGCCCTTGGCAGTTGCCCTCTTTCTATGGCTCTTGGCCAACAGACCTTGGCTACTGCCCCTGGCCAATGGACCTTTAGCCCATGGCCTTTTGTTGTTGCCCTTAGCTGGCTTCTCCTTGCTGACGACCCTTCTTGTCCACTGGACGATGGCCATTTGGCTTCTCCTTCACCGAGAAATTCCCAATAATTATCCCCTTTCTAAGACACTAGGATAATTCCTTCTTGCTTCCTTTGAGAATTGTGCACCTTACTTAACCCAACCTTGGTGCAATATAGATCATGTTTAGCTTTGGGTAAGGACTTTTTAAGCATGTATGAATTGTTATTCTCGATATGTATCTTCTCTAGATAGAGTTGCCTCTTCTCAATCACATCTCTTATCCAGTAATACCTGTCCTAAATATGTTTGGATCTTAAGTGGAAGTTGGCATTCTTTCTGAAATGAATGACACTTTGTGAATCACTAAATAACATAAACTTGTCCTGCTTTAAGCCAATCTCCTTGAATAGTCTCTTCATCCACAACATCTCATTGCACCTCTCGGTAATGGGTATGCACTTTGTCTCGGTTGTGGACAGAGCTACACACTTGTGTAGCCAGGATTGCCATAAGACAACCCTCACAGAAGGTAAATAGGAATTCTAATGTTGATCACCTTGTATCTACATCTCTTGCCATATTTGAGTTGGTATAGCCCACCACAACTAGCTCAGCCTTATTGAAACAATGTCTCATCTAGTATGTCTTTTGTAGATATCTCAATATCCACTTCCTAATCTTTGTCAGGATTAGATATGAACTGACTAATAACGTCAACGGTAAATGTAATGTCTAGCCTCGTGTACACCATTGCATATATTAGACTTCCAATGGCTAATGTATATGGAATCTGGCTCATCTCCTTTTTCTTCACATCCGTCGGACACGACGCCTTGCTCAGCTTGAATTGGGGAGCAAGTGGACAAATGACCTGCTTTTCCTAGTTCATGTTGAATCTCTTAAGTGCTTTCTCTATATACTCATTTTGAGATAACTACAGCATGCCTTGTCCTCAGTTGTGTATGCTTAGCATTTGTTTGGCATGACCCAAGTTTTTATTTTTAAGAGTCTTGACCAAGTCTTCCTTCAACTTTTAAATTTGCTACCAATTCTGCCCACTATCAGCACGTTGTCCACATACAGAAGTAGAAGGATGAAGTTTCCGGGTCCAATGAACACGCAATGGATTGCTAACATATTCTTGTACCCTTAAGAGTCATGAATGACTCAAATTTAATGTACCACTGTCTTGGCACCTACTTCGGTCGATACAAGCTCTTTACTAGCTTGTACACCATATCCTTCTTGCCCTTGACCTTGAACTTCTCCGGATGAACACATCCTCCTTGAGGTCACCATGTAGGAAACCTGTCTTAACATCAAGTTGGTCCACCTCTAAATCTAAAGGGCCGACTAATCCTAAAATCACATGGATGGATGCCATCTTTACTACCGAAGGGAAGATTTCATCATATTCAACCCCTATCTTTAGCCAAATCCCTTGACCATCAACCTTGCCTTGTGCCTCAACACGATTTTGTCTTTCTCATGCATGATCTTGAAGATCTACTTGTTCTTCAAGGCCTTTCTTCCCCTTGGCTTCTCCACAAGCTTGTAAATGTTGTTCTTTTGAAGGAAGTTTATCTCTTCCTTTATTTCAACCAACCACTTCTTTTTTTAGGTATCGTGGAGGGCCTTTTCATAGCAAAAAGGCTCTCCACCATCAGAAAGTAGCACATAATCCATTACAAGGTACTTGTTAGACTGTTTCGGTCTCCTGGTGGATCTTTGCACTTTTTGTATGGCTTCAGGGCCAACGATCCCTTAAGGTTGATTGTGCTTAGGCTCAGGATTTTAACTCTACTATCTTAGCCTGCTGCCTTAACATTTCTTCTTTTGAGTCGGAGTATATCTTGGATACTCCTTTTAGATCATCCCTTTCCGTCAATCCTTTTGTTTCAAAATCATTAGTGGAATTCACAAGATCATCAATGTAGGCCTCCAACCTTTCATCTTCGGCGAAGTCTTTGATATTTTGGTCCTTAAATAACACAACATTCCTACTTCAAATGACCTTCTTGGTTGAGATTGATACAATAACTCAAGATCATCATTGTAGGCCGAGTCTTTGATGTCATACATCATAGGAGTCTTCCATAAAGTTAACTTCAACCAACGGACACACCTTTGCTTGAGATTGATACAATAAGCAACATCGACTCCCCCTGGCTACTACTAAGGACCCCTTGTCAACTTCCACGGACCCTTTTCAAATTGACTTATTTAGCCCTCATCATCAAAATTTACAGTTGAGATGAGGTTCATCCTCAAGTTTGGAATATGTCTAACCTCTTTGAGATGCAAGGTACAATCTAAACTCATCTCTAGTTGTATACTTTTTATACCAACTATCTTTGAGACCCGATCATTTTCTATTCTCACCTCACTGAAATCCTCGGATTTGTAGGAGGAGAAGGACTTCTTGTGCAGGGTAACATGGTAGGACACACCTGTATCTACCACATAGTTGTCGCCAACACATGAGGTGTTTATGCAAGCATTTACACACTCCAAGATAACCACCCATTCATCATCGGTTATGCCCGTCGTCTCCTTATCCAACTTGCCCAGCTTTCCCTTTCCCTTCACACCCTTCTTCAACTCCCAACAGTCCTTCTTCCAGTAACCAAGCTTCCCACAATGGATGCAAGACTTATCCTTCTTTGAGCTCCTTGGTCTACTTTTAGACCTTCCCTTTTGCATCTCTCCCCTGGTTCTCCCTCAGCCCACCACAAATGCTTCGGATTTTGATGACGAGATCATACTATTTTCTCTTCTTATTTCTTCTATAGGAAGTGACGTTGTCAACGATGCCATTGTGAGCTTTCTGCTTGGGGCAGAATTGCTGAGAGATACATAGAGAGTCTCCCAGCTGTCCAGTAGAGGACTTAGACCAATAGAGTTGAAACTTCATCTCTTAACACTATTTTTATGTTTTAAACTGATAAATATATTTTGGAACTCATTAAGGCGTGATACAGTGGGCTCCCTATCCTCATTACTTAATTTGTACAGCTTCCTCATGAGTTGCACCTTATTTCTAGCTGTCTTGTTCGCATAAGACGAATTTAGCTTGGACCACACTCCATACGTTGTGGTTTCATTCTCAACATGATGAAAGACGTTGTCATCTGCCCATTAACAGATATAACCATAGACTCTTCTATTGAACTTATTCAACTCCCCTTCTTTTTCTTTCATGCTCTCAAGCATGGCTTATTCATTCTCAATTGGATCCGCCAACTCCTTTATGTAGAGCAAATCTTCCATCTTGCTCTTCCATTTCCTATAATTTGTGTTGTTCAGTATCACCATGACTGGTTTACTAGTTGTCATAATTCTAAACCTGCTTTGATACCAGTTATTGGGAATAAAAACAAATGATTCCTCTCAGCCGAGTAACAATATCCCCCTCGACTAGCTGCACAATTATGAGAAAATGCAAAGTATATATTGAATACAAAAGAATAAGAGTTTATGGGAGGGAGAAGTAGGAGGCTTTTATTGGGTATGAAGATCTGGGGAAAAATTAGGAGCTTGTACTTGTTTTTCGTCGTTTATGCAATGGGTAGGAGAGGTCCTTTTATACTCTTTCACTTACTTGGCTAGGAAACATAACCATCATTGGTTGTCTAACTTATTTACCGGCCTTCTCGACAAGAATAGATGTACAAGTTGCAAATTAATGATTGATTGCAACAAAAGAGTACCAATCTCTTATTATAAGGGATTTCCTAGCCACTCCCTCACATCCGGTCTTCGCTCACTAATGGCCATCGGACATGCCCCTGATTGTTGCTCCGACAATCACACTTTGCTTGTGTCCTTATTGACAGCCCTGGCAGTTGCCCCCTTTCTGCATCCATTGGCTGATGGCCCTTGGCTCACTACCTTTGGCTCTTGCCCTTGAACGGCTTCTCCTTGTTGACCGCCCTTCTTGTCCACTGGCTGATAGCCTTTTGGCTTCCCCTCCGTCGAGGAATTCCCAACGCCTTCATATCAGCATTTAAGAGAAGGATAAAATGCTTTAATGGAGCAGCTTAATATGAAGTAATAGCAGTTTTAGTGTTGTGCCTATTCTCTGTGTGTCTGTGTTTTGAGGGGGGGGGGGGTGTATTTTATCCCAAAATGTTCCCCAGGCTTAGATATGGAGGATAACATTTTATTGTAATTGGTTTAGAACAAAGCATCATATATCTATCAACTCATGTCTGCAGTGATTTGTGTTTTTTTGGCTAACTTGGCAATTATTGAATCAAGATGAACATTGTTGACTCTTTCAGGTATCTCCTGGAGCAAAGTCTCTCTGTGGATAACCTATTTGTCTTTGTCTTAATCTTCAAATACTTTAAGGTTCCCATGGCATATCAGGTATGGTTATCAGCAACTATATTTAAGGTCCTTTAGGCTGTAGGCCATTCTTGTATACAAGGGTGTGGAAGCAACTCACATCAACTTTTTTTTTTGGGGGGGGGGGGGGAATCTATATTCTTTCTTAATCTTTTTTTATTAAGGAAGGTGGTGGGGTGGGGACTGAGCCACTGAGAATACATGCCGCGTCAATGGTCAGCTATCTCTTGGGAGTCTTATTTGTTGTATAGTTTGGGGTTGAGAGGTTTATGGATTGATGCTTCTTTTGTACTAAAGCTGTTTAATTGTTCTTGGCAATGGAATATTGTAACTGTTGAGATTTAGAACCGTGTTCTGTCATACGGTATTGCTGGAGCCATTGTCTTCCGTTTGTCATTGATACTTCTTGGGACGGCCACCCTTCAGGTTAGTACTTCTTGTATATAGGATCCCTTCTTTTTTAATGTATGGAACTGTCCTGACAAGTTTTCTCTTGGTCTTTGATTCCATGTTGATAGAGTTTTGAAGCCATAAATTTGCTTCTGGCAGCGATACTGCTCTATTCTTCATTCAAGGTAACACTCTTGTTAAAATTGGGTATAGGTGTGTGATCTGTGTTGCTAATTTTGAGTATAGCCATCTTCTAACTGTTTAGGGCTATAATTATTCACAGTATGATGCTAGAAGTATGTGCTTAGAATTTTTAAAAAATGAAAAAGAAACTGTTACCCAAACTGGATTTACAAGCACAAAGCAAAGTTAATATGCAGTCAGAATTCCTGTACTATACAGGACAACGTCAAAATCCTGAGAAAGCTGCGGTCCTCATCTCTGTCATGTGATAATCTTTTCCATCATTAATCACTATGTTCATGTGTGATATCTCATAAGCATACAATAGAATATGATATTGTGTATTAGCCAATTATTTACGGTTTACGGGTCCAATACAGTCAAAATGTGACGGTTTTAGAAAATTACATATTTATTGTATATTTAATGATATTTTCTGAATTTTAAGATATTTTCTGATATTTGTTGTGGAAAATAATTTGCAACATATTTAATATCCTTCATGACACTCTGATACTGGCATCGCGAGTCTGCGACGCCATGACTGTGATTTTATTCCCTGTTCATAAGTCAGGTCATGGTTGTTGCTAATCATTTTCTTTTGTGATTTCGTTTTTAACTTTTTTATTTCTGATTTCTGATGTACTCGGGCCCCATATGGAAATCCTCACCCACCTTTTCAGTCGTTAGAAACTCCTGTTGGTGGTTGGGTAAACATTAATATGATTAAGCTTCCAGAATGTACTTAGATAAGGAAGATATGCTGCATGAGCAGCTAATCCATAAATTTATAGGATATAAGTGGCAACATAACAGCATATTATGTCATTTAGTTCTTGAGACCATAAATTGTTACCGTATTATGGGTGTTTAGGCTAAACACATCTGGCCAACTGTAGTGGGTTTTGTGATCAGATGTTTGAATGGGGAGGGACAGGGAGGGAAATTATGAAGGACCGTGAGTCTTTCAACCAGATAATTATCAACTAGATCAAATAGTTCAAGCCTCAGCTTGGGGCAAGCTTTTGTCCAAGTCACTTGTTTTTGAAGAGATGTGCAAGTTATCATTGAGTCTAGTAAAACTGTTTTGTTGGTTAGATTGAAAATGACCAAAAGTGACCTCGGTCATGCTAAAAGATAGTCTGGTTACCAAGGTATGCAATTTGGTCTGGTATTGAGGTCCTATCTGATTTATTTTCTGTGCTGGTTATATCTAGTCACCATCCAAAGAATGATACTATGTCCAAGTTTAAGCTGGAAACAGATCCGAAGATTTATTTCATTGTAATCTGTATTTTTCCAGAGGAGTAGGAGACTACCCATTACTCATATTCTATTTCCTTCTGAAAATATCTGGTGGAGTTAGCTTATTCCATGTATAAGTTTGTGTGTTTATGCTCATCAGTGGACAATTGATGTACCGGCTTGTTAATGTTGAATGCCTGTCTTTTTGGGAGGTGGGCTGTACAAGGCTGTCTGGCTTTACTGGATTAAAAGGGACTGGAGAAATTTCAAGGACTGAGCTGATGTCCACTCCACCCACCAACTTTTCTTGAATGACATAGTAAATGCTTGTTCTTGCAATTTTTAGCAATAATATTTGTGGATACCCTTCTGTCACTTACGCTTAGAACTTGTTGATTTTCTGAAATTCAATTGGGAAGTGAATGGTGGCATATCCACTCTGCTGGTCTAATGGCCATTTTGAGTTTATGACCTCTCCTGAAAGAGCTTCACTTTCAGAGTATTAGATGTAAAAGTCATCTGGTTGCCTGAAACATCATTTGCTTCTTGTGTAGCAAGATACCATTATTTCTCCATGACCTTTCTATTGTTCTCGTATGTTTCATGTGTGTAAAAAGTTATTTTCTGGAGGAGAAGAAGAAGAGGACTTGTCTGATAATTTTATTGTGAAGACTTGCCAAAAGTTTATCCCTGTGACAGGTACTGCTCATTCTTGTTATCCTGGAATATCTTGAGTCGTGTAATCTTTATTTGTCTTTTGCATTGTCTAACCTTTGTTCAAAGACTCGTTTTTAATGACCTTTTCTTACCATGCGGAAATCTTGGACACCTTTTCTTCTTGTATGGGGGAGTGTATGTAGACCTTCCTATGCAACAGACCCAGTAGAACCAGTTGGTTATGCCTGCTCTAATCATAGGGTTTAAGTTTATGGCATCAGGTTGGATGATGGGGTATTATTGATAGGCCTCTGTTTTACAAACTAAACTGCAGACTGGTACGAAATTGTAATGATTCACGTGCAGGGTTAGAGTTTCAGCTGTTTGTGAAAAAAATGTCTTCAGCGGTTCTAATAATTTTCTGTGTTCCTCAATGTGGCAGAAAATTATGACGGCAATAAATTTTTTACGGTTCAGGATGGTATACGGAAGGTAAGTTATGTTCTTTTGTTCCATTTTTCCCTGATGACATTAGCTCAGAGGAGTTTTGTATCTTTATTAACTCTTATGGGGTATGACTTTTGACATCCGTATTAATTTTACTGTAATAAGGAGACAAATGATGGAGAGGTACCACTGATGGTTTGTGAAAACAGCAGCCATCATGTCCAATCCTGTTCTCAGGACCAGTTATGTTTAGGTTGCTGTGTAAAAAAATTCTTGCTTTTTTGACTCGTTTTGCCTGCAAGGATCTTGATGTTTGGCTGCAATTATGCACCATTCGATAGAGCACACTGCTCTGTCCCTAACAGGCATCAAACATTTTGGACAGGCTACACCATTGCTTCTCACAGTAGCAGTTATTGAGTTGAGCGATATTGCGTTTGCTGTAGGTTCTCGGCTCCTATGGTTGTGTTATGGTTTTCAATTTTATTCCAAGATTTCCTAGGTCTTCATTGAATAGTTCCCTTTATTTACTTTGTCTATTGTCTGATGAAGGTTGACTCCATACCGGCAGTATTTGGTGTCACTCGAGATCCGTTCATTGTTTCCTCATCTAATCTCTTTGCCATCTTAGGTAATTCTTGTCTTAATATCTGCATTTACCAGTAATGTGCCACAAGTATACGTTTCGTGAACTCTGTAAATTTACCATCTCAAAAATTAGTATTAATTTTAAACAGACATTAATACATGCTTCAACAGGCTTAAGGTCACTATATACTCTTATTTCTGAAAGCATGGCAGACTTAGAGTATCTACAGGTAACTGCATTCTTCTATATGTAGCGGTAATGTATATTTGGTAGCAGCCATGCATTAATGAGGGATCTAATCAGATTATTTGCAAATTGTTACTTGATTTCTGATAATGTGACTCTTACTTTTTATAAAATTCAACAATATCCCTACTTTTTAAATCAGAATGTATGATGAAGTGTTCTCGAAATAACATTTAAAAATGGAAGTATGTATTCAAAAAATATCAATATGGACTATTTCATTTCATCTTCAGTTCAGCACATACTATTACATAGATCCTATATGTTGACGAGTCTTGCTAGTTGTTAGCTTATGGTTTATTTGCATGACGGAGCCATTTGTAAAATTGTACAAAAAGTAGAAATCATATTTGAATCGGTGCTATTCTTTTAGTAGGAAATGGAACATAGGCTATATAACAATCATTACTGCACTGGTGATTTTCCCGCAAATTTTTCTTGCGCTGTTATGATGCCATGTATTGAGATTAAATGGATTGACTATTGAATCAGCCTGCCATAGCAGTTGTACTGGGATTTATTGGGACTAAGATGATCCTTGACTTCTTTGGTGAGTACTCTTGCTGTCGTCTACCCTTCTTTCTTCCGATTATGTTTGAACCGAGAAGCTCACCTTTTCCATACTATTATCGTATCAGGATACCATGTAACAACTGAAGTATCCCTTGGATTCGTGGCGACAAGTCTTACTGCTGGAGTGCTTCTGAGCCTTTTGAATAAATCTGACTAGTCTACAGCGTTTAATTTGATATGAAAAGGTGAGAAATTTTGGTGGCAGAGAATGATCTGTGTACCGTGGATGAACCTGCCATTGAGCTTCCGTTTATATTTGGATTTCTGATTTTCAACTAATAATAAATCTTCTCTTCTCGCACTTGTTGCTTTTTACCTAGGTGAGCTATCTTAGCCATCTAAGGAAGGCACACATTCTTCTTGCTGCAGCTTTTGCAAATCTATCACAGTGATGCAGCTAAAACAAAATACTCGACGGGAGTAAATTGACATCTTTGCCATGATACTTTTTGGCTCAGACACATTCAACTTTCACTGGATCCTGGACGGAGGGAAATTGTTACACGGAATGAGAGGGTTACATATGTTGAGCAACCAAATGTAAGGATATTCTTGCAGATGCAGTGGTAGTAATAGGAGTTGGTCATCATGTATTCGTTATATGTCGAAAACAAGCCTGCCCTCCTGTACAAAATGCCTATACTTCTCGCGTCGCCTCCTTGTAAGTTTTGCTTCCGACGAGGGGTGCTTGCTATGGTGGTAATTGAGGGGGGAGGGGGGGGGGGGTTAGAGAAACAAAATTATATGTTATTTTACGTCTATTATACGGGGTCTTTGTGAACGAAACAAAGATAGTCGAGAATGATGCCTATTTTACTTAAAACAAAGATGGATATTTCTCGAAAATATTTCACCATGTTGTAGCGTATCTTTTTCGTACAGTAATCGAACCCTCTACCTTAAGTCCTATCTGTGGCGTTTTATGGTTTGGTTATGCCCAGGAAAAAAACTCCATGCGGAAGGAAGGAGATATGTAGGGTAAAAGGTAACGACGCTGGCGGTTATCGGCAGAAAAATCAAGAAAAGCAATAGATGCTGCGTAGTTCATAAGCATTAGCTATCTACTAAAGTAGTGTGGCGACGATGACAGAAGCATTAGCGGCGCAGCGTAAATAGCAACTAACAAACACAAGTAGGCCATCTTTCATTTTCTCCCGTCAATGAACATTGGGCTGTCAGTTAAATAATTAATGCAGGGACCATAGAAAAATGGAAAGTATAGATTTTGTTTTAACACAAATGATGGAAATTTTCTATCGCTTAGATGACATGAGTATGTGGTTCTTATTTTCCTTTTCATCCTCCTCCTCCTCCCCCTCCCCACACTGAATTGATCCACAAAACAACCTAAGTTCTTAAACTCAAACAAAGGATCGAGAGGAGGGATATATGAATCGCTCAAAAACCAAGTACCCCATGGATGTGGGATATTGGAAATGGTTGCAACAAGAAAAAACTACTATATGTTTGTTATTGTCTCCAACAATGGTAAAATAGAAAGAAAAAAACACAAAAATAATTTGGATAAATAAGAAATAATATTTAAGTACTAATATTATGAAAATTGAATTAATATGTAGTGAAGTGAGACAATAAACATGTCTAGATAGTGATCAAATCTTGAACTACCCAAAATTTGATAGAGACTCTTATAACACGTCTTACCTTAAAATTTACAATTCCTGCGATAATAAAACAAACTATATTAATAGTCATACACATACCTTGGGTACTTATAAGTGATCTAGAAAGACAAGCTTGGTATTTCATAGAAGATAACTCACCTTCACATTTATTTAGGTGAATCCATAAAGCGTGTCTTACAAGCAACACTAATTATGGCTATGGATTCACTAAGAGCATATGTATGCTCAACATAATACACATCTACCGATGAAATCATCAAATCCATCGCACTAAGACCACCCAAGAATAGAGCTATGAACTTGTTAAAGCATAAAGCTCAATCTATCCACAATGAATTACCATTCGCCATAGGGATGAAAATGTAGTATACTAGAGTAATTATATGGCTTAACTTGACCACGAGTGGTATCTACCATACTCTCCTCCAAATTTACTACTACGTTTTTGTTTTTATTCATAGAAGCTAATACAAGATATTAGGGTGTTACTGCCATACCAAATACAAGTCTAGCTTACCGTCCATTTTTGTATCAAGTATAAGAAAAAATGTTACAATGATATAAACCAAGATAATAAGAGAATAAGACTAGTTTCATAAAACAAAGACAGGAGTTTGAAGATAAACTCCAAGTATAATAGTAATCAAAATATACCAAAAGGGATCTTATGCAACTACAAGTTCATAAGGTATCTAGATAATAAATAAAAAGACTAGTTATTGGATAACCTAGACTCTGCTCCCAATACCCATAAAAAATACATATGAGTTTTCCACAAGAAGTGCATCAAAATCATCAAAGTAGTCATCAAACACCTCCACGTCAACAACTAGGTAGTGAGAAACACTCATAAAAAGGATGGTTAGTATGCTAAATATTGATTAAGGTAACAATACACATCATTAGGATAAAGGCATGCATATCACATCAGGTTTCTTGAGAGAGAAACTATACATACACATGCTACTCATGATACAATAAAACATAAGTGAAACCTGCATTAGAGTTTTTCCTTAAGTGATCACACATTTTCGATTACTAATCACTTGAGCTTAGGGATCCCATTAATCATAACTGGTGGAATGATATCATGACATGAAACTCCTCCAAGAGCATAACACACGCTTAAGAGCCACTATTAATAGCTGGCGGAACATAATTTAACATATAGCTCTTTCCAGGAAAAAAATGCTCCTAAAAATTACAAAACTACACTCCTAATCCTTAGGTATACCAATATAGAGTAGATATAGGATTAATCTAGCTCTGACAAAACCAAAATAATAAATATAACTGGTACAAGTCAATCCTAACTTACACGGTATTCCATTTTAATTACCATTGTCTTATCATCTGTTTGGTTTACTTCCATTAATAACAAATTCACTTAGTACTCGTTGCATTTAGTACTTTGAATTCATTCCAATAATTGTTATGATTTAAGACGTTTAGAAATGTACCATGTTTAATCACATTAAATGTTTTATAACCACATAAAGTAATGGTAAGGTATAAGGAAAGACAACAACCACAAAAGAGACATTCCATAAGGAAAAAGACTGAAATGGCCTCACTAAAACCCTAATCTACCAACAATGCATAACTCCATCCATAAGACTCACTAGCTCACCAATTTTTTTTAATAAAAATAATCTAATATATCATTATAAGCACCACACCCAAAATTAGTACTTAAATCTAAAATTTTACACATAAAATACCAATGTTATCCTATTTAGATACTTAACCCATTTTAAGCAATTTTATTATGCAATCATACCTATGTTACTCCCAATTTACCCAAACACTCCACATAGAACACTTATCATATTTTAGACCCAATAACACTTATACAACCTCAAATTTCCATATTTAACCCAAATGACCAAAATACTCTTATGTCACCTAAACACTTCAAAACTTCTTATTAACACAACTTAATCCCTACACAATCCATATACCAAAATTTATGTGAAGATCACAATAAAGACAATGACATTATGGTTTTCCACAAAACCCACTAATGTGACAAAAATATCCTTTGATTGAAATATAACACCAATTTACCCAAAACTCAACTTTCACCAAACTTCACCAAATTTATGCAAATATGTAATTAGCCTAATTTATGACAACCTAAAATACCAAACAAGGCCTTATGGTTGAAACCCCTAATGCCAAACTCCCATAAATCCAACTATTACAAACTAACTCTTCAACAATGCTTATTTATTGAGTTTTGATAAATACTTATTGAGCTTCATCTCTAAACTCTTCAGCAAACCCATAAGGCCTTATGGATACCTTATCAATTTTGTAATAAACTCCATAAAAAAGGATCCTATAGAACTAAGTATTCATAAGGTATCAGGACAAAAATGCTAGCTACCAGATAACATAGACCCTATGCTCAACTCTAACAAACAAGTCACTCCTCCACAGGATGATCATCAAATTCACCAACATCATCACTAGAAACCCACTTGTCAACAATTAGGTCAAATGCTCACGGGAATAAAAAAACATCCATGAAAATTATGGTTAATATTTGTATATTGAGTAATGTAACAAGACATACCACTAGAGTAAGACATGTATGACACATAAGGTCATAATGAGAGGAACCTATACGCACACACTACACATGTATGATATGACCTAAAAGTGCGACCATTTAAAATCCACATCTAAGTGATCATACAAGCCCATTTAATTAACACATTGAGACCAGGAAACCATTAGCAATGATACTCTTCCCTTTCTCTAGTAGATGGGAGAAAGGCAACCAATCTCATTACTGTTCTCACATCTAAGGTAAAACATGTCCGAGCCACTAGTAAACATATAATCCTTAAGTACACATACCTCCTATAGGTCGGTGAATTGGAATAACATAGAGTAGGGATTCTTTGGTTCCAATAGAACATTACAAGTATTTTAATAATTTAAACACTTGGTCATGACTTATGTGCCTTTCCACTTTAAGTATTAATATTTTATTGGTACATTAATTAACACTTAACACATAAAAAATGTATTAATTTTTTTACTTAATATCACTACAATTCCACTTTTATTACCATTAACTTACCATGAGAAAAGTTGTTTATCAACTTATTATAGGGATATTCAATTATCATAGATTTATTTCAACAATTGATAATATTTTAAAATGCTTAGAAATGCATCGTGATTAAACGCATTGAAAATGTTATGGTCATATGAAATAAAGGTAAGATACAAGAGCAAACATGAAGTACAAAAAGAAATATTTAACAAGAGAAAAGACCACAATGCCCTTATAAAACTCTAATTCACAATTACACCATAACTCTATCTATAAGACTCTTCAATTTACTAAATTTAACACACTATCCCAATATATAATTAAAAATACTAAATCTAAAAATTCTAACCTAACTCCAATATTTTACACATAAAATACTGATATTACCATTTGGTTATTATTCTTAAGTTAAGTCATTTTCTCATAGTATTCCATCTATGCTACTCTTATTTGTCCTTAATGTTTCTTATACCGCACTTAACATTTTCATCACCCAAAACGCTTATACAATATCACATTTACATATTTCATCCTAGAAGGACCGAAATGCCTCTAATTCACCTAAATACCTCATAACTTATTATTTTCATAACTTAGGTCATACTCATCCAAACCCTAACATATTATATATCAACTTTAATGTAAATACCTCAAGGAATATAATAACATACTCATGTCCCACGAAAATAACAAAAATACCAATTTAACCCCAAGGCCAAACTTCATATATAACTCACAAAATTCTATAAGTTTCCAAAATTATACTCAACCACCCTTAAATTATTGGCATCTCAAACATACAATTAACTTTAATTAAAATAACCAAAAAAATCATAAATTTTCCTGTGTTCGAGACCTCCATAAGGCTAACGCCAATCCTTTCCACCTTAACATAGTGATATACCACAACGTCTTGATTTGTTTATTTTGGTTTATCTAGATAAGTCCATTTTTTGCTACACCTTATATTTTGATTCACTCACAATTTTGGTTATGTTTTTTGCTATACTTCCTTTGGTTTTCATTAATATTTGCTTTAGATCTAACACCCAGGATTGAATGTCTCTATGATAATCGTGAAGTTATCTTTGGACTTTGTATAGGAACTTCTTTAATAGGGCATGCCATCTTTTGATTTGGCCAAAAAAAAAAAACAAATATCCTATCATGAAAAGTAAAACATGTTGGTGTAAGGACATTATATCAAACAAATAATAATAATGTTACACATCCAAATGTAAAATGTAAACTAAAATCCAAATTCATCAATATATAAGTGCATTGATTTCTTTTATATTGATAATCAAGTAATAATAACTAAAATCAAACTAGAAAAAAATAAAATTATGGCACAACAAGTTGAACAAATTTATTATAATAATATAATAATTGTAATAATAATAATAATAATACCAATAATAAATTTATTATTCTTTTTTGTGCTATAACTTTCTTTTCTTTTTGTATTATTTTTAGTCATTATTATGTAACTATCAATAAAAAATTAATGCATTAATATCCATACTTTCAGATAAATTTAGGATTTAGTTTGGATTTTGAATTTGTGTGTATATCATTTTTCAAAAACAAAGTACCATTTACTTTTTCTTAAATTAGGCTCATTGGTAAAGACATTAGTTATCAAAGGTTGTGAAAGTGTTGATGACCAAGTATTGGTTGAAACTATTAGATTGATCATTTTATTTCATATAAAAAATAATTTGTTAAAAGTAATAAAATACTATAATCAAATTGAAGCCATTTCATTAAATGTTGGAGGTGTGCTTAATTCCTCATTTTTTTCCCTTCTCAAAACATAGCGTTACATTGTTTATCTTCTTCACCCATAATTATATCTTAGGATAAGTTTCACTTAAGTATCATGATATATTACATGATTCTACCTAAGTATCACGTGTCTTAAATAATTCTAATTAAATACTACATATTTTTATTTATTTATTTTGTTTCACTTTAGTATCATCTTATTAATATTTTTAGTTTTGTATGATTAACATAGTATTTGTTATGATATTAAATATTTTAAATATGAATTAAAAATTCTTAATTTATGAATATTTTTTCCAAATATTTTTGATTTTATAGACTATTTTGTCAAAATTTTAATATTTTCATGTTGTTTATTTTTTGAAAAAATTCTAGAGAATACCAAACAAAAAAATATATTTAAAATATTCAATTTTCCTAATTTATATTTAAAAAAATTTCAATATTAAAAAATTATCATTTGAGCTACATAAAACTAAAAATATTAATAAGATACTATCAAAGTGAAAAAAGAATAAAAAATAGATTATTTACAACCAAATATCGTGATATCTAAATAAAATTATCCTATATTTTACTATAGTGTTTTTTTCTCCACTGCGCTTCATGCCACCAAAAAAAGAAACGCTAGTTTTCATAAGTAAAGAGTAATTATTGAGAGTTTAAAAAATAATAATCACTATATGAATACATATAAGTAGACAATATGACATAATCACTATAAAAAATGATGGAATTTTATCACAAAAGTAGAAAAATAAAAACATATATATTTATGTTTGAAAGTATATCAATATAAATCTTAATTATAGAGAAAAAATTACAATCATTATGATAATTTTTTTTGTTGATAGAAATAATTACCATATAGATATATATAATCATCTTAAAAAATGATAAAATAAAAAAATATTTTTTTAACATTGAAAGTATATTATTATATTATCGATTTATAAAAGAAAAAAAATTATGACCATTATGATATAATTTTTTATCTACTTAATAATCTAAATTATAAAAAAAAATCTAACTTCAATCTCACGTCATTCGAAAGTATACATGTGTATCTAATAATTTGCCACTCCCACCAACCAACGCCAATGTTTATGCATCTTTGATTTGACTAAGAGCAAATGGAAAAATTGCTAATATTATAACGATTCATTCATTACAGTACAGCGAAACTAAGCTTCCTTTCTGAGGCTGAAAGGGACACAATCAATCATCATCGTCAATTCATCATATTTTTCATCCAAACTACTACTACTTCTACTCCTATATAACCACATCCTGACGCAATAGTTTTGATCTCATTCTCACCCTCTTACACAGTAATCTATTTGCAGATTATCAGGCATGTCCAGGAAGACCCCTGTTTTTGCCTTCATATTCATCTGTTTACTCATCGCTGATGTTGGCCTAGGTACGTCCCTCACTACAATATCGTTGCAATCGACTTTGGAATTGCAAAACCAATGGAATTCAATGACCAAGCTCAAAAGTTTTGGGATGCATAATGATTTTAATTTTGTTTGTTTGGGCAGGATTAAGACAAATTGATGAGAGCAACGGGGAGCCGAGAATAAGAAAAGAGGAAGAAGAAGATTGTTTTCCCTCCATAGATTTGCCAAACTGCAGCTTTATGGATTGTAAGAATGCTTGTTATGATAAGTCTCCAGATACTGTCAACTGGGCTTGTTTCAATGACCAGCTTTGTCGTTGTATTCTCAAATGTAATTGATTTGTCATATAGTATCATCTGTTTATCGATTGGTTTATAGTCATTAATTTATGTATTGGTAGTATTCCGGAAGTTCTCAACTGAATAATGGTATCCTTGCCTATAAATGGCCACAATTTCTCGTCTGAATTAATTATTTGATTCAATACAGTTTACCGACTTTCTGTCTCTGTGTTTTTGCATGCTGTCATTTTCCCCGATTCTAATTACGTGGCCTGACAAAAAATCAAACCAGACCAACCGGTTAAACCGACTCTACGGGATTACCAAAGATTTTCCATAATTGAATTTGTATACCAGATGAGGGAAAATCAATAAAAATCAGTTTCATTTTAGTCAAACTTAAATGATACCGCTTCGTCTTTAGTATAAAAGTTTTCGTCCGGTTAAAATGATTGACCCATAGGTCAAACCGTATCAAAATTGGAAATTTATTAAATCAAACCAACTTCCAACTGAATTGCAGTTATACTGTATACTGACCAGCGAACCAAGTTAATTTTTGGTCCCATTTTTAGTTGGGATGACAATTGGCATCGTACTTCCCTTTTTATTTGTATACTAGAAACATTTTTTGGTGCGACCTAGAGATAGAGTTTGATAATAAAATTTAAAATAATATAAAAAGTAATGGAATTATAAAAAGACAATATGATTAATATAAAGGATAAAATAGTGAGAAAAAGATTTCAACAATAATTTTTTTATTTTTTTAATCAAATAATAGCTTGTTTGAACCTACTTATAAAAATTAGTTATCTAAGATAATCACTTATTTTAAAAAAATTTAAGCTAAATTTTTTTCAAAATAAGTGATTATCTTAGATAACTACTTTTAATAAGTAGCTCCAAACAATCACTAAGTTTCTCATTACATCATTTTATCATTACTTTGATTAATATGTGATTCTTCTAATTTTCTCATCATAGCCTAGGATTTCAAGCTACCACATGCAAAGAAAATGAAGATAAGTAGTTTAACTTATTGCTAACATATTATATTGCTTTTTACATTAATCAAAATTACATGTTAATATGATAGATAACAAAGAAATACTTATTAATTTAAGCAAGTAGCAAAACTTAAGATAAATATAAGTTCTTTTTATACATGAATATTATATATATATAGTATATAATTAATAAATTACTTACTATTTCCTGCATTGTCATCTCTAATGCTCTTTCCGGTTATCCTGGTGAATTTTGTAAGCCTTCTCATGATCAATTTGTTGTAATATAAGAATTTATGTAACTATTGCTTACAAACATTCCAATATTTGGAGTGGTTTTAGTTATATAATCAGAGACAAAATCCAAACTAATGAAGGGAGGAGGTGGGAAGTAGAAACGTCGCATGTAATTAATTCATATAAAATGAAGGAAGAATATGGAAAGTAGAAATGCCATGTATAATTAATTCATTAAGTCATATACAATGAAGGGAGAACATGGGAAGTAGAAAGCATGTTGAAAGTGCCTAGCTAATTAAATCATGTTCACTTTATTTGGTGTTTTAATGCTCTTCAATTAATATACACCTCTCATATTAAGAGGGGAAGATGAATAGCAATGAAATGAGGCGTGGGAATTAGAAAGCCCAAATCTAATTAATTGATATTCAATTAATATGTATTTATCATATTAAGAGGGGGAGATGAATAACAATTCATTTGGTGTGACTACGCATGTATTCTGTCAAATTCCAAAGCTTGGGATATATAATTAATGATTTATTTGGATGTGTTTAAAATAAGTAATGACTATATTTCATTTATTATAGCCATTAATTACTTAATTATAAATATCATTTAAAACAATCTATGTAAATAAAAGTCTCAACAAGGTCAATTATGAATTATCAAATATAAAATGAATTGTCGCATAAGTTTCATTTACATCGAAAAAGATAAGATTCATCTATTTTGAAAGAACAATTAGTATAGATAAAACTATGTTTACTTGGGTGATGTAAGATTGCTTAAGATTTTCAATTACTATAAAGAATAGGAAACCATTTTATGTAACATATACATTTAAATGAATAAAAGTATTATACTTGATTATGTGAGGAATATTATATCAACGTCGTTGATGTCATATATAATTGAAAGAAATAACAACAATTTGTTTAGAGACATTTTTGTATTGTCGGTCATTTTTTTTTATAAAAAAAGGATCACCATTTTCGATTGATTATTTTTTAGTTTTACTATTATACATATGTTGCCGATGATATTGAAAAAGTCTTTCAGTATCAATTATAACCAAATTGAATAGAAATATGTGTGAAGAGAAGACGTATGAAATTTAGACGATATATCAAATAAGATTAAGTTAGGTAAGTAAATTAATTATTGTTCTAGTTTTGTTACCATGAGATTCACCGATGTTGCTAATAAAGAGAGGATGAGAATGGAGCAATCATTTGGGTTTTCTATATTGCTCAATTAATATGTGTTTATTGTTGATAAAGGAAGCACTTATAATGTAGGTGTTAGGTAGGATTTTTAGTTTTAGTGTTCTGTTTGGTGTTCCAATATTATTCAATTAATATGCATTTATGATATTAATAAAGGGATATGAAGAAGTACAAACTAATAGAATGATGAAGATCGAAGCAATAAGCAGAAGACTGAGTAATTGACCAATGAGTTGATAGTGATAATTAGCAATAATGGGTGACGGTGATAATTAATAATTAGAAATAATAGGTACAGTTTAGGCGAAAAAATTTGTATGCGTATTGTCTGCCACAAAACTCTATTTTTATATAATTATAGATTTATCTTGACCTTGGAACATAAATCTATTTACAAGTTTGTAAAACTACTGGTCACAAATAAAAGAAGCCGATGTTTTATACCAGCGGCAGCCTATGATTATTATACTTGCGACGATTCTGCCATTAAATTACAAAAAATAACAATAACATAGAAAGTAAATAGATTAATATAATAATGTTAAAAAATAAATTAAATTTTTATCAAGCTTCTGACACATGCCTCCTTTTATAAAGTTTTCATGACATGCCACTAATAAATAAAGTCAAAAACTAACCTAATTCATTTCATTTCAGCATCTTCTTACTTGTGCTTTTAGTCGTTGTTCTTAACTCAGTTAAATCGAGACACATCTTTAATGACAAGGATTAATGTGCACAAATTGAGGCAAAAATAAGAGGCCGATCTCTTAAATAAGCTTAAAGATATGAAGGCTGAGCTTTCACTCCTTCATGTTACCAAGGTTACTAGAGGTGTGTGCCTTACTAAACACTATACTTAATTGAAGATAGAGAATGAAAATAAGGAGTTGTGCATTCCCATCGGTCATCATTCATGTTGCACATGAGGTGCTTTTTAAAATTACCAATTCCTGCAATACTCGAATTTATGTCCTCTTTGGTATCAACCTGTCATTGGTCCACATATTTAATGGGTTACTGAATGTCTTATAGGTTGGTCTTGCTAGTATTGGTGTTTGGGTTTCATATAGAAGGCTAAAACCTATCGTCGAAGTTATGACATTAAACTTCTCAACGCAGGTCAGGAATCTTTGTCATCGAATATCACATTATTTGGGCTTTTTTCTGTTGAATTTCATTCCGTCCTTCAACCGGGGAAAACGTGGTGTAGCTCTATTTTATGGGTTCAATGCTTACATTATACCTCTAAAAACTCACTACATATCCTCGTTGCAGGCAATTAACCACATCATCAACTCTGTCACAAAATCATACTAATGTCTATTAATCAACTAGCAGTACCCGTGGTTTTTAGGGGTATAGATGGGCTTACTCGTGGAGTTGGTTCTAGAACTTCCCAGATTTGCTCTCCATGCTTCCTCAACTTCTTTTAGTGCTACTAAATTAAAATTTACGGTCATCAACCTTTTAGGCCTTTATTTTATGCATTTTCGGTTGTGGCTGTTGAGAATCATAATTAGTAGAGGATCAAGTATCCACGTAGACTATCATGAGACAGCAAACAAGAAACCTCAAATCACCTTGCCATGATTGAACAATGCTAGATCAAAAAGTCTTTAAATTGCGGCTTTAGTGATTTTTGGTCTGATATTGGGCGATGTGTACTAATTGGAATTTAATTTGATAGATCATTTGTTGCCTTAATTATTATTAAATTAAAACAAATTAAAATTGTTTGGTCTCTAGCAGCTGCGAAAGGTTTAGCAATTGTCACGTCTGCTTTATTTGATTCGTGGTAAAGTTTGAGAAGCATTTCTGTTAACTTTTAAGTTACGTAAAATATTCTAACAAAATTTTATTTGGATTCTAAATTGGTTAAATTGTAAATCTAGAAAATTTGATCTGATTTTAATTATATTCGCTGTTCCTTTTGAGTTTTATACATAAAATATATAATTAATACATGCTAGCTAAAAATTATATAAAATACATTTTAAAAATTCTAAAAAAAATTATATTTAGGTTGTAAATGGGTACATCCAAAAAATTTCATAATTTTCAAAATAATTTTGGTATTTATTTTTATACTTATCTCATAAGCTCACTAGTTCACTGTTAGGTAATATTTTATATATCAAATCTTATCTTAAATTTATAAAATTTTACAAGTGAGTTTGAAATATTATTTTAAAAGTTTTCATAAATTTTATTAGTTTTATAAAATTATTTATTAATATTTTATTAACTTTATCATCTGTATTAATTTTTCTAACACTGAAAATAATCTATAAAGTCTAAAAATTACTTTTCATCAACCATTTGCTCCTTTGTTGAGGCCTTATTAAATAATATGTCAGGCTTGTCGGCTTCATTTACCAATAGACAGGGTTAACAAATAGGGGCATGCCAATTTCCTTTTGTTGTCCTAGGCCACTCCCCTTCGGAGTTTTAGATTGACCTATTTTTTTAATTTTTTTCTCTTCGTTTAATTATTTTTTTATTAAAATAAAATTATTCTATTATTAAATTTTTATTTATAAAAAATATTTTAGAAGGATCAAAGCCTAAGTTTTATTGTTAACTCCACTTTTTTCTTAATTATATATACATTAAATATTTTATTATTTTTCAATCAATGGTGTAGGTATAATTTTAATACTATTTTTATCATTTTATTAAAAAATATATATAAATTATTAGAATAATTTTCTTTATAATACGGAAACAATATCATTTAATCATAAAAAATTGATAATTTAAAACTCATAACTAGTAATTATATGGATTTATTTATGAATGTTATAATTTATCGTGTGAAAGGCAGAATAACACATGACTTATTTTGAATGATTTTCCAATTTATTTATTTTGAAACATTTGACAATTAAAACCTAGTATGTATGTGTGTGTATATATATATATATATGAATTTAGTTATATTAAAACATAAAATATACCATGTTAGACTTTGATGAAGACATAATACTAAAAAAAAAAAAACCTACCTACTATGACATTTCACTTAACTTTACTTAGGTATTGTTTTAAAAAATCTCATTTATATATCATGCATTTTAATCTTTTGATTCTAGTAACATTTTATTCATTTTTTTTAGCTTTACATGACTAATAAAAATATATGTTTTCTGTTATTGAATATTTTTAACAATGATTTTTTTAATTGAATAATTCATAACTTTTTTAAAAAATCATATTTTTTTTAGTTATTAAGGCTTTAATGTTGTGTACTTTCTAAAAAAATATATAAAATTCCAAAAAAAAATAACAAATGTATTGACCTTTTTTCTTCCCGATTCTACTTAAAAATATTTAAAATATTATCATTTTAGCCATACTAAAAATATTGATATAATTGTACTAAAGCGAATAAAAGCTACTCCATCTATATCAAAAAAAAATTATTCTGTTAATTTACACATTTTTGTAAAAAAATTAATAAAAATAATATTAAAATTATCCTTACATTATTTATTAAAAAATAATAAAATATTTAATATATATATATATATATATATATATATAATTTTAAAAAATTATAATAAACTTTAATTTTTATAAAATAGCTTTTATAAAAAAAATTAATAATAAATTGATTTTCTTAAAATATATAACTTTTAAATAAAATTATTTAAAATACATAATATTTGATGTCTAAATTGAAGTTGCTCTAAAAGGTTACCTTCTGATTTTTGTACCAGGCCTTTATTTTGTCAACGCCGGCCCCAACTGGCACCAAATGAAGGACAATTCTTGAGCATGTTACTCAAACTAATTGGTGCCACGAAGATTGGGGATATAAACGGGGTGGGTTGGATCGGGTACCCTATATCTATATCTAAACTCGATAAAAAAATTCATATCCATATCCGTACCCATACCTAAATGGATATTCACTAATGTACCTATATCCGTACCCGACGGATATCCGTTACCCGATGGGTAACACATTTACCCGATAAATTATAAATAACCAACAAATAATCTGTTATCCAACGAGTAAACTCGTTACCCGTTACCCGTCACCCGTCACTCGTTTAAATTTATTCTTTCACAATAAACTACCAAACAAACAACCTATTATAATACAAAACAAGTAATGATAAAGTCTTCAACCTGTCTTAATACCAAACAACCTGTCATAATACACAACCTGACATGATTCACTCTAGCAATGATAAAGTCTTCAACCTACAAGTTTGGTTACTAATAGTAGATTTTTAATCAAACTACCAAAAAAATAATAACAATAGAACTAGTCCAGCATATTGGCAAGATTACAATTTTTGACAGTCTACAAATTACAAAACAATTAAAATAACACCATAGTTGATAAATCTATCCAAACATAAAACGAAGAACTTGATCATCACGAGTTCAACATACTTCAACAATAACGTTCAAAGCAAAATGTTTCTTTCCACGAGGTCCTGAAAAATCCATAATGATAATTTATATGAATAGTAGCTCAAAATAACTAGTTTAGTAGAATAAATAAATATTTCTAAGATTTAAAAATAAATTCTACAAAGAATATGTTTACCATGCTAAAAATCAATAATTAGCTTCTCCATCTCCAACCTATATATCTTATGCATTCATTTGCCACATAAAAAATACATTAATATTTAAAATAATTAAATACGAACAAATATTTCTATCACTAATAATATTTACCTCACACTTGCTAAGATCAGAGTCAAATTTCTCATTTTACAAGGTATACCTATGATAACACGAGCTCATAGTAGATTCATTATCTAACAAAAGCAAAAGAAAATAAATTAGAATTAAATAAATATAACAATAGATATATCATAATTATTTAAACATCAAAAGTATAAAATAAATATTACCATCATCCCATATAGTCGCCCAAAGCCAATCTCTACAACACATTAATGCTCCTAAAGTCTTCGTATGTAAACGGTTACGATGAGGACTTACAAATCTCCCACTTGTGCTAAAAGCTGACTCGGAAGCAATTGTAGAAACTGGAATAGCAAGTATGTCCCTAGCCTTCCTTTGTAGAATAGGATACTTGGTATTTATCTTCCACCATGATAAAACATCAAAGTCATCTATCTGTGGCATAACCGGTTCCTCCAAAAAATAATCTAACTCCGTCTTGTATGATGCACCAGACATGCCTTGACTTGCCAACCACTGGTTATAATGGACCTTAAGAGAGACTCTAGAACCAAATAGTGCATTACTAACATTTGAACCCCTACTTTGGCTACTAATAGTAGAAGCTGATGCACTTCTCTCCATACACTTGAACTTTTCCTCATACTCATGAAACAATTCATAACACATTTTACGAATATTTTCTATCTCTTCACCACAGGAGCTCCCATAAATGACATAAAAATAACATTCTACCAACGCCATTTTATACCTTGAATCCAAAATAGTGGTCATAGCCATCATTCCATGAATCACACTCTAATATTTGTCAAACTTTTCTAGCATTTTAGTTGCCATGCTACTAATCACTTCATCTCCATCAACAGACCATTCTATCAACGCCATTTTAACCTCAAAAACCTTGGGAAAGTATAAATTGGAAGTAGGATATTGGCTTCCAGAAAACATCAAAGTCACATCATAAAATAATGTCAATCTCTCACAAATTGAACGAGCCAAATCCCATTCAACAATAGTAGGACAACATTTAAAAGCATAATCCAAATGTGCCAAGTGAAGAAATACTTCTTCATACACCAAAGCAACATCAAGCATTAAAAATGTAGAATTCCATATTGTCTTACAATCATGCACCAAAGCTTTACTATATGGAATTTCTTTTTGTCAACGTACCTCCATAAAATTTTCCAACCTTTTTGGTGTGGCGTTCTAATACACCACACTCTCACATACATTCTCAATGACTTGTTGAATAATCTCCATACCATTTCTAACAATCAGATTCATTATATGAGCAGCATAACGCATATGAAAATACTTCCCACACACCAAAAAATACTTCAATTATATTTTATCTTTCAAATCTCCAATCAAAGAATCATTAGTCGTGCAATTATCAACAATCAATGTGGTAAGTTTCGTATCAACATCCCATTCCAACAAAGAATTCACCAAAACATCACATAAAACATCAGATGTATGTGGACTTGGAACATAGATAAACTTTAACAAAAGAATAATACAACAAATAAAGTAAAGAACAACATATAATGACATAATATTGAGAGATTAAAACTATATATGAATATGGATTAAGTATACCTGAGTATTCGACTTTGCAATGTCCAATGGCTATCAATCAAATGGGCGGTGATGGTCATGAAACCCTTCTTTTGGTTCTGAGATGTACACATATCTGTTGTGATTGCAACTCGACTCTTGTTACTACTCAACAACGACATTGTTTTACTTTTTTCATAATCAAACATCTTGAATATATCACTTCATAGAGTGTTTCTTAAAATCATTTTAAAGGATGGTTGAAGAGCTGCTGAATATATTCTAAAGCCTACATGTTCCACCATACAAAGTGGATACTCATGCATAACAACCATGCCACACAACTCACGCCTTGCAACTTTTTAATTAAATTCCACAAACATAAGCTTTCCTCTTCCATCCCCCTTCTGATAAAAGTTCAACTTACTTTGGTCCATTCCTTGTATAGGCTTATAGCCTATACATTTCTTCATGTGTTCACGTAAATGGGAAGTGCCGTTTTTCAGATCACCACTTAAATTTTTATTACAACCTTTACAGATTGCTTTTTTCACGCCTTTAACCTATACCGCTTTAAAGTGCTCCCAAACAAGTGAAGTATTTTTCTTTTTCTCACTAAAGCAAGTTCAGGCAATTCTTCCACCTCCTCATTAGTTGATGGTTAACTAGGTGTAGGGTTGCTTGTTGCAGCGGAAGAGCGTGGTGGTAGACTTTATGAATCGGTACTGGGTTGGCTACTCAATGCCATTAAATGATTTGATTATGCCAAATGCTACAAAGATGAAATACATATCAATATAGTACTCAATTGTTTCTTTAACAAGACACAAGAGCAACAACCAAAGGGGTAGACACTAAATCACATGGTTTGGCCAGTTAGTGTCAAGGCAAATTGACACGATTCAAGGAAAATATAGGCTAGGCAAACCCATTTCACTGAGAAGCCAACAATTTAGGAGATGAAAAAAGTTAAACATCAATTGAATTGTAATTGGCTCAACTCTGAATTCCATAAAAACCAAGCAAAAATGAACATGAAAAATCGTCGGGCGGTTAGAGGAGGAGCAAAAACCACAATGAGGTCTCAGACCAAGGTTTAGTAATAAGCACACCATCAAATTTGGGGCAAATTTAATACACCAACAAACGAACACACCTAATGAACCAGCAAGCAAACATATATGCAAACCCTAAATTATAATATGAAGAATAAATCTGTGATTTTGTGAAATATATGAATTGAGTGAAGAGGAAAATTACCTTCACAAATTAGAGCTTCAAATCATAGAGGGATGGACGAACGGAGTCAACAGATTGAATCGAGGAGAGTAGAGTGACGAATGGCAACAGTTTGGTGCGATTTTAAGCAGTAAGTGGACCGATCTGGATTGTAGAGTGGAGGGTTAGAAGCTTTCGTCGGCGCCACCGCTGTGTGGAGCGTGGCTTTAGGACGACTAGAGGAGAAGAATGGTCGTCCGTTGTCAGGGCCATTCTTCGAGTTGAGGTTGGAGATTGGAGTGACTGGAGTTAGAGTGAAGAGATGAAGAGAAGACAATCTTAAAATTTTCAAAATAGGACTGACCGACCGAAGAGGAGGAGAGAGGACGTGAGGTAGAGGTATCGGGTGCTGGTTAAGTGGGCTCTTGGGTGGGAAATTGGTAATATAAGTGAGAGTACAAGTAGGGTTAAATGTAAAATGACAATTTAATTCCTAATTGTAAACTATTCTTATATAAAAAAGTTAAGGGTAAAATAGTAAATATATATCGGGTAAACGGATACAGATATGGGTATGGATACCCCTTACCCATATTTGTATCCGAACCTGCTGAATATTTTTAATCCCTACATATATTTGTATCCATATCCGTTTATCATTACCCATATCCATATCCATTAGGTAAAATCCGTTGGGTTTCAAGTATTATTCGCCCCATTTACATCCCTAACGAAGACCGTGAAAATTGGTGTCTCCATTTGGTACGAGTAATGCTATATATTTATATTTCAAATCCAAACCAAAACTCAAATTTTCTTAAAAATATATATATTAGTGTACTAATTTTATTTTTTATTTATAATTAAGTAACATAAATTAATAATAATACACTATAAAAAAATTATGGCATAAAAATATAATAAATTTATTATTAGCATTATTTCTATTATAATTATCATTATCATTATTATTATTATAAAAGATTTACACTTTTTTATAGTATATTTTTTTTATTATTAGTTTGTATCACTTCATTATTATCAAAAAAATAAAATTAGTGCACTAATATTTATATTTTTTAGAAAAAATTGAATTTAGATTTGGGTTTGAAATCTGGGTAGATAACATTTTTCACTTGGTACTCCATTTAGTTCATATTTTTTGTGTATTCCTTTTTTAAAAGTATAAAATTATCAAAAACATCACATATTATATATTTTCATTACAAGTTTTCATATTTATTCAATTATAGTATATTAATAACCGTACATCGCATGAGTGATATATTATTTTTAAGGGTGATATCTAGAGTGGTTCCATTTTTTGGTACATTTTATGATTAAACATTGTAATATGTAGTATCATCAAGATTGTAGTATGTGATATTTCATTCCATGTATATTTCAGCTTGTTGTTCGTGAAAGTTGGTTGTATTATGTTGCCTTGGTTTAATGTTTTAATTAATATTTAATTTAATGTATTGGGTGCTGTTGAATATATATGTTAAAAAAAATGTTCACTTATAATTTTTTATCTCTATTAGTTGCCTTTTTCATATATCGATTCATGTGACTTAGCATCACATATGACAGTAGAGACTTACACTTCTATTATTGTTGCCTTTTGTCTTACCTTTATATTTATTCATTATATATATATTGTTGTTGAGACTAAATAAGTATTATCATGTGAAATTATGTTATATCATTCAACTTGCATAATTTAGAAATATATATATGATAGTGGAATATTTAAACGATGAATTATCTACATACTTGTTTTTATTATTGTCCTCCTATTTGGTGTGTTTATTTTGCACATTATTATCTATTTTCTTATCTTAGACAAATTTTAAACCGTTTGTTTTATATATTATTTCTAGAGCTTCATTTTCTATATTATTTATTATATTATTACTTTATGAATAGAACTTACTACTTTTTATTAGATATTTAAACTATCCTACACCATCATCTTTATAATTTTATTAATTATACTCACCCATCACCATTATTATTATTGTCATTATAATTTAATGTTATTCATTATTAATATTAGTATTAATTTTTTCATAATATTTATTACTTATTTATATATTATTTTTAATATTTAATTAATTATTATTAATGGATAATGAAAATAAAACAATTAATTATTAGTTTGTATCGATATTACTTATTAATGTCAACTATTATTATTAGTATTATTATTTATTATTAATTATTAGTATCAATTATTATAATTAATTATATTAATGATTAATAACATACTAATAATTCTTAAGATTAATTATGAATTATTTATATAATATTATGAATAATATAAATAATGATTAATTTTAATATCAATAATTATTAATTACTAATAATCATTCTTATTAGTTATTAATATTAATTATAATTATAATTAATTATTAAAATAAATTATTATTATTAATTTTTTATACCAATTAATAATAATCGTCATTAATCATGTAATTATTATCTATTATTAAATATTATTAATTCTTTATAATAAATTTTGTATATTAATATAATTTTATTATTCATAACATTAATTATCAATATTATAAATTTTAATATTGATATAGTTATTGTTATTTACTATTACTTACATATTAATTTGTTTTAATTTGATGAATATTAATTATGAATATCAATTTATAATAAGAATGATTAATATTAATTATTTTATTTTATTTTTGACATTATTGATAATAATTAATGTTAATATGAATTATTGATCTTAATATTAATTATTGTTGTCTGTAACACCCCAATTTTTATTGTTAAAAAATCATTTTACAGTAAAAACATATAAGTAAAATATTGGGGGTTACCACCGTAATTGACACAATTCTGGTTTACCCAACCATCCTTATATCAATCACAAGACTAAAATCATTATAGTAAAACAAGGAAATTAGAAATGGAAGAAACGTTCATAATACAATATGAGTTTGGAAGTTAATTTTAAATTATAATAACAAAATACAAAATAAGGGATACCATGAATCAAATAGTCCAAAAAGGTATCCGAGTAAATACATCAATCATATAATGTTACTCTTCACCAAAATACTCGGTACTGATAATAGGTCACTTATCCCCACATAGTGCATCGAAATCAGCATATTCATCTATTGGGTCCTCCGAGACCTACATAAAAGAGTTAGGGCCCTTTACTCGTGGGAATGAGCAGCACCCATGAAACGGGTGGTCAGTATGCTACGTACTAAGTAAGGTAACAATACTAACGAATCAGGAATACAAATAACAAAGGCATTCACAATTTGATGATAAACACACATTCAAACCAATTATACATCTCATAAGATAAATACTAGTTTAGGCCTCGTTATTAGATATAACAATTTTCATTCTTTTATATACGTTAAGTTCAGAAAACCCACTATTTTTAAACTAGTGGAACAGTTTGAAACACCTTCTCAGGGACAACACATCTAGGCCACTATTATCATCTAATGGAACGGATTTGAAAACATCACATTTTCGGGGCAAAACGCTCCCTAGCCACTATTATCTCCGATAGAACGGATATAAGAACATCACCTTGGTCCTAACTCATGTACTCTTCCACTTTAAGTCATTAGTGTCTTATCCATAGGTTATACAATTATATTTCCATTCACGATGAGTAGGGGCCTACTATTCTTAATTCGGTAGAACGAACTGAAACACCTTCTTGGGGGCAAAACTCTCCCAAGCCACTATTATCCTTATGTGGAATGGATATATATAAAAACATCACCTTCTCAGGGAAAAAATGTTCCCCAGCCACTATTATCTCCGGTGGAACGGATATATAAAAACATCACCTTATCTCTATTCACATGTTCTTTCACTTTAAATGATTAGTACCTTATTCATGATTGCTTTACAAGCGTTGAATACATTGAGATAGATAAACACATCACGCAGATCGAGATCCTTACTTTCTTCAAATCCTAATTTCACACTCCTAATATCATCATCTCATATTGATCATTCAACAACCAAACATGGTATATCATTCTCATTGATATTGTATTTGAAGTTCGAGGTCTACTTCCACGTCTTACACATACAATGATACTTTATCCCAAAATATTACTTACAGAATTTCCAAAACCCTAAATTCATAGGTTACTCCAATTCTTCCCATGAGACTCGTATGATTACCTAATTCAACATACATTCTTATAATACCAATATTAGCAACATATCCATAATTGTAGATTAGCTCTAAGGTTTTACACATGGAATAATAAGATTATTTTTTAGGTTATTGTACTCTAATTAGACCATTATCTAATTTTGAAGAACCCAAGACAAACAATAATCCTTTCAAAATCTTCTCAGAATACCATTATCATATTTTAATCCACCTAATACATTATAATACCAAAATTTTTTATATTAACCCATAATGACCAAAATGTCATAAATAATAGCCTTTATTTTATAAAATCTCATACCTTTAACAACCATTATTTTTCCCCCAAATTCACCATTTCTCATCATACTTCATGAACATGCTTATGTCTACTTATCATAGCTTATTTGGCTTATATTTCATGACATACAATATATTTTCCACGAATATGTCATTAGCATAACAAAATCATATCCATACCTCTTACCCATTATCACTTTATTTTAAACATATAATCTATATTATCACAACATATTATCAACAACATACATTAAATCATATAGGAACAATATCATGAAAAATACACATATCCATAAAAGCAAATAACATAAAACCCTAGAACACTAATTTGTATCATTACCAACTAGGAAATTAGGCTCTAAGCACGTAAATCATAGACCTCCTCCTCCGAGATCATCATAATATCACCTATGACAAATAATATAATACATGGTTAGCCTCGAAGATTATAATTGAGGGAGAAGTTAAGGTAAAGAGGGTAAAAATGGAAATACTCAGAATAAAATGGAAGCTTGAGTTGTGTGGATGTGTGGTGGAGTGTATGATGGAGCTATGGTGAAAATTTGGTGGTGTTTGGATAAGGTTTGGGGGTAAAAATGAGGGTGCATGACCAAAATGGGGATTTGCACAACTGTGCAGCAAGCGGTGCACACCCAAGCCGTGTGCTGAGATTGTAAACGACTAGGTTGTGTGTAGAGGTACGACCATGCTTGATCATTAGCATAATAGAATTAATTCAAATAGGTGCGCATGAGTGTGTGACAAGCTATGAAAAGGTGCAAGGGGTAAACTATGTTGGGTTGCACGGGCGTGCAATAAGGGAAATTAGTGTTTCACGGTTGTGATTAAGGTTGTACATAGGCTGTATGTTTCATAAAAACTCAACAAACGCAAGGAAGAAGAGGAAAAAAAGGGCGGTGGTCGTTGATGACAAAGTGGGGTGATGGGGTGACCTTGGTGGACAGTCCACCGGGTGTTGGGCGGTGCGTGGTGGTGCACGGTGGTGATATTGGTGAAAATGGTGGTTCGGTCTTGCAAAACAAGGCACGACCACACTAGAAGAATAAAAGAGAAGAGAAGAAGAAGAAGAGGAAGAAGAAGAAGAGGAAGAAGAAGAGGAGGAGGAGGAAGAAGAAGAATAAGAAAGAAAGAAAATGAATCTTGGGCAGTGGTGATTGGCAAGAAATGGTAACAAATAAATGAGAGATAAGGAGAGTGTGTAGTGTGTGTGTGTGTGTGTGTATATATATGTACATGTATGAGGCGATTGGCGGTGAAAGAAAATTGTAGGGGGTGGAAATCAAGATGGACAGTGCAAGGGGAAAGATTTTCAACAATGGTGGTTGGAGGTGATGGTAGAGTGTTGGGGTGAAATTTTCAAATGGCACAACAAGAGATGATGATGGCAGTGTGTGTATGTCGCGTGAGAAGGCAAATGGTAGAGGATGTGTGTGTGTGTGTGCAGGTCGGGGCAGCACAGGGATAAGTGTAATACCCCAAAACCCTATTATAGGAATTAAAAATAAAATAAGGATTATTAGGTAAGGTTTAATTAAATATACCATTTTAAATAAAATAATGATATAATAATAATAATTAAGGCTAAAAAGGAGAAAAATAATGTAGGGATCAAATTAGTGGAGGCTAGAATTATTTACTAAACTAAAATAAATTTTAATTAAATGATAATAATAATTTATAAATTAATAAAAAATTAATTATTTATTATTACTAATTTTATTATTCCTAAAATTCTAAAACACCCCAACCACCTCAATTTTCTTTTCTTTTTCCTTTCTTCCTTTTTCTTCTTCTTTTTTCTTTTATCCCTCTCCCTCATTGGATTGGGCCCCATCCAGCACTACTCAAACCTTTTCTCCCCCTCTTCTCCTTTCCTTTCTTTTCCTCGGCCCATTCCCCTTCTTTTTCTTTCCCTTACGCGACCCCGCGTCCACACCTGCCCCTTCTTTTCCCCTTTCCTCTTTCCTTCTTTCTTTCTTTCTTCCCTTTTTACTCCCGTCTTCAACCTCCCCCCGATTAGTGAAACTGGCATGGCTGCTTTGCAGCCCTTGTTCTCTCTCTCCCCTCACCTTCTCTTCATCCTAACCTACAAGGCGTGCAACTATCACTGCCCTTCATTGGTCCCCTCCCTTCTGCAACCATAACACCCCCACCTAACCTCCCTATAGCCCTACCAAAACACTAACCTGTCCCCTGGCATGTAAGCTGCGCCAACCTACACGTCGATCGGCAACCAACCACCTCTTCCCTTGTCTTCTTCCTTCCTTTGTCCATTCCCCCAACCATCTCCCCTATTTATACCCCCTGTGCCTCGATTCTCCCTCTTTTTTGCCACTCAAAAATCTCCCCTAGCCTCCTCGCACCCACTCTTTAGTCGTCGCCATCGCTACACCCATCCTTCCTCTTCCGTACATCACCCTCCACCAAATGAGACCTCCTTTGCCCCTAACTCCCCTTCCTCTTCTCTCCCCACCCGTGTAAAGTGGGTAGCTCGAGCTTCCCTTTTGCACCCATCTCTTCCACTTGCGCCGCCATACGTTGTCACCACCATAACAACCACTGCCCCCAATGCCTCCCTTCCTACCCATAAAACCTCCCCTAGCTTCCCACACCACCATTTCCCCTTTCTTTCCCCTCCTTCCTCCTCCTTTTCTCTTGACCACCACCACCGTCGTCGTCATGAGACACCACCACCACCACCCCCTCTAACCCCAAAATCCTACCACCCAAGGAAACCTAGTTTCCCTTCCATTTTCCAACCCTAAAAAACCTTATTTTCCATCACTACCGCCACCATCGCCACCACCCTCTTGCCTGCTATTCCCTTTCTAGTTGTGCCCTTAACCCTTGTACTTATTTAGTATAATTTATTTTAAATATTTTGCTATTATTAACCTTATTATTATTATTATTACTATTGCTACTAATATTTAGTCAAGGAAATAAAATAAAAAGGAAAAAAGAGTAGGAAGAAGGCTAAATAATTAGTGTTCCATTTCTTATAGGTTGTGAACAAAACCCTTTTTCGTAAGGGGGTGTATGATTCGTGCTCCAAGTCCGGTGTCCTATTAGGTAAGGATATGGCTAAGGCTTGGGTTTGCTATGATCTATATGCTTATGGGTGTAATGATATGTGTCATGTATTTATATGCGAATGTGGACTAAATATGTGTGTAGTGCAGCTTTCTTTGCAAGGAGTTAAGGTATGTTGTGTATGATTTATAATATGTGTAATATGGATGATGTGACTTGTTATTTATGATATGCTCTTATGTATGGTTATTATGGTACGACATGCATGTTTAGAGGCCTTTATATGGTTTTGAGAGGTTGTAGGGATCTAAAAGAAATAAAGAGGGTGGAATGAGTAAGAAGATGTGGGGGGAAAGCCTAAGTATATTGTGACATATGAGAGATAAAATAAAAGGAAAAAATAATAAAATGAAGGGTTAGAGTAAAATCTTGCATATGAAGTGTAAGTCTTGCATGGGGTGGTTAGTCTATGAGTGAAAAGTTTACATGGAAAAATGTTAGTTTAAGATTAAAACATGGGGAAGGAAGAGTAGTTTGGGTGATTGGAGTAGTTGGGAAGGATATAATATGTTGGTTGGTAGAAGTGTGCATGAGAGCCTAACTAGGATTTTCGAGGGAAAACCCTAAGTATGGAGTGTTATGAGGGAGTGTACAGGGGTTGGTTGGAATTAGGGTTGAGATTAGGAGGGTGTATTAACGGTGTGAGTTAAGTGGGAATAAGGGTGGATTTTGTGTGTGAAGAGATGGTGTAGAAGAAGAGAGGAGTATTAGGGTTGCGGGGTGGCCAACTAGGGTTTCTTTATCACATGTGGAAGTTGGAGAGTAGGGTTATGATGTTTGGAGTGAAGTGATGGTGTTCGAATCAAAGGGGAGTATGGGTTATGTATGAAAAAGAGAGGCTAAGGCCACATTGGCTATATTAGGGTTTTCAAGGGGAAACCCTAGTAAGTAATGATGAGCCGAGGTGGAGAAATGGGAAAGTGGGCTTTGACCCACATGCATGGAGCTTTCTGATTCATGGTGAGTAGGGTGGAAGGTGAAAAATATGTCTTGGAGTCTTGGGATGTGTAAAGGTCCCAAGCTATGGGATAGGGTCATTGAAGAAGTGTGGGGCGGAAGTGCAATAATGAATCGGGAAGTCCCTGGGGGCATGCATGCCTAGCTGGAGTTTACTTGTGGAATAAGACACGAAAAAAACACTAATTACTTCAAGTAAAAGATTATTGAATGGGGCCTAGGTTAGGATGATTTTCATTCCACCGATTATAATAGTGGGTAGGAGCATTCTGCCTCAGAGACTGTTCTACCGAATATAATAGTGGCCAAAAGCGTTCTGTCCTAGAGTAGTTATTTTTGTTTCACCGGTTATACTAGTGGAGGTTCGAGGCTCAATAAACCAAACCTTTTATGGTAATACATCACGGGAAATACACTAATTACTTATAGTGGAACACTACATGGATCGGGGCCAAGTTAGGATGGCTAGGTGCACTTTGCTTTGGAGTAGTTGTTTCCATTCCACCGACCATAATAGTTGGGTTCCCACACGCATGTAGATATAATTCGAAAGATGTGTAAATATAATATTAATGGCCTAAATTCCAATAATGGTGATGAATCCGAGTGACTTACTGCATGCATTATCTATCTTTTTCATGTTATGTTCTGTCTTAGCCATATGGTTACCTTACTCAGTACGTAGTGTACCAATCACCCTTTTCATGGGTGTTGCTTATTCCCATGAGTAGTGGCCCCTCTTAAGTCTGTGTAGGTAGGAGATGATGCTTATGATACCTTGGGCGGGACTGAGTGATGACCTGATGTCCCTAGTGTCCGAGAGGGTGTTTTCCAGACTTGGCATATTCTGTTCTCTTATCATTTTTATTTTATCCCCATAGTGGGCATTGATTGTGCTTAATTTTTGTTCTGTATTATCATTGACATTTGTGTTCTCTAGTTTTATTTATGAATGTTAAACTATTATGGTTTTTATTGATTATTCATATTAATAATTTTAGTACATTTAGTCTTGTGGTTAGCATGAGATTGGCCAAGAGTCAATCTTGTACTTATCATTGCGGTAGTACCCTCGTTTTTAGTGCATGGTTTTCCATAATAAATGAAAAATTTTAATTGTAAATTGTGGGGATGTTATAATAAGAGAGGGTGAGGGATGATGGATGATGGTGGTTGTAGTGGGGTGATGGGAGATGGTGTAGTTGCAAGTTGTAGGAATAAGAAAGTCAAGTTTTACTGTACAGGAGAAAGGAGAAAGGAGAAAAGGGTTGGTTTAGGATTAGATAAATTTGATTAGCTAAAGTAAGTAGAATTAGTGATAAATTTTAGTGGAATTAAGATTGGTTTACAAAATATAGTTTATGCGGGCCAAATATTCGAATTAGGTTAAGACTTTAGGATTAAAACAATCGGTTAAGGCTAAAATAATATTTTCTCAATATTACAATCAAATTAGGGTATTAATGGTATATAATTAGGTTAATAAAATTTTTGAGGTATTACATTGTTAATATTAATTAATAATATACATATGAATATTAATAATTAGTATTAGTTATATGAATTCCTAATAATATATTACATTATGAACAATATTAACAATGATAATAATAAATATTAATAATATAAATTATTAACTATTCATTTTATTTACTAGTATTAAATAATATTTCTTATTAAAATTTAATCTATACAAAATAAGAATATGTTTACGTAAAATATATAATATTTAGATTTATCAATATACATTAGTTTATTTCAAATTTGATGTGTTATAAAATATTATTATTACTTTAGGCATAAATAATATGCATCTATGAAAAAATATTATTATTAATTGAGAAAAATTATTGTTTAAGATTATATTAGATTTTAGATGACAAAACAAGGAGGTACTTAGTATTTATCTTTATATTTGTTCTAAGTATTATCACATCCGATTGAGTTGTGTATTAATTTTATACTTTCACAATGATAATAAGATATTTATTAGGTAAAATAATATATGATTTAAAGTAATAATATATAACATGATAATATGGTAGAGTGTCTGATAAATATAAATTATTTATATATAGATGTGACTCAAGTAATAATAACATTTTTTTTCAAGTTATTTGAAATTAAACGAATTGATGTAAAATAAAAATTTTAGATATGTGGACAGAGTTGGTGCGGTTTGGTTAATAAAAAATATATTCGAAATAAAAATAAATAGTATAATAATTTTTAGGTATTATAGTAAAAGTGATGGAACTTACTTATAAAGTAAAAATAAGTTGTAAATAAGTTGTAGACAATGACATTATAAAAACATGAAAATAATAAAGTAAAACATATTACCTAACATATAGCTTAAGAGGAAGTTACATGCTACCAAAATAGTGCTTAAATCTTTTTGCGTGTGTATTTAGAATAAACACTTATATTTAAGCAATTTGCATTTCAATGTTACCTTTTTAAAATTTATACTATTTTTACTAAATTTACTTATCAAATAAAAAAATAGCCAACAACAACATCCAACATCGAGTAATTAATTCCCTCAAACATACACTACAATGCATCTCATATTAATCTTAGTGTATGTTTCAATAAACATTTTAAACAACATTTATTCATTTATTACTATTTTTAGTAATTTTTTTAAATAAGAAAAAACAATTGATAATTAATAACTACTGCTGCTCTAAATATATATTTAGTGCATATTTGGTTTAATTATAATTATTAACTGCTAGCTCTTACTATTATCTATTTTATTATATTTAGAAAATAAGTTTATTATAAATAGAAGTATAAATTTTATCAACTCCATCATCGTTGAAAGTTGAAGCACGCTTTGAGGCGTGCACGTGAGCTATCAAAATCTTTGAATCGTTTCTCTTTTCGGCGGCAGGCTACGCCGAAAGTGAATCGTTTTCATTCCTAATTGTCCGAACTTCAAACATTAAAAACTAAAAATAAAACGTTGTTGAATTGTCGGCCTTTGGAGCGAGGAGAGGGAGAGAAGAGGTGAGGGCAGGAGGACATTTGCCGATGAGAGAGAAACAGAAGACTGAATCAAACGAATGAAGTCTCCCGATTTTTCCGAGCATTGAGATCGAAAAATTGGCCGTTGATCGGCCTGTCGTTTTTAGCTGAGTTGAATCGATTGTGAGCTGTTCTCCGATTATGGCGGACAGCGAGAGCCCGACCTACACGGACAAGGTCAAACGGTAAGATAGTATGGCACATTTCTCTGTTCACTCACGCATTTCTCTGCTCTCCATGTGTTTGTCTTCCTTAATTTTCGAATCACAATTTTTTCAATTTTGTCTTTCTCCGTTTTATTTTCCTTTGTTCATGGATGGAAATTTTGCTTATGTATCATGTTAACATTTTGATCGTATAACTGTGGAATCATTGTTATTCTGTTGAATTCTGAAATTAAAATTTGCATGAACACTCAATTCTGCATGGTGCGCTGTAATGTGATTTAGCGTTCTTGCGAGTGTGGGTGAGGTAAATAATAGATATGGGAGGTAGACTTGAAGCTTGTTATAAAGTATGTTGTTGTCATTATTAAGCAGACGAACATTGGAGGCTGATTCCAGGTAATATCTTCAATTTCATATCATGTTGGACAATCTCTGCGTTGGTACTTTATGTGCTGATTTTTGTTATGTCTGAAAGATGTAAGTTGCAATTTTGTTTCGATTAATCCATACAGGGATTCGTTTGGGTTTACTGTAAGGCCACATCATCTTGAGAGATACAGAGAGTACGGTCATATATACAAGGTAAGTTTTTATAAGTTTTACCTGAGGTCGGGATGACAGTGATGCTACATTGTAGAAGTATCGAACAAGCAAATGGTTGTACTGAAATAATTCTTTTCTCCATAACTATATATTCCCGGACAATGGTAACTGGTAAAAAAGTGATTGTTAAGATGTTTCAAGCAAGTGTCAAAATTCAGGCAAATTTGGTCTAGGGGAGGGGGTGTGACTGTGTGAGGTTAAATTTATATGGTACTTTTGTGATCTCAGGAAGAAGAGGAGGAACGGGTGGACAAGTGGAAAAACTTTCTCGAACAGTGTGCTGGATTTGCACAATCTTCTGCTGGGGATCATTGCGAAACCTCTACTGCTAAAGCTATTGAGGAGAAGATAGAATCTGCTCCAGATAGTTCCGGGCAAGGGAATGACTCAAGTGCAGCAAGATGTACAACTAATTCCCAAACACAAGGTGAAGTCAAGAGGGAAATTCCATTGTCAAAAGAAGAAAAACGACATAGGATCAAAACTTATGATCCCATTCGACTCTCCCTTGCTCCCATTGAGAACATGATGAGTGCACGCATCAAAGAAACATCCATAATGAAAAGGCAAAGAGAATCCTCACCCCAAAAGCATCTCCCACTAATTGCAGAAGAGAATTTCGAAAGGAGTGCTTCTATGGAGGACATTGAGGGAGAATTATCCAATGATGAGATGGTAGGAGTCATTTCTGAAGAAACTGAGACAGCATATGAATCTAGCAATGACAACAAGATGTCAGATGATTGCAGCCTCAAGAATGAGGCATCTGATTTACCCTGCCAGGAAGCTGAAATAAATGATCACTTATCTCATGAAGATGTAAACTCGCATACTTCAACTTATAAGGAATCACTAACTGATGTTGAGGTTGATGACCAAAGTGCTGCAGATGGTTTTGGAAGTTCCGGACCTCATTTTCCATGGAAAGAACTGGAGTCCCTTGTTCATGGAGGTGTGCCAAAATTTCTTAGAGGAGAGGTATTATTGACATAATGTGGTAATATTTCTCTCATTTTTTTCTTTGCAATTTATTTTCTTACCGCCCAACTTTTGAACTGTAATGCTTCCCTCCAGGTTTGGCAGGCATTTGTTGGTGTTTCAACACGGCGAGTAGAGACCTATTACTATGAGTTGCTATCTTCTGAGATGGATGTGGAGGACAGGAGTGGGCATGCTAGTAGTGAAGGTTCAATTGGAGTAAATAATGGTGTACCAGAAAAATTGAAAAAGCAGATTGAGAAGGTCATTAGATGCATGGGCTTTGGATTTATATCATTCAATCTTTCCATTTGTAGGTGATCCTTCTTTAACCTTGTATTGGTGTCCAAATTTTTTTCCTAAGCTGAATTTATTGTTCTCTTGGCAGGATCTGCCTCGAACATTTCCAGGTCATCCTGCCTTGGACAAGGAAGGTAGAAATTCCTTGCGCCGCATACTAACGGCATATGCCCATCATAATCCTTCTGTTGGGTATTGCCAGGTAACTGGTCTTTGGTGGGTCTTTGGTCATATATGTGCATGTGCTAGTGTGAAATATGTGTTGATGATCTATGCTGCAAAGATTGAAAATAATTTAGTCTGGTAGAAGATTTTCAATCTCTGTTGTTTGGGATGGAGCAATGCCCTCTTTTCTTTGTACTTTGTTGCAGAGTAATTATGTGCACCTTTAGAGTTTTTCTAACGAGTTCCCATGATTACTTGTAAACATTATTAAAAGTAGAAAGAAAACTAGCATTGACAAGAACGCATTTGTATTTTTGTAATAAATGCTCTATTTATACTATTTTAGGTAATAAATTTAAGTATTAACAAGTGCCCTGAAGACTCATTAGAAAAAGTGTAAATTTCGTAGCTAAAGAGAATGGAATTATCATGTTTGCTGAAATTTAAATAGGGAAAAAGATTCTCAATCATTTAAATTATAGAATCTCCCATTAACTTCTTTTGAGTAAAACTTTTCAGTGCCGAAAAAACTTTGCTGTTTGATAATACTCTCTAAGTTTATGCTGAGATTTATCATCTTAATGTTGTTTCTTGATAAAATTTTCCATAATAATAATTGAAAGAAACAAGCTTTATGCTGGCAATGCAAGTTCCTGAATTATGATGCCAATCTTATATATAAATACATCAATAATACAGTTAGTGTAATGGACTTTCATCTTGACATACAAAGTATAATACTCCCTCCGTTTAAAAAATGAAGTATTTTAACAATTTACATACTTTTTTAGAAACTAATAAATGTAATATTAAAACTTCATATACACCATTCATTGAAATATAAAAAAGTATTTAATATATAGATAATAATGAAAAATGGTTAGGGTCAAAGTAGGTTTTGACTTTTCTAAAGTGAGTTTCTTTTTTCATACACAATTTTGGGGATTGAATGACTTGCTTTTTGATACGTAGGTAGTATTTATGGTTCTATTTTGGCTTATACCTTTAATTTGAAATGATAGTGTATGTGAGCTGCTGCTATGAATTCTGTCGTCTGCTAAACACAATATTTGGTTACCTTGTTCTGTATGCAGGCACTAAGGCTTGATTTTGACATTTTGCAGGCCATGAACTTCTTTGCTGGACTGCTGCTGCTGTTAATGCCGGAGGAAAATGCGTTTTGGTAGGTTTCAAAAGATTCATTACCTTGAGGTGCTCTTTTTAATGTATAATTACTACTATAATGCAAGACAAACACACACTCACTTTCTCCCCGGATTTGGGGCATCATGAAGTATCTATTTTGGCAGGGAATTTCTCAATGACTTGAATTACTGCATCATTTATTTGGAGTTCAAAATATTTCTCCAGTGACTTTGTTCTGGATAGCTGTGCAACTTTTCTTTCTAACTTTGAACTCCATCAGGACTTTGGTGGGTCTGATTGACGACTACTTTGAAGGATATTATACACAAGAGATGATAGAGTCTCAGGTAACTTCTTTTATCAATTAGCCTTGTCAACCACTGGCCTGTACACATTCAAACAGCCATTAATTTGTTGCTCTGAAACGCTGCTTTATTCTGTTTAATATGTATATAGATTCCTCATTCCAACTTAGATCTGTTTCATTGTATTTTTTATTTAAATTGAAGTTAGATCATGTAGTCTTCTTTCGGCAGGTAGATCAACTTGTGTTTGAGGACTTGATGCGTGAAAGATTTCCTAAACTGGGTTTGTCTTCTATAAATTGTTTATGAGTGCATATACAATAGATGTAAGTTATTTGTTGCTTGTATAAGTCCATATGTACCCAATCCATGCATTTATTGCAGTAAATCATTTGGATTACTTGGGGGTGGAGGTGGCCTGGATATCCGGGCCTTGGTTTCTTTCCATTTTTGCGAATATACTTCCCTGGGAAAGTGGTGAGTATTTTCTCATGCTTGTGTTTCATTCTAATTTTCACATTTCACTTGTTACATCACAGCACCTGTTTCTGGTCTTTATATCACTTAGTTCTAGGGCATAACTTCTATTTTTGGGTTCTTATGGCTCTAGTTCTACGAGTCTGGGATGTTATATTATTTGAAGGGAACCGTGTTATGCTATTCCGCACAGCACTTGCATTGATGGAGCTATATGGTAATAAGCAGCTAATAGATTAGTGTGATTCTATTTTGTGATTCAATATTCACACTGTAAATGGACATCTTTTCATTTTGTAGGACCTGCAATAGTTACCACCAAGGATGCTGGGGATGCTGTTACCTTGATGCAATCCCTTGCTGGGTCAACATTTGATAGTAGCCAGCTTGTGCTGACTGCCTGCATGGGGTTTCTTGCTATAACTGAAGCTAAATTGGAAGAGCTCAGGAGCAAGCACCGACCTTCTGTGTTAGGTATCCTGGAAGAGAGAGCAAGAGGCAGTCAAGTATTTAAGGAATCTAAAGGTCTGGCAACCAAGCTGTACAGTTTCAAGAATGGTCCCCAATCACTAGCGAAGGAGACAAACACAGCCCAGGGGAACAAGTATCTGGCCAAGTCATCCGCAGATAACATTGGTGATGTGAACATAGACCCAGAAGCTGAAGCTGGTCTGGATCTTAAGGAGCAGGTAGTTTCTGTTTTGTGGCCTGAGCAATCCTCCTTCGATGAAAATTAGCTGTTGTCTTGGCATTTCAGTGTTCACATTTTTCCATAGAGACAGCCTGGTTCTTAAGTCAAGTGGTTAAATATCATTGTTTTTTCTTACTTTTGTCAAGTTACTTTTGAATATTTGTGTCTTTCATAGGATTTGGGAGTACTTAAAAGATTTGGCAAGTGACCATTGATTTGGTGGTTAGATGTAAATTTTATGTAGATGCAGGACTGCCATGATTTGCTTTGGATCTGCTTGTTTACATGTTTACTGCAGCAATTTGCCCAACCAACGCCATGTCATGTAATATCAAGGATTTTGGAACAGTGCTTCAAGTATGTTATCTTTCTTGTTATGTTTAAGAGATAATACATGATTTCAAACTTTAGATTCTTTGACTTCAGCTTTGAACAAATTAGTGATTTCCTTTTGTCAGACAAGCCACTTATTTTATGGCTTTTTATGGCGGCATTTCTCTTTGTTTTGAATCTACCAACTTGACATCAAGCAGTTCTTCATTTGGGATATATTTGATCAACTAGGATACTAGGATCTTTTCTCATTGCGTTGTGTGGTAATAAAGCCTTTCTCCTCATTCTCTTCAATGCTGTCTCATGTTGAAAGTGAAAACATACATCTTGTTTTGATTTCCTTCTCCACTTTCCTAAGGAACTACTCCCTCTTATTTATGACCTCTTACAGGTTTGCTGGGAAAGCTCCCAACCAATTCAAATGGGAAGTTGAGCCAGAATATTATCATAAATTCAGTATAAATATATTTAGTTGTGATACTAAATTGTATAGCTTCTCAAATCTCTGTGTTTAGTATCATGTCCAACCTTTTGTGTTGGTTAAATGCATTATAGGTATTGCCTCTATGTGCTTGTCACATCCTATAAATGTAGATCAGTTGAGGAAGATGCAGTGGACATAAGTTGATTATTCATAGTCACTTAGTTGACACTTCATCTCTGGTATTATCCCTGTACTGTAGAAAATAATTAGCTTCCTCCAATTACTGATACCTGCTTTGGTTGTGGCAGAAACTACACTTTTTTTTTTGTTCCAGCAATAACATGTATCCATTTCTGCTGAATTTAGAGGAATATTTTTTCATCAAATAATGATAATTGACCTGCATATTAGAAATCTTAATTTTCATGACTCAGTTTCTATTATTTTATCTGTAAATGCCACAAATTTAGAATGTTTATGATTCATAGGATAGTAGTTGTACTAATTTTGTATGCCAGAGATTATCTGCAAAAGCTTCATGGAGCATCTAGACACAGGCAGACAATTGTTAATTTCCTCAGATGCATATCAGTCATCACTTTTGACTTCAAGCCTCTGGTTGATTGGAATAATAGGTTTTCAGGAACTCATTTGATGTACTGTTTAGGTTGTTGACTAATGGACCATGATATTGCAACATGCCTAACTGTATTTATCATTGATATGCCTAAGCGGTTGCTCAACATCAGCACGCCTCCCCTTTAATATACTAGTTAGTAGTTTAGTGCCTATTTGATGGTTAGTTTTCTCATCAGAATTTTTTACTAGATAAAAATAAATAGCTTACTTGCAGGTCGTTTGGTTAAAAGTTGAGTTATGCAGACTGCTAGAGGAGAAAAGGCAAGCAACTCTCAGGTTTGTCAGTCTTTTGTATGACTAAGTTTTTTTTACGCATCTTGTATCTAATTTCCTTAAGACAAGGTGGGAAAATGCATATTTGATCAATTGATTGAGTTCATAATAATTTTTCATACTATCCTAACCAGAACATCTGAATTCCTGAACATGTGAATCACTTCCTAGCATTTCAAAAATCCATTATAAGCCAAAACATCTCAGTTTTGGGTTATCTGTCAGTTTTTTCTGGTGGTTTCTTTTGGAAAACTATACGGGCTATTATTGCAGACTTCCACCCTTTTAGTTTCCCCCCCTAAGAGCTATGTTTTCCTTAGATAGTGTCTTTTGGTCATTTTTGGGTCCAGAAGCGAGTTGTTGTGTCCTTGGATTGTGGTAAACTTGCTAGGTTGTCTTGTTAATAATCCTGTTAGGTTCACATCACGATTGATTTCTATTTTGTAAAGCATAATTAGGGTATCTAATTCAATCTTCCTCCTTTTGAAAACATTTCAAGAGCTGAGGAGCTGGAGACAGCACTGATTGAGATGGTTAAGCAAGATAACCGACGGCAATTGAGTGCAAGGGTACATTACATGCACACTCTTCTCTTTCCTTGCCTGCAGATTGCGTTCCTGAATATCTAGATTATGCGCTGACTTACTGTTAATGAATGCCCTCATTATCTCTGTCAAATTGGAATATTGGATCTTCTGTAAAGACACACTACTTATTTTTTTCATTTTAAATGCATATTTGATTAAAAAAATTCCTTGCCCTTGGTTTATGGACTCCAAAAATCTAGGCTTTAATATTTTGAAATCGGCATCATATCTGTAAGAGTTGTAGAGGAAGGACTTAACCTGTGAGGAAATGTTGCTTTATGGCAAATCTCTATCATATCTAACAGTTTTCATTTTCCCAAATGGCTTTAAGCCAGTAGTCGTTCTGGTCACTTTCACAGCGTCTTTTAGTTATGCAGGTTGAGCATTTAGAGCAAGAGGTTCTTCTGCTTAGGCAGGTTTTGGCTGATAAACAAGAACAAGAGCAAGCAATGCTTCAGGTGTGGATTGTCCCTTGTTGAGATATTTATATCCATATCGAGGGGATCAAGCCCTTGATTTCACATTTAAACAATTAGTAGAATATATGTGAATTTATAGGTCTTGATGCGTATTGAGCAAGAACAAAGAGTAACTGAAGATGCCCGAATTGCAGCAGAGCAAGATGCAGCGGTACAGAGATATACAGTGCAAGTGCTGCAGGTTCTTTTGCATTTTATGTTCTGTTTTATCTTCCTAAAAATATGCTTCATAACTGTTTTTCTTTTTTCATAAAATTCAGAGCACAACTGATTTCAGGGATTCATTTTCAAATAATCTGACTGTGGAAACCTAGTTATGGTGATGAGATCCATAAGACAATTTGCATGGGATTACTTTCAGTTTATTATGTGGTTACTTTCTTGCTTGTAAATGAATAAGTGTTCTTCTGCACGGTTAGGATATTAAGTTTTTGTGCTTGCGTGTGTTGCCCCATCCTTGATTAATCACTTGCTCTTATCCTTGTTGCTAATTTATTATATACGATGTGTTAATAATTGACAGTGATATGGACCCCGCTTGGCAATTAGATATTGTTACGCCAAATTGGCTCCACCTGGGGCTAGCTAATTTGAACCCCAAAGATGTAATCGCCTGGGAGATCCCTGGCATAATCGTCTAAAAAGAGCCCTAACTTCACCCAAAAGTTTGCTCAAGAATGGAGGGTTAGCCTCCCATATAAACTGTAATACCCTAAGTTGATATGACCATGCGGGGGTCACCCTAAAGCATTTTCAGATTGATTGTCTGACCTCACATATCAAAACAAGTCTTTTCACCGCACTTTGTCCTTATTCATGCACTTTTCAAAAAAATTTCAAAACTTTTCAGTAAGGTCACCCATACTAAAAATTATTCCATGGCAAGAATGCTTAGCTGTAAATTTTTTAGGACAGAATCACTAAAAGGATGGTATACCATGTTGATATAAGTAGCCATATCAATCTTTATAACACTTTGCTCAATTTAGGAGTATTAAATTCACCCACACTCAAAGGACGTTGTGCCTCGACCACTAACTATCCCAATAAAGTTTATCCCAAGAATCGTCTTGTTAGGCAATTGACTGACTCATTCAAGTTCAGCTTGCGGTCGCGGTTTTGCTCTGATATCATTTATAACACCTCAAATTGATACGACCACATGAAGGTTACTCTAGAGTTTTTTTAGGATTGATCGGTTGGTCCCACATATCAACATGGGTCCTTTCAGCATAATTTTTGCTCATGCACTTTCTGAGAAATTTTCATAAAATTTGTAAAACTTCCTAAAATGATCACCCATCTTAAAAATTGCTTCATGGTAAGTATGCTTAACAGGAAATTTCTTGGGACGAAATTACCAAAAGAATTGTATACCATGTTTATATAAGTAGCAATATCACTTCTTATAACACTCCGTTCAGTTTGGGGGTATTACATAAACTATCAAAGATTTCCACACCCTTTAAACGTACGCCCTCGTGTTGCCTTCGTCGACAATCGGCATGAGTTTGTGAGGAGGTTTCAACTGAGGTTAAACTTTAATCAGATGATACAGACCCCGTGTGGTGATTAGATACTATCCCGCCAAATGGGTGCCACCTAGAATCTCAAGACATAATCACCCGAGAGCAGCTAATATGGATCTCAAAGGTGTAATCGTCGGGAGGCCGTTGGTGTTATCTCCCGAGAAAAGCCCTAACTCCACTCAAAAGTTAGCTTAAGAGTAGAAAGTTGACCCATCCATAAACTGTCTAAAGATTCCCTTTGTTTTAGAGGTGGGATCATATCAAACTAAAATCTTAATTATCATATATTAGTGCTCAACTGTTTGTTTGCATGACCAGACTTAGAATAATTTAAAGAAAGCAATATACACTTATGATTTTATTCTTTTCCTAATGTGAGATTACAATACAAAAAACTCACTGTCATATTATATATTTTTTACTTAAAACACTTTCTGAAGGGACTAAGGCAGTTGCGGTTCTAGATAGGTGATCCTACCTATTTATTTCGTATCCCTATATTATATCAGTATGCTCTTGATTTTCAGATTCATAATTTGGTACTGCAACTAAGGTAGGGTCCTGAGAATACAATTAAATATGGATCTTGATATATTATATTGGCTGATATTTGTTGGATTTGGGGTTAGCCCATAGGCAAAATTGATGATACGTAACAATTTAAAAATTTTATGTATTTATAGACGATATATCAGTTATCAGCTAATATTTTACCAATATTTACTACTATTTGCTAATATTTGTTGTGGAAAAAATATAAAAAATCACACAACATAGAAAATATCGTTCACGACATTGTAACCATAATCACAACCTTGACCGTTGTTTAATTGCTTGGTCTTGAGGCTTACGTTCATTAGGGGTTTGGGACCTCTTTTCAGAACAATGTTTCTTGTGGATGTCTTTCTTGAAACCTCTTGGAAATAATTGATTAGGTATTCAAGCAGGCCGATTGAGAGTGGTGAAATGAAGAAGTAGAGAAGGAGCGAGGAGAGGGAGGTGGGTCAGTTGGAGGGGAATTAGGGATCAGTAATTTGCTATTTGTTAATTTTCATAATCCATCTATTTGGTGTGGCTTAGATCCTTTGATTGGAATCTCACTATGGGTTCGACATAAGCCAAACGGAGATCAAGGGGAATGGTCAAATAATTGTATAAACGTGATAGAAATCAAATAAAACAAAACTAAAGGATAGTTTGAGGGCAGATTGTCCTCGATTACAACTCCAAACCTGGATAAAAAATAGGTTGATCCACACAACGCAACTAGGGTCATAAATGGACAGAGCAGCTCATAGGTTTTTTAAGTTCGATCTGTTCATTTAGCTAAACGAGCCTAGGTCAAGCCTTATTTTCAGACTTGTTTAATAAAAAAGCTTAAGCTTGAGCATGAAAAATTTGAGTTTGAGCTCATTTACAGTTAAAACTTTGGTTTGTTTATAAATGAGATGAGCCCAAACTTAATATAGCCTAACTCGACTCATTTACAGCCTTAATAGTAAATGCAAACGCAGAGAGGAGGTTGCTATAACCAGATGGGATTTCAATCAAATTAATAAAAAATTACAGCAACCTGAAGTCAAAGATGCAGTGAGCCAAGCTTAATCTCAATGATGACCTTTTAAAAAATATTTTTCTAATGTAACGTAGACTAATACACTCTTTAAATAGGAGTTTATTCACTAAATAACCAATAGTAATCTTATTAAATTACTAATTAGTAATCTTACTAAATTATAAGTAACAATAAAAATTAAATTACTAAAATAAAAAAAATTAACTTCATTCAGTGTCACATTAGCCTTAAAGAAATAATACTGCTTGGTTTTTAAATAGTTGCCATCACGTATAACTTTGACCATTATTATATATTAATAAAATTTATAGAAAAATAATATTATGAACGTAGTTTTTAATATGAATATAACAATTATATTTTTATATTATTGTATATTATAAGTGATGAAAAATTAATGATTAAAGTTTGACTTCAAAATACGTATGTGATGGAGACTATTTAAAAATAGGAGTAATATTTGGCTTACTAAATAAAAAATATAATATCTTCCACTTTCTAGACAAGATCTTCCTAATATTTAGCGAGATTTTAAACAGCTAAAATATATTAATAAAATAACAAAGTGCTAATAATATTCTTTTTGAATATCAATTAAATAATACTTGTAAGCCTTGAGGACCCGTTTTGCAGGACGAGTTGTGCCTTATGCCACTTTAAAAGTCCGCACATTTTAGTATTCTCAAACAAATATTAGTTTTTACTCTGCTTGAAGGATCAGTTACCTATATCCTCAAACACCAAAAAAGAGATGGGAATTCATGGGTCTAACCTACTTTTGAAACTTATAGGTTGTGTATGATTGATGATTGGATCTAAACTGCAATCTCTAAACCTTTTCGTCCTTCTCAAAATCGCCGCATATATTATAAGACAGTTGATTTGCCTGAGTATGATTACCGAACCCGCATATCACATGCATGGATAAAATCACTTTGGTGGTTCTATAATTTCTAATAATGGATTCAAACATAATAAAAGAAAATACACCACCAGACTTCTGCTCACATTTTCCCCTTTGTTTACCACATTTGTTTGCCACTATTCTGCTTCTGTCGAGCACTAGACTATTCCACCATGGCCCTGCTCTCCTTCTTGTCCCACCATCAAGCATGTTCAAGTTTTTTTAAATATCGCATGACCTGTTATGTGGGCTTAAGTTCTATCGGATAGTATAGTTAGATTTATCCGGACATTGGTTTTTATTAATTTAATTTTGACCTCAACATTTTGAATTAGCCACTTTCACCAACTTCGTCTAGCTTCTTTTTAATACCAGCAACTGATTGATATTTAAATTTATGCTTGTAGAATTTTGACAATGGGAACACAATCTTTACTGTAGATGGTAATCCACAATCCTTATATCTCAAGAGAGTCACATTCTCCATAAATAGTCCACTAATTTGACTCGTGGAAACTTTTGGTCCAATTTGATTTACTCATCATATTATATGCTTGTAGAATTTTGACGCTGTGAACACAATTTAACTCTAGATGTTAATCCAAAAACAATGTACTTTAGAAGAGCCATATATGTTGGTACGGTGTCCACAAATTTGACTCTTTGAAACATTATGTCCATTCGACTCACTTACCATATTTTATGAACAATTTATGGTGTCAAGGTTATCATATCCCTACTAAATCTAAACTAAGGGTAACTATTCTATCCTCATTCACATTTTATTGTCGAGCATATAGTTACACCAGTGACTGATGCCCCCCCCTACAAAATCTTTCATGTAGGAGAAGTATGAGAAGGCCATGTCATCTTTGGCTGAGAAGGAGAAAAGGGTTAAAGTGGCTGAATCAATGTTGGAAGCTACATTGCAATACGAGTCTGGTCAATCCAAAGCATTATCGTCTCCACGGTATGAACATCTTATGTTGCTCTTGTGTATAACTTCATCTTTAACTCATATACATGCGTTCTTTTAATTTATTTGGAGCGTTCCCCAAGAACTGAGAACAACATAATAGTTAATTCTAGGCACTTCATAATTTAGTTGATTATCATAGTAATAGTTTGAGATTCCGTTGATGGAAGTTAGTCGCTGAGTCCCATCTACTGAGAGATCCCTTAAACAAGCAAAGGGTAGAGTTTGATGGGAGATGGCCATTCCAAGAATGATGACTTGCGCCTTGTTATGTGAGTATGCCAGGTGTTTTTTTTTTATTTTTTATTTTTTACTTTTGTCTATGTTTATATTGGGGAGAGATAGGTATAGGTTGGTGTTTCATGCATGGCAAATAGTTATGCAAATCCACTTGATCAAATCTCATCAATACTAATACTGAGATGGGGTAGAACCTGAGAGGAAATGTAAATGATTGAGGTTGATCTAACGTGATTGTTGGTGCACATCACTGTATGCAAATCCACGCATCCCTTCCCGAAGTGCTGCCTAAAAAGAAAGTTATAATAGGCCTTCTGATTTGCAAATTTGTTCTTCTTATCTCTCCACCTCCTGGATCAGTACAGCATTTGAGCAGCACATGTTATGATGCTACTAAACCTTCGTTCTCAAATCTTCACCGTTGCTTGCTTATGGTCTTTTAACTTTCCCTGTTCGGAAGATCTCTTAGAATATTACCATGGATGACTTCTCTTATTACAAGAATGTGCTTCATATCCTTGTTATCTTTGTATAGGAGGTTAAGCTTGTTCTCGCTTGGTGACTTTGTGGGGTTTGCTTTGTAGGTTGTTACAGCCAGAGTCTCCAAAGGTTCCTATGCCAAGGAAAACTGGTCTGCTATCTTTTGGACTAGGCTGGCGTGACAGGAATAAGGTAAGCTGAACTTGCCTTTTTTTTCTTTCTTTTCTTGTAGGGATAGCCGATCTTACCTTTGCACCAAAATCAGGCGGATACCGAAGAGGTGTCGTAATGAAACCTTCCCCACACACGTCCTGCAATGTGATTATGAATATAAAATGCTTGTGAATCTTTCTCAGACCATGCCGTTGGTGGGTCTTGAGTTCCAGACTCTTCATCCGTTGTTACTAGGGTTGTAAATGAATAGAGCTGGCTCGCAAGTTTTCTGGCTCGACTCGTTAAGAGTTCGCCTTGTTTATTTAGTTAAATGAATCAAGCTTGAGTCTTATTTTTGACTTATTTAATAAACGAGCTAAACTTAAGCATGAAAAAATTGGATTTGAGAGTTCGAACTTCATTTTTAGACTCATTTATTAAACTTTGGCTTGATTATTTACACCTACTCATGACATTCATATTTCTCCCATGGGCTGAAACTTCAGGGACAGCTTCATATTACTATATTAGGCATATCATACTGTGCTTACGAATGAACCCCACTATGTTAGGGAAATGCGAACAACGTAGCGGAGCCTGCTGAAAGTCAATCGGATAGCGGACCGCAGTCAAGTAAACCAACAGGAAATGTAGAATAATAGCATTGAAGAGTCTGGTGGATAGATATCGGCAACAAATGGTGTTCATTAGTTGGACAAACAGTGAGGGAATGGTTTCTCGACTTGAATGATTGATATCATGAGCCCTGCTGCAGCCTTAGCTTTGCCTTTCTGATTCGTCTAGTACGCACCCAATTCCACGTTGTGTAGTTTATGCATTCATCCATGAAGCTCAGTGGTGAGCAAGCCATTTATATTTATTAACAATGGCTTGGACGAAGTCGGCCTTCCGGAAACATCAAAATGTACAGCGTATTTTCTACTTTCTTGATCATAACCGCTTGTATTTGACGTATAGAGTTGGAATATATGGATAGTGGGTCTTGTACATCGTGTATATAAATGAATGTTAGTATTATGCTTCTTAACGTATAGAAAGCTTAACGAAAAAATATAAAAATAAAAATATTTTCTTTCAAATTTTTCTTAAAAAAATAATTAAATAGTTAGTTTTTGGTAATTTTATTTCTTATTCATTTTTTATTTCACTCAATTATATTAATCAAATATAAAAAATTATTTTTCTATTTATTTTTTTCTTTAAAACTTTTCCTATTAATTTTTCGGATAAACGGCTTCTTTCCTTTCGCAGTACTTGTTTTTTGTAACATAGTTGGGTGGGGCCTAGGGTTCTTTTATAGAGAAAAAAAAATTGGGGCGAAAAACTAAGTAAATTAGATTGCACTCGTTTTCATTGTGTTATATAGATAATAAGAAATTTGAATAGTCTAATGACAAGCAGTAAGATCCATAGCCTCTGGATGTAAACTAGCAGACAGTAATCAGCGAGGACTAATTGTGTGTGTTCAATTATGAGAAAAGCTCTTAACTGATAGCTGATTGATTTTCACTAGATGCTATGCTACGTTCCTGCAGCCGACAGCTAGGCCATTTGATGACCCAAGCATTCCACCTCTCAGACATGCAGCGGGGCATTCACTTATGTGCAGAGACAAATCCTAAATTATTTGCATGCACTTCCTCTCCAGCCATGTCAAATATTTCATCAATCCTTCGTGCATCTAAATTCACCTCTGCAAGCCATGTAGTCAAATACACCTGCAAAACTTCACGGTCTGGCCGGGTTTTAGATTGATTACCACCAGTAACAACGGATCTCCAGCCCTCTGCCTTGGGGAGAAGAACTGGTTCGGAAGGTTCTTTGGAAAATAGCGTCTTGCATGTTCTCAAGTCATCAGTTTCTCCTGGATATAGTTCCTGTGACCAAGAAACTTGTTCGACTTGCTCCAATTTATCAATTCCGAGAGAAAGCAATTCAATGACAAGCAAACGCTTTAAGAGAAGTTCCGATTTGAACATTTCCACAACCTCGTCTGCCAACATTTCATAATCTGAAATAGACCAAAATGTAAAAACCGGAATCCCTCCACCATCACCAGTATCATTTTGATATTCTGAACTGCTGGAGGAGAACTTTACAATGGGGCTTCCACTTGTTACAGTTTGGAAGCATCTCATGGAGCTCCCAGCATTGACCATGTGAACCACAACAGAAACCATATCTTTGTATGTTAATAGCAGTCGATTTCCGTGTAGCAACTGCTGCTTAAACAATTTAACGCAAGCCTTCTCTTTGATTTTATTCATGTCCTTCAAAACTCTCAGTTCCATTGTATCCATATATTCCCGAGAGAGGTAAGAATTAACGAGAGAAGTAGCATGTGATCTTCCGGCGGAAGATAAAGAACTCCATTGTTGTCTATACGATGCCAATTTCGACCACTGGTTTCTTACGTTCCTCTGGGCTGCCGGCCGCCATAAACGTATGTAAGAAGTCGATAACCGTGGCGATTCAGGCGTTGAAAGGCTTGTATTTGGAAGCTTTGACTGTTTTGGCGGCGTTGAGGATGTGGAAGAGGAGTTGAGAGAAAGGGAAGATGTAGAACTGTTCAGAGCGTCCATATTCGGTCGAAGTAACTTGGAAGAACGATAGAAGTACGCAGAATGAAAGGAGGAACGAAGGGGAGCTTATTCGAAAGTTTCAATTTGGCCCCTCAATTTTAAAATAACACTCCTTCACTCCAGGGCTAACTGTGTCAGTTTATCCAACCCTAATATACTTACCCCTGTTCGTGAAATCTCAGCCAAATCCAGCGTGCTACTGCTTCGTCGTCTTCAGCAGTCGTCGGTCGTTGATCGTCGGCCTTCGTTCTCCGTCTCCGCCTTGAGCATATCACTGGTCTTCTTCGCACGTCGTCGCAGTCATTCGTTCTTCAGTTCTCGCGATTGCCGGTCATTTTTATATATCTTGTTTCTCTACTGTTTGGTAAGCTCAATTTGTGGGATGTGCTTTCTGTAGGCAGCTTTGGATTGAGGAACGACAGGGTTGAATTTAACGTTTATAGCTTTGGTCAGATATCGACGGATAATTGGGAGTTTGGGAAGGTGAAAGTATATGAAATTATGATAATAAGAATAATAATTGGATTTAAACTCGAGTATAAGTACAGCCGACCATCCCTCAAAACCAGATCTGAAATTATCTGAATGGTTATGAGATCCGATCCAATATGTCGTACTTGTCTAATATAATATGAAAAACTATATCTGATATTTACTTAAAAAATTCAATATAACCTAAAAAATTACAAAATCAAAACGACTTAATCCAACTCAATATTTATTCAAAATCTCATATAATTTAAAAAAGTATATATCTAAAAACACCTAATTCAATACCTACCAACAAGTTAATATTAACTCAAAATTGAAATAAGTCAATTTTCTTAAAACTTCATAAATTATGAACAATTATAGGTGAATAATTATTCCAACTCAGAATTTATATTAAAATATGGGAATAATATACTTTTTTGTGGTATATATTACATCTAATGTATACAATATCTATTATTACCAACACTAAAGTGTAGGATGGTGTATGAAACTCTACTACACCATCAAAATATTGATATACTTTAATATGATATTGTAAGATAATTATAATACAAATATATCTAACATTTATAACTTAAAATATATATAGACAAGCCTCAAAATATACCATATAAGCATTTAAAAAATTCAAAAAGCATATATCAGGCATTTGTAATACATATAAAAACTTCAAAAGCACCATATAAGTAATTTAAAAGTCAGAAAATACACATCCATCACCTGTAACTCCAAACACAAATATACAAGCCTTAGAATGCACTATAATATAAGAACAATATAAATACATCTAACATCTTTAACTCAAAACATAAATATAAAAGCCTTAAAATACATCATATAAACATTTGAAAAACATTTAAAGAGACACATATAATACTTTTTAAACCTTTTGTACCTAAAATAATCAAAAGCTTAGGCTTACCAAAAGTTGGTAGCTTTCCTATCAAAGCACTAGACAATTAAAACTTCCAACTTCTTAGAAGATCGAAAGGTAGTTGACTTACCACATGTTTGTATTACTACAACCAAATGCATTAGTCATAGAGCAAGATGATCAAAATATTGCAAGCTTGTCACATGTTGGTAGCTCTATTAATAAAATAAGAACTATACAATTAAACCGGTTCAAAACAAAGGTAAGATATGGCATCAAAGGCAATATGGAATGAGTGAATATGATTTGCATTCTACCATTATATGCAAGATGATCAACCAAAAATTGTTGTCAAACTCTTGTGTACCAAGCCTTGAGGGTTAACACCAACCACAAAGCATCAAAAAGTAAGGCTCCACAACAAAATATAAGCAACCATATGATGTTAACCTCCATAAATTCATCAATCTAACAACATATTTCCAAAATCAAATACTCCTTTCACCTCAACAAAGAAAAGACATTAGATGATATAAATTTGTGAGATATAATTGTTGCTTTGAAAAGATAGAGTTTGACGGACGCACATACATTTCATAAAGTTTTTGCTAATTTGTTGTCCTCACATGTCCTCTAAGAATATCCATATTTGTATCAACAAAGCATAATGTTCCCTTATGAAGGCCTAGATTCTAGATATTTTGTGATAAGTATATATAACATCCCTAAATTTTGAACCAAAAAAATTTATTTTGAAGATAATGTGGAAGCATAATAAAATCATAATCGGGGGATGTTAATGCCACATCAATCATGAGAGATGTGTGATTATCACTTAATACATATTTGATTAAGGCAGGATAAAATGATGAACAAGGGAATACATGCTCATAATAAAACAATAATGATGATACGAAAAGAATAATATATAAAATGGAGAGGTTTATAAAATCCAAACATAATGACAAAAACCAAAGAGTTAAAATAATTAGGTTAAACAAAAGCATCCCAATATAATGGACAAAATATATCTAAGTCGGTTAGTCTAACTCTTAACTAAACATAAATATAAATCTTGAACCCTAAACAGTGGCCGGCTACTAACCTATGACATCATTCTTGACACACTCTGGTCGAGAATCATAGTCCTATAAATCATTATCTACTCATCGGAATAGAAGTCGGATCATCATAATAACCACATAAATATAATATTAGCACAATGAATAACTTGTAAAATAAACTATCTAAAATAGGGTAAGGGCTCATCTTCGCATTGAAGTCACATAGTAACATGGTATAAAACATACTTAAAAAATATAATTTAAACTCATATTATTATATAATAGTGTATGCTCACATAAGAATCATGGAAAGGATAATAATATCGGCAATTCATTAAACTCAAATAAAATAAATTATATTCTTAATCCTTCATTTAGTGACCACAAACTTTTAATTATTAAGATGTTTGATTTAACCACACCTAGTTTTCTACTAGGAACAAAAGTCATGGTAACATACGCATATAATGGGATACTACATCCACCACATGTGATCAGAATACATCGAGGGGCATTTCTTAGGGAATACCATACCCACCCCACCTTTAGTGCATCTACCATGAGGATTAAAATAGATTGGGGTACCACACCCTCTACACATGGTCAGAATACATTGAGGGGGTTTTTCTCTAGGGAAACCACACCCACCATACCTTGAGTGCATATGTTATAAGGGCTACATAAGTTGGGATACCACACTCGCCTAATCAGTGGAAATACAAAGTGTTAGAGGGCTTGTACTAGGATATCTCACCCGCCTTAATTAGACACTGATGTCATGTCAACCTACCACAATATTATCTTATTACTCAAAGATATGCACAAAAAACCCGATCGACCTCAACGCGATAGCGAAGAAAATAGGTATTGAGTGAAAAGATAAAAACACGAGGCTACTTACACACTAAGTCTCGGTTAGCTACCTGGAGAGTCAGAGAAAAAAGATCAAATGGAATCTTGATCCCATAATTAGGTGATATTAAAAATCATAACTTAATTCCATTAATAACTCATTATGTATTTCCAAGTGATAATACCAAACATAACTCAAGGCATACAAGCACCAAATTGGGTGTTTAGAGGGGACACCAAATTTAACCAGACAAGGCATCCACACCACACCACAATATTCATCATTTTGATTTCCTTTAATTTTGATTAAGCATGGTTGAAATCATTATCACAATTTAATGGAAAACTTAATATTAAAGTCTCAAAGGAAGATCAACAAGTAATAAACAAACATGTCGAACTCAGACAGAGCCAGTCAATCGGTCCATTAGACTAGTCAGCTAGTTTGGTGCGATCAAAATTAAGATAAAATAAATACATGGCAAAACTTGTTGACTGGCTAGTCGAATTGACCTAAACCAGTTGATGAGTTTAGCCAAACTAGCCGATGAGTTTAGCAAACTGATTGGTTATTTATGAGAACTAGTCGATTGGTTCGATGAACCAATCAACTATTCATGCAACTAGTTAAAAGTGGCTACTAAACTGAGCAACTATTTACACAACTAATAGATCTATCTAAAAAATTGTTAGACTAGTATGGTCAAAACAACACTTATTCCCATAATTCACACTTAAGAAAAAATTACCAAACTTTTTCAAAGTAATCCTAACATGATTCTATGTTATAAAACACATAAAAAGGCATACTCCACATGTGAATTACTAAGATACATGGTATAATCGATACTCAATGAGATCATGCTTAAATTTACCAAACTCACATATGATATCAAAACACCGAAACATGCTCCAAAACTTTAGAGATCTTAATATTACCACATGCTCAAATTCAAGAACTCAAAATAATACATTTATAGCACAGAGTATTCCAAGAATATGAAAATACAATACCAAAATAATTCCTTAATCATATTAGAGTTAATAATGCCCTACCTCAAAGGAAGTGTTCTAGTACTAAACACTCCTAACTTGATGGTTTCTACCAAGACCCTCTATTTCCTTAGAGAATTAAGAATAAAAAAAATTGAAACTTCTTTTCAAAACCAATTAAAATAAAAGAAGAAGAAGAAAAAGATAATAAGCATATATCAACGTTTTTCTCAAAACAGAATTTCAAATAGATGGGAAGCTAAGATCTTCAACCTTTCTCAAAACCTTAATCCTTCCTTATTTGTAAGAAGAAAAAAAATAAGAGAGAACGTAAGCTAAGATTAGGATAAGAGAGGATAAAATAGTTGGCTAAAGAAGAGAAAACAAGAGGCAAGCCTCTATTTTTTGAAGAAGAGGTCGAGAAGGGAAAATAGGATAAAATACCTAACACTTAACAATTTAATCCAAAAGAAAGGGAGGAAATTAGCAAGTGCAGAAGGCAAGGAGTTAAAATGAATTAGAAATGGAGTGTAGAGAAGAGGTGGGTCAACATTGTCTAGGGGAAGGAGAAACGAAATCTTACTTAATTGAGTGTGGAGAACCAAGGTGTAAGAAAGTGTATGATGAAGTTGAGAGAGGTAAAGTATAGACAGATGGATGATAGGGGTAAGTAAGTCAAGGAAGAGTGTGTAGAAAGTCATATACAACACCATGACTATTAGAGGATAGAGAAAAGTGAGGGAGAATGAGATAAAGTGAGAAAGTACATTAAAAGTAATTTTAAAAAAATAGCTAAATAAAATTATATAATGATCTAAACAATGTAAAAATGATCTCAAAGCTCTAAAATATACTTATTAGTATAAATATATTCTAATTAGAAGTTTTCATAAATATTAGAAAGAGATTAGAAGCCAAAAATAGAAAATTATATGAAACACAAGACAACCAGTTGGTTAATATGGAAATCCAATCAACCAGTTTATAATAAAAATAAAAGTACCAATTCTGAGCTTAACGATCTATCAGTTTGGGAAACTAGTTGATTGGTACATTTGAAATTTACATTTTTACTAAAATTTTAAGCCCTTTTGAAAGCCAAAACTAATTTATTTTATATGAACATAATTTTAAATATATTTTGGAAGATTCTAGGAATTCTTATCCTAGTACATAAGAATTAAGAATGGAATAATAGATAATGAATTACACCAAAAACAATAAGTTAAGAGTACAAAAAATGCAAAGATATATATCATAGAAAAAAAAATTCAATTCACAAAACACTAAGCATATCAATATATTTACTAGAACAATATAAGTGATCGAAAACCAAAAGTAACAGCCTAACATGCAGCGTTTCCTTCTAGATAGACAAAAAGCAAGCATCTATGAATAAGTATCAGTGTCACACTTATATTTAACATGCATCTTACATTTATAACATTCTGAGACATTGCCACCTAATTTTCCATTACACTATGAATGGATACCAATGTATCATGGAAATAAACTCTCCATATAGAAAAGGAGATAGAAATGATAGGAGCTCAACAACTAATTTCAAGCCTCTCTATTCTCTCATAAGAACATGTTGATAGTAAAAGGTTTTAATATAAAAATTTACACACTGACACTTTAGTTGGCTTCTTAAATGATCATGAACCTTAGATGTATTAAACACGTAAATCATCCACACTCCAACCACAACAATCTATGCACTTGTACAATAACTACAATAAAATCCCTCCATCTTGAATCCATCCATGCCTCTTTATTTTACCAACTACAGATTGATCAATGAAATAAGTTTGCAAGACTATCAAAATAATTCATCAAAATTCCCAAGAAATCACTAACTTAACACAACATAAGAAGAAATCCCAATAAACTTTCCATAAATTTATACCACCAAGGGGTGCAACAAGTAGTTCATTAACAAAACTAATTAGCAACTATTTCTAAAAAAATACATTAAAATCAAAAGTTTACACTAGTTAAAAACATGCCCACATACCACATCTTGAACATATAATTATTGTATAATAAATTCAAGTGTCTCAAATTAGTTCAGTTGATGGTGATTCAACATCCCTAGTCCATTCAATGACTTCAATAGACCCTCAAAACACCCAATAAATTTTGCATAAATTTATGCTACCAAAGGGATGCAACAGTCAACTCAACAACAAAAGTGAGTAACAACCAATTTTTATTAAAAAAATACAGTAGCTTGAAAAAAACACCTCTAACTCTTTAATTAGCCTAGTTGCTTGGTTTGGGCAAGTCCACAATATAGCCATATTTTTTAAGCTATGCATAAATACCAAAAATATAAGTTATTTAATTAAAAACATGACCATAATAAAATAAATGGATTTGCATATATAGACTACCTTCGTATATGAATAGCTTATTATTGGCCGTTACCAGCGTATCAACATTTTTCTAGAAAAATAGAATTTCTCCACTTATTTAATATCCTACCACCTACACTAAAAGTAGACTCTAAAGAGATTGTGGTGGTTAGAATAATGAGAATATATTTTTACGATGGAATTAAGTACTAGAAATAAATTTGATTTATCATTCTAATACAAAAGCACATCAAGCACAATCAATCTCTCAATTCTTTAAATTTTATGGTAGCTCTCCAATTTTTTTTTTTCAAATATTGCTAGCTCTAAAAAATATTAATTAGTCAAATTCCAAACTAAAAAGATAAAAACAAAGAACAAGACTTTGTACAAAAATATAATAAAAATTTAACCAAATAATATGATGAATAAAAAAGATATCATTAAAATTAATATCTAACAATAATAGTTTACTCCAATTCCATCATTTTGTTGACAAGAGTTGGCTTCTCTTTGAGTAGATGTGTTTGGATCACAAGAATATACTCGGTAACTATCCTTATAATACTTGTACAAGTCAAAAAATTGAGTATACACTTCTTTTGCCTACTAATTACATTAACCTAAAAGATAAGATTAAATTATCAATTGGGCTAACTACTTAATAACACAATATGATGTTAGGGTTGAAAAATAATAATAATTATTATAATATTAAGCTCCATGACTACAAAACATGTCATGTGATTTAGAAGTGATATCTATCCCATTTTGAGTGATCAAGTCCATCAAAAGTTCCAACCAAATCTTTGAGTCCTTAACCCGGCAATCCAATCTCGAACAAAGACTATTATATGAAACAATTGTTTCTCTAGCTTCAAACTAGTACTACATAATCATAATTTATTCGGTCATTCAAAAAATAGTAAGTATTATTGATCATAATACTAATTTTAACATTTAAAATATTTGGAACAAATTTGTGATAGTATAAGAAAATGGAGATTGCATCATAAGTGAAATCTAATCTAGTAAGGGAATAAATCTATCATTTATATTACCAACACACATCAATAAAAAATTTTAACCGAAACACTATATGTTAGTGTCTATAGCTTGCAATATTCTACCTACAACATCACAGAAAAGTAGAAAAAATCTAGAGTGAGAATGTTAATTGCTCATTATGAAAAATAATGATTAAGGATTTTTATTATATTAAATATGTGGATAGAAAGAAGTTAATATTAGTTGGCCTTTTGTCAATGATTAATACTTTATCTAATTTTTATCTGATTTGGCTTGGTATGATCTAATCACAATAAAAAAGGTTAATGTAATGTTGTTGTTGTTATACTAGTATTATTGCCATAATTGATATTTATTAATTACTATCATTATTATAATTTTTATCATTAATTTTGGTTTATTATTATTATTATTATTATTATTATTATTAAAATTATGTTGATATGATGTGATAGATCTATTATAAAAACAATATAAGGAGTACAACTTGACTTGTCTTAATTCATTAGTAATTATCAATGGTCATTATAAATCAATATTATGTAATGAGTGCATGGGATATGAATATCACATAAAACTAAAATAATACTTTAGCTCACTACGACCCAACTTATAATATAGATAAATTATAAGTTATGCCTTAACATAAAAAGGAAGTTGATATGATTTAAAAAAAAAAACTTTCAAATTTGAAATGTCAAATTACTAATGCACAACACCTCCAAAGATGAAATATTAATAAAAAATAGGGAATAAATATCTAATAATAAAATAAATCAACATAAGTGAGCTTAAAGTAATTAGATCTAATTAAATCTTGGAATGATAGAAAATAAAATATCATGAGCATGACTCAAATATAAAATGACCTAAATCTAATCCAAACTTTTCTTGAAAATTTAATAATCTGAACTCACCTGAACCTAACCCAAATTTGAACTGAAAATACAATAATCAGAATTTACTTGAATTAGAGTCTTTCCAGTATCAACTTACCCTAATCTAAAATAATAGAATGACCCGAGATTATTTGGCTCTAAGTCGATCTGGATCAAAATTGACTCGACAAAAAAAAATGAAATTATCCAAAACTAAAATGACATGATCATTATATGAACCAATTTGATTGTGATCCAAATCATATGATTGCCAGATCTAGTCATATGGTTTAAGGGATTTCAAGTTTTATTTTAGGTTAAAGAGAACATGCATGCACAAGAAGAATGACTTAATTGAGTAGTGAACATATGAGGTGACAGATAAGTTATACGGTTGGGTTAAAATAGGATCTACTATAAAATTGGGTTGGGTTTGGATCAGGTGTCCATTATGTTTAGGCCCAATTTGGGTAACAATGATTTAGTGTGAGTTTCCTATTTAGGAAAATGAATTAAACCCGAGCCTTATTTTTGGGCACATTTATTGAATAAGTCTAGTTATAACCAATAAAGGCTTAAATCATTTATTAAATGAGCCAAATTCAAGCCAAGGGAGGCTCAGCACATTTTTTGTGAGCCGAATCAAATTCAAATTGATCTCAACTTGACTCGCTTATTTATAGGTTGGATTTGTATAGAATTTACTTAATAAATGAGCCGAATAATTAAAAGAGCCTTTAAACAAGTCAAATAATTAAATGAGTTGATTTTGTTTGTTTAATTTGCAAACAAGCTGAATAATTACATGAGTTGAGTCACAAATTAAATCGTGATAAACATGTTGATTTGTCTCGTTAATTAAAAAATATTATCAAATTGAGCCAAGCTGGCTCGTGAACCTTATCCAGTCAAGCTCGAGCCTAAAAAAAGCTAAGCGAGTTGAGATTAAGGCAGAGGGTATTCAACTCAATTCATCTTGTCAACAACCCTATATGGGTCAGGTCATATTAGGTTAGAAAAAATATCAGGTTAGGTCGGGTTTGAACTTGACCTGTCGGATTTTTTAGGTTCAGGTTTCATTCTAGTTAGTAGATTCCTAGTCAGATCAAATTTGGGTCAGGTTAATTTAGATCTACAAACTCTGAGTCATATTGGATTTGAGTAAGGTCAATTTAGTTTAAAATTTATATTAACATTTATCGTCATTAATTTAATATTTTGAATATATTAAATTTTGTGATTTATTATTGTTGTTATACTTATTATAGTTATTATTATCATAATATATGCAATGATATAAAAAATTGCTAAAATAAAATATGTAATAATTATAATAAATTATTATTATATTTATTGTTATAAATATAATTGTAAATATTATTATTATTATTATTATTATTATTATTATATACATATAAGTATTTTTATGACTATTATAATAATTATATTTGTCATGTTAATTATTTTTATCATTATCATCATATTTAAAAATATAATAATAATAATAATATATAATTATTATATTTACAATCATAACTTTTATCCTTATAATAATAATAATAATAATAATAATAATAGAAATATCTATAATTGAATTTGATCGATGCTAATATGATATTAAAATAAAGTGAGGAAACAATGTCTTACTAGTTTTTTTTTTTAAATTTTTATTACATGGGTTATATATTATTTTTTACATAAAATTTTATTAATAAGATAGTTTATTAATGTTTATGTAGCAATTTATAAGAGGTAAAATATTATCCTTGTTGACCAAATTTAACTCTACTCTGTATGAAGTTTGAAATGATGCTCAGGTATAAGTCAGGTTCAAATTAGGTTATTTTGGTTTGTCATTATCAAATTTCTGCCTAGGAATAAATTGTGTTTAGGTCGGATTTTTTTTTGGGCTAGATTATTTTGATTTAGGTCATTTGAATCCCTATCATTATTAGATTAGCTAAATTCATATCAGTTTTAGATTTTTGGATTGAGATTTTATTTAAATTTTTGGATCCAAATTGAGCTTAATATCAAAGTAATTGGGTGAGATCAACTTTACTATATTTAGGTTAGGGTGCGTAAAACGTAAATGGAGCCATGAAGGTGCAGCAAATAAAAAGTGAAGGAATAGAGGGAAGATAATAAAAATGCATGTGCAGAGGGGAAATTATTCCCAATTGAAGGGCCATATGTAGGGTTGTAAACGAGCCTAGCCAAGCCGAATACCCCTAGGCTTGGGCTCGGCTCGTTTAACTAAACGAGCCTAAAATAATGTTTGGGTTCGGCTCGTTAAACTAAACGAATGAGCCGGATCGAGCTGTAACACCCCCAAATTTACTACTGAAAAATTTCGTTTAACTAAAAGGGTTTAGCGGAAGTGAAAAGATAAAACTGTAAACTTGGGGGCATTACCGCTACACTTAGTACCAGATCGGTTCACTCCAACCGTTCCAGTACTAAGTGATAAGGCTAAATAAAGTTAATATTAAACATGAATCATTAATAAAACACGAGTCATACAGAAATCAGAGTGCGATTTAGGATTACAACCCAAAGAGTACGTGACTAGGTTTTTTTCAAAACATAAAGCATAGTACGATAACACAACTCAAATATGACAATACAAGGTCCCATAAAAGAAATAGAGTCCGACCGAGTCGCTCTCGATCCCCAAGTTAGGTTTAGCCTCAACGCTCAGCCCCACCAGATGCCTCGTAAGTGTCGTAGGCATTGAAGATATCATCCCCTACTTGCACAAGCTCAGACGGGTCTTCTGCTCGTGGGAATGAGCAGCACCCATGAAACGGGTGATCAGTACGCTACGTACTAAGTAAGGTAACAGACGCACTAAGGCCAACATACATAGAGATACATGACATAGCAGACATGACATGATTACGTAGATAGCATGTAATAACACAGATAAACAATACCGGTTATGAACTAGATAACTTTTTCATTAGGCCTCTGATAATTATAATCGATTCACATCATAATTTTTATCAATCCATGTGAGTGCGGAAACCCCACTATTATAGCCTGTGGAACGGTCACGAGGGCCATGCCCTGCCACTATTTTAGCAGGTGGACCGGTCACGAGGGTAACATACCCTGCCACTATTATTTGCCGGTGGATCGGTTTGGGTCCGGCTCAACATCTTTCTCTGTAAGTGATTAGTTTCTTAACATATCTTATTCAAAAGATTTTCACCCTTGACATGTATGGCTAGCTATACCCACACTTATCCTCCCAGTAGGGCCTGTCCCATATCTTAAGACTTCTACACCTCCTAACTTGCCTCGACATCCTTCCCGTAACCCACTTTTTCACACCGGGAACCCAACTTCTAAGTGTGTGGGTCAGGGCCCACCACCTTATACCCCAAGGTCTACTCACCACCTTACCCTAGGGTTTTCACCAAAAACCCTAATCTGGGCCTATGTGGCCCTTCCTTTCCTGCCTCCCACAACCCATACTACTATAACGCCTCCCTCAGACTCAACTCTCTCCTCATACCTCACTCCTCCTCGTTTATTTTTATTATTTTCTTTTTCTTTTTCCACCTTCTCAATTTAGGGTTTCCTCCCCAAACCCTGGTCGATCCCTAGGTACCCTTATATTATCCTACGTACTATTTTTCACCTCGAGCCTCCAAAATCCCAAACAGACCTTTCATTGCCTTCCCCACGTCCCAAAGTAACTTTCCATACGTAAGGTTCGCCCCCATGCGAACCACTTAATCTCTACCATACCAAACCCTAAAATTTCCATGCAAACCCTAGTTCTTCCCATGTAACCTTAGTTTCTCCCACTCTTCTATTTTATTTAAATCCCCTTTTCTCGTCCAAATCACAAATCACAAATTACCTAGGTCATCCTTACCTACGTTGGCCAACTTACTTCCCTTTGGTTATCTTAATTTCTCATTTTTCTCTTTCATGCCCCCATTCCACAACACCTCATCAAATAACCTAGCATGCATGTCGTAAGGGTCACATCCCATCACATCATATTTGTAGCATATCCATATTAGCACATACCAGAAAAGAGTACGAGAACATACATCGGTTCCAAGCTGCGCTACACAATAAAAACAGATAACATATAGAACACAACATATAAATCGTACAAGGCATCCAACTCCTTAGGATTTTGGTTACATCCTTAGTTACGTCCTTACCTAAAGCGACTCCGGGCTTGGAGCACGCTCCTACAACTCCTTAGGATTTTGGTTAGATTCACCTATAAAAGGGAGAATACTAAATATTAGTTTCCCTCAAAAGTACCATTACTCCTTATTTTAGTCTAAGATTAGGATTGTTATTATTAAAGGGAGTATTATACGTGAAAACTAGGGTTTTTATCTTCAAGTTAGCCCACTAGATATTACTAGCCCAAAATATGATTATTTTAAATATTTAATGCCATACTTATAGTATTAAACCTAATAGATTTATTCTTATAATAATAGTACTAATACTAGTTATAGCAAAATAATGACAATAATAATAATAATAGTAATGCTAATGCTTATAGTGATAGAAACCTTAGCATTTTTTTAAGGCTAAGTCTAATAATAGTATTAGGGTTAAAATAATAATATAATAATTACAATATCAACAAAGTACAAGTATTCCTAAAGATAATAATGATAAAAGTTGTATTTTGAATAATAATAATATAAGGGTTCAAATGTTTTTGTCACAATAATAGTAATAAAATAATAATAGTAATAACTAATAATGATACTATAGTAATAATTTTAGTGATAAAGGCATTAGGAATAATATTAAATGGTAAGGTACTAAGGTTTAAGTGTTTTTCTTATTTAACAACAAAATGATAATACCCAACTTCGGGTTAAATAACATTAATAATAATAAAAGTAGTAGTAATAATAACAATAATGATAAAGATGTTAAGTATAATAATAATAATAATAATAATAATAATAATAATAATAATAATAATGAGGATGATGATGATGATGATGATGATGATAACAATAATAATAATAATACCCTTAATATTAGTAAAAATTATTAATCACTTTTGCTAAAAAGGTTTAGGGGTTAAGGAGGTTAGAGCACCACCTAAGGTTAGTGGTGGAACCGGCGGCGGCGGTGGAGGAGGAAGAGAGGGGGAAAATGGGTATGTAGGCTTAAAGAGAGAGAGTGGAGGGGTGTTTGAGGTGGAGGAAGGTGCAGCAGGTGAAGAGTGGTGGAATGAAGGTGGTGGTGCAGCTGGGAGTGGCGGCGTACGGTGGTTGGTGCGGCGGCCGAAGGTGGTGGAAGATGGGGGAGGCAGAAGGAGAGGGAGGCAAGGGGAGATGACGGCATGAGAAGTTAGGGGAAGGTTCCCTGGGTGTTTTGGAGGGTGCAGGAGGTGTTGGTTGCGGCGAGGGTGGCGGCAGAAGGCAGCGCAAGGGGCGGAGAGAGGTGAAAATGTGTTGATTGGGTTGGCGGTTTTGCACGGCCGGGGTGGCTCGTGCAGGGCAAATCGAGGGGAAAGGAGGGTCTAGTTAGGTATAGGGTGGTGCAAGGATCGGTTATGGGTAGTTTTTGGCTGGCGACGATAGGTGGAGGCGCCGAAGGGCTCGTCTGATGAGGCGGCGGAGAGAATGGTGGCTTTCTAGGTTTCGAGATCAAAATTTAAATCGAGGCAGGTAATGGGGTATATATAGACCAATTGTGGTTAATGACAAGGGGAAGGAGACAACCGGTGGCAGGTGCTAGGCATGCCGCTGGTGGTGGCAGTTGAGGCGGCACTGCCATGGCAGGGGTGGCAAGCTCGAGGGAAGAAGGAAAAGGAAAGGGGCAGGTGCTCGGGAGAGGGGAAAATGGTCGGTTGGGGCTGAAAGTGTGAAAGAAAGTGACGGGAGAGGACGGTGGCAGCGATAGCGGCTGGCAGAGTGCTGGGTTGCAGCTCCTCGGTCGCCGCCATGCCTCGGGGAAGAAGAAGGGCTCGGGACCAGGCGGCTCAGGGAGAAAAATAAGAAAGGAAAAAGAGGACCGGATCGACCGGGGAAGGAAAGAAAAAAGAAAGGGGGAAACGGCGTGGGCCTAGGCTGCGCAGGGGAGTTGGGCCGCGCGACGGGCTGGCCCAGGTCGAGGGGGGGGGAGGAGAAAAGAAAAAGGAAAAAGAAAAGGAAAAAGAAAGAAAAGAAAGGAAAAAAAGGGGAAAATATGTGGATTGGGTATTTTGGTATTTTTTTTATATTTAATTTAGATATTTAATTTTAATAATAATTATTTTAATTATAATATTTAAATTTATTTTTTGATTAATTGGGCTATTTTGGATAAAATTTTCTTAACTTCCTTTTTAATTAGTAAAATATCCAAAATTTTCTAAATAATTTACTTATTATTTTCTCTTTACTTTCCTCAATTAATTTCTTCTTTATTTAATAAAATAATTTATTTTCTAAATTTTCCTAATAAATCATTGTTTTGCCATAATTCTTAAATTAGGATTTTTGGGGTATTTTACGAGCTTTTAACGAGTCGAGCCAAGCCGAGCTCACGAGCCAAAGCCAAAAAATGAACCAAGTCGAGTTTTGTCGAGCTCGGGCTTGGCTAATTTAATTAAATGAAAGAGCTGAATCGAGCTTTTAATGAGCCGAGCTGAACCTAATACCGAACTAGCTCAGCTCATTTACAACCCTAGCCATACGACATGAAAATTTACTTCCGTATGTTATTTCACAACACAAGTCCACAGACTTTTATGTGAACTTCAACTCTTAATTTATATTACAAGTCCCGCTTACTAAGAAGTGTTTAACTAGAGAATATTTAGATTTTTGTTAAGAAAATTCTAAAACTTTATATAATATCTAGGTATTAATTGAGATTTGTCTAGAAAATAATAAATTATCTTAGAAATTATAATTGGTTATTCTAGAGACTGAATTGCATTTCTTAAATTGAAAATATAATAGAATAATACTTGTCATTGGTTAATGATGCGTCATACTATAAATATAAGTCTCTCTAATTAGTAATCCAACCAAAAATTGGGTTCAATACAACATCATTGTTTTTGGCTCATTATCCATCATTCTTCATCTTCAAAATTGTCTTTCTCCTAAATAATTTTTCATAATATTTTAAAACTCACCACCTTCCAACACTTAGCGTTACTTTTTGTTTTTCTATCTCTTTTCCTTAATTATTATTACTATATTTTTTTTCAATTAAATTATAAGTGATTTAAAAATATCCTATTAAAATTTGGGAATTCAAATATCTTTTATTTTAGCTACATTTGTTTCATATATCTAATTTTATTTATTGGTTTTATGTGACATTTGATTGAATATAATAATTGACTTACTTAAAACAATTATTTATATATATAAATGAATCTCACATATGTTTTAATATAGTAAAATATATTCTAGATAAAATTTTCATAATATCTTATTTCAAAGATCTTAATTTATTCCCCTCATGTTATACCCATCTTATACACATAATTAAAATAATAATTATTAAATATAAAAATACTTTTTGAAGTTTATTATGAACTTTTTGAACCTCATTTGTTAATGAAAAAACTAGATATAATAGAATTATGAAATTTATTTTCTATTTGGAAAATCATATACTTTAAAAAAAATTAAGGTCAATTTTGTATTTATTTTAGTGCTTGTCTCTAAAAATAAATAAGACGATCTTAAGTTTTAATGGCGGTAAGTCTAGCCTAGTTGATATGCACTACTATTGTAATCTACCAATATGCACCTTCACCGATTGAAGGAAGCTAGCATGGGTTAACAAAGTCTGGCAGAGTGTTAACCATGGTGGGTGCATCTAGAGGTTCGCCGGTTGCTTTTGGGTAAAGTAATCAAACAAAAAGGGTGTGCAGTTGAGTAAGAAGCCGATGATTAAAGTGACACCATTTCCAAAATTATTCACTCATTTCCCCCCTTTTTTTCCTTTCCTTTATGCCATATGGAGTCATCAAATGCATGGGAGATTTATTTTTAGAATACAGTAATTATCTGTGTGAATGCTAATACCTTTCAATTGTGTTTTTCTTTTGGAAATACATTTTTGATGTTTTGTAGGTAAAATAGAACTAAAAAAAAAATTGTTCATTAGCAATAAATCACAATAATATAACCCTCCCGACATTAGTTTGTTAAGCTATTTAATAGCCAAGAAAAATAAAATATAAAACCAAGCTCACTTATTTTTATCATTTTGAAACATATTTATAGAAATACAAATAAGAGATAGGAAGAAGAAATTCTCATGTAGTTATACTGTAAAAGACTCTTCTAAAGAGTAGCTAACAAAATTGACTAAAACCTATTTACTACAGTTAATTATGTGATTAGATAATTATAATATATATATATATATATATATATATATATATATATATTCTCTAATAGCCCCCTGCAAGCTCATGGACATTCATGTAAACGAAGCTTGGAGCGAAGCTGACCAAAGCGAGCAGTGCCGACTGCTTTTGTGAAGATATCAGCCCATTATTGAATAGAAGGAATGTGATGAACAATGAAGTCTCCTACAGACACTCGTTCATGAACAAAATGATAGTCTATGTGAATATGTTTCAACTGATGGTGCAAAATAGGATTAGTAGCAAGGTATGTGATACTGAGATTGTTGCAGAGGAGGTCTAGAAGCAGAAAAGGAGGAACAGACAACTCATGAAGAAGTTGTTGAAGCCATAATAATTTAGTAGAAGCAAAGGTAAGAGCATGGTATTCAGCTTCCATGCTTGATTGAGCTACCACTTGTTGTTTACAGTAGGCCCAACTAATAAGATTACCATAATAAAATATGGCAAAAGCATGTTGAGATTGACAATAATCTAGATCAAATCCCCAACCAGCATTTGAGTAGGCACAAAGTCAATGATCTGTACATGGCCTAAGATGAAGACTAAGATGCATGGACCCTTTTAGATAACGTAAATTCTTTTCATAGCCTTCCAGTGAATATCAATTGGATGATGCATGACCTGACATACATGATTAACAACATAATATATTTCCGGCTGGGTGACTGTGACATATTGTAGAGCACCACCACACTTCATTAAAGATGAGAATCTTCAAATGGATCACTTGTGAGAGATAACTGAGAGTAGGGCTCAGCAAGTGAGGCAATTGGTTTACATTCCATCATATGAGTGCAAACAAGGACATCTCGGATATATTTAGACTACAAGAGATGAAGATAATTTCTGCCATAAGAGGCTTCAATGCCAAGAAAATAGCATAAAGAATCGAGATCCTTAAGAGAAAATACATGGTTTAATGTAATAATGAACTGCTAAATAAATTCATGATCACTACTAGTGATAATTAAGTCATCCACATAAATTAAAACATATCAGATTGATGAAGTGGTGCGTTTGATGAAGGGAGATTAGTTAGACCGTGAAGACTTAAAACCATGAGATAGAAGAAAAAAAACTTTGAGTTTATTAAACCAAGCACGGGGAGCCTACTTGAGATAATATAAGGCCTTATTGAGACAACAAACGTGATGTGGCTTGGAATGGTCAATGAAGCCATGAGGTTGTTCCATATATACCACCTCACTTAAGTTGCCATTGAGAAAAGAATTTTTGATGTCAAATTGACAAAGAATCCACTTGTGAGAGAGAGAAAAAGGGAGGACAATTCTAATTGTGGTGGGTTTAATTACTGGACTGAAAGTATCAAAATAATCAACACCTTCCAGTTGATGATATCCTTTTGCGACAAGGCCTACTTTGAAATGATCAAGAGAGCCATCCAATTTTTGTTTGACCCGATAGACCCATTTGCAGCCAATAATGTTAGCACGAGATTGGCGAGGAACAAGTGTCCAGGTATTGTTTTTGATAACAGTAGAATGTTCAGCTTACATTGTAGTCTGCCAGTAAGGGCATTTGAAAGCTTGAAGAAAAGTTCAGGGTTAGATATATGAGGAAGGGGAAGAGGAAACATGATGAGGACCAATAAAAAATGCTTTGGGTTTGAGAGAGTTGGTACGAGCTCTAGTTTGCATGGGATAGGTGGAACTAGTGGAAGGGTGGGTGCATGCTAGATAGAATGATGAACTCCACTACAACTCAAGGGGAGAGGAGAGTGATTAGGAGATGAGGCTAGACCAATGGGATATGGGAAGTGGTAGAGTGATTGACCATGTCACTAGATGAAGTAGTTTCAGTTTGATGAGAGAAGGAGGTTGATTTAGCAGTGTGTATGGGAAGGAGGTAGAGTAAATGATATGCGGGAGGATGAAGGAGGGATAATGGAGGAGGAAGAGGTATAATGGATTTGTTTAGAGTGTGGGGATAAGGAAACATATATTTATTAAAGACAACATGTCGAGCTATATAAATTCTTGAAGTGGTAAGATAATAACAGAGATAACCTTTATGCTTAGAGCTATAACCAAGGAAGATACAAGGTAAAGAGCGGAAATAAAGTTTGTGATGATTGTAGAGTCTGAGAAAAGGGAAACATAGACATCTAAAAGATTTGAGAAATGCATAGTTAGGTCATTTATTATATAGGCATTCATATGGATATTTGTGTTTAAGAAGGGCGTGATGGTGTGATTGGACGTGTAAATGGTAGTGTGAAAAGAGAATTCTAAGAAACTAAGAGGTAAGGAAGATTGAGCATGTAATGTGAGGGATTTTTCAACAATGACACAATGTAAATTTTCAACAGCTCCATTTTTTGTAGGGGTATGAGGGTAAGATCCATGGTGAGTAATGCTAAGGGAGCTAAGAAGAGTAGAGATATGATGGTATTCACCGCCCTAATTAGTTTGAAGAGCTTTAATGCTGCGGTGAAATTGAGCTTGAACCATTTTAAGGAAAGATTGAAAGATAGAGAATACTTGGGATATATTTGTCATGAAATAGATCCATGCATATTTTGTGAAGTCATCAAAAAAAATAATAAAGTAACGATAACCATTGATAGATAAAATTGGAGAAGGACCCTATACATTATAGTAAACTAAATCAAATGGATAAGTACAAGAAGAATGGGAACTAGGAAGAGGGAGGCGATGGCTCTTGCTTAATTGGCAAGGCTCACAAACATTGGAAAAGGATTTACTTGACAATGGAAGCTAGAATTTAGAAACTAGAGACCTAATAATAGATTCATGAGGATGACCAAGACGTTGATGCTAGCTCTGGAGTGATGTTTTCACACAAAGAAAGACACGAGGATTTGAGTAGTATGTAGAATGGATGGAGCTATCAAAATGAAGGCGATAGAGACCATCATCAACTGTCCCTTAGAGTAAGATCTTTCCCCTCATCTTCTTGATAAAACATTTAGTGGGATGAAATTACATAAAAACATTATTGTCACGAGTGAGTTGAGAAACACTTAATAGATTTTTGGTGATATCAAGAACATGCAGAATGTTATTTAATTGAAGCAAAGTGGAGGGGTGGGAAGATATTTGTGACCAGTATAGGAAATATAATAACACCATTTCCGGCTGCAAGCTTTTCTTTGCCATGATATGAGGAATGAATGGACAGATTTTTCAGATCAGAGGTGACATGATTTGTTGCCCCAAGTCCATGTACCATTGTGGGTCAACAATAGAATAGGATGAAATAATATTGGCTGACTTATGTGACTGGAAACTGAGAGGACAATCTGCCTCATTCAATCAATTGTAACAATTTAAGTCATCATGTCTAGGTTTGTTGCAAATATGAGAGTATACTCTTTTGTGGCGAATGTTGCGATGAGGAGTTTAACGACTAGTGACGCTCGAGGTGGAGTTGGATTGATCATGGTGATGGAACAATGAGTGTTGATTTGTGGATTTGTGATTGGTGAGAGCCAGATCAGCAAGAGGAGGATTATGCTTAGTGAGAGAGTGTTGTTCTTCCTCCAATCTCTCTTCTTCTTATAGTAGGAGATCAGTGACATCATCGACACTAGTTGAACAGGATCTCATGTTAAAGGCTATTGTGAAAGCACTATAGGAGGAATCCAAACCAAAAAGAATGTAGTATATGAGATCCTCTCTGGGAATAACATATAAGCACTCAACAAGAGAGTCCACAATGAACCTTTTCTTTTCAATATACTCAAAATTACTAAGATTACCTTTTGTTGTAGTTTGAAGCTGGAGTTTTAGCCGTATAGTATGAGCCCAGGTCTAAGCTTGGAACATGCAATCAATTGTGCACCAAATATCAAAGGACGTAATGGAACATGCCATATAACCCAAGAATCGATCATAAATAGTGCTCTTGTGTAATACCCCCAAAATTAACTACTGAAAAATTTTGTTTTATTAAAAAAAATTACAGAAGCAAAAAGCAGAGACCATGAATTTTGGGGATATTATCGCCGCTCTTAGTACCAGACTTGTTTACTCCTACCGTTCTAGTATCAAGTGTTAAAGTTAAAAGATCAATATATAATTTTCTTAAAATCAGAATTTATTTAAATCAAAGTAGCGCGATAAACATTTTACAAGAATAAGACCCACTAATAGTAGATATAATAACAGAGATCATTTTAACAATAATAAAAGTTAATAGAAAAAACCCTGAATTATTCCCAAATGATCCTTACTCTTATACCAAATTACCATTTTACCCCTCTAATTCATCAAATTACCATTTTACCCTTCCTTTGTACCAAATTACTATTTTACCCTTCTACTTTATTAAATCACCATTTTACCCTTCATTTATACCAAATTACCATTTTGCCCTTCCTGCGTACCAAGTTACCATTTTACCCTTTTACTTCATTAAATTACCATTTCACCCTTCATTTGTACCAAATTACCATTTCACTCTTCAACTTCACTAAAGTACCATTTCACCCTTCCTCTATACCAAATTACCATTTTACCCTTCTACTTCATTAAATTACCATAATACCCTTTTACCCCTTTACTTTCAAAATTACCATTTTACCCCTTTACTTTTAAAATTACCATATTACCCCCTTTACTCACAAAATTACCATATTACCCCATTTACTTGCAAAATTACCATATTACCCTTTATTTATGAAATTACCATTTTACCCTTATTATACCACTTTTACTAAAATACCCCTACTACATAAAATATCAATATTAATGCTTCATACCCATCATTCAACTCCACCAACTATTATTAATTATCACTAACATATATTAGCACCTACCACACACATTTTTAGGCCACACACTTATATAAGAAATATTACTAAAATACCCCTAGGGCCCATAATAACAATATTTATGCAACAAATGACCAAATTAACATAACATATCATACATATATTCTTAACATCATTATTAACAACAAACTCCTTCCTTAAGCATTATTTCCACATATGGCACATAAATGAACATACTTTCCTTTTTATCAATCAATCACATACAACTAAAAACATCACTCTTAGCAGCATATATTATGCATATAAACATATTAAAAATCCTAATGTGCTACCATACGTATATCCATATGTTCAAGTAAGGTTTAATGGTTACCTTACTTTCCATAAAAATCAAACCTTACCAGTACCCCAATTAAAGATTCAAGCTTTGATTAGCAAAATCAATACCTAAAAATAATACCCATAATTATCCTATTAGAAATAGGAAACACCAAAAAGGATAAAACTTTATAAAAAGTTAATTAATGCCATCCTTTATTTAACCATCAATATACCTCAACAATTACACAAAACAACTTCCAAAACAATGTGGAACTTACGCTATATGAGTAATGTGAGCCACATGTAGATTAAAAGGGAAGGACGGGTTGAAGGAAGGGAGGAAGAAGGGGGTGATGGTTCGGGTTGGAGTTTTGGGGGCTAGGAGGAGGTCAAATGGAGGAGAGTTAGGGCAGGGGCTGGGTGCAGGGGTGGAGTGGGGGTGTAGGTGGTGGTCGTGGATGGGTTATCAGCTGCGAAGGGCGGCGGAAGCGGTTGTAGGCTGAAAAAAATGGGTCGAGGGTTGGACAGAGGAGAATAAGGAAGGAAAATGAGGGGATACAAGGCTAGTTTTTAGCAAAGGGAGGTAAGGGGGTGGTAGGGGAGGTTGTAGGGAGTGGGTTGGTGGCTTAGGAGGTGGTAGAAGCAGTAGGATGACGACAGACGATGGGGGTGTGGGGTGGTGGCCAAGAAAGGGGAAAAAGAAAAGAAGAGGAATAAGGGGGCCTGCAGGGGCTTGAGGGGGTGTCTTGGTGGTGCAGGGTGGTACTAGGGGGTGGTAGGAGGTGGTGTAGGTAGTTCGTAGGGCAGTGGAAGCGACAGTTGAGGGTGGCGAAGCAAAAATAGGGTAAGGGAAGGAGAGGAGAAGAAAGGGAGAAGAAGAGGTAGGGAGAGGGATAAAAGTGGGCTCGAATAGGGTAGAATGAAGTAGGAGGGAAGAAGAAAAAGGAGAGGGAGAATAGGGGAGGTAGGTATGGCCAATCGAGGGTAGGTTGCAGTTGGCAGGGGGTGTTGGGGTGTAGGTCAGGTTTGGTCCGAAAATGGGAAGAAAAGGACGGGGGAGAGAGAGGGAGAGAGAGCAAGCTGCAAAAGGGAGGTAGGTGGTGGTGCAGGAGAGGCAGACATGGCGAGGTGGTCGGCATCAGAGAGAAGAGAAGAAGAAGAAGGAAAGAAAGAGAGCAGGTCGACTGGACAGGGAGAAAAGAAAGAATAGGCTGACCCGCACACGAGGGAGAGGGGGAAAGAAAAGAAAAGAAGAAGAGGGATGGGTTGGGCAGTTAGCATGGGATAGGGAGGAGAAGGTAAGGAGATGGGCCAGCAGCCTATAATGCAAGGGGGGAAGGTGGGCAGGCCGGACGACCTAGAGAATAGAAAAAGAAGAAAAGGAAAAAGAAAGGGAAAGAACAAAAAAGGAGAAGAAAAAGGAAAATGGAAAATCAAAAATGGGGAGAAAATAAAATAAAAAATAATAGAATTTAATAATTTTGATAGATAAATTAATTTAATAACTTAATTTATTATAATTTAATATATTATTTTAAAAAGAAAATTTTAGTAAAATATTAGTTTGGAAAATTATGTAAATAAAATGAGCATGATAAAATAATAAAATATTTATTTTAATTTATTAAATATTCATATCCCTTTTTACTTGCTCAAAAATCCATAAAATAATTAAATTAATTAAATTTAAAAGTTAATTTATCCCAAATAAAGGTTGTTTATTAAATTATAGGTTTTAAAAAATTTTGGGGTATTGCATCTTGAGCCATAATAGGATAAGCTTATCCTTCTTCTTCCAAATAAAATAAGTCAGATTTTGTTGTGTCCGTGAGTTTGCACCATACGATGTGATGGTTTTGGATGGAAAGGTTTGGTTAAAACTAGCAAATCATGGTTAAAACCTTGAAGGTTAGAAGGAATGTACTTCGCCATATGTAATAATTAGTTCGATCAAGTTTCATGATCAAGTCTGGAAGTTGGATGTTGGTGAGGGTTGTGATTGATAGTATAGTAACAAGAAGGTTGTTAGAGCTGTTTGAGAGAGCCATTGAATAAGGGATCAAGAGGGGTTAGCCGAAAAACTCTAATACCATAACAGCCAAGCAGAATAAAATACAAAACCAAGCTTACTTATTTTTATCATTTTGAAATGTATTTATAGAGATTCAAATAAGAGATAGGAATAGGAAAGTCTCATGCAATTAGACTGCAGAAGACTCTCCTAAAAAGTATCTAACAATATTAACTAAAATTATTTACTGTAATTAATTATGTGATTAGATAATTATGAAAAAGATATATTTTCTAATACTATTCATGAAACAAGTCAGCTTATAAGCTGACTAGATAAATACTTGACTTGACTTGTGTATTTAGGTAAACAAGCCAAATTTAAATCTTATTTTTATATTTATATAATAAATAATTCAAGATCATTTTTATGTTTATATAATAAATAAGTCAAGCTCAAGTCAGGGTAAGTTTGTGTAACATCCCTACCTATGATTTTAGCATAAAACTATCTAAAACTCAACATTCTCTAAACATTACCAAATCACACATAAAATCCCTTATGGCCAATTACAACCTTAAGTCAAATTCACCCAAAACCCAAGCTACATCATATTAACTATTCATAAAAAATTAATAGCATGAAAATAAGCTTAACAACATGATTAACACAAAATAGCAAAACAAGTTTCATCATGCTTGAAATTTTAAAACAAATCCCTACATGATCTAATTTGATATTTCACATAAAATCATAAAATTGTATATCTTACATAAAATCATGTATAACACATTAGCATATGCCATAAAAGTCCAAGATTAAGGTCTACAACACTACCAAAGACTTGATGTACTCTATCCGCAAGTGCACGGAATTAGAGTAGTATTCAAGGTATCGTCCTACAGGAACTAGAGAGTCAGTGCTAGAATTATGATAAGATATTTCTATGTCTAGACTAACAAGAAGGGATAATTGGTGAATGATTAAAGTAGGAAAAAAAAGGGAGAAGAAAATAAGGAATAAAACCAACACAAAGGAATAAAAAAAGTGAATTTCAAAGAGATAAAAGGTTAAGGCTCCGATCAACCCTCATTAATCCTAATGCAATCAAATCTTAACCATCAAACCCTACTTTGGGCCACAAAGTTAAAATGCAACTAAGGTATGAAGTGTAATGCCTCTCAATCCATTACACTCTATTGTCTAAGGAGAGTAATCTATCTCTAATATGAATGCACACATAGACAGTGCATTACTAATTAACTATTATGTCCTCTTTTAGGTTGTAGAGACCACAATAATATTTCTTGACCTTATGGTTTGGTCTCTAGTTATGTTAATAGAGCTAAATCCAACTCATCTATCAAATCTCGTCAAATTTTCTCTAGCTAATAATGAGAATGTGATCAATTTTCCTATTATGTCAATTAAAGCATTACCACAACACATATGGCTAAGGTTTGAATTGATGCGAGAACCTTGTGTCGTGTTTCTTTCATCAGTGTTATAGGTTTTGGTCAACATGGTCATGTCTACTAACATAATAGGGTTGTATCAACTCTAGAGATGTGAGATAGCTTTGACCAGGTAACATATTTGGGCCATAAACTCTTTGTTTAACCTCTAGTTGAACTGATTTTTTATGCATTAGAAAGCTAAAAAGAATATATACAGCTTTTATATTTAGCGCATTTTCAAATTTATATTGCATCATGGTTGAATTTGCATATTTTTATACCCTTGCACACTTTGAGTACTTATTCTTACTTCCCATTTGTTCCAAGTATTGTGTTTTAGATCATTTTGATCCCATTTTCTCCAAATACCTATAAAATATAATCATGAGCAATAAATAAGAACAAATGGACTAAATTATGCACAAATTCATCACATAATCACATTAAATATATTTTTAAAGCTCTAATTGACCAATATAAATCATGCATATCAATCGTTCACAAGAATAAAGCATGGTAACACATTATTTAACATAATAACTACACATAACATAAATTTCTTAATTAAGGATGTGTATGGTCTTACCTAAAAGCAAGGTCTCTAAGCAGAGAAAAACCTTCTAAGAACCTTCTCCTTCTAACTCCTTAGGATCACCTAAAAAAACATATTAAGGGGTTAGAAAATAGATAGAAAAAAGTGAGCAAATGAAAGGTAAGGAAAGGACTATTATCTCCTGAATATTGAACTCGACTGGTATGGAGAATGCACCTCTTTGATTTGAACTTGTGCCTCTCGCTCAGTGTTGACCATGGCCAGAGGCAATCTCCGGAAGAAGTCATTGCTGGCCCCCATAGGAACACCACCACTGAAGACCATCAATAGTCCTACATCACCGGAAAGTGAACTTAAAATGCAATCTGCAGTTTTACACAATGGACTTGTTCGAAGACCCTCAATTGATTCACCAAAAAATCCTTTAGATATGAATTTTCTTGACAATGAATCACCTTAACCGCTAGAGAGACTTGTTGATCCTAACCTTGACCTTGAGTCGAATACTCAATGTTCTGATCCTTTACCTTCTACGGCTCTTAGTTTAGTTGGAAGGACATCATTCCCTAGAATCAGCGGGAACAACCTATCATAAACCTCTCTTTCACTCCTCCTGAGATATTAAACGGTGAGGCTACGATTAAGCTACGAAAAGAGGAGATTGAAAAGGAGGAGAAACAATGGTCACTTACCCACATAGGAATGGTGGCTGGGTTTAAACCTTATATTGCTCAAATTAAGAAGTTTATTACCGATCATTGGACAAGAATTTATGTTATGCCCCAAGTCCTTCCACATGAACAAGGCTCCTTTCGTTTTCGATTGGAGAATCATCAAGACTGCCTCACTATTCTGGAGAAACCTTTCTAATCATTTGGGGTTCGGCCATTTATGGTTAGGAAATAGAATCCAAATGTGCCTTTTAATAAAACATAATGGAGACGTATGCTCCTATGGATTACATTACTTGGTCTCCCTCTAGCTCAATGGTCTGCTGACTCCCTTAGCCGAATTAGAAGTTGTTTAGGTGTGCCTATTTGTGCAGATATGGTGACTGCAACTAGAAACTGTATTTCTTACCCAAGGATTTTGGTTGAAATTGATGTTAGTCTACCTCCTATTGATAATATTTCTATTAAAATAGACTCTGGCATTCGACAACAACCAGTAGCTTATGATTGGAGGCCTTACTTTTGTTCTAAATGTGACACCTTTGGGCATGATACCAAATTCTATAGAAAAGGTATTATACACCAGTAGGATCAAAAGGTTTGGAAACCAAAAATAGGGGCAAAAAATGAAGCGGTTGTTCCCCCACCATTACCTCAGAGAACTAAGGAATTTAAGAGCAGCGATTCAGACTAAATGATATCCTCAAACCCTGATAAAGGAAAGGATAATGATGAGAACAATATTTCAGGTTGAATGACAACCTCAAATCCAGGCAAAGGCAAGGATAAAATTGTAGACTATAACCTTGACAGAAATACTCTCAGAGTATTAGACTCCATGGAATTTTTAAGCTTCCCAGGACATAAGATTGAATTAGGTGAAGGGGTTAGAAATCCCCCAATAGGAGGAACTTCCTCATCCTCATCATGACCTCCCTTGTTGTGTGGAATATCAGAGATGTGAATGCACCTCTGAAGTAGAAGAAGCTGTGTAAATATATGGTTTTAAAGAAATTTCCTTTGTTTTGTCTTCTTGAAACTAGAATAAAGAAAGACAAGCTCTAACATTGTCACTATAATCCCCCAAAATTTTAAAAAGCTTATAATTTAATAAATAAATTTTATTTGAGATAAATTAGCCTTTAAATATATTTAATTTAATTATTTTATGGATTTTTAAATATATAAGATTGGATATAAATATTTAATAAATTAAAATAAATATTTTGTTATTTTATCATACCCTTTTTATTTAAATAATTTTTCAAACCATTATTTTACTAAAATTATCCTTTTTAAACCCTTATATTTTAATTATATTAAATTAAATTATTAAATAGATTTATTACCCATTAATATTGCATTTTATTATTTATAAATTAAATTATTTTTAATTGCCCCATTTTTCCTTTTCTTTTTCCTTTTTCCTTCTCCTTTTTCTCCTTTCTTTCTTCTTTCCTTTTTCCCTTGGGCCACAGTTGCCTCGACCTGCCCCTTTCCCCCTGCGACTAGGCCGCTGGCCCATTCTCCTCTTCTGCCTCTCCCCCACCTTTGTGCCTGGGCCATAGGCCCACTCTTCCCCCCTCCTTCTCCTGCGTCGTCAGCCCAAGCCGCCCCTCCCTCCTTTCTTTTCTTTCCTTTCTCCCCGACCGGGCCGGCACGCTCCTTCTTTCCCTTTGGCCGCCCATCGCACCCAGCTTCCCCCTCCCCTTCTTCTTTCTTTCTTCTTCTTCCTCTTTCCTCGGTGAAAATGTCGACCACCATCCATCACTGCCACCCTACCTGCAACCCCCTTCCCCTATTGATCTCCCTATCTATCTCTCTCTCTCCTGCCATTTCTCTGCCCCATCCCAGCCCCACCATCTCTCCCTTCCCCATTCCCTGCCATCGCCATCGCCATTCCCTTCTCTTCTTCTCCCTCTCCCCACCATCGCCATTCCTCTACCACCCTACCGCCGCCCTCGAGCCACCCTATCCCCTCCTCTATCTTCCTCTTCTTTTTCTTCTTCCTTCCTTACCTCATTCGGCATTTTCCCAAGCCTCACATGCATTCCCTGACCTCCTTTTCTTCCCTTCTTCTCCTCCCATCTCTTACCCTATTTTTACTTCGCCGCCCCATTCCGCCGCTGTCGCCGCCTCACCAGCCACCTGCACCACCCTATGCCACCCTCTACCTCACCCCCAAACGATCATAACACCCATCGAGCCACCCCACAGCCTCCTCCCTCCTCCCCTCTTCCTTTTCTCTTCTTCTTCTCCCTTCTTGGCAACCACCCTACACCGCCCTTTTCCGCTGCCTATGCCGCCACCTGAGCCACCACAATAACCCCTGCAACCCCCTCTACCATCCCCAAGCTTCCTTTGGCCGAAACCACCACCCACAGGCCCTCGTTTTCCCCGCATCCACCGCCCTTAGCGGTCGTCAACCTATCCTCGACCACCACCTACACCTCTTATCCACCTCTGCACTCTTCCCTTACCCCAAATTCTCCCCCATCCATCTTCTTTCGTAGCCCCAACCCACTAACCCGAAAATGTCCATTTTCCCTCCTTTCACCCACTTTCAAGCTACTCCCCTCATTCCTTTGCATGCAGCTCATGCTGCACAAGCAGCATGAGCTGCTGCCTTTTCTTGATTTAATTGGTTAATGATTTCAAGGTATAATAATATTTTAAGTTAATTATTTGATTAATTAAGTGTTATAAAGTCTTGCACTTGGTTTTATCTTATTTCTAATATAATCAATCTTGATATTATTTTTAGGTATTAGTTTTGATAATCAAAGCTTGAACCTTAAACTGGGATACCAGTAAGGTTCGTTTTTGTGGGAATCAAGGTAACTGTTAAATCACACTTAAGCGCATGGATTAACGTATGTTAGTACATTAGGATTTTTAATATATTATTATGCTTGATATATGTTGGTTGATATCATATATGTAGTTTCTTGTGATGTTTGATAAAAAGGAAGCATGTTAGGTTATATGTTATTTATGGAAATATTGTTTAAGGTAAGAGTTTGATTGTTAATGAAAATGTTAAGTATTATCCATGTTGTATTATGCTATTGTGATCTTTAATGCATGGTTAATATTTTGTGAGCCTTAGGGGTATTTTAGTAATGTATCTTGTACAAGAATACAACCCAGTATATGTATGGGTGCTAATAAGTATTATATTAAATATGAGAGTTGTGGATGAGGCATTAATATTAATATTTTATGTAGTAATGATAATCTAATGTAAGTGGTGTACTAAGGGGTAAAGTGATAAATTTGTAAGTAAAAGGGTAAATTGGTAATTTTGGAGGTAAGGGATAAAATGGTAATTTCATAATTAAATGTCAAAATGGTAATTTTATAATAAAAGGGTAAAATGGTAATTTTATAAATAATGGGTAAAATAATAATTTTATAATAAAAGGGAAAAATGGTAATTTCATAATTAAAGCGCAAAATTATAATTTCTTAATTAAAAGGCAAAATGGTAATCTTGGATTTAAAGGAGAAAATGGTAATTTTATAAGTGAAATGGTGTTATGGTAATTTTTGGAAGTTAAGGGGTAAAATGGTAAATTTGAAAGTAAAGGGGGTAAAATGGTAATTTTGTAAATAAAAGGGGTGAAAGTGGAAATTGTAAAGGAGTAACTTGGTAATTATAATAATTGAGAAGGGTAAAATGATAATTTAATAAAAGAGAAGGGTCAAATGATAATTTAATAATGGAGAAGGGTAAAATGGTAAATATGATAAATGTGAGGGGCAATTTGGTAATTTAACCAACTAAAGGGGTAATTTGGTAATTAGGATAATGAACCGGGGTAATTTGGTAATTTGACCAATTAAAGGGTAATTTGTTAATTATAATGAAGGAAATGGGCAAATTGGTGATCTAACCAACCAACTGGGAAATATATTAAGTGTAACAATTACGAAGGGTGATTAGTGCCTAACAAGTGTGGGAGATAGCTCGGTAACCTAAACCGAGTAAGGGTGTAGCTAAGGCCGAATGTGTGCTATGTGTCCTACATGCCTTGGATGCCCTATATAATTTATATGTCGTGTTCTATATGCTATTATCTTAATTATTTCATGTGTGGCGTGGCTTGGAACAGAGGTATGTTCATATGCCCTCTTTTGGTATATGCTGATATGGATATGCTGTAAGTTATGATGTGATGTAATGTGGCCCTTTAGGACATGCATGCTAGGATAATTAATGTGGTGATATGAGATGGAGGCATGAAAAAGAGAAATGGGAGAGAAAGATAACCAAGGGGAAGTAAGTTGGCTAACGTAGGTAAGGATGACCTAAATAATCCATGATCCGTGAGTGGATGAGTAAAAGGGGACATAAGTAAAATGAAAGAGTGGGAGAATCAAGGATTTGCATGGGATGGTTAGAATCCGCATGGGGGAAAAATTTATGTATGGAAAGTTGCCTTGGGCGTGATGAAGGTAATAGAAGGGTCGTTTGGGTGTCTGGGGGCTTCGGGTGAAAAATAGTACGTGGGATAGTATAAGGGTGCGTGGGAGACCAAGCTAGGGTTTAGGATGAAACCCTAATTTAAGGAGGTGGAAGAAGAAAGGAAAATAATAAAAATAAATGAGAATGAGTGGGGCATAAAGTGAGGGTTGAATCTAGGGGCGTGACGTGTGGGGTGTTAAAATAGTTGGGTTGTGTGAGGCAGAGAAGGATAGGCTACATAGGCCAAAATTAGGGTTTCTGGAGGAAACCTTAGGGTAAGGAGGTGAGTGGAACTTCGGGTATAAGGTGGTGGGCCTTGAACCACACACTTAGGAGTCAGGCTCCTGGTGTAAGAAAGTGGGTTAAGGAAAAGATGTCGGGGCGAGTTAGGAGGTGCAGAAGTCTCAAGATATAGGACGGGCCGTCCTGAGAGAATAAGTGTGGATATAGTTAGCCAAGCATGTCAAGGGTGAAATTATTCCGAATAAAATACGATAAGACACTAATCACTTAAAGAGGAAGATGTTGAGCCGAACCCAGATCGGTCCACCGACGAATAATAGTGGCCAGGGCCGGGGTGCCCTGCATGACCGGTCCACCGGCGAATAATAGTGGCCATGAGCATTTTACCCTATATAACCGTTCCACCGACTATAATAGTGGGGGATTTTGTGCTCAACAAACCAAACGTAAAAACGATAAGACACGGGGAAGACACTAATTACTTACAATGGAACACCTTGTGAGTTGAGGCCAAACCGGTCCACCGGCGAATAATAGTGGCCAAAACGTTTTACCCTGCATGACCGGTCCACCGACTATAATAGTGGGGTTCCCGCACTCACATGGACATTTATAATCCGAGATGATTGATTAATGATGGACTAATGGCCTTAAGGCCCTAAGAGTATCGACTATTCATTATGGCCTATTAATATTTGGTTGGCTTGTTAAGTATGCAGATGTACGAAAGTGAATGTTACGTATACCCCATTAATATCTGATTGACTTGTTGGATGTGTGAATGTATGGATCTGAATGTCATGTTTACACCTGTCATTATGTATGGATACAGTAGTATATCATGTGTTATATTGCATGCCTACTTTTAAGTGTGTTTTTAAAGGGTTACTCAGTACCGTAGTAATGAAGGATTCCATTCGTGGGGCCCCTACCTATTCAATGGGCAGTGTCCCTTATAGGTCGTTTTTAGGTGCTATTCAAGTGGGCCTCAGGAAATAATGTAAGGAACTATCCGGAACTGTTAGGGTTTTACTCTGTCTCCTTTAAATTCACAATTTCAATGTATTCATTGTTGTGTAACCACCACTTGATGGATTGTATTTACTTGCTCTACTATGATTTAATTATTAGTTGAGTTTCTCGTAATTTGTATTTTTCTCCTTTAGCCTTAGCACTTGGTACCAGAATGATATGAATGAACCGGTCTGGTACTAAGTGTGGCGGTAATATCCCCAGAATTCACAGTTTGTTATTTTTCTTCCGCTAATCTTCTTTTAATTAAACAAAATTTTTTTAGTAGTGAATTTTGGGGGTATTACAGTCACAATATAATTTCTTTTAATTATAGTTTGGATTCCAACCATGATCACCATTGCAATGGTAGAATTTTGCTGCTTTGGCTTCCAGATTCTCTTCATCTTCAGATCTTGGAAATGACTGACCAATTGATCCACTATGTCATTTGTTTTCTACCTAGCCAGAAGAGGATGACAATAACGTTTATATATCTTATAATTCAAGGCAAGCCAGATCTCCTCTTTGGAGAGACCTAAGCAGAATAAGTAAGACCATACAAATGCCTTGGCTTGTTATTGGTGATTTTAACACTATTTTGAATGCTGATGAGAAAGCAGATGGAATTTTTTTATCAAAGGGATATGGAGGATTTTAAAGATTGTGTAAATGCCAGTGGTTTGGGTGCTATCCCTCTTGCTGGTCCCCCATTTTCTTGGTGTAATAACCAAATTCCCCCTCATAGAGTTCAATGCTTGCTTGATAGAGGTTTTGGAAACAAACACTAGTTTGATGTTAATACTGATGGGTTTATCAAGATTGTTCCTCATTGTTTATCAGACTATGGATGCCTAGAAGTTTGCCCTAGTGGGATGGATATTAAGGCCAGAAAACCCTTTCAGTTTAATAATTTCCTAGCCTCCCACCCTCATTTCCTTACAAAGGTAAAAGAAGTATGGGATGCCCCAGTAGCTGGATCCAAGCAATATCAGCTTGTTCAAAAATTGAGGAGGTTAAAAGCTGTTTTCAAAACTTTCAACAGAAATAATTTTGGGAATGTAACGAAGGCTGTTGAAAAAGAAAAAATGAGTTGGGATGTTATTCACCAACTCCTTCTCACTGACCCTATGAATATTGACCTTGCTTAGCAGAAGAAAGAGGCTCGAAAGCAGTGGTGGAAAAAAAGAAAAATTGAAGAACAATTCCTTCAACAGAGAGCTAAAATTAACTACATGAAACTTGGAGATGGGAATAACTCCTACTTTCATGCACTTATTAAGGAAAGACAAAGCTCAAATCCTCTTTCTCGTCTCCAAGATGAAGGAGGTAATCAACTGAACAGTTGGGGAGAAATTGAAAATGAAATACAGAAATTCTATAACACTCTCCTAGGTACTGCCAGTCCTAGGCTTTTAGCCATTGATATGCATGTTTTAGAGCAGGGTCCTCTTCTATCTCAAAATAATAGAATCAAGATGATGCAGCCAATTTCTGAGCAGGAAATCAAACAAGCTTTGTTCAGTATGGGTGATCTTAAATCCCTAGACCTGATGGCTTTAATGCCTATTTTTTCAAGCAATCTTGGCCTGTGGTAGATGGAGATATCATTATGGCTGTTCAACAGTTTTGGGTCTCTGGACATCTTTTAAAGGCTATGAATAACACTGCCCTTCATCTTATTCCCAAGAAGAAGTCTACTAGAACTATTAGTGAGTATAGGCCCATTACTTGCTACAATGTTGTTTATAAAATTTTCTCTAAGGTTCTCACGAATAGGCTCACTAAAGTGCTTGGTGATATTATATCATGCAACCAATCTGCCTTTTTCCCAGGGAGATGGATTGGGAATAATATCATGCTAGCTCAAGAGCTTCTTAGAAAGTACGGTAGAAAGAATATTAGCCCAAGAATGATGCTCAAAGTTGATCTAAAAAAGGCTTTTGACTCTCTTGAATGGCCTTTTATTCAAGCTATTTTACTAGGTTTAGGGTTCCTTTCTCATTTTGTGAACCTTATCATGCAGTGTATTACCACTGTTCAATATTATATTTCTATCAAAGGTTCTTTATGCAAACCTTTTCAAGGGAAAAGAGGCATTAGGTAGGGTGATCCATTGTCACCTTATATTTTTGTCATTGCCATGGAATATCTTAGTCGGTTATTGCATGCCCTATGGGAATACAAAGTTTTCAAAGCTCATCCAGAATGTAAAGGTTTGAAAATCATCAGTTTATGGTTTGCTGATGATCTTCTCTTATTTTGCAAGGGTAATATCACATCTGGCTAATGTCTCATATCAAAGCTGGATATTTTTGGGAAAACCTCAGGACTGGTGGCTAATCCCTAAAAGAGTGAAGTTTATTTTGGTGGTCTTCAAGATTCCACCAAAAATTCTATTCTATCCCAGCTTGGTTACAATGAAGGTGTTTTTCCCTTTAAGTATCTTGGGGTTCCTTTAAACTGCTTATCCCTCTCTATATTCTTTTATAAGCCTCTTATTGATCGGATTACAGCTAAGCTTCATTCATGGACAAAAAAATATTTAAGCTTTGCAGGTCGGCTCCAACTATTACAGTCAGTAATTTTTAGCATCACTAATTACTAGCTACAAGTTTTTCTCCTTCCCAAAGCTATTATTCATCACATTGATGCTCTCTAGAGGAATTTTTTTTGGTCTAATATGGATCCTTTGAAGAGGAAGGCTCCTATTGCTTGGTTCAAAATCTGCCTCCCTAAACAAGAAGGGGGTCTAAATATTAAGCACTTAGGGATCTGGAATTTAGCATGTATTACCAAAATTTTCTGGAAGCTCATTGAAAACAAATAAATTTTGTGGGTCAAATGGGTCAATGAAAGATATATTAGAGGCACTCCTATTTGGCTAATTAAACTAAAGCAAGACACTTCCTAGACTTTGAGGCATATTCTAAGTATGCAGAAGCTTGGTGAAATACTCCAAAACCCTAAATTAGGAAAGCATGGCCGAGTAGGGAATTATTAGAAAATTATTTAAGATAAACTTCTTTATTGGAAAGAAAAGGGGAATTAATTAGGATAAATCAAGAAGGAATTTATAAGTATGTAAATAGGAGGAATTGTGGTATTTTAAGTTAATTAAGGTTTTTATTTTAGAAATTTATTAAACACATTAATTTATTTAAAATGGGGAGGATAAAATAGTTTCAAATTAATATAAAATTTATAAATAATTTAATTAGATAAAATTAAAGTGTTTTGTTAATTAAAATGGAATTTAAGAAAACTTTTCCAAAAATCCCAAAATTAACCTAAAAATAGAATTTAATTAGTGTTTTGATAATTAAATTAAATACCCTAAATTACCCAAATTATATTAATTAAGGCAACCACTAATTTTCCTTATTTTTCCTTTTTCCCTTTTTCCTTTTTCTCCCTCCTTTTTCCTTTTTCTTTCTTCCCCCCTCCTCCTCCTTATTTCTTCCCCGACTGGGCCGGCCTGCTAGGCCCTGCGCCCTGCGCAGCCCAGCTCCTTTTTCCCCCGCCGAAGTTGGGCCTCGACCGGCCCAGCTCCCTCCTTCCTTTCCTTCTTCTCGCCTGCAGCCCAGCGAGCCCAGCCGCCCGCGAACCAAAACGCCGCGCTTCGAAGATAAAGTCGCTGAAACGCCGCGTCACCGTAAAGAAAATTACAACCGTTGCCAGACCGACGAAAACTCCGTGTCTTGCCCAAAAATCGCCAAAAACGCCGCGTTTCATTAATAGGGGAAATAACCGCCGCGCCCGGTCGGTTCCCCCCTTCCTTTTTCCCTTCCCCCTGGACCGCCGGTCCAGCCCCCCTTTCTTCTTCTTCTTCTTCCTCCTCGCGCCGTCGCCGATTACCGCCTGCAACACGAAATCACGCCGGAGACGCAAAGCCTGCCATGACAGCTCCAGCTCCGGTCGTTTCGCCTCCTCTCCCCGACTGAATTCCCCTAGATGTGACCAATCCTCGCAGCCTTCTTCCACACGAAAATTCTTCCTCTTTTTCAGGTAATTATGGCCTGAAAATTTCAGACCATGCGCCGGCCAACTACACCTGACGACCACCCCTAACCCTAACCCCCTAACCTCCCACTTGATTCTTGTCATTTTCCGTCCAAATTGTTCTATAAATAGCCCTCCTCACCGCCTTAATCGGGTTCGACAACTGGGAACCCAAACAGAGCAAAGCCGCGCGCCACCCTGCCTTCAGACGGCCTTTGCTTCGCCGACAACCACCCCTACTGCCTACCCTTGCCACCACGGCCCTCCCTACACCTCCCTCTACACAACCAACCACCTTATACTCCCTGCCTTGCGCCGCACGTGCCGCCCTGGCCGTGCGAAAATTCCTCCCCAATCGACCCCTTCCAGCCCTACGCCACCTTCGCGCCGCCGCCGCCGGCTGTACCACCACGTGCAGCACCTTCACCACCCCCCAAAACAACCATGGGTTCTTGCTCTACCACCCTATACCTCCCATTTCTCCTGGTCTTCCCTTCCCTAGCCTCCACCTCCATTTTTCCCCCTCTCTTCCCTTCCTCCACCACCACCGCGCCGCCGCTTCTGCCGCCGCGCCGCCGCCGCCGCCACCACCTCAGTCAGGTTGCCCAACACCCTGAACCCTAAGTCTTAAAAAAATAAATAAATAAATAAAAGTGATTAGTGGTTTAATATTATTAACTACCATTATTAGTACTATTATGATTAATATTAACATTATCATTATTATTACTAATATTATTATTATTACTAATACTACCACCCTTATTAATATTACTAGGACTCAACATTACCCTAAGGACTTTTAAGTAATAGTGTTAATTAACTATAGGGCCTTGTTAATTTATTATTATTATTATTATTATTATTATAGGTGAACCGGGTCAAACCCCAGGAGGTGTAGGAGCGTGCTCCAAGCCCGACGCCGATTTAGGTAAGGACGTAACTAAGGCCACTTGTGTGTATTGCATGTTTTACCTGTCTTGTATGCCTTGTGCGGTTGTATGCTATAACTTGTATATTATCTGTGTATTGTGTAGCGCAGCATGGAATCGAGGTACGTTCTCGTGCTCTCGTCTGTGTGTACTAATATGTTGTGGTACAAGTATGGTGTGATGTGATGTGACCCCTACGACATGCATGCTAGGTTTTGTGAGGAAGTGTTGTGAAGTGGGGACTTGAAAAAGAAAAATAAGTGATTAAGATAACTAAAGGGAAGTACGTCGGTTAACATAGGTATGGACGATCTAAGGAATTCATTATTTGTGAGATGATGAGGAAGAGGGGAAAACAAATAAATAGAAGCATGGGAATAAAAATAAGGTTGCATGGGGGAAACTAGGGTTTGATGGAAATGATAGAGTTGACATGGGGAAAATGATAGGGCTTGCATGGGGAAGTTAACGTCCGCATGGGGACGAACCTTACGTATGAAAAGATACCTTGGGATGTGAGGGAGTTAGTGGAAGGCCCATTTGGGGAGTCTGGAGGCTCGAGGCGAAATATAGTACGTAGGGTCTTACAAGGTACCCGATTAGGGTTTTGGGAGGAATTAGTAATATGAAAAAGGCGAAAGGAAAATGGTTAAGGGAGAGTAATGTGCGGGCTGAGAGTGAGGGTTTTGTTATAAGGAATGATTATGGGAGTTTGAGGGAGAAGGAATATTGGGAGAATAGGAGAGATTACCGTTGGGAAAAGAAAGGTACTAAAATTGAAGTGGAAAACTAGAGTTTTAGGGTCACAAGTAGAATCGATGGGTAAAGCGATATGATTTGGGGATTGGACCAGAATGAGATGAGGTGTCGAGGATAGATGAATGAACGGTAGTGAGGTAAGAGGAAGTTGGACCACATAGGTCCAACTAGGGTTTCAAGGGAAACCCTAGAGACTAGTGACAGGTGGAGTCCGAAATCACGAGGTGTTGCGTGTGTAGCGGGGAATTAGACATCGAGGTGCGATAAGGGGTGCACGAGTTCCAAGACATGGGACGGGCCCTCCTGGGAGGATGAGTGTGGATATAGTTAGCCATGCATGTCAAGGGTAAAACACTTTCAATTAAGATACGTTAAAATACTAATCACTTAAAGAGAAAGATGCTGAGCCGGGGCCCAGACCGGTCCACCGGCGAATAATAGTGGCCAGGAGCCGGGGTGCCCTGGAGACCGTGCCACCGGCGAACAATAGTGGTCGGGAGCGTTTTGCCCTGTATGATTTCCGGTCCACCTGCTATAATAGTGGGGGTTACCGTGCTCAGCAAACCAAATATAAAATTGATAAGACATGGGAAAGATACTAAATACTTACAGTGGAACACCATGTGAGTCGGGGCCAGACCGGTCCACCGGCAAATAATAGTGGCCAGGAGCGTTTTGCCCTGGAGACCGAGCCACCGGCAAACAATAGTGGCCAGGAGCGTTCTGCCCTGTACATATCTCCGGTCCACCGGCTATAATAGTGGGGTTCCCACACTCACGTGGATTGATAAAGATTATGTGTGGAATGGACATATTATTATTAACGAGGATAAAGAATAAGTCACCGGAAGTACTCAGGCCTTACCTTGTTGTTATTGCATGTGTCTTATATGATTGTGTTATGTAGACTACGTGGTATGATCGTATGCTTGGCCCTAGCGCCTACGCCCTTACTCAGTACTGGACCCGTACTGATACTACGCTGGTTGAATGAGTCCTGTGATGATCCACCAATGGTGGGGAGCAGACCTTTGATGCAGGATTTGATCGGTTGCGAAATTGGGGTGGAAGGTTGACTTGAGTGAGTAAGTGGTCCGGATATTTACCCTTTGGAATTTGTTTTGTTTAATCAAATTCGTCTTGGAAGTCACAAGTTTTGTACTTAAATTTTCAAAGGTTTTATCGTACCTTGTTATTCCGTATTTTAAGTACTGTGATATATGGATTTTTTTTTTAATTTGTATTTTGGAATGTAACTCCTGACTTTCGCACTCTGATTCCGTAAAACTTATACCTTGTGAATGATTTGTTCTGTATCTATTCTTTTAGCCTTAGCACTTAGTATCGGGTCGGTAGGTTTGATTGGATCTGGTATTAAGTGTGGCGGTAATACCCCCGGATTTACAATTTCATTTGCTTGCTTCCGCTAAACTTCTTTTAAATTTAACGAAATTTTTCAGTAGTAAATTTGGGGGTGTTACACTTGGGGTGGATTTTTTTACCTGTTGTTACTCAAGGGATAATCTTCATGTAAGAAATATTTATAGTGCACTCAGGAATCAGTCACCTTCTATCCCTTGGGATGATTTGGTGTGACAACATCCAAGCATGCCTAAACATAAATTTGTAAGTTGGATGGCATGCCATGAAGGACTTGTTGTTAAAAGCAAGCTGCAGAAATAGAATATTATTGATGATGCTACTTGTGCAAGCTATTTATAGGATGACGAGGATATGAACCATCTCCTCATCAAGTGCCAAACTACCCATACCATATGGAGATCCATGCTCAATTGGCTTATGCTTCCTCATTGGTTTTCTTCTTGGCAAAGCTGTTTATATTGGATGATTCAATTCACCAGAATTGGAAGAGGTCGAGGGAAATTTTGGAGGGCTACTTTTGCAACTATTATTTACCATTTATGGTGCAGCCATAATATTGTCATTTTTCATCTCAAACAAGACCTACCAGCGAGAATCATATATAATATGATTACTGAGTTCTATGTATACTTTAGCTCTATCAAGAACACTAATGCTAAAAGATACCTAAGTTTGATTGATAGATGGGAAAACTGATGTATTAGGGCTGGGGTTTTGATGTTTTTGTATGCTAGCCCCTCTAGCTTAGCATCATTGTTGTGATGATGTATTTTGGATGTTTTTTCTCTCTATGGTAATGATATTACTTTATTACCAAAAAAAAGGGTAAGGAAAGGAGGGAGACTAATGGTGTAAAACCAAGGTAAAAGATGGTGGGAAAATGAGAGGTGGGGTTTTGGTCACTACCGGCAACAACCACAACCAACCATCACAACCACCCAAAAACCACACAAGAACACTACCAAAAGGTCATAAAAAGAGGATGGGAAGAGACTGCAACAGTGGTGGTTGAGGGCTACAGATATGAGAGAAAGGAGGGTGGAATGGTGACGTTGGATGGCTAGGCAGAAATCAAACAGGGTGCTGCCAATGAAGGAGGAAATGGAGCATAAAACAACCTGAGACAAATATGGATGAGAGGAGAAGAGTTAGGGAGGTTGTTTCACAATGGGAAAGCTCTGGAAAAAAACACGTTAAAGAAGGAAGCATACTCGGTGCTGGAAGCAAAGAAGGTGATGAAAAGGAGGGTTGCATGTATGTGGTTTGTGTGCCACGTGATATGAAAAGATATGGGTTGCAAGAGGGAATAGAGGCACAATTGAGGGGGTTCTACAACTGCCAGGTCTGGCATGAACCAGAGGGGAAGGGGTTGGGTTGATTATGCTTGTTAAACACTTGATTAAAAGTGGTAAAGTGGTTAAAGGATAAAAGTGTATGATTTATGTATTCTTAACCAAATTTTTAGTTAAATGAAGCCAACTAGGAAGGAATTTCATTTGGAGTTGGTTAGGATCACGAAAATCACATAGAAAATTTGAGAAATTTCTACTTTCTCACTCCCATTGAGGATTACTTTTGTATTTTCCCTCTACCTAGTGAAGGAATTTGCGCATTGTTATATGTGGATATAACATACTTAGGAAAACCATGTATATTTTGTGCGTATTTTTTTTTTTAATTCTTGATTTTCTGTGCTTATTTATAATGTCCCCTTAACGTGAAGCCAAACATTCAAAACACGCACGTGATACAAGAGTCAAGACCATGAGAGTAAGTGTTCTGATATGCTTTGACAGGATTTATACTTCTGAAAGCCCTTTACAACTGTACAGGATTTCTACTTGCATGATTAAAAGCAAAACAATCTGTATATGGACCACGAAAAAATTTGCAGGAAACTAAGGTGATAATAATTAAAATGACGACCAACTCGAGAAACACCATGCGAACCTAGTACAGTATGTTGTTATTATTATGACAAATGAATGAAAACGAGCAAGTACAGGTAGAAGTAACAGCTCCATGAAGGATGGATGGAAATGTAAGCCGTCTCAAGAAATATGAAGCAGGAAAGGTCACGAGGATTCACAAGTCCCACGTTGATCTACTGCTCTGGCTTCTCTCGGAGGCGCTACTGCCGAAAAGATTATCCCTACTAGATTCTCTGGTGTGAGAGCCTCTTTGTGCCTGACCATGTGGGTTGTATGTCTGCGAAGCCAGGTAGTTCAACGCGGTCACGACATCGGCTGTAACTGGTCGCAGATTCGGTTGTTCTTGTACACACATTGCAGCAATAGCAATAGCCTGATATAAGCCTCGAGATGGATATTGACCTTTTAGGGCTGGGTCAGCCATCTGTAAGAACTTCTTTCGGTCTTTGAGCATAGGTTTAGCCTGCAATCAAGTGTGAAAGACGTTACCTCACATCGTATATGTATATATTTTCTTTCAATGATACAGGGAAAAAAAAACGTGAAAAGCATCAAAACATGGAGGTAATTTGTGCATTGTTTTTTGGTAATAAAACTGACCATAACCTAGATCAATAATGGCACCCTAACCCAACAACATATCGATTTAAGTCCAATGAAGTATGTCATTTACCCAGGTGATCTAACTACTCGCAAAAAGGCATCTACTGAACATTCATCCTCTCCTCCTCCTATTACAGGGATGCTTCTAATCAGACATCATATAAGCTAAACGCTGGGATAAAAACTAAATTGCTTCCCCCTTTCCTAATCCTCGGATCTCTAACTAACGGATCCTCCTCTTTCGATTCTCTACGGTGCACTGATTTCTATACATTCCGGTTTCAAAAAGAGCATATTAACAGATCGAATGGAAAAAGAGCATATGGTGGTGTTAAAATTTCCGTAAGAGCAGAGACCAGGAGAGTGAGAACTCAATTTAATATCCATTGTTCGCAGAATAACGGACCATAGAATGAAGGATTCATATGGCTTCTATTGCAACATTTTGACGATAGTCATGGTCCGCCATCATAATCAAGCAATATGAAGCTCCTGCCGAGTTTTTCTTCCTGGTGGGATTCCTCATTCAAAATAAGAGCGGGTGATGTTGAAAGAAATATACAGAGAAATAATTCCACTATATATATATACATAAGCAGAAACTGCAGGGAATGACACAAACAATCGGACAAGGGAATTTTAGCATAATATAGGGAGGTGAATCTTGATTGAATCTCAGATAAGAGGTGTATTTGCTAAAAATCCCTACATCAGATCCAGCTCTCCAGTACTGAGACCCTCCAATTGTCACTAAGATGGCAGTAAGTGTCAGAAGCATACACATTACACACTCAGTTGTATACATTTTTAACTTAACGCATTGTCTGCCCATATAATTCAACAATGCTCAGCAGTCGGCACTAGCAGGAACGACGGTTAAACCAAATTCAAGAAGAGGAAACAAGCTAACAATGAAGTTACTAACAAAAAACAAGCGTAGAAGATATGAAAAGGCAATTAAATGACCCATAAAGTTGAAATGAAACCAAGCTAGAATCCCTTACCCATGCAACCAGATTCTGGTCTCGTCCGGATTCTGTACTCTCAATGGCTTTTCGCCCTGTAATTATTTCCAAAAGAACAACACCAAAGCTATAGACATCTGACTTCAAAGTCAGTTGACCAGTCATTGCATACTCCGGTGCACAATATCCATAAGTTCCCATAACCCTTGTTGATACGTGTGTATTATCTCCCACAGGCCCAAGTTTGGCCAAGCCAAAATCCGATAGCTTGGCCTGAAAACCTTCACCGAGCAAAATGTTGGAACATTTTAGATCACGATAAATAACTGGGGGCTTAGCTTTGTCATGCAAGTACTCCAAGCCTTTTGCTGCTTCAGCAGCAATTCTCATTCTGGTGCTCCAATCAAGTGGCTTTTTACCAGGAGTCAGGTCTGAGGAATACAATCAAAGTTCAGAATCCAAACATAAGACAATGTTGAATGAAAGTAAAGGCCCTCAAATTTGGACTCACCATGTAGATGATCAGACAAGGAACCTAGAGGCATGTACTCATAAACAAGAAGTCTTTGATCTCCATCAGCACAATACCCAATAAGATTAACCAGATTCGGATGATGTAATAAACTCATCATTAGAACCTCAACAAGGAACTCCCTGTTCCCTTGCCATCCATTGGGATTAAGTTGCTTGATAGCCACAACCTGCACGAAATTCAGGCAAGAAAACACTAAGATCACCACCATACATCTACAACTAGCGCACACAGAATAAGCAAATACTTAACCAACCTGATTAATGCTTTCTAGTCGTCCCTTGTACACTTTACCGAACCCTCCCTCGCCAAGGAAACATTCCTCTCTGAAGTTCTTAGTTGACATTGCTAATTCACGGAATTTAAAGGTCTGGACAGCGATACGATTCGATCCTCCATAATTTGGCATCGGCTTGTCTGATAACATTAGCATGGGAGAAAGTTAATTAGGCAAGGGAATGTAATCAGAAGTGCATAAAGCGATCAAATCCTTCCTATCGCTCCAGGATCATACTGAAAAATGAAACCTGATCATAAAAATGCACGGAGCTGACTATGGTGCGTTCTATAAACAACACATGACTTGTGGCAGAAAATAGCCAAATAGAGGGTGGCATTTCAAAAGGGTCACTCCCCCCCCCCCCCAACAAACACACACATAAATCCAAGGAGGACATGGAAGGCAAAAATAAAAGAGACTAGAACTCAAGAATTCAGCAGACGACCCCAAAATTGTGTTTGAAGACCTATCAAATTCAAAGCGAATAATCATTTTCATTGCTGCACAAACTTAAATCCCAAATGACCATAACCGTTAAACAATGGAACCAACCAACCAAGATTTCGATCAGAGGAGTCACGAGATAAAGTTATGGCAGATAAGAGCCCAAAGCTCTGATCACGCAGCCTTACCCAGAAAATCAAACACAAAAACAACAGACTTTACCAATACAGAAACTCATAAGCAAAGATGCAATGCACGAACCCAACAATGGAATTTCAAACTTATACAGAGCAAAACTACATGGACAAAGCGATGAATTAAAACTGAGAGGGGGCAACAAAGAAGGAGCGAATCTACCGGGCATAATATCAGAATTCCGTCCAATTTAACCTTTTCATTAATCAAAACAAAACCAAAATTGTTACCTGGGTGAAGATCGGATACCTCTTTCTTTGTCTTCTTCTTTTTAGTTTCATCTGTAGTCTCCTCGATACCCGAAGCACAATGACAACAACCCATTGCGCTGGCTCTCGCTGAATATCAGACAAGACAGAAAAGTGAAGACGATGAATATAGCGGAGGAACAGAAGTAAGAGGAAGATAACACAGCACGACCAGTCGTTTTTCTTTTCTTTTTTTTATCGCGAAGTAAATAAAGCGTTTATACTTATACAACAGCGCAAGTCAGGACAATAGATTGGCCGGGCTGGCAATTTGCATTTCGCTATTTGCAAACTTTGGAGTGAAAAGGGGCATGCGTTAACTGTTGAGTGGGCAACGGACTGCATACGGCGGGCAGCTCATCTTTTGGTTCTTCCTCGTTAATTTTAATGTATGAGGGCAATAGAATAGTATGGATTTTTCGCGTTCACGGTTTATTTTAGAAAAATGGTTGGAATGAATTTTGTTTTGCCTTCCTTTCATAGCCAGTTGGCCACCCACCCTCTCATTAGACTATTATTATTTGTAGAAATTATGAACAGGTTCAAGGCTACTTCGATAAGAAACAAATTGGAATCATATTATGATATTCATACATAAATGGGATTGAGTTTTGTCTTAAAATTAATTAATTTAAATTTCTTTAATTTTATTAATATAAGATTTTGTCTGCAACCAACAATATCTTTCTTACACCAAGTAACATACAAGACATCTTCTCATTTACGTGAATACACCACTTGTATTGGTGAAATTAGTGTTAACTACTCATCTTTATTATATTATGTTGGTGGATAATATATTTTACCTAAAGTTCTAGATTATTTGTCTCCGATGCCATTTGTAAGAGTTATCAGGTTTAGGACAAACTTAATATTATATCTATACATAAATCCAGATGAAATTTTATCTAAAAATCAATTGATTTAACTTCTTCTGATTTATCAATACAGAGACTTTAATAATAATATTATTATTATTCTATAAGGTAAATAATACTAAAAAACTCACTTCTAAGGCATCATTTTGAAAAATAATATGGCTAAATGAATTAAAATATTTTATAATACATATTTTATTATATATAATATTAGAAAATATTTTATTACAAAGTGTAATATAATCAAGAACAATTTTTAAAATAACAATAATAATGAATCGCATCAATTGATAAACCGCTAATAGTCATAAAATATGTATGTTAATTTAAAATACTTTATGCTTTTGTATTTCATTTGTCCTCCAACACTTATCTGTATATTAAGGTATGTTTATTTGTTAATTCGTTGTGTTTTTATTATAAATTCTGATAACGGAAAAGGAAAATATAATTATTTATTATATTATTTATGATATTTTTGTATGTACGTATATCTATCTATCTATTTATTTATCTATCTATCTATATATATATTACTTTATGTATGTATAAAATGATGTATGTGATTCAAATAATCGTTAGACAAAATTTTGAATGTCGTTAAAAAGAAAGAAAAAGTGTCGAAAATTCAGGAATGCAATCGACGACCAGAAGGATACATAGTATTTCCAAGGATTGTTGTAGCGGTGGTGCAGTTGACTATGGTTTCTCATTATGAAGTTACCATCTGGGCAAAAATACTGCTGGTGTATTCTTTTGAGACAGCTGGCTACAAAAAGCTTTGTGGACCGGAGTCGATGGGCACCGCATGTCTAGGTTCATTATTCGATGTAATATTAAAATTGGTTCGATTTAAAAAAATTAAATAATTAATTCAATATTTTATTTTAAATAAAATAATTGATTCAATTAATAAAATAATAAATAAATTAAATATTCGATACAAAAAATTATATACCTATATATTCTAAATATTATTTATTTTTTTATCAAATTTTGTTGTGTATAAATATGTATGTGTGTGTATAAATTAATATAAAAGTGTTTATTACAAGTAAATTTATATTTTTAATTATTATTTTGATTAAATATTTAAATATTATCTAAAATGTAAAATTGTTAATTAAATATTAATATTTAAATTAAATTATTAAATTATATCAGTTTAAATTAGATTAATTTATTATTTTTTAATTTAATACATTTTTATCAAATATGTCTTATTTGAGGCCTGTTTAAAATTTTTAAAGATCTAACGAATTATGCTTTTAAGTATCTATTTTTTTAAAAAAAATCTTATTATTAAATATTTAATCCGTAAATATTCATAATTAATTACGGTAGCAGGCAAAAGTCGGAAGCATTGTGTTTGAAATATTGCATAGTTGCATTTGATTTCGGCGGTTTTTATCCTTTGCAACGTCATAGGATAGGACTGACCTCATTAGTAAGTAACTTGTTTGATGTGGTCAAAACTCCCGGAACCACTACTTACGAGTTTCTTATCAGTCCAAGTGGCGGGAACTATGCGTACACATGCAAAAAATCACAGACGTGCGATTACATTTAATTGATCATTTAGGTGTACCGCTCTAGGTATAATAACAAGCTCTTAATATAAATATAGTACTCCCTATGTTTTCTAAAGAAATTTTTTTAGTAATTTACCTATTATTTTAGAAACTAATAAATATATTTATAATATAATAATTATATCCTTCATTAAAAACTAATATGTCAATTAATACATAAAAAAAAAGTAGGCATAAGAACAAAAAATAAACAATAAATTTTATAAAAATAAATTTCATTTTGAAACAAAAATTTTAAACTAAAAATACTTTATTTCTTAAACGGATAGAGTAATATTAATGTCTTAGTATCATTTTGTGGTAGATAAGGTTAGGGTTGTTAACGACATAATCGATTCACAAGTTTTTTAAATTTAGCTTGTTAAAGGCTAAGTTCGTATATTTAGTTAAATGAGTTAAGATTAAACTTTATTTTTAAATTCGTTTAATAAACTAGTCGAATTGAAGTATGAAGAATTTTAATTCGAACTCATTTACGGTATAAAAACTCACAAGTTTGTCTCATTTACCATAAAAATTCGTGAGTTAGTTTGATTTGGTTCATTAAAAGCCTTGTTCATATACAAATGAAGCAAATTCAAAATTTATTTTTAAGGTTATTTATTAAATGAGTCGAATCCAAACTCATTTTGGTTCGGTCCGACTTATTTACAGTTTTAGATGAAGTGAGTAAATGAATTTATTAAATAAGGTATAGTATAAAATAAGCCCATAATTAATTGTCTAGTTCATCATTAGAATAAAATGTCTGGTTTGTTTGGTATGAAAGTAATAGAAATAATTTTTTTTTATTTTATATTTTTATATTAAATATTTAATAATAACAAATATATTTTTAATAAAATATCCATTTTAAATTAAATTAAAATTTAAAATAAATATTTATTTTAATAAAAATATTTAATTTTACCTCAATTATATAAAATATAAAGATACTTTTTCTATCATTATTATCCTAGACCGCTCAATGACGACCGTTCCATTCTTCCTACCGCCATATTTGCAATAACTGATCGTGCACAATGCAGTTGTCCTACCTATCCAATTAATATATTATTATATACTTGGGATGCCGCTTCACACTTCCTTATCCGGCAATGGGCAGAACAACGCACATTTTAAATTCAAAACAGTGTTTGGCGTCCAATCTTTTGAAAGATTTTCAACCCTGCTTTTCAGACAAGATGATTGTTTTGAATTGTAAATGTCATCAAAGTACAGAGACAGGCCAGCAGGCTCATATAATGCCATTACATTAGCTACAACCTGGATATGCTTAGTTTTGACACCCGATCGAAAGGAATCCTAGGGAAGAAGGTCGCCAAACCCCACTCTCGCCTTGCTCCCCTTATAGGCCGTTTGATTTAGAGCTAATAATTTGACACAGTTAAAACAAAATAATAATAAAAAGTTCACGTAAATTACTGAAAGATTAAAAATAAAAATCTTCATTTATTATAATTTTTTATTAACTTTTAATTTTAAAAGTAAAGGGGATGAAAGAGGAAAAAATATTTAAAAAGACATTCATTTAACATTTATTAACATTTATACCTTGATTTACTTAAGTATAGTTAATATTATTCAAATAATATTTTAAAATATTTATGTTAATTCATATTTATTTTCTTCATTTAGATTATTTTATTAATATTCATACTCATCTCGATTCAACTAAATCTAAACAAATCATTAGAAAAGACCTTATATCAATACATTTTGCTTACTAGCTCTTTGTGAACATCACACCAAAAGTTTTGTTTCTTTGACTACTAACTTATTCTTGATGTTATCAACCTAGAAATAGGGGGAAATGGTTGCATTTGATGAATGAGTCCTAAAGGAATTTTATACCATTTAAAAGGGACAATGTCAAATTTTCTTTTCTAAATTTTCTAATATTTGGTAAACTATATATAAAGAGAATTTTGAAGGCTTAATGAAAGTATTGGTGCATGCTAGAATCATTTCCCTTGAATGTGTCAAAAATAGTAGTCATTTTATTAATTCCATATCTAACTGATTGAAATTTTGATGGAATTAATGTGACTTGATAGTATCAACATGTTGATTTGTCAAGAACAATTAATAGAATAGATAAGTGGAAGCATACCTAAATCTATGACGAATGCAATAATCGAATATCATCAAATATTAGTAGATTTGATTGAGTGTTTGAACAATTGGTATTGTAGTCTTCCAAATTAAGTGTGCACTCACTTGTCTCTAAAAGCTAATGGAAATTTATTAGAATAGAGCGGGGTGTGACCAGGGGGCCACTACCATATATATTGATACCTAACTTGCTATCTATCAAGTCATTTTGGTTCGGTCAATTCACAATCTAAAACTTCTAAAGTCTTTACATAGATAAATCCACATCCAATTAGACATATTAAGAACAAATACTGTAGACTTAAGTTGATCACTTTTATACATATTTAACTTATATGAAAATCCACCATTTTTATAGTTCATATATAAGCTAAAGTTGGATAATAATCCAAAAATCTTCCACTTGAATAATTATATATAACCTTATAACTATGAACTGCATAATGGCTGAGCGCATCCAACATTATTGTTGTGAAAATATGCCTATAACCAATCCCATCCATTAATCACTCTAGCATATAATCAAAGTGATTTTTACCATATATCTTTATAATTAAACCCTAAATGGTCATACATGTTGACATAACTGAATGACATGGATTAATATGTGGATGTATAGCATAGAAATGTTTTGTAATGAGATATTAACATGTCTATTTGTTCCACCTTAGAATTTTAGTGAGATAAATTTTGATATAATTAAAGTGTGATTAAATTTTCACAATCTTATTATGCACAACAAATAACTATAAAATCTCAACTAAAATAACCAAAATGTGTCAAGAGAGCACCAAAAATACAAACTCTCTCTTAATTTGAACATCATGAATAGGCAAAGCACCTGTTCGAGTAATATGCTCCTGAAACTACATGGGTTATTGTAATACCCTGAATTTTTATAAACCTTTATTTTCGGATGGTTTTTTTTTCTAGACTTAACCCTAAACCTTGACTTAATTACTCCTTACATATCAAAAAGAATGTTATTCTTTCAATTTGCATACTTTTTAATAAATTAATAAATGTAGTATTAAAATTATACTTATTCCCTTTATTAAAAATTAACAAAGCATTTAATTCATATATAATTTTTAAAAAGTGAGGGTAAAAATGGAAAGTAGGCTTTGATTTTTCTAAAATAACTTTCTTTTTTATACAAAAATTTAATGATAGAATGACTTACTTTTTTATACAGAGGGAGTATCTCTTTAACTCTTAAACCATAACTCTTGTTTTTTAACCCCAGCCATGTTTTAAATATTTTACCCTAACCCTAACCATTTCTTGTCTTTTCCCTTTTTTCTTTATCCCTCACCCTACCTAATTTACTTCCAATTGAGTTATGCTAACCAAAAATTCGAACCCAACATCTTTGCTCATTTCCTTTTTTTTCCGACAACTCTCTCTGTCTTCTCCATTTTTTATAGACTGACCTTCTTCACACTTCCTCTCTTATGTACGCAACAATCCCCCTTCAACTCCTTTCTTTCTTCTTCTTTTTTCATTTTCACTTGGCCTTTACCAAAATTGAGCATTTCTTCTTTCTCCCTTCTCCTTTTCCATGGTTTTTCTCTGCTGAGTTTTACAACAGCCACCATTTTTACAACAGCCTTTACCACCATTTTCGCAACCAACACCCTAGAACCCCCTAACCTCTATGCACCTGAACTTCCAAAATCTTCTCACATACCACCATGACCTATTTCCCAATCGTTCCCTACCTTTTTCCCATCCATTTCCATAGCCATAGACATCACCTAAAACCTCCTCTTCTATCCATCACCCCTGTCTTTCCCCTACTCTTGCATTAGTCTCCTTTTTCAATGTCCAACCCTAGCGCTACCAACCTTCCTCTATATGAAGCTCCCATGCTACCACCTCCATTTTCCACATAAACCTCACACTTACCCTAGCCTTCTAGAGTGTGTTCCTTGCGTAACCTCACCTCCCCAAATAAGTCCCCTCACGCTCTACCCTTCAACTAGCATTGTGTGCTCACACAAAGAGCCCCATGTAATGTCATGCCTTGGCATAAACTGGCTAGTATTACATGAGAGTATTACATCACTATAACACCCCCCAAATTCACTACTAAAAATTTTCATTTTATTTAAAGAAAATAGCGGAAGCAAAAATCAAAAACTGTGAATTTTAGGGATATTACTACCACACTTAGTACCAGACCGATTTTCTTTTATCGTTCAAATACCAAGTGCTAAGGCTAAAATAATGAAATACAATTTGCTTGAATTCAAACTTTATTTAAATCAAAGTAGTGCAAAAAATTTTGTTACAAGAATAGAATCCACCATTGATGGTTATAAGAATACAGATTACATTTAAACTAGGACTTAAAAGGTGAAAGGGTGAAACCCTAAAAGTTTTTGGATAATCCTTACGTTCTTTCCCGTTTCCCACTTGAATAGCATCTACAATGGACCTGCAAGGGACATTACCCATTGAATAGGCAGTGGCCCACGAAGTGAACCTTTCAATACTATAGTATTGAGTAACCCTTTAAACCACACTGAAAGGCAGACCCACATGCAACACATAACGCAAAAACTATATAGGGAGATAACATGCAGACTAATACGCAAGGCGATACCACATATAATGAGATATGCAAAACACAAAATTCATGTACTTACAAAGCCATCACGTACCCGGGCAAGGACAAGCACTAAAGCCAAATCAAGTCATATCAATAGATCATAAAGTGAAGCAATACTTTTTGGGCCTTAAGCTATTAATTAATCATTATCCAATCATTATCTTTCGATTTATATCCATGTGAATGTGGGAACCCCACTATTATAGCCGGTGAACCTAAAACATACAGGACAGAACACACCTGACCACTATTATTCGTTCGTGGATCGATCTCCAAGGCTCCCTGTACCTGGCCACTATTATTCGTCGGTGGTCCGGTCTAGCCCCGACTCACATGGTATTACACTATAAGTAATTAGTGTCTTCCCATACTTTATTAATATCCAACGTTTGGTTTATTGAGCTCGGGATCCCCCACTATTATAGCCAATGGACCGAAAACGTACAGGGCAGAACGCACCTGACCACTATTATTCACCGATGAACCGGTCTCCAAGACATCTTGCGCCTAGCCATTATTACAGGTAGTTTGGTCTGGCCCACCTCAATACTCTTTCGCTTTACGTAATTAGTATTTTATTCGTGTCTTATTCAAAGGTCCATTTATGAAATTTGAGGGAAGGGGAAAGGTCGAAAATCTAGAGACACAAAGATATATTGGTCATAGAATCAAGCATTCCATATCAAGGATCATGACATACACAAAACCCTAACACATACTTTAAACATATCTAACACACATTTCCATGCATACTTACTAACCAGACACCCCTTGTATAATTATGATATAACACCATATCATTCAATCCATTGACATATTAAACACAAGTTACCAATTTACTACTATCATCTTTACAAAATTACTGAAATACTCCTTACTTGCAAAATTACCAAGTCCTCCCTCCTTACTTGCCAAATTACCATATTACTTTCCATGTTGCATAGTTACCAAATTACCCCTTAATTGTGTTAGACTACCAAATTATCCTCCATACTTATTAAATCACTAACTTTATCCCTTATACTTGTTAAGTTATCAATTTACCCTTCTAGTGGTTGAAATTACCGTATTACCCTTTATACTTATCTAAATTACCAAATTGCCCCTTAGGTTCATTAAGTTACCAATCCACCCTTCATACTTGTTACACTTACTAGATTTCCCATTTAGTTAATTAGATTATCAAATTGTCCTTCTTCATTATTATAATTACCAAATCGCCCCTTTAAAATGGGTAAATTACTAAATTGCCCTTCTTCAATATTATAATTACTAAATTGCCTTTTTTCTTAGTTAAATTACCAAATTATCCTTCTTAATTAATATCATTACCATTTTGCCTCTTGTAGTTGGTTAATTTACCAAATTGCCCTTCTTCATCACTATAATTACCATTTTTCCCTTTTAGTTGGTTAATTTACCAAATTGCCTTTCTTTATTATTATAATTACCATTTTCCCTTCTTCATTATTATAATTATCCAAATTGCCCTTCTTATTTGTTACCATTGCCATGTTACCCCTTTACCTTACAAAATTACAAACACACACTTTTCTTTATGCTAAATTACCAACTTACCTTGCGCCTTTATTAAGATTAACAATTCATCCATTTACCTTACAAAATTAGCATAATACCCTTTTCGTTATTCCGAATTATCAAAGTATCATTATCCTTTATTAAATTACCATTTTATCCCTTTACTTTACATAATTATAATTTCACCCCTTTACTTACAAAATTATCATATTACCCCTTTACTTACAAAATTACCATATTACCTCCTTTACGTACAAAATTACCATTTTACCCCTTTACTTACAAAATTACCATATTACCTCCTTTACGTACAAAATTACCATTTTACTCTTTTACTTTATTAAACTACCAAAATACCCTTCCTTTACACCAAATTGCCATTTTACACTTTTACTTTACATAATTACCAAAATACCCTTTCCTTTAGACCAAACCTTTTTACTTTACATAATTACCAAAATGCCCTTCCTTTACACCAAATTACCATTTTACCCTTCTACTTTATTAAATTACCAAAATACCCTTCATTTATACCAATTCACCAAGATACCATTTCCATTATATTTAATTCACCAAAATACTTTCTTACTCCCAAAAATTACCAAGTTATCCCCTTTCCATGAAAAATTACTAAAATTCCATCCTTCCTTATTCATTTACCATTTTACCACCTTTACTCATACAATTTACCATTTTGCCCTTATTATACCACTTTTACCAAAATACCCTTACTACATAAAATATCAATATTCATGCTCCATACCCATCATCAAACTCCACCAACTCTTATTAATTATCATTAACACGCATTAGCACCTCCCACACACAAATTACCAAAATTTCTGTAGGGCTCATATTAACATTACTTATGCACCAAATGGCCATATTAGTACATCATATCATACATATACTCTTAACATTATTATTAACAACAAAACTACTTCTTTAAGCATTATTTATACACATGACACATAAATTAACATGCTTTCCTTTTTATCAATCAACACATGCAACTAAAAACATTATACTTAACAACATATATTATGCATATAAATATAATCAAAACCCTAATGTGCTAGCATATGTATATCCATACATTTAAGTAAGGTTTAGCAGTTACCTTATTTTTCGCAAAAAATTAAACCTTACCGGTACCCCAGTTAAAGGTTCAAGCTTTGATTAGAAAAATCAATACCTAAAAATAATACCCATAATTATCATATTAGAAATAGGAAAAACAAAAAAGGATAAAACTTTATAAAAACTTATTTAATGGCATACTTTACTTAACCATTAATATACCTCAACAATTAACCCAAACAAGTTCCAAAACCATGTAGAACTCACAGTGCATGAGCAGCATGAGTTACATGCAGATTAGGAGGGAAGAGGGGTCGAAGGAAGGGTGGAAGAAGGGAGGGGGTGTTGGTTCAGGTTGGGGTTTTGGGGCCTAGGAGGAGGGTAGGTGGAGGGGAGTTAGGGTAAAGGCTGGGTGAAGGGGTGGAGTGGAGGTGTAGGTGGTGGTCGGGGATGGATTATCGGTGGCCAAAGACGGTGGAGAAGGCGGCTGTGTGGCTGCAAAGTTGGTTGCAAGGGTGGCGGAGAAGAAGGAAAAGGAGGTGCTATAGGGATGAATTTCGGCCAAAGGAGGATGTGGGGTGGTAGAGTAGGTTGCAAGGAGTAGATTGGTGGCTTGGGAGGTGGCAAAAGCGGTCGGACGGTGGAGGTGCAGGGTGGAGGCCGAGAAGGGGGGAAAAGAAAAAGAAGGGGAAGAAGGGTGGCTACAGGTGCTCGAGGGGGTGGCTTGGTGGTGCAGGGTGGTAGTAGGGGTTGCAGGAGCTGGTGCGGGTGGTTGGTAGGGCAGTGGAAGTGGCAGTCGAGGGTGGCATAGCAAAAACAGGGGAAGGAGAGGAGAGGAGACAAAAGGGAGAAGAAGGGGTCAGGAGAGGGAGAAAGTGGCTCAAATAGGGCAGAGAAAGAAGAAAAGGAAGAAAAAGGAGAGAGAAAAAGGAATATGGAAAATGGGGAGGAATAAAATAAAATAATTTTTGAAATAGTAGAATTTAATATTTTTGATAGATAAATTTATTTAATAATTTAATTTATTATAATTTAATATATTTGTTTAAAAAGGTTAATTTTAAAAAATATTGGTTTGAAAAATTATGTAAATAAATGATTATGACAAAATAACAAGATATTTATTTTAATTTATTAAATATTCATATCCATTTTTATATACTTAAATATTCACAAAATAATTAACTTAAATAAATTTAAAAGTTAATTTATCACAAATAAAAGCTATTTATTAAATTATCGGCTTTTAAAAATTTCGGGTATTACAATCACTCGGCTCTTGCATCATGAGTCCCTCACGTTAGGCACCTTTTGTTGTGTGAATGGCCCACATTTGACCCCCTTTGTTGTGTTAACCTTGCACGCATTTCCCTAACAAATGGAGGTAGGGTGATGTTGTTGTTTTTATTGAGTTTCTTTTTATGCCCTTTTATTATTAGTTGTGCTAGTTTCTAATATGTTTTGTTGAGTTTATTTTTTGGTAGAGAAGGAGGGTATTAGTAGAGGCTAAACTTTGGTGTAGTTAATTATATTTTTTCTTGGAATTAAGGTAACCATGTCTTATTCTAAAAATGTAAAAATTACATGATAGCATATTAGGGTGTCATTGTGTTATGTTGTATTTATTTGTCTAAGCATGTTTGGTTATATTATAATTATTTTCCTAAGTATGCTAGCATGAACACTACAAAAATCATAGTTTTAATGACCAACATTTTTCGTCGTTAATGACCAAATTTTGGTCGCTAGTTTCAATAAAAAATAAAAAAATTATTGGTCATCAGTGTTCATTATTGCTCTATCCCTAAAGGTTTTAACAGCTAACAAAATTTTTTTGTCGATAGTAATTATTTTCTAAGCATGTTTTGTTTCTTAGCATGTTTGGTTATATTGGTAAAGTAATAATGACAATATATAATGTTGGTTGCTAATTTTCTTCATGGGTCTAATCAGTTGTTGGTTAGAGAGGAAGCCTATAGTGTAACACCCCCAAAATTTACTAATCAAAAATTTTATTTTAGTAAAAAGGTTTAACAGAAGTAAAATACAAAACTATAAAGTATAGGGGTATTACCGCCACACTTAGTACCAGACCAATTCACTCATACCATTCTAGTACTAAGTGTTAAGGCTAAACAAGGTTAACATCAAACACAAGTCATAAATAAACCATGAGAGCCCATGAGAGGACTCCCTCATAGTCATATGGAAATCAGAGTGCGATCTAAGAATTACAACCCAAAGAGTAAGCAACTAGAGTTTTCCAAAAGCATAAAATATTGTACAACATGACATAACTAAAATAAAACGATACATGGTCAAGTCAAAAGAAAAACAGAGTCTAGTCAAGTTGCTCTCGATCCCCAATTCAGGTCTAGGCTCAACGCTTATCCCCACCCGATACCTCATAAGTGTCGTAGGCATCGAAAACATTGTCCCCTACCTACACAAACTCATATGGGCCTTCTGCTCATGGGAATGAGCAGCACCCATGAAACGGGTGATCAATACGCTATGTACTGAGTAAGGTAACCATGTGCTAAGGCCAAACATACAAAATATATAACATAACATACATGGCATAATCACCTAAGAAACATGTAGTAATATAGATGATGAAGGTCAACTATGGTCTGGATAGATTCATTCTTTAGATCTTTGGTAAATATAGTCGATTCACATCATAGTCTTTATCAATCCATGTGAGTGCGGGAACCCCACTATTATAGCTGGTGAATCGGTCACTTATAAAGAAGAATGCACCTAACCACTATTTTTGCCTGTGGATCGATCTCCAGGGCAGAACGCTCCTGGCTACTATTATGCCGGTGGATCGGTCTGGACCGACTCTTATGATGTTTCACTGTAATTACATATTATCTTTTCCATGATTCATTAGCAACTTAATGTTTGGTTTTTTGAGCTCAAAGCCCCCATTATTATAGCCGGTGGATTGGTCACTTATAGGGTAGAACGCACCTAACCACTATTATATGCAGGTGGATTTGTCTCCAAGGCACCCCGACACCTAGCCACTATTATGCTGGTAGATTGGTCTGGGTTCAACTCAACAATCTTAATCTTTAAGTGATTATTATCTTATTTGTGTCTTAATGGATAAAGCTTTTCACCCTTGACATGCATGTAAACAACCTTCTACTTCTAATCTCCCAAGGGGGCCCGTCCCATATCTTGAGACTCCTACACTCCTTATCATGCCTTGACATCCATTTCCCCTTACACTTACACATAATGAAAAATCCAACTCCTACGGGTGTGGGTTAAGCCCAACACCTCATGATATCAACTCCACCTACTATCATCCTCTAGGATTTTTCCTTGAAAACCCTAATTGGACCGATGTGGCCCAACTCTCTCTCACTTACACTACCATTAATTTGTTTATCACCCCATACCTTATCTCATTTAGATCCAATCCCAAATCATTTCACTTTACCCCTCAATTCCACAAGTGACCGAAAAAACCCAGTTGGCCACTTCAACCCTAGTACCTTTCTTCTCCCACAAGTAATCTCTCTCTTTTTCACCCAATATCTCTTCTCTCCCATGGCACCCATACTCTCCCCTTATAATATAAATTCCCACTCTTAACCTGCACTCCACTCTCCCTTAATCATATTTACTTCCACATTTTCCTGATTACTGGTTCCTCCCAAAACCCTAATCGGGTCTCTTATACGCCCTTACACCAACCTACGTACTATTTTTCATCCCAAGTCTCCATTCACTCCACAAATTTCCCCTTAACTTATTTACATCCTAAAAAAAATTTTCTCACGTAAAGATCATCCCCCTACAAGTTTTATCCACCCCATGCAAACCCTTGAAGTCCCCATGCGAACCTTAGAATTCCCTTGCATGGTTCCCATCTCTTTTTTATTTTAGTCATTTCTTCCTCTTTATTTCCCTCTCATGGATCATGAGGTAGTTTGGTCAACCTCATATCCCCCTTAATGAACTCACTTCCCATGTTCTTTCTTTTTATCCTTTCATCCCCATATCATATTATCAATTGTCCTAGCATGCATGTCCTAGAGGGCCATATCACATCATATCAATATTACCATATATACTTATCATGATCATGCCATAATGAAATATACAAACATACCTCAACTCCAAGCTGTGCTACATATAAGACAAGTTAATGAAAATCATACGATACACGACATAGCATGATATATAGCATCCAAGACATACAAGTCACACAACACACAGGGGCCTTAGCTACATCCTTACCTAAAATGGCGCTAGGCTTGGAGCATGCTCCTATGCCTCCTTATGGTTTTGGCTTGATTCACCTATAAGGGGGAAAACTAAGGATTAGTTTCCCTCCTACCAAAAATACTATTATTTCTTATTTTAGTCTAAGATTAGGGTTACTATTATTAAAGGGAGCTTTATAAGAGAAAAACTAGGGTTTTTACCATTAAGTTAGTCTACTAGATATTACTAGTCAAAATATATTTATGTTACTATTCATAACTATATTTATATTATTAAATCTAATAGCTTTATTTCTTTTAATAATAGTACTAATACTTGTTATAATAAAATGGTGATAATAATAATAATAATAATAATAATAATACTAACGCTCCTAGAAATAGATACCCTATTATTTTTAAGGCTAAGGCTAATAATGGCTTTAGGGATAAAATAATAATATAATAATAGTAATACCAACAAAGTACTAATATTGCTAAGGATAATAATGATAATAGTTATATTTGAAATAATAATAATAATATAAGGATTCAAAAGTTTTTGTCACAATAATAATAGTAATAACTAATAATAATACCATAGAAATGATGTTAGTAACAAAGGCATTAGGAATAATATTAGCAATATTTGGATAATAATAATAATAATAATACTAAGGTTGAGTGTTCTTCTTCTCTAGTAACAAAATGGTAATATGCCAATTTCAATTTCCATAACATTAATAATAATAATAATAATAATAATAATAATAATAATAATAATAATAATAATAATAATAATAATAATAATAAGAACAACAACAACAACAACAACAACAATAGTAGTAATAATAATAAAAATAATAATGTTAAGCATAATAATAATAATAACAATAAAAATAATATTAGTAACCGAAATGGTAATAATAATAAAAGGGTCCAAATATTTATAATAATAATAAAAAGTGATAATGGACAAAGTTAGTATTAACAATATTAGCAAGAAAATAATGATAACAACAACAACAATAACTACGACGATGACGACAATGACAAGGATAGTCATAATAATACTAAAATTGTAGATCTCCATTAATAGTAGCATTAGTTAGAAATATCTCCAAAGTTAGGTGTAGTAGTAGTAGTAGTAGTAGTAGTAGTAGTAGTAGTAGTAGTAATGGCATTAATAATAATAATAATAATAATGTTCAGAATAATACTAATAGTAATGATAATAAAAATGGTAATAGTAATATAAGGTTTCAAATATTTACCATAATAATAAAGATAATAATAATAGGCCAAAGCTAGCATTAGTAATAAAAGTAGGAACAATAGTGAGGGTAATAATAATAATAATAATAGTAACAACGAGGGAAAATCCTAATCATATTAACACTAAAGTTGTAGACCATAAATAATAATAATAACATTATTACCGGTTATGAAAATCATAAAGTAAGGTTAAGTAGCAACAACAACAACAATAATAATAATAATAATGATAATAAAAATAATAATGATGATGATAATAGTAGAAGTAGTAACAATAATATTAATAATAATAATATATATACTATATTAATACTAAATTTGTAGCCTTTTAAATAATAATACCATAGTTATAAACATTTCCAAAGTTAGGTTAGATTGTAATAGTGGTAACATAATAATAATAATAATAATAATAATAACACAACTTTAATAATAATAATAATAATAAGGGTAATACTATTAATATTACTAAAAATTATTAACACTTATAAAAAAAGAGTTTAAGGGCTTGAGAAGCTAGAATACCACCTAGGGTTGGTGGTGGAATCGGTGACGGCGCATGGCAAAGACGACGGCGGTGGTGGAGGAGGAAGAGAGGTGGAAAGATGGGTTTATTGTAATACCCTGTATTTTTAAAATCTAATTGTATTAATTTTAATAATTTTATAAGCGTAATTTGATATAAATATTTAATTATTTTAATTTTGATTTGTTTTATGGATTTATCGACGATTTCGACTTCATATTTTAATTTAATTATTCGTTGTCGTTGCGGACCATTCTAGATAAATTCATTCACGACCATGATTTTATTATATTCATATGATTTCGATTTTTGATTAAAAATATGTATTCTCGTTCTTTCTCGTATTTTAATTTTGTATATTTTGGATTCGTGTTTGATTATAACCTAGTCGTGTGATTACAACTTTATTTTGGAGTTATATTTCATTAATGAAATATATTATTTAAATTATAGAATTTCTATTTAAATAGTCAAATTTATTTTAATAATTTTATCTGTAGAAAATATTTTCAAATTTGAATTTATTCATTTTCGAAGTCATTAAGATCTTCAAAAAATTTTAAATTAAAAAGATCTTCGGAGCTTATTTATAAATTTCTTTCTGAAATTAATTTTCTTTCATTTTACCCTTTTTATTTACGAAAAACCGGTTTATGAAATTATTAAAATTAATCCCGGCTTATTAAAATTTATTTTAAATATTTTCATATATGTTTTTAAATATTTTTGAGGTCTTATAATATATTTTCATAAACAATATAGATTTTTACATTTGTTGGTAAATTTTCTGAAACCATTCCCAAAATTCTTGATGTGGCTCTTATATTGATTTTATATGTTCGGATCCTTACGAAATGATTCTTGTTGAATAAATTTTAGGTAAAATTTTCCAATAATAATTTTTGATATTTAGTATTTTAGTTTATACTTGTATCTGTAAAAAAAAAAAAAAAAAAAAAAAAAAAAAAAAAAAGCCCAAACCCCTGTCGACCGACCTTCCTCATCTTTTCCTTTTCTCTCTTCTTCTCTCCTTTCTCTTGTCTTTCTCTTTCCCGACTTCCCTCTATGTGAGCCCCAGCCTCACCTCTTCCCTACTCCTCCACTCCAGCTGCCCTGCCAATCGACCTCCAGCAACACTGCAACCAGCAACCGCAGCAGCCGAAGCCAACACAGCAACAGACGCGAGGAGCAATGACGAGCCACGCAGGTGGTGCCGCCGTCCGGCCGCGGTGAGCTTGGGTGATGGGCAGTGAGTGTTCCTTCACCTCTGACGAAGCTTCACCGGCCTCCAATGGTCCTGATTTACTAATTTTTGTTTGGTATAAATTTCTAAAAACCCTAACATTTGATTTAATCAATTGAGTATGAATTAGTTTATGATAAGCTAAATTGATTGTTTGATTATGTATATATGTGTTGTAAGATTTATTTGGATAGGGCAAAATGGTCTTTTGACATGATTGATGATTTATGTTATATAATATACAATTAGATTATTTTGTTTCAGCCTTTTCACGAAAAATTAATAAATAAGATAGATTTAGTATTTAAATGGATGCTAATTTGATAATTATTGGCTTTAGGGTCATTTTGGTCATTTTCGGCCTAGTACGCCCAAATGTGAATAATTGGATATAGGATGGCCTTAGACTTTTGGTAGGTTGACCTTAGTATTGACTTTGACTTTTCTTTATACCATTGACCGTAGGGTTGACTTGGATAATTGGAAATAAAGGAAAAATGAATAAGTATGGAAATGAGAATAAATGTGTAATGTGTGATCACTTTATAAAAATACTAATATGTAAAGTGGAAGACCTCGAGTTTGGGAATGGTTTCTCTCTAGGGGAAACCTAGAGACGAGGTAGGAGTCCTCGATTTGTTTGGGTTTCTAGTGTGCCGGTTGTGCCACAGTAAGTCCCTAGTCTACTCTATAGGTGACCTACGGGCCCTATATGGGGTATCGATACTTAAGGATTAGGTGTCCGAGGTGAGGAGGGTACTATGTGCCTTGTGCATCAGTATGACCAGAGTGTTGTTATGCCTTTGGGTTAGATGGTTGGAGGGTATCGTGTTGCCTTATGCACTAGTATAACTAGTGTATTGTTATGTCTCCAGGTTATTATTGTATCTCTCTCGAGTAAATAAAAATGGAAAGGATATGATTTGATTGGAACGATTATTATTGGATATTGGATTGGGTTGGTAGTAGCCGTTGTGCCTACCTATGGTTTGGGGTAGCAGCTGTTGTGCCTACCTATGGTTTCGGTAGTAGCAGTTGTGCCTACCTGTGGTTTTGGGGTAGCAGCCTTTGTGCCTACCTGTGTTGGTATTATGTTTGTGAACATATATGTGATGTGATGGACTTCATTATACCGCACCTGTAAGTAAGCATGTGGTGTTATGCATTTTATTATACTATACCTATAAGTATACCTGTGAGGTTATGAATGTTATTATACTGTACTTGTAAGTATACCTGTGAATTATACCGTACTTGTAAGTATACCTGTGATGTTATGTATTTGGCTATTACATGTACCTGTAAGTATACCTGTGACATTATATATATTGTTATCATGTATTTGTAAGTATACCTGTGAGGTTATGGATGTTATTATACTGTACATGGAAGTGTACTTGGGATGTTTTGTAATTGGTTATTATACTGTACCTATAAGTATATTTTTAACATTATGTATTTTATTACACTGTACTTGTAAGTATACCTGCAATGTTGGGGATCTGAGTATATTTTGTCTGTGAACATGCCTGTGATGTTATGTAATTGGTTAGAGTTAATGCTGAGACATGAATTATGCTGCAAAGATTATAATGGTAGCGTAGAGTGGGTTTTGATTATCGCCTCAGAAAGCATTCAGGAATGCTTAGTTGATAAGTGTTTTTATGCTCTAAATAAGCATGCATGAATAGTATGTAGCTAGTGACTATTGCTTACCTATTTTGATTATTATGTTAGAACATCTCATGTATATCTTAATGTTTATACCATGTATTGTCATGATGCTTTATGGTTATTGTATTAGGTTTTTCTTGTAATCATACTTTAGATAGTATCTCTGGGTTTTCCATTTGGTAAGTTCAGCTATTTCAGAAGAGTGAATATGAGTAGTTTGTGACCAAGATGAAATTTGATTATCTAAATAACTGTTGTATCTCAATTCTCGTATGTATATGTATATGTCTTATACAATGTTAATGGTATGTCTTGCATGTGTTCCATGTTGTTTATAATATTAGTTTGGTATAAAAGGTTACTCAGTATCGTAGTATTGAAAGGTTCATTTTCATAGACCCTTACCTATTCAATGGGTAGTGGACTTTGCAGATCAGTTCCTGAGTTCAGTTGAAAGTTGTCAGTCGGTTCTAAGAGCGTAGGAATATCCGGTGTCCCTTGTGTTATTTGGTTTCCAATTTTTTTGGACTTTTATGTCCTCCTACAATTTCTCTCCTAAGTTTTGGTAGACTGCTGACGTTGCTTTTAACTAGTATCATACTCATCTATTATTCTCTGTATTCTAACTTTTTTCATTATGTTATTTGAGTAAAGAAATGTTTTAGTCTTAGCACTTAGTATAAGAATGGTAGCAGATGCCAGACTTATACTGAGTGTAGCGGTAACACCCTTGATTTTGTAATTAACGCTTCCGCAAAATGAAAATTTTTAGTAGTAAAAATGGAAGTGTTACCATCCTTTTAGTGATTCCATTCTAAGAACTCCACAGTTAAGCGTGCTGGTCGTAGAGCAATTTTAGGATGGGTGACCCTTCTGGAAAGTTTCAGAAATTTTCTGAAATTTCTTGAAAAGCACGTGAGTGAGGACAAAGCATGCTGAAAGGACTTGTGTTGATCTGTGGGGCCAGCCGATCAATTCAAAAGCATTCGAAGGTAGCCCCCACATGGTCGTATCGACTCGGGGTGTTACAAATGATATCAGAGTGAAACCGCGACCGTGAGTTGGACTTGGATGAGCCAGTCAATCACCTAGCGGGACGATTATTGGGATAAACTGTATTGAGACAGTTAGTAATTGAGGCACAACGAGAACATTGCGTTTTTTGAGTGGGGGTAAATGTAATACCCCAAATTGAGCGGAGTATTATAAGGATTGATCTGGTTACTTATATTAACATAGTATACCATCCTTTTGATGATTCCATCCTAAAAACTCCACAGTTAAGCGTGTTGGTCGTAGAGCAATTTTAGGATGGGTGACCCTCCTGGGAAGTTTCAAAAATTTTCTAAAATTTCTCGAAAAGCGCATTAGTGAGGACAAAGCGTGCTAAAAGGACTCGTGTTGATCTGTGGGGCCAGCCGATCAATTCTGAAGCGCTCCAAGGTAGCCCCCACGTGGTCGTATCGACTTGGGGTGTTACACGAATAGTCTTGAATTGGCTAATTAGAAGATTATTTTTTTGAAATTGATTATCTAGATTTATTTAAAATTTATTTAATCGTATTTTTAAGCTATCAATTTGAGATAATAAAAGTTAATTAGTTGGTTCGTAGCTCGAGCATTAAAAACCCTGATTTGTCGGATATGGCTTTATAAAATTTATTGTGCTATGCGTCTTTTATATAATTGATTTCCGTCTTTGATTTTTAAATCATTTGAATTATGTTTTAATCTAATCAGTTTGGATTTGGTTCTATACAAATGGTTGGTTTGCCTATTTAGTTGTAAAATCTAATGAATAAGTCATTTTCGATAAATTAACTTATAATCAATTATTCTTTCCCTGGCTTTCTAAATTAATTTAAAATGTCCCAAGTGATATGTGTTTAATCTGATTTGATTTATATTTAATCTTAAATCTTAATAGAGCAATGCTCTTGAGTCCTAGGTTATGTACACGTTTTTCAAGAAAGATTGTTTGTGTCCCATTATATGGATTTAATTATAATATGTGAATTATTGATCGATAAAATAACTTCTAACCTAGTTTTTGATTTCTATCGGCGATCTAGAAAAACTTTGTCATGGATTGTCGAGCTCTCAATAGCTCTCTCTCTTTCTCAATTTGCTTAGCTAGCTTCGGATTTAGGTAAGTCACTACTTACCTTTACTTATGGTGGAATCTGGAATGTATGTCTGTTCGAAGTGGATGGTGATAAGTATGCCTATAGATAATTTAATCATATAAAGCATATATTGTGTTCTGTGTGGTAATTGTATGTATGTACGAATTTATAGCCTCAATGTAAATGCGTGTTAATATGACACTAGAATATGGCATGTATTTGAGTATGTGAAGGGTTGAGTATGGATTGAAATTATATGATACCTTATGTTGTATCTTTATGTCATGGAATTATTCATTTGGTCCTAATTTGTGGGCAGTTAAAATCCTTGAATAAGATATAAATAATTCAAAGTGGAAGATCACGTGAGTTAGGTCGAGGTGTAGGATTCGTTTCATTGGACGATAATAGTGTGTTGTCCCTGAGAGGTGATTCAAGTCATTCCACCGGTTAAAAATAGTGGCTCAGGAGCGTTTTGCCCTGAGAGGTGTTGGGTCTATTCCACCAGACGATAATAGTGGCTCAGGTGTCCTGTCCCTGAGAGGTGCTTCAGTCTGTTCCACCTGATTAAGAATAAGGGGCCCTATACTCAACGTGAATAAGAATATGATATGAGTTAAGTAATGAATAAGACACTAATTACTTACAATGAAAGGTTACATGAGTTAGGACCAGGTGTAGGGTCCATTCCACCGGACGATAATAGTAGCTCAGGTGTGTTGTCCCTCAGAGGTACTTCAAACCGTTCCACCGGTTAAGAATAGTGGCTCACGAGCATTTTTCCTTGAGAGGTGTAGGATCCGTTTCACCGGATGATAATAGTGGCTCAGGTGTGTTGTCTCTGAGAGGTGCTTCAAACCGTTCCATTGGTTAAGAATAGTGGGGTTCTTAAACTCATCATAAATAACTAAAATTGGATGTAATAATGATTATTATCATATTGTTGGATTGGTGTTACTTAACATACGATCGTGATTTCTTGTATGCTTGTATCTCATGTGCCGTCATGTCTAGTTATGAACTCATAAGTATGAATCTGTGACCCTATGTTTTATTATATGTAATACTTGTGTAATTGAGCATGAATTATTATATGAGTGGAATGATGCATTTATCATATGTATAATTGAGCATGAGAATTATAAGCTAGAGTGTTTCATATCTTATGTATTTCATGTTTCCTTCCATGAGTTGGGTAATCTTGATTTACTCAGTACTGGACCCGTACTGATGATATCTTGGTTGAATGGGTCCTGTGATGATCCACTGATGGTGGGGAGCAAACCTCTTGTGTAGGTTTGAGATCGGATATTGTTTTTGGGTGGAACGCTTGGCTTGAGAGAGTAAGCATTCCGGAATTTGATCCGTTGGGATTTGTCTTGTTTAACCGTATTTATTTTTGGAAGTTTCAAATGTTGTATTTAAAATATCAAGGGCGTTGTAATTGACTTTTAATTTCTCACACTTTGATAAACTTTTAAAATCTAGGTTTATTTCACAGGTTCCACTGATTCATTCAACGATGATTTTTTTAGTGAAATTATTCACTTGCCATTTGCCTGTGGATATCTCCTTGTGGGAGTTTATCCTCACGGCATAGATGTTTGAAATTTTGTTTGACAGGTTTTAGCTTTGCATCTAACATGAGATAGATAGTGGACATTTATCTTGTGTTAGATGTGGCGGTAACATTCCCCAAATTCTATTCTAGCTTTCGCTTTGTTCTTTAAAAAAAATTCAAGAGTGAATTTTGGGGGTGTTACATTTATAGACTAGAAGAGAGGGAATGAGGGGGTGTTTGAGGTGGTGGAAGGTGTATCAGGTGGAGAGGGGTGGAATGGAGGCGGTGGTGCAACCGAAAGTGGTGGCGCACGGCGGCCGGTGTGGTGGTCGAAGGTGGAGAAGAGAGAAAGAGAGGGAGGCAGGGGGAGATAGAGGTGTGGGGAGGTAGAGGAGGCTCCCTTGGTTGTTTTGGAGGGTAGGGGTGGCGTTGGTTGTGGCAGACGGTGGTGCGAGGGGCAGCGAGGGGTCAAAGTGGGTTGATCAGGATGGTGATTTTGCACGGCCGGGGTGGCTCGTGCAAGGCAAATCAAGGGGCGATTGAGTTTTAGTTAGGTAGAGGGTGGTGCAAGGGGCAGTTCTAGGGGTGGTTTGGCCGGCAGAGATAGGCGGAGGTAGCAGAGTGCTCGTCTGATGGGGTGGCGGCGAGAAGGGGTAGGTTTCTGGGTTTCGAAATAAAAACCCCAATTAAGGATTCCTATGGGGTATTTATAGGCCAATTGGGTGGGCAATGGTAAGGGGAGGAAGACAAGAGGGGTGCAGGTGCTAGGCATGCCGCCGGTGGTGGCAGTCAAGGTGGTGCTGCCATCGTAGGGGAGGCAAGGTCGAGGGAAGAGGGAAAGGGAAAGGGGCAGGGTGCTCGAGAGAGGGGAAAGGGTCGGTTGGGGCCGAATTAGTGAAAGAAAGCGATAGGAGAGGGAGGGGAGGATGGTCGGACGGTGTAGGTGGTTGCCAGCAGGTGTAGGGTTGCAGGTGCGTGGGAAGAAGAAGAAGAGGGGAAGGCGTGGACCAACGGTCTAGGGGAAAGAAAAGAAAAAGAAAAGGCGGCTCGGCTGGGCGGTTGTGCGACAGGTGAGGGAGGTGGTCACGCAAGCCTGGGCCGCACAGGGAGGGCAGGAATCTAGGTAGTGCAGGCAGGCTGGCCCAGGTCGAGGGGAGAAGGAAAAAGAAAAGGGAAAGAGAGGAAGAAAAGAAAAGGGGAAAAAGAGGGAGAAAAAAGAAAGGAAAAGAAAGAAAAAAAAAAGAAAAAATAGGTGGGTTGAGTATTTTGAAATTTTTGGGTTATTTAAAATAATAATATTTATAAAATAATAATTAATTCCTTCTTAGATTAATTTGGGCTATTTTTGAATAATAATTCATTACATTTTTTTAAATCTCATTTTAATTAGCAACACTCCCTAATTTTTTCCCTAATTAAATTATTTATCATTTTCCTGTTGATTATATCTAGATAAATCCCCTATATTTTAATAAAATAATTTATTTAATTAACTTCCCTAATAAATTCTCATTTAGCCATAGTTTTCCACATTTAAAATTTTGGGTTATTTCATATAGCATTTGCAAGGCTTATGATTTGTTGTGTTGTCGAAGGGAGCAGGTTTTGTGGTACCCTTTGGTCTAGTGCTCTCTTGCTGCTCCTAAGCATAAGTTTATCATGTGGTTAGTTATTCACGAGATATTTCTTACCAAGGTGAGATTGCAGAAGATGGGCCTCTTGGATGATACTAAATGTGTGATTTGTACAAAAGATAAAGATGAATCTATACAACATCTGTTTATAGAATGCGCTTTATTCTGGGGATATGGAGCAAGATAAGAACGGCATTTAATCGTCGAGATGTTATACGTTCTTGGGATGAAGAGATTAAATTTTTGGCAAGCACCACGAGATAGCCTAAGGAGAAGAAAGCTATGGTACATGCCTCTTTTGTCACTTTTATTGCTTTAATATGGTATGAGCATAATTCAAGAATTTTTTGTAATTTAACACACACTAGTAGCAGTTTGCTGAAAGATATTAGTTTTATTATAGCTACTAGGTATTTGACCTTGGATCGTAGAAAGACCTATGTTAGATGGCACCAATGTATTGACAATTTGGTCATGAACTGAGTTGGTTGTATTTTCTTTAGCTTTCGAGCTGTTATTTATAAATTTTGTTTTTTACTTATCAAAAAAATATTGGTTGCTAAAATAATAGCAATGACATATAATGTTGGTTGGTAAGAGGAATAACGACAACGTATAATGTTGGTCGTTATAAAAAATAATGAAAAACAAAATACGCCGCTGTAAATAAATTAGTGACCAAATTTTTTTGTCGTAATTAAATAAATAAACAAAAATTATCACACCAATAACGACCATTTTTTCCATCACTACTAAAATCCATCCATTGCTAACAACATAATTTATTGGTTGCAAATGCCATAATTATCACCAATAATGACCATTTTTTTCGTCATTACATATTCCATTAATAGCGACATAATTTATTGGTTGCAAATGCCATAATTATATATTTAATAATATAATTGGCATTTCAATATTCATCTCAAGCCCTGCACCTATATAAACATTTATCCATTTCAAAATTTTCAAGTCTTGTACATGTATGTATATATATCCATTTTCACACATGGGTATAATTTTTTAAATACCAATACACAAACATTCAACTAAATGTTTTATACAAATAGTTTGTATTAAATTTCTAGTATCACAAAATATTTTATCAAATATATATATATATATATATATATAATACAAAAGAGCTATAAGATACCATTTCATTAAGAATATCATGATTAGTAGTTATCTAAAAATTAATCCTTCTATTCACTAGACATAATAGACTTGGTCAATTTATCAAAAAGAACTAGATTTATAACAATAGAAACATAAAAATAATAATTAATATAAGTATAAACAATGACATATTATATCAAAAGAAAAGAAAAATATCACACCAAATAATAAAAACAAGAGTATATCATTACTCTTCAATCCAAGATAACAATTAATTCCAAACCAAGTTGGTAGCATCCAAAATGAGCACCATCAACCACCTACAACATAAACCTTACCCACAAACCCTATCACATCAAAATAACTTCTCTAAGATATCCAGGGTAACAAAGGACTCAAGCAAAGTAAATCCGACTAATCAAGTAAATACCACTTCACTCATAAGAAGAAAAAAATAATACCAAGCACATTCATTCATATCACCAAAACCACCCTCACAATAAGAGAGGAACACCATAAAATGACACAATACACCATAGCATTTTCATCTAGTCAATCTGTTAATCACAACACTATAATCCCCCAAAAGTTTAGAAAACCTATAATTTAATAAATACCTTTTATTTGAAATAAATTAGCTTTTAAAATTATTTGGTTTAATTATTTTATGGATTTTTGAGTATATGAATTTGGATAGGAGTATTTAATAAATTAAAAATAAATATTTTGTTATTTTATCATATTATCATATTATTTTTATTTAAATAATTTCCCAAACTAATATTTTATTAAAATTATCCTGTTTGAACCAATATATTAAATTATATTGAATTAAATTAAATAATTTATCAAAATATTACATTTTATTATTTTATAAATTTAATTAAATTATTTTCCCATTTTCCTTTTCCCCTTTTTTTCCCATTTTCCTTTTCTTTCTCCCTTTTTCTCCTTTTCTTCTTTCTTTTCTTTTCTTTTTTTTTTCTCCCTCAGGCCGCTCGCTAGGCCAGCCTGCCATCTCCCTTCTCTGCACGCTAGGCCACATGCTCGTTTCTTCCCCCTCTCCTTCCTCTTGCCCCAGCCCGCACCAGCCGACCCAACTCCCCCCCTCTTTTCTTTCTTTCCTTTTCTCCCCTGCGCTTGGGCGACCCAACTTCCTTTTTTCCCCTTATGCGCCAGCCTACTGTACCTCCCCCTCCCCTTTATTTCTTCTTCCTCCACACCCCATTCGAAGCCCTCGACCAATCTTCATCACCAGGTATGCCGCCCCGAATGCCTCTTGCTACCACCAACCCTGCAATCACTGCCACCACCTACCTCTCTCTCTCTCTCTCCCCTGTCTTTTTTCACCATTTTGGAATTGGGCAGCCATGCACCCCATCCCGCATGGCCACCATTTTCTCTCCTTCATCACCCTCTCCCTACCACCCTACGACCCCCTGCCACCCTAAACCCTACCACCGACCGACCACTTATCCCCCTACCCTCCCTCTTCTTTTTCTTCTCCTCTTTATTCCTTTTTCTCCCCCAATTCTCGAGCTCAAAACCTTGCCCTACCTCCCTCTTCTCTCCTTTATTCTCCCTCCATTTCCCCCTATTTTTGCATCACCACCACCCCTCTGTCGCTTTCTCCGCCACACCCACCGCCTTCAGTGCCTCCTTCCACCTTCTACTACTGCCCTGCACCACCAAAATACACCCTCTCAAGCCATCCAGCAGCTCTTCTTCCTCCCCACCTATTTTTCTCTCCATTTTCCCCTTTCCCGGCAACCCACTTGCAACCCCTCCGTTCGCCGCCGTCCGGCCACCTCTACCGCCACCCAAACCACCATTCAACTCCCTGCAACCTCCTCTACCATCCCCACGCCTTCTTTTCCCAAAATTAGCCCCTGCACCCCTCCATTTTTTCCCTCTCTTTTCCTTCCTTCTCAGCCACGCCTAGCCCGATAGCCAACTTCGCCAACTCGCCTCCACCTCCCTTGGCCGCTAACAACCCATCCCCAGCATCCACCTACACCCCTTCTTCACTCCTGCACCAATCCATTGCCTTAAATCCTCCCCTATCTACCTTCTTTTCTAGCCTAAAGACTCTAACCCAAAAAAACCCCTTCCACCTCTTCTCCATGCAACCTTCGATCCTCCCCTTTTATTTTTGCATGCAGCTTATGCTGCATAAGCAGCATGAGTTGCTGCATTTATTGGCCATTTTTATTAATAATTTTAAGGTATGATAATATTTAAATTAATTATTTCATTGAGTAAAATTTATAAAGTGTTATGCTTTGATTTTCTTATTTCTAATATAAGAAGTATTGATATTATTTTTAGGTATTGGTTTTGCTAATTAAAGCTTGAATTTTTAACCGGGATACAAGTAAGATTTAATTTTTACAGGAATTAAGGTATTCGTTAAACCCCACTTAACCGCATGGATAAACGTATGTTAGCACATTAGGATTTTTAGTATGTTATTATACTTGATATTTGTGGTTTAATATACTATATATATTTGCTTGTATTGATTGATAATAGAAAAAGAGTTTGTTAGTTTATATGCCATGTGTGGAAATGTTGCTTAAGGAAAGAGTTTGGCTATTAACGAAAGTGTTAAGTACCTATCCTTGTTATTTTATGTTATTATGACCATTTATGCATGAATAATACTATTGTGAGCCCTAGGGGCATTTTAGTAATATGCCTTGTGCTAGATTATGGCCTAATATGTGTGGGTGCTAATATGTATTATGTTAAAATATAATAGTTGGTGGAGATGGATATTGGTAATGGAGTATTAATATTATTATTCTGTGTGGTAATGATAATTTAATAAAAGTGGTGTGATAAAGGGGGTAAAGTGGTAATTTTGAAGGCAAAAGGGCAATATGGTCATTTTATGATTAAATGGAAAAAGGTAATTTTATAAGTAAAGGGGTATTATGGTAATTTTGGGAGTAAAGGGTAAAGTGGTAATTTTGGGAGTAAAAAGGGTAATATGGTGATTTTATAAGCAAATGGAAAATTGTTGATTTTATGAGTAAAGGGGTATTATGGTAATTTTGGGAGTAAAGGGTAATATGGTAACTTTGGAAAAGAAGGGAAAAATGGTAATTTCGGATGTAAAAGGGTAAAATAGTAATTTGTAAAGTAAAAGGGGTGTTATGGTAATTTTATAAGTAAAAGGGTATTGTGGTAATTTTGTAAATAAAAGGATATTATGGTAATTTGAAAGTAAGGGGTAGAAGGGTAATTTTGTAAATTAAAAGAATATTTATGGCAAACTTGGGAGTAAGGGGTAACTTGGTAATAATGATAATGACGAAGGATAAATTGGTAATTAAATTATGATTATAAAAGGGTAATAGGATAATTATGATAATAGAGAAGGATAATTTGGTAAATTAACCAATAAAAGGGCATTATAGTAATTTTAATAATGAAGAAGGGCAATATAGTAATTATAAGAATGGAGAATGGTAAATTAATAATTATAAATATAGAGATGGGTAAATTAATAGGAGAATGGGTAAATTGGTAATTATAACTATGAAGAAAGGTAAATCAATAATTATAATTATGAAGAAGGGTAATTTGGGATTTATAATAATTAAAAAGGGTAAAATGGCAATTATAATAATTGAGAGGGGTAAAATGGTAATTATGATAAAGAAGAAGGGCAATTTGGTAATTTATCCAACTAAAGGGTAATTTGGTAATTTACCCGACTAAAGGGTAATATAGTAATTATTTAATAAACTAAAGGGGCAAAATGGTAATCATGATAATGAAGGAGGGTAATTTGGTGATTTATCTAACTCAAGGGCAATTTAGTAATTATAACAAAGGAGAAGGGCAATATAGTAATCTAACCAACCAAAGGGGAAATATGATCAGTGTAGCAATTATGAGGGGTGAATGGTGATCTAAAAAGCGTAGGAGATAACTTGGTAACCTAAACTGAGTAAAGGGTAATTTGGTAAATATGCAACCTAAAGGGTAATATGGTAATTTGTCAAGTAAGGAAGGGATGACCTAGCAATTATATAAGTAAGGGGTAAACGAGTAATTTGTATCTAACATGTCGTTGTGATTGTGGAATTTTGTGATATGATTCAAATAACACTAAATACTAAGGTAAGAGTACTTGATAAATAGTAAGTATCACGAGTCCGAATCCTGATTCGGAATGAGATGAGATTATGATGGCCTTAATGATTTCACTGTGCTATCTTGGATAGCCGCCTAAATAAGAGACGACTAATAATATCAGAACGATTGAAAGTGAATAAGTATCTGATTATTGTACTTTTTGTGATCACTTTAATTAAGACACTAATACTTAAAGTGAAAGACCTCGAGATCGGGAATGGTGGCTCTTTAGGGGTCGCTACCCTAAAGACGTGGTTTAGCCCATGATTATTCTAGTATTTGCTGGTGTGCCTTTGTGCCCCAGCCAGGCCCTATATCTTACTCTATCTAGCTCTACGGACCTATTTAGGGGGTAGTCATACTTATGGATTAGGTGTCCTTATCGATAGGGTACTGAGTAGCTTTATGCATCAGTACGACCAGGGTACCTTTGTGTCTCTAGGTTCATGGTTGAAGGGTGTTGAGTAGCTTGTATGCACCAGTACGACCGGTGTACTTTTGTGTCCTGGGTTCTTGATCTCTCGTCTGAGGTAAATAAATGGAATGGTTGTGCTGATTAAATAAAGGAAAGATATTAATAATGAAAGTGAAAGATTAAGGAGTCGGGCCTAGATGACTTATGATATTAAGTACCGATCCACCGATTATAATAGTGGCCGAGGAACGTGTTGCCATGGCAAGTGATTATGAGTACCGATCCACCGGATATAATAGTGGCCCAGGAGCGTGTTGCCCTGGCAAGTGAGTATGAGTATCGATCCACCGAATATAATAGTGGCCTAGGAGCATGTTGCCCTGGATGATGTTGATATATATTCCGATCCATTGGCAATAAGAGTGGGGGTCCCGAGCTCAATAAAACCAGTCATGGATGTGAATAAAGTTATGAAAAAATACTAATCACTTACAGTGAAACACCATGTGAGTCGGGGCCAGACCGGTCCACCGACGAATAATAGTGGCCAGGAGCGTTTTGCCCTGCATGACCGGTCCACCGACGAATAATAGTAGCTAGGCACATTTTGCCCTGCATGACCGATCCACCGGAGAATAATAGTGGGGTTCTTGTACTCACATTGATATAAAATCTGAAAGATGATTGAATAATGATGGAATAATAGCTTAAGGCCCGAACGTATTGATTTTGCACTATGACGTGGCTTAAGTCCCATAAGTATTAATTGTGCATTATGAACTATTATTATCTGATTGAATGTTAAGTATGTGAATGTTATGTATGCACATCTTATTATATATGTATGTAGCTTTGTTTTATGTGCTGCATTACGGGCCTGCCTTTAAGTGTGACTTTAAAGGGTTACTCAGTACCATAATACTGAAGGGTTCCATTCCTGGGGGCCCTGCCTATTCAATGGGAAGTGTCCCTTGTAGGTCTTTTTCAGGTACTACTCAAGTGGGCAACGGGAAATAGCGTAAGGACAATCCGAAACTGTTAGGGTTTTCCCCCTTTCTCTTTTAAATGTCTGGTTTAAATGTAATTTTGTTCTTGTAACCACCATTGGTGGAATCTATTCTTATAAAATTGTTTACTTGCACTACTCTGATTTAAAAATGGGTTGAATTTCTAGCGATTGATATTTTGTTCTTTAGCCTTAGCACTTACTACTGGAACGGTATGAGTGAACCGGTCTGGTACTAAGTATGGTGGTAATATCCCCAAAATTCACAGTTTGTTATTTTACTTTCGCTAAACTTTTAATAAAACAAAATTTTTCAGTAGTGAATTTTGGGGATGTTACAAACACACAAAATAATCATCAAAAATAACAAAACCTTAACAACGCAAACCCTTAAAAGAAAACCAACAAAATTCACAACCAAGCTATAAAATAATTGTATACCTTATTTTGTTAGGTATCCTGCCATTGTTATTAAATGACTTAACACATGTTATCTGAAACAATGTACATACATAAAAATTAATTATATGATATTTACAGTCAGTTGCCAATTATCAATATGTCAATGATATATGGTGATTCAACAAAATCAATGAAAAAGGTTCAAGTTTGCATTAGAATCAAAGAATTAGCTTTTCATTAATATAAGAAGAAACATCACCTCTACACAATGAATATTATCACTGCTAGTTAGCTTTTCTAACTTATGTCCATGACCACTTATTCCATCATATATAACACATCACAAATGTTCTTAACAACCATCATATATGATTACCAATAAAGAATTCAATCACATACATTCACATTAACAAACGTGATATCAAAAAAATAGATCAATATATAGTTATGCAACTTACATAGCAGAACAAATTATGAAATAAAATTACGAATAATTAATATTCACATCTATGAAGAACTACATAATATCACACCACAAGACCAATATAATATACACTAGTAAAAACTAGATTTTTAGCAACAACAAAAACTCGCTACTACTAATTATATTTTTGGCAACAATTATTCCATTGCAACATTATATCTAAAGTGATATTAAATATTACAAATTTTCAATTATTTAGTAACCATTTATTTTTTATTCAAGACAAATTTTAGTATTAATAACAGTTAAAAGTTTTTGTTAAAAATCATTATATTTTTAACAATAATTAAAACACATTGCTTATAGTGATACTAGTGTTTTAGTAAATAACAATTAGCCACCATCAAATATATACCAACTCTAGAGTTATAAACACAAAAAGATATAGTTTCTATTTCACAAGGAAAGGGTCAAACACTCCTCTATCTCTATAATTGAGTTTCTCTACATCCTTTCTCCATTTTATTTCACTCTACACCCTTGAGCTTCTTCCACTTCACAATATATATGCTCTCTCTTTCATGCTCTCATTGTTCTCTACCGTATGTTCGTTGAACTTCAAGCTTTATCTTAGTATTAAACTTTTTTTACCATAGTTTCATTCAATTTGTTGTTTCAATGGATGATTCTTTTTCTATCATATTGTGTGTTGATTTCATCTTCAATTTTCAAGTTCTAATAACTTTTCTCATATTTAATTTAGTTCAATTCTATGTGTTAGAGAAGGGAAAGTGGCTTAATGTAGTTCTTATTTTGTTGATGCCTCTTTTATTTCTATATTTGGTAATTCTTATTATATTCTTCTTCCTTTCCTTTTTTTCATCATAAATTTTGAATATTTAGGCTTACAACATAGGTTTTATGCCTCAAACTTCTAATCGATTCCATGTTCGTAATGAAAATCAAAACATTATCTCAGTCTATATGTGTAGAATTATAATTTTTGAATGCTCTTAGGAAAATTAAGCATTAATATATACAATTATTTGAAGGAAAAAATGAGTTAAGGATAAAAGAACAAGCTCTTCTTATGTGTTGTATATATATATGCGCTAAGTAGTTAATGGATTTCTTTAATTACTTTTTTTTTAACTTACACTAGTAATAGTTGCTTTAGTATCTATTGCTTCAATACTTTCTCTAGTATAAGTTGCTTTTGTGTCAAGACAATTCAATGCGTTTTTGTTTCTCAACCATCAACTGGTCAGCAAATATGTAGATGTTCATCTTGTGATGCATCTCTTTATTGTCTATTAATTATTATTGTTTTTCAGTGTGTGTGTGTGTGTGTGAGAGAGAGAGAGAGAGAGAGAGAAAGAGATAGAGAGAGAGAGAAAGAGTTACTATAACACCCCCAAAATTCACTACTTTTTTTTCCAGGAGGTGGAAGAAATTACAATAGAAATACTTAATTTAAAACTCATGAATTCTGGGGATGCTACCACCACACTTAATACCGGACCAGTTTAATCATACCATTCCAGTACCAAGTGCTAAGACTAAGAAAACTACACATAACTTTATTAAATAATCCAACTTCATGAATACGGATATCAGAGTGCGCATAAATCTTTAAAAAATTTAAAATACTAGCTTTTGTTTTTCAGAGAATAAAAATAACAACAATAATAAAATTGTTTCTGTAGGTTCAAACATAATTAAAAGATAACACGAATAATAATCTCATATGGAAAATGGCCACGCCACTCCAAGAACCAATCCAGCCCCAATTCATCACTCGGCCCCACTCGATGTCCCATAGACATCAATAGCATTGAATTAAGCGTCTCCTACCTACAACAGGTCAGATGGGTCTTGTGCTCGTGGGAATGAGCAGTACCCATGAAACGGGTGATCGGTACACTACGTACTGAGTAAGGTAACCGAGCACTAAGGCCAACACATAAGCATATAGAATCATGCAAGACAATAAACAACTTACAATTTCAAACTCACACATATGATTCATAAAAGCGTACAAAGAAATCCATAGCCTATAATCAACAAGCCCACACATAAGGCCCAAAAAGGTCCAGATCAATTATTTAATTATTCTTTTATTGGAAGTCGATTCACACTATGCCTTTTTATCAATTCCATGCGAGCACAGGAACACCCCACTATTATAATCGGTGGGTCGGTCACACATAGAGCATCATGCCCTAACCACTATTATTACCGGTGGATCGGTTTGGTTCCTACTCGTATAGTATTCCACTATAAGTAATTAGTGTCTTTTATTTGCCTTAGCAAAACTCTGGTTTATTTTCATTGAGATCGGGATCCCCAACTATTATAATCGGTGGTCCGGTCACATATAGGACATCATGCCCTAACCACTATTATATCCGGTGGATCAGTCACACATAGGGTAAAAACCCTAACCACTATTATAACCGGTAGATTGGCTGGTCCCATCTCAATATCTTCTACTTTAAGTAATTAATATCTTAAGTATCTTATTCACAAACTTTGACCGAGACATGCATGACTGCCTTCTATAGTTCTCATCCTCCAACCCTAGTTATTCCCACCAAACCATGGTAACCATGCAAACCCTAACTCCCATGCGACCATTAATTCCCATACAAACCCTAAAACTACCATGCAAAGCCCTAATACCACCGTGCTACCCTCATACCACCATGCAAACCCTAATACCACCATACAACTATAAATACCACCATGTAAACCCTAATACCACCATGCGACTATAAATACCACCATGCAAACCCTAATACCACCATGCAAACCCTAATACTACCATGCGACCATAATACCACCATGCAACCATAAATACTACCATGCAAACCCTAACACCACATTATTACACTCCCCATCATTATTTTACAACCCTATCATGCATGTCTTATGGACCACATCATACCATAACAAAAATATCACAACTCCAACACATAATCCATATGTCACAAATTAATGTATGATCTTACCTTAACTTCATAACATGCTGCACATATGATAGACATACCAATACATATAAAATACATTATAATTCACATCATATGGCATGCATGACATATAAAACACATAATACACAAACAGCCTTAGTACTCCCTTATCTAAAATGACACCGGTCTTAGAGCACGCTCCTACGCCTCCTTAGGCCTTTGACTGGTTTCATCTATTATGAGGAAAAAACTAAAATTAAAATCCCTCCTACCAAAAATACTATTAATCTTTAACTTATTATAAGACTAGGTTTTTAATAAAATAATAATAATATATTTATAAAATAACATTAACTAATTACTAACTTTGCTAAAAATATAGAAATAATAGAAATATTATAAAAGTTGACAATATAAGGTTGAAAACTTTACCCTAATAATAATAATAATGATACTAAAATAATAATAGCAAAGATACAAAAAATTATATCAATGTTAATATTAACAAGAAGAATAATAATAGCAACAATGACCAAAATAATACTAATAATAATATTAGTAAAATAAGTAACAAAATTTAGTAATAATAATAAAGATAAAAACAACAATAATATTACAATAATAATAATGACCATAATGGTAATAATAGAAAGGATAATAATCAAAGATAAAATAAAGTAGGGTTTCTACCCTACATGAATAATAATAAACTTATTAAATAATAATAATAATAATAATAATAATAATAATAATAACAACACTAATAAGAATAATAAATGCTAATGATAATAATAACAAGACTTGATATTTATAATACTACTACTACAACTCAAAATAGGTACAATAGGATTTCAGCCCTATATAAAATAATAATATTAACATTGAAAATAATAACAACAACAACAACAATAATAATAATAATAATAGCAACACTAATGGTAAGGTAGTTGTAATAATAATACTGGAATAATAATAATAATAATAATAATAACAATTTTAAAATAGTAAATAATAATAATAATAACATATTAATATGAATAATAAAGATAATAATAATAATAATAATAATAATAATAATAATAATAATAATAAATTGAATTAAAAATATAATAGGGCTTCGGCCCTCAACAGAAACAATAATAAAAATATTAATACTAATAATAATAATAATGCATATTAATAATGGAAATAATAATAATAATAATAATAATAATAATAGTATTTATATTCAAATAAGTGAAATAAAATAAATTAAGGCCTATAAAAATAGGGAAAAGGGTTGAGAGGGTCTAGGGTTTAACCTTAGGCTGGCGGGGATGGGCCGCACCGGTGGTGGTGCACGACGGTAGTGGCCGGAAAAAGGGAAGAAAAGTGTAAAAGTTGAATGTTGGGAAAAAGATAGGGAGAATAAAGGTGGAATTTAGGGTGTTTAGAGTTGCCCAAAAGGAGAGGGACAGAATAAGGGTGGTGGCGCACAGCGGCGGCGGCGGTGGCCGAATGGGGAAGAAGGAGAGAAATAGAGGAGGAGAGGGAGGAAGAGGAAAAGAAAGGTAGGGGAAGGTAGAGGAGGGTCTGCAGATGTTTTTGGGTGGTGTAGGAGGCAACAGAAGCGGAGGAAGTGGTGGCGGACGGCTGCGCAAAGGGTGGCAGGGACAAAAAATATGTTGATTGAGAAGAGAACTTTGCACGACCAAGATGGCTCATGTAGGAAGAATAGAGGAAGAAAGGAGGCTTAGTTAGTTAGAGGGCGGTGCAATGATGAGTTGGGTAGGTAGAGAGGGTAGCAGAGTTGGCTGAAGGCGGTGGAAATGATGTCTAAAGAGGCGGCGGCGCAATGTCAGGAAATTCTGGATAAGTGACCAAAATCTCGATACAAGGCTCAATCTGGGGTATTTATAGGGTTTAAATGAGAGAGTGAGGTCATTGGGATGAAGAGGGAATAGGGAAAGTGGGGTTAGTGTTCGCCGGTAGCATCATGGCCGGCGAAAATCTAGGTCGTGGCAGGGAGGGTGATTGGCTGGGGTGAGGGAAATCGTGCGAGGAGAGGGGAATGGGCAAGCAGGTATGGTCGATGAGTCAACGTGGAAGAGAGGGGGAGGTGGGCAGCGATCGTGCGTAGTCGCCAGCAAAAATTTTGGTCGATCGGGAAAGAAGTTGCAGGTGCAAACGGCAGGAAGAAGAGGAAGAAGAAAGAAAGAAGAAGGGGGGGTCTGGACCGAGCGGCTAAGGAGAGAAAGAAAGGAAGGAAAAGAAAGTAAACCAGGTCGGTCGGTGCGGTGGGGGTGAATTAAATGAAACGTGGCATTTAGGGTGGAAAAAAGCATAAAATGCAGCGCTGAGAAGGGAGGAAGAAGGGGGCGGCTGAGCGGGCTAGGCCAGTCGAAGGAAAGGAAAAGAAGGATTGCGCCGTGGGAATGTAGGCCCAATCGGGGGAAAAAGAAGAGGAAAAAAAAGGAAAAAGGAGGAAAAAGGAAGAAAAGGAAGAAAAAGGAAGAAAGGAAAGGAAAAAAGAAAAAAGAAAAATAGTGGGTTGGGTTAATTAAATTAATTAAAATATTTGGGATATTTAAAAATAATAATATTTAAATTCCTTTTTAGGCTAATTTAGGGTTTTTAAAAGGTTTTTCATAAATTCCATTTTAATTAGCAAAACACCCTAATTTTATTCAATTAAATTATTAATAAAATTTATATTAATTTGAAATTATTTTCTATTTCTTATTTTAAATAAAATAATTTATTTAATTAATTTCCAAAATAAAATCCTTAATTAACTAAAATACTCAAATTTCTCCTAATTAAAATATTTATAAAATTTCTTCTTGATTTTCCCTAATTAATTTCTTTTTATTTTAATAAAAATAATTTATTTAAATATTTTCTTAATAAAATATTATTTAACTATAATTTTTTAAATTAGAATTTTCGGGGCATTTCAGTTACCATATGTATATCCTCGAGTTGCTTCTGCCTTTCTTTGTAACAAACGTGAACCACTTGAGGAGGGGAGAGGTAAGTTTGTAACATCCATGAAATTTGATTAGATTTTGTTTTTCTTTGAATAAGAGGCACGATGGATAGGTATATGTGTAACACCCCCAAAATTCACTATTGAAAAATTTCGTTAATAAAAAGGAAATTAGCGGAAGCAAATAAATAAATCGTGAACTTTGGGAGTATTACCGCCACACTTAGTACCACACCGATTCACTCATACCGTTTCAGTACTAAGTGCTAAGGCTAAAGGAAAATGAAATACAATGTGCAAGAAATTCAACATACTGAAATCAGAGTAACGCATCAAATCGTTTACCAGAATAAAATCCACCAATAGTGGTTAGGGTTGTTCATATTATTCGATATCTGCTTATATGATCCGATATCCGAAGTGATCCGATCCGAAAAAACAAATAACCGATCCGATTTTTTTTTCAAATCAAATATCCGATCCGGTCAATGAAAAGTCAAACAAACCAAATATCCGATCCGACAAATACAAATAATATCCGATCCGAAGAAAAATATTTATACATTTTTTTATAATTTTTTATTTTATATATAATTGTATATAAATAAATTTATATGTGTCTGTGTATAATTTTTACTTACTTTATTTATTATTTGAGGAAAATTTTAATTTAATTGAAATTATATTTTTAATACAATCCCTTTTTAGATATTTATAAAAATAAAAATATTCTGCATACCGATAGACTCCATCCACTCCTTTCTTATTTTAGTTTTAACATTGGATATTTGCTAAGCGAATCGGATATTTGTTCAGCATTCGCTCAACAAATTGGATAATATGAAATATATTTCTCATTTGGTAATTTTTTTATATTTGAAATTGTATTCAGCTAATACCGGTTATATTTGATATCCGATGATATCTGATCTGAAAATTCAAATATCCGATCTTACCCTTCCTCCTAATTAATTTACCCTTCTTCATAATTATAATTACCAATTTTACCCTTCTCCATATTTATAATTACTATATCACCCTTCTCCATTATTAAAATTACCATAATGCCCTCCTTCATCCAAAATTACTATTTTACCCCTACTTCCAAAATTACCATTCTTACCACTTACTTATAAAATTACTATATTGCCCCTTTGACTCCAAAATTACCGCTTTACCCTTTTCTCCAAAAATTACCATGATACCCCTTTACTTATAAAATTATCATTTTGCCATTTAATCATAAAATTACCATATTATTCTTTTATCTCAAAAATTACCATAATGCCCTTCTTTCTCACAACTTACAATTTTATCCTTTCATTAAAAAAATTATCATCTCACCCCCTTCCCTTTGAAATTACCAAAATACCCTTTTGTTTACAAAATTGCCAAAATGCCCTTTTTCACTTATGAAATTTACACTCAACCCCTTTATTCACCATTTTTATGAATTTACTAATACTACATAAAATAATGATATTAGTGCTTCATTCTTATCATCTAAGTCCACCAACATGTCATTATTCAACATAATACTCATTAGCAATTACCTACATTAGGTCACATACTTCACAAGCAAAATTACTAAAATACCCTTAGACAATAATATTACTCATGCATTAGCAACATAATACATCATAAACAAGCATTTAACATTTCCATCAATAATCAAACTCCTCCCTTAATTAACATACCTACATATGGCACAAAAGTTATCATGCTTTTCCTTTTTATCAAACACTATAAGAAACCATATACATATCATGCTAAGCACACCAAACATGCATAAAATCATACTAAACCCTTAATGTGCTAGCATACGTTTTTCCATATATTTAAGGGAGGATTAACGGTTACCTTAATCCCACAAAATATCAAATCTTACCAAGCATAATTAGTAACCCAACACCTAAAAATAATATCCATCATTATTATGTTAGAAATAAGAAATTACAGGGATAAGACTTTATAGAAAAAAATTATTTAATAATAAAACACTTTAATTAATTATCAATATGCCTCAAAAATTTTCCAAACAAATTCCAAAATAAGGGGGAGCTCACGCTGCATAGGCAGCGTGAGTTTCATGTAAAACCATGGGGGAAAAGGGCTCAAAGAGGGTGAAGGGAGCAAATTTTGTTATTTTCGGGTTAAGGTCTTTAAGCTAGAAAAGAAGGTGGATGGGGGAGGTTCTAAGGTAGGGGAATGGTGCAGAAGTTAAGAGGGGGTGTAGGTGGAGGCTAAGGGTGGTTTCACGGTGGCATAGGGCGGCGGAGACGGCGGCGGCAAGGCGGCGAAGTTGGCTACCGAGAAGGGTCGAGGGGAAGGGGTTGTGAAGGAAGGAAAAGGAGAGGGAAAAATGGAGGGGTTCAAGGGCTGTTTTCGGCTAAATAATGCATGGCAGTTGTAGAGGGGGTTGCAGGGTGTCGAATGGTGGGTTAGGTGGCGGCAGAGGTGGCCGGACGGCGGCGGAAATGGCGGTTGCAGGTGGCTCGGTGGTAAGGGGGAAAACTGGGGAGAAAAAGGAAGAGGGGGAGAAGGGAGGAAGTGTAGGGCTCGAGGGGCGGCGTGGTGGTGCAGGGTGGTAGTAGGCGGTGGCAGAAGGCGACGCAGGGTTGTTCTTGGTGGTTAAAGCAGCGGCGGGCGGCGGCGATCAATAACGAGGAAAAAAATGGGGAAGAAGGAAGGAGAGAGGAGAGAGCTCGAGGAAAGAGAAAAGGCTCAAAAGTGGGGCAGAAGGGAGATGGGGTGGTGAAGAAAAAGGAAGGGGGAGGAGAGAGGGGGCAGCGGTCGGTCGGCGGGAGGAAGAAAGTGGCAGGGTTGGTCGGGTGGCAGGGAGAAGGAAGGGGAGAAGGGGGAAAGAAATAGGGCATGCGAGCTGTGGTCCAAGAGCGGATTTGGCTCGAAATGGAAAGAAAATGACGGGAGAAGAGAGAGAGGGAGAGGGAGGTAGGTGGCGGCAGTTGCAGGGCAGCTCGGCGGTGGCAGACATGGGGTCGAAGCTTGCAAGCGGACGGCATGGAAGGAGACAGAAGGGAGGGGAGGTGCGAGCGGCTGGACCGGCGTAGGAAAAGAAGAGAGTCGGCCGGTCCAGAAAAAAAATAAAGGGCGTTTGGGCTGAAGGTTGAGCGTGCGCGGAGGAGAAGGGGGACGGGAGAGACGAACCGAGGCCCAAGCGCGCAGGAGAGGGGGGCTGGTCAGGCTGGGCGGACGGCCCAAGGAGGAGGAAAAAGGAAAAAGGAAAGAAGAAAGAGGGAGAAGGGCAAAAAGGGAAATGGAAAAATAGGAGAAATAAAATAAATTTATTTATAAAATCATAAATGTAATATTCTTGATAAATTATTTAATTTAATAATTTAATTCATCATAATCTAATATATTTATTTAAAAAGGATAAGGTTAGTAAAATATTAGTTTGAAAAAATATTTTAATAAAACAATATGATAAATAGCAAAATATTTATTTTTAATTTATTAAATACTCTTATCCAAATTTACATACTCTAAAATCCATAAAATAATTAAAATAAATAATTTTACAAGCTAATTTTATTTCAAATAAAGTTATTTATTAAAATATAGGTTTTTGAAATTTTTGGGGTATTACAATATGAACCCCTAATGTTGCTAAGATTGCAAATAACTTTCTTGGATCTTATTTTCTTAAATTTATTTTCTTCACCCACTTCAATAGATTTGAAAATACTCGTATCGAACATGGTAGTGCAAGCAGTACCAAGCCACTACAATCTCCATTTTAATTATCAAAATGGAAATTTTATAGAAATCCTAATGATACCAAAACATAGCACTAGGGTGGTGGGGTCATCTTCCTTATGGTATCTAGCTAGAAAATCTTAGTCCTCTACTATAAGACTAAGTCATCACAAAATATATCTCATTATTGGTTCATTTAGGATATAAAATTCATAGGCATTCCTAAATTGCACAAGTTACTTTCTTCATGATAAATTTATCAATTAACTCACATGTAACAGATTTCTAGTAACTAAAACATCAAATCTATTTTTTTTTTATTAATGAGTGGCTCCAGTTAGATGGAATTTGTTTGAAATTTACTTTGTACTGCTTAGTTGAAGATTGGCCTCTAAATAGACATAGAGAACAAAGATGTGGAATTCTAAGGCATGTAACTATTTTATTGAGAGTTTAATGCTCTATATCATAATTATATAGTACACTATTATTACTATGATTATATTTATCTATTTGGCGTGACATGAAGATGTTACCTTGTATGCACTAAATCCTCGAAAAACTTCATAAGTTTTGACCTTATTTATCTATACTCTAACGCCTTATCTATCATTTTTTTTGTTACCTTATTAACATATTAAAACTTTAGCATACAAAATTAAAATTGAATATGATTAGATTCTTAGCTAACTATATGCTTAGGTTTATATCTTTAATTTCTTTTTCAATTCTTTTGCATTTGTTTTTTAATTTTCAAGTGGTGTTAGGATAATGGAATTCGTGAACTACCATTTTCTAATCAAGTGGGTGATGTCACTGGTAAGTGTATGGTGGATTGGAAAATTTGCTGATAATCCACAATGTTGAAAACAATACAAGGTAAACATGGGTTTTTGTCACATAATCACTTTATTACTGTGTATAGACATATGCAAAAATTCTACTTTGAATAATCTTGCATGTCAATGTTATAACAAGAAAAGAAAATAAAAGCAAGTTAACATGGGATGTTTTGTAATTTATGTTCCACTTGAGAATGTATCTCAGGACTAGAGACAGACGGTAGCCTTGCAACAAAGCCTTTACCTTTGTGGGACAATTATTTTATCTGAATGTATTGCATAAGAATTTAGGTTTTTGGAAACAAATGGCACATAGGTAAAATGTCGAAATTGAAATTAAACATATTCTAATCCAAATTGTATAATCAATTTATAGAAAATAGATCAATTGGATAAATCCACACATAACCGAATCAAAAATTCTAAATTCCATAAATCAAGCATATACCACACAATTAACCCATCCAATTCAATCATACAACACATATATGCTCATTTCAACAAATAAATTAGCTTAATCAAATCTAATTCATAGAAAATTAATCAAAATAAAAGTTAGGATTTGGTATAATTTATACCAAATAATATTAGCCAAAATAAGACGAATAAAGGGCCATGGAGCTTTGCCAAAGGTTGAGGAATATTCGCTGATGATGGACGTTACTAGAGGTCGCCAATGGTGGTGTCGTGGAGATGGCACTAGAGTAAGGTAGAGAGACTCACTATGCTCCCTGCTCGTGTTACTTGTCTGACAACCTCTGTTGCAGCCTCGCTTCCATGTTGTTGTCGTCCGGTGGTCATGTTGTAGAGGTGTAGTGGTGTGGTGGCGGTTGATGAACGCATGCAAAAAATGGAGCAAGAAGGGAAAGAAGAAAGAAATCAGGGGGTTAGATCTCAACAAAGTAAAAAAAAATGGAAAGAAAGAGAGAGAAGGAAAGATAAGGGGCAAGGATTGGAAGACTTATTTATTTGTTTTTTTTTAAATAAATTATCTAAAATATGATAAAGGGTTATTTTATTTGAATTTTATTTAATAAAAATTGTTGGTAAAGATCTAAAAATTATTTTTTATACCATTTTAAGTGAATAATAATTTTTAACACATTTTTAAAATGCCCTCCATAAATAAAAATCGGAAAAACATAAGAAAAAAAATATTAAATAAGTTTCAGAAACCTTAAGTATAAAATTTTTTTAAGATCTTATAAACCTCATAAAAATAAATAGATTCATTAACGTAAACAATTTCTAGGGATGAAAATTATTTTTTTTCACTATAAAACATATATATATATATATATGATAATTAAAAGTTTTTAACGACCTAATATATTAACGATAAACAACTAAAAATTACATTGATCTCAATAGATGCACCAATAATGAATTTTAATGGTGGACATTAATAATATATCAAAAGTAACCAAAAAAATTTGGTCACTAAATTGGTTGTTCATGCACTAATTTCTTATAGTAAAATTATATGTCTAGGAAATCTAAATTGTTTATAATATTAAGTATACAAAAGCATGTTATAATAGATTAATGTTGTAAATTGATTATGTATAATGTACGAGGAAATCAATGCATAACATGATACATTGAAAATATTTAGACTTATTTTACATGATGATGATGATCATGATGATCATGATGATCATGATGATGATTATTATTATTATTATTATTATTATTATTATACCCTAAGGGTAGAATTGTTTTTTAAGCATTAAGCATATCATGCTTATATAATTTCAATATGTATGCATATCATGTGTTATATGATGTTAAGTATGACAATATGTGATTTATGATGAGTTTGATACGTATGTTTGGGTTGTATATACTTCATGTATAAGGATAAATAGTCATGTGCTATGTCTTAGAATTTACCTGCATGATAAAATGGTTCACATAATCATATTTTAGCCTTTCATGAGAAATTTGTTAGCAAAATAAAGTTTAGCGTTTAATTTGATTGTTGGATTGATTTGAATAATTGGAATTAAAGGTAGAGTGGTTAATTTTGAAAATTGGGATTGTTTGTGTATCGTGTGATATTTGTTATCACCAAATAAAGTACTATTTAAAGTGAAAGATTAAGATATTGGGAATGATGGCTCTTTAGGGGTAGCTACCCTAAAGACTTGGATTAGACCATAGTTTGGTTTGGATTTTGGTTGTGTGCTTTAATGCCAAACTAGGCACTATATCTTACTCTACTTAAGTCTTTAGACTTTTTATAGGGTATGCATATATATAGATTAGGTGTCTTTTTGGATAGAGTACTATATTTTCTTTATCTTCCGGTGCAACTAGGTACCTTAGTGTCCTTTTTATGATAGTTGGTAGGATATAGTGTTGCATTTTTGCGCCAACATGACTAGAGTACCTTAGCTTCTCCGGATTGATGTTATCTCTCCTTGAGTAATTAAAAATAAAAATAAATATTATATGGTTATTGGAATTAATTTTTAGATTGATGGGTCGGTAGTTACCTTCGTACCCTGACTATCCTAGTATTAAAAACCAAACCGAACCGATCAGGTCACTTGCCAGATTTCATGTACCAGTTCTCAAGATCTCGAAACTGGTGAAAATCGGTAAAAAATCGGTCGCACCAGTGAAAACCGGTGAACCGGTAAAAAAACCAGTTGGAAGTCGGTCAAATTCATGTGTAGTTTAATTTTTTTATATATTTTATATTTTTTGACTTAAAATGTACCACTGGTCCAACCAGTGAACCAGTTATGATACCGGTCTGGTTTTTAAAACTATGCTACCTATGGTTTAGTAGATACCTTCATGCTATACTTATGGTTTGGTAGCTTCCTTCATTCCCTACATGTGTTTTGGTAGTCATACTCTACCATTAGCTTGGTATCTATCTTTGTGCCCTACCTATGGTTTGGTAGCTACATTCGTGTCCTACATGTGGTGTTTTAAAATTTGTTGGTAAGGTTGGTTGATATTTATGAGATATGATGTGGTTGTTATGGAAACTGGTTAAGGATGTTTTGGTGTACTCCCTTCATGGAACGCCCTTAGCATGTTTTAGATTATTGATTTTCGTATTATGGTTACAGTGCAATGGTATGTTGAGCATGTAGCCTTGGTGATGATGATATTCCGGCATGTTATTGTACCTTGTTATCACATGTATGATTTGATGTGCTTATGTCATGTTTCTCTTATGATACTTTACATGCACTACATGCGGCTTTGGTATGCTTAGTAGTGTATAGTAGTTTATTTATTACCATCATACTTATGGGTTTCGTTTTATAGTTTCCTGCCTATTTGATGGGAAGTTGTGACTTTGTAGGATCGCTTGCGAGTTTAGTTTGTTGGCTAGTATTTTAATCTGGATACTCCTTGTAATCTTATGTCCCCTTCTATATTTCTTTTCATATGAACTTTTTAACCTTTTTTTGATCTTGTTATATTGAAATAATGCTAAAATATAGTATTATCTCTTATCTGATTCTTATATTTTTGTTCATAATTTAAATAAAATAATATTTTAGCCTTAACATTTAGTGTAATAATGGTAGAAGAAACTAGACTTACACTAAGTGTGGTGGTAACACCCTGCATTTCAAATATTTTAGCTTCTGCAAGTAACTCTTTGAAATAAAATTTTTAAGAGCTAAAAATAAAGGTGGTATATGTAACACTTTCTTAGTAAGTGGATCTACAATGATGGAGTTTGTACTAATGTGTTCAATAGACACCTATATATACTAAGGTTTTTATTTAATGAATAAGAACCTTTTGTTAATATTCCATGACTTCATCGAGTTCCCATTATTATTGGAATACTGCACTGCCAATGTATTGTCATAAAATAACCTAAGTGATATTTCAATGCCATCAACTATATGCAACCCTTTGATAAATTTTTTGCAATTATATTCCATGAATAGATGTCAACATGCTACAAATGTTGTTGTAATAACTATAATAGATAAATGTAGCCCAGAGTGGATCTAGTACTATAATAAGATCTAACTAAATCAAACTAGATTACTATATGATCTCCAATTGAGTTAATTCCCTATATGTAAGCATGCAACCTTTTATTTATTTTTCTATAAATATTTGGTAACCTCTTTAGCTTCACCTTAATGATCCAAACCAAATTTTATTAAATATCTACTTAACTTTCTAAGAATGAATGTCGTATCCAAATGTGTACAATCTTAGACACACATAAGACTTCCTATAACCAATGGTTATAGATTCTTTTACATTGTTGTAACTTCAAGGTTATACTTTTAGGGCATCGATTGAGACCAAATTTGTCTCTCTTAGACATAGGGGGTTTGCAATCCTACATATCAAATATTTAATAACCTTATTGATATCGATCTTTTGTGATAATTTAAGAAAACCTTGAGAATGGTCTCACATCATTTGAACTCATGTTATAAAAGAGATCTCATCAATATCTTTCATTTTTAACTCCTTAGTTAGAAAATTCATGGTTTCATGCAACATGCATATATCATCAGTGACAAGCAATACATCAACAACATAATATACTAAAAAAATAGAGAACTTCCACTAAACTTATAATACACACAATCACTAGTAACATTTACCTCAAAAACAAATGAGATGATTACTTGATAAAGTTTAAAGAACTAGTGATAGAAATATTGGTTATGTCATAGATGGATTCCTTTAGTTTGTAAACTATATCCATTGGGTCTCTTGACACAAAGCTATGGTTACACCATATAAGCAATTTCATCAATGTCACCATTCAGAATAATTGTCTTTAGATCCATCTCATGTAACTCAAGGTTAAAATGTGCAACAAGAGTCGTGATTATTCTAAAAGAGTCTTTCAAAGAAACTAAAACGAAAGTCTCTTGATGAAAATGTCATTCTTTTGAGTAAATTCTCCTGCTACTAGACTATCCTTATATATTCCCACACTCGTTGAGTCCCATATGTTATTATCTAGTGGGACCTACAAATTCTGATATTAATATAAGATCTCATATTTTTGTGTCGTGCATTGACTTATACTCCTTATTCATAGCATCAAATTGCTTTTGAGAATTAAAACACTATATGGCCTGATGGAAGATGATTGGATCAACTTCCTAGTATCCATTAATTCTTCAAGTTCTTAAAGAAATAATATAATAATCTAAAGAAGCACTTCTCATTTTTCTAGTGGACATCCTTAATTATTGAGGTTGTTGAACTTATTCTTCCATGCGAGGGTTTATTCAACATTATCATGTTAAGGTTTATTATTTGCTCCTTGATAGGTGACATTTCTAAAAACGTGTACATTATCGTATGCTAGAGTGGAAATAGAAACTAATTCCTCTTTAAAGACAATGTATATAACCTTATATCTCCCCGCCAAGCTCAACATTCTCAATATATGTTACATTTTCCATCACAAAATTGACTAAGTGTGGGATTATAAAACTTTATAGTCCCTAAATTGTTCTAGATAATTGATAAATTAGTTACTCACACCTTTAGAGCATAATAACCCTCCATCTATCTTATTGGTCTTACTCTTGCCCTATTAGGACCTTCCCAAATCTAAAATCTTGCTTAAAGCTCATAAGGTATTTTGGTAGTCTCTTTAGTTGGTACTTTATTAAGAATATAAGCTACCATATTTTTGGTAATATATAATGATTAGGCGTACTTCCTAACGTATCCTTATAGGTTACATTTTTTCTCTTAGATACACCATTCATGTTAAGATCTTGACATGGTGTACCATGGGATAATTTCAATTCCACGTGCAAGATTTTCCTTAAATGAATTAACAATATCAAGCATGTATTGGCTATTAAATAAATTCAATGAACCATCATCAATAATATGTGAATTCAATGAAAGAAAATGCTAATTATTTCCATATGAACATTAATATAAAAAAATGTATAGTGTGTTAATATAAACCAAATTTCATCAAAAATATGATATAATTGAAGTTTCTTTTAAAACTAAACAATATCTTATTACCAACAATAACTAAATAATGTATCTTGCTTCAACTTCTAACTAAATTATTGTATCTATATTGATGTATTTTCACCATCACTTGGTTATTGGTAGCTCAAGCAACCTTGAATAAAAACACTTAAGTGAGTAGAGGCACCATAGCCTAAACACCAAGTGTTTGCGTAAGGAAGAAAAATTGTCCTCAAAATATATCCAAGTAAGAATTATACGTTCCTTTACATGTCAAGCGTATATTTCTTTACAACTCATCTTTATATGTCCAAACCATATGTTAAAGAAAAATCTATCGTTTTCTTATGATATTTAATTTTCCCTGGACCCATAAGAACATCTTTATATTCTTAATTTATTTTCTTGCCTTTAATCTTAGGAGTGATTGCCTAATGGGTACTTTTATGACTTATTCTATTTCAAATGTTAATCTTCTTACACACAATATTAAACAAATTCATTAAGAATTCATTTAGACTCTTTTTTTAATAAAAAAAATTCATACATATTTAAACTTTGTTCCTGTCGAGTCATATATGATTAAGCTTTGTTCTTATTAAGGCATAAATAAAAATGACCAAAATTACCTAAAATATAATGTGCTTAAAATATTATGCATTAATGAAAATAAAATTTAAACGTTTATATCTTTACAGAAAATTTTTAAAAATTATGTTTTTATAGGAACAAATATAAAATATTTTATACCTTTGAATATAGTTTTGTCTATATTAGGAGTGAAATTTGTCACGATGTATGAAAAACTTAAAATTATTTAAAACTATGTCCACCTAGTCTGGTGGAACTATCCACTGTACAATTAACATTAGTGAACTTTTAGAATGCTAGTTTTAAAAAATATATTAAACTTTAACATATAAGTCAAAATTTTTAATATTCTCTCATTATAAATTTGGATTATGCTTGGCATCCTCTCTCAAATAGTTCCCACTAAACGTCTTGGTTTTTGGACTAGTGCGATTTTTGCATATATTACCTTAACCATGTATTTTCAATATTTTTTCTATAATATTGGAATAAGAGGAATTTGAACACAAGACTTCTTAATTATCCTATGCAATAATTAATTTATCCAAAAACTTAAGCTTGTGAATTTCCTTGGATCAATAATATCAAAACAAGTGCTCTCTACAATCTCACATCTAATTAATTATTACTATTATGTTTCTACTTTGGTCTCACGCAGTTGCCATTTTAAGATATAATAGTATACATGTTACATCATAATGTAACCAAGTTGTTAAATATATCGCTATTAGGCTGTATATGCACGGTTAAGTCTAATATATGAATATAAATATCTGCATTAACTTTGATTGGGCCAAACCTAGTAAAGTTGTGTTAATAAATATAGTTCAGTTGGAACTACGCCCATATAGCTTTATTCAATAATAATAATAAAGAGGGATGCAAACATATGAATCATTAGTGAGCAAGTACCTGAATTATAGTTCCATTTACGTTAGATTTGTTAATTTATAGCTTATTTAAAGTTACTTATTAAAAATAATTATCTAATATAATTATTCATTTTAAAATTTTTTAAACTAATTTTTTTTAAAATAAATAATTATCTTAAATAACTAATTTTAATAAATAGCTCCAAATAAACATTTAATAAACGAGTTCAGCTCTTTTTATAAAGTAATAGGTTAAATTCAGCTCCTTTTGTAAACAAGTGAGTAGGGAACAATACAATACAACTCATTTGTCTGCAAAACCAGCTTGTTTATTAGATGCCATACAGTACTCTTAATCTTTAGTATGAGACTTTAGTGAAGAGCCAAAGGATTTAAAACTCTTAATCATTTTTATCATACATGAAATATTAGATGCCATACAGTACATTAGAAATAATAAGGGCTTTCTTATGTAAAATAATGTGCTGAATGAAAATAACATAATGTATATTGACATCTAATATAACTTCATCTTTATTATTTTATCAAATAATTCTTAATTTTCAATAAAGGAAAGTACAAATACTTTCAACTTTGAAAAACATAACAAATTTCATCAGCTAGAATAAAGCAAGAATCTCGAAGCCATTAAATCTGGTCTATAAAAACCTCAAAATTGCTCTAAAACTTTAAATTACAGAAATCAAGTTATATCTTCATCTGGAAATATTCACGGTTGAATTGAAATTTAGCTTCAAAAAATGGGCATGGGGGTGAAACAATCTTGTGAATGACCGCATAGATCCAGAGCATCTAGTATGATCAGAATCAGATCAGATAGATCAGGGATTCAGGATTCAATTGCTATATCAAATAGATCAGAATCAGATCGGAAGTAGTAAATAGTAATCATCATCTAGTTTGACAAAACCTGTTTAATTATTTTAACTTAGCCACAGGTAGCATTATTCAGCCCGTCTTTACTATTACGTAGCTGCGAATCTGGCTCAGAAACAACTGCTGAGCTCGTGACTTTAGCTGGCATTTCATGGTTATGCTTCCCTTCATATGTAGTAATGAAGGATCCTGGATCATCGGACACTCTTTCTACGTGTTTACGCACGTTGCATTTGATGCTTGTGCACCTGTAGTAACTCCTGCAAAAATCAATAGATTAACTACTGATCAGTGAAGCACTCATGCACTACTCATGATTTCCCGTAACTCCTACGGACATACATACATGCAATACATGTGTAGAGCAGCATGGACTGACCTGGGATAAGAGTTTCCCTTAACAGCCTTTTGTCCATATTTTCTCCAGCGAAAACCATCCTCTAAAAAGTCAGCTTCTGTCGTACTTTGCACCAGAACGCGTGGCTCTTGTGTACAGTCCTGTGATGTTCCTGCTTCATTGTTTTGATTATCATTTTTCCTGATGAAAAAATGTCCCAAATATAACTACTGAACAGATTCAAGAGACTTCAACTTTGGTTCCCTGGCCCTCCACGAACTCCTCCACGATTCAATATAAATTCACATGCAAGCGCCAATATCTAGCATTTTAAACAATAGCTAGGTGATTGTATATATTACCTTCTCTTGCAGCTTGGCTCATCATCATCTCCATCCGAACCTTTACTACCTTCTTCACCATCAAGGCTACGACCACAAGAATTATCAGGAGTAGTGCCTGCAGGATCATAGGGCAATCCTGGAGTTTTGGAAGGATGGCTTGATTGGTTGGATAATCCTACCTCACGCCTTTCACAATCATCATAAACTTCACTGATAAGTTTGTTGTTGTATCTCTTCACGTTGCTGTTGTTATCTTGACCTTGACCATCCACAACACCATCGACGCTTGGTCCTTGCAACCCCAATGATGACGGACTTCTCTTAGGAGGTTGTGGCTTAGGATGGTTATGTTCACCTTTGTATACAATCTCAGCTATCTGTCCATCGAACGATCTTTCGACCTTTTTCTTCACCTGACAATTAGAATGCGTGCATTTGTAGTAACTTCTAGGATACTCGCTTCCTTTGACTTGCTTTTGCCCATATTTCCTCCAGTTATATCCATCATAGGAAGGTCGGTCTACATTAGCTACCGTAGATGCAAAGGGTGGTGCTTTTGGATCTTCTTCCATTATTTGTGGAGCAGCCGTCTTGGGGGATTCAACTGGCCTAGTACTCGTCACAACTGGAGATGGATTGATACTTGGACGTGGATTTGTGATTGGTTGGCTGCGGAGGTTGTGTTGGTTTGAATGTAGGGATCGCGACTTAACTTGGGATAATGCCTGTTGGTGACTTATATTTGAATTTCCCTGTCCACGGAAACCAAACAATATAAAATCAGGATATCAATTTCGAAGGGATGGATTGAGAGGAGAGATGATAATGATGGTGGTGGTGGTGGTGGTGGTGGTGGTGCTAATAATAATAATAATGGAGAGAAATGAATACTGACCATATTAGCCAACAGAGAAATAGTTGCCTGGGAGACCACCTTTGCCAATGGCTTATACAGCACATTGTTGGTATTGCTCTCAACTTTAGAGATCTTATCATCAAAAGGCATACAAGCAGCAGCCTCTGAATTCTCGGCCTGAAATTTGCGAGAAGCAAACAGAAGTAAACCATACTACTACATAAAAACGGTAATCAAGAGAGAGAGACAAACATCCAAGATGGAACTTATATATTGGAATATAAACCTGGGAAAAATGACTCGTGCTCGTAGTGGCGGCGGCGGCAGCAGCAGGAAAAGGAGGAGCATGGTTTAAAGTAGGCTTGACCCGCACCGTCTTCGGCTTAATAGGAGCAGGAACTGCTGTCTCCGAAGACGATGCATTAACAGGAAGATGTGATAGGGAAGGAGAAGCGGCATTGATGGCACCGGCAAGAAGCTCAGAGAAAGACTTGAAAGTCGAAAAACTACTAGGCTTTGAAGCAACAGGTTTTGCTACGGCAACCCTTTCCACCACCTCTTTAATCTCCATTTTTCTTCAACAGAGACTTGCAGACTTGGACGTAATTTGCTCAATATCGAATTAACCAATTACAGATGCAGTTGATCCTGAAGTAGAATTTTCCAATCACGAAACAAAAAGGCGTTATTAGGCTGAATGATAAAAACCTGCATACTCCTAAAGAAAAAAAAGGGACCTGCATAAAATGAATAATTTTGTTACAATGTAACGCATTTGATTGCACAATATATAAATGCAGACCCACATAGGTGACAAGTCCACGTGATATTACAAGGATGATTGAATATCTGCCTTCATATGTGATGCCTGATGCCTCTTCCTACCATTCATAATAATAATCTAACTTATAATGCAATAAAAGACACGAACAGACAGGTCTCGCTTGTAGTCCATGCCATCATCCTGGAGCCCACGCAGAATAAGATTAGATTCAGAAATTCATTCAGTCAGGCAAGACCAAAAATCATTTGCATTCAGGTGGACTGATACTGAAAACAAGCAGATACCACCAACACCAAGCTTGCTAATTTTGATGAGTGTAAAAAGACTCAGAGAGTCGAGAACAAGAACATCATCGGTGACTGTCGGTAGGGCATATTTATGCCTAGTGACTGGGACTCCACAAAATTCTCTCTCACCCTCCCGACTCCATTGATAGGGATTAGAGAGAAATTGGAAGCCGGGAATTCACGTTCTGAGGTACATAATAATTTTGCAAACACAGTTAAAAAGGAACGAAACTTTCGGTCCCTGACTCGCTTGATACAGCAGACACCATATCCTCTAATCATAGAGAAGAACAGAAAGACACCTACAGCTTCAGGACTTGCTAGCCTTAACAAGAAAAGCCTCAATCTTTACAAATTGGTAGCAAACTCAAACCGAAAAAGAACATACGGTAATCGCGGAAAGCAGCAAATCTGCGAATTGAGATATAAACAAACGCAAAACCCAACAATTTATGATGCCATGCCATTATAAGTAAACAATGGGAATCAAATCCGATCCCTGGCCTTATATGGTCAGAAATCACGGACTTTTTTCTTTCATCTTTCACCCGCAAAAACAAGAACATCAACGCTTCAGTGAGTACATGCATCTTTTTTTAAAAAAAAAACAAACAAAAAAATCAACCGGCCATCAATACTTCACATTACGAAGTGAAAGAAACCTATTTCCGATGAAATCATTAAAGATCGAAACTTTGTGTCCCATTTGGCAAAAGCATATCCTCTTCCCGACCCACCCGCCAGAAAAGACGAAAATTAAGAGGAGAGATTTCTTTATCTCCTTAAACGACAGAATCAACCGTCACTAAACAATAAAGACAAATTGAGAACAGGGAACTGTTAAGCACATGAGCTTAATCAAAACCCTAAATATCCCAATAAAAAGAAATTAGGAGAGCACGGATAATTATCCATGTATTAATTTCAAAATAACCAACAAACGAGAGAAGGAATCTAACCACTCACCAACTTGCTCAGAAGCTAGCAACAGTCATGAAACTTCAGTTAAATGGGTTAAGATTATCAGAACTCCAAGCAGTACACCGACCTGCATTATATGTTCAAACCGGACAGCTTGATTATAACCATGGAAAAGGTGGAAGACTGTAAAATAAATAAATAGAAATAACTTCTGATCAATAACCTTAAGAACCCAGAAGAGCAGAGACCTTTGACAACTTGGCTTATGTGATTAGCTTAAATATTCGGTGTTTTTTTTAATATATATTGAACTGAAGTGGGGAAGAACTGCAAGTCTGAAATGGAAACAGAATCGGAGACAGCCGGCGTGGAGATTTTAAATTCAATAACAGGAGGACTATTTTTATATTTATTTTCCTTTTTTAATAACAGGGACACGAAAGAGCACAAAGAAATTGGGACGAAAGATTGAATACAGAGACCGAGAGGAGGCTCAGGAGGGTGAATGACAGCCTGACCGAACGAGATATAAAAAAAGAGATTTGTTTTGCAGATTCTGAGGCATTCCTCGCACGGCAAGGTTTCCTATTTTTTGACCGCTTCTGTTTTTAGGTAAGTTCGAAACATTACCGAAATCTAATTGAATCTATAAAAATGACTAATTTCAAGTAGTAATTTTCATTTCGGATAAATTGTACCATCCACCGTGACATCACTCAAATTATTTTTATTGATATGATGAATCTTAATTTATTAGTGCTAGTGTGATTTATTATTATCTTATTATGATTATAATGATCATTATCATTATCATTATTATTACTATTAATAACAATAGTAATTATAATTATAATTATAATTATAAATAAATAAATATTATTAATTCAATTGTATCATAAATTTTTCCTAAAATTATTAAATTATTAATACTATCATCAATTATTATTATTATTATTAATCTTCATTATTATACATTATTTTAATTAGTTTTATTTATATCATTATGTATAGTATTTAATTATTTATCATTATCATTAAACACTGGTAATAATGTCAATATTGTTCATATTATTATTAATTATTATATATTATCAATACATTAGTCATCATAAATATTATTACTAATTAGCATTAAATTAATAATATTATTTGTAGTACTAAATGCATTAATATTACTATTATTATTTATTGTTAGTGTTATTATTACTACTTATTAATAAAATTATTATATATATTATTCAATTAATTTGGATATTATTAATTATTATTAAGTCAATTATTAATATTAACAATTCATATTATGATTATGAATATTGATTTTTATTATTAAAATAATATTACTATTTGGTAGTATTTTTAATTTAATTATTAATATTGATATTAATTAATATTTATATTATTATTATTAGCTATTAATTGTTAATAATAAACATAATAATAATAATAATATACTAATATCAAAAGTAATTGTTATTGTTGCGAGATATTATTATTATTATTATTATTATTATTATTATTATTACTACTATTATTATCACTATTATTAAATTAACTAAAATTATGATTATTATTTATTGTTATTATTAGTATTAATTTTTATTAAGATTATTATTTATAGTAAGAAATTAATCTTGATATTATCAATTAATAATATTATTATTATTCTTAAGTTATCATTACTAATTATTAATATTTTGATTTCTAATAATTAACATTAATAATTGTGTTGTTGTTAATTCTTATTAATTTCCATTATGAACAATTAATATTATTGTTATGAAATAACTATTAGTATTAATCGTTATCATTGTTAATTATAATTGATTGTCGATATTATGATTTATACTATTGAATTAATTATTATTATCAAATTTATTATTACTATTATTATTATTTATCATAACAGTTAATAGATACATAAATTATTACTATGAATATTTTATTTTATTTATTAAGTTAATATTAATACTGTCAAATATATATTGAGATTATAAGTCGTGTAATAAGTTGAAGAGAACATGATCTAAGGGGTAGCTTGGTGCTACTTAACTTTGTGTTATATAAGTATGAGGCTCAATAATGAAGATAAGAAAAAAAATATAATTTTTTTAAATATATAGAATACGTATATTTTAAAGAAATGGGACACTAAGAAATATTTTCGGAATAAAAAAATGTTGACCCAATGGAGTTTATATATAAAAATGGATGTCATAACACTTCTACTCTTTTCAAACGAGTTACAATCATGTTTGATACGTCAATTTAAAAAGCTAGTTGATAATTAAGTGTAAATAAAAGTTAAAAGTTGAAAACTAGCTAAAGACTAAAAGTTAAACATCGAGAGAGTGGGATATACCCTTAACCTAAAAGCTATTTTCAATATATTCAAGAGGTTTCTTGTCAAATATTAGCGAATCAAATGAGATTTTTATAGATTTCTTAGCAAAAAAAATGAAAGTATTTATTGGGTTTGAAAGTAATAATGAGAAGATGGAAGAGTGTCCAAAAATAGAAAACAAGACAAGTGATAGAAGGGTGTTATTTTGCTATTTTTTTTAAAAAAATGTAAGAAACTTATCTAAGCTATCACATGTTGTTGATTGGATTCAAACGAGTATCTTAAAACCATGCTTATCAAATATTTTTATTTTTACCAAAAAAACATCATCGTCCTTATATTAGTATGAGTTATTTAGCATCTATAGACCTTCCAATTAAACAAAGTTTTTTTTTTGAAATTAAGGAAGCTAAGAATTACTCCTTTAGTTTCTAAGAAAAAAATCTTTTAGGTAAAAAAAATTACTTAAAATGTTATTTTTTAAATAAAAAATTGATGCTTTTGTTTTATTGTTATCCTTACTTATTGTTTTTTCTTTTACTATGTATTAATTGGTATATTATTTTTCAATAAAGATGCAATTGTAATACATATTCGATTATAGTGTGTAATACTTTATTTAAGAAATGAATGAAGTAGTTTATTTGAAAATCTAAACATAATCATTGTGTATTTTTCATTGGTCTCTTCGTATTGTCTTTCCTAGATTAATATTTTACACCTAAAATAAAATTGTAATAAAAAGTCAAAATTATTTTCCACATTTACCCTTTTTATCTTTTATCTCCTAAGCATGAAATTTTCTATTATTTTCCTAAGGAATGGTAAACTTGTGGTTTAAAAGTAATTTTGTACACAAAGGCAACAATATGTTTAGTTCTAGTGTATAAAAACTAATATAGTTTACAAAATAACATTTTTTTTCCTTAAGCTAATACGGGAAGCATCTTTATAAATTTTTTCAAATAGTACGGGGGTTTTAAGGATGTTTTTGACCAAAATTGATGGGTGTACATTTGGGTTTCAAAGAATTTTTATAAATTTTAAGCTATTGTTTTTATTTAGTTAGGTTTATAATATTAGTTACTATAATTGAATTTTCATTTTAGCCGGAATTTATGGTCGTGTATTTATGATTCTAGCCTTCCTGTCAAAATAATATTAGCGGACACGATCATAATAGACCTGGTCATTAAGTGGGTTTAGGTTGGGTTGAGTTATGAGTTGACCCAGTCATTTGTCGATAGTCCTTAATCGTGTCTGGGTCAACCAATGGGTCTAAAAAATTATATTTTTTAGTTGACTATTTTTAATATCTTATATGAGTAAAAAAAATTATAAAATTAGAATAGCTATATATACTAATTATAATATTAAATAAATTCGTCTGATATCTTACTCCATCAAATCATCACTTCCTAATCGCATATTTGAATACAACTAATTTTTATAAGATAGATCATATCTATAAAGTCAATATATATATTTATCATCATATTTCATATAAAAGTATTTTTAATTTAAGATGAATTCAAAGTTAATCTATTTTATAACACTTTATGTAACACCCCCATTTTTACCACTTGAAAATTTCTTTAAAAAGAGTTGATTGCGGAAGCTAAGCCAATAAAAACGTAGGGTGTTACCGCCACATTTAGTATAAGTCCGGTTCCTCTACCTTTCTTACACTAAGTGTTAAGGCTAAAACGTTTATCCACTTAAATTAAGAATAACAATGGATAAGAAGAAGAGAAAGGTTTCATTACAATATTAAATTGTTCTGATAATCAAAAGATTAAACAAAAGAGTTACAATTGACAAATGAAAAGAAATACATAAAGAGACATAAGAGTCCAAAAGATATGATCAAGATCAAAAGATTCCGGAATGGACACCGGATAGTCCTAACTCTCAAAAGCCATCATTTTGTACCCTTAAAGTACTCCTGCAAAGTAAAGACTGCCCTTTGAATAGGCAGGGGACCATAAAACGGAATCCATCAGTACAACGGTACTGAGTAAACCAATATACGATACTAAACATGTAAATATCACATGGGGCACATAGAAAGTAACATAAAGTATCATGTCATAACATATTAAATAGTACATACCATAGCAAAGTGCCACATTCATACCATAACTCATATCATGCCATATGCCACATGTCCATCACAACAAACTTAGCCATATTACAAATATATCATTAATCCAACTATACCGAGGGTGTTCCACCAAAAGAAAAACACCAAACCATAATTAAGGCCTTTCACAATAACCACATCTATTTCACTTATAACATGATAAGGAAATCACCGAGATAATTACCAACCAATGTGCCAAATCCAAATAGTGCACGAATGCAACTATCAAACCAACATACCAAACCCAAGTAGTGCACGGAGGCAACTACCAAACTGACAAATCACAACAATCCATTTACATCCTTATACAATAATTTTCCATATTTTATTTACTCGAGAGGATACAAATAATAACCCGGAGACATAAAAGTACACCGGTCATACTGGTGCATTAAAGCAACATAGTATCCTCCCAACTTGTAACCCAGAGACATAAAAGTACTCTGGTCATATTGGTGCAATAAAGCAACGCAATATCCTCCCATCCTCGGACACCTAATCCTTAAGTATCGACACCCCCTATAGGGCCCGTAGGTCACCTATAGAATAGACTAGGGCCTTACTGGGGCACAACCGGCACACCAGAAAACCAAACAAATCGAGGACTCCTACCTCGTCTCTAGGGTAGCTACCCCCAGAGAGAAACCATTCCATAATCTCGAGGTCTTCCACTTTAAGTATTAATATCTTAAATAAGGTGATCATAAAATATCACATAATGCACAATGATTCCAATTTCACTCTTAACTTTTTTATTTTATTTCCAATTATTCAAGTCGATCATAAGGTCAACAATCCAAAAAAAAAATCAAAGTTAACTCTAAGGTCAACCTAGGAATCCATTAAGGTCATATTATTCCAATTATCTACACTTTAAGGCATAATAAGTCATAAACAACCAAAATGCCATTATATGATATTTACTCAATAGTTTCCCACTTTGATACCAATTGTTATTAGAATTAAGCAAAATTTATGGTATGACTAAATAACATTAAAATAGGTACATTAGTATAAAATAACAATTCTATAAATGTTTAAGAGTGACAAAAATACCATTTTGCCCCTATAACATAATTAAGCTCATTTAGCACATAAAACCGCTATCATGCATAATTATTTTAACACAAGCAACCCTATTTTAGTATGCTATCATAAATATATTTAAAATGCATAAATTTAACATACCATTGCATAAAAATACTGGCGCACAAGGCATCACGGTACCCTCCAACCATTCAACCCAGAGGCATAACAACACTCTGGTCATACTGATGCACAAGTCACACAGTACCCTCCTCACCTCGGACACCTAATCCTTAAGTATCGATACCCCCTATAGGGCCCGTAGGTTACCTATAGAGTAGACTAGGGCCTTACTGGGGTAAAACTGGCACATCAAAACCCAAAAAAATCGAGGTCTCCTACCTCGTCTCTAGGGTAGCTACCCCTAGAGAGAAACCATTCCTAAATCTCGAGGTCTTCCACTTTAAATATTAATATCTTAATAAGGCGATCATAAAATATCACATAATGCACAATGATTCTAATTTCATTCTTAACCATTTTTATTTTATTTCCAATTATTCAAGTCGATCATAAGGTCAAAAATCCAAAACAAAATCAAAGTTAACTCTAAGGTTAACCTCAGAATCCATTAAGGTCATATTATTCCACTTATTCACACTTTAAGGCATAATAAGTCATAAACGACCAAAATGCCATTATATATTATTTACTCAATAGTTTCCCACTTTAATACCAATTGTTATTAGACTTAAGAAAAATTCATGGTATGACTAAATGACATTAAAATAGGTACATTAATATAAAATAACAATTCTATAAATTTTCAGGAGTGAAAAAAATACCATTTTGCCCCTAAAACACAATTAAGCTCATTTAGCACATAAAACTGCCATCATGCATAATTATTTTAACACAAGCAACCCTATTTTAATATGATATCATACATATTAAAATACATAAATTTAGCATACCCTTGCATAAAAATACATGATCACACACTTAGAGAAGTTAATAACAATACATGATGCATGCATACCTTTTTGTTGTGAGATTATAAGAAAGCATAAATCACACTTAAGCATAACATAAGAAACTTTAAACATGCTATCACATGATTTTTATATAATTAGTAGCAGCATATGGGTTTACCTCTTTCCAAGCACAAATAGAAAAATAACACAAAGAATTCCCAAAAGAATATCAACACCTTCGAAAGATGGAGACACAAGAGGAGAAGATAAAGTATAACAACTTCACGATTTAACCGAAAATCTAACCTTCTTTACTTATTTAAGAATAAATAAAGGCTAGATAGAAGGAAATGTAGAAGTGAAGAAAAGAGACTAAGGATAAAGAGAGGAGGACGGGTCTTAGTTATAAGCTCAACAAAGCTTAAGAATACTTAGCAAAATAACCAAAATGAAGAGAAATGTGGGAGCAACCAAGAGGAGAAAGTGAGAGAAATGATGAATGAAAATAAATAGAGACAAATGGGGTATAGTTATATGATGGAGGGACCAAAAATCTGCAGCCACAAAAGGGGGGAATAGCTTGTTCAACACTTGAATGATAAAGGACAAGATGGTTGAGTGTGTAAGGTGGTGGAGTGTAGTTAGGTTTAAATAAAGTTATGAAAACCAATCAATCAATCAAGGGATGGGGTAGGTGATGGTGTGCAGGTCCAAAGTCAGCTTTAATCATGGGGAATGCAAGTGAAGAAGGTTGAGTGCAAGAAAAGCCAAAGTGACACAACAAGTAAAGGTAGAAAGTGTAAGAAAGTAACTTTAACTCAAAATTTGGTTGAATGAATAAGACAATGGTCAACTAGATACACAATCTAATCATAGAAGTGTAAGGAAGTAATCTCGTGCATGAACAGTAATTTTAGGATTTATAAATTATTTTTAGTGGTGGAAAGATCAATAAAGAGGATAAAATTAATAAAAATAGCAAATAAGCTCATAAAATTACGAAACTTTGTAAAACCCCTTTAAATAATATTTTAAACTCACATGTAAAATTTTATGAATTGACAACAAGATTTGATATATAAAATATTGAACTTACGGTTATTTAACGAGCTTAGAAGGTAATTAATAACATAAATACCAAAATTATTCCTAAAATCATGAAACTTTCCAGATCATCCTATTTAATCATTTAAAACCTAAATATAAACTTTAATAATTTTTGACACACATATGATATTATATTTAGCTAGCATACCGTAATTATATATTTTGCATATAAAATTCAAAAGGGATAACAAACACAAATAAAATTAAACCAAAATTTCTAGATTTATATTTAAGCACATTTAGGACCTGAATAAAATTTTATAAGAATATTTTACAAATTTTAACATAAAAGTACACATATATAAATAGTATTTTATAAACAAAGTACGCCTAGCCGTAAAATCGCAATTACTACCAAATCACTCAAAACAATCTTGAGGCTATAAAATGTTCTAAAATAATTTATGTAATTAATTACACAAAATTAAAATTAATTAAAAACAGGATATTACATTTGCATATAAAATTCAAAATATTTTACAAATGTAATACCCCAAATTGAGCGGAGTGTTATAAGGATTGATTTGGCTACTTATATCAACATGGTATACCATCCTTTTGGTGATTCCGTCCTAAGAACTCCACAGTTAAGCGTGCTGGCCGTGGAGCAATTTTAGGATGGGTGACCTCCTGGGAAGTTTTGGAAATTTTCTGAAAGTTTCTCGAGAAGCACGTGAGTGAGGACAAAGCGTGCTAAAAGGACTCGTGTTGATTTGTGGGGCCAGCTGATCAATCCGAAAGCACTCTAAGGTAGCCCCCGCGTGGTCGTGTCGACTCGGGGTGTTACAAATGGTATCAGAGCAAAACCGCGACCGTGAGCTGAACTTGGATGAGTCAGTCAGCCACCTAGCGGGACGATTCTTGGGATGAACTGTATTGAGACAGTCATTGGTTGAGGCACAACGAGGACGTTGTGTTCTTTGAGTGGGGGTGAATGTAATACCCCAAATTGAGCGGAGTGTTATAAGGATTGATTTGGCTACTTATATCAACATGGTATAACATCCTTTTGGTGATTCCGTCCTAAGAACTCTACAGTTAAGCGTGCTGGCTGTGGAGCAATTTTAGGATGGGTGACCTCCTGGGAAGTTTCGGAAATTTTCTGAAAGTTTCTCGAGAAGCACGTGAGTGAGGACAAAGCGTGCTAAAAGGACTCGTGTTGATTTGTGGGGTCAGCTAATCAATCCGAAAGCACTCCAAGGTAGCCCCCGCGTGGTCGTGTCGACTCGGGGTGTTACACTTTAAATGTATTTTAAGTGAAAAAAGATGTAACTTTTTTTATACTACTATTCACCACAACTTTATAATTATTAATATTGTCCAAAAATAATAATAATTTAAAAAACAATATTTTAAAAGTCTTTTTTAGATATGAATCATAAAAAAAGGTAATGTTTAATGAATATCATTATATTTTTATTAATAGCTAGGTCTATAAAAAAATATTTATAAATTTTGAAGGTCGTTTCATATTTAACAAGGTTAAATAATTTTTCTATCTCGACTCGGGATTGAATATTACTGGCCCGCACGGGCTCAATTCAGTGGTCGAAAGACCCTCTCAAGTTGGTATCAAGGAGAACCTAGGTTCGAGTTATGTCAGTCGCAGTGTGGGAGTTTTAACCCTTCAATGTGGGGGTGACTCATTGTGGATACCATGAAAAATCGGGGGTCCTAGACCACTGAGTTACCGTAATTTACCTCCTTCAAAAACTATCGGGCTGGCGGTTGGAGGCCCTGGAGACGAGGGTATTATCGCCTTTTGGTATCAATGGATTGAATATTACTGAGTTTTAGACCGGCTAGGGCAGGCCACGTATTAGCTGCGAATAGTTTATCTTTATTTTTAATTCGGTAAAGCATAAATGAAAAATGATGAAGCCCCACAGATAAAAATTAAAATTAAAAATAGAGAATGAAGATTGGTGGCTTCTGTCATTTGGTGGCACAGTCTAAAGGACCTAGCCAACTAACCTTCTGTCTCCGTGAAGTAGACTTTGACGCGTCACGCGAGCACAATTTTGTCAGCATTACTACTACTTCCTGTCCCGCTACTGGTGCACGACCTCCTCAAAAGCCCCAACACCCCACCCCCCCAAATACGGATGCGGCCACGTAACCCCGGAAAAAGATGGAACAAAAAAAAGAGTACTATTATAATTTAGATATTAATTTTTTTTTCAGTCGTGTAATAGTGAATTGAATGAAAATAAGTATTATTCTTAAAAAAAAACAGGAAAATATATCAAGCAAAAAAAAATACGATTATTTTTATAGAAATATTTTCCAACAACCTACTTTCTTTAAAATACAACTAGAAAAGCTATTTTCTTTGTGTGTCGAAAGATCTTTTTTAAAGAAACACGGACCTGAGTGAGGTAGGGTTGTATCATATGGTGTGGATAGGGTTCCATATTTGATAGGCATTTGTTGTTCTTCAATTGATTGAAGCTTGAAATATTTGTTTCAAACTTTAATGTTATCGGGTTGAATGAATCGAGATACAATTAAATTATTTATCTTCATTTATCCATTTGGGAACTTGTTTGACTATAAACTTAGGTAATCTTGCATGTCAATTTACTTAATATTTGTCATCTTTGAACGTAGAGCAAATTGGCATAAAACCTACCAAATGAATTTTAAAATATTTTATTTATTTTAGTTTTTTTTAGATGTGCCGGAATGAGAGTAGAACAACATTCGTCGAGATTAGACCGATAACAATCGCCTACATTATCCTAATCTTAAGTATTATTATTATTTTTGTATAGATTTGTCTCAATTAGTCAATCCAAACATATCCTAAGAGTTTATAAAATATATGAATTGATACCATTCGTGCTCATTATTATTTTCCTTATATTGTAATAAGCACCGTTGTGGTAAGCCTTTGAAATGAGCTGATATAATATTAGTAGTTGCGGGCTTCTGTCGCATGGCCCAACTCAATCAAATAAATTAATATCCGGAGACAAGATGAGGGGAAAATGACAAAAATACTATTAACTAGAAATAATTCCAGCTTTCGAATACTAGTGCCGTCTTCGTCGGCAATGCGACGAATTAAAATTTAAAATTGAAGGTGGCAGCATAGCGTCGTCGACCCCGTAATCAATGATGAAGCAGTTGGCTGATGAGTCACCAAACCCTGTAACTCAGTTCATGATTTTACAAAATTATTTTTCTTTATTTCATAATATAAGATATATTTCGATTTTTATTTTTATTTTATAACATAAGTTATTTTATAAAATAAAAAAATACCAACAGTTATGTAATTTATTTTTAATTTTATTTCTAATTAAATAAGTAAACTATATTCAATTTAATATGATACTAGTATATTTGTAGAAGTAAGTGGTCTAAATTTTAATTCTTATAAATATACGTGTAAAAAATCTACCATAGCTTATATTATAAAAATAAGAAGAAGAAAAATAGTACTACAACTAGAAGCGGCTACTTATTCTAAAAATACGAAGTCTTCTTAGTATGCAGATTTCTTGTGCGTAGTAATTAATCTGGCAGACCGGATTGCATTACATCGTCAACTTTGATCGAATCTCCACGAACCTTATTCCAAGAAGAAAATAAAAAGGAGAAAAGAAAAAATCTCCATTACCCAACTACCTCACCAACCTCATTCAATGAATATTCATTTGTATTTGCATATTTAATGGACTAACAAAGTTTTTGGGTGTCCATCATCACAGCTGCAACTAAGTAAAAACCTTGTCTGCCGGAACCTAGAATTTAATTAACCAAATCGGTCTCCTGCGACTCGCTTGATCAAATATTCTGATCCCTCTCTAGAATTAAATGCTGACCCACTTAAGTTGTTAGTGTTGTTTATTCTAACCCTCTTTTTCCTCCTTTTTGAGGGAGACCATTCAAATAAAAGTTGACAATTAATATATATTAATAAAAAAATATAAAATTAATATTATAAAGTTCGTATCTTCAATATAAATATGATTTTAATATTTTTATACCATAATACATTATAATTTAAGATAGATTTATTATCAAAATATATGATTATAGTATTTTAAAATACGGTGGGAGCAGTTAATACCTATGGTATAAATAAATTAGCACTCAAGGTTAAACCTGACTAGATTATTCTGTCCGAAGAATCATTTCACCTTGCCCAGCAAATGTTTATTTACTCGAAGCCTACAAAGTTCTCATGAAGCTTACTAATAGAGTGTAAAATAATCGGCATGTTACGTTTTTTTATATCATAAAATATATAATTTTTTCTAACGTATGTCGATGTTTTATAATAAGCGTTCTTGAACAGTTGTTAATATTACAAAAAGTAGAAAAATAGTATGTAATATCAATAGTTCACTTATATTTTCATAATAAATGCAATAGTTATACAGTTTTTGGGAAACGAATTAAATCTAAACAAGTCTTCAAGGATAGGCATTAGACAAACCTTAGCTTATATAATCCTTAACATTCACGATGTTTTTTGTTGATAAGGCATTGGCCTAGTCTTTCTAGCTAGTGCTTATTATAGCTAATGGGGTAATCATTCACCCCGAGAGTAAGCGCATTTTAATCCAAGATATATAGCCGACATAGCAATGAACTAGCTAGATGAACCTAGGCAGCTCGATATCCGATATGCTTATATACATATAGGTCTATATTGGAGTATAATACAAGTGTCAAAACTAGATAGATTTAAAAAAAAAAAAAATCTCGTTCTTTCAACCGTATGATTTTTTGACAACAAATAGAAACTATATAAAATGTTGAAGTTACTTTTAGTCTCCTCATCATATGAAAAAATAGTTGGAAGATAATTTTTTTTTTTAAACAAGTGATCCTATCACAATTGTAAATTGTATTCATCTAGTGATTAATTCAGATTAAATGATTTGGGTAGCAAAAACTCCCATGGTTAGCTTCTCTCTAGCTACCAGCCTCTTGATCATACCATAATATTTGCATATTTTTGAAAATAATGGGCTTTTAGACCGTCTACAATAAAGGGGTAATAAACTTCATGAGTTTATCGAGCAACTAAGTACTTGTTTGTTTTATCATAAAAAATCGGATATGATCTAAAGTAATAATGTGTCTTAAGTGGTCATGATGTTTGGTGGATACTTTTTACTTATGTCTGAAGTAAGTAATAATAATGTTTGGTAATGCATCTTATTTGAAATGAATTAATGCATACTTACAATTTTGGACATTCTTTATTTTAATAAAATATATTATTATAATATTTTTTTTTTTTTTGTAGATTTAATTTTAATAAGATCTTTTAACTAATAATATTACTTAATCATAATAAAAATTAACATCAACAAATAATAATAATAATAATAATAATAATAATAAATAATATTAGTTATTATCTTTATTATTATTATCGATCATAGTATAATATTTTATTAATAATTAATATCAATAATAATAATAATTGTAACTAATAATTAATTATAAGTAATAATTATAGTCATATTAATATAACAAATAATAATTCATATTAATATTAACAATAATCTATATTGTTAAAAATGATATATAAAGAGCTTATAATTAATAATAATAGCAATTAATATTGTAAATTTATATTAATAATTAATATTAATTAAATTAATTAATTTTAATATGTAATTAATAGTACCTTCTAATCATTAATATAAATATTAAAAAGTATAATATTAATAATTAAATGTATAAATAATAATCAATAAATATTTAAAATTATACTTATAATTATTAATTATTAAAAATATTAATATTTATTATTAATAATTAATATTAATTATTACATGATTAATAATTAATATTATCAATAATAATAATTGATACTAATAATTATTAATAATATTAATATTAATAATTAATGTTAAAAATTAATCGTTATTATAAGTAATATTAATAAATAATAAATTATTATTATTATTACGAATGTAAATAATTATTAATAAAAAATAATTTAATTAATTTATAACTATTAAAATAACTTATTATTAATTTTTTCCATAATATTATATAAATATTTTATAATTAATATTACTAATAGTTAATGTAGTTGATACTAATAATTAACAGTAAATAAATTATAATGATTAATATAAAATAATAACAATATGGACTAATAGTTAATAATAATTAATATTTATGTTATTATTATTACATATACTCAAGTATACTTAATAAGTATTTGATGATAATGGTGTAGGATAAGTTAAATATTTAATAAAAAATAGTAAGACTTACTTATAAAATGATAATATGATATATAATATAAATAATGTAATTTTAAAAGTTATATATAAAATTAATAATTTAAAATCCATCATAAGTAATATTACATATAATGAGATGGAAAATAAAGACCCTCTCAAAAGCTCCGGGGACGGCTCAAATGTGTTAAAAGGTGCTAAAAAAAGGTCAAAAGTCTTCTCTTCATCTTTCAACTTTCATGTGTAAAATAAGGACATCGACAAAGTATAAGAAATCAGTATACCTTTTTCAGGAATTGTCGTTCATATAAAATTATTTGCCTCTTCTTGATGGTAGAAGATAACTATTTATCTTACTCGAAAGGTGAGAAGGAAAAAAAAAAATACATTGATAGTGTAGACCACATAAAAAATAAAATCATTCTCTTTATTTCATAATATAAGAATTATTAGGTTTATGATTTATTTTATAATATAAGTTATCCCACCAAAAACATCTACATATAAATATTTTGTTTTCAATTACAACCTTATATTATTCTCTTTTCAATTAAATTAGTAATGAGTATTGAATTTAATATGAGGATGTATTAGTAAAAATATATTAATTTTTATTTAAATTTTATTATTTCTTAATATGTTTATAAAAATCTAAGAATCCTTATATTATAAATAAATAAATAAAGAAGTGGCTAAGCAATTTGCCTAAAGTAGTGGGAAATAAATGTTTTAGCTTGTAGTACACTTAGTACACTAATTATACATATAAATTGTAGGTGGTGTCATTAAATATTATTATATTTGTAGTATCAATAACAAGTGTTCTATTGGCATAAGTACCACGTCTCAATAATATTTCAATCCGAAAATACAATCTAAATGTCGGTGATTTACCGAGAATGATTTAACCTAAATTTAGAAGAAGAAAGAATTTGTATGTCAATAACTAATAGTATACATAAATAATTAATTTATATTGTCTCGTGTCTCGAGAACATCATCATATATTAATATATAATATTACAATTAAAAATAAAATATTATATTAGTACTGAAAATATATTAACTAGATTACGTACATTCTTATATATTATTTTCTCCCAACGCTATTTTTTAATTTTTTAAACATTGATGTTTTCACGTGCATCACTGTAGATTAGAAAACCCCAAAAATAAAAAAACCTACGCTGGTTTAGTAGTAGTTTGCCTATCGTGAGGTGGCGAGCGACGGACGTAAATGGATTTTAGGGATTTGGTTCTAGCATAGTAATTCACTTAGAATTTTTGAATGTTCGTTGGAAGGCACGTGCTTGCTAACTGAAATTCCAACTCTCATTTGAATGGTAGTTGAATGAACCGATGACGTAGTGCTCCTCGCTGAACACCCAACAACGAACTACCACTTGGCAAATCTGATCCAACTTGCTTAAATTATGTGATCCTACTTGAATAATTTAAACCCAAATTTAATCTTAATCTAAAAAATTAAATTGAATCTTAATCTAAAATTTTAAAATAATTTGAATCTAACATACATTTATCTAATCTAATAGTAACTTGTATTGTAATAACTAAAACTGAAATAATTCAATCCGAAAATTTATTGACCTGAATCTGACCCATATCTTAATAAAAACTCAATAATGTCTCAATTCAAACTTATCAAATCCAAAATAACCTAAATCATATCCAAATATAATTCCAAACTTGATCCAAATTAAATTTTAATTTAATTAACAAATATAAAAGTTTATCTCATATAAATTAATACATAAACACCAATAAACTATTTTATTAACAACATTTTATGTAAACTAAAATATGTAACTCATATAACGATAAATAAAATAGAAGCATTAAGAGTTTGTTTTTCTCACTTTATTTTAATATCGTATTAACAATGATTAGATTATATCATAAAAATTTATAATATCATTATAATTATAATTATAATTATAGTTATCATAAACATAAAAAGTGTAATTATAAATATAATTATTATAGTATATATTATTATAACCATATGAACAATTATATTTGTATTTCTACTGATAATAATTATTATTATATTTCTAAATATGATAATAATAACAATTATTATTATTACTATTACTAATTATAATAATAACAATAATTATTATAATTAATATTATAATTCTAATAATTATAACAATCATCATACTTATGTATATAAATATATTTATAATTGTATTTATAAAATAATAATAATAATATTATTATTATTATTATTATTGTTATTATTATTATTACATCTTTTATGATAACAATTTGTTATATCATAACATATATTATGATAATAATTTGTTATGCCATTATATATATTATGATAAGCATAACAATAATAATAAATCAAAAATTAAATTTATTAATTATATTAAATTGATAATAATTAATGTTAATACAAACTCTTAAATTGAATTAACTTAGCCCAAACCCTATACCACCTAAGTCTACAGACTTGAAAGTTGAATTCACCCAATCCAAATCCAATTTGATATGAAGTCTGTAGATTTGAATTAAAGCTGAACCCGAAAAAAATTTGACAGTTTATACTTGGACGTGACCTACTATTTTTCTGATCCAAAATGACTCGACTCAAATCATCATTATTTAAAATGGACCCAAACTCGAAAGACAACCGAACCGAAAGCAAAATCCAACTCGACCTAAGTTAATCCAACCTAAATTTGATCCATATGACCCGTTTATCACAAGAAGTAGGCACTCCGGCAACTAGCCCCCTTGGGCTATCAGTGAAAAATAAATATAATAGTACTTGCTCTTAGATGAATTTTTTCATGGACAATTTTTCTTGATTTTCAAATGGACCTATATGGTATAAAATTTACTGGAAAGAGAAACATAAATGAAAATATATTTCTAATTTTATAAGATTTGTATTTTCTAATTTTATTTTTTTAAAGATAGAATTATGTTTTATATTTAATTTGATAAATGAAACAATGGAATTCTATGAAAGTTAGAAATAGAATTTCATTTTTATTTTTTTATAGGCATTCCAAATTATCCAAACATGACTTATTATCATAGTAGTATGGTCAAGGCTCCCAATGTTTGAATAAATAATAGGATTTAGGGGGTTTGAGTTACATTTGTTGTTGCCTACTAATGGTTTGTTTCTAACTTATTATTTACTCCCTTAATATTTTAAAAGAATTTGGACAATTAATATTATTTTTAAAATTAATAAAACTAATGTTAATATTTTAATTATATTTTTAATTTGTTAAAATAATAGAGCAATTTATATGTAGAAAATATTGAATTAAAAATAAATTTTTATTTTTATTTTTTTCAAAACAGCTCTTTTTATATAAAAATCAATCCCAAAAAATATTCTTTTTACTACAAAGAGAATATATACACAATTATTATTTTAGCTAATATATCTTATTTTCGTGTGATACTTAAAATTTTATTTAATTTATTTCAACGGAAAATTTTTTAATTGGGGGTTGTTGCACTTTTTTTAATGATCTATTATTTTTTTTGTTCAAGAGATTATTGTTAGATAATTTTGAGAAAAATGTTGGAAAGATAAGAAAAAATAATTAAATGATTTTTGTATAGGCTCCATACTACAAGAAAGTTCATATATTATTTAGATACAACTCTATATTTCTCTCTCCATCTAAGATCTTTATATTTGAGGTTTGATTTTAAATAAAACAATCTCCTTGTTGCTTTAATTGCACATGTAATGATTGGGTAACTGTGAATTTTGTTAAGGCCATCTATAATTGAGTGTTTTATGTATTTAGATTCAAGGCATTTGTAAACTTTATACATTAAACAAAGCAAATTGGATACCTTGTTAATAAAAAATACTATTATTTTAATAGAACTTGACTTGTGTGAGAAACTTTTTGAGTATTTAATCCAGAAATTTCAAATGAACTTTAGCTAGGCATAACAACTCTTAGATGATTTCAACCTTTTTTATGACATATTATTTCAATCTTTCTCCTAGTTGAAAATAAAGAAAAAAATATAGAAAAAATATCAAGTATAATGGATGTACCATGGGGATAAAATGACAAAGGGATAACTCGATAAGTAAATAAATTCTCAAACCCATCTTAATCTCTTGATTTTGGTTATCGGAATACCCCAGTGATACTCCAATTTACGTTGTGATGGTGGATGTATAAAAGGATTGAAAGCACTAGTTATGTTAATAATGTGTACATTCCTTTTTCAAAATTCATCTTTAGAAAACTCCACATTAGGTGTTTTTATCTTGGAGTAGTCCAATAATGAGTAACCTCCTAAATGGAAAAAAAAAAACTCATAAAACATATGAGAGATGACAAATCATGTTGGAAGGGGCTCTTATTGATTTGTGATCATAGAGTTCAATTGATTGTTTCCAGTAAATACATAGAAGAAAGAAGGTATATGTGTATGGGTTATCTTAAATACTAATACAATATGATTCATTATTTTCTCATTCAAATCAAAATGAGTTCATTCTTTGTTTCCTTTTCACGATTTCTTTTATGTTTTTTGTTCTTTTCTGAGTTGAATTGTTGTGCTTGATATAACAAGAGTTTTACGCAATACATATTTCAAGAATTTTGATATCCTTTCTCCTCAACCTAAACCCAAAGATTATTCTCTTTGGTGTAGCATGTTGAGGAATTTTCTCAATGTGAAAAAGGGACTAAAGAAGGTGGTTCAATCCAAGGAGCATACACTCTTTTTGGAAGATTGGTCGACAAGTTTTGATCCTTTAACCCAAGATGTGTGTGGTTAGAACTAGGATCTTTTTTTAATTCAAACTTCCCCTACGAAGACTTGCAGATGTAGCAAGCATCGTAGTCCAAAAAGGCATTAAGGTATTGGAGAGGAACAATACTTAAGCACTCGAAGCTGATGGAAATTTCTCGATGAAATCAACCTATAACTTGCTCCAAGTTTATGACCCTTTATAATCATTGAAATGGAATTTGATTTGCAAGCTTCGTGTAAGACAAATAATTTACACTTTTGTGAGTGACTTATGGTGAATAATCAACTTCTAACAAATGAAGCTAGATTCAATAGATATCTTATCATAGATAGTGGATGCCCCTTTTGAGGCTGCAAAACTGAAACTACTATTCATGCTCTTTTGGATTTTACATGCTTTAACAAAGTTTTTTTGATGCCACCTCATTCCTAAAATGAATTAGCTAAATTTACATGTCATAAAGAGAGAACCTGGTGCTCCCTATCAAATATATTTGCACCGCTCAACTAGGCCTAGACAAAAGATATCACTTGAAGTTAGACACCACCTTCTGAGTAGCAGGCCAAGCTGAATAATGACAAGAGCTCTCATTCTAATCCCAAGTTAATAGTAGTTGGTGATTTGTGAGAGACAACACCGGACAATGGCTTTTTGGTTTCTTTGCAAACCTTAGATATGGCTTTATCATAGGAGCAAAATTGTAGGGTATGTGGCATGGGTTGCATGAGGCTCAATGCAGGGGAATTAAGAAGTTGGTGGCGTGTTGGGACTCATTTTTCACTTTGCATTTGTTAAAAGGAACCATGAGTGAGCACCATGCATATGCTGAATTGATCCAAGGTTGCAGACACTTGATGAGTGGCTTTATTTTTTTCAAATCTCACATGTTTTTAGGGAAACCAATAGCATAACAAACGTGCTTGTGGCTCTCAAACATGACACTAGTTTTGGTATCTAGATTTATGATCATACCCTAGCTTGTATCAATGATCACGTTTGGTTTGATCAAGTAAGTGGGGTACAATACATATTCATTATGATATAACTATTCCTTTGTTTTAGTATTTGGGAATCTTATCCTTCCTTCATAATTATAAAAAAAATGACAAGAAAAACCAACAACCTCAACCATTATTCTCAATAGTTTAATAAAATTACATCTTATTGCTCATTACAAAGAACAACTTCTGGCCACAACACTTCAATGACCAAACAAAACCTAACTAAAGTAGAGATGTTTCATCAAACACTTCATACACATAATCATCCCACCTCTATAAGTAATTAAAAGCAAATTTTGATAACACACAAAATAGACAAAATATAATGTTAATTGATACTAAAAAAAAGAACATAACAACAAATTTATCTGACAAAGAATTTAACCAATCATGAAAGGAGTTTGAAGAAATAGATTAATAAAATACTATCCTCCAACATTGTTGATTCCTAATGTTGAAAGCTCACGACTCATTTTTTTTTGTCTTGATGTTTTACTTTTATTTTTTATATATAAAAAGAGTATCTTTAGCAAAATAGTATTATTCATCTCCATATTTTCTCTTAGGAAACTGTGTATGAGAACCTTTTTTTCTTATAGCTTATGTGACAAGAATTTTTTTAACCTTTTCTCCCTTGTGTTTAGGCGGGAATATTTTCTCTTATGTGTTACACTTTAGTATATAGTTCAATGCCACAACTATGTTAAGTAACTATAAAAATTTAATGATATTATTATATTTTTTTTTCCAATAAAGGTTAGTTTTAAATCGTAAGACTCCGTCCGTTTCTTTAAAAAAACATGTTAGCAATTTACATATTATTTTGAGAGATAAGAAAAATATTCTAATATAGCAATTACCTATACATTGAAAAATAACATTTAAGTGATTTTTTTTGACATTGTATATAAGTGGAGAAAGGGACACCCTGTGCACCCAATAGGACTTTAACCCCCGATCAACTACATGAGGGTGGAGGACAAAGGCCATCAAGCTAAGGAGCTCATCTTGTTGAGTGATTTTTTAATGTATAGTTTTGTTATATAATTCATTTTAAATATATGTGTTGGGATGATGTTTGAGGAAAAAAATAAATTCGTAGTGTGGAGATGGATGTGGCATGACTTTTTTTTAACATTTTAAAATTATTTATTATTAGTTATTCTTCCAATATCAATAAATATAAGGTAACATGTATTGTATTAAATTTATCAAATATCTTTCATATTGAAAAGCTAAAAAACTAATATATGTTGGTCAATATGGATCAATAAATTTTTTTATTTTATTTTCTTGAGAAAGATAAGGATAAATCGTCCCAGATTGGTATTATTAATAATGAGGTAGCAAGACTCTCATGAAGTCCTTATATAATGCTTCTTCACCTCCACAAAATGAGTATTAAGCCCAATAATACCAATAGGAAACTCTAGAGCACATATCGCTAATGTAACTACACACTTATTAGCTTCACAAAAAATATGCTCTAAGTGGGACTTCTACAAAGTGCTAACCAATCAATAATAGTGGTTGGGTCTACACATCTCAAGTCACTCTCTTGTTTGATCAAGATAGCTATAGTCCTTGAGTTCGACTCAATTTATATCCTTAATGAGTCACATGTTTACTATAATCTATAGATGTAACCGAAATACCCCAAAATCCTAATTTTCAAAATTATGGCCAAATAAGCAATTATTAGGAAAATCAATTATATAAATTCATTTATTAAAATTTAGAGAATTAATTAAGGTAAATTAAGAGGAAAATAATAAAGAATTTAATTGGAAGAAAATTTGGGTATTTTTCTAATTAGCATGGAGGTTAAGGAAATTTATCTTAAATAGCCTAAACTAAGCAAAAAAGGAATTTATTTAATATTTTATAAATATTAATATTCTAAATAGCCCAAAAATATTCTAAATAATTTATGCAAAATCCAAAACCCCAAATAAATTCTTTCTTTTCCTTTTTCCCTTTTTCTTTTCCTTCTTTTTCCCTTTTCTTCCTCCTCCGCCGAAATTGGGCCTCGCCCGGCCCAAACCTGCCTCTCCTTCCTACTCCTCGCCCGCGGCCCAGCGAACCCAGCCGCCTGTGGAACAAAACGCTGCGTTTCGGCGCTAGAGTCACCGAAACGCCGCGTCGCAATAAGAAAAAAAGTAACTGTTGCCAGACCGACGAGGACGTTGCGTTTTGCCCAAAACATTCCCCAAAACGCCGGGTTTCATTAATGGGGGAAATAACCGCCGTCGTCCGGCCGGTTCCCCCTCCCTTTTTCCTTTCCCCTGGACTGCCGGTCCACCCCCTTTCTCCCCCCTTCTTCTTCCCCGTGCAGACGGCAGCAGTGACTCATGCCTGCACTGTCGGCGCTGCCCCGACACCTGCGAGCCTGCCTCCCTCTCTCTCTCCCATCGTTTTCTTTCCCCGTTTTGGCCCCAACCAACATTTTCCTCCCTCCTGAGTAGCCTGCAACCCTTCCTTTTCTTTTTCCTCCTGCGACCGCCTGCCGCCTGCCGGCCAGCCTGGCGCCTGCACCCCTTGTCTTCTTCCCCCTGGCCTTGCCCGACCACCCTGCCTATAAATACCCCCCATTGATCACCTAGATTTAGGATTTGGAACCCCGAAACCCTAGATTGCTCCCCCTCACCGCCGCCCCATCAGACGCGTCGACCGCCGCCCTTCCCCAACGCCGCCGGTCTAGCGCCGCCCAGAACCCCACCTTGCACTACCCTCCACCTAACCAAGCCCTCCTCAGCCCTCGATTTGCCCTGCACGTGCCGCCCTGGCCGTGGGAAATAGCCACCCCGAGCAGCCCCTTCCAGCCCCTCGCCGCCTCTCGCGCCGCCTCCTGCCGCCACCCTCCCCGCAACCAGCCCTCCTACCACCCCCAATACAACCAGCAGGCTCTCCCCTACCTGCCCATACCATCCTTACTCCCCGCCTCCTTCTCCACCATCTTCCACCACCCTCCTCCACTTTCGTCCGCTGCGTCTGCCACCGTGCGCCGCCACCTTTCTCGCGCCACCACCCTCATTCCACTCCCCTCTCCCTGCTGTCTCCTCCCCCACATCAAACTCCCCTTTTTTCTCCTCCCATCTAACCACCACCTCCATCTTTTCCTCTCTTCTACTCCTCCATCGCCGCCGCCGGACCACCACCGTCTTCAGGTGGTCTTCCACTCACCTAAACCCTAAAACCTTTCTTTATGCCACCTATAGTAATTTTTAACTAATATTAGTATTATTATACTTATTATCATCATCATCATTATTATTATTATCATTATCATTATTAATTAATACCATTTCTATTATTATCCTTTATTATCCTTAATGTTATCATACCATCACCCCTTCCAACCCTAACCCCTATTATACTTAACTTAGAGTTAATGTCATTATCTTTATTATTAACATTACTATTATTTTTGTTATTATTATTATTATTATTATTACTATTATTGTCATTACTATTATTATTGTCAATATTAATTTCTCTATCATAAATGTGTTATTTTCTTACAAGGCCATCATCCCTCCAAAACCCTAGCTTTCATCATACTTAACCATTAGTGTTGGTATTATTATTATTATTATTATTATTACTATTATTATGGTTATTACCACTATTAGTGTTATTACTACTTAATCCAACCTTATGTGGGTATTGTACTTATATTAATATTGTTTTACTATACCTAACACCTTTATCATTATTGTCATTACTAGTATTACTAGTACCATTATTCTATTTCTATTAGGGTGACAAAATATGGGAGCCCTTATACTATTTATTCAAAGTATGACTTTTATCATTACTACCTCTAGGAGTGTTTTAACTTATTGATATTACAACCATTGTATTAGTATTTTAACACTAACACCATTACTAGACTTAATCTTAAAAACGCTAGGGTTCTATTACTTGAAACATAAGTGTCACTATTAGTAGTCTTATTATTATTATTATTATCACTATTTTACTATGACTAGCAACCACTAGTATTATAAGAATGGAACTAACGGGTCTAATAATATAAGTGTAACGGTAAGTACTAAAAATAAAGATATATCGATTAGTGATACTTAGCATAATAATTTTAGAGTAAAAACCCTAGTTTTGTATAACACCCCTATTAAGGATAAGGACCCTAATCCTAAACTAGAATGAGGGTTGATAGTATTTATAAGGGAAACTAATACTTAGCATGTTTCCCCTTTTCATAGGTGACCCCGATTCGAGCCCTAAGGAGTTATAGGAGCGTGCTCCAAGCCCGACGTCGCCTTAGGTAAGGACGAAGCTATGACCTTGTGCTATGTGTGATGTAATGTGTGGGTGAATGATGAGCATGCCATGTTGATGTGTATTATGCATGTGTTATGAATAACCTGTTTTGTGTAGCGCAGCGTGGATCATGAGGTATGTTGTGTGTACCTTATATTATACGTCTATGACATGTTCCATGTTTGATGTTGATGTTGATGATGTGACTTGTTATGGCCCTCTAGGACATGCATGCTAGGGTTTTGGGTAGCATGAAATGATAATAAAAGAACAACGGGGAAGTGGATGTTTGGGAAGTTTGCATGGGAGGGACTAGACCTTGCATGGGCATGATCCTTACGTGTGAAAAGTTGATTTGGGTTGTAAGTAAGAGCTTGGGAGAGTCTTGGAGTGATTGGGAATTTGGTATGAAAAATAGTACGTGAGTTGGTGCATAAGCGACCTTATTAGGGTTTTGGGTGTAAGTGGGGGTTGGAGAGTCTGCATGGAGTGCTTAAATTATGCATGGGAATGAATCTTACGTGAGGAAAGTTAATTTAGGAAGTGAATAAAATAATGCCAAAGTTATGGACCCATTGGAGACTCGGGTGCAAAATTTTACGTGGGTCGATGTAAGGGTGTCTAAGGGACCCAATTAGGGTTTTTGGGAGGAAATGAGCAATTTGAGGGGTACAAGGGTAAAAATGGTCAAGGAGGGATGGAGTATGGGGTTGAGAGTGAGAGTCAACTTGTATGAAGGATGAGTATGGGATTCTGAATGAGAGAAGAGGTTTTGGGGCAAAGAGGAGAGGTTACTTGGAGAGGAAGTAAAGTGCTAGGGTTTGGTGTGGCCAACTAGGGTTTGGCGGTCACATGCGGAGTTGGGGAAGAAAGAGATATATTTTGGGAAATTCTTAGTAGAGACGGGATGCGAGACAAGGAACAAAGTAAGGTTAGGATGAGTAAGAAAGAGTTGGGCCATATAAGCCCAAATTAGGGTTTTCCAAGGAGGAGCCCTAGAAGGGTGAGGACATACAGGACTGATATAGTTGTGTTAAGGTTAGCCCACATTCTCGAGAGAGTGTGCCCTTACTACGTTTCCTAATGTATAAGAGTAAGAGGGGATAAACATCGGGCGTGAGAAGGGGAGAACAGTCTCAAGGTATGGGACGGGCCTCCTCGAAGGGAAGGAGTAGAGAGTAGTAGACATGCATGTCAAGGGTGGAACCTTATTTAATAATACATGGATAAGACATTAACTACTTAAAGAGTAAGATTATTAAGTCGTGCCCAAACCGATCCACCGGTATAATAGTGGCCAGGTGCCGGGGTGTCCTGGAGACCGATCCACCGGCGTATAATAGTGGTTAAGTGCGTTCTGCCCTATAAGTGACCGATCCACCGGCTATAATAGTGGGGGATCCCGAGCTCAACAAACCAAACAGTATGTCGTAATTAAATCATGAGAAAGATACTATATATTTACAGTGGAACACCATGAGAGTCGGGGCCAGACCGATCCACCGGCATAATAGTGGCCAGGAGCGTTGTGCCCTGGAGACCGATCCACCGGCATAAAATAGTGGTTAGGTGCGTTCTACCCTATAAGTGACCGATCCACTGGCTATAATAGTGGGGTTCCCGTACTCGCATGGATTAACAAAGATTATGGTATGAAATGACTTATAAACAAATCATGGAAAGATACGTTATAATCACAGTGAAACACCATGAGAGTTGGGGCCAGACCGATCCACCGGTATAATAGTGGCCAGGAGCGTTCTGCCCTAGAGACCGATCCACCGGCATATAATAGTGGTTAGGTGCGTTCTGCCCTATAAGTGACCGATCCACCGGCTATAATAGTGGGGTTCCCGCATTCTCATGGATTCAGAACGATTATGATGTGAATCGACTATAATTATCATAGTTATGGAAAGAAGAAGTTGGGTTGGACCATAACCGACCTACATCATCCATAATATTACATGTTGCTTATGTAATTGTGTTGTGTGTGTTATGTTGTATGATGGTATGCTTGGCCTTAGCGCACATGCGCCCTTACTCAGTATTGGACCCGTACTGATACTACCTTGATTGAATGGGTCCTATGATGATCCACCAATGGTGGGGAGCAGACCTCCTATGCAGGTTTGATCGATTACTATTTTGGGGTGGAAGGCTTGACTTGAGTGAGTAGGCGATCCGGATACTGATCCTTTTTTGGGATTGTTTTGTTAGCTATATTTTGTATTACGTTTCCCGTTTTTAAAGAAAAAAGTATTATGGGGTTGTAATCCTAAATCGTATTCAAACTTCTGTTTGACTTATATCTTATTAATGATTTATACTAAATGTCGTCTTGCGTTTTATGATACTTTGTACTTATTGATGATCGGATTTAGCCTTAGCACTTAGTACCGGAACGGTAGGCATGAACCGGTCTGGTACTAAGTGTGGCGGTAATACCCCCAAGTTTACGGTTTTAATTCTTTCGCTTCCGCTAAACCTTTTGATTTAAACAAAAATTTTCAGTAGTAAATTTGGGGGTGTTACAGTAACACCCCTATTTTCATAAATTAATTTTTTTTATTAAAAGAGTTTTTCCAAAATCCAAAAATAAACACACATGGTATTACGTTGCATCCAACATAGAAAAATTACTTCACATACCTAATCTATGACCGGTGCAAAATTATAAAGTAAATTGTACCTAAGATTAGGTGTAAAAACACTTGATTCCATAACAATATAAGACTTTGAAACATGAAAGACGAGATAGAGACAAGATAAAATAGAGGATTAAAGTCTATAAAGATGGAGATATCTTGATAATTATACTCCAATACCAACTCAAATACACGCTCACTATAAGCATTACATCAAAAACATTAAATCAGTAGTTTCCTACAAAATAATGTGGCATATACTTATGGGAATAAGTAGTACCTATGAAAGATATGATTAGTATACTATGTATTGAGTAAGGTAATAATACACATCAATAGAATAAGACATACATAACACATAGGAATCATATAACAAGATAACTAATATATAAGCATATATGCTTATGATATGAGATACCTAAAGAGAAAATTAGAATAGGGTTGAGCATTAGGTGATTATAATATTCCATTTACTTAGTCACATTGAGATCATAGACCTCACTATTCGTGATCGGTGGAATGGTACATAACATAAAGCTCCTTCCAAGGAATAACACACTTGGAACCACTATTAATGTTCATTAGAACATAAACAATATATAGCTCCTTTTAAGGAAAAATAATCTTAAGAACCAAAAAACTAGACTCTTAATCCTTAAGTATCCATACTCCCTATAAGATAGTGGAATAGACAATATAGAGTAGACTTAGGGTCACTTTGGTTTCAATAGAGCAAGAAAATAAATATAACTGGTATGACTCGATCCTAAATCATGTAATGTTCCACTTTAGTTATAAGTATCATGTGATGTTCCAGTTTACTGATTAATATTAATATAGTAATGTTCGTAACTAATAATAATAATAATAATATATTAATATAACTATCAATAATTTTATTATATTTAATAGTGCACTAATTACAATCAATATTTCATCAATAATATTATTTATAAATATTTATGCATTATTACAATTAATAGAATGTCTTATGTATAATGATGATGATTATAATAATAATAATAACAACAACAACAACAATTGCTATTATTAATTTATAATAATAATAATAATATAATATCATAAGTATTTATAACAAAAGTATATTTAATAAAATTCTAATTCCTTAATAATTAAACCATTAATCAATAATATTATTAATAATTATTATTTTTATTAATATAAATATAATACAAAAAATTATTATTAATAGCTTATAATGATGATGATGATGATATTCAAAATCACTAATAGTCATATGTTAGTTTAACTAGTTGCAGTAAAACTGTAAGTAACTATATTTTAATTACATGATAATCAACAATTAAGTAAAAATATCATTGATTATTTGTTATTATATATTAATATATTAAATAAATAATCATTAAATAATAATAATAATATAAAAATATTATCATCAATAGCTTATGATAAATGTTATAATAAGTATTATTAAGAAAATTATTAATGATAATATTTTGTTTTTTAATATTTAAAAACTATTTATTATTATCTATAAAAATTTGTTAACTATTATTAGTAGTAGATTGTGGTGGTAATAATAACAATAGTAAGTAAATGTATTGATAACTAATAGCAATATATTATTGTATCTATTAATAATAAAAGTATATATAAGAATATTCTGATTACTTAATAATCAAATAAGTAATCAATAATATTATTTGTAATTATTTATGGATTATTATTATTACAATAATAGTAAAATATTATTATAAATAATTAAGAATGATAATAATCATAATCATAAAATATTATTATTAAGAAATAATAACATATTGGTCTAGCTATTGATAGGAAAAGCACAAGCAACAACATTTTAACTTTTTAATAATCAATAATGAATCAAGAATATTATGTATGTTTATCAACTAATTATTATTAATGGATTACATTTCAAAATAGTATAATAATAACAAATGTTATTGTCAATGACAATTAATAGTAAGTTATTATTATAATAATGAATTATAAATACATTATCATAACTATTGCTTGTACAAGCATAATAAACAACATTATAATTACTTGATAATCAACAATTATGATTCATGTTATTTATTTATTGATATATTTATTGTTATAATTTATTATTTTCTCAATATAACTATATCATTATTAAGGATTACTAAAATACATAAGCTTATATATTTTTCTTAGCTATTAACTTTGGGTTATAATATATATATATATATATAGACACACACACACACACATGTGTGTTTGTGTGTGTTTAATAATTATATAACTAGTCAATTATTTAAACTTATGATTTTGTTGTTCTCATTAATGTAATTCCTATGATTATTATTATTGTGATATATTATCTATTTACAATTGAGATTTTTTTCCTAATTATTACTTTTAATTTAGATTAATAATATTTTACTAACTAATATGGGTGAGGGCGAGTGTGTAAATGGGTGGGGTTGGATGAATTTTAATTAATAAGAATATATTTATCATCAAAGTAAGTAGCATAAGACATTTTAGATATTCAATTCAAAGTGTCAGAACTTACTTATAAAGTCACAATAAATTATAAATAAGTTTTAAATAATAAAATTATAAGAATCTAATAAAACAAATGATCTGGAACATATCTAAGAAGTAAGGAATGTATCCACTTGAAAAAGAAAATAAAAATAGACCACGAAGATGATTGGGATCCACAATAACAGATTTACAAATGAAAAGAAAAAACGAAGATAGTCGTAAATCCAGCACATGCACAAATAGAAAGGTCATGAAAATGTTGTTCCCAATGATAGGATCCAAGCAGTAAGAAATTTACGTGTCGGCTAAAAATAAATAGAAGAAAAAAAACACGTTTTAAAATATAATAAATTTGAATTATTAAGTTAGTAGAACGTAAAAATTAAAAGTGAGTATTACTTTCTTTTTATCGCAATTTTTATATGAAGTGATTTACTAAGATATACCTACGTATATTCACCTTTATAAATATTCCATTACTTTTTACCCTTACTTTGATAAATAAATAATAATGATATTTATTGTTAAAAAGTATTATCATAATTTATATATTATTTCCTAAAAAAATATCACAGTACAAAAAAAATACTATAACTTAAAAAAATAGATATACATACTAAATATAAAAATTTATTACTTTCACGGAAGTATTTTCCAGCCATTTAATTCCATGGAAGCAAGTTTTTTCTTTATTACCAAACTTCCCCGAAGAAGTAAGAACTTGGGGTTTCGGTCGATTGAAACAAATCGAGGCCCCCCTTCGTTCCTCTCTAATTACAATTTACAATGCAGCGGCTGGCCCACCTGCCCGGAAGAAGACCATGGCGGCCCCTACTCCACTAGCCGAAAGCCTTCTGTTCAATCAAAGAGTCGCCTGAAGCCAACGACTTTCACAGCAAAAGAAAGTAGACTGCCGACAATGCACAATAGGTGTGCAAGTAAGAAATTTCAGACAAATCATACTGATTTCTCACTCGACGAAGTAGACCTATGTGCATGCTTAGCTATATATATATATATAAATGTCAACTACTCGTGTCTCTGCTCGTGCTGCTCCCGCTTTCTTGTGGCAGCTGACGCACAAATTGGCCCCGGACACGAGGACGCTGCTCTGCTAGATTCTTCCTGCCCTGAAATCAGTGGAACACCATATAGAAAATGGGGAATGTTGGAAGATTAGTCAGTCACAAACCATATACAAAATAATAGTGCACGAGTTGAGATTATTCCCAGCTCAAGCTAAAAACTATGGAAGAAAAATAACAAGGACAGATGAATGCTAAATGAAAAGACCACTAGTTTTCCAAGAAAGCGTCAGAAACTATGCTATCATGTAACGAGAGAGAGGAATACTCATACATCAACATCGAGAACAGATGATAAGAGTTCCAACTTAAGGAATGGACCATGTCTGGCAATCGTAACCAGGTAGAAAAGCCAGCCACAACGAAGCGGCATGAGGTCATGAAATAACATACGCACATGAACCAGCGAAACAAAAATTGTAACTCTGGGATACTACACGGCTAATATGTTTTGGACACATCCTGTATCTTCTCATCCAGTTCAACCTGTTCGCATCGTCACTGTCATCAGCATTGTGAATCCTTGTTCTACATTAGTTTGCAAAAACCTTAGCATACGAAAGGTCTCCTTCTGCATGCCGTCAAAATATTCTATCCACCAAAGCCCTCAGCATGGTAAACTCCAACGCCTCACGCCCTTTTAAGGCTAAAAAAATACGTATTCAGTCCGACCATTCAGGCATTACTGACTAACATGGATTAATATCTTAGTGTTCATGAAAATGAATTCCTTCATCTGTTGTGTCCCAAAGGAAAATCATAATTGGTGACATAGAAGGTTATAGCACACAAAATCGAGTGACTTTCGCAGTCACAGGGGGAGATCAAGCACTGCTAGTCATAAACATAGCAATGAAAAGGAAATCAGAATCAACGTTGGAAGAAACAAACCTAGAGCGAAAAACCACAACTATACCTACTTACGTCTAATATAAGATGATCTCAAGATGGAATGAAAAGAGAAATTACCTTTCTGTTAAAACATCGTTCTTTTCTCTTCTGTCTGAACTTGGTCAGAGCAGCTTCCCTTTGGGAAAGCCTGCTTTTGTCTCCGCTCCCACTTCCACCTCCACTCCCACTACCACTAGCATCACCACCTTTACCTCCCATCCCATTATTGCTTTCCCTATTCATTCCTCCAGCAACAGCAGCTGTGCTACTTCCTTGGTTGCTTCCATGGTTACTACCTGAGCCACTTCCATTCATGCTATAGTTTGCAGCATTACCTTCCACATGCCCTCCACTAATGTTACATGAACTATAGTGTACGGTTGATGCTTCCATATTCTTTGGTGGTAAATTGTCGTGATTTGGGGCAAATGGTTGTACTTTGCAAACAGGAAGCTGGTGGCTGTCAAAAGAGTGAAGGTGCTGGATTTTAAGTTCCTGATTTGTGATTGCTGGCTGAACAAACATCTTGGCAGGAGTCACTGCACTCCTGTCGTCCAAAGTGGCTTGCTGAGGGGAACGTAATGCATCCCTTTTCCGAGGCTGAATGACAAACCCAGGATGCAAGTTGTGGGTTGTTGGAGTTTCTACTGACCTATTATTTGCCACTACTTTATCAGCATACTCATCATTAGAAAAAGACGTGACATCTACATGGACACCACCCCCAACAGAAAACTGATTAGGGGCATTACTGCCGCAACAAGATTGGATGTTTAGCATTTCACTCCTTCCATCTAATAGTTTCTCAAGAGGAGATGGGCTTCTTGCATCTACTCCAGCAATTTTATTTTGGGGCACTGCATTATACCTGATTCAGGAAAAACAAAAGACAAGTCACACCTGTTAAGAAAGAAAAGTGAAAAAGGGATTGTGTTCAATAGCTTTGATTTTTCTCAGTACCTGGAAAAGGCTGAAGACTCCAAGCATCTCAGTACATTTCTTTCCTCTTGCTTTGTTTTTCCAGCATCTTGAAGTCCTCTAAGCTTCTTCAGACTTTGCCCCACAGATGGTTGTTCTTGGCTCTCATTTATGGAATTATCATTGATATCTGATATCTTAGAAATTTTATTAGCAGCATGAAATCCCTTGCTTTCTGAGGGAGAATAAGAGTAGCTAGGCATGTTTCCTGTCACCTTGAGTGTTCTGTCATTAGGCTCACCATAGGCATTCTCAGCATTAGATTCTACTATTCCTTTATATATCTGATCATTAACTGTATGGGAACCTTCTATTTTTCGCATACCACTGGGATTCAAGGTGGTTAATACAGGGTGAACCACAGCTGGGAATTTCGGCTGCAAGCCTGAATTTATTACTGCACTTACCTCTAAAGCCTTTCCCGTCCCAGCTGTTCCTGACAAGAAATAGTCAGACATCATTATAAATTCAAGTCGATGCATGAACTGCAAACCTAGTTGGCACGGCTACAAGACGGAGGGATTTACAGCATGAGGCTTGGCAAGAGAAAACAAAAAGACGAAAACGACTCCCTCCGTTTCACAATAGATGACCTTCAGGGCTTTAGCACATGTAGCTCATATTAAGAAATGATAAAATTTAGGAACTTTGAAACATAAATTTACCAATATACCCAGTGGCGGAGCCAGATATTTTACTCCATGGTAGTGCCTCTATTATAATAATAATAATAATAATTATTTTTATTTATAATGAGTTTACCATTCAAAATAATATAGCATCCCTTTTTTATCAACCAAACTTTGTTTTTGACTTATAGCTTTTCATGATTAAAGATATTGAATTATTATTATTTAAAAAATCTCGCTAAAATATTATTTGTTCATTAATTAATCATATAATTTTAAAATGTATTATTAATAACATTATAAATAAATAAAAATTAGCTTGTTATAATTGCAAATAACATAATTAGAGCCAAATAAACAAGTACATTGATTATGATTAAAAAAGAAGGATTACAACAATTTAGGATATAGATACCTATAAGTGAAAAATATCAATAATCAACATTTGGATGAATGGTTGAGGTGGGTAAGGTATGCTTTGGTGGTTGTGGGTTCGAATCCTTATGCTGCCATGAGGATTGTTTTAATTTTATAGGTCCCAACTGAAGTAAAAATTAGGATGTCATAGATATTTGATCCCTTAACCTCCATCCCACCTATTATGGCACAATTCCCGTGGTGTCCTCCACTACACCAAGTTGATCTTTGTAATATATGGCCATATTAAAATATACTTAATCTGAAATTGTATGGTATCCCGTGACACCATTAAAAAGCCCTAACTCCGCCACTGAATATACCCATACATGAATAGATAACCTCTAATCAATACTCCAACTTCATTATTATTTCTTAAAGAAAACAGAAGGGAAAAAGTGGCAATGTATCATTTAATGTTATATATTTTCTGTAAAATGAGTTATATGTGAAACAAAATATAAAAGATTATAGACCTCCCATTTATGAAACGGAGGGAGTAACATCTAAGTAGACCATACAACGTTGCCACGCACAGGGGTGTGCCCATAGACATACCAGGAGTTTCCTTCACCTCTTGGCCCTCCTTTGTTGCAGCCATAGATGCCATGTTGGCAGGCGGCAGAGCACTAGCATGTATAAACTGGGCACAGGTGCTATCAGGACACTCAGCTATATCATCCAATAAAGTCGCTGGTCGAGGGCTTTCCATATCCTCCACAACTTGATTCGTCCAAGAACTCTGCAATGTCATGAATTAGAGAATTTACTACAAAGCACAAGAAATTTAGCAACAATCTAGTATGGACTGCGCTATATGATTGCAGACAGGCAGACATAAATTAGCATTTCACATATACATTGAATATCAACTATACCTCAATGCTACAAAGGGAAAAATGTTGTGTCTTTCTACACATGGGATGAGCAAAAGGCAGGGTGTAGACCTACCAGACGCTTTAGCAAATTCAAAACTCTAGGGGTGATGATCTTGATAAATATAGAAGCAAATCTTAATTTTCGTAGAAATGATCTGATGAAGCCTTCGTTGTTGCTAATAGATTCAATATATAAACCAATACTTTTGAAACAGGGAAGTCTGAGAGAAAGCATCTTCAAATAGAGCAAGAACACCCATGACGCTGTTAGGTAACTGGCTACCAATCACTACCACAGGGTAAAGCAAAGAGAAAACAGCAAGAATGGAAGGATAACAAGAGAAGATGTAAGAAGATAAAGAGAGTAAGCTGGTAATAGATAGATGAGGATTACACCTTCCAGGGATTCGAGGACCTGGAAACCTCCAAACCACAAATACAATCTTGAAATGACCTCTCCCCCTTTGCCTCTCTTCCCATGCTCCTATAAGCAGGTGATACCCTTTCCCTAGCTTAACAGTTTGCTGACTCAGCAGGTGCGGTAACAAGACTTTACAGAACCAAAAAAGACAAAAGATATAAAGGAAATAATAAAAGGGAAATAACAATGCAAATGACACTCCACCGAAAGCCCCTGCCTTACTCTTCATCACAAATGCATATTTGATGAAAGGTCTATCAGGCACATGCTATCACTACATCATGCCATTGACATTAGGAAGCTTTCTTGGAAATCAACTGTGTTTGAAACTTCATGCTTAAAAATAAAAAAATGCCCTCGTTCAGTGTATTACACATTACAATTGCAACTCAGACAAAAGAGGAGATCAATGTAGTTTGATGGATGCCATTTATAGGTATAGAGAAGTAGTGTGCAATAGGCCTTCAATCTCCAACATTCTCATATTGTTAGTGCATCAAAATCAGAAGGTAAGAACAATCAACTGATTTCACAAAAATAAGTGAAAATTCTAAACTACACCCTCCGTTTCACAATATAGGTCACATCAGTTTTTAAATTTATTTCAAAATATAGTCACACAATGAAAACTTATAGAAATTAAATGCTACATTTCCTAGCACACCCTTCTATTCTCTCTTGTATTGATTGTTTCCACAGCATATTGATTGAGGCTGCATTAGTCATTTAAGGCATCTTATTTCCTCAATTTTATCATTTCTAATCTATGTGTAGGTCAAATGTGACTTGTAGTGTGAAACGGAGGGAATCACAAGTTAGCAAGTCAGTTTCAAGCCTGCATGAATTTAAAATACAGTTCAAATGCAAGCATGAAATTTTGCATTTTTCATTGTGGTTGGATGCAATAACGATGTAGTACTCAAACAAATAACAAATCGACTCCGAAGTGCAGAATTATTAAGCACCTTTCATTTTTAGATAGCAGTAACAGAAATAAGCGGTTTCATGGAGCCCATACAACTGAAGCTCGCATATATGATATTTTCCTAATCATTTATTGATTGAGATAATGTGCGGTAGTTGGGCTTGAATAGTTGAATAAAAATTGGTATCAAACCATCGCTATCCATCATCAAGTAGAGGTTGCGGTTTAGTCACTTGTATCCTTCAGCAAATTTGCATTTGGGTCTTAACAACATGTAAAGATTGAGAATACCGGGCAGTGGACTCTAAATTGGCCTAGATAACAAGCAACTGTCAGCATGAGCTACAAAAATATCAATTATGCTAAGCCAGTGCTATAGACTCCTTCATACTCTTATAACCTTTCCCACAGAACAGGCAGATCATTTTTTCATCTGCAGTTTCTCCACAGAAAGTCCAAAGTTCTATACGCATGCAACTCTTACCAGCCTTCAAGTACCTCACACACAGAAAAAACAATTGACTAAGCATAATGGACAGTAAAGTTGTCTTGAACACAGTGACACGATTGTCATCTATTTCACATTTTTCATTGAACTCGAACACAGGTAAAGAACCATAATAAAAGGTTTCTCATCATGGACAGTAAAGTATAATAGCAAACACCAACATGCAACAAATTCAGGCAACTAAGATTTCGCCACAACTAACCATCACTCAATTACAATTTACAAAGATAAACAGTCAAAGATACAAGGTTAATATCTTGCATGCTGTCTTCCAGTAAAGTATATTTAAGAACATCAGCATGCTGAATTATGCATTTTAGCATTAGGATCCGTATTACCTGAGTACCACTGCCATGGTCGCTATCATCCCCAAAATTCAAAGGTGGACTCTCGCTTTCCTGTTCGTTATTGCTGCCACTATCATTGTTGGACTTGTTCACACTTTTGGATTTGACAGATTTCTGTGTGTGGGTACCACTCTCACTCCCACTGCCACTAGACTGAAAGAAACATCGAAAACATATCAACTTCAAGATGAAATGAATAAGACGGTTTTATAGCATTGTTTCAATATGAATGAGCAGAATCAGCAGATGGCTACCATAAGCACATGGTATACATCGAAACAGTATGAGAGTAGACAACCCAAAATCCAATACCTAGAAAGAAGAACGGGAAGCTTGGACTAATGAAGAGACCCTAATCTCCAACAACTTACACTGTGGCATCTCCTCCAAACATGCTGCCATAGATTTTTTAGCTCATTCTTTCGGATAGGCTTCACCAAAAAATCAGCCGCACCTTTTGACAAACACTTAAAGACTAAACCCATTGAATCATGAGATGACATCACTGCAAACAAACCTCATGAGAGATGTAAATAGATAATAAAACAAGAAAGGTGTGGGGAGGCCTGTGCACATAGATTGATCCAAGAACTTAATGAGAAGCCACAACTTATGAGATAGATGAGGTATCAAAAAAGAACAACAGGTACATTAGCAATAAAAAATACTCAAAATGCAGAATGAGAACCAGTTTCATGGTATCTACACAAGATGCCATCAGGAAGTCAATCAAGACGCAACAACAAGATAGCTCCATGGAAAGATTTCTTACTGATTACAGGTACATTATTTCTTGACTTGTGGCTCATAATCTTGCACAGAAGTGAAATACCCATAAAACAAGGCAAGGCAACCTCCGTTAAGACAAGATCGATGTGATTAGTTATATCCTCTAGTATTCTCCACGCTTGTATGCCATTTGATGCTTCCACAACTGCAATAGCCAGTAGAAGATATGCTAAAACATTATACACAAAAAAGGATTCTTCTACTTCACATGATTCTCAAAATGCATAGAAAAGAACACACTGCACATTAGAAATCACTAACTGTCTGGTAAGTAGTTTTTTACTAGCTCATAAACTATATTTTGAAAAATTATTTCAAGTAACTTATAGCTTATAAGTTTTCCGCTAACTTTTAAGATTTAAGCTAGTTTTGCAGAACAAAAGCATTGTGTAATAGATGGACACATTTCCCCCAGATCACAACCAGAAGATCTCCACAAGCATATAAAGCAATAGCACTCGTCCTTTTGTCATAATATACATAAAGCACAAAGAAACAGGCAGAAGCAGATCAGGAGATTCAGAACATCTAATATAATGAAGGATGCCATCATCGCAAGGGTCAAGTCCAAGAATGGAGTCATATAGAACTGCATACTATCCTAGTCCTCTAGGAAGGGTGTAGTCCAAGATTGGAATTATATGGCATCACCAAAGGCGTATACTTAAACATACACACCCAAAAACGCGTGTGAACATAAACACACTCTCTGATACATTATCAGCAAAACAGCAATCAACAAGCCAAGTACTAAGGTTAGCCTTAAAATATAAAACATACCATAACTCAAAGAACAAAGATACTAACCTTCATAGCTACAATTGCGCAGCAAGGCTGCGACAACATGACGAGTACAATCATCATTTTCTACCAACAATACCCTCAAGGACCTCAAATGCAAGAACCTCTCCCAGCAAACTGCCGTCCCCTGGGACGGCTGCTGCGATGGAGGAGGCACTAGCCCACTACCAGCAGAATGAGCCATCCCATTTAAACCATCCTTTATGTCTCGTCCTCCTCCTCCAACCTCACTGACCCTCGATCCTCCTGTATCCAACAGCGCCCGTTCTTCAACCCTACGTACCCCGTTTTCCAGTCTCTTACCATCACTGCATAATCGTTGGCCTATGTTTAATACAACCTTTTTGTTGTTATCACTACCCTCATCTGTCATCGGGCCACTCCCTGCCGATCAACTCGAAAGAAACTGACGATGATAAATTCAAAATCAAACTTAAAGGCTCTGAAAATTTCCCTCTTCAGTTCAGAAAATAATTTACACATTATCTTCTCGAAGTCAAAACCTACAAAAGGAGACGCCTAACTGTGGAAAATTAGCTCAAACTCAATCCACAAATCAACACTAATCGCCCCAATAACCATGAGATAGAAACCAAAATCAAGCGCGCCATAAGACTTCTTCACCCCATGAAGTAAGTTGAAATATCACCCCTGGCCTACAGATCAAAAACTAGAGGATTACTAAAAGGAGATTGTCAGAAACCCTAATCATAAAGTAACAGATGAAACAAAAAGCAACGAACATCTAGGCCAAAGATTTTCACAATCAAATCAAGAGAGGAACAAACACCAACAGAGAAAAAACCAGCGATTTCTGCGTGAATTACAAAATAACCAAATCAATAATTCCATAAGACAACAAATGAAACACGCCAAAAAAAAATATGGATTCGATAATTTTATAAAGTTATACAGTATGGCAAACTAAATGAAGCTGATCAAAATACAATTACCAGCTGGTCGATAATTAATCTAGGGCTTAGAACGAGAATACTACAACCGTATGGTTTAAGAACATCTGTGGATTAAAGGTGAAAGAAACAGAGACGGAAGAAATCTTAAAGAAGGGTTTGGTTGGATATTATTTCAAACAAAATCAACCTAAGGGCGGCGGAGCCTCAGAGCATATTGTGAAAAAAATAAAAATAAAAAAATACCGCGCTACGTTGGAAAGTACTGGCCCGCGTACTAGCATCCCTGGCCCCCAGTAACTGAGTACGTGGAGGAAATCGAAAGCTCGGAGCTGGGGGCGTTCTGATCAAATCTAATTTGATACGCTAGATCTGTTTCTAGGACACGCGGAGTTCAGGTAGAGGGGTTTTGGGATGATAACGTCGTTGAGCTTTGAAGCGACTTGCCTTGCGGACGGTTTGGATCGTCTACGTGGATGCAGGGACGACGTTTAAAAATGCACCCGTAACGCCGTGACGGCGTGGATCAATTTCATTCGTTTTACGACATTTTAGATAATGGGATGATGCTGAGGGCCGCGTATATAGCTGCCGAAAGGAAAATATCTAGGAGATATTAAAGTGTGAAGCAATACAGGTTTCTGTCCGTTTGCGGCCTCCGCTATTATTCCGACAAATCAATCCGGTATCCAAATAGGTTTAATTTAAAAATTAGATAGTTCATCTATTTTTTTTTATCAAATAATTAATCCTATAAATCAAAAGTCCAATAAGGTAAATGATCAACTCAATAAATATAAATAACATCTAATTTAATAAATTATATACATATATATTTTAAAGGATATTTATATTTATGATATTTTATTGTTATATATACTTATTTTATTCTACTTATTGTTGGAAAATTTTATATTTTCCTAGTTTTAATGGTATTTAACTACTATTCTAAATTTTAAATCATTATTTATATATAATTTAATTTAATACTCAAAATCAAATCATTATCACATGTATTATCATTTTAATTTGGTATTTAAATCAAATTGATAAGTTTAAATCGGTTTATTATTCATTTGTTGGATAGTTTTTTTATCCAACTTTTTTGTTTTTGTTTTTGTTTTCTAATAATTTTTTAGAATATATAACAAATTATTTGTGATTCGGTCCAAAATTAATAATATTTGAAATATCAAATATCGAAAACCTTTTATTATATATTCGATCTTTCATATATTTAAAATTTTAGTTGGCCGTAGGAACATCATATATTTAAAACTTTTGATCGAATATTCGATCTACGAATACCTTGGACATGGAAATTCATATCAAACATGTTCTTTTATAATTCATAAATGTGTGTATGTATGTTTTTGTGGTGTCTATAATGGACAAAATAAAATAAAATTAGAGAACAGTCTTTTTTCACATTTTTGTTAAGTGTTGGTCAAGTTAGCTTCCTCATTCTCTCCTCTCCCTATGCTCGATGACCTGAGCAAATAAGTTAGATTTTGCTAATTCATTAGCTTCCTCACTCCTCTTAGCTCTTCACTCTTACAATTTTTTCCCAAAATTTCTTAAATGTTGAAGATTTTATTTTTCTCCTCTCTTGTGGTCCCTTTAATTGAATTGCCCCTTCTTATTTTTGAATTTTTCTTGGTCATCTTGACTTCTACATTGTTTATTTTAGTTATTTACTATGTATATTAAGTAATGGAGGATTAGGATTTAAAAAGCGAAGTGAAAATATTTAGTCTCACCTTCTCTTAAACACATCCCCTTAAGTGAAGGAGTTTGACATGCTTTTCTTATTTTCTTCTCTTTTCTACTTCTCTTGTTTTGTGTGTAAATTATTTTTTACTAAGTTGGTATGTATTTATTTAATAATAAGGTAATCAACGTATAGGTGTGGAAAAGGAAGTGTAAGGCTAAGATCTTTACTCTTCTTTTTTGTTTTGGAGCCTAGGCTTTTTGTATTTTTTGTCGGCCCCTTAAGGTGTAAATTTATGTAATATGTGTTATGTTTTCTACAGTTCAATTATATATTCATTACAAAAACACGAGTTTTGGATGTTATTAACAAAACGATATTTTTGGTAATTTTGAGCTTATGAACACGACATTAGCCTAGGTTTTATGTTTTGGAGGATATGAATGGTCCACGAGGATTTTTATGATGCATTGTCTAAGATATGTATGGTATGACATGATGGTTGGAATGAAAATGTACTTATTTGCGTGCTATGATTTTTTTATCTTTTAGTTGGATTGGTGAAATTGAGACATGTATCATATTAAATGATTATGTTTTCAAATATAAGATTGATGTGAACATGTCTTTAGTTGGATTTTAAAGAGGTTGATAGGTTGGTGATAGGTTAAATACTCCCTTTGTTGCATAATACATGGCATATAAGGTTTTGTATTTTGTTTCAAAATATTAAACATTTTACAAAAAGTATAAAAAATTAAATGTTATGTTTACAATTTTAACCTTAATATTTTTCTCTTTCTAATTAATTAAAGGTGTATGAGGCATTAATACAAGGGTATATTAGTAAAATTATATAACTAGATTATACTTATTAATGTGCGCATAAAACTCTTATACGACTTATATTATGAAATAAAAGGAGTATGTTGAATCTTCAATTGAAAGCATGTTTGAAATCATTTACGTGTACATTACGTGGTTTAGGTGTGATCCACCCAGACCACTCGATGTAACACCTCTATAATTCACTACTAAAAAATTTTATTTTATTAAAACTTAGCATAAGCAAATTGAAATACCCCAAAACCCTAATTTAGGAGATCATGGCCAAATAAGGGATTATTAGGAGATTAATTAATTAAATTGATTTGTTTTAATTAATAAGGAAAATGGTTTATAATTAACATAAAATTTATAGATAATTTAATTGTAGAAAATTTAAGGTTTTTGGCTAATTAAAGTGGAATTCAAGAAAATTTCTTCAAAACTCCCTAAATTAGAATTTAATTATTGTTTTAATATAATTATTTTATTAAAAATCCAAAATTCCTTCAAATCATGCTAATTAATCCAACCACTAATTTTCCTCTTTTTTTCTTTTTCTTTTCTCTTTTCTTTTCCCTCTTTTTCCTTTTCTTTCTTTTTTTCTCTTCTTCTTCCCCAGCCTGGGCTGGCCTGCCAGGCCCAATCCCCTCCCCTCTCTCTCTCGCGCGGCCCAGCCCCGCGCCTCATTCCTTTTTTCTCCCGTCTGGTTCGGCCCCTTCTCTTCCTTTCTTTTCTTTTCTCCTGGACCGCCGGTCCAACCCACTTCTCCCCCCCCCCCCCCGCGTTGTCTTCCTCCCTTCGCCGCTTGCAACACGAAACCCTGCCAGAGAAGAAAAGCCTGCAACGACAGCTCCAGCTCCAGTCATTTCGCCCCTCTTCTCCCCATTGACCTCCCATGGATGTGACCAAACGACACAGCCTTTCTCCCGCACGAAAATCCCCCATTTCCCAGGCAAATCATGGTCTGAAAATTTTCAGACCATACGCCGACCAACTACGTCGGACAACCTACCCTAACCCTAACCCCTAACCTCCCCCTCGAATCTTGTCATTTTCCGTTCAATTTGGCCTATAAATAGCCCTCACCACCGCCTTAATCGGGTTCGAAATCTGGGGACCCAGACAGAGCAAAGCCGCGCCGCCCTGCCTTCAACCGGCCTTTGCTCCGCCGTCAACCACCCCTTTCCGCCCACCCTTGCCCCCACAACCTTCCCTGCACCGCCCTATACACAACCAACCCCCTTAGCTTCCCTTCCTCTCACCGCACGTGTCGCCCCGGCCATGCGAAAATCTCTCCCCAAATCGACCCTTCCAGCCCTGCGCCGCCGCCGCCGGCTATACCACCACTTGCAGCACCTTCACCACCCCCCAAAACCACCAGGACTTCCTGCTCTACCACCCTACACTTACACTCTCCCCTAGTCTCTCCTCCTTTAGCCTCCATAGCCACCTTTCCCAAATTCTCCCTCCTTCGCCGTCACCGCCGCCAGGTGGTCCAACTCCCTAAACCCTAGACCTGGAATAATAAAAGTGGTTAATAAATTTTAATATTATTATTAACTATTATTTTTAATGTTATTATAATTATCATTAACCTAATTATTATTAATACTATTACTATAATTACTATTAGTACTACCCTTATTATTATTATTATTATTATTATTATTATTAGCAGGTCCTAACGTCACCCCTAAGAACTTCTAACTAATGGTATTAAGCAATACAAGACCCTATTAAGTTATTATTATTGTTAATATTGCTAGTATTACTATTATTATCCTTATTATTATTATCACTACTATTATCATCACTATTATTATTACTATTATTATTATTGTTGTTATTATTATTATTACTCTTATTATTCTTATTGTTATTATAGTTATTATTATCGCTATTATTATTATTATCATCATTATTATTATTATTATTATCATTATTGCTATTATTGTTATTATTACCATGTCATTACTCTAACTATGACTAATGTTGTCATTACCTCTATTATTATGACTATTATGGTATTCCTACCACTATTAGAACTATTATTACTATCATTACTACCATTGTGTTACTATTGTAACTACTGTTACTATTATTATTATTATTAGCACCATTATTATCATCACCATCATCATCAGTATTATTATTATTATTATTATTATTATTATTATTATTATTATTATTATTATTATTATTATTATTATTATCATTATTATTGTTATCTTTATGTTCACCATATCCAAAACCCTAATCGTATTTACCATCGTATTATCCTTATTGTTATTATTATTATTATTATCATCATCATTATTATTATTATTATTATTATCACTACTGTGTTGTTATTACTATTATTATTATTATTATTACTATTATTATTATTACTATTATTATTATTATTATTATTATTATTATTATTATTATTGTCCTTTAATATTATCGTTTTAGTATCCTTATCATGATTTGTTTTGTCACTAATGTTATCATTACGATTACTATTACTATTCCTATCATTATTATTAGCATTCTTATTATTAATAATACTTTTAATAACATTATTGGAACCCTTACCATAATACGGAAAAAATGATAAGGCCTACTCCGAGTAGTGGAAAATTTTAACTAATTATCTTAGGAATAATAATAACCCTACCTTTTTATTTATAAACTACTAGTTATTAATATTAGCCTTAGTTTTAGGCCATGATAAGAGTAAGATAGGGGTTTTGGTATTTCCGATAGAGGGAGATTAACTCATAGTATTTCCCTCTTATAGGTGAATTGAGTGAGAACTTTCGGGAGGCATAGGAGCGTACTCCAAGCCCGGCGCCGATCTAGGTAAGGGTCTAACTAAGGCTAATTGTGTGATATGTGAACTACTTATTGTGGATGTCTTATATGCTCATGTGATGTACTTATGTGTTATGCTTTAAATGTCACTATCTTATATGCCGTACGTGTAGCGCAGCATGGATCCAGGTACGTCTGTGTGATTACCCGTGTTATGTTTAATGTGAATGTGCTTCAATTTATGATGTGTTGTGGCCTTAGGACATGCATGCTAGGGAATTTGGTGTGGTGACGTAGTTTGGGAACATGACAGAGAAGAGTGAAAATAAAATAACAAAAGGGGGGGAATAAGTCGGTTAGAGAAGGGATGGGAGAAATAAAGGTTGCATGGGGTGGTTACGGTCTACATGGGGGCAAACCTTACGTATAGAAAGGTGCCTCAGGGTGTGTGGAAGGTAAGAGAGGTGTTGTTTGGGTGTTTGGGGGCTCCGAGTAAAAAATAGTACGTGGACCAAAATAAGGGTGCCTAGGAGACAGGGTTAGAGTTTAGAGAGAACTCTAGCTGTCAGGGGAGAGAAGAAAAGGGGAGTATTAAAATCATAAGTGAAGATGAGGGTGACATGGAATGGGGGTTGAACCGAAGGGTCGTGAGGTGTAGAGGTGCTAGGACGGTTCCGGATGTACGAGGTAGAAAGGGAGTGGACCACCTAGGCCCAAGTTGGGTTTTCTGGAGAAAACCCTAAGGGAAGGTAGTGAGTGGACTTTGGGGTAAAAGGTGATGGGCTCATACCCACACACTTAGGAGACGGGTTCCGGAGTGAGTAAGCTAATTAAGGGGAGGATGTCGGGCGAGTTAGGAGGCGCAAAGGTCTCAAGATATGAGACGGGCCCTCTTGGGAGGATGAGTATAGCTGAAGTTAGCCATGCTTGTCTAGGGCGGAAACTCGTTGAAAAAGATACCATAAAATACTAATCACTTAAAGAGGAAGATGTTGAGCCGGACCCAGACTGGTCCACCGGCGTATAATAGTGGCCAGGAGCCGGGGTGCCCTGGAGACCGAACCACCGACGAATAATAGTGGCCATGAGCGTTTTTCCCTGTATATATTTCCGGTCCACCGACTATAATAGTGGGGGTTACCGTGCTCAGCAAACCAAATATAAAATCGATAAGACATGGGGAAGATACTAAATACTTACGATGGAACACCATGTGAGTCGGGGCCAGACCGGTCCACCTGCAAATAATAGTGGCCAGGAGCGTTTTGCCCTGGAGACCGAACCACCGGCAATAATAGTGGTCAGGAGCGTTCTGCCCTGTACATATCTCCGGTCCACCGGCTATAATAGTGGAGCACCCGCACTTACATGGATTAATAAAGAGTATGTGGAATTGAGTATGGTATTAAGAGATTTAAAGGATAAGTCTAATTGGAACATAATCGGCCTTACTATTTGTATTGTCTTATGTGCCTATATGATCATGCTTGTATTGTGTACTTTGTCTGTTCGGCCTTAGTTATTCGGTTACCTTGCTCAGTACAAAGCATACTGATCACCCGTTTCATGGGTGCTGCTCATTCCCACGAGCAGAAGGCCCCACTGATCTAGTGTAGGTAGGTGACTCTATATTTGATGCCTACGACACTTATGAGGTGTTGCGTGGGACCGAGAGCTGAGTTCGGACCTATCTTGGGGATCGAGAGTGGCGTGGTCGGAGTCTGTTGTCACTTCACCTTTCTTATGTATTTAAGTTTATTGTTTTAAGTGTATGACGTTTCAACTTTCAAAAACCTTAAAACCGTATCTTGAATTGTACTTTGAACTTCCGCACTCTGATTCTGTATTACTTAGGTTTTACCCATGAATGTATTATGCTAGCTACTCGTATTTGCTATTTAATCTGTTTTAGCCTTAGCACTTAGTACCGGGACGATAGGAGTGAACCGTTCTGGTATTAAGTGTGGCGGTAACGCCCCCAAATTTACAAATTTTATCTCTTATTCCCGATAAACTTTTTGAAATTAAACAAAATTTTTCAGTAGTAAATTTGGGGGTGTTACACAAATATAGTAAATTTTGGGGATGTTACCGCCACACTTATTACTAGACCAGTTTCCTCCACCGTTTCGATACCAAGTGCTGAGACTAAAAAGGGAACTGATTTATGCAAATCTATAATTGCAAACCTAAATTAGAGTAGCGCATTAATTACATTACGAGAATCAAAGCTCATATTAGTGGTTACAAATTAAAAATCATTAAACAATGGAATATAAAAGTTTAAAGGAAAACCCTTAAAGTTTCCTAAATAGTCCTACACTCTTAACCTGAAAACAAAGCTTGAATAACTTCTACGAGCTAACCTGCAAAGGACGCTGCCCATTGAATAGGCAGGGACTCATGAAAGAAACCCTTTAGTTTTATAACAATGAGTAACCCTTTATACAAAACTAAGAGGTAGGGTCTACATGCAACACATCAATCAACCATAAGAACAGTAAATTACATATATACATGGAAAGAGATACAGTAATCATTAGGATGAACACTTACCTCAAGATCATATATCATAAGGTTTGTTCACTTAGGATCAACAACACTTGCCAAGAGAGAATCCTAGTGTAGCTCTTTGTAGTATAATTAAGATTCCAACCTCATACTCAATCAATACATACCACCACTCAATTTAAAGGCAGGCATCGAGGCCACTATCATACCATAGCAACAGGTCATAAGTTTAATCATCATTATCTGGACATAAGTTATTAATTAGATATTAATGATAATCATCTCTCGAATTATATTCCTATAGGTTTCGGGACTCTACTATTATAACAGTGGACCAGGCACCAAATGTACAATTCTAAGGCAAAATGCACCTATTCACGATTATAACTGGTGGACCGGAAACCATATACAATCTCTAGGGCAACACACCCCTGGCTACTATTATAACCGATGGACCAGTATAAATAATATAATTCACATGGTCCCGACCTACGTAGTGTTCTACTATAAGTGATTAGTGTATTTCCATTTAATTAGCACACCAATTTCGTTTATTTAACTCAAGGGGGAGATTGCAAACATAGAGAAAAAAAGGTACATCGATCATACTAGCGCATACAAGCAGCATAGTATTCTACAAACTATTAATTCAGGGACACAAAGGTACCCTGGTCACATTGGTGTATGAAGACACATAGTACCTTACCGACAAGGGTACCTAATCCATAAGTATGCATACCCTCTAAGTAGCTTCATAGAGCTAAATACAGTAAGATATAGGGCCTGGTTAGGGCACTAAGGCATACCAGCAAAATCTAAAAACAATTGTGGGATAAACTACGTCTTTAAGGTAGCAACTCTTAAAGAGCCATAATTCCCAATATTGAGGTCTTTCACTCTAAGTATTAGTGTTTTAATTAAGATGACCATGAGAAACACATCAGTCACATACTTAATCACTTTTATTTGTTTCCATCATTATTAAGTAATCAATATCAGTGTTATTGCCAATTTTAACTTAAATAGTCTACTAAGGCCATCATAAGTTTCAATATCATACTTAGACACTTTAGGTCAAAGTGACTAAAATGCCCCTAAGGCTAAGGTTTCCTCTTATCATCCACTTTCATCACATAATTTATTTTTATTTATCCACATACCATAATAGGTTATCACATCATGATTATACTATTGATCATGTAATTATGTACCTTGCACACCAAATGATCATTTTACACATAAACCCTAACATGCACTTCTAGAACAAACAACACATATTCCCATGCATAATTAACAATTAAGGCACCTCTTGCATATTTATGAAAATAACATCATAACATAACCTAATTTACCAACTTACCCCTAGACTATGCATACTCATTATGATACACTCCAATTTACTGAAATACCCCTAGCCTTATAATATACATGATTAAACTTAAACAGGTGATACTAAGGCTATAAACTCCTATTCTCTTATTTAACATCACTTATCACTTATTATGAAGGTTCATTAGACCAATTGCCATATTACATGCAAAGTTACTAAATTACCCCTTTTTACTTATGAAATTACTAAAATACCCTTCTTACTTGCAAATTTACTAAAATATCATTTTTACTTGCCAAATTACCAAAATGCCCTTCTTACTTGTGAAGTTTCTAAAATGCCCTTCTTACTTGTCAAATTACTAAAATACCCTTTTTACTTGTCAAATTACTAAAATACCCTTATTACTTGTAAAATTACCAAAATACCCTTCTTACTTGCAAGATTACCAAAATACCCTTCTTACTTATAAAATTATCAAATTACCCTTATTACTTGCAAGATTACAAAAGCATGAAATATTACTATCCATGACCCACTTACATCATTTAACACCACAAACCCTTGTTATTATTCTTAACACCCACCATCACCTACTATACACATTTATTTAGGCTATTCCCTATGGACATATAAAATTATTAAAATGCCACAAGAATTTTTCATGATGGAACAAGTAATTTTAATAATACAAACTCCTAACTTCATTTTTCACACCGCACAATACTTAGCATGCATTTTTATTAAGATAATCCACACCATTGATATAAATTACCAAAATACCCTTAGGCCATAAATATAGATATTTCTACTAACACTTATACTCCCGCCAAACTTCCATCTTCCTTTATAGCATCAAACATAACACATTTAACATCTCATTTAGGTTTAAATCTTATGATATGACCAAAATGCCCCTAGGGCTCATATTAGCATTATTTCTACTACAAGTGTCCATATTTACCTAACATAGTATGCATATGCACATAACATCATTATCAACATTAACCCCTTTTCTTAACCACCATTTCCACACAAGTTACATTATTTACAAGATATTCCTTTCTTCCAACACAACATTAAAAATAATAAGATGATTAACAACACATCATATACACACAAAACACATACCAAAATCCTAACTTGTTGTCATATGTAAATCCATATATTTTAGTAGGGTATAACATTTACCTTATTTTCGGCAACAACCAAATTTTACCGATATCTCGATTTAAAAGCTTAAGCTTTGATTAGTAAAAATTGTACCTAAAAATAATATCACAGGTAACATATTGTTAGTAGATAATTAAAAGAATATTTTTTAATAAAAAATGCTTGTTAAGTACATATTATTACTAAGCTATATTTTACCTCAAAACTAGTTAAATATGCTAAAAATGAGACAACATACTCACGTTGCATGAGCAGCGTGAGTACACCATGCACACACATAAGAATGAGGGGTAAAGAATTGAAAATGGAAGAAAGGGGAAAGAAGGATTGGGTAGAGTGGTTGAGGAGGTGGTAGAGGGGAGTTGGGTTGGTTGATGGGTATAGGAGGAGTGGTAGGGTGTAGGTGGTGGCTGGTGGTCGGAGTGTGGTGGTTCAGAGCGGTGGAGACTGTTGTAAAGAAGGTGAAAAGAAGGGAGGGAGAAGAGGAAGAAGGGAGAAGAAGGAGGAGAAAATGAGGGGTTACGGGGGGAGGTTGGGCAAGGTGAGGTAAGGAGGTGTTAAGGGGGATGTCGGGTGGCTAAGGTGTAACACCCCTATAATTTACAGTTAAATCTTTTTATTTATGCAAAAAACCATACACTAAAACAGGAGGTGCTACTGTCGTGATTGGCACAAGATTGATCCCCGACTAATCTTATACCGACCACAAGGCTAGAAAATTTAAAGGTATTAATACGAGTAATAAATAAAACCATAATAGTTCCAACATTTTATAAATAAAACAGAGTGCGCAAGTGTTAGAATTGATACAGAAATAAAAAGTGAGTACAATAACACCCCTATAGGGGAAATAAAACACTGAATACAATGATAAAAAGGTCAGGTAAAGGCAAGTCCGAACAACACCCTCTCAGACCCTATGATGAGTACAACGGACCATCATTTAGTTCTGCCTAAGGTATTGTAGGCGTCAAAGTCATCATAGGCATTATATTCTACCTGCATAAACTCAAGAGGGGTCGCTCTTCGTGAGAATGAGAAGCATCCATAAAAGGGGTGATCAAGACGCTACATACTGAGTAAGATAATCATATGGCTAAGACCAAGCAAGAGCCAATAGGTAAATGATGAATACAATACTTCATTTAGATCCACCATAATTATTAAGACATAGGCTATTATTTTTGTCTTTACACATCTCCCAGATTATATCCACGTGAGTATAAGGACCCCACTATTATAGTCGGTGGACCAAAAATGATACCCCAAGATAAAATGTACGTGGCCACTATTATAGCCAGTGGACCAGAAATTATCTCAACCTAACCTCGACACACGTGGTGTTCCACTGTAAGTAGTTAGTGTCTTTTCCATGATTTATTACCATATAAAGTTTGGTTTATCAAGCTCAAAATCCCCACTATTATAGGTGTTTGACCAGAAATGATACTCCAAGGCAAAATGCTCTTGACCACTATTATAGCTGGTGTACTGAAATACACTCCGTGGAAAGAAAGCTCATGGCCACTATTATAGCCGGTGAACCAAAACAAACTCTAACCTGGGCCCAGCTTGATAATATTTCACTTTAAGTAATTATTATTTTCTCATGTCTTATTCCACATATAACCCCAACTAGACATGCATGCCCTCCAAGGACTTGAGTCACATCCCAGACTTCCTGAATAACCCGGTCCTATATATTGGGATCTCTACACTCCCCAAGACCTCAAGGCCTCTGGTGCCACTTTCCCCTACTCACCATGAATCCAATCCCCCATACATGTGGGTCCATACCCACTTTCCCATCTCTCCACCTTGGATCACTATCACCCACTAGGGTTTCCCCTCAGAAAACCCTAATCTAGCCTATATGGACCTAACCTCTCCTCGTCATACTTGACCCATACTCCCCCCTTATTCCAACCCATCACACCACTCAAACCAAACCAAAACATCATAACTCTACTTACCATCCTTCACATATAATAGTGAAACCCTAGTTGGCCACCCCAAAACCCTAGTACTTCTCCTTTCCTTTATGTTATCCCCCCCATCCACACACACACTCCACCCTTCTTTCCATTTGACTCGTCCCTCTTCATAAGACACCCTCATAGTTAATCCTTACTCCACCCACTCACCATCAACCTCTCCACACACTTTCCCCACTTAGGGTTTTCCCACAAACCCTAGATAGACCTTCCATGCACACTTCTAACAACTCACATACTATGTTTAACCCATGGACTCCAATTACCCAAAAAAAACTCTTCCCTCACTATGGTTAACCCTTAAATAGCCTTTTCCCATGTAAAAGTTACCCCTATGTTGTAATACCCCAAATTATGCGGAGTGTTATAATGATTGATCTGACTACTTATATCAATATGGTATACTATTATTTTAGTGATTCCTAACTAAAAACTCCACAGTTAAGCCTGCCGGTTGTAGAGCAATATTAGGATGGGTGACCATCCTAGAAAGTTTCAAAAAAATTCTAAAAATTTCTCGGGAAGTGCGTGAATGAGGATAAAGCGCGTTAAATGAACTCGTGTTGGTTTATGGGATCATCTGATCAATCCGAAAGTGCTCCAAAGTAGCCTTCACATGGTCGTATCGACTTGGAGTATTACTCATGCAAAGGCTAACCATCCCATGCAAGATTTACTCCAACCTTTTATTTTATTTCTATTATCCTTTTATTTTGTCACTCATGAATCATAAGGTACTTGGGCCATTTTTCTCATTTCTTCCAAATCACTCCACCCTCTTCTTTTTTTCCTTTTATATTTCCCTAACCTTATCATACCCCTAAGGACTCCTAGCATGCATGTCATATTAGAGCAACTATACATAAGACCATATCACAAAATATATGTCATATCACATGTATCATAACATATACATCACCTACCTTAGCTCCAAGCATAGCAAGCTGCACTATAAGTATTTAGTCCATACTCACATATAATACAATAGATATCCAAAATACCCATGAACACATAAACATACAATTTAGCCTTAACCACATCCTTACCTAATAGGACATCGAACTTGGAGCATGAATCCTATGCCTCCTCAAGGGATGGGTTTGGTTCACCTATAAGAATGGAACACTACTATTAACTTTCTTCTCATTCCTTTTTCTTTTACTATCCCCTAACTAATGATTAGTAAAGGACTAATAATAGTAATGATAATAATAATAATCTTAAAAAAAAATAAGATTAGTAATAGTAATGATACTAACAATAATAATAGTAATAGTAATGTTGGTTTTCAAAACGGGGTTCAAGCCAATGTAACGGAGGTTAGGAAGGAACTAGAGTGGAGGATGGTGTGGGTAACCTAAGGAAGGTGTATGGTCAATTAATACATTTATGACAAATGTTTAATTGGTCCTTAGAAAACGGATGGTATAGTCAATTAGAGTATTAATTGACATTTAAGGCCTTTTACCAAAGGTATTGATTGTTTTTATCTGTTATTTTTACCAAACTTTATGGTTGTTTTTCATCCTTAGGTTTATAACACTTCACATTTAGTTCTAGGTTTTTTCTAAAGCCTGTATAGAGTCGAGAGATATGAAAAGTGAGGCATATGCACAATACAACCCGAGGTGTGTGATAGATCTAGAGAGTAGATCTAGGAAATTTTCAATTGGAAATGGGGTTCCGGAATTGAGTGAATTAATCAAGAGGGTTGTTCTTGATTAATTGGTAAGGATAAAAACACGGGAAGAGTGTTCTTGATTCTTGTATCGCTTGAAAGGATAGCAATAAAGATTCAAGTTTGGTAAATTCTTCTTTTATTTGTTATTATTCTGCATAATGCTTATATTTTTGGTTTTGAAGATGTTATTTTAGATCTCAAAACTGAGGTAATCGTGGATATTTCCCAACAAGTGGTATCAAAGGCGAGGTTTGTGTCAGATCTATCTGTTGGTTCAATTTAGATTGAAGATGAACAAGATATTTGGAGGAGGGAAGTTAGTGATGGAATTGTTCGATGGGAGGAATAATTTTGCACTATGGCAGAGTATGATCAAATATGTTCTTATCCAGCAGGGACTGCAAGCTACTCTGAACGATAAGAAGCCCACAGGTGTGGATGATTCCAAGTGGGAGGATATGAAGCTGCATGCAACTAGTATGATCTGGTTGGCCCTTGCTCCTAAAGTTAAGTACAACATTCTTGAGGAGACGAGTCCGAAAGAGTTATGGGAAAAGCTAGCGAAGACGTATGCATCGAAGTCACTAGCCAACAAGTTGTTCTTGAAGAAGGATCTTTTTTTGCTCGAGATGGCAGATGAAGGCAACCTACAAGATCATCTGAATATATTCAATGGACCGATCACCCAATTGAAGAGTTTAGATGAATCCTGTAAGGATGAGGATTGGGCAGTCTTGTTATTAGCTTCTCTTCCGAAGATGTTTGGTCCAGTGGTGACTAGCCTATTGATAGGAAATAAGACACTTTCTTTGTAAGAAAAAATTTTGGTTTTGCTTGAGATAGAAAAATTGGCAGGACAAGGGGGATCTACTTTTGGAGATGGATCCAGTCTATATGCAGGAGGGCGCTCCAAGGGAAAGAAAAAGTTTAACCCGAATATCAGGTGCTTTCATTGTAAAAAGGTGGGACATTTCAGGAGGAAGTGTCTGGATTACAAGAAAGACCAGAAGGAGATGGATTGCATGGGAGATGCTATAGATGAGGATGATAATGTTGATGTTCTCTTGGTGTATGGGATGGATGCACGAAAAGAGAGTTGGATCCTAGATTCAGGATGTTCCCAACATGTATGTTGCAGCCTTGCAGGGAGGATTGGTTCAAGTCCTTGGAGGCATGTGATGGGATTTCTGTTGCTTTGGCCAACGGAGAGGAGGTCAAAGTTAAAGGAACCGGTGAAATTGAGATCAAGACCCACGATGGGAGACTGAGAAAGCTAGTAGATGTGAGCTATGTTCCAAAACTTGGTCAAAATCTAATATTCTTGGGATGATTGGATGGCTTGGGTTATGCCATTCATATGGAGTCTGGATGGATGAAGGTCACTAAATGAGGGAAGGTGATCTTAAGAGGAATAAAGACCAAAGGGAATCTCTTCAAGCTTGCAGGAAGCAGCATTGCAGGGACTTTGGCTCGAGGGGAGGCATCATTTGGTGAAGAACAATGCCATGATCATATGACTTGATCATGAATGTGGTCACAAATGGCTTGAAGGGGAGGTTTTTTGGTTTTCAAATCGAGGTTCAAGCTAATCTGATGGAGGTTAGGAAGGACCTAGAGTGGAGGATGGTGTGCGTAACCTAAGGAAGGTGTATGGTCAATTAATACATTTATGAACAATGTTTAATTGGTCCTTAGGAAATGGATGGTATAGCCAATTAGAATATTAATTGACATTTAAGGCCTTTTACCAAAGGTATTGATTGTTTTCGTCTGTTATTTTTACCAAACTTTATGGTTGTTTTTCATCCTTGGGTTTGTAACGCTTCACATTTAGTTCTAGATTTTTTTTCTAAAGCCTATTTAAAGGATCTTTTGTATAGAGTCGAGAGATATGAAAAGTCAGGCATATGCACAATACAACCCGGGGTGTGCGATAGATCTATAGAGTAGATCTAGGAAATTTTCAATTGGAAATGGGGTTCTAGAATTGAGTGAATTAATCAAGAGGGTTGTTATTGATTAATTGACAAGTATAAAAATACGGGGAGAGTGTTCTTGATTCTTGTATCGCTTTAAAGGATAGCAATAAAGATTCAAGTTTGGTAAATTCTTCTTTGATTTGTTATTATTCTGCATAGTGCTTGTGTTCTTGGTTTTGAAGATTTTATTTTAGATCTCAAAACTGAGGTAATCGCGGATATTTCTCAACAAGTAATAATAACAATAATAAGATTAGCAATAATAATGATAATGATAATGATAATAATAATAATAACAATGACAATAATGATGATGATGATGATGATGATGATAATGATGATGACGACGACGATGATGATAAGATTAATAATGATAGTTAGGCAAAATAAATTACACTTAAGTAAAAATAAGGGTTAGAGCACAACCAGGGGTGGAGGTGGCAGTTAGGGTGGTGGCGGCGATCGCTGCACAAGGCGGTGATGATTTAAAAAGACACAAATTTGAGGTTGGAAAATGGGAAGGGAAGTGGTGGTTGTGAGGTGGTAGGGTTCTTGGATCAGGGGGTTGTAGTGATGGTGTAGGTGGCGGTGACGGTGGTGGCTGAATGTGGGGAAGAGGAAATGAAGGGGAGAAAAAGGAAATGGAGGGTATGGGGAGGTAGGGGAAGGATTTATGGGCAGATAGGGAGGTAGTGGAGTGGTGGTTGTGGCGGAGATGACGGCGTAGGGAGGCACAAGGGGCAACGACAGGGTGCAAATGATAGCTCGAGCTGTCCACTTTGCACAATCAGGGGGGTTAGAGGTAGGGAGGGGTCTCGTTTAGTAGAGGGTAGTGCAGGGAAGAGGGTGGGTGGAGATTTGGGCAGCGACGAGGTGCGATGACGACTGGGGATGCGTTTAAAGGGGTTGCGGAGGATGGTTTTGGGGGGTTCCGGGCAAAGGGAAATGAAGGGAAAAAAGGAATAAGGGGAAGATTTTATAGATGAGGAGTGGAGAAGAGGAGAAAGGGGATGAGGACAAGGGAGTCGGAGGGCAGGAGCCTACCGGTCCGCGGTGGCAACCAACACAGGGCCTGTAAGGTGCAATCATGCAGGTGGTAGGGGAAAGAAAAGGGAAGAGAGAGGGAGCACGTGAGCAGGGGAGTTCTGGGATTGACATAGATAGGAAAGGGACGGGAGAGAGAGGAAGAGGGTAGGTTGGTTAGTGCAGGCACACATGGTCGATGGTAGGTGGGAGAGGAAGAAGAAGAAGAAGAAGAAGAAGAAGAAGAAGAAGAAGAAGAAGAAGAAGAAGAAGAAAAAGAAAGAAGGAAAGGGGTTGGCGGTCGGGCGGGGAAGAAGAGAAGTAAAAAAGAATAAGGGTAGATTGGCCTGCGTGAGGGATAGGAAAAGAAAAAAGAAGAAGGGGGGAATGTGGGCTAGACGAACGAGAAGGGAGGGAAGGAGAGAAGTGGGTTGGGGTGGCCCAAAGGAGAAGAAAGGAGGAAAAAGGAAAAAAGGAAGGAAAAAGAGAAGGAAGAAGAAAAAAGAAAAATAAATAATAAATAAAATTTTGGAAGTAGGGTATTTAATTAATTAGATGGTTAAATTATTTTAATAATTTAATTTATTTAAAATTTGATATATTAGTTTAAGAGGGTAATTTTAGTAAAATATAGGTTTGGAAATTTATTTAAATAAAAAGAGTATAATAAAATAACAAATATTTATTTTAATTATTAAATTATCACATCCATTTTTATAAGTCTAAAGTCAATAAAATTATTAATTTAATAGTAAAAAAATATTTAATTATTTCGAATGAGGATTAATTATTAAATTCTAGGTTTTAAAATTTTAGAGTATTACATAAGGGGTGACTTTGACGGTGGTGGCAGAAGAGAGGAAACAGACGGTATAAAGTGGCATGTAGGGAGGGAATCGAGAGGAGAAAAGAAGGAAAGAGATGGGGAGTTAGCTGCAGGTGGAGGGTGTGGTTGCTTGGGGTGGTGAAGGGAGGAAGTAGAAGAGGCAGAGGAGTCAGTGTGGTGGTTAGTTGGGTAGTGGAGACGGCGGCGCAACAAAAAACAGGGGAGAAGGGGAAGGAAATAAGGAAAGGGGGGTCGGGAAGGGAGAGAAAGGCTCGAGGGGGAGAGATGGGGCATAGGAGAAGAAGAGAAGGGGAAGAAAAAGAAGAGGAGTGGAGGGAGGGAGGGAGAGGCGTGTGGTGTAGGGGTTAGGTGGAAGCATGTAGGGTGGTAGGGAGAGGGAGAAGAAGGGAAAGGAAAGGGGCACATGGGAAGGGGTGGCAAGTGCGTGCATGGGTGAAAATAGAAGGAAAGGGATGAGAGAGAGTGGTAGGTTGGGGTTGTAGGTGTAGGGGGTTAGGATTGTAGGAGAAGTGCAGGGTGCTGGCATGGGGACATTTGACTCGACGATGCAAGAGAGAAGAAGGAAGAAGGGGAAGAAGAAGAAGAAAGGAAGTCGGGCAGGGGAGAAAGGGACGGGTAGGCCAGCCCGTGCGAGGGAGGAAAGAAAAAAATAGAGAGGGGAAGTTGGGATGGCCCAATGGGGGAGAAAAAGAAGGAATGAAAGAAAGAAGGGAGAGGGAGAAGAGGCATGGGGCTAGTCTAGCAAGGAAGAGGAGAAGGAAGGGAGAAGAAGGCTGGCCAGCCCAAGGAGAAGGAAAGAAAGAAAGAAAGAAAGAAAAGGAAAAGGAAGAAAAAGAAAAAAGAAAAAAGGGAAAATAAAAATAAAATTATTTTTAGAGTTAGGATTAGAAATTAGTTTGATGGAAAAATTATTTATTAAATTAATTTATTCAAAATTTAAAGTATTGATTTAAGAGGGTAATTTTAGTAAAATTATAGGTTTGGAAATTTATTGAAATAAAAAGAGTATGATAAAATAATAAAATATTTATTTTAGTTTATTAAATAGTCCTATCCATTTTTATAAATCAAAGGTCCACAAAATAATTAAATTAATAATTTAAGATTAAATTATTCCAAATAAGGGGTTAATTATTATATTTTAGGTTTTTAAATTTTGGGGTATTACACTCGACTAGTTAATTTATTTTCAAAGAGTTTTGGTCACATCCTAAACGTATCGGTTGGTTTGGCCAAATTAGTTAACTAGTTACCTTAAATTGTTGATTGTTCAACTAAATTAGCTAACAGTTTTCTTGATTAATTTGGAAACACTTTGTTTTGGCATTGCAAGATCAACTAGCTAGTTCTAGAAGGTAGTCCATAGGTTTCAGCTAAGCGTAATAGTTTTTGTTCTACTTATGAGTTTAACATAACCTTTCTAGCTTACCTTTTTAGCATTATTTCTTATCTTAATGTTGATGTATAAAAAGAAAATCAACGACGAAATGCTATGTGATTCAATTGGGCTTTTATTTTATGGTTACATGGGGTTGACCTTAAATAAAATATTCATAATTAAAGTGGAAGATAAAGTTTTGAATTTTGTTGAGAACTATTAATAATCATATTTGGGTTATCTAGTGATTTAGTAGTTAACCATATGTAGCTTTAGATTGGTCTCTAAGATAAGGATTTTGCATTCTATGTCTTCCTTGCTTGTGATAATTTATTGGATTGCCTCTGTGCACCAGTTAAGGCCCTACATCTACTATATTTATATCTACAAGCTTATTAGGGGGTATCAATATTTAAGGATTGAGTGATTGAGATGGTTGGTTGTGCTGACACTCATACCGGGTCATGTTTAGGTTTACATAATCCCCTATGTTTATGTAAGGTGTGTTGGTAACTATTGTAATACCCCAAACCTTTTATTTTAGGAAAAAAGAGTAAAATAATGAATTATTAAATACAATTTAATTATATGTACCATTTTTAATAAAATAATAATAATGATAATTATGGAAATATAAATGACACAAGGACATAGTTATTGGAAACCATTTTAATTAACTAATCTAAAATAAATTATAAAAATTTCTAAATTAATAAAATTACTCTTGCTACTACTACTACTATTAATTATTACCCATAAAATTTCCAAAAAACCCAAAACACCCTACCACCACCCATTTTTCTTTTCCTTTTTATTTCCTTTTCTTTATTTATTTTCTCCTATCAACCGATTGGGTTGCGTCCAACAAGCCTAGTGGCAGCCCACTCCCTCTCCTTCCCCTTTCTTTCTCATCTTTCCTTTCCCCCTGACCGACCCAATCTCCTTTTATTTTTCTCTCCCCCAATTGGCGACCCAACGCACATATGCCCCTCCTTCATTTTTTACTTTTCTCTTTCTCTCTCTTTTTATCCCCTTTCCTTTTCTGCCCTCACCGCCTACGTCCCACATGCACTTGTGCCTGCACATTGCTCCCATTTTTGTAGCTCCCCCTCCTTTCTCTCCCTCCTCATTTCCTCTTTCGACTATACAGGGCGTGCAACTGGCACGTCTCCCACATGGTCCCCTCCTCTACACATCCCTCTCCCTCACCTCCCCTTTGCCCCCCTACAAATTTACCCCCCTTCGCAAGCTTGTACTGCCTACCACCGCTAGTTGGCAGCCACCAACTCCGCCTTTGTCCTCTTTCATCCCTAATCACCTCCTCCCTCCCTTATGCCTATAAAAGCCCCCATTCTCTTCTTCCCTCTCTTTTTACCCCAATTCCCTTTTGTCTCTCTTTCTTATGTCTCCCCTTCAGATGTGGTCGTTGTCATCCCAACTCCCTCCCATTCTCTTCCCTACATCTCCCTGCACCTGCTAAGCCTCTCTCCTTCCCTTTATTTTCTCTCCCCAATCGTACAAAGTGGGAAACTCAAACTTCCCTTTTGCACCCCTATGCAACACTAGCGTCGGCCTGCGCCACTGCCACCACCACCGGTCACACCACCCTCCCTGCCTCCCTTCCTACACAAGAAGGCCCCCTGTCACACTAACACCTCCACCTCCTCTTCTTCCCTATGTTTTCTTTCCTTTCTTACTCTAAGGCACAATCGCAGCTACCGCGAGACCACCATTGGCCACCTAATTCAACAACTTCACTAACCCAAGAAACCTTACCTTCCCTCATTTTTCCAACCTTAAAAACCCCTTATTTACATCACCACCACCACCATCGTCACGCCGTCACCGCTGCCGCCGCCACCCTTATGTGCCTGGTCCATTCTAGTTACACCTTCCCCTCCTCTACTTATTTTATACATTTTATTTTAATAACTCATTATTATTATTATTACTATTATTACTATAATTACTGTTATTACTCTTATTATTATTATTAGTATTAGTATCAGTATTTTGCTTAAGAAAAGAAGGGAAAAAAAGAAGAAGAAAAGAAGTAGGAAGGAAGTAAAATGACCTAGTTTATGCTCTTATTATAGGTATTGAACCAATAATTCCACATAAGGAGGCGTAGGATCTCTTGCTTCAAGCCCAGAGCCAACTAGGCAAGGATATAGTTAATATTTGGTTTGTGACATGAGCCTTGTTTGTGAAATGGGTGTATTTGTGTGTTATGTGTAAATATATGTACACGTGAACTAAGTGTGTGTTGGTGCAGCTTAGCTTGCAAGGATCTAAGGTAATGGTATACATATTTCTCATTACTTGTTTGTATGTGTGGCTAAATCTTACTATGGGTAGACATATTCTTGTACATGGTTGAAATATTAATATATTTATGTCTGGATGTCTTAGGTGGGACTTGAATGGCTAAGGGAAATTAAATAAAATAAAGAGGGTGGAGTGAGTAGAGTGTTATGGGGAAAATGTCTTATTTATGTTATGAAATATTAAGGAGTAATGAAAAAGAGGAATGATAATGTGAGGGGTTATGGTAAAAACTTGCATGGGGAGTGTGAACTTTGCATGGGGGTCATATTTACATGGGGAAGTCTTGTTTGGAGGTTGACTGTGGTTCGTGGGGAGAAAAGTGTGTTTTGTGTGGTTAGTGTACTTGGGAAAGTTTTGGTACATGGGATGATGGGAAGGTGCATAGGAGAATAAAATAGGGTTTTGGGGGATCAACCCTAATGATAGGGTGTGTTGTGGGAAAAAGTTGAGGAAGTTGGTTGAACATTAGAGTTGGGATGAGGGGTTTCAGGGGATCAACCCTAAGGATAGGGTGTGTTGTGGGGAAAGGTTGAAGAAGTTGGTTGTACATTGGAGTTGGATGAGGGGTGTACCACATGAAGGACGTGGGTTAAGCCAAATGAAGGGTAGAGTTGTGTAAGAAAGGGGGTTATGAAAGTAAAAGATGGAATATTAGGGTTTTTGGGGTGATTAACTAGGATGTCGTTATCGCATGTGTGAGTTGAGGAGTGGGGCCATAAGGTTTAGAGTTGGGGTGAGTATGGTGATGATACTTGAATCAGGGAAGATGTGGGCTAAGTAAGGAGAGGAGAGGTAAGGGTCATATAAACTAGATTAGGGTTTTAAGGGGAAACCCTAGTGGGCAACGAAGATCATAGGTGGAGAAAAATGAGAGCGGGCCATGAACCATGAATATAAGACTTATAGGATCACTCATAGGTTGATGGAAAAATTTCGGGGGTTCTAGGAGTTATTGGATGATGTGGATGTCCTGGGGTCAAGGGATTAGGGTTCTCATAGAGTCTAGGTTAGTTGAGTGGTGATAAGTTAGGAGTGTCCCTTGGGTTGTGCATGGATAGGTGTGTGTTACCTAGTAAATAAGACATGAATAAAATACTAATCACTTAAAGTGAAAGATCATTGAGTTGGACCCCGATGTAGGATATTTACTGGTCCACCGGTTATAATAGTGGTCAGGTGTGTTCTACCTTGCATAGTATATTTATCAGTCCATTGGTTATAAGAATGGTCATGCACGTTATATCGTGGAGTAGATATTTCCAGTCCACCAATCATAATAGTGGGGTCACAAGCTTAATAAGTAAAACCCTTGAATAATAATAATTTATGAAAAAGACACTAATCACTTATAGTGGAACACCACGTGGATCGAGACTGGATATAGAATATTTACCGGTCCATCGATTATAATAGTCATCAGGTGCATTCTGTTCTCGAGTAGTATATATTTACCGGTCCATTAGATATAATAATGGTCATGTGCATTTGCCTTGGAGTAGATATTTCTGGTCCACCGATTATAATAGTGGGGATCCCCAAATCCACGTGGATATAATTTGAGAGATGTATAAATATGATACTAATTGCTTAAACCTTGACAAGGGTAAATGATCTAACAAAATCTACTATATGCATGCTATTTGTATTATGTGTGTCGTGCCCTATCTTGATTATATTGTTACCTTACTCAGTACGTAGCATACCGATTACCCTTATTATGGGTGTTACTCATTCCCACGAATAGTGGCCGCTCTTGAGTTTGTGCAGGTAGGTGATGAGACTTTAGAGGACTATATTGCATACGATGATCTAGTCGAGGCAGAGTGATGCCTGGGTGTCCTAGGTTGGGGCAGGAGAAAGTGTATTCCAGACTATTTTTTCATCAGTGCCTTATATTCTTTTTCCCTTGTAGTGGGATCCTATCATGTATTTTCTTTTCTTTATTGTATTGACATTTGACTCTCACTTGTCCTAGCATTTTCTGTATTTCAACGTTCGATTCTTTCACATTTTTATCATTTTCTATTATGGTTCCATATTCATATTGATCTTTTAGTCTTGTTATTAGTATGAGGCTGGCTAGAGGCTCGACTTATACTAATCACGGCGGTAACACCCCCTTTTTAGTGTTTAATTTTCTTTAAACAAACAAAATTTTTCAATGGTGATTTTTGGAGGTGTTACAACTATATTTGGATCATGTGGTGGTTGTATGTCTTCCACCATGTTCGAGAATTGAGGATAAGTTATGGTGACCATATGTGTGGTATTAACCTAAGTGAATAAGTATGATTTGAGTATCATATGATGTATGCCTTTGATCATTGTAGATCAAAGTTGATTAATGATAAGGGGGTTAATGGAAATGAATATGTGTGGATAAGGTGTGGGTCTTTGTGTTAATTGTTGGTATATGCGTTATATGATAGCATATTATAATATGTATTGCATGTTTTATTGTGTTTATATCATACCATATATGTTGTACCTTGCTCTATAAGATAAGTTTTATTTATTCAGTAAATTGATATATTGATACTATACTTTGTAGTCAAGTTGTTGTAGGTACTCAATAACGATGACTACTTCTATGATGACCTGCTGATTATAGAGTGACACCTTTGGTTGAGAACTTAGAATGAGGGTTATCTAGTATTTATTATTGTAGATATTTTGTGATCTGAATATTTTTGGACTATCATGTTCGTTATTCCCTCTTTTATTTTTGTTTCATCTCCCGGTGTATTATATTTTGTAGGAGTTGGTTTCTCTAAACATCTTTCTTATCTATCTTATCTCTATTTCTACTCCTCTAATTATGTCTTGTTCGTATATTGGTAAAAGGTCTAACCTAACCTTTAATATAAGAATAATATGAAATAAGAGATTCGTGTTAAGAGTGCATGTAGCACCCACTTTTCTATACTTGACTTTTATAAAATAAAGTTTAATGAAAATAAAAAAATTATGGATAGCAAAGTGTTGCGCTTTTAGCTTAAAATTTTAGATAATATGTATTTCTCTTTTCCATTTATTTCAAATAATGTATCCTTATCTCATAATTATTAATAATGAATGCAAAAATTATGGCACTTGTAGTAGTACTATTAATTCAAATTTCTAATGTTTTATTTCCTCACATATTTAAAATTGATTGCAAATAATATGGTAGTCAAGTAAATTATTCCACTTAGCATGTTCCATAAAAAAGTTGCTTATAACAAACTAGGAGCTATTTTTTAGCTTCTTAGAACTATACTTGGAAATGACTTCCCAGACCTTTAAAAATATTACTTACCAGGTATAATTTTTTGAAAAAATTAGTTTACTAATATGATAAAAATTAAAATAATTCTAAAATATTTAATTCTAAGTATAAAATATTATGTATATATAATTATACTAATATGTACACCTAATTATATACAAATGTACAAATAATATTCTCTATATATACATGTATATTAGATAAAAAAATAGACTAAATATCAAATAGATTGTTTAGCTTTAAATAATTTGATTTAAATGGATCTGAAAATAATTTTTCCTAATTTTTTTATTTATTAAAAAAACTTATCTGTTACATTCTTGGCCTGCCAAACATAAACCGACGTCAGCTAAATATCACATCTTCTGAGGAAGAAAGGCGGACGACAAGACCAACAAGTATTGACAGAAATCATAATACAAGCAGAGACGTGGCTCGTTTTGACAACACTCAATCTTCCAAAATACATATATTGTCCTCTCTAGGAAATCGAAGCTGATATATATATTCTCAGTACTTTTTGGGAAACACTTGCTTTCATTATAAATACACTACAAGGGACGTAAAATTTAAGGTATCTTCGTTACTCCCATTACCCTGGACCAAAATCCAGCTTATTCTCTTCCACTTCATAACGCTTTGGAAGGAACAAAAAATGTGAAAACTGAATACTCTCACATAGGCATCCGCCATGAGTACAATAACCTGACAGGATATCCATGGTTTTAAACTGAGTTGAATTCCTAGGAAAAACATCATATGGCTACAAAACTGCTAGGCATGAGAAAACGAGCCATTAGGCTGCGGCAGAAAGCTTCTCCTCAGGCTCCTCAAGATGAAGAGCCTCCAACAACTTAGGCCATGATTCCGGGATGCCCCCTGGGAGATCAAATTCCAATAGTTTTCCTCTGCTACGGTAAAAAGCCTCCAGGGGTTGGCTCTGCACGAATATTTCAAGCATGGTTAAGTAAATTACTTGTTCCTTCTCATTTACTCTAAGGGAGTTTCAGAAGAGAAGCACCCTTAAAACCAAAAATATGATTATCCATAACTTCAGAGCCAAACTTACAGTCACAGGCACGTATGCCAGTATTACAACAGTCCATAATCACAACAGATAAACAAGGTAGCTCGAACTGAAATCAAGTTGAAACTTCCAAAAATAAAACTCCCTAACGCTACCTATAGAGGAACTCAAATCTGGTTATAATAATAAGTTGAACCAGTAATTTTTACAGTGATTATAGGTCACCACCAATGAACTGCCGCTAAGTTGGAGTTCGTTCAACATGTTAGTCTGACAAAATCAACTGGCACAACTGAGACTTAGAGCTTTAGCTGGCTGTCCGTAAATAGGGTCAAGATGTCTACCCCGCCACTATAACAAAATGGGTTTCGACCTGGTGATGTTGGAAGGGTTTATTACAGGTTTGGACCATTTGCTGATACAATTTTTACGTGGCATGGATCATGCAATACAGTGAGCAAAATGTCACGCTTTTCTTCTAATATAAAGAGGGCTGGAGGGGGTAAGGGCTGATTTACAGTTTAAGCTATAAATTAACAAGGGATAAAAACAATACCATTTCAGAGTATACACGAAGTCGTTCTTTCACAACTGCTTCGGTGTCATCGGCCCGAGTGACAAGCTTGGAAGCACAATGTGGAGGTGGCATAAGTGGATCCATGCAGATGCTGGGCTTCCCATTCTCACCCTTGATGTCGATCGTGGCAACATTATAATTTTTCCCACACTCGCTACAAATCCTTCTACCTAAGCATTTCTCTATCAGTGCTTGCTCTGGAAGCTTTAAGTTGACTACCAAATCGATATCTGTCACCCCTTCCAGTATTTCCTGAAAAGCAAATAACAAATGAAATAATTAAAAATATTAATAAAATGTACATGGCATCACAAAAGAAAGTGGGAAAAACCAAGAAATGAAAAACGAGGGCATTTTCAGGTCAGTCTGCTGTCAACTGTATAGGTTTTCTCTTTACTCTTATCTTTATGCCTGCTATAAAAAGCCATTAAAAATGTTGGGTTTCCAATGCCGACGTATCCATCCAGAACCCCCCCTCTCAAAATTAAAAAATAAAACAAAATGCAAGCACACAAAAACCCATGGTGTGGTTGAAGCATTCTGCATGTCACCTCATAAATAAATAAATAAATAAAATTGAATGCTTCTGTACAACTAACTGTTTAAGAAATACTTCAACACTAAAAAAAATAAAGATTTCAATTTTAAATGATGCTGAAATCAATTAGCCTCCACAACCAACTCAGAAACAACGAAAATTTTGAGATAATTTGACATGCAAAATTCAAATATATCTTATTGAAAACAAAGCTAGAAGACGCCCATGCCTTGCTTCTTTTATGCTCTTCGGTCATTATTTCAATGAAATAAATAAAACAGGAAAGCACAAATAAGTTAAAAGGAAAATTGTTTAAGTGCAAAGAAACTCACAGCTTGTTTGATTGTACGTGGAAACCCATCAAGAATAAACCCTGTCTCGCCTTTAGCTTCTCCAACTTCTAGCCTCTTTGATAACAAGGTTATAATTATTTCATCAGAAACTAACTTCCCTTGGTTAACTATTTCTGCAAGCTGAAGAAGAAAAAGCAAGATTAAACAAGAAGAACTATAATATCAGAATTCTCTGAAATGAAAACATTCTAACTGATATCACATTCAAAAACTTTCAAAGCGCAACTAAATGACAGGAGAAAAAAAAGGTGAAAACCATTTAGAAGGATTCATATTATTTCCCTTTCATTAATCGCCACATTATTGTGCGAACCATGTGACTTTGAAGTCATCTAACACAGATAGATGTTGACATTAGTCCAAGAGGTTGATACACTTGATGAAAGAGACAAGAGTTGGCTTTGACATCATTTAATCTTTCACACACAGCAAAGGTGTTGTGATGTGGTGTGAATGATACATTGGTGGTCTCACCGGATGATGATAACAATGTTTTATGACAAATAGGCAAAACATCCAATAGTCTTGCAGCCAAAAAGAAAATAAAACTATATCTTCAGCTATACTGAAAGGCACGCTGCTCCATATCGATTAGCTTTTCTAGTTGGTTATAGAAGCAAATAGCAAACCACGTTTCCGATCTCCACGCACAAGGATTTTCATTAGCATCCTAAACTTGAATAAACTGTCCTTTGAGCATAGCCCATGCAACCTTATTCAATCAAAAAGGTCAGGAATCGTATGAGAGAAGTCTTCAATCTTATAATCTCAATTTAATTTATCAGATTTACAGATTAGATATAATTAAAGCCTCCCCCCTTCATAATATAGATCCAGATCTACATCGATTAACAGACATCACCATTCGTTTCTTAATTTTCCCAACAGTTTGTGAATAATTAAACCATGGAAAAAAAGTGCAACTGACCAATAGCTAAAAAACTCCAACCTGCTGAGAGAGAGGGCCCGAGGAAGAGAGCTCATGACGAACTAGATCACCAGTAGCAATGTGAGGAACGCCTAAAAGGGAAGACAGACGACTAGCGTAAGTGCCCTTCCCGACGCCAGGACATCCGAGAAAGACCCATTGGATGTTTCTGCCCTTGGGATCTTCAGAAAAAGGGAAAGAGCTTCCGGAGAAAATCGGCGAAGAGGAGGTAGTCCCTGTAGCTACAGCCGATGATAGGGCTCTCCGAATCAACGGTACAGCGGTGGAGAACCTCGGCCGGTTAATCAGACGGGTCATGGACGCTGCCATGGTAGAGCGAGCGATAGCCGTAAAGGGCGAACCGAGGGGGAGAGTAAAAATCAAAGGCGTGTGGAAGATATATGGCGTTTTCGTTCGTTGTTAAGTCCTAGCCTCTTGAGAAAGTGGCAAGGCCCATGCTCGGCCCGCCCATATCTCCGAGTTCTCCGGCATATGCTTCACTCTCGCGGGGAATCATCCCAGATTCCATAAGCATTTTTTGCGTTTTCGGGGGAAACAGCCTACTTACTAGAGTCGTTTGATTGGGGTGATTTAAATGATTTTGATGGGTGAGAAGTAACCAAAAGCTAAAAATAAATGTGACCTTTTTTAAGGAGAAAACTATTTACATCTCACCCAAGCATATTGTTACGTGCCACATTAAGAGGCTTGCAATAATGATCTATGGATTCCGAAATAATCTAGAATATCTTTGTATAGTCTAGATAAATGTATAGAGATGTATAAGAATCTACACTCTTTTAGATGATTCTTGAAATTTTAGAAAGGAATGTATCTAGATCCTTATATACTTTTATAGACAAGTATAGAGAATTGTAAAAACCCTAATAAACTATTCTATAAATCCTAATGGACCTATTAAGCCAATCTAGACAGATCTATTAGGAAAATTTCTAGAATCTTCCTAGAGCGGAGGAAAGGAGTGAATCTTCACTTATAAATAGAGAGGGATATAAACATTTGGGAATCATTCAATAAGAATTGTATTCAGACTTTGTCTCTCTATAATACAACCTTCTTTCTCTCTCTAAAATCTCTCGTTTGAGTTCTCTTGTGAAATGTTCGGAGTTGTGGTCTCAAATACATCTTTTGCCTAAGTTGAGTACACTTGAAGGAGGAAGGCTGACTTAGTCTCTCGAAGAGTGAGAAAATACTAAGGCTGCACATATCTATGCTCGATAAAGAAGTCGGTGCGTGACAAGTGGTATCAAAGCTTAGTTCCTGATGACCCACAATCCCGAAGCATCACATATCATTTAAGGTGATGTTGAGAAGAAGAAGAGATCGAAGTCTACCTCCAAATCTCATGCCTTGAATTTGGAGAAAGTTATTAAGAGGATGGATAACTCCATGGCCATATGCTAGGAGGACGTTGCCACTTTAAAGGCGAAGGTGTACGGGTTGGAGAAGGAGGTGGAAGCTTTAGCCAGCCAAGAAGAGGTGCATGGGCTATTAAATGCCCTAGCCATTAAGATTCGCTATGAGATGATGGAGGCTCGTCACAAACTTATAGAGGATGTGATGACTTGCATGGACCAGTTAATGGTAGAGAACGTTGTGCTAAAGGATCGGCTTGCCAACGTTGAGTCCGAATGTGCTCGTTGCAAATAAGTGGTGTTGCTCGGAGTTTAAAGCTCAAGGGGTCCCATGCTTATATTGGACACACCCCAGCCACATAAATTCAAGGGAGTTCAGAATGCAAAGCAGATAGACAACTTCCTATACAACATTGAGAGATATTTGGTGGCTACTCATTTACTTGATGATAATCTTTGTATCACGCATACCACATTATATCTAGAGGAAGATGCCATGTTGTGGTAGCATGCCCGTAATCAGGAGATTAAATGGGGTACATGTGTCATGAACACATGGGAATATTTTAAGGTGGAGTTGAGGAGGAAATACTACCCCATAAATGTTGAGTTGGATGTATTGAGAATATTGAGGAATTTCAAGCATACTAGAACTATGAAAGAGTACATCAAAGCTTATAGCTCCTTGATGCTTGAGATTTTGGATATGCTAGAAAAGGAGAGATTACTATACTTTTTTGATGGTCCACAATCGTGGGCAGAATAGGAACTCTGAAGGCAGAATGTCCAAGAATTCCCTGCTACCTACTGAGAGGCCAAATCTTTAATAGAGTACAAGTTTGAAAAGAAGGACAAGAGAAGGAAGGAGAGCTTTAACAAAGGTGGGGGAGGAAAGTCCCAATAGCACAACCAAAAGTACTATGAGGGTAAGGAGAAAGATAAGAAGCATGGTGGAAAAGAATTATTGAAGTCCAAGTGGGAATGCTCCATCTATGGAGGTAATCACTTCCTTTGATATTGTCCCCAAAAGAAGGCCTTGAGTGCTATGATGGTAGGCTAAGCTGAGAAGTAGTGCTCAAGTGAAGCCTAGATGGGGTCCTTAACCTTGCTAAACTCTATCAATACCAAGCCCAAGGATCAAGCTACGTGTTTGATGTACACTAAAGTCTGGGTTAAGGGCATCGTCAGCAAGGCATTGGTGGACACTGGTGCCTCTCACAATTTTCTCAGACCAAAGGAGTCCCAAAGGATGAATTTGAGAGTCACTAAAGAGCCAGGAAGAATGAAGGCAGTTAAATCCAACACTAGGCCCATCCTTAGGGTAACTTATGGAGTCTCGATCACACTTGGCTCATGGCAAGGAAGGGTGAACTTCATAGTGACCGATATGAATGACTACACTATGGTGGTTGTATGGAGTTCGTGGATGTGGCAGCTCCACTCACCTTTCTAGGAGATAACACCATGCATATGGGAAGGGGCAATAGTGTCACATTATTCCCTTGGCACAAGCAAAGGTGGAGTCCCGTTCGCTTGTAGCCATGCACTTTTCGAAGGGATTCAAGAAGGGGGGAAGTCTGCTATTTAGCTTCGGTTAATAAGGAGGAGTCATCGCAATCTATGGAGGTGCCTGAAGAGATACAACAAGTCCTTCATGAGTTTAAGGACATGATACCCATAGAGATACCCAAGAAGCTTCCACCTAGGAGGGAGGTGGATCATGCTATCGAGTTAGAGATAGGAGCCAAGCCAACTTCAAGGAGTCCCTATTGAATGAGGCCTCTAGATTTTGAAGAATTGAGGAAGTAGTTGAAGGATATACTTAATGTAGGGTTCATCCATCCTTCAAAAGCTTCTTATGGTGCCTTGGTGTTATTCCAAAAGAAGCTAAATGACTATTTTCGAATGTGTGTGAACTATCGAGTACTCAAAAAGATCATGGTGAAGAACAAGTATCCATTAACTTTGATAGATGACTTGTTCGATTAGTTTGGGAATGCAAGATACTTCACCAAGATGGATCTATGATCGGGGTATGGGCAAGTGAGGATTGTTGAAGGAGATGAATCTAAGATCGCTTGTGTAACAAGGTACAGTTCTTACGAGTTCCTTGTCATGCCATCCGATCTTACAAATGCCTTAGCCGCATTTTGTAGGTTGATGAATAATATATTCCATCTATACTTGGATATGTTTGTGGTGGTATATCTAGGTGATATTGTGGTCTATAGTGAATCAATAGAGGAGCATGTAGAGCATCTGAAGGTCATTTTCCGATTAATTCAGGAAAATGAACTCTATGTGAAGAGGGGAAAATGCTCATTTACTCTCACCAAAGTGAAGTTCTTAGGCCACTTCATTAGAGACGGGAAGGTTGGGATGAATGCAACCAAGGTTCGAGCCATTCAAGAGTGGGAAACTTCAAAGAATGTGTCAGAGCTGCAAAGTTTCCTCGGATTGGTTGACTACTACCAAAGATTCATCCTAGGGTATTCAAAAAGGGTCACACCCCTCACAAACTAATTGAATAAGACAACCCCATGAAGTTGGGATGAGGAGTGTGTTAAGGCCTTTAAAGATTTGAAGAAGGTTGTGATGGAAGAGTCGGTTCTATGCCTACTCAACTACTCAAAAGAGTTTGAAGTGCACTCATATGCCTCCGACTATGCCATTGGAGGAGTACTCATGCTAGATAGGCATCCCATTGCCTTTGAGAGTCACAAACTGAAAGAGACAGAGAGGCAGTATCCCGTTCTTGACAAATAGATTATTGCCATCATCCACTATTTGCGAGTATGGAGGCACTATCTTCTTGGAATTAAGTTATTTATCAAGATAGTTAATGTTACACTGATTTAATTCCAGAATCATAAGAAGTTGAGTCCCAATCAAGCTCATTGGTAGGACTTCCAGATAGAGTTTGGCTACAAGATGGAGTATAAGCTTGGGAGTGCTAGCGTGGTGGATGATTTCCTAAGTTATAAGGCAATGCTTGATAGCATGAGAATTCCTATAGGAGATACCTTAGAACGAGACAAGGAGGGAATGATACATGATGCCTTTGATCAATGCTTGATGGAGATGGCAAAGGAAGGAAAGACTCAGAGATTCTGGAAACAAGAGGAAGTACTCTACACTGTGGGGAACCGTCTCTACATATCTAGATGAGGGAAATTGCAGAGGGACATAATGAAGGAGTGCCATGACTCAAAATGGGCTGGACACCTAGGTATAAGATGGGTCCTTACTCTTATTGAGGATGATTACTATTGGTCACAAGTGTAGGACGATGTTAACAGATATGTGAGGACTTTTCTTGTATGCCAGCAAGACAAGAATGAGTAGAAGAGTCCTATTGGTTTGCTGGAACCATTGTATATTCCTAAAAGACCTTGGAAGAGTGTCTTTATGGACTTCATCTCAGCACTCTCAACTTCATATAAAAAAAAGGTCCAATCATGGTGGTGGTAGATAGGCTAAGCAAGTATGGGACATTCATCTTTGCCCTGAGAGATTGTATGGCGGATTAGTGTGCTTAGTTGTTCTTCAAGAATTTAGTGAAGTATTGGGGATTGCCGAAGAGCATCATTAGTGACAAAGATCCTCGATTCACTGCTAAATTTTGGAGGGAGATATTCAAGCTAATGGGGTCCGAGATATACTTCTCTACCAGCTTTCACCCATAGACAGATGGATAGACGGAGAGTGTGAATGCCTTAGTGGAGATATATCTGAGGCTCTTAGTGTGTGCCAATCAGAGAGATTGAGCCAAGTTGATGGATGTGGCTCAATTCTTATACAACCTATAGCAAAGTGGGGGCACATTGCTTTTGAGCTTGTCATGGGACAACAACCCCCACTTCACAAATAGTGTAATCGGGCTACAAAGGGAATAGTCATGTGGCACATTCATTTGCTCGAGGATGGCAGTAATAACTTACACTAGCCAAGGCATATCGACAGAAGGCTTCAAAGAAGATGAAGAAATGGGTAGATTCATATTGAAGACCCTTGGAGTTCAATGAAGGGGACTTGGTCATGGTTAAGTTACCACCTCAGGCATTCAAGGCTTACCGCCAAGTGCACAAAAGGCTTGGTGAGAAGATATGAAGGGTCATACCCAATGTTAAAGAAATTAGGGAAGATCTACTACTGGGTAGAGATGCCTTCGAAGTTGAAGGTTCATCCGGTCTTCCATGTGAGTTTGGTCAAGCCTTACCATGAAGACAAGGAAGACCCTATAACAAAAGAAAGCAAGTGTGCACCACTTGAAAGTGTGACATTTTTTAACCATGAAGTTGAAGAGATTCTGGCTAACCAAATAATCAAGAGAAAGGGATGCTGAATTACAAGGAGTACCTCGTCAGGTGGAAGGGACTGCCCAAGAGTCAGAACTGTTGGAAAATGGAAAAAGATTTATGGTAATTCAAGGAAGCGATCTAGAGTTGTCTTCTATCATCGCCGAGGACATCAATGATTTTGGTGGGGGAGGATGTCACGAGCCATCAAGAGTATTGCAATGAGGTCCCACGGGCCCCAAAATAATCTAGAATGTCCTTGTATAGTCTAGATAAGTGTAGAGAGATGTATAGAATTCTACACTCTCCTAGATGAATCTAGATGATTCTAGAGGGGGATGTCTCTAGACCCTTCTATACTTGTATATATGAGTATGGAGAATTCTATAAACCCTAAAAGAGCACTCTAGAAACCCTAATGGACTATTTTAGAAATCTTAATGGATATATTAGGCCAATCTAGAGAGATCCATTGGGCCTGTCTCTAGAATCTTCCTAGAAGGGAGGATGGGTGGAGCTTAAATTATAAATAGAGGGGGGTAGAAGTATTTGAGAATCATCCAACAAGAGGTGCATTAAGAGTTTCTCTCTATATAATACAATCTTCTTTCTCTCTCTCTAAAAGCTCTTTTCTGAGTTCTCTTGTAAAGGGTTCAGAGTTGTGGTCTTGAAGACATCTTTTGCTTAAGTGTTGAGTACACTTGAAGGAGGAAAGCTGGCTTAGTCTCTCAAGGAGTGAGAAAAGACTATGGCCGCACGTATCTAGGTAATAAAAAAATTATCTATAAAAAATAAAATTGTATAAAATTTAACAATCTTAAATCCATAAATAATTCTTTGACTCATCGTTATAGCAATACTTGTAACAACCCCATTTCACCAGCTTATTTTTTTTATTTTTTTTAAAGCATTAATTAATAGATCACCAAGTGTTACTGCCACACTTAGCATAAGTCTAGCTCCTCACCTTTCTTACACTAAGTGTTAAGGCTAAACCAAAACTTAACCAATGTAATTCAACAGAACTAGAAATAATACATAATAGAGTTACAAATAGATGTCACAGTATAATAGTATAACAAAAGTATAGTACGAGACTTAAGAGTCCAAAGAAAAACCGATTGTAAAAAAAAACCAATACTTGAAGGTACTACTCTGGTTTGCCCGTGCTTATAACCTTCATGCCATTCCATGGCCCTCATATAGTCATCTAAAAATTTAGTATCAATACGACTTCCTTGTACTGAGTAAATCACAATACCTCGTAGGAGGCAGCATACCCACATATCACATAGCTACACAGAAACCAAAAATGCATGCATAAGTACAAGGCATAAACCATATAGACAATACTCATGGAGAAACATATATCATGGTCCAAGTCTCAACTCAAAACATATCAATCCACTTCTCATCATTTCAAAGTGTAAATTCATATGTGATTAGTTAAACACATTCTAAACATAGTGGTAGGGTACTAAGACAACTATCTAAACAAAAGTCCAAAACAATACCAGGGTAGGGCACTAAGGCAACTACCGAACCAAAAATTCATTTCTTTTATTTTACAACAAACATTTCCATTTTTCTTCCTTCATCGAGAGGGATACAAATCAACTCAGGGACATAATGGTACACTTGGTCATATCGGCGCTTGAAAGTAACACAATACCCTTACCTTGAACCCAAGGACACAACGGGAAGCCTGGTCATACTAGTGTCTGAAGGTAACACAATATCCTCCCAACCTCGGTCACTTAGTCCTTAAGTATTGATGCCTTCTATAGGGCTCGTAGGTCACCTAGAGAGTAGAGTAGGGCCTTAAAAACTAGGGCACATTGGCACACCAATGGAATAAAAATGAGGGCTAACACCTCACCTATAAGGTAGAAACCCTTATAGAGCAACCATTCCCAACTTGAGGTCTTTCAATTTAAATATTAATATCTTATGAGGTGATCACATACATCATATAATTCACATCAATTCCTATTTCCTATACTTATCAATTTTCTCCTTTTATTTTCAATTATTTAGGTAAACCCTAGATCATAGGTCAAGCCAAATGAAATCTAGGGTCAATCTATCAAAAGGCTAAGACCATCTTAGCATTCATTTATTTTTAAATAAATCATTAGGTCAAAAGTACTAAAATACCCTTCAAGACTCTAGTTTCCTCATTTTACTCATTTTTTGTATCAAACATTATTATCATGAGAGATTTTTGATGAGAAATGAGTAAGGCAATATTTCATATTATTTTAGCATGTAGGTAATCTTTCCAGTTCGGTGATTAACTATATTTTCCACTTTTCATGCATTTAGTGGGTTGCGCCCACCAAAACCCTAACCATGCGACTATCACGTACCACATATTTCATATAGCATACACATGCACATTTGAAGCATGAGACATAATTTAAATAGGCATATTATCATCTTAGTACATTGATGAGTTCATATTTTGACACATTTTATACCCTTATAATCTTAGTTTTTGGTAGTTTATTTAACTAATATAGGGGAATAATTATTGTTTTATGCTTAAGTGGTAAAAATTGCATAAATTTTATTATTTGAGCTAAAATGATATAAATTAAGTAAATTTAGAGTATAATATTATTTATTAATATTTAGTTAATTTTATTTTGCAGGTTTTATTTTAAAAAGAAATTAAAAAAAAAAGAAACTTGACCTTTGGACCAACGGCCGAAGGCCGAGGCCCAAAGGCCTAGAACAACGAAACCAAACGGAGCGTTGCGGGAGAAAGCAGCAGTCAGCCGCAAGGGCTGACGTGGAGGCAACAAACTTAAATTATAAAAAGAAGAGGAAGACGCACGAAAAGAGGTGGGGAGAGACGAGACGTAGGGCGCGTCTGGGAGTGGGCGACAGAGCCTTCAAAGGCTCGGTCAAGCGCGTCGCAGGACAGAGGCAAAAGGAAGCGAGAGCCTTCAAGGCTCGACGCTGAGGAGAGCAGCAGGCTCGGGCAGGGTGCGTCACGAGTGCGGTCTAGAGCAGCAGACAGGGAGCAGCACGGAGTTCGAGGCAGAGGCAGCGGCAGCACAGGTCGTCCACAGCAGCCAACAACCAACAGCCTCTGTCAGCGTCGAATAAAGAAGAAAAAGAAAAAGAATTGTGCACGGAAATAACGGCCGAGAGAGAAGAAAAATAAGAAGAAATTAATACCGGTAGAATTTATTTCAGATAAAATTAATTTTTATCTAAATAAATTCTTGATCTTTTATCCGAAATTTATTCCGGTTATTTATTTCTCTTATTTTTAATTTATATTTTAGATATATATTTCTGTGTAATTAATTCTTAAATTATGGCTGGCTGATTATTTATTGTTAGGGAATGAATTGAAACCCTAGATTATGATTTGAATTATAATTTTATTTTCTTTGTTTCGTGAGATTGTTTCTTAACTCTATGTTAATTGCTATCGTTTATATGTATAATTCTGTCCAGTATAGTTTATTTGGTGCATGCCTTGTTTTGGTACCTCATAAGTGACAGTATGTAGGATTAATTGCTTGCTAGGTGTCCATCTAAATATACTAGAATTTATATGTATAAATTGCAGCTAGGTTAGATAGCAATTCACCTAATCGTTTTGTGATTCTAACCGAAGTGGTAAAACGTTTCGATACGTGTGGGTCAAGGATAGGAAATACAGCTAGACGTGCTTTTTGTACTAGTATGGGTACTTAGATTGACAGCCTTCCACTTACACTTAATGCATTAAATCTAGTTAAATATAGGAGCCGCTTGTTGCTACTATACTGCTAGTATTTAATAGGGTTAATATTGGCGCTTTGTCGTATTAATTAATTAAGGGAAGTAATATAAGGTGTATAGACCTGATTTTGGTGTGCAACTTGGTCCATCTCTTTCTCACGATTAAAGGATGACTTAGAAATAAATATTATATTACGACCTAATCTAGTGGTGGATTTTTATTTCCCTAACATATTTCTCATATCTGTGGTTTCCCATTATTTCCCATCGTTTCCCAGTATTTTTATTATTAGTTTATTTTATTTTATTTGTTCCTTTTATTATTCTTATTTTTATAACCCCCATTAGTATTTTATTTATTTATTTATTTAGTGTTATTTAGGATTTTTATTTCTAGTTTTAGTTTTATTTTCAAGCTAGTTAATTAGAGGTGAGCCCTCTCAATCCCCGGTTTAGAACGATACCCTTATTTACCAGTGCTACAATTGACAACAAGAGGGTTTAAATTGCGTGCCGGCTACGGTCACACCAATTTTTGGCGCCGTTGCCGGGGATTGGTTACTTCACCTTTATTTTGCTAGTATTTTTAGTGTGTTTTCATTTTTAGTGTTTTTGTATTTTTTTCTTTTAGTTTTGTTTTAGATTTTCTTAGGATTTTTGGTGCGCTTTGCTCTTAACCTTTTCCTTTGAAGTGTTAGTATTTTCAGGTGGCTATGAGAGGATCCTTTGGTTATGGACAACTTTGCTCGAATCTTAACGCAAGAGTAAATGAGGTAAGTATGAGTAGTCTTGAAGATAAACTTAACAAACTTACTACTCTTGTTTTGCAGGTAGCTGAAGCTAGAGTTATTAATACAAGTGGAGTGTGTCATACGCAAGGAAATCCATATGCTTACCATGAACAAGCTATGAGAGGAGGAGGATGGACACAACCTAATGCTCAATCTTTCAATGGTTTTCAAGGACATGATCCCTATACAAGCACATACTATTCTGGAATGAGGCATCAACCCAACTTTGGATGGGAGATGAATGATCAGTATCAAGTGCCATATCAAGACCCTTACACGCGTGAATATGAAGCTTTAAAATATTATCAATATCCTCAACAAGAATCTTCTCCAGTTTCAGAACCCTCAAGTTCAGAAAAAAATGGATAAGCTTCTTGAAGAACTGATAAATGATCAAAAACAGTTGGCAGAAAGCCTAAATCAACTGATGCAAAATCAAATTAGACAAAATGAAAGTGTATCAGTGCTAGAGGAGAAAATGGGTTATATGGTCAACCTGATAAATCAATCACAAGCACAAGAAGAGCTCTCTAGTATTTCAATTCCAAATTCAAGTCAGAGTTATGAGGATGATGATTACATATCTGAATGTGAGGATGAGCTAGTTGAGGAGGTTTCCATGAAAAACATTAAAGAGCAAGATCAAGTGGAAGAAGAGCTTATAAAAGTAGAAGAAGGATCTCATCAAAATAAGGATCAAGTGAACAAAGAGAAGTATATGGATGACAAGGCTATCACTTTCACCTACTATATACCATCTTTGAACATTTATTCCCCACTTTTACTTGGAGATTACCATGAGACACAAGGTAAGCCTTCGAACCACATTGATTTTATTTATGCTAACCACACTCCTTGTTTTCCCTCTTTTAGCAGGTTATATGGATCCAAGAGTGAAGAGAGTAATCAAATCACTTTGGATACATTTAATAAGAAGCGTGATGCTCCAAAGGAGAGGTTATGTTGGAAGGACGTGTTTAAAGATTTTAAGATAGGAAAATATGTTCCTTCGATAGAGAGATTACCGTACATGGACATTGGGCAAAACATTCTCTCTCTACACACGAGCTTAAATTCTATGCTAGGTAAGTTATGTTCTTGCTGGATCAAATCTTTCATTAAATCTAACATCTTGTCTTTTTCTTCCTTGCAGGATAAAGACGATCATCACGAGGAAGGATTTGGTGAAGCAGCTTTGAAGTGGACGTATCCACCTTGAACGAGAAAAACCGAGGTTATGTCAGGCTGAAGACATAAAAACAAGCGCTACTTGGGAGGCAACCCAATGTGATAAGGGAGTTTTTCTATCCTTTAGTTATTTATTTATTTAGTTTGTTTTCTCCATACATTAAATTTCATGTTTCCTTAGTTGTTTACACATTGAGGACAATGTGTGATTTAAGTGTGGGGGTGTGTGTGTGTGTTTTAAGTTTTCGTAAAAAAAAAATTGATTTTTTTAGAGTGTTTAGTTTTTTTTAGAGTTTTAGAGTGTTGAGTATTTTTAGAGTCATAGGAGTCTTAATTAGTCAATGAGGAATATATCTTTGAAATCTAACGAAAAGATGATCATGAAATTGAGATAAAGTAAGTGGAGATTTTTTGTGTTGATTTCGATATAGGGAACACATATCTACGTGCCTATATTTGAATGGAGAAAGAATGTGTATGATTTTCTAATCACCGACATGGCATGTTGAGATTCGTCACATTCCTTAGTGAGCTTTTGAACCATACGTACCTTCTTTCCTGAGCGAATTTACACAAAATACTCTACTTTTCTTGGCTTCAAAATTTTTCTTTGTAAACCTCATATATGTTTAATTGCTTTGATCAAATTATTTGCCATAGATCTTGTAATGGACTATAGAGACTACTAGAACTTACTCTTGTACTAGTCGAAGCTTATAGTCAAAACATGCTCTGATTGAGAAAATGATAAAGGCAGCTTAAGATTTTCCATCACATGACCAAATAGCTTAACCTGATTTGTGTATCCATGATATACATCCCATAGAAACCCTTTGAGCTTATACAAGGAACATATACTTTTCTTCATTACCTACATTGAATAACCTTCGGGCCTTAATGTTATTACCTTTGCTTAAAGCTAGTGGAAGGAAATCAAATCGTTATGGATATGAAGAGTGGTTGTGTATGTGTGTATGTGAAAGAAATATATGTATTTATGCTAAGAAAGGGGATTGGTTATGTTTGGTGGAGGAAAAAAAATTGAATGAAAAGAAGAAAAACAAAATGAAGAAAAAAAATGAAAAAAAAAGAAAGAAAAAATGTTGGGATATAAGGAAGAGAGGGAGTTATGGAGACGATGTTGAGAAAGTTCTATTCATGTTACATTTTATTGTAAAGGTGGAGAGGTGTATCATTAATCATTGATGTGGAGTTATGCTTATATTTCATCTAATTATTAGATTCCACTAGCTCTTGATCTTTTTAGCACCACACTCCTAAAATACTCCATACCCTACTTTACCTTAAACCCCACTACAACCAATAAGTAAGTCCTATTTGATTCTTAAGATGAGCAGCCTTTGATCTGATGGAGATTAGTCACAAGAGCTAAGCATATGGTTCGGCCCATTTGGCAAGTATTTGATATCTTTCATGAGGTTTTATCCACAAGAACATGAGCCTTCTTTGTTTATATATGTGAGTTGTTTATTATCTTCATCATCTTATCTCACATACATGAGTGTTTCTATACATTTGTAGCCATGAATCTAAGAGAAAAAAAAAGAGGGTATCCATAGTGAGGATGGATCTTGATGTGACTAAGGCGTGGTAGATTTTCATCCATAATATTGATCTGTTCATACCTGTCATGTTTATGTGTGAACCATATGTTGAAATTGATTCTTTAAATCTCCCAATACTGAATCTTGATTGATTGCTAATCTTGACGTTTGAAAGTAAAAGATTCTGAGAAAAAAATGGTTAAGGGTGTTAGGTATGTTTTTATTTTATTTTATTTGTGTTTGATTTTGTGGGTATATCATCTACGAAACCCTCACGAGACCTTACTCGTCCTTGATGGGTGACCTAGGGGTTTAAAGGGCTTGTTGCACATGCTAAGTGTAATCGTGAGACCTACGAAAGTGGCTAGTTAATTTAATTTAATTTATTTAGAGTAATAACTTGCTTGAGGACAAGCAAGAAGCTAAGTGTGGGGGTGAAAAAATTGGTGTGACCGTAGCCGGCACGCAATTTAAACCCTCTTGTTGTCAATTGTAGCACTGGTAAATAAGGGTATCGTTCTAAACCGGGGATTGAGAGGGCTCACCTCTAATTAACTAGCTTGAAAATAAAACTAAAACTAGAAATAAAAATCCTAAATAACACTAAATAAATAAATAAATAAAATATTAATGGGGGTTATAAAAATAAGAATAATAAAAGGAACAAATAAAATAAAATAAACTAATAATAAAAATACTGGAAAACGATGGGAAATAATGGGAAACCACAGATATGAGAAATATGTTAGGGAAATAAAAATCCACCACTAGATTAGGTCGTAATATAATATTTATTTCTAAGTCATCCTTTAATCGTGAGAAAGAGATGGACCAAGTTGCACACCAAAAGCAGGTCTATACACCTTATATTACTTCCCTTAATTAATTAATACGACAAAGCGCCAATATTAACCCTATTAAATACTAGCAGTATAGTAGCAACAAGCGGCTCCTATATTTAACTAGATTTAATGCATTAAGTGTAAGTGGAAGGCTGTCAATCTAAGTACCCATACTAGTACAAAAAGCACGTCTAGCTGTATTTCCTATCCTTGACCCACACGTATCGAAACGTTTTACCACTTCGGTTAGAATCACAAAACGATTAGGTGAATTGCTATCTAACCTAGCTGCAATTTATACATATAAATTCTAGTATATTTAGATGGACACCTAGCAAGCAATTAATCCTACATACTGTCACTTATGAGGTACCAGAACAAGGCATGCACCAAATAAACTATACTGGACAGAATTATACATATAAACGATAGCAATTAACATAGAGTCAAGAAACAATCTCACGAAACAAAGAAAATAAAATTATAATTCAAATCATAATCTAGGGTTTCAATTCATTCCCTAACAATAAATAATCAGCCAGCCATAATTTAAGAATTAATTACACAGAAATATATATCTAAAATATAAATTAAAAATAAGAGAAAGAAATAACCGGAATAAATTTCGGATAAAAGATCAAGAATTTATTCAGATAAAAATTAATTTTATCTGAAATAAATTCTACCGGTATTAATTTCTTCTTATTTTTCTTCTCTCTCGGCCGTTATTTCCATGCACAATTCTTTTTCTTTTTCTTCTTTATTCGACGCTGACAGAGGCTGTTGGCTGCTGTGGATGACCTGTGCTGCCGCTGCCTCGAACTCCGTGCTGCTCCCTGTCTGCTGCTCTAGACCGCACTCGTGACGCGCCCTGCCCGAGCCTGCTGCTCTCCTCAGCGTCGAGCCTTGAAGGCTCTCGCTTCCTTTTGCCTCTGTCCTGCGGCGCGCTTGACCGAGCCTTTGAAGGCTCTGTCGCCCACTCCCAGACGCGCCCTGCGTCTCGTCTCTCCCCACCTCTTTTCGTGCGTCTTCCTCTTCTTTTTATAAATTAAGTTTGCTGCCTCCACGTCAGCCCTTGCGGCTGACTGCTGTTTTCTCCCGCAACACTCCGTTTGGTTTCGTTGTTCCAGGCCTTTGGGCCTTCGGCCTTCGGCCGTTGGTCCAAAGGTCAAGTTTTTTTTTAATTTCTTTTTAAAATAAAACCTGCAAAATAAAATTAACTAAATATTAATAAATAATATTATACTCTAAATTTACTTAATTTATATCATTTTAGCTCAAATAATAAAATTTATGCAATTTTTACCACTTAAGCATAAAACAATAATTATTCCCCTATATTAGTTAAATAAACTACCAAAAACTAAGATTATAAGGGTATAAAATGTGTCAAAATATGAACTCATCATACATGTAGGAGCATATCTCTAACCTTATGCCATGCAAAATAAAATTTATTATAAGTTAGCCCTAATCATGCGCATATGTGTTCCTGTGCATTATCGTAACCCTAATTCCATGCATGAACATTAATGAGGCATATACAATGGGATTTGAATCATAAAATGATAATAATGGAGAACATAACAAAATTTGATACATGCAGACGTAAAACATTTGACATATTTCATGCATACAACTTAATTATTGATAATCATGCATATCATCCTTTCAGCATATTTTCATTTTATCATGTAGGCTAATATACTTGAAAATCATAAACCCTAGCATGATTATAGGTCTAAAATTTTCTACCATATGCTCGCACAAAATTTTCTACCATCTTATGAGTGATTAGATTTACCTAAATTCAAGCTTATACAAAAATACAAAAGACAGCCTTCTCTGAGATCCTCAAAGGCTACTCAAGGAGTTAATAGCCAATAAAACATGGATTAACATTTTATATATCATAAAAATAACCTAATATTAATTAAAATTAGTTAAATATTACTAACTGGCCAAAGAAAAGTAGCAAGGAAGCTAAAAAAAGCTCACGCAACAAAGGAGGAGGAATCGGTGGAAGTTCCCAAGAAGAGGGATGGAGCAATGGTGGAGTTGGCTGAAACAAGGGGGTAGGAACTGCCAAAATTTTTATATCCAAGGGAGGGGATATAGGGAAACATGGTGTAGCAAGGGGGTGGCTTTGGTAACTTTTGCCAAAGAAAAGGGGGAGGGATCGGCAAAACTAGCCAAATAGGGGGTGTTGTTATGGCGATTTTGTGTACAACATGGGGGTGGTTTAGGGGGATTTTGTTGTAGGTTGGAGGGGGATATGAAAGATCTTAATGCAGCGAGGGTAGGGGGTTAGGAGGTGGAATTTGCAGCAAAGAGGTGGTGTGCGGAGGAAGTTGTTGGTGGTATAAAAATTATGGAAGACAACAATGATGATGGCGTTTTTTCTTGCTTGAGGGAGCTTGGGGAAAGAGAGGAAAGGTGTGGGCTGTTTGGGGTTAATTTATGATACAAAAATGAGAGGGAATAGGGATTTAAAAAGGTATAGTGGCATGTAGGAGAAGGTGGAGCAAAACAAGTGGATGAAAACAAGCATGACAGAGAGAGGCATGTGGTTCAAGGGTTGCATGAAGGATGGTTGTCCAGGGGTCAAGGGAGTAGGGTAAGGTAAGCAAATATAACATAGGGTAATGGTAAATTATTTAGGTAAGGAACTAGGGAAAAATATTTAGGTAAAATTATTCAGAAGAATTTAAGGTTACCAGACTAGGTTTATTTGACGAAACGGACACCAGTTACGAACTAAGGTTAAATTTAGTAACCTAAAATCTATCAAATTTTAACTTAATTAAATTTATATCTAATATGTCATAATAATACACATATTAAAAATATATTTTTTTTTGCAAACAACCTACAATATTTATTATAACTAATTACACATAATTATCAGTTTATAATTAGGGTTTCTAAAAATGGCCCTTTCTTCCTCTGTTGCATAATTATTTGTTAAAATAGTACGATGAAAGTCTCAAGCCTTTAGATGTGCTAGTGCAATAACTTTCCATTATTATATATATTTAAAATGATAAGTTAAGGATACTAAACACTCTATTACCAATGGTTTCCATACAGTGTATAGCTGAGAAACTCTTAGGATAAAGACCCAATATTTGTTTTTGTTAGATTCTTCGTGCTGATAATGTGATAAGATATATGTGATTATGTGATGTTTTATGAACTATTGAATTAGTAAAAGTAGTAATAATTCATTGAGTTAAAGTTTGTATTTTTTTGCTAGCTATTGATACATATTGTTTGGTACATAGGAAAAACTATAAATATCTAAAAATTTGGGAATAAGATTGAGTATTTATGTATGTAGTAAATGCATATATTAGTAAGGTGAACATTCACTCAAGAATGGAAAGATCTAGGAAGAATATTAAGTATCTATAATAATAAATGAAAGCACTCTAGAGGGGGTGAATAGGTTTTTGTAGAATGGGAATGACTAAATAAAAATTTACACGTAATGTAAAGTGGTTTAAGAATGAATTACTCTTTACATCCACTATCAAAAGGTTCTCTGTAACATCCCAAAATTTACTACTAAAATTTTTCGTTGTACAACGGAAGCATAATCAAAATAACTGAGTGTTACTGCCATAATTGACACAAGTCGGGCTTACCATCCCCACCTTACGTCAATTACAAGGCAAATTTTTTTAAATTCTCAACGGGATAAACATAAAATAAGAGGAGTTTCATAGCACAAGTACGAGTTTGGAGATTAATTTCGATTACAATAACAAAATACAAGAAAAGGGATATCGTGGTCAAAGAGTCCAAAAAGGGTATTCGGGTAAAAACATCATCCAGATAACATGAATCTTCACCCAAACACCCATTACAAATAAAATTCACTCTTCCCTACATAATGCATCAAAGGTAGCGAAATGAGTAATACCTATAAAAAGGATGATCAGTATACTATGTACTGAGTAAGGTAATCATAGAATCAAAACAAGAAAAATATATAATTACATACATTCACAACGAAAAGTAATATACATGAGTAATAAAAGAATCAACACAAGGTAATTAGTGGTCCAGTTTTGTAATATTTGAATATGATATAACCCATTCTCTTATTTACGTTGAGTTTATGGACCCTACTATTTTTAAACTGGTAGAATGGTCTAAAATAATCATAGCCAGTGGAATGGACTCTACACCTCCCAAGGTAAAATACTCCTGACCACTATTCTTAAACCGGTGGAACAGTCTAAAACACCTTCCAAGGCAAATAGCTCCTGGCCACTATTATTAATCCGGTGGAACAGACTCCTACACCTCTGTTCTGACTCGCTTAATCTTTCACTATAAGTGATTAGTTTCTTAATCATTGGTTACTTATCTCAAAATCATATTATCTTTCACGTTGAAAATAGGCTCCACTATTCTTAAATCGATAGAATGGTCTGATGTACCTCCTAGGGCAAAATGCGTCTGGCCACTATTATTAAGTCGTTAGAACGAACTCATGAAATACCTAGGCCTGGCTTACGTGATATTTCACTTTAAAATATTAGTGTTTTATTCATGATTGGTTTATTATTACAACATAATTAAGGCAAGCAAAGACATTAACATACAGATAACAAGACCGTTCTCAAGGATTAACATGCTTATTTTCCCCGGAAACCCTAAATTCACAATTTAAGCATACCTTCCCCCATATTGAACATTTATCCGCCAAACTTAGCATAGTTTCCTCAAATAATAGTATCATTAACATAACCAAAATTTGAGGTCTAAATCCCACTTCTTACATATGTAATAATAGCCCTATCTCAAAAGATACTATTCATAAGGCCCCTAAAACCCTAATTTCACAGGTAAGTTATAACTTTCTCTATAAGGATCATATAATTACTGAATTCAATATAAACACCCCAGATACCAATATTAATAACATATCCAAATTTTTTTTCCTAACTCTAACGTTATACACATGTGATAATAACATTACCGTCTTAAGTCTACTATGCCCAAATTAGGCTATTTTCTCATCTAAAGAACTTATGACCTTCATAATCACTCCTAAACACTTCACCTAATAATATTAGTATATTTTAATCCATATAACACTTTAAAATACCAAAATTCCTATATTAACCCATATTAACCAAAATACCCTTAAATATAGCCAATAACTCTTATTTTATAAGAATCTCATACCCTCAATATCATTATTTCAAAATCATCATTTTATCAACATACATATTAAATATCATTATTTTCCACCTATAATAATTCATTAGGCCCATAATACTCTCCCACAATTTATACTCATCCATAAAAAAAATATGGCTTAGCGTAATATCATCGTATCATCATATTTTTCGTTATTCTTACTTCTTTCCTATCATATAATTCATATTAATATATCATATCATCAAAAACATCCATTTTAATAGTATAATAAGAGTAACATGATAACAAACATGATCATACAAGCATTTAACACAAAAATCAAAACATTGACTAATGTCCTTACTAATAAAGGCTACGGTCTCTAAGCACGCTTATCCTAATCAGCTTCTTCTAAAACTTTCAAAAGATCACCTAAGAACAATTAAAAATACATAATTAGTATTATTAATATAAATAATGAAGGGCTAAGGTGATGGAAGAGAAAATAATGGGGAAAAACCAAACTGGGGTTCGAAGGAGGTGTCGGCTAAATATTATGTAATAAGGGGGATCGGTTGGGTTTACCGAGCAAGGGAGGGCTAGCAACATCACAACCTGCCATTGCTAGGGGTTGCAATAAAAAGGAAGGCCAAAATGAGGGAGAGAAATGATGGAAATTGCCGAAGCTTGGGGGTGTTTTGGTGGATTTTGCCAAAGATTGGGGGTAAGAACGGATGGCTTTCCTGTAGCTAGGGGTGTTTTGGTGAGGTTTGTTGTAGCTAGGGGTGAGGGAATGGGGGGTATTTCCAGTGGTGGTGGATGTGGTGCAGCAAGGGCTGCCGAAGGTGGGTTTTGGGGGTGCTTTTGGGTAGTTTTAGTGATGGTAAGGAGGGGAAAGAAGGAGGGGAAGGTGGTGCTAAATTCTACAGAAATAAAAGGGACAGAAGGAGGCGTTGAAGTGCATTTATTGCTGGTATATATGCACACACACATGCACAAAGGAGGGGAAAGTAGGAGGTGGTCATCGGGAAAATTTTCAACCTCGATCCACAATCGCAAGAGCTAGGAATTGATGGGGTAGGAGTAGGCTTGGTAGAGGGAGATGTGCACACAAAGGAAGGAAGGGGAGAAGAAGGGTAAGGTGATTGGCATGGAGCGAAAGAAAACAAATGATTACATAAGATATGGAGAGGGAAAGAAAAAGGAAAAAAGGAAAGGAAAAAGTGTAGGTTTAGATTTAAGTTTAGGTTAAATAATTATTTGGGATTAGATTTAAGATAGAAAAAATATTAATAACCCAAAATAAAAATTAGGATTAGGTTAAGATTTAGAATTAGGAAATTAGGGTAAGATAGAAAAATGAATTCCCGAGGTTATAATTAGGTTTCGATATTAATTACTCATAATTAGGTTTAGCTAAAAATTATGGGTATTACATTCTCTTTTTTGGAATTTTTAAATAGCAACGTATTTTATTGATGATCGCTATTCTATTGGTTTATGAGCCTTAATATCTCAATGACCCTCTTAAGAGATAATTTAAAACTTCATCTATTTATCTTCTCTAGATTTACTAAATGAATCTCTCAAAAATGATAGGCAACACTCACTAACCCCTTTGATTGATTTTTGAGAGGTGGTTGTGATTACAAGTGTTTATCACTAAATAAAAGATATGAAAGTGTTGATCTTTGAATGAGATGTAATATAGCTAGATAAATATATGATATTATAATTTGAGAACAATTTTAGCTAAGAGAAGTGAGCAAATAACACTTTTCAGTAAAAACTTAGAAATATGAAAGTTTGGAATATTGAATGAGCAATTGAATGATTTTAGTATAAGAAAGTAATTGCACAATCAATGATTTAAAAAAATTGTTTGTAATAAATGTAGAGGGACCTTATTTATAAGGGTTACCCTCGAGAATGGCCGTTAGACACAATTCTTTAAAAGGCTATTTCGTCCAACGGGTAGAAAATCAACATCTAATACCGACATGTTGATCGGTTTGGAGAAACCAGTCGATCGGTTGTATGGCCAGTTGATTGGTTTATTCCAACCGGTTGATTGTTCATGTTTTACCAAAATAAAAAGTTATCGTTATGTGAACCGGTCAATCGGTCTAGAGAAACTAGTCGATTGGTTTAGTACTATACACGGTTGGTCCTAAAACACATATAAACACCATCCTGGTATGGTGAGACCAGTTAATGTGTTTGTAAATTTAAGTAGAGAAACCAATCGATCAATCTTAAGAAACCAATCGATGCATTTAAGCAGAGAGAAAATGGATTTTTGTAGAAATGAAACCCATGGATCAATTTGTTAAACTAGTTGATCGGTTTGTCAACCAATTGATCGGTTTGGCAATAACCAGTCTATGTATTTAAATATAGTGTAATTGGGTTTATGTAGAAATAAAACGCACAAATCGGTTTGTCAACCAATCGATCGGTCTAGAGAAACCAATCAGTGTGTTTAAGTAGAGAGAAATTGGGTTTCTATAGAAATGAAACCCATGGATCAGTTTGTTAAACTAGTCGATTGGTCTGCCAATAACTAGTCTATGTGCTTAAATAGAGAGCAACTGGGGTTTCTAAAAAATTGAAACCCATGGATCGGTTTGTCAAGACAATCGATCAATTTGTCAATAACTAGTTAATATGTTTAAATAAAGAGCAATCGGGTCTTTGTAAGATCGAGACCCATGGACCGGTTGGTCAAACTAGTTGATTGGTTTGGTTGAACTAGTCGATTGGTTTACCCGAACCTATTGATGTGTTTAAACAGAGACAAATTGGATTTCTATGAGATTGAAACCAATGGATTGGTTGGTCAAACCAGTTGATCAGTTTTTTAACTAATTGACCGGTTTGCCTGAATCGGTCGATGTGTTTAAACAGAGACAAACTGGATTTTTGCAAGATTTAAACCCATGGACTGGTTGTCAAACCAGTCGATTGGTTTCTGAACTAGTCAATTAGCTTGAGGAAACCAGTCGATTGATTTTATGCACTAGTTGATCCGTCTTAGTTTTAACGCAACCAGTGGCTATGTTTAAACTAAACCAGTCGATCGGTTTCGACTGGCGCCAATCAATTTGTTTGAAAAATACTTTTAAAAGATTTATAATATGAAATCAATTCAAGTATTTTTCAACAAAGAGTTTTAAAGAGCTTTCGTTTGAAATGTGACCTTTGTTCAACTTAACTCTTTACAATATACCTAAGACATATCAAATGCTTGGCTTCATGTCCTGGTTCCTTTTGTATGTGTTGATTTGTTGAATATGCACACCTAAGCAAACACATTAGATACTAAAATCTCTTTGTTATCATCAAAATAAGTAAAATGATATTGTTTAACCTTTGAGACTAATAGTAAATATTATTCTTCTAATCAAGAATAACGATAATAATGATCCTAATTATTATTATTATTATTATTATATTTATTATTTTAATTTATGGTAGTATTTATATTATTATTAAATTTATACAAATAATTATTATTAATATATTAATTATAATATTCATACAAATATTATAATAATATTTTTACAATAATGTATTATAAATATAAATATAATAAAAATATTTTAATAAAAATAATATTTGCGTAATTATTTTTATTTTCTTAATATTATTATTATAAATATTTGTATAAATATTTATTATAAATAATATTGATAATAATACTATTGTAAATAATAATATAGTAATAACATAATTTTATTTTTATTCAAATTATTGTTGTTATTATTATCATAGATAATCATATTATTATAATTATTATTTTTCTTAATATTAATATTACAAATATTGATATTAATATTATATTTATTATTATTATTATTATTATTATTATAAAATATGATAACAAAACTAATAGTAATAATAATATCAATTTATAATATTCATATTAAATAAATATTAATTATAATAATATTAATAATACCAGTAATAATAATAATAAAGATAAAAATATTAATGATATTTTTATAATTTTTATTATTCATATTATTATGATAATTACCATTTTAAAAATTATTATAATAATATTATTATTGTAAATATAATTATAATGGTTAGAATAATGATAATACTATTATTAAAAATATAATGGTTATATTTATATAAAATAATATAAATATCAATTATCATTATTATTTTAATAATAAATATAATAACATTTATAATTATTATTATTATTACAATAAGTATGATAATAGTTATAATAATTACTATAGTTATAATAAGTTAATAATTATTAAAAATATTATTATATTAATTATTATAAAACGAACAACAACAACAATGGTATGATATGTTCTGAAAATGAGGTGAGGAAAACAAGGTCTAAGACTATAATTACAATTACAAGTTTAAAAATCAATAATAAGGTGTGAGGTTCACAAGTTAAAAATTAAATCAATTTATACACGGAACCCATATTTTATTAGTAAACATTGTGAGTTCAACATTTTTGTATCTTTATAACTTATTTATAACTATCCTATAAAGTGTGGATTCTATATATGATTTGTGTGTGTGTGTAAGGATTGTAGTTTATTAATCCTATGTATATTTATTTTAAGTACAATTGTAAGAGAAAAAGTAAACCTAGCATGCAAAAACTATGTTAGGCTAATATCTCTATACACCCCATTAGCATATTGAAAGACTTACGACCATGGAATTTAGACATATGTCAAACAAAATCAAAGTTGGATTGATCTTTTTTCTCATTGGAAAAGGTTGACGGTGATTGCTACCATAGCTCGAATAATTTGTTTCCTCGTTTTAGGGCCTCATCCTCCCATTGTTGCCCTAATGGATCAAAACCATCCAATTTGTGAGTTCTTAAATACATCTAATCTTGTGTAAAAGAGGAAGTCGACCAATTTAGAGAAAATGCATTAAAAAACAAACAATGATAAGTTTTAGTTGTCTCATTACATAAGAAATAGATGGGATAACCTTGCAAGCCATAGTAAACCAATTTATCCTTGGTCTGTAAGTGTTTAAACCATATTATAGGATACTATGGAACCTTAGTACTATAAAGTCTAAAGATATCATACACACGAGTGATTAAAACTTTGTCTTAAGGAATAGGTTAAAGCAAGTGTAACACTCCCAAATTTACTACTGAAAAATTTCGCTTAATTTAAAAAAGTTTAGCGGAAACAAATAGATAAAACTGTAAATTTGGGGGCATTACCGCCACACTTAGTACCAGATCAGTTCACTCCTACCCACCCGATACTAAGTGCTAAGGCTAAATAAGATTGATCATCAAGTACAAATCATTAATAAAACACTGGTCATTAGCAAAACACAATTCATACAGATCAGAGTGCAAAAATCAAAAGTTACAATTCAAAAGTACAGTTATAAAGTACCAGATGTTAGAGGACGTAATACAGCGTAATAAAATAAAATATGATAATACAGGGAAACAAAACGAGGGATGAACTCCGGCCACATCACTCTTGACCCCCAAGCTAGGTCCAGACTCAACTCTCAGCCCTACTCGATGCCTCGTAAGCATCGTAGGCATCGCCCCTACCTACAAAAACTCAGACGGGTCTTCTGCTCGTGGGATTGAGTAGCACCCATGAAACGGGTGATCAGTACGCTACGTACTAAGTAAGGTAACAGACGCACTAAGGCCCACATACACAGAGATACATGACATAGCAGACATGGCATAATTACGTAGATAGCATGCAATAACACAGATAAACAATACCGGTTATGAACCAGATAACTTTCTCATTAGATCTCTGATAATTATAATCGATTCACATCATAGTCTTTATCAATCCATGTGAGTGCGGGAACCCCACTATTATAGCCGGTGGAACGGTCACGAGGGCCATGCCCTATCACTATTATAGCCGGTGGACCGGTCACGAGGGTAACATACCCTGCCACTATTATTTGCAGGTGGACCGGTCTGGCCCTGACTCACAAGGTGTTCCATTATAAATATTCGTATCTTTCCCATGTCTTATCATTATTATGATTCGTTTGTTGAGTACGGAATCTCCCACTATTATAGTCAGTGGAACGGTCACGAGGGCACATGCCCTGCCACTATTATTCGCCGGTGCACCGGTCTAGGTCCGGCTCAACATCTTTCTCTATAAGTGATTAGTGTCTTAACATATATTATTTGAAATAAAATTGCCCTTGACATGCATGGCTAACTATATCCGCCCTTATCCTCCCAAGAGGGTCTGTCCCATATCTTGAGACTTCTGCACCTCCTAACTCGCCTCAACATCCTTCCCTTCCATTTTCTCACACTGAAAACCCAACTTCTAAGTGTGTGGGTCAGGGCCCACCACCTTATACCCCAAGGTCCACACACCACCTTACCCTAGGGTTTCCACCAGAAACCCTAATCTAGGCCTATGTGGCCCTTCCTTCTCTACCTCCCACAACCCACACTATTATAACGCCCCGCGTATCATGACCCTCAAACTGAACTCTCCCCTCATACCTCGCTCCTCCTCGTTTATTTTTATTATTTTCTTTTTCTTTTCCCTCCTTCTCAAATTAGGGTTTCTTCCCCAGATCCTAGTCGGTCCCTAGGTACCCTTATATTATCCTACGTACTATTTTCTACCTCGAGCCTCCAGACTCCCAAACAGACCTTCCATTACCTTCCCCACGTCCCAAAGTAACTTTCCATACGTAAGGTTTTCCCCCATGCGGACCTTAACCTCCCCATGCAGACCCCTTGATCTCCGCCATGCCAAACCCTATTATTTCCATGCAAACCCTAGTTTTCCCATGTAAACTTAGTTTCTCCCACTCTTCCATTTTATTTAATTCCCCCTTTTCTCATCCATTCACGGATCACAAATTACTTAGGTCATCCTTACCTACGTTAGCCAACTTAATTCTCCTTGGTTATCTTAATTTCTCATTTTTCTCTTTCATGCCCCCATTCCACAACACCTCATCAAATAACCTAGCATGCATGTCCTAAGGGTCACATCACATCATATCATATTTACAGCATATCATATTAGCACATACCATACAAGAGCACGAGAACGTACCTCGATTCCAAGCTACGCTACATAATAAAAGCAGATAACATATAAAACATAACATATAAATCGTACAAGGCACCCAAGGTAAGTACAACACGTAACACACAGGCGCCCTTAGTTACGTCCTTACCTAAATCGGCGCCGGGCTTGGAGCACGCTCCTACGCCTCCTGGGGGTTTTGACCCGGTTCACCTATAAGAGGGAAATACTAAGGGTTAATCTCCCTCTACCAGAATTACCATAATTTTCCTATCTTACCCCTATCATGACCTAATACTAAGGCTAATATTAATAATAGTAGTTTATAATTAAAAGGTAGGGTTATTATTATTCTCAAGGTAGTTAAACAAATGACCACTAATCAAAGTAAGTCTTAGTAAAATCCATAGCATTAAAGTAAGGGTTTTAATATTACTAATAACAATATTATTAATAATACTAATAATAATAATAATAAGAATACTAATACTAATAATAATAATAATAATAATAATAATAATAATAATAATAATAATGGTTATAATGATAATAATAATTGAAATCGTAGTAGTATCAGTGATAATAATAATAATGATAATAATGATAATAATAATAATAATAATAACAACGACCATAATCATGATAATAATAATAATAATAATAATAATAATAATAATAATAATAATAATGCAATAGTAATAAGAATACTAAATATAATAATAACAGAGATAATAACAATGATAATAACAGTTAGAATAATCGACATAATAATACTAATGCTAATAATAATAATAATAATGATGATGATAGTGATAACGATAGTAATAATAATAATAATAACAATAATGATAACAATAAAAACAACAACAACAACAACAACAACAATAATAATAATAATAATAGTGGCAATACTAATCATAATAAGAATACTAAAAGTAATAATATTAAATAATAATGATAATAAGGATATTAATGATGGTAATAATAGTTGAAGTAATAAATATAGTAAATATAATGATAATAATAATAATGTTAATAATAATAATAATAATAATAATAATAATAATAATAATAATAATAATAATAAGGGTAAGAACAATAATAATAATAACAACAACAATAACCACTATAATAATAATAATAACGATAATGATAATAATAATAATAGTAATAATACTAATAATAGTAAGAATACTAAAATAATAATAATAATAGAGATAATAACGATGTTAGTCATAGTTAAAGTAATAAACATGATAATAATAATAATAATAATAGTGATAATAGTAATATTAGTAATGGTAATAGTGATAATAATAACAATAACACAACAAGGTCTTAGTATTGATTAATACCATTAATTAGAAGTTCTGAGGGATAAATGTTAGGACCTAATAGTAATAATAGTGGTAGTAATAATAGTAACAATAATAGTAGTAATAATAATAATAATGTTAATAATAATCATAATAACACTAATAATAATAGTTAATAATATTAAAAATCATTAACACTTTTATTATTCAGGGTTTAGGGTTCAAGGAGTTGGGGCAACCTGGCTGGGTGGTGGTGCTGGCGGCGGCGACGACGGCGGTGGAGGAAGGAAGAAATGGGAGAGGTGGATGTGGAGGCTAGGGGAGAGGGAAGTAGGGGAAAATGGAGGTGTAGGGTGGTAGGGCAGGATCCCCTAGTTGTTTTGGTGGGGTAGGGCGGCGCTGCAAGCGACGGTATAGGCGGCAACCGGCGGCGCGAAGGTGGCGCGGGGGTTGAATGGGGTTGTTCGGGGAGGCAGTTTCGCACAGCCGGGGTGGCTCGTGCAGGGCAAGGTAGGGAATGTTGGTGGTTGGGTCATGTAGAGGGCGGTGCGGGGGGATTTTGGTGGCTAGAACGGGCGGCAGAGGAGGCCGACGACGGAGGAATGGTTGGCTGAAATGGAGGTGGTGCACGACTGGGTTTTCTGGGCTCCAAATTCCAAACCCGATTATGGCGGCTATTGGGGCTATTTATAGGCCAATCGGGAAGGAAAACGACAAGGACGCGTGGTAAGATAGGGGGCAGGGTTATGGGGGCTCCTGTCCAGCGAGAATGGCCGGCATAGGTCTGCAGGGGTAGGCCGTGTGTTGTCGAGGAGAGAGAGATTGCGTGCGGGGGAAGGGAGGAATGGTTTGGTCGAATTTGCAGGGGATTCAACAGGGAGGAGAGGGGAGAAATGGATGGTGCAGTGGCGTGGCGTTGCAGGCTTTTTTTTTCCGGCGAAAATCTAGATGGCAGGTGTGCGGAGGTTAAAGACGAAGTGCAACAGTGGACCGGCAGTCCAGGAGAAAAGAAAAGGAAGAAAGAAAAGGCCAAACCGGCCGGGAGAGGGGGAGAGGAGGTGCGTGGGGAGTTGGGCCGCATAGGGGAGAGGGCGTTGGGCCAGCGGGCTGGCTAAGTCGGGGGAGAAATAGAAAAAAAAAGAAGAGAAGGAAAGGAAAGAAAAGGAAAAAGAGGGGGGAAAAGGAGAAAAAGGAAAAAGAAGGGAAAATGATGGTTGGCTTAATTAATATAATTTGGGTAATTTGGGATGTTTAATAAAATAAAAAATATTAAAATAATAATTAAATTCTCTTTTTAGGTTAATTTAGGAATTTTTGAAAGAATTTTCTTAAATTTCATTTTAATTAACGAAACACTATAATTTTCTCCAATTAAATTATTTATAAAGTTTATATTAATTTGAAACTATTTTATCCTTCTTAATTTAAATAAATTAATTTATTTAATTAATTTATAAAATAAAATCCTTAATTAGCTTAAAATACCACAATTCCTCCTATTTAAAACACTTATAAATTTCTTCTTAATTTGCCCTAATTAACTTCCTTTTATTTTAATAAAAGTAAATTATTTGATTAACTTTCAAAATAAAAATCTTATTTAATAATAAACAATAGAAATTATGATTTTTGGGGCATTTCAGCAAGTGTTGAGGTTCAAAAGACACATGGAAGACTTCTTGCAAATTCAACAACTTCCTGAGAATCTAACTTGTTGATGGTTTGATTTGAATTTGTCAAAAATTCTCACCCTTGAGGAAATAAGTGTGCACCCATTTGAACCAAATTAGATCCTTATTTGAGGCCAAATTCCATTCTAGCTTGCACATTGTAGCTCTATTCCACCATAAGAGTTTAACTAGGCTCAAGCCACCTTATGCTTTTGTCTTACAAATTGACTCTCATGCAATAGGGGCTTATTTTGAAGCTTCATTTGATCTTGACTATAAAAACCTTCAAAATATATTATTGATCTTAAAGATAGTGTGCAGGGGATGGAAAAGACCAAACTCTATTAAGTTTACAAATTGAAGAGCACAGATTGCACCAATTGTAATCTACGTACATAGCCAAGTAAAGTGGCTTGCCAAGACCTAAGTTTGATAGTAAATTTATCAATTAGGTTAGTTTTGTTGTTTGGTAAGGTATGTACCATAAAGAGACACATCGAGGTTCTTGATAGGGAGTTTTCCTTTAGGTATACTAAACCTTCCATACAAATCTATTTTGAGAGATTTAGAATAACCATCTCTATAGTAAATATGCCTTTTTGGCATTTATAATCATACTAGATGTGCATGAAAATGGGTTAAATGCTCCAATAATCACCTTAACTAAATCATTGTTACCTTTGCAAAAGAAAAGGAAATCATCCGCAACCATCAAATTTAGAATTTAAAGTTTTTTTGCAACTTGGATGAAGGGAGAATAAAGGATTCAACCATAGATTCAAAAGAGATATGCTTAGGTATTCTATAACCAAAACAAAAAAGGTAGGGTGATAAAGGATCAACTCAAGGTTAAAAATGGAGGATGACAGGTGCCACTAAACTCGATTGAGTAACTCACAGTTGAGGCACATGCCATTATAATCTTTGCAAAGTGAGGGGAAAATGAAGTACATATAAGTTACTTTGCAAGCAATCCCAATTGACAAATTCATAAGCCTTTTTCATATCAATCTTGATCATGATTCTAGTGGAATTATGCCTATGATTATAGCATTTGATCATATTAGTAGCAAATAAAATGATGTCCATGTTAGCTCTCTCATTCACAAAAGTTGATTAAGATTTACCAACCAAAAAAGAAAATAAGTGTTGTAATTTGTGAGTGATAATAGCAGTACTAATTTTATAGAGGGTGTTGCAACATGCTATAGGGCGATATTCATCAACTTTGGTTGCATTTTTAATCTTGGAGATCAAGTCGAGAGTGGTAGCATTTATAGTTTTTGATATATGTCAAAAGTATACATTGGAGTCTGTTGCTAAAGAAAAGACAATTGTAATACTCCCAAAATTCACAGTTGAAAATTTTTCGTTTATACAAAAAACCATACACTAAAAAAAAGGGGTTCTACCGCTGTGATCGGCATAAGATTGACCCTTGCCTAATTTCATACTAACCACAAGGCTATAAAATTTAAAGGCATTAATACAAGTGATAAATAAAATCACAACACTTCCAACATTTTATAAATAAAACAGAGTGCGCAAGTGTCAGAGTTGATACAGAAATTGAAAGCGAGTACAACAACGCCCCTATGGGGGAAATAAAATAGTGAAATAAATGATAAGAAATTCAGGCAAAGGTAAGTTTGGACAACATCCTCTCAAACCCCATAACAAGTACAATAGGCCATTAATTAGTCCCGCCTAGGGCATTATAGGTGTCAAAGTCATCATAGGCATGATCTTCCACCTACACAAACTCAAGATGGGTCAATTCTCATGGGAATGAGTAACACCCATGAAAGGGGTAATCAGTACGTAGGGCTGTTGACAAATCAAGCCGGCTCGCGAGCCGACTCAACTCGGCTTGTTAACGGCTCGACTCGGCTCGCTTGATTAGATAAACAAATCAAATCCAAGCCTCGATCTTAGGCTCGTTTATTTAACAAGCCAAACTCAAGCCTAGGTTGACTCGGCTCGTTAGCTCGCAAACCGGCTTGATTCGAACCCGACTCAAATTCGGCTCGTTTGCTCGTTTATCAAATAAAATTTGAGAATATATACAAATATAAAATAAAGTTAAAAAGAACTAATTATTTTTTTTACAAATAATTCTCATAATTTAAGTCTTTTTTTAATAAAAATAATTCTTATAAGTTTTTTGGTTAATAAAAATAATTTTTATAATCTAACCGGTTGGATCGGGTCTCTTCGACCAACCGGGCGGCGGGCGGGGCTTTCAGGTTCAGGCTAATTCAGCAGTAGGTGGGGATTTTTGTTTTGAATTATTCCTGAATCCCATCCCCACTCCCCATCGTCAAAACTCAAGACTCAACAGCACCACTCCAGACCAAAATCCCCGACGTCCCCATCGACGCCGTCGTCCCCGACCCCCAATCGGCCAGTCCCACACTCCCACTCCCCCCCGACTCTCGACTCTCGAGTCCCCGACTCCCCGAGGACCTCGACCCCCAGACCCTCGAGTCTCGACTCCCCGATAGTCCCCTACCCTCTGCTATCGTAACCTAGCCAGCCCCAACCTCCATCACCTCCCCTTTCTCCCTTGCCCTCTGCTCCAGCGACCGACCTCCTCCTCCCTGCTCCTCCTTCGTCGGGCGAGAGCCACCATGAGCGACACACATCAACAGCGGGCGGCAACAGCGGGCGACAGCAGCAGCTGACAGCGACGAGCCGCGCTGGTTGCGCCGCCGTCCGGCTCCGACGAGCCTCTCTGACCACCGGCGAGCCACCCCCTGCCTGCGACGAAGCTTCCCCGGCCTTCCCTTACCTCGATTCGTTGATTTTCGTGTGATATAATTTTCTGAAAAACCCTAATATTAATTCGTGTAATTGAGTATGATTTAGCTTGTGATAAGCTAAATTAATGGTTTGGTTATGTATGTATGTGATGCGGGAATGATTTAGATAGTTAATTGTATGGTTATGCTGGAATTTTGGAAAAGTTAGATTTTTGGTCGGGTTATGCCCGAATTTTTTGGATTCGTCCGATTTAGCTATTTTAGGTAAATTGATTATACAGTATGTTTTAAAATGTATCCAATTTCATATTAGAACTGTCAATTTGAGAAATTTACGCAAGTTTTATCGAAATTTGATTCCTAGGTCAAAATTCGGATGTAATGAAATTGGGTCATACAAATGAGTCATTCCGCTCAATTGATTTTATAATATCATTTGAAATGTATTTAATTTCATATCGGAAGTGTTGATTTGGGCAAATTGTGTGTAATTGATCGGAATTGGATTTTTAGGTCAAAACTCTTACGAGACTAAATTGGATTGTGTAATCGGGTTGTTTTATTCAATTGACTATATAATTTACATTAGAATACATTTAATTACATTTTCGAATCATTAATTCATATATTCTAGCAAGAATTGATCGGATTTGGGTTCCGGGCTCAAAAACCCTAATTGTGCTAAATTGTGTATTTCTTTTATTGGTTTTGAACAATTGATTATTTGATATATTATAAAATGTGTTTAATTGCATTTCTAAACATTAAATTTGATTAAATTAATATAATTCAACCGAATTGTATTTTCGGGCCTAAAACCCTAGATTTCAAGTGAGATTATGAAATTGGTTATTGTATAGTTGTTTTTCTAAAATTAAATTTATAGAAGTAGTTGAAATGATCCTAATTGTATTTGGGTGGAATGCTTGGTTTGAGAGAGTAGGCAATCCGGAATTTGATCTATCGGGTTTTATCTTGTTTAACTGTATTCCTCTTTGGAAGTTACAAGCGTTGTATTTGAAATTTCAGGTTGGAGATGTTTGGAGATGTTTTCAAGCTCTTGTAATTGAAAATATCAATAAAACACTTGGTCAGTAGCTACTAGCTAGCATCATCTTTTGATTCTTTTCTACTACATTATTTTATAAATATTTTGTTTAATTTTATGTTTTTAAATTGAGCAATAGCATTATTATTTTATTGTACTTTTTCATTTTGTTAGCATGATCTTTTCTAATAATTTCTTTTACTTTCTTATTTGGTGTTATGATGAACAATTTTGTTATTACGTCATTCTTAAAAGCCACATATGTTATATTTGTTGAAGCTTATCAAAAATGATTTCTATATTATGACTTTGGAGGTTAGCATTTTACATTTTCCCTCAATTTTATTTGTTATCAAGTTGTTTTTATTTGTACATATTAATACATCACACATGTAACTTTTTGTTTTCCTTTTTACTCAACTTGGAATTTTGAACTTTAAAATTTTCCCATATATTCTTTGTTTTATAATGATGTTTTATTTTGATTAAAAAAACAAATAAAAAACCATGGTGGTGATTATTAATTATTCATAGTTTTATGTGTTATTTTTGCTGCTACCTACTGCTAGTCTGCTACCTTGTGGTTTTTTTTTTGCTGTTTTTAGTTCAAACTTATAATTATGTCAAATTTGGTAACTTCTGATTTTTCTTCTAAACAAGGATCTTCATCTCATGTATCATCGCCATCTACATCAACAAGAAGCCCAAAAATGGCAGATGACCCTAATATATTTGAAGTTCCCAGAGATACTTACATTAGTGATCGTGATGAAGAGAATGATTTTGAGCCGACCAATAAGCTTGATGAAGATGTTGATGAGTAGATTAATGAGGAGCAGGAGGTGAATAATGAAAATAAATATGATGATGATGAGTGTGCAATAACGAAGAAGGCTCGCAAGAAAACTTCACATGTTTGGGAAGAGTATGAAGTGGTTACTTTAAAAGATGGGACCAAAAAGGCCCAATGCAAGCATTGTCGTAAACATCTATCAATTCTTCCTGGGGGCGTAACCAGTCATTTTATCAGGCATTTGAAGCGATGTACTAGCCGACCATCAAAAAAGCAAAGGGTATTGTCTCTTTCTAAGTCCACTGGTATTAGTGTTGCTCTTGTATTTAGATATGATCATGAAAGGGTGATGGAGAAGTGCGCTCATATGATACTCATGCATGAATATCCATTTAATATGATGGAACATGTAGGGTTTAATGAATTTCTTTGGGCCATCTCTGATAAGTATCAGTGGATTACTCGTCATGCTACTAAGGATGCTTGTTTTACTGTGTATGAATTTGAAAAGAAGAAGGTGAAAAATATTCTGAAAGATGCTAATAAGATTAGCATAACAACAGATGTTTGGAAATCTGATGTCCAAAAAATTCATTACATGGTTGTAACAACCCACTTAATTGATAGTAATTGGAATCTTCAAAAGCATGTTTTGAATTTTTTTTCACTTACCTCCTCATAGTGGATTAAATATATACACTGCTTTATGTGGCTGTTTGGTGGAATGGGAAATTGAAGATAAAGTGAGCACCATTACGGTGGATAATTGTAGTGTAAATGATGTTTGTGTAAGGAATTTGAAAGATCATTTTAGTTTGATGAAGAAGCTTTCTTTTGCTGGAAAAATATTTCATGTTCGATGCTGTGCTCATATTGTGAATCTGTTGGTGCAAGATGGTTATAAGGAGATCAGTAATGTTATCTCTAATATTCGTACAAGTGTGAAGTATTTGTCTGATTCTGATGCCCGTTTGATGAAATTCGGTGAGATTGCTAGATATCTAAAATTTCCTGCAAAAAAGTTGATTCTTGATGTTTGCACACGTTGGAATTCTATGCATGCTATGTTATTTGCTGCATTATAATTTAAGGATGTGTTTCCAAGATATGCAGAGCAAGATCCATCATATAAATGGGCCCCTTCTATTGAAGAATGGAGACAAGCTGAAATAGTATGTGAATTTTTGGAGGTTTTTAGTGAGGTAACAAATATAATTTCTGGAAGTGAGTATCCAACAACAAATCTGTATCTTCCTGAGGTATGGAGAATTAAAGCAGTATTAGATGAGAAGACTCGTTCTGAAGAACCATTTATTCAAAGGATGGCTTTAGTCATGAAAGAAAAATTTGATAAATATTGGGGTGAGTGTAATTTATTAATGGCTATTGCAGCTGTTTTAGACCCTAGATGTAAGTTGTCTTTGGTCGAATATACATTTCCCAATATTTTTAGTCATGATGAAGCTGACAGGCATATTCGGCTAGTTCGTGATACTTTACGAGTTATATTTGATGATTATGCTCGAGAGCATACACGTAACTTGGAGAAATCTTTAGTGGGATTTGAAATGGGTGAAGGGTCATCTGCTTTTAATACTGGGGCAAAGAAAGGTGCAGGTTTAGGAAGGATGGGATTTAAGCAATTCATTAGGCAATCTGGCACACAACTTCCTACAAAATCAGAGTTCGATATATACTTGGAGGAGAGTGTATTTATTTGTGATGATGATTCCGAATCTTCTTTTAGTGCCTTGGAGTGGTGGAAGGCAAACACTTTAAAGTTTCGTATCTTATCACAAATGGCACGTGATATCTTGTCCATACCTATCACCACAGTTGCTTCAGAAGCTGCTTTTAGTGTTGGTTCAAGGGTCATTGATCTGTATAGAGGAGCACTATCTACTGATACGGTTGAAGTACTTCTTTGTGCAGGTGATTGGATTCGTACAAAAAAAGGGCTAAAGAAGAAGGTAATAATATTTTTATGTTTTCATTATTGATTTTTGATCTCTTGAAATTTTAGGAATTAAATTCTAATCATTCATATATATATATATATATATATATATATATATATATATATTATTGTTGCTCTCTTAATATAAGTAGGTTGCAGATGCTCCAAGCATGAAGATCATAAATCTTCCATAATATGGTATATTTTTTGATCAAATTTAAGGTATAATATAATCAAAACTTATGGGATTGAAGTCTTTCTTAAATAACTATTACTAATATAGTTCTCTTATTTATTCATAAAATTATCCTTGCAGATATGAAGGTTAGTGGATTTTGGTGCCATATTTTGAGATTTGGTGTAGAAGTGCTTATGACGGATTGGATGAGACGAAGGTTGAAAATTTTCTATAATTCTGGATATTGGAATTTAGAATTAAGGATTGAAGAATATGATTTTGGACACATATAAATTATTTTATTTTGTAAAAGAATGTAGGGTTGAAGGCACAATCTTTGAATATTTTGTATGAATGATTTGATACTGTACGGTCTATGGTCTTATTTTAGTATTTATAATCAAGCCAAACAGGTCTTTATTTGATATTTAATTTTTGTTGAAAGTTACAGGTTTAATCGGCTAAATTTTCTAACAAACGAGCCGACCAAACCGAGCTCGAATCGAGCCGACCAAACCGAGCCGGTTTGGCTTGTTTAAAATTAAACGAACCGAGTCAAATCGAGCCACGAGCCAAGCCTAACGAACCGAGCTGATTTGGTTCGTTTTCAATTAACAAACCGAGTCGAATAGCTCGCGAGCTTTTTCCGAGCCGAACTCAAGCCTCAAATACTTGACTCGATTCGAGCTTGAGCCGAACTCGAGCCATACAAAAAATTTAACGAGCCGAATCGAGCTAGAGAAGGTTCGACTTGATTTGGTTCGTCAACAACCCTATCAGTACGCAATGTACTGAGTAAGGTAACCATGCGGCTAAGAACATACAACATAAATGGCAAACAATGCATGCAGTGAGATAGTCCGGTTAATCATAGGCATTAGAATTCAGGCCATTAATTCCATTTTCACACAACTCTTAATTTAGGTCCATGCGAGTACAGGAACCCCACTATTATAGCCTGTGGATATGTAACACCCAAGGTAGGATGCTCCTGGACACTATTATTCGCCGGTGGATCGGTCTCTAGGGCAAAGTGTTCCTGACTACTATTATGAATGGATCGGTCTGGCCATAATTCTCATGATATTCCACTATAAGTGATTAGTATGTTTCTATAACTTATTATCGTTTAAGGTTTGGTTTAATGAGATCAATCCCCTACTATTATAGTCGGTGGAATGGAAACACCTAAGGTAGAACACACCTAACCACTATTATTCACCAGTGGATCGTTCTCCAAGGCACAATGCACCTGACCACTATTTTTACCGGTGGATTGGTCTGGGCTCGGCTCAATAATCTTTCACTTTAAATAGTTAATGTCTTATTCAACAGGTGCCTTCTTATTAGACATGCATGCCCCCACTGAACTTCCCATTCTCACCCTTTTACTCTAGCACCCCTGAATAACCCATCCCATATCTAGGGACCTCTACACACCCTAGGATTCTAGGACTTCTTCCTTAGTTTTCCATTACTCACCATGAAAACCCCAGACTCCTATTCACGTGGATCAATGCCCACTTTCCCATATATTTGCTTTAGCTCACCACCACCCTCTAGGATTTTCCTTTAGAAACCCTAATCTAGTCTATGTGGCCCTAACCCCTCCTTATCATACATAATCCATGTTCCCTTTGTTTTCCAACACCATCACTCCACTCAATACACACCCAACATCACAAACTTACTTCCCATTCTTCACATGTGATCATGAATACCTTAGTTGGCCACCCCAAATCCTAGTATTTCTCCTTTGTTTTATGCCATCCCCTTATCCACACACACTTCACCCTTCTCTCTGTTTGACTCATCCCTCTTCATAAGACACCCTCTTAGTCTCAATATTTACTCCACCCACTCACCATCAACTCTTTCTTCCACACACTTCCCCCACTTAGGGTTTTTCCTACAAATCCTAGTTAAGTCTTTCATGCACACTTCTACCAACCCACGTACTATATTTTACCTATGGACTCCAATCACTCAGAATACTCTTCCCTTACCATGCTTAATGTAACACCCCCAAATTCACCACTGAAAAATTTCGTTTAAATTGAAAGATTTAGCGGAAGCATACAATTTAAAACCATGAACTTGGGGGTATTACCGCCACACTTAGCACCGGACCGGTTCACTCCTACCGTTCCGATGCTAAGTGTTAAGGCTAAACCAGGAAATCGTAAATAAGAATCATCAAAACATAAGCGCATCGTTATCATAAAGCATCCATGAAAACAAGATATCAACCATCGTCAAAATGTCGTTAAGATTACAACTTAAAAGTTCCACTTCCAAAATACGAACATAACATAAATACAAAAAAACTAAGATAGATGAAAGCGAGGATCGTAAAAGAGTCCGGCCAACTCGCTCTCGGCCCCAACCCGGGGTGGGCTCAACACTCGGCCCCATCCGATGCCTCGTAGGTGTCGTAGGCATCAAAAATATGGTCTCCTACATGCACAAGGTCAGATGGGCCCTCTGCTCGTGGGAATAAGCAACACCCATGAAACGGATGATCAGTACGCTACGTACTGAGTAAGGTAACAGACGAGCTACGGCCAACACAAACGTGTAACATAATATAAAAGGCACAACACATAGGAGACATGGAATAACACAAAGGGTGTAAGTCCGTAATTGTACACTCAACCCCTTTCTTGCGTAACCCTGAAAATTAGCCATTTCACATTATAGACTTATTAATCCATGCGAGTACGGGAACCCCACTATTATAGCCGGTGGATCGGTCACTCATAGGGCAGAACACACCTAACCACTATCATATGCCGGTGGATCGGTCTCCAGGGCACAACGCTCCTGGCCACTATTATGCCGGTGGATCGGTCTGGCCCCGACTCTCATGGTGTTCCACTGTAAATATATAGTATCTTTCCCATGATTTACTTACAAAATACTGTTTGGTTTGCTGAGCTCGGGATCCCCCACTATTATAGCCGGTGGATCGGTCACTTATAGGGCAGAACGCACCTAACCACTATTATACGCCGGTGGATCGGTCTGGACCCGGCTCAACAATCTTACTCTTTAAGTAGTTAATGTCTTATTCATGTATTATTAAATAAGGTTCCACCCTTGACATGCATGTCTACTACTCTCTACTCCTTCCCTTCGAGGAGGCCCGTCCCATACCTTGAGACTGTTCTCCCCTTCTCACACCCGATGTCCATCCCTTCTTATTCTTATACCTTAGGAAACGTAGTAAGGGCACACTCTCTCGGGAATGCGGGCTAGCCTTAACACAATGATATCAGTCCCGCATGTCCTCACCCTTCTAGGGCTCCTCCTTGGAAACCCTAATTTGGGCCTATATGGCCCAACTCTTTCTTACTCATCCTAACTTTACTTTGTTCCTTGTCTCGCATCCCGTTTCTACTAAGAAATTCCCAAAATATATCTCTTGGTTCCCCAACTCCGCATGTGACCACCAACCCTAGTTGGCCATACCAAACCCTAGCACTTTACTTCCTCTCCAAGTAACCTCTCCTCTTTGCCCCAAAACCTCTCCTCTCATTTAGGATCCCATACTCATCCTTCATACAAGTGGACTCTCACTCTCAACCCCATACTCCATCCCTCCTTGACCATTTTACCCTTGTACCCTTCAAATTGCTCATTTCCTCCCAAAAACCCTAATTGGGTCCCTTAGACACCCTTACATCGACCCACGTAAAATTTTGCACCCGAGTCTCCAATGGGTCCATAACTTTGACATTATTTTACTCACTTCCTAAATCAACTTTCCTCACGTAAGATTCATTCCCATGCATAATTTAAGCACTCCATGCAAACTCTCCAACCCCCACTTACACCCAAAACCCTAATAAGGTCGCTTATGCACCAACTCCCGTAATATTTTTCATACCAAGTTCCCAGTCACCCCAAGACTCTCCCAAGCTCTTACTTACAACCCAAATCAACTGTTCATACGTAAGGATCATGCCCATGCAAGGCCTAGTCCCTCCATGCAAACTTCCCAAACGTCCACCTCCCCATTGCTCTTTTATCATCATTTCATGCTACCCAAAACCCTAGCATGCATGTCCTAGAGGGCCATAACAAGTCACACCATCAACATCAACATCAAACATGGAACATGTCATACACGTATAATATAAGGCACACATAACATACCTCATGATCCACGCTGCGCCACACAAAACAGGTTATTCATAATACATGCATAATACACATCAACATGGCATGCTCATCATTCACCCACACATTACATCACACATAGCACAAGGCCATAGCTTCGTCCTTACCTAGGTAGGCACCAGGCTTGGAGCACGCTCCTCTAGCTCCTTAGGGCTCGAATCGGGGTCACCTATGAAAAGGGGAAAAGCTAAGTATTAGTTTCCCTCAAAGTACCGTCATTCCTTATTCTAGTTTAGGATTAGGGTTTATATTACTAAAGTGGGTATTATACAAAAACTAGGGTTTTTATCTTAAAGTTAGTGTATTAGCCATTACTAGTCAAAATGTATTTATTTTTTATACTAATTGTCATCCTTATATCGTTAAACCCATTAGTTCTAATATTGTAGTAATAGGGTTTGTGCTAACTATAGGGAAGTAGTGATAGTAGTAGTAATAGTAGGAGTTAATAATAGTAATAATACTAATAAGGATGGTAATATTAGTAATAATAACAATAATAACCCTAGCAGTAATGATAACAATAACAACAACCTAGTATGGTTAGGTATTAATAATAATAACCTTAGTAAGATTATAGGGATAATAATAAGACTAATAGGGTTGTTAATATTAATACTTATAAAAATAAAACTAAAGTTGAGTATAATAGAAGTTAGGGTTCCAAGGGATGTTAGTATGGTAAAAATGGTAACTTTAATATCAGAAGTCACAATATTCGAAATGATGATAATAATAAGAGTAATAATAATAATAATAATAATAATAATAAGCATAATGGTATTAATATTAGTTAACTTAATAGTGACTGTATGGAAATAAAGTTTAAGGCTTGGGATGAGTGGAAGACCACCTAGGGTCGGTGGTGGTCCGGCGGCGGCGTGTGGCGGCGACGGCAGCGGCGATGGGGGAGAAGAAGAGAGGAAAAGATGGAGGTGGTGGTTAGATGGGAGGAGAAAAGGGGGAGTTTGATGTGGGGGAGGAGACAGCAGGGAGAGGGGAGTGGAATGAGGGTGGTGGCGTGAGAAAGGTGGCGGCGCGAGGTGGTAGACGCGGCGGCCGAAAGTGGAGGAGGGTGGGGGAAGATGGTGGAGGTTGGTGGAGAAGGAGGCAGGGAGTAAGGATGGTGTGGGCAGGTAGGGGAGGACCTGCTGGTCGCTTTGGGGGGTGGAGAGGAGGTCGATCACGGCGGAGGTGGCGGCAGAAGGTGGCGCGAGGTGGCGGGGGTGGTTTTTTGGGCAAGGGATTTCGCACGGTTGTGGCGGCACGTGCGGGGTAGGAACGGGGACAGCGACGGTTTGGTTGCGTGGAGGGTGGTGCAAGGAAGGTTTTGGTGTGTGGCGGTGGTCGCGGCGGTTGCTAGAGGCGGCAGAAAGGGCGTCTGATCTGGCGGCGGCGAGGCAGGGTTTCGGCAAGGTCCAGAGGGGAGGACTTGCCTTGGCTGTTCGGGGAGGGGTATTTATAGGCAATTGAGGAGGGGAAAACGACGAAGGGAAGAAGGACGGCATGCGGGGGCAGGTGCGGCAGGCCGCCGTCCGGTGGTGGCAGCCGGTCGCAGGTCTGTGGTTTGGCAGGCTTGTTTGGCGGGGTTCGGGAAAAGGAAAGGAAATCAGGACGGGTGAGGGGCAGGACGATTGTGCTGGGTTGATTTGGGAAAGAAAGGGACGGGAATGGCAGGGGAAGGATGGCCGGACAGCAGGGTTGTCAGCGGCGGCAGGCTGCGAGTTGCAGGCCTGCGCGAGGAAGAAGACGACGGGCGTGGGTGGACCGACGGTCCAGGGAGAGAAAAGAAAGGGGAGAAACCGGCCGGTCGGCAACGATTATAATGTTCATAACCTCGACGCGTCGTTTCATTAATTATACGATCAAAACGCATCGTCGTGACGTTGGCTGGCAACGGTTATAAGATTCATTAATCGCGACGCGGCGCTTCGGTGGATTGATGGGCAAAACGCTGCGTTGCACGCAAGCGTCGGCCAGCGAACGACGCTGGGCCGCGGGGAGGGAGAAAGGAAGGGAGAAAGGTTGGGCCGCGGGGAGGAAGGCCCAACCGACGGGGAAAAGAGAAAAAAAGGAAAAGAAGGAAAGGAAAAAGGAAGGAAAAGAAAAAGAAAAGGGTTTATTTAGGGTTTTGGATTTTGCATAAATTATTTAGAATATTCTTGGGTTGTTTAGAATATTAGTATTTATAAAATATTAAATAAATTCCCTTATTGCTTAGTTTAAACTATTTTAGATAAATTTCCTTAACCTCCATACTAATTAGGAAAATACTCAAATTTTCTTTCAATTAAATTCTTTATTATTTTCCTCTTAATTTACCTTAATTAATTCTCTACATTTTAAGTAAATAAATTTATATGTTTAATTTCCCTACTAATTCCTTATTTGGCCATAATTTCGGAAATTAGGATTTTGGGGTATTTCACTTAACCCCTAAATCATCTTTTCCCATGTAAACGTTATCCCCATACAAAGGCTAACCACTTCATGCAAGCCTTACACTTCTCATGCAAGATTTACTCCAACCTTTTATTTTATTTTTATTATCCTTTTATTTGGCCACCTATAACTCATATGGTACTTTGGCTTTTTCTCACTTTTCTTAATCATTCCCCCTCTTAATTTCTTTTAGCTCCCCCCAACCTCATCATACCCCTAAGGACTCCTAGCATGCATGTCATATTAGGAAACTATACATAAGGACATATCACAAAATACAAGTCATGTCACCTATATCATACATATCATAACATATACATCACTTACCTTAGCTCCATCCATAACAAGCTACACTATAAGTATTTAGTTCATAATCATATATAATATAGCAAATATCCTATACACCAAGAACATATAAACATACAATTTAGCTTTAACCACATCCTTACCTAAAAGGACACCAAGTTTGGAGCACGAATCCTACGCCTCCTTTAGGGATGGGTTTGGTTCACCTATAAGAATGGAACACTACTATTAACTTCCCTCTTACTCCCTTTTCTTTTACTAACTCCTAAATAATTATTAGTAAAAGACTAATAATAGTAATGATAATAATAATATTAATAATAATAAGGTTAGTAATAGTAATGATACTAACAATAATAGTAATAATAACAATAATAAGATTATTAATAATAATGATAATAATGATAACAATGACAATAATAATAATAATAATAATAATAATAATAATAATAATAATAATAATAATAATGAAGATAATAATAATAACACTAATAATGAAAATTAGGCAACATAAATTACACTTGAGTAGAAACAAGGGTTAAGGCACAATCAAGGGTGGAGGTGGCAGCTAGGGTGGTGATGGCGGTGACGACCTACGATGCGGCGACACAAGGCAGTGGAGGTGGAGGTCATTTAGAAAGACATAATTTTAGGGTTGCGAAAATGGGAAGGGAAGTCGTGGTTGTAAGGTGGTAGGGTTCTTGGGTCAGAGGGGGTTGTAGTAGTGGTGGTGGCATGCCACGTAGGCGGCGTAGGTGGCAACGACTGTGGTGGTCGAATGTGGAGGAAAGGAAATGAGGGGGAGACAAAGGAAAGGGAGGATATGGGGGTAGAGGAAGGATTTCTGGGCATAGAGGGAGGTAGTGGGAGAGGTGGTTACAACAGAGGAGGCGACACAAGGGGCGGTGACAAGGTGCAAAGGGTAGCTTGAGCTACCCACTTTGCACGAGCAAGGAGGGTAGAGCAAGGGGAAATAGAGGTGGGAAGGAGTCTCGCTTGGTAGAGGGTAGTGTAGGGAAGAGGGAGGGTGGAGGTTTGGATGATGGTGAGGCACAGCGGAGCTGCATCTAAAGAGGCAGTGGAGGATGGTTTTGGGGGGTGTTGGGCATAGGGAAAAGAAGGGAAACAAGGGTGACTAGGGGTGTTATAGATGAGGGGTGGAGAAGAGGACAGAGGGGGATGAGGACAATGGAGTGGGAGGGCAGGTGGCTGCCGGCGTAGAAGCTGTATGGTGCAATCCTGTAGGAAGTAGGGGAAAGAAAAGGGAAGGGAGAGGGAGCACGCGAGTAGGGGAGGTCGGGGCTTGAAATGGAAAGGAAAGGGACGGAGGAGATGGAAAGCTAGCTGGTGCAAGCGCAGTTGTAGACACATGGTCAACGACAAGCGAGAGAGGAAGAAGAAGAAGAATAAGAAAGGAGGAGTGGGTTGGGTAGGGGAAGAAGAAAATAAAAAAGAAGAAGGGCTAGACTAGCCCGCGTGAGGGAGAGGGGAAGGGTGGCTGCTGGACTAGCCCAGCCGAGGGAAAAAAAGAAGGAAAGAAAAAAGAAGAAGGAGGATGCGGGCTGGACGAATGAGAAGGGAGGAAAGGAGGGAAGTGGGCTGAGGCGGCCCAAAAGGGGAAAAAGGAGAAAAAAGGAAAAATGAAGGCAAAGTAGAAAGGATAAAGGAAAAAGATTTTTTTTTAAAGTAGGTTATTTAATTAATTAGGTTGATAAATTATTTTATTAATTTAATTTACTTAAATTTTAAGATATTAATTTAAAAGGGTAATTTTAATAAAATATGGGTTTTGAAAATTTATTTAAATAAAAAAATATAATAAAATAATAAAATATTTATTTTAATCCTTAAATTATCACATCTATTTTTATAAGTCTAATATCAACAAAATTATTAATTTAAAAGTAAAAAAATATATTTCATTATCTTAAATAATAATTAATTATTAAATTTTAAATTCTAAAATTTTAAGGTATTACAACATCATCCTTTTAACTTCGGTGGTCTTTGAGCAAACAGAGTCCTTTTGAGTACATTTTGACATCTCAACCCTAAATTCTCTATTTCCCATTTCCCGCTTCTACAGCTCTCTCTCGACTCCGCTCTGCTTCCCTCCGTTCGGTATATCTGCCTCTTGCAGAATGGCGGATAGGAGAAAACGCCGCCGCGCAGACCACAACGAATCGGAATCAGACTCCGACTCACACTCTGACGTCGAACTATCAGTCTCCCATCTAGCCCCGAAACCTCTTCCGTTCAAGAAACGCCTAAAACCTGACTCACAAATCCTCGAAAGCCTAAAAAAATTCACTGAGTCAACATGTAATCCTCCGAAAACGTCAGACGACCAAAAACCCCAAAGTCTCGCCGACATATCTCCTTCTCTCGCTTCCACATGCCGTGAAGTGACCGACCTTTCACTCCCTTCCGTCCAATCGGCCATCGAAACCCTAGTCCTATCGCTAACCAAATCCATCCTCTCCGGCAATGGATTCTCTTTCCTCATCCCGTCTCGTGCTTCTTCTAACCACCTCTACATCCCTGAGCTGGACCGTATCGTACTTAAAGACAAATCCTCCGTTCGTCCCTTCGCCTCCGTCTCCTCCGTTCGGAAGACCACCATCACTACCCGGATCTTATCGCTTGTTCATCAGCTCTGCACCAAGAGTATTCATGTCACGAAACGTGATCTGTTTTACACAGATGTTAAGCTGTTTCAGGATCAATTACACAGTGATGCTGTTCTAGATGACGTCTCTTGCTTATTAGGATGTACTCGAAGCAGTCTGAATGTTATTGCGTCGGAAAAGGGTGTGGTTGTTGGGAGATTGACATTTAGTGATAACGGTGACGTCATCGATTGTAGTAAAATGGGCGTTGGTGGCAAGGCAATTCCTCCAAACATCGATCGAGTTGGTGATGTGCAAAGCGATGCATTATTCATCTTGTTGGTTGAGAAAGATGCTGCTTATATACGTTTAGCAGAAGATAGGTTTTACAATCGATTCCCCTGTATAATAATAACAGCAAAAGGGCAACCAGATGTGGCTACTAGGCTATTCTTGAGGAAATTGAAAATGGAGTTGAAGCTTCCAGTATTAGCATTAGTTGATAGTGATCCATACGGGTTGAAGATTCTTTCTGTTTATGGCTGTGGGTCAAAGAATATGTCATATGATAGCGCAAATTTGACGACCCCTGATATAAAGTGGTTGGGGATTAGACCGAGTGATCTGGATAAGTATAAAATACCAGAGCAATGCAGGTTGCCCATGAGCGAGGAGGATATTAGGACTGGGAAGTATCTGTTGGAGGAGGATTTTGTGAAGAAGAATCCTGGTTGGGTTCAGGAATTGGAGCTTATGGTTCAGACTAAACAAAAGGCTGAAATTCAGGCTTTGAGTTCTTTTGGTTTTCAATATCTGTCTGAGGTTTATTTGCCTTTGAAGTTGCAGCAGCAGGATTGGCTTTAAAGTTCTGATACTGATGTAGAGGAAGACGGGTTGCCATTTTGTGGTAAATCTGTCATCCTTTTTAGCTTTCGATTTTATTTTGTGTTTTGTTTTACGAATTGTACCATTACAATGTGCTTCTATTTATGCCTAATTTCTTACGGTGTTGTCGCACGTTTATAGGAAATGGAACATGCTGTCTGAATTCAGGAACCCTTTAATGATCAAATTTCTGATTGGCTTATGGTCATGCCGTTATATATGCTTTGGACTTTGTCTTAACAAACCTGACGTCTAGTATGATAGATGTTTAGGTCATCTATATCTGTATTCATAAATGTAATGCAGGCTGCAACCATTTGGTACTATAAAGATGCAAAGAGTAAATTGGAATGTTGATGGTTGACAGCAATTGTTTACATTCTTGATGCTGCGTCTGCTCTCTATGTTCAGAATGTATATAACCGGTACTGTATGAGGGCTGCATGTCCTGAGACTCTGCACGGTTGCTTGCTGCTTCATTGTAGAGAGCTTTGATGGGATTCTCCTTCAACTTCAAGTAATCCTTTCCATTTTTCTCCACTGCGATTATCTCCGTAGACCTAAGAAACTATTGAATAGCAGGATGTACAAGGAATGGAGCATTGAATGAAATGTTATACCATTCTTCTTTCCCTACCTCCCCCTCGTGTCTTTTTCGGCTTTACGAAACTATGAGCCGATATGAATTTGCATAGAATCGGTAACAGAATATTTTACCAAATTAAGTAAAGAATGAATGATATGCTTATTTAAATTTGGAGGTGCAATGTGAGCTACTGCTGCTGTAAACCCCAACTCCTTTAAAGTCTAGCTGACAATCCAAGTTGCACCAGTAGTTGACTGATCCAAGAGGCCCTACTCTCCATCTAGCCTTTGAGTGTCCCCTTAAATGAAACCTTATCATGTTCTGTTTCAGAGAAAGGTCGGCTGCTCTCATTAGCCGTTTATCTAATGTTATTGGTCTTGATTGCACCACGTAATTTAAATCTGCAGTGTTGTTATTACCCAGGTCGAAAGGGCGTGCTTGCAGCTCTGCTATCTCCATGGTATCGAAGCTTAGTTTATACCTGGTTGATAAGCATTTTGCAAGTGTTAATAACACAAGTAGCATGTTTGTTAATAAAATTAAGATAAAGTGGGGCTCTCCTAAGAATCCTTCTTACCGCCAATTGATCATGGCCTAAAGTATGTCTATAAACAGGAGTTCCGTTAAGCTTTTACACGTCTGTACCCAAAAAAGAAACCAAGCGGACCCCGCTCTCCTAAGAATCTTTCTTACCGCCAGTTGATCATGGCCTAAAGTATGTCTATAAACAGAGCACTTCAGTTAATCTTTTACACGTCTTTACCCACAAAAGAAACCAAGCGGACCCCACTTTTATGCAAAAATTACCGACATACGTTTTCTGTGTTTTCTAGAAGCTCAATATTTATCGAATTTTAAATCAGTCAGTATATAAAATTAATGATATGCGATGGATTTAGAATTTTATATATTTATCGACGATATATTGATTATTAAATGATATTTTATCGATATTTATCGATATATATTAATATTTACTAATATTTATTTAAAAAAATTTATGTCGCGATAATTGTGATATATAAAATATCATTTGCGACATTCTGATACTGTAATACCACAATTGCAATTTATTGCTTGCTAATGAGTCATGATGAACAAATGCAAGAAAGAAAAGAAAAGTACTTCACCAACAAGACAGTATGGTAAAACGTACCTGAAATCTGAAAAACTAGAATGAGCCTTTCTATTATCATTCTCAGCTTTAAGAACAATCGTCAACTGGGTAGTGAGCAAGCCTACTTGATCAAAATTAAACAAGTCGAGATGTGCTGATCTAACGCTAACAAATGGAACTCTAGGCCTAATCACAAGATACCCAACAAATACAGTAATGCCGCAAATAATCACGGCTATTGTAAGTATGGTACAGATTACAGCTGCACACCAAATCAATGGATGGGTGCGGCCTTGAGCGCCTATTACTGGCCTGGGCATTTGGGTGGTGTATGCTTGTCAAAGAGGGTGACAACATCCGGGAAACAGAAAATATTGGTTTCAGGGGCTTTGGTATTTTAAGTTGTAGGGAGGGGGTTGGAAATAGACATGGAGGAGAGGACAGGAGTTTGAAGGGTGGAGGAAATGTGGTACGAGAGTTTTAGAGGGTGTACTTACACTTAATTGGTGGGGAAGGTTTTGGTATCTTCCTTGCCTAATCTTAAAGCCAGTGTTAATTGTATATAGAAGTGTGCAAGTAACATTATTAGTGATTTTATGTTCCATCAAAGGAATCTTTTAATACCTTTGTTTTGTGGTCTATTAAAAAAATCTGTACGATGCCTTCAACTTTATTAGCCTAGGAGCGACAAAAGGGTAAGAGCCAAAAAGAGGAAAATATACATTACGTGTGCTGCTAAATCCATATTTCACTTTCCCACCTTCTCCTTCCTATGGCCTGTCTTCTCCCTTCAGCTGTACAAGATGACTGCTATGAGCACCTGAATTGGAGCAAGTAGGAAAAATATAAGAAATTCCAATTGCCAATCTGCCCCCCTCCTTGTGTCTCGTCTTCCTCCTCATACGTCCCAAATTCATGTTCGGTTAATCTGCAGATCCTTCCTTACAGCAGCGCTTCTTGCACGTTACGCTATTCATCCCTCTGGTTAACCCCCAATACAACATTGTTTTCTGGTTCGTTGACTGTATTGTGTTTGCGTGCGTTTAAATTAAGGTTAATCTAGGTTAGGTTAAATGATAGAGATAAACTTAGGCCAGGTGAGTGAATGTGAAGTTTTAAAATATTATTTGTACTTTTATTAGGCTAACCTAGGTAAATAGATCATAACCATATTTGTTTTTAGAAAAATAAGCATCGATTTGATAATTAATATTTTAGAGGTGAATAAAGTTTAATTATTAACCTAACCTAGTCTAGGATAAGTCTCATAATAAGTTGTCAAACGGGAAGCACTAAAACAATTAATCTCTGTTAACTTAAGTTAATTGTCATTCAAGCGGGCCATTAGGGTAGCTTGAGATACAATGGGAAGCTATAACTTAAATATAATAATAAAAGGTAAATAATGGAGAACTTATGAGTAATAAAATAAGAGTAAATATTAGTAAGTACATTATTGTAAAATAATTTTAACAGAGTTTATAAATATTTGATGTGACATAGAGGTAAGTTTGTGTATCAATGCAAGAATAAAATGACGTGTAACTTCTCATTTTAATTACAAAAAGTTACATTTGCTACTCATTTAAACTACTATTAATAGAATTGTAAATGAGTCAAATTTAATTGAATAATCTTTTATTCTAGCTTAGATCATTTACTACGAGAGCCTAAATATTAGTATTAAAACTCGACTAGTTTATAATCAAATCATACTGGATCATGAATTTGTTCTAGTAATCAACATAACACAACACTAAGTTTTAAATAAGCATTGTGTCATGTATAAATTAACCTACAAATTAGCTTGATTATTGACACAATTTATATATACAAGCTTCTTGTTGAACATAGGATTTTAATAGAAAATCTCATTTTCTTAGATTATTTACACTTTTCTAGTTTCTACATGGTGCACGACTCAATTGAAACTAATTATTTTAAAGAAATATATAAATATTATTTAATGTGACATGATGCATATGAATGACCATATTACGTTTATCTAAATGAATTTTAAATGATCTTCTAAATGAATCGACTCGTAAAAAAATAAGCCAAATATATTTTAGATTGAGCTCAATTAGTATACTAAATGAGCCTAAAAAATAAAAAGTTTAAATTTAACTAATTTAACTAAAGGAACAAATTGAGTTAAACGAACTCCACATGTCTATAACCTAATCTATCATTTTCCTTGCTCTAAGAGTCGATAAATGATAAGAGACTTTTACAAAACACCTTGATCATTAGTTGTTTACAAAATAAATAATTATTTTTATTATTTTTAAATAATTGATTCAAAAAATATAAAATAGAGGGAGAAACTTTTTATTCCTATTATTCTCATATCAAACAAGTATATTTAATCTTGGATATAAAATAGAGGGAGAAATTTTTTATTCCTATTTTATATTTTTTGAATCAAGTATTTAAAAATAATAAAAATATTTTTAATAAAACAACTATTTTAGATCAAATTAATATCTAAAATAGATATTCCTTCGAAAAATATATATTTAATCTCAAATAGAGTATACAAGATACATAAAATTAGGGTTGTTCATGTTATCAGATATCTGCTTATTTGATATGATATTCGAAGCGATCCAATCCGAAAAAGCAAATAACCGATCCAATTTTTTTTCAGATCAAATATTCGATCCGGTCAATAAAAAGTCAAACAAACCAAATATCCAATCCGACAAATATAAATAATATCCAATCCGAAGAAAAATATTTATACATTTTTTTTATAATTTTTTTATTTTATATATAATTGTATATAAATAAATTTAGATGTATGTGTGTATAATTTTTACTTACTTTATTTATTATTTGAGACAAAATTTAATTTAATTAAAATTATATTTTTATTACAATCCCTTTTTAGATATTTATAAAAAATAAAATAATAATACTCTGCATGCCGATAGACTCCACCCACTTCTTTCTTATTTTAATTTTAACATCGGATATTTGTTAAATAAGTCGGATATTTGCAGAATGAATCGGATATTTGCAGAATGAATCGGTAAATCGAATAATATCAAATATATTTGTAGTTTGGTAGTTTTTTTTTATATTTAAAATTGTATTTGGATAATATTAATTATATTTAATATTCAATCCGATAATTCAAATATCCGATTTTCCGGATATCTAAAGTTTCAAATCAAATATCAAATATCATTTTTAGATACCCGAAATTTCAAATATTTGAACCGTAAACAACCCTCCATAAAATACATATATACTTTTTATACACCTATTATCCTCGTACCAAATGCGCACTAAGGTATCTTCTAGTTGCCTTATAACATTGGCAGAAATCATGCCCTTTCTAGGAAAAATTATAAGGTACAACACCTGTACCTAGCCATAATTATACCTTTAATATAATTAAATTATTCTTTTGATTTATTTGTATAGTCTTTATAATTATGAATAAAATACAGTTATAATAAAAACATATATAAATCATACAAAAGTTACAACCGTAGTTACAACTGTTATACCCAATAATTTCATCGTTCCCAACACCGTTTGCATAGAGAATTCAGCTCATTTTGCTAGTTGGAAAACTACTCTAAAGATGACTTGTAAATTACTTTTTTTTTCTGCCTCTGAAGCAGTAGGAATGGAATTAAAAGTTCATTCTAGTCTCTTCCATTTTATGAAAAGCTCAGCTGACCTAAAGCAACTAGAGCATTATAAAATCAGGGGCCTCTAAAGCTTTTTGTTTCAGTTCTGGCTCGTAAACGCGAGAACTCTGGAAAGATCAAAGGTCCAAAACATTGAAAAAGTAGAACTATGGGTGCGTCTCTTATCCTTTTCAGATTACAAACTAGATCAAGGTTATGTTACAGCAGCACGAACGTAAGCCTGTAAAACATACAGGATGACAACTTTAAAACTGTCGACCGGAGAGAACATACATCAAAATTACTGGTCCAAAAAAACATGGAGCCGAAAAATAAAAAGGAAAAATAAACCTGAATTCGACGACATAAGCGCACAATTATACAACCCCGGAGCAAGGGGAGAAACATGGGGCATGGTTGGCACATGGTTCAGAGGAGCAACTATTATGTGGGGCAGACAGCATCAGACTAAGATAAAGAATATCATGCACGGTCGGCATGCTAAAATATACACCAACATTCAAACTTCATTTCAATTTGTGCTCCTCATCCTAGTGCAGGATAGACACAAATGATATCTACATTTCCACTTAACGCACCATCCTCGGTAATTTCAAATTTTAAGAATAATTTAGAGATTCATCCGACGTCCCACAAAGATTGAAAGCCAATATGTGGGTAGCAGCTTGGGATGGAAGGAGTCAGTTGGAGGCCATATCCATAATGTAAAAGAAAAAGACTGCCTGTCTCCCGAGTCTGCCAACCAATCCAGAAAATCATTTACTGAAATATTGCAGCCATTGCTGGAGAATGTAAGAATGGGATAAACTTAAGACAGCGTAATTCTACAAAGCCACGCCATCTACATCTCAGAAGTCAAGCAGAAAAGCCTTTGACAGCATAAGGATCAACTAACTCCAGTAGTAGTTCTAAAGTGGGTGCTTACCAAATATGGTCATTGACAGTTAACACATGTTATCTAAATAAAAGAGTTGAAAGTTTTGCAACCAGTCACACCGAATCAACCAAATAAGTTGGAGTACGGCAGAATTGCAGGAGATAGAGAGCAGAAGATAGCCTTCAAGCAGATTGGCATGGCGGTTCAGCCAATCCTGCCGCTACATCCACTTAAACGGTAGTTGCATATCCGCCACAAACTAAATTATCTACTAATACATATAAGCAAACATACAAAAGCCTTCAAGGATATGCTACCATGCAAGTGCACTAGAAGGGCTTCAAATACGTCATCTAATGCTCTTAAGGAGTGAGCACAGATATGGTGAAGAAAAGGGATGAAAAAACTTCCAAACACGGGAAAAGATGAAGCAGAGAAAGAGTTAGTGGAGCATGTTGAGGTGAAGGGATATCTAGGCTTGTTCATTCAAAAATACAAAACGCCGACTTAAGCAACAGGAACCGGTGCCTTCAGACACTCAAACTCATCTCAGAAGCGAAAACTTGCAAATCATATAACAGATGTTTCGTATCAAAAGATCTGAAGCATAGTGAATGGTTTGCAGACTTGCTAGAAATAATTACTAGATAAACGATACAGGTAAGTAACAAGTACACGGATCCCCGAGAGTAGCCTAATCAGACCATTGATGCTCCTAAACTTGATTTCAGGCATTCCGACGGTGGGGACACTAAGACAAAAAAATAAATTTTCTCCAAGTATCAAATGGGGCAAATTGAGGGCAGCTTCATCATGCATAACTTAGCAATCAACTAAATAAACCAAAGGAGGAAAAGAAAGAAGAGTAAAAATAACATAAGGAACACAAGGAAATGTTCTTGGTCCTAAATATCTGCCTTAGGGTGACAGGAGACATGGAAGAACAAGAAGGGTTTTAGGAAAGGGTGCTTGAACATGAGAAAGGAGCGAGTATTTAAAGAGGCTAGGGAATCAGCAGCAGCACTGGTTCCTTCTCTGGCTTGGATTTATTCAATAACTAGAGGACCCTTAACTAAATGATAATAATAACATTCTTTAACTAATAATAGAGCTATTAAATCCTATCCTATCCTATAATATTCTAACTTACTCTTTCCTAAGATAATAAGGTTCGGCTTCTTCTCTGAGCAATTATTTAAGATTCATAACCTTAGAATACTGCTCTAAGCACTTATTATTATTCTATAATTTATTCCATAAAGGTTGGAATAACAGGTCCACAACCCAGGACAAATTTGTGCCCAGCTGCCATGGTAACAGCCAAGCTACACGCATAACAGAACAAAAAAAGCAAGAAAAAAGAAAAAAACAGACACAGATAAGGAGGACCAGACAGCAAACATCTCATACCTACTCAACAAAACATGGCATATAAGGCCACAGCAGTCACTATACATCTGATCAGCATAAAAGAAAATCATAACCCCACATCACTGGTCGCTATCTTGCATAGCTCCTCTTGAATTTCTCTTGGCCAAGACCATGACCTATCAGTTACTGCAACCCCTGCCGCTATTCAACGCTGGCAGAATTAGAGCATTGCAGGCTAAGCTTAGCAAGGTCCACAACAGTACTCCCTCATTGAAAAGCAAGCATATCTTCAATCTCATAAGCTAGATAGAAGTAACACGAATCAGTAACAAACTCTCATGTAACTTAATTCAGAAGAAACCCATTCCGCGTGACAAAATTTGTCCCATTAGCAATCACCATTACTAGAGTCCATTTTGTTCTTGGATCAACACCTACTGTAACACCTTCAACATGTTCAAGGGTATCCTATAAAGAACCATTACCAATATCTAAGTAGACTTTTCTCTTGCCTTTTTAGAAGCAGGACCCTTTTTACCTAAACTAATGGACTCGAGAAGCAATAGTGACTTGGTAGCGTAATCACATGTAGGCCAAGATAGCTTCAAGTAGTACGATGCATGTCCAGATGCGTACAACTTCATAGTCTCACACACTTTCCTTGTCTACTTGGAACACACAACGTATCATCTTTGAGTCTATCATTCAGTCTCCTTGGTATCAAAATAAAAAAGATCATCAATTTTGTCTAAGATGATATAGACTCCAATTTTGTCCACCTTACTGATTGAGGTTTTATCCCCAGCTCAATATACAACCTGCAGATAAGCCATTAGAAAGATGGGATTTTTTAAGGATGGTCACAATCACGAGAGATAGTGTAGCATCAAGCATTTTTCCTGTTTATCAATACTCAATTGTTTACCCCTTCTTAATCACAACTAGATTGTCCAAAGGATCTATGAAGCTAGCTGTGAGGCCTACTCCGAGTAAAAGGAGGCTAGTGTTAGGGTGGTTTGTCTCTGTTGAATAGAGTGGAGTACAAAGGTCCCTGGTGAAGAATATTTGTTGCTTGGTAGGGTTGTCGACAAATCGAGCCGGCTCAGCTCCTTTTTATTTTTTATTTTTAGCAAGATGAATTAAATCCAAGCTTTATTTTTAGACTCATTTATTAAACGAGCCAATCTCGAGTTAAGGGAGATTTAACTCATTTGTTTGCGAGACGGCTTGAAATTGGCTCAAACTTGGTTTGACTTGTTTATAAGATCAGCTCGTTCATTACTAGAATGGGCTTGTATAGAATTTACATAATAAACAAGCCATATAGTTAAATGAGCCTTTAAACAAGCTGAATAATTAAACGAGTTGATTTGGTTTGTTTACCTTTCAAATGAGCCGAATAGTTAAACAAGCCGAGCCACAAATCGAATCATGATAAATGAGCCGGTTTGGTTCCTTAATTATTTTTAAAAAAAAAAAGTTATACAAGCTGAGCTGAGCCGACTTATGAACCTTATTGAGTCGAGCTTGAGCCGAGCTCGTTTGGCTCATTCAAAACTCGAACTAAATTCAAGCCTTAAAAAAATTAAACGAGCTAAGCTTAAGCTAGAGGATATTTAGCTCGATTCAGCTTGTTAACAACCCTATTGCCCGGTGACCATGAATCCAAGTTGGGGGATCTAGTAAGGACGAAATATAGTACTCATGAATTAACAATTTGTGAATGATGGCTAGGGGACACATATACTACAAAAGCCCGTTTAAATGATTTCTTCCAAAATTGTTGTTGGGAACCTTTGTCGGAGTTGTTGCAGCTATCTGGATGGTAAGGTACTTTGGTGGCTTAGATGACCACAAAACTCCAGTTGGCAGGTCAAGGGGTGCTAGGGTAGGGCCTTGGAAGTTCGTTGGGTAATTAGTGACCTATAAAGGAGGTTGAGTTGTCGTCGAGTGAGCATCTTCAGGGTTGCTTCTCAAGAGTCTTGATAGCCCCCAACGATGAATAAGTGCTAGGTGTTGGATGCTGCATTAAAGGTGGATCTAAGGTTTGTGGGGTTTGCAGTAGGGTTCTAGTGACAGGACAAGGGTGGGAGACTATTGTGGTGTGGTTGCCAATGGTTGGGCTGTAATTAGGGTGGCCAACTGATGATAGGGTACATGGCTGGATTTTCATTAAGTTGCTGGAATGTTAGGTGAGGTTGGTAAGGTTCTGGTGGGGTGCACAGATGTAGCAGCAACATCCAAGTGGTGCACCGGGGTGTAAACAGTGATCAGGTGTTTGTGGGCCAAAGAGCAAAGGAAGGGTTGCTAGGGTGATTTTGGTTGGTGGTCTGGTGGTGCAGCAGTGTCCAAATGGTGGTGGAGGTATTTTGGCAGTGTCTTGTGGTGGTGGTCTGGTTATTGGGTTCGTCATTGGCAGTTCGGTGGCAATGGAAGGGGCTGAGGAAATGACAAAATGGTCATCGATGCTGGCCGATGGCAGGTTGGTGGTGGTGGATGGTGGTTACGAAGCAGGTGGGAGTGGTGTGGGTACTCAACCACCTGTTAAGCAAACCTGATCCAAGACTTTTAATACTAAATGCTATCACCATGAAGTAGGCAGGCTCTAATACTGGCTGTTATTAGCCCCAAATCTCATCTCATCACATAAAAGGTTTGGAAGAATAAGAAGGCTTTTAGGTAAGGAGCTCGAATATGACATAGAAGAGAGTATTTGTGGTGGTTAAGTAAATAAATTCTTATTCTTTCTACGGCTTAGATATATTCAATAACTAGATGGCCTTTCATATAGAGCTTACAGAGCAAACGTTACCGATAAATAACATCTCATGATATAGTGACTCAATGATAATAATATAATTCTTTAACTAAAAGAGCTAGTAAATCATCACCTTAAATAATATATCCCTTCCTAAGATTCACTTATTTACCTACCTCGACTTCAAGTACTCATCTAACTCATGGGTTAAGCCCATAACCTAGGAGATGGAGCCCTTGTTGCTGTTCTACTCCTGCACTTGCTGCAATTGCCTCTTGCTATTCAAGGCTGGCTACAGTAGACCCTTGCGGGCCAGGCTTAGCATGTCTCATAACAGGGAATTCACTTTCTCCAATATGCTATATTCAGATAGGAAGTATGCAAAGGTGATCAAAAGATGCACAAGAAAGAAATATTAGCAAAGAAGTTTCAAATAGGAAAATTAGCTAAACATCTACTACTCTGCTGCTCTCATCGATTTTCAATGGAAGTATGCAAAGGAGTCTGATGAAACAACTAAAACATATGAGAAAGTACTGGGACCATCAGCAATATGGAGTTGAAAATAGCAATGGCATATTTATCAATATCATAAGCCAAACAAAAGTTATTAAAGCTCTGAGGAAAGTGCATATGAATCTACATTGCAACACCAGCTAAATGATATGCAAAAATGACAAGGTCTGGAAAACTGAAAATTGAGGTGAATGGCCAAGAGAAAGCAGTCAAATGTAAAAAATAGAGAAGATTACTTCGCCAACAGTGAGAAAGGAAATAATCACAGACCAAAAAACTCTGAAAAACTTTCTAAGAAGAATATTGCAGAAGTAGCATATTTCTGTCTAGCTTTTATGATAATGCCTAAAAAAGCAGTAAGTTTGATACACAGCAAGAAACCAAAGGCAAAACAATAATTGTGCAAAGACTATAAATATTTCCGCTTTCGTTGAACACTGTCATAAATATCTCGCACGTTTCTACCTTCCTTATAGGAGACACTTTTCAATTTTCCCATGGTGGGCTCGGATATCCTAATCCTCCTGTCTAGCATGTCATAGGCAAACCGTTTGAAATCAACAAAACGGCTCATCTTACAAAGGCCACACAGCAGTGCATTTGCACTCGCATCAACAGGTGTGATGCCATTTTCAAGCATGTAGAGCCAAATCTCAACAGCCATTTCAGGATCGTCAAGGTCAAACAACATGTCAATAGCTGCAGCACAATTTGAGTGGGTTGGGGAACATTCATTCTTTGTCATCTCCATGAAAAAACTGCCAACCTCACGAACCTTCTTGTTCTTTATCAAACATTGAAAGATCATATTAAAGGTCAGAGAATCAGGGAAAGCTCCATGAAAGACCATCCCATCAAAGAGCCTGAAGGCATTGTCAATGTCATTGTTGCCACAAAGCAAGCCAATCATTGCATTGTACATTATTAAATTGGGCATCAAACTGCTGCCCACCATGATATCCCACAAGGGTAGAGCATGAGTTGAATCATTATTCTTCACAAGAATTTCAAGAGCATTAGAAAAGAACTTCAAACCTGGCAAGCAGTTCTTTCCTTTCATAACTAAAAGGAACTTGATAGCCTCATCAAAATCTGATCCTTGAACAAGAGTTGTCAGGAAAGCATCATATGCTGACTTGTTTTGAGGATGCAAACCAACACGAAGCACCATCTCTCCAAAAGTGATCTTTGCCTTTGCCACATCTCCATCCTTCTCGCACCCTTCTAATAAAATCGCAAAAGTATCTGCGTTAGGTGGAATCTTTGACTTGATTCTCTCGAAAAACTTCCACGCCTTCATAGTCCCATTTTCCTCTTGGCATATGGCACTCAAGAAGGAATTCACTGCATCCACATCAGGTTCAACTCCATACCTATCCATTACATCGAAAGTCATGATAGCCTCATCAAACCTGCCTGCTAAACAATAGCTTCCAAAGGCAGACACAAATGTAGCTGTAGAAAGCATTGTTTCCTGCTTCATGGACCTCATTGCATTCCACATCTCCTCAAACATTTCATTTTTTCCAAGCAAATCAACCATCAAATTCCATGCATAAGCAGACGGCTTGTGCACCAACCCAGCCCAACGAAAGAACTGCACAGCATCTGCAGGAAATCCATAGGAAAGCTTGAGAACTTCTTCAACAAGCTCAGGGTTCGGAATGACACCAGTAGAGGATAGCACATTTTCAGCATTTGACGATAAGCCTCTGGCAATTGCTTCACAAAGAAGTCTCGCTCTTAGAGACACCTTTGGGGCGTCAAGGTATGTGAGGAAATGCTTCTTATGTTTCAGGTGTGATTGGCCTGATTTTGAGGTAGAAGGTATGTCACTACCCATCCCTTGTGAGGGCAGCACCCAAGGATGGACTACTACCCTTTGTTATCACAAGCCACCTAATTTGCAGATGTGTGTAAGAGAATGTTAAACATTAGACAGTTATAAGAAATGGAAAAAAAAAAAAAATGGATGTGGTAAATCTACATCAGATTCCAGAGTTGTCAAGCACATGAGTCATTTTGAAGCAACCAAATAAAGTGCCGATCAAGGCCTTTATCTTAAGTGTGTGTAGCCAATAGGACATCAATGTGGTTAGCTTGAAATGTAGGTCTCCAAAAGACCGGCAACCCAACCCAAAAACTTTCAAGAAAAAGCCCAAAAATTGGCTTTTAGCCAATGAGCACACACCACATCACTGGATGAGATAAAAGTTAAGCACTTCAATTCAGAACAAGCACAAATGGAAGTCAAACATCAAAACTTCCACAATCTAACAAAGGTATAATCCACAAGAAAAAACATTTGTTAAGCAAATTTCTTCACCACTATCATAAAGATACAGTAAGCAGCCACCGGAACATATCGGCAAGAAGCCCACATTTTACGGTAATCAGCCGTCTCCGTTGACCAACCAGTGTTTGAAAAGGCCTAAGGTGCATCTAGGCGATAGGGGTCCTGGAGCCTCGGCGTTAGGCGCAACGCAAAGGCGTGCGCCTAGGTGATGTGAGGCGCCAAAATTACTTAAAGCTAAAAATATGATTAAATGACTAAGTTTTCAGGGAGAAAAAAAAGTATACCATAACAAGAAAATACTTAGAAAAATAACAACCTATGAGTTTAAGACTACCAATACTAGTAGATAATGTGGATTGTGGACCACTTCTTCTTGCTATCTCTGGTTCTTAAGCTCTTTACGGTCTGTCTCTTTATCTTTGACTCAGTTTCTTTTTTTTTATATGAGTTTAATACTACCTATGTGTTTAAAAAATGAATTTTACTCTCTTTTTTATATTTACCTGATGACCCTAAATCTACTTTTAGGTTTGCAGTCTTGTTGAATGCAGAATGTGCATCTTTTACAAAACAATTATTGCTCTCCCCCATCAAAACTATAATAGGCTTATCCTTTTCAAAGAAATGTCTACTCCTCTCCCCTAAGTCCCTGGCTCCCTGCATGATTTTTTTTTTTTTTCTGCTGAAAAGCATGTGCATGTTTACTTCTTTCTCCTAAGTCCCTAACTCTCTGTATGATTTTGTTTATGCTGAAAGACATGTACATGCCTACTCCTCTACCCTAAGCCTCTGCTTGATATTTCCAAAACAACTATTGCTCTCCCCAATCAAAACTATAAATAGGCTTCCCTTTTTCCAAAAAATGTCTACTCTTCTCCCCTAAGTCCTTGGCTCCCTATGTGATTTTTTCTGCTGAAAGGATATTTTGCTCAAAGGCGCACGCCTCTGCACCTGGGAGCTTCTGCGCCTTAGGCATGCCTCAGCCGCCTTATATGCATCTCACTCACATCGCCTCGCCTAGCACCAAAAAAGCCCCCACTCCCTATCGCCTTGCGCCTTAGGCGCGCTTTTTCAAACAGTGTGACCAACTATCATCACAAGTTTCCCTGTCCCATATACAACAATATATATTGCATCCCGCAATGCCGGCTACGAGGAACACCTAACTTCCCTATAAGTGGAATAAAGTGCACTGCACATAAGGCCATTGTGCACGTTGATCCACGCCACAACTCCAGAGGAAGTATCTCTCATCTGCCACCACCATAACCATATATTAGAATATGGCCTTCTCAGTTTAACTCCAGCATCTTATTCTTGCAAGGGTCTTCATACTCTATACAAGATGACCACGATAGTTGATATCCATGCAGGGATGGGTCTCAGGTCCATGTTCTTTCTGTAGAATATGGGCCACAACCAATTCCGCCATATATAGAATATCATCCTCACAACAAATATCTGCAACAAATCCACCTACCCCCCACTTAACATCACCAACTCACCAAACAACTCCCTCAACAACATCATATGTGATTAGTCGCATTGATCAACTAGCTAGATCATTGCAAAGTGAAACAGGCAATTTGCAACAATAACTAAGATACATAAAAACACAAGGGCAAGTAAATAGGCATATAAATGGGAATTCGCCCCTACCAAAACGTATTGAAACCTTATTTTCTTATTGTTTCTACTTCTCATAACAAACTGAATGTATACATCACCTTTACGAAAAATTCCTTTAAGTGAAGAAATGTGTGCCATACTAGCAGATAAGGAGTTTTAGATTCTCAGATACAACTAGAAAGTATTGACCTTCCTCCTGCCAACTACCCTAAGTTTGCATTAAATAGTAAATGGAGCCAATTCTACAATAGGAATTTCGTCAGAAAACCCAAATCTTGACTAATCCGTTAAGCATGATTACCAGCTTAACCAAAGGAATGAAAGCCCATAGGCTTAAATGAAGAAATGTGCGCCATACATGCAGATAAGGAGTTTTAGATTCTCAGTTACAACTAGATCATATTGACATTCCTAATCTGCCAACAACCCTAAGTTTACAATAAATAGTAAACGGAGCCAATTCTACATTAGAAACTTCGTCAGAAAACTCAAATCTTGACTAAGCCGCTAAGCATGATTACCAGCTTAACCAAAGGAATAAGAGCCCATAGGCGTAAATGAAGAAATATGCGCCATATTAGCAGATAAGGAGTTTTAGATTCTCAGCTACAACTAGATCATATTGACCTTCTTAATCTGCCAACTACCCTAAGTTTGCATTAAAACGTAAACGGAGCCAATTCTACAATAGAAATATTGTCAGAAAACCAAAATCTTGACTAAGCCGTTAAGCATGATTACCAGCTTAACCAAAGGAATGAGAGCCTATAGGCTTCCCCGACCCCAAAAAAACATTCCCCGATTACTCCCGTACCAAAACTTCTTCGTTCTGCTGCCTTCTTTACTCTTCTAATTCTCAACAGAATTCCAAATATGCTCCTTGAAGCAAACCCAATAAATATGGCACGAACAAATCAAAACTGTTTATACTGCATAACAATCTTACTATACCCCCCCCCCACACACACACACAACGTACACAACAGATAATGAATATGAAACTCAAACTTATATTGCTCAACTTGAGAATAATCAATAAAAAAGACATGAGAACCCCCGGAAAGCAATAGGAACTAAGGTACCTCAAATTTGGCGCAAAGTCAATAGAAAATATGAGTTAATTTCTGATAAAAAACTGAGATGTCTTCCGAACACCACCCGCTAGTTTAGCAACCAATCGACCAGTTGATTGCAGCACATATCTTTGGATGCTTGCTTCTCGGGCAAAAGCTTCTTCGATTGCGGTTGTGTCAAGTCTGACGAGAAAGGGCGAGTATATGAGATATAAATAACAAGAAAAGGTTGGAGGAATTACAGCATTTTTCCGCAATCAGGAGAATTCTCTTGAGGATTAGAGCTCCAGCTATGTAGTGTTTACTGTTTAGGTTTTTGTTACAGAAGAGAGATGGCACATATGATATGACATGCATAGAAACAGAAAGTGGAGACCTTTAACTGAGCTGAGACAATAGAGGCGTAATACGCTATTTTCCGTCTTCATTTACCTATACCAACGACAATTATTATTATTATTATTATTATTATTTTATTAGAATTATTCTATTTATAGATCATAGATATATAATTTATAAAGATATATTGTATTACATTTTAGGTTTAATATTGATATTATTATCATAAGTTGTAAAAGTTTTTATATTATAATTCTTCAACTTTATATATCATCCAACTTTTTTGATATTATCTAACTCCTTTTAGTTATGAATGTAATAAGTATAAGTATTATATATATGAGATATTATGAATTATAAATATAAGAGAAAGCTCATACGTGACAATAAAAATAAAAAGTGGCATTCTCTCTTCCTTTCTTTCTTTCTGTATTGTTATATTATTTTTATTTGAATTTATTAATATTATAATACATTATCAACACAATTAGCCTCTAATTTATCTTTTCCCCTTATATGTTGCTCGCCATCTCTTTAACATAATATCTTAGAGATTAATTCCATTATGTGTTTAGATTTATCTTACTTCTTTCTATCAAATATCTAAGACTAATCTACAAATGATTATTCAGTAGGGTTGATATTGTTCAGGACGTTGGGGTGCCCATAAGCAAATAATTATGGAGTTGGTGTCAAGTTTGATCGGTGTTTGATAGAAGTAGGTGTTCTATATTCATTAGTTATCATTTTATATGAATATAATTATTATGTGTCACATACAAGTATATAACTAAGCTATCATTTTTATTTATGTGATATCTCAATTTTTTTAGGCATATGAAATGTCACATATGTGAAATATCTTATAATCAAGTAAATTTCAATAACATCAATCCTCCGCTTAATTTGAATTGATTAAGAGTTTTAAAGGGAATATAGTATGATCCTAAAATAGACTCAGGATAAGGAAATTTATTTTTATCTCTCCTTTTCTTTATTATTATGCTAATTAATATTTTTATCAGTTTTAATTATATATATTGACAATATGTAATTTAATTTGATCGTATGAGTGATGGTCTCCCTTCCAATTATGAGATGGAGGGTAGAGATAGATGATAATAGATGACTAAAAGTCTCTCATTCAATAAACTTAAATTGGATCTAATATAATTAAGTCAATGATCAAAAGTGATGGATTGGTGACCACATCGCCCATCACCATATGTAAATCTCCATCACTTGAAGATGATGGAAAAACATCTAAAATAGCAACGTTAAGAAAATTACATCAATTTAAGAGTGATGGATTGGCGGTCTTATGGCCCATCACCGTATGCATAAAAGTTATGGATTGGCAGCCTCATCGCCCATCACTATATACATATCACATCATCTAAAGTTATTTGGAGAATATAGTACTAAACTCAATTACTTAAAGTTGATGGAGGGTCACCAAAAGTGGCTAAAATTTTTCCACATACTCAAAATATGGATGGATGATTACACAAGTATTGTAGAAGCATGAAGCTCCCAACCAATCATATTATTGACAAGTACGTACCTGACGTATAGAAGGATGTGTTGCAATTGAAGTGGAAGCCGAAAGCTTTGCCTCGTGATTAAATGGACTTGAAGCCTTTATGCACAATTCAATCTTAACAATCGAGTGATTAAAAGGTAATGAATACCTCATGTAAAATTTGATCAGGGAGATCAAATAGTTAAAAATCTTTCATGACTTATGTAATACCGATAAAGAAGAGTAGATGGTATTAAATACCTCAAGTGCTTATCTAAAAGATCGACCTACTTGGTGGTTTATAGACACCCGCACAAGTTTTATTTTTGCACTTTCTATTTATGTAATTTTAATTCTTACAATTTAGTTAATGCAATTTTAATTTTTATAATATTTAAAATATTTGTTCTAATTATGAAGTAACGGTGATTGCTTTATACATAATTTGCCAGCTATTTATTCATGAGACTACGCACTCTCTTCGTTATTGGTAGTGCTCAAAACTTACCATAGTCAAGTCTCCTCCACCACTGCAGTGGCTGAAGTATTTACAAAAGTATCTCCATTATATTATAGTTTTAGTGGATAGAGATATTTTGATAGTTGAAGCCTAAATCTTCGTATCCAATAAATAGTTTGATGGTTGAAGCTTGAAGCTTCATATTAAGTTATTAGTGTAATGGTTGAAACATGAAGTTTTTCATTTGATATAATTAATTTATTGGTAGAGTCTAAATATTTCTCATGTCATATGCTTGAATACAATCTAGATGATCAATTTATCCCATTAAAATGCCATTTTATATTATACTTTAAAGATGAAGTATTTTATAAGCTTGTAATTGATAAGAATATGCACGTGCGTGTGGCGTGATAAACTTATTAAAGGGTTTTCTAATTTAACAATCGGAAAATAAAATTGTGCATGATATTATACCTCAGTTTCTGAAAAACTTACTATGATCTATGAGTATTTGATGGTATTATTACCATCAAGATCAGCTAAAAATAAACCTAAGATAAATGCAAAATATATACATTTGGTATACTTAAAAAACTAAAAGGTGTTACTAACAAGAAGTTAGTAAACTATAAAAAAATATCTTTGTGGCATGAGAAGTAAGATGGCAATAGTGCAACATGGTGTGACTGTAGCCGGCACGCAATTTAAACCCTCTTGTTGTATTGTAGCACTGGTAAATAAGGGTATCGTTCTAGGCCGGAGATTGAGAGGGCTCACCTCTATCTAACTAGCTTAAACTAAAAATAAAAATCCTATATAATACTAAATAAATAAATAAGAAAAATACTAATGGGGGTTATAAAAATAATAATAAAAGAGTAAATAAAATAAAATAAACTAATAATAAAAATAATGGGAAACCGCAGATATGAGAAATATGTTAGGAAAATAAAAATCCACCACTAGATTAGGTTGAAATATAATATTAATTTCTAAGTCAATATTTAATCATGAGAAAGAGATCGACCAAGTTGTACACCAAACACAGGTCCATACACATTATATTACTTCCCTTAATTAATTAATATGACCACGTGCATATATTAACCCTATTAAATACTAGCAGTATAGCAGCAACAAGCGACTCTTATATTTAACTAGATTTAATGCATTAAGTGTAAGTGGAAGGCTGTCAATCTAAGTACCCAAACTAGTACAAAACGCATGTCTAGCTGTATTTCCTTTCATTAACCCACATGTATCGAAATATTTTACCACTTCGGTTAGAATCACAAAACTACTAGGTGAATTGTTATCTAACCTAGCTACAATTTATACATATAGATTCTAGTATATTTAGATGACCACCTCGCAGGCAAATAATCCTACATATTGTCACTTATGAGGAACCAGAACAAGGCATGCACCAAGTAAACTATACTTGACAGAATTATATATATAAACGATAGCAATTAACATAGAGTTAAGAAACAATCTCACGAAACAAAGAAAATAAAATTATAATTTAAATCCTAATCTAGGGTTTTAATTTATTCCCTAACAATAAATAATCAGCCAGCCATAATTAAAGAATTAATTACACAAAAATATATATCTAAAATATAAATTAAAAATAAGAGAAAGAAATAACCGGAATTAATTTTGGATAAAAGATCAAAAATTTACTCAAATAAAAATTAATTTTATCTTAAATAAATTCAACCGGTATTAAACTCTTCCTCTAATTTTTCTTCCTTCTCGGCCTTTATTTCCGTGTGTAAATTCTTTTCCTTTTCCTTTTCCTTTCTCGGCTGACAGGCCTGATGCTGTTGTAGCTTGTTTGGTCTCGGTTTCCGTGCGGCCAAGCTTTTTCTTTTCTTTCGTGCCTCCACGTCAGCCCTGATGCCGCCTCTACGTCCCTGTTTCTCTTGAGCTTCGTTTGTCTTGTTTTGTTTCCAGGCCTTTGGGCCTTCGGCCTTTGGTCCAAAGGTCCAATTTTTTAAAAAAAAAACAAAACCTGCAAAATAAATTTCAATAAATATTAATAAATAATATTTTATTCTAAATTTACTTAATGTATATTATTTTAGCTCAAATAATAATATTTATGTAATTTTTACCACTTAAGCATAAAACAATAATTATTCCCCTATATTAGTCAAATAAACTACCAAAAACTAAGATTATAAGGGTATAAAATGTGTCAAAATATGAACTCATCACACCCCCACACTTAGCTTCTTGCTTGTCCTCAAGCAAGTTATTACTCTAAATAAATAAAATTAAATTAACTAGCCACTTTCGTAGGTCTCACGATTACACTTAGCATGTGCAACAAGCCCTTTAAACCCCTAGGTCACCCATCGAGGACGAGTAAGGTCTCGTGAGCGTTTCACATATGATATACCCACAAAACCACACACAAATAAAATAAAATCAAACCTAACACCTTTAACCATATTTGTCTCATAATCTTTTACTTTCAAACGTCAAGATTAGCAATTCAGCATCGGGAGATTTAAAGAATCAATTTCAACATATGGTTCACACATAAACATGACAGGTATGAACATATTAATATTATGGATGAAAATCTACCACGCCTTAGTCACATCAAGATTCATCCTCACTATGGATACCCTCTATTTTTCTCTCTCTCTTAGATTCATGGCTACAAATGTATAGAAACACTCATGTATGTGAGATAAGATGATAAAGATCACAAACGACTCATTTATATAAACAAAGAAGACTCATGTTCTTGTGGATAAAACCTCATGAAAGATATCAAATACTTGCCAAATGGACTGAACCATATGCTTAACTCTTGTAACTAATCTCCAACAGATCAAAGGCTACTCATCTTGAGAATCAAATATGACTTACTTATTAGTTGTGGCAGGGTTTAAGGTAAAGAAGGGTATGGAGTATTTTACGAGTGTGGTGCTAAAAAGATCAAGAGCTAGTGGAATCTAATAAGTAGATGAAATATAAGCACAAGTCCTCATCAATGATACACCTCATCAATAATACATCTCTCCACCTTCACACCAAAATAGAATATGAATAGAACTTTCTCAACATTGTCTCCATAACTCCCTCTCTTCCTTATATCCTAACATTTTGTTTCTTTTTTTTATTCATTTTTATTTTTTTGACAATTTTCATTTTTTTTCTTTTATTTTTTTTGACATTTTTTTTCTCCACCAAACATAACCAATCCCTTTTCTTATCATAAATACATATATTTTTTTTTCACATACACACATACACAATAACTCTTTATATCCATAACGATTTGATTTTCTTCCACTAGCTTTAAGTAAAGGTAAGGAGATTAAGGCCCGAAGGTTATTCAATGTGGGTAATGAAAAAAAAATGTATGTTCCATGTATAGGCTCAAAAGGGTTTCTATGGGGTGTACATCATGTATACATAAATCAGGTTAAGCTATTTGGTCATGTGATGGAAAAATCCTAAACTGCCTTTATCATTTTCTCAATCAGAGCATATTTTGACTATAAGCTTTGACTAGCACAAGAGTAAGTTCTAGTAATCTCTATAGTCCATTACAATATCTATGGAAAATAATTTGATCAAAGCAATTTAACGTATATGAGGTTTACAAAAAAAAATTTTGAAGCCAAGAAATAGTAGATGATTTTGTGTAAATTCGCTCAGAAAAAGAAGGTATATATGGTTCAAAAACTCACTGAGGAATGTGACGAATCTCAACATGCCATGTCGGTGGTTAGAAAATCATACATGTTCTTTCTCCATTCTCATTTAGGCACATAGATATGTGTTCCCTATATCAAAATTAATACAAAAAATCTCCACTTGCTTTATCTCGATTTCATGATCCTCTTTTCGTTAAATTTCAAAGATATATTATTCATTGACTAATTAAGGGTTCCTACGACTCTAAAAACATTAGACACTCTAAACACTCTAAAAACATTTTTTCAAAATTTTTTTTTTTACTTGACAAACACATAAAATCCACACCCCCACACTTAAATCACAAATTGTCCTCAATGTGTAAACAACTAGAGAAACATGTAATTTAAAGTATGGAGAAAACAAACTAAATAAATAAATAACTAGAGGATAGAAAACTCCCTTATCACATTGGGTTGCCTCCCAAGCAGCGCTTGTTTTTATGTCTTCAGCTTGACATGATCTCGATTTTTATCGTTCAGGGTGGATACGTCCACTTCAGAGCTGCTTCACCAAATCCTTCCTCGTGATGATGATCTTTATCCTGCAAGGAAGAAAAAGACAAAATATTAGGTTTAATGAAAGATTTGATCCAGCAAGAACGTAACTTACCTAGCATGGAGTTTAAGCTCGTGTGTAAAGAGAGAATATTTTTTCCAATGTCCATGTACGGTAATCTCTCTATCGAAGGAACATATTTTCCCATATCAAAATCTTTAAACACATCCTTCCAACATAACCTCTCCTTTGGAGCATCACGCTTCTTATTAAATGTATCCAAGGTAATTTGATTACTCTCTTCACTCTTGGATTTATATAACCTGCTAAAAGAGGAAAAACAAGGAGTGTGGTTAGCATAAATAAAATCAACGTGGTTCAAAGGCTTACCTTGTGTCTCATGGTTATCACCAAGCAAAATTGGGGAATAAATGTTCAAAGATGGTGTATGGTAGATGAAAGTGATAGTCTTGTCATCCATATACTTCTCTTTGTTCACTTGATCCTCGTTTTTATGATATTCTTCTTCTACTATTACAAGCTCTTCTTCCACTTGATCTTGCTTTTCAATGTTTTCTATGGGAACCTCCTTAACTAGCTCATCCTTACATTCAGATATGGCATCATCACCCTCATAACTCTCACTTGAATTTGGAATTGAAGTACTAGAGAGCTCTTCTTGTGCTTGTAATTGATTCATCAGGTTGACCATATAACCCATTTTCTCCTCTAGCACTGACATCCTTTCATTTTGTAAAATCTGACTTTGCATCAGTTGATTTTGGCTGTTTGTCAATGCTTCAAAAAGCTTATCCATTTTTTCTGAACTTGAGGGCTCTGAAACTGGAGAAGATTCTTGTTGAGGATATTGATAATGTTTTGATGCTTCATAATCACATGTGTAAGGGTCTTGATATGGCATTGAATAATGGTCATTCATTTGCATCCGTTGATTTTGCCCATTTGTCAATGCTTCAATAAGCTTATCCATTTTTTCTGAACTTGAGGGTTCTGAAACTGGAGAAGATTCTTGTTGAGGATATTGATAATGTTTTGACTCTTCATAATAACATGTGTAAAGGTCTTGATATGGCACTGAATAATGATCATTCATTTGTATCAGTTGATTTTGCCCATTTGTCAATGCTTTAATAAGCTTATCCATTTTTTCTGAACTTGAGGGTTCTAAAATTGGAGAAGATTCTTGTTGAGGATATTGATAATATTTTGAAGCTTCATATTCGCGTGTGTAAGGGTCTTGATAAGGAACTTGATAATGATCATTCATCTCTGATCCAAAGTTGGGTTGATGCCTCATTCCAGAATAGTATGTGCTTGTATAGGGATCATGTCCTTGAAAACCATTGAAAGACTGAGCATTAGGTTGTATCCATCCTCCTCCTCTAATAGCTTATGAATGGTAGGCATATGGATTTCCTTGCGTATGACACACTCCACTTGTATTAACAACTCCAGTAGCTTTAGCTACCTGTAAAACAAGAGCAGTGAGTTGGTTAAGTTTATCATAAAGACTACTCGAACTTACCTCATTTACTCTTGCATTAGGATTCATGCAAAGTTGTCCATAACCAAAGGATCCCCTTATAGCCACCTGAAAACACTAACACTTCAAAGGAAAATGTTAATAACAAAACACACCAAAAATCCTAAGAAAATCTAAAACAAAACTAAAAGAAAAAAAATACAAAAACACTAAAAATACTAGCAAAATAAAGGTGAATTTACCAATCCCCGGCAACGGCGCCAAAAATTGGTGTTACCGTAACTGACACGCAATTTAAACCCTCTTGTTGTTAATTGTAGCACTGGTAAATAAGGGTATCGTTCTAGGTCGGGGATTGAGAGGGCTCACCTCTATCTAACTAGCTTAAACTAAAAATAAAAAAATCCTAAATAATACTAAATAAATAAATAAGAAAAATACTAACCGGGGTTATAAAAATAATAATAAAAGAGTAAATAAAATAAAATAAACTAATAATAAAAATAATGGGAAACCGCAGATATAAGAAATATGTTAGGGAAATAAAAATCCACCACTAGATTAGGTTGAAATATAATATTAATTTCTAAGTCAATATTTAATCATGAGAAAGAGATCGACCAAGTTGTACACCAAACGCAGGTCCATACACCTTATATTACTTCCCTTAATTAATTAATATGACCACGTACCTATATTAACCCTATTAAATACTAGCAGTATAGCAGTAACAAGTGGCTCCTATATTTAACTAGATTTAATGCATTAAGTGTAAGTGAAAGGCTGTCAATCTAAGTACCCAGACTAGTACAAAACGCATGTCTAACTGTATTTCCTTTCCTTGACCCACACGTATCGAAACGTTTTACCACTTCGGTTACAATCACAAAACTATTAGGTGAATTGTTATCTAACCTAGTTGCAATTTATACATATAGATTCTAGTATATTTAGATGACCACCTCGCAGGCAAATAATCCTACATATTGTCACTTATGAGGAACCAGAACAAGGCATGCACCAAATATATAAACGATAGCAATTAACATAGAGTCAAGAAACAATATCACGAAACAAAGAAAATAAAATTATAATTTAAATCCTAATCCAGGGTTTTAATTTATTCCCTAACAATAAATAATCAGCCAACCATAATTAAAGAATTAATTACACAAAAATATATATCTAAAATATAAATTAAAAATAAGAGAAAGAAATAACCGAAATTAATTTTGGATAAAAGATCAAAAATTTATTCAGATAAAAATTAATTTTATCTAAAATAAATTCTACTGGTATTAAACTCTTCCTCTAATTTTTCTTCCTTCTTGGCCTTTATTTCCGTGCAACTAATTCTTTTTCTTTTTCTTTTTCCGGCTGACACTGCGTCGTCGTTCGTGCTCTCCTTGGCTTCCGTGCGTCAGGCCCTGCTGCGTTCTCTCTCTCTCTGCGTCTCCTGCGTGTTCTCTCGCTGACTGCCGCCTCTCTCCTTTTCTCTCTGCGTTCCTTTGCGGCTCTGCCGCACGCCTCGTCCGAGCCTGTCCTCCTCTCTCTACAGCACTGCCACCTCTCTCTACTCGCCCGAGCCTGTGAAGGTAGGTGTAACACCCCCAAAATTTACTACTGAAAAATTTCGTTTAATTAAAAGAAAATTAGCGGGAGCAATTTAATAAATCGTGAACTTTGGGAGTATTACCGCCACACTTAGTACCAGACCGGTTTACTCATACCGTTCTAGTACCAAGTGCTAAGGCTAAAAGAGTAAAATACAATTTTACAAGAAACTTCAGTATTTATAAATCAGGGAAGCGCAGTGAATAATTTACGAGAGTAAAATCCACCGACGGTGGTTACAAAATACAAATACATAGAATTTAGAAGAGACAAATTAAAACCTTAGAATTTACCGGACAATACCTTACGCTCTTTCCCGAAAGCCCACTTGAATAGCACCTGAATACAACCTGCAAGGGGTACTGCCCATTGAATAGGCAGGGGCCCCACCCTTCAGTACTACGGTACTGAGTAACCCTTTAAAAAAGCACTTAAAAACAGGTACGCAAGGTAGCACATGGAATACTACTACATTCATATATAACCATAGGTATAAACATGATATTCAGATCCATTTATTCGAACGTCCAATAATTCAATCAGATATTAATAGCGGATACATGGCATTCACTTCCATATGCTCTCATACTTCACAAGTCAACTAAGTATTAGTGAGCCATAATGAGTAATCGATACTTTTCCGGGCCTTAAGGTCAATAATCCATCATTAATCAATCGCCTCAATGACTGGTATTTTTCCATAATTTATTCACATCCAAAATAAATTTTATTGAGCTCGGGACCTCCACTATTCTGGCCGGTGGGTCGGAATACACACATATATATATATATATATATATATATATATATCATCCAGGGTAAAAACATCCTGGGCCACCATTATATCTGGTGGATCGATACTCATGAACATCATCTAGGGCAAAACATCCTGGGCCACTATTATTTCCGGTGGATCGGTACTCATCAAATAAATCCACTGGTCCCGGCTCATTAATCTTTCACTTCAACGATTAGTATTTTCCCTTTTTATTCAGCACAAAAATTCCATTTATTTACCTCGATAGGGAGATCAAGAACCCGGGACACAAAGGTACACCGGTCACACTGGTGCGTAAAAACAACTCAGTACCCTTCAACTAGTAACCCAGGGACACAAAGGTACCCTGATCGTACTGGTGCATAAAGCTAATTCAATACCCTACCGATAAGGACACCTAATCCTTAAGAATGCATACCCCCTAACTAGGTCCGTAGAGCTAGATAGAGTAGATATAGGGCCTGGCTGGGGCACAAAGGCACTCCAGCAAATACCAATAATCGTGGGCTAAACCACGTCTTTAGGGTAGCGACCCCTAAAGAGCCATCATTCCCGATCTCGAGGTCTTTCGCTTTAAGTATTAGTGTCTTAATTAATGGTGATCACAAAAGCACAACAATCAGATAATTATCCACTTTTAATTGTTCGGATATCATTAAACATTTCTTATTCAAATGGTTGTCCAAGGTAACATAGAAGAATCATTAAGGCCATCCTAAACTCATCTAATTCCGAATTAGAACTCATTCTTGTGATACTTACTAATCATCAAATATTCTTACCTCGTTAATCAACATTATTAGAGCCATATTACAAATTCCACAATCATAATGATATACTAGATACAAACTACTTATTTACCCCTTACTTATAAAATCACTACGTTATCCCTTCCTTATTTGATAAGTTACCATATTACCCTCCTTGTTACAAAATTACCAAGTTATCCCTTATTCGATTTAGGTTACTAAATTATTTATAATACTTATTAGGTCATTAATCCCCCTTAATAATTATTACACTTAATATACTTTCCATTTAATTGGTTAGATTACCACTTTGCCCTTTTTCCTTTATTATAATTAATAAAATATCCTTGAGTTGGTCAAATTACCAAATTACCCTTCCTCCTTATCCTAATTACCAAATTAACCACTTTATTTAGTTAATTACCCAATTACTGTCCTCTATTATCAATGACCAACTACCCTTCTCCATTATCAAAATTACCAAATTACCCCCAGTTGGTTAAATTACCCAATTGCCCTTTTATATGATCATAATTACCAAACTACCCTTCCCCTTCATCAAATTTACCAAATCACCCATTGGTCATTTAAATTACCAAATTGCCCTTCTTAATTATCATGATTACCAAACTACCCTACTCCATTATTAGAATTACCAAAATACCCTCTAGTTGGTTAAATTACCAAATTACCCCTCACATTTATCATATTTACCATTTTACCCTTCTCCATTATTATAATTACCAATTTACTCCTTTTCAATTTCCACTTTTACCCCCTTGATTTACAAATTACCGTTTTACCCTTTTACCTTCAAATTTACCATTTTACCCCATAACTCCTAAAAATTACCACATCGCCCTTTTACTTATAAAATTTCCATTTATCCTTAATTATGAAATTACTATCCTACCTCTTTTAATTTCCAAATTACCATTCTGCCCGTTAATCACAAAATTACTATTTTACCCTTTAATTATAAAATTACAATTTTACCCTTTTGTTACAACATTACCAAATTGTCCTTTTATTACAATTTACCAAATTGCCACTTTTATTACAAGATTACCAAATTGCCCCTTTTATTACAAAATTACTATTTTACCCTTTATTTAGAAAATTACAACTTTACCCCCTTACTTCCAAAATTACCATTTTCTCCTTTTATTAACAAATTTATCATATTACCCTTGCCTCCAAAATTACCATAATACCCCTTACACACCACTTATTAAATTATTATTATTACTACATAAAACATCAATATTAATGCATCATCCACAACTTTCAAAGTTAATACAATACTCATTAACACCCATATATAAATTAGGCCATATTCTTGTACAATATACATTAATAAAATCCCCTAAGGCTCACAAAATATTAAATATATATTAAATATTACAATAGCATAAAACAACATGGATAATACATAACATTTTCCTTAACAACCAAATCATTGCCTTAATAATATTTCCATACATAAAAACAATCTATCATGCTTCCTTTTCATCAATCAACACAAGCACCACATATTAAATACTAAACAACCTATATCAAGCATAATACACATTAAAAATGCCTAATGTGCTAACATGCGTTAATCCATGTATTTAAGCGGGATTTAACTGTTACCTCGGTTCCCGCCAAAAACAAACATCACCGGTATTCCGGTTTAAGGTTTAAGATTCATTATCAAAACCAACACCTAAAAATAATTTCAAGGTTTATTATGTTAGAAATCATAAAAATCAAGACATAAGGCTTTATAACAATTAATAGAATAATTAACTTAAAATATAATTATACCTTAAAATTAATATTCAAATCAATAAAAGAAGGAAGAAACTCATACTACTCATGCAGCATGAGCTGCATGCAAAGAAAGAATAAAAAGAGGGGCTCGAAGGTGGTGGAGATAGGGAAAATGGGTATTTTCGGGTTGGTGGTTTGGGGCTAAGGAAAGGGCATTGTGGGGAAGGATTTGGGGCAAGGTAATGGTGCAGAGGTGGAGAGGGGGTGTAATTGGTGGTCAGGGAAGGGTTGATGGTGGCTAATGGTGGCAGAGGAGGCGGCAGCAAGGCTGCGAAGGTGGCGGTTGAAGTGGGGTGTCGAGGTGCAGGCTGGCGAGGAAGGAAAAGAGAGGGGAAAAACGAGGGCTTTCGGAGGATGGTTTCAGCCAAATGAGGATTGGGGGTGGTAGAGGGGGTTGCAGGGAGTGATAAGGTGGCTTAGATGGCGGCACATGCGGCGGAACGACGGCGGATCGGGGCTGCATAAGGTGTTTGCCAAGAAGGGGTGGAAGGGGAGAGAAAAGAAGAGAGGAGGAAGAATGGACTGCGAGGTGGCTTGATGGGGACTATGATGGTCTAAGGGTGAGGCAGAGGGTGGCAGGATGTGGTACATGTGGTGGTTGAGGCGGCAGAAGCGGCGGAGCGGCAGCGGCGAAACAAAAACAGGGGGAGAGAAGGGAGGAGAAGAAAGGGAGAAAAGGAGAGGCTCGGGGGCATGGGGGAGGCTCGAAAAAAAATGCAGAAAGGGCAGGGAAGGAGGAATAAATAGAAGAGGAAGAGAAGGGAAGGGATATGGCGGCTCGAGGGGTGTCGGTAGGGTGGTAGGGGAATGGGGGTTGCAGGGAGAGGGAGAAGAAGAGGGGCGGCAGGGAGAGGGAGACAATGGTGGTGGGACCGGTATGGCCGGAAAACGACGAGAATGAGAGGGAGGGAGACATGGAAGGTCAACGGGGGAGAGGGAGCTGCAGGTCGGGCGGCGAAAATCTTGCCGGTGATGGAGGAAGAAGACGAAGGGAAGAAGAAAGGGAGTCGGGCTGGGGGCTGTGTGCACGAGACGGGCAGACCGGCCGAAGAAAGAAGGAGTCGGCCCGGTCGGGCAAGAAAGGAGAGAAAGGAGGGCGCCCGGGCGATGTGGGGAAAGGCAGGGGAACGGGCCTGCGGCCCAGTGCGTAGGAGAGGGAGAGGGCAGGCCGGCAGCCCAAGGAAGGAAAAAGAAAAAGAAAAAGAAAGAAAAGGGGAAAGAAGGAAAAAGGGAAAAAGAAAAGGAAAATTGGTTTTAATTAAAATAATTTAATTTATAAATAATAAATTACAATATTTTTGGGTAATAAATTTATTTAACAACTTAATTAAAATACAAGGATTTAAAAGGGATAATTTTAGTAAAATAATACTTTGGAAAATTGTTTAAATAACAAGAGTATGATAAAATAACAAAATATTTATTTTAATTTATTAAAATATTTATACCAAATTTCATACACTCAAAAATACATAAAATAATTAAATTAAAAATATTTAAAAGCTAATTTATCCAAAATAAAATTTATTTATTAAAATATAGGGTTTTAAAAATTTGGGGGATTACAGTAGGCTCTCGCCTCTCTCCTCTCTTTGGCCTGCGGCCCTACCGCCCTACTCAGAGACTCAGAGTCCGAGCCTCTGAAGGCTCTCACTCGTCCTTTATAAATTTTTGAAACTTTCATGAGTACCCACTTAGAATCATGATGATTCTTTTAAATGGTGATCTCATATGAACGACATATTATTCTTGGCAAATTTATCGTCATGATAATGTAAAAAACTCAAAATCTCCTATGTCCTTGATAGAATTCAAGTTGAAACATATGGGTCGTTTAAATTTACTATGGTATATAATGATACATCAATATGAGGTCACATGTTATATTATGTAAATAATATTAATGCATTGGCATAAACATGAATAACTGTCCAATTAGGATAAACATGTAATCAATGCTTTAAGTTGGAAGCAAAATGATCTGGTAGAGTCGTTGATTGTGCATTTTATTAGTAGACCCTTGTTAGTGAGGTCTAGAAGTGACAATCTAGTATGCATGCAAAGATTTTTGGTACGGATTAATCACATATCACATTATACCTTCCGCTATGTCCATTGGAATAAACCTGATACTTATTTTTAAAAATTGGACGAGTCTTATGTGTACATACACTCTCCCATGAATATGAAAGTAAGCCACAAATGTTTGTGTCCTCGGCCTTATGGAGAGAGAGGAGGATATTGAGATTATAAAGCAAGCAAACACTTATAAGACATCTTCCATGAGATATGATCTCAAAGGAAAAACAAAGTGCACTTGATTATACTTATGCTTACTAGATGTAGCTTAGCTACACTTTGTGTTTATTATGGCCAAAAAATTATGAAACCAATGTGTGTTTCGACTAAAGTTCTAACTCACATAAAATTCCTTGAGGTGAATTTAAATAAGCTAATGACAAGTATGGTACAAGTACACTAGAAGCTTATGGTCCAAAGAGCTAAACCTTCAAAAGAGGAGTTATAATCCTTTAAAAAGATAGAAAAATTATCATATTTAGTTGACATATCCATATGGATATAATTTGAGAATAAACTCTATAGGCGAATGGAATATCCATTAATTATCCTTACATCGTTGTAAGATAGTATGAAGTAGGCATTGGATGTCTTTACGTAAACAACTACAACTAATAATGGATAAAAGTGATAATTATTCTCGATTAATTATGGAATGTCATTAGATAAATTATTGTTGAGTTGCTATAGTTAAATGTATCTGCTTAATGAGCATGATTTATATGGATAAGAAATCTAACATTCGAAGGTATCATGCCAATTAACTATAAGTGGTTGTTCGTAAAAAAAAAATAAGTGATACATGTCTTTGTACAAAAGCTAGATTTTTGTCCTTGATGTGGTTTTTACTAGTGAAATTCTCAAATGTAAGCACTATTAAATTGTTCTTGTACATATGAAAAAAATCATGCATAATATGACATATGAATGAGGCATACTATATTGAGGGAAGAAAACTATACTCTTTTCCTTAGCTATGGTTTTGATCCATTTGAATTTTTGGAAAATATTTTTAATGAGGTGGTATTTTAGAGATGTACTCTTAAGATGGAGTAAATATCCTATTTACATATTGTGTACGTACAGTTTATGAATGTGTATTGTATCAAACCTAAGGTTTAATACTGATATTTTTATCATAAGTTATAATAGCTTTTCCATTATGATCCTCCAATTATATGTATCCTCCACCTCCTTTCATATTATCTAACTCGTCATTGTGAATGTAATAAGTATGGGTATTATATATATGGGATAATGTGAATTGTAAATGTAAGAGATAACTCAAACGTATCAATGAGAATAAGAAGTCACATTCTTTCTTCCTCTCTATATTATTATATTATCACTCGTTGAATTTATCAATATTATACTGCTACTACTACTACTACTACTACCTTTATTAAAAGAGTATCAAGGGGAAAGATAGTAAATGAATCAAGTTGAATATAACTCAATAGGTTTTAGTTCAATTTATTTAATAAATAAGTATGAAATATGTGTTGAAATCAAATCATTTAATTAAGTGTTTTTTTTTTATTGATTTGATATAATTTTAAATTATCTGATCTAATTAGTGTTGACGAGAATAATAATTATAATTATAATATTTATAGTATTAATAATTAAGTATGATAATAATATCAATAATTATATTAATAATTATTATTATAATCAATGTATTAATAATTATAATGTTGTTATTATTCTTAAGTTTTTTAATAATAATAATAATTTATATTATTTATATCTATAGTTATAATTATATTAATAAATATGATTATTCTTATACTTATATTGATAATTATTATAATAATTATATGAATAAATATCTTAACAATTAATTTAATAACTATGTTATTAATTATAACAATATTAATAAGTATAATAGTTATAATAATAATTTTAATAATCATATTCATAATTCTAATAATATTATTAATTTTGATAACGATTATAGTTATAATAATATTAATAATGATAATAGTAATAATTATTCTCATATTTATAATATAAATAATTATAATTATGATATTTATAGTCATAATAACAATAATAAGCATAATTATTATAATAAATATATTAATAAATCTCATAATATTAATAATATAAATAATTATAATTATAATAGTTATGCTGATAATTATGATTATAATAAATTATAATATTTTGTTAATTATAATATATTATTAATAAATATTATTATAATAGCTATACTAATAATTATCATAATAATAATAATAATTATTATTATATTTGTAATTATAATAATATTATTAACATTTCAATTAATTATATTCTAATTATCATGTTTATATTGTTAAATTAAAGTTATTAAAACTATTTATTATGTTAATTTAATATGATCATATTAGTACTGATTTAATATGATATTATAACTTGTCCAAATATGTTATATTAAATAGACCTTAAATGAACGGGTCAAACTTTTTATGACTCAAACTTATTTCATTTAATAAAACAAATAAATCGGTTTAGTTGATTTATAACCTAACGTAGAGGGAGGATGATGATGCCCTTTGGGACAAGGAAAGAATGGGCTTTGAACCTTCGTCTTCTAGGATAGAACAAAGCCACTAGGCTATTATGTGCATAGAAGAGGGAGTGGGATGTAACACCCCCAAAAATCACAGTTAAAAAGTTTCGTTTAATCAAAACCATACACCAAGATAAGGGGTGCTACCGCCGTGATCAACACCAGTTTGGGCATAAATTTGATTAGGACATAAAATCATAATGATTTGAATAATTCATAATTGAAAGGGAAATCAGAGTGTGCAATTAAAGAGTTAGTATAGAAACCGAAAAACTTATACAAAGTTAAAGCCCAAAGGGGATAATAGTACGAACATCAAAATAGAGTAAGACATGAAAAGATGAGTTCGGAAAACACCCGCACTTGGACCCCATGCCATGTCCAACAGGTCATCACTTAGCCCCGTCCAATGCATAAAATGCATCATAGGCATTAAACACAACATCTCCTACCTGCACTAACTTAGAAGGGGCCGTTGCTCATAGGAATGAGTAGCACCCATGAGACAAGTGATTAGTATGCTACGTACTGAGTAAGGTAACCATATGGGTAAGGCCATGCAAGTACAAATAGACAATAAGACACATAATACTTAATTTAGGTTCATAACATTATTCGAGACATAGGTCATTATTTCCATCTTACACATTTCCCAAATTATTTTTCACGTGAGTATGGGGAATCCATTATTATAGCCGATGGACCAAAAAATACTCCATAGGGCAAAACACACCTGACCACTATTATAGCTGGTGGACTAGAAATTATCCTCACTTGGCCCCGATTTACGTGGTGTTTCACTATAAGTAATTGGTATCTTTTCCTTGATTTATTCCCATATAAAGTTTGGTTTATCGAGTTCAGGACCTCCACTATTATAGTTGGTGGACCAAAAGATACTCTACAGGGTAGAACGCACCTGACCACTATTATAGTCGGTGGAATGAAAAGTATCCTCACTTAGGTCCGACTCGATAATCTTTCACTTTTAGTGTGTAGTATTTTACTCGTATCTTATTCCACACATAACCCAGACTAGACATGTATGACACACTAGACTTCCAATTCTCACCCCTTTATCCCATTTCTCTTGGAAAGCCTTGTCCCATATCTTGGAACCTTTACATACCCTAGGACTCCAAGACTTCTTCCTCACCTTTTCTCCACTCACCATGAGAGACCTAAACTCTTATGCACGTGGATCAAGGCCTACTCCCCTTAACTCCATTTCAACTCACCATCGCCCTCTAGGATTTCCCTTAAAAACCCTAATCTAGCCTATGTGGCCTCACTTCTTCCTATCCTACATCGCATATGCTCCTCTTTGCTACCAAAACTACCACTTCACTCAAACCACACCCAACATCACAACTTCACTGTCCATCTTCCACATGTGACCATGAAAACCCTAGTTTGTCCCCCAAACCCTAATACTTCTCCTTTATTTTTATATCACCCCCTCGTCACCCAACCACCTTTCCAATTGACTCACTCTCCCTCCATGTGACACCCTTCCATTCTTATTCCACATTCTAACCATTCACATTAATTCTCCCTTCCTCTCACACTTCTCCCACCCAGGGTTTCCTCACAAACCCTAGCCAAATCCCCCATGCACCCTTATACCAACCCATGTACTACTTTTTCACGTATGGACTCCAATTACCCTAACTATTCTTCCCTCACCTTACTTGACCCTCAAGTCAACTTCTTCCATGTAAAGGTCATCCCCATGCAAGGACTAACCATCCCATGAAATCCTTGCACTCCCCATGCAAGATTTATTCCATCCTCTTGTTTTATTCATATTATCCTTTTATTTATCCATCCATAAGTCATGAGATACACAAGCCTTTCTCACTTCCCTCTTATCACTCCCCCCCTTTTTTTTTTTACTTCTCTCGCTTTCCCACAACCTCATCTTACTACTTAGGGACTCCAAGTATGCATGTCATATACGGCAACCATAAGTAAGCACAACATAAGTACAAGTCACATTACCATATTACACATGCCATAGAAACACATACCACTTACCTTAGCTCCATGCTTAGAAAGTTGCGCTACAAGAGCATAATCCATAACACATAAAGTACACACATATAACCAAAACACATAAACACATAATACATGTAGTAGGCCTTAACTATATCCTTACCTAAAATGACACCGAGCTTGGAGTACACTCCTACGCTTCCTTAAAGGTCGGTCTTGGTTCACCTATAAGAGGGAAACACTAGGGTTAACTTCCCTCTTATTACTTTCATTAGCCCTTAATTTATTTTTAGGAAGAAATAATATTGGTGATGATAATAATAATGCCTTAAGGGTATTATCATTAAAGTGGCTAACAAATATATTAGTGGTAGTATTAACCAAAATAGGGCTATTAGTAGTGATGATAATAATAATGATGATAATGGAAGAATAATAGTAATAGTAATAGTAATAGTAATAGTAACAACAACAACAACAACGACGACGACGACGACGACGACGACGACGACGACGACAACAACAACAACAACATAATAATAATAATAATAATAATAATAGTAATAATAATAATAATAATAATAATAATAATGCTAAAATAATAATTATACCAAAATGATTTATACTTAAGTGCTAGCAAGGGTTATGACACAACCTAAGTGAAGATGGCAGCTAGGGTGGTGGTAGTGGTGGAATGGTGGTTGTTTTGGAAGAGTTGTGCTTTGGGGTTGGAAGAGAGGGAGGGAGATGGTGGTTGTGAGGTGGTGGACTCTTTAGACTAAGAGGGCTGCATTGGTGGCGGTGACACAACATTGTGGTTGTGTAGGTGGTGGTAGCTATGGTGGCCGAGAGTGGTGGAGAAAGAGGGAGGAGGAAGGATAAGGAGAAAGGGAAAAGGAAGGGTAGAGGAGGGTCTGATGGGTTGAGTGGGTAGTAGTGGAGGTGGTGATTGTGGAGGAGGAGGTAGTGCACAACGGTGAGATGGGCGACGATGGGGTGTAAAAGGCAGCTTGAGCTGCCCACTTTGCACGATCGGGGTAGGCTGTGTAGGGGGAGTTAAGGGCGGTGAGTGGATTAGTTTGGTGGAGGGTGATGCAGGGAAGGGACTGGGTGGTGTTTCAAATGGTGGCGTTGCACGATGGAAGCTAGGGTGGCACCTAAAGGCACGACGACGAGAAGGGTCAGATTTTTCTAGGCAAAGCAAATGAGGAGAATGGGGGCGTTGAGGGGGTATTTATAGGTCGAGGGAGGGAGAAGAGGAAAAAGGGGAAAGAGTACAAGGGGGTAGAAGGCCTAGGAACTTGTCGGCCGGTGGTGGTAGACCGGAATGAGCCTATGAAGGGTAGAGTCCAGGTTGTAGATGGGGGAAAAAGGAAGGGGAATAGGCATGTAGGGGAGGCAGGTACAAGTCAGGTTGGCCTTGAATTAGAAAGGAAAGGGAAGGGGGAGAAATAAAGGAGAAGGCCAATGTGGTATAGTGGCAGGGAAGGACGGTCAGTGGCAGTTCTATAGGCTTGACCTACAGCGCGAGGGAAGGAGAGGGGAGGAGGAAGAAGAAGGGGTTGGGTCAGCCGGTCGGGGAAAAAGAAAAGAAAAGAAAGAAAAGAAGGGAGAACTGAGAGGGCAAGGGCAAAAAGAAAAGAAGAAGAAGTAGGCTAGGGTTCGTGCAGGGGAGGAAAGAGAGGAAGGGGTTGGGCCGCACGGGCGAGGCCCAACCAGGGGAAAGAAGAGAAGAACGAAAAGGAGAAAGGAGAAAAAGAAAGAAAGAAAAAGGAAAAAGGAAGAAAAAGGGGAAAAAAGTGAAAAATAAGAAAAGGGAAAATAAGGTAGTTGGGGTATTTAGAGTCTTTTTGGTACTTTTGAAATATTTAGAAATAATAAAATTAGTATAAATAAATAAATACATTCTTTTTTATATTAATTTAGAAAATTTTGGGTAATTCTTCCTAATTTCTATTTTAGTTAGCAAATTACCCTAATCTTCCCTAATTAAATCCTATGTTATTTTCCTCTTTTTTGTCTTAATTACTCCCATTATTTTATTAAAAATGTTATATTTAACTAATCTCACATATTAATCCCTATTTTATTATAATTTCCTAAATTAAGGTTTTGGGGTATTACATCACTACCCCTTTAAGGAAAGACTTTGTCCCCGAAGTCACTTGTTAAATTCTAGGGATAATGAAAAACAATTCTAAGCTGATTGGGACAATACGAACACGAATCACGATACTACTACCCCCTTAAAGAAAAAAGGGGTTTACTAAGGATTATCGTACCCGTAGCAAAAAGTTCTAGATACACCTCGTGCATGTCTTTCTTGATTTCCCAAGTAGCTTCTTTGGTTCCATGGTGGCTCCAAATAATCTTCACAAGAGGAACCACACTCGTTCGAGTTTTTTTTAGCTTGGTGTCAAGGATCCACAAAGGTCACTCCTTATAGGTTAAGGAATTGTCAAGCTCGACCTAGTTGGATCACATAGGAAGGATCAACAATGTACTTTTGTAGATGCGAGATGTGGAACACATTGTGGACTCGAGCCAACTCTGAAGGAAGGGCCAACGGGTAGGCAACCTCACCTACCCGCTCTAAAATCTCATAGAGTCCGATGTACCTCGGGCTCAGCTTGCCCTTTTTGCCAAATCTCTGCACGCCTTTTGTGGGGGAAACCCTTAACAACACCTTTTTCCCAAGCTCAAAGTCACTATTCTAGTGCTTACGATCCGCATAACTTGTTTGTCTACTCTGAGCCACTTTCATCCTGTCTTGAATTTAACGGCCTGCCTGGTCATCTCCTCGATCATCTCAAGTCCCAACACCATTGTCTCGCTAATGTCATTCCAACACAATGGAGTCCTACACTTCCATGTGTATAATTCCTTGAAGGGAGCCATCCCTATACTAGCATGGTAGCTGTTTTTGTATGAAAATTCTATCAGGTGTAAGCGCTCTTTCCAACAACCCTGAAGATCCAATACACAGGCCCTCAACATGTCTTCTAGGGTTTTTATGGTCCACTCTGTCCATCTGTGGCGAGATGGAAAGCTGTACTTATCTTCAACTTTATCCCTAGAACTTCCTACAGCTTTCCCCCAAAATAAGAGAGGAACCTCGAATCCCTATCTGATACAATTTCCTCTAGGACTCCATGTCGACTAACCACGTACTTCATGTAGGCACTTGCTAATTAATCCATACTCCAAGTTGACTTCAATCATCGAAATAAATATGTCCAACTTGGTCAATCTATCCACAATAATCCAAATAGTGTCATGACCACTCTAGTCCATGGAGATAGAGTTCCACTTCCACCTTGGCACTTCTAAGGGTTGAAGTAGCCTCGTAGGTCGTCGATGCTCAATCTTGACCTTTTGACATGTCAGACACCATGACACAAATTCAACCACTTCCTACTTCATACGAGGCCACCGGTACACCTTTTTAAGGTCTTTATACAACTTGTCCCCTCCTAGGTAGACGGAGTAAGGGGTTTGGTGTCCCTCTTTTATAATATGGCGCTTCAACTCTGAACATCCCTGTGGTACGCACCAGTGACCCTTGTGATGAAGGCTACCATCCTCGTGAACCCTAAACCCTTATGCACGACCTTCCTGCAACTTCTGTCGGATCCTCTTGAGCTTAGCATCTTCGATCTGGCCGGCTCAGATCTCTTAAAAAATGGTGGAAGTGATTGTCAGGGCGCGTATGCAGACCTCGAGGTCACCTTGCTGAATCATCTCAATCTCTAATCCTAACAACTCCTCCATCATTCGGTTAGCAACTACATAGAAATTTGAAGAGTGTGTGGTCTTTCTGCTTAGGGAATCTACAACCACGTTTACCTTACCCTCTTGGTAGGTCAACTCTATATCATATTTCTTAACCAGCTTTAACCACCTTCTTTGTCTCATGTTCATATTTTTTGGGTGAAGATATACGTGAGGCTCTTGTGGTCGGTGAAGAACTAACACTTCGCCCCATACAAATAGTGCCTCTAAATCTTTAGGGAAAAAACCACTACGGCTAGCTCCAGGTCATGAGTTGGATAGTTTTGCTTATACCGCTTCAACTATTAGAGGCATACACAACTACTTTGTCATTCTGCATTAGCACACACCTAAGTCCGTGTTTGGATGCATCGTTGTAGACCTCGAACCCTTCTAAACCCTTTGGTAGAGTTAGGATAGGCGCTGTGGTCAAACGCCTCTTCAGTTCTTGGAAGGCTCCATCACAAGACTTATCCCACTAGAACCTTGTGGTCTTCTTCAAGTGATTGGTTAGAGGACGGTTAATCTTAGAGAAATTCTGCATAAACCATTTGTAATATCCAGCCAACCCCAGGAAAATCCGAACCTCTGCTATGCTCGTGGGAGGCTTCCATTCCATGATTGCCACAATCTCTGCCGGGTCAAAAGCCACTCCCCCAGCTGACACTATATGCCCAAGGAAGGCCACTTCCTGAAGCTAGAATCTGCACTTGGACAACTTTGTATACAAGCGGTGTTCCCTTAGCAAACTTAGAATGGTGCAAAGATGCTGCTCATGCTCCCTATTCCCTCGGGAGTACACCAAGATGTCGTCAATGAACACCACTACGAATTGGTCGGGGAAGGGTCTGAAAATCCTTGTCATCAGGTCCATGAATACTGTAGAAGCATTGGTGAGCCCAAATTCCGGTTATACATGCATGAATTATATTCTCTATCTTTCATTTATGCAGATCAAGTAAGACTTGCCAACATTTGAAATGTCACTAAAATCACCATGGATAAGGATGAAAAAGAAATTCAAGACTTTACAAATGAGTAGTGTTTTCTAAATCAAGTGAAACACCATTTAATATTATTTAATATACAACTTATTAATAACACTAACCATAATTAAATATTTTAGATTTTGAGTAGACATAAACACCACTACAAGCATTAGTGACACACAAGTATTACCATCATATTATATTGATGGTGAGTTAACAAGTGGAAGGTGGCTATTCAAATCTCTAGAGGAGCTAAAAAAATGAGGAGGTCTGTTAAATATCATGTCTTCTGATAATAATTTATAAATTAGTTAAACATACATAATTACCTTTAATTAAGATAACAATATGCAGACAGGAAAGTTTTGGGTCAAAGTAAGAATAGTAGCAGTGAAGACAGAGGGAGATTGGTATTATATTGCATGCAGAAGATGCTACAAGAAGCTTAAATCAAGTGGCGACAAATTTAAGTGTGAGAAATGCAATAAATTTGAAATAAGTGGTAATATAAGGTACAAGATACAAGTCAGAGTAGTTTATGACACAAATAATACCCCATTACTAATATGGGATGTAACACCCTTAAAATTCACAAATGAATTTTTTTATTTATGTATAAAACCATGCACTAAGAATAAGGGGTGCTACCACCATGATCGACACAAGATTGACCCCCAACCAATATCATACCAACCACAAGGCTAGAGAATTTAAAAGTATTAATATGATAAATCAATAAAACCACAATAGTTCCAACACTTTATAATGAAATAGAGTGCGTCATGGTCAGAGTTAATAAAGAAGTGGAAAGCTAATACAATAATGCCCTCTATAGGGGAAATAAAACGGTAAATAAAACAAAAGGGAACTCAGATAAAGGTAAGTTCGGACAACATCCTCTCAGACCCCACGACAAGTACTTTAAGCCATCACTCAGTCCTACCCAAGGCATCGCAAGTGTCGAAGTCATCATGGGCATCGTCTCCTACCTACACAAGCTTAGGAGGGGGCCACTACTTGTGGGAATGAGCAACACCCATGAAAGGGGTGATCAGTACGCTATGTATTGAGTAATGTAACCATATGGATAAGACCATACAAACATAAAAAGGCAGATTATGCATGAAGTGAATTAGCACGGTTAATCATAATCATTAGAATTTAGACCATTAATTCCATTTTCACTCAACTCTCATTTTAGGTCCATGCGAGTATAGGAAACCCACTATTATAGCCGGTGGACCAAACACACCAAGGACAAAATGCTCCTGGCCACTATTATTTGTAGGTGGATTAGTCTCCAAGGCAACGTGATCCTAGCCACTATTCTTGCCGGTGGATTGGTCTGGCTCCGACTCTCATAGTGTTATATTATAAGTGTTTAGTATTTTTTTCATGACTTATTATCATTTAAGGTGTGGTTTATTAAGCTCTGGATCCCCTACTATTATAGTTGGTGGATCGGAAACACCCAGGGTAGAACGCACCTAGCCACTATTATTTGTCGGTGGATCGGTCTCTAGAGCACAATGCACTTGGCCATTACTTTTGACTGTGGATCGGTCTAGGATCGGCTCAATAATCTTTCACTTTAAATGGTTAGTGCCTTATTCATGTCTTATTCAAGAAGTACCTTCTTACTAGACATGCCTGCCCCACTGGACTTTCCATTCTCATCCTCTCACTCTAGCTCCCCTGAGTAGCCCCATCCCATATCTTAGGACCTCTACACACCCTGGGACTCCACGACTTCTTCCTCACCTTTCCCTTACTCACCATGAAAACCCAAACTCTGACGCACGTGGGTCAAGGCCACTTTTCCATATCTCCACTTTAGCTCACCATTACCCTCTAGGGTTTTCCCTCAAAAACCCTAATCTAGCCTATGTCGCCCTAACCTCTCCTTATCATACATGACCCATGCTCCCTTTGTTTCCAACACCATCACTCCACTCAATCCACACCTAAATATCACAACCTCACTTCCTATCCTTCACATGTGATCATGAAAACCCTAGTTGGCCACCCCAAACCCTAGTACTTCTCCTTTCTTTTATACCATCCTTTTATCCACACACTCCACCCTTCTTCCATTTGACTCATCCCCCCTTCATACGACACCCTCCTAGTCTTAACCCTTACTCCAACCACTCACCATCGACTCTCTCCACACACTTCCTCTACTTAGGGTTTTCCCCACAAACCCTAGTTAAGTCCCCCATGCACACTTCTACCGACCCATGTACTGTTTTACACCCATGGACTTCAATCACCCAAAATACTCTTTCCTTACCTTGCTTAACCCTTAAACCACCTTTTCCACGTAAAATTTACCCTCATGCAAAGGCTAACCACTCTATGCAAGCCTTACACTCCCCATGCAAGATTCACTCCAACCCTTCATTTTATTATTATTATCCCTCTATTTTGTCACCCATGAATCATAAGGTAGGCTTTTGTTCTCACTTCTTCCTAATCATTCCTCCCTCTTTATTTCTTTTAGCTCCCCACAACCTCATTATACCACCTAAGGCCTCCTAGCATATAGCAACTATACATAAGAGCATATCATAAAATACAATTCATATCACCCATATCACACATATCATAACACATACACAACTTATCTTACCTCCATACATAGCAAGCAACGCTACAAGTATTTTAGTTCATACTCACATATAATACAAGCACATAGCCAAAACACCCATGAACGCATAAAACATGCAATTTAGCCTTAACCACATCCTTACCTAATAGGACACAGGGCTTGGATCACAAATCCTACGCCTCATTAAGGGAAGGGTTTGGTTCACCTATAAGAATGGAACACTAATATTAACTTCCCTCTTACTCCTTTTTCTTTTCTTATCCTTTAACTAAACATTAGTGAAAAGACTAATAATAATAATAATAATAATAATAGTAATAATAATAATAATAATAATAATAATAATAATAATAATAATAATAAGATTAATAATAATGATAACAACAACAACAACAACAACAACAATAACAACAACAACAACAACAACAATAGTAATAAGATTAATAATAGAAAATACTTAAAATAAATTATACTTACATAAAAATAAGGGTTAAGGAAGTTAGGGTGGCGGTAGCAGCATCCCAAGGGTGGTGGAGGTGGTGGTAATTAGAAATGCAAGATTTTAGGGTTGGAAAAAGGGAAGGAAAATGGTGGTTGTGAGGTGGTAGGGTTCCTGGGTTAGAGGGGGTTGTAGTGGTTGTGGTGGCGTGCCACAACAGTGGTGTAAGTAGCAGTAATGGCGGTGGTTGAATGTGGAGGAGAGGAAAGGAGGAGGAAGGAGGGGAGGAAAAGGAAAGGGAAGGTATGAGGAGGATTTCTGGGCAGAGAGGGTGGTAGTGGGGGTGGTGGTTGTGGCAGAGGAGGTGACGTAGGGCAGCGTAAGGGGCGACGAAAGGGTGCAAAAGGCAGCTCGAGCTACCCACTTTACACAATCAGGGATAGTAGAGGAGGGAGAGTTAGAGGTGGAGAGAATTCTCATTTGGTATAGAGTAGTGTAGGGAAGAGGGTGGGTGGAAGTTTGGAGGACAAAAAGTAGCGGCAACAGCTATGGTTGCATCTGAATGGGCAGTGGGAGGGGATTTTGGGAGCATCTGGGCAAAGCAAGGAGGGTAAGGGAGAGCTTTTATAAGGGAGGGGTGGAGAAGAAGACAAAGGGGATGATGACAAGGGAGTGGGTGGGGTAGGAGGCTGCTGGCCGGCGGTGGTAGGCCAGTGCAAGACTATAGGGTGTAGTCTCGCAGGTGGCAAGGAAAAAAAAGGGAGAAAGAGGGGGGGGGGGTACGCGAGAGGGTTATGTTGAAATACCCTAAAAACCCTAATTTAGAAAATTATGTTAAAATAGAAATTTATTAGGAAAATTAATTAAATTAATTATTTTATTAAAATAAGGGGAGTATTTAAGGCAAAAAAATAAGAGAAAAATAATAAATAATTTAATTATGGAAGATTAGGGTATTTTGCTAATTAAAATAGAATTTAGGAAAAATTACCCAACTATTCTAAATTAATATAAAAAGGAATTTAATTCTTATTTTACTAATTTTTATTATTTTGAAATATTTAAAAAGACAAAAATATTCTAAATACCCTAACTAACCTAATTTTCTTTTTTTCCCTTTTTCCCTTTTCTTTCCTCTTTTCCTCCTTTCTCCTTTTTTCTTTTTCTTTCCTTCTCCCTCAAATTGGGCCTGCGCCTCCTCGCAGCCCAACTCCCCTCCTCCTTTTCTTTTTCCCCGTGTGGCCCAACCCACCTTCCTTTTTCTCTCCACCTTACCCGCCTGGTTTCCCCCTCCTTTTTCTTTCTTTTCTTTTTCCCCAAACTGTCCGGCTTTCTTGTCTCTTCTTCTTCCTCCCCTCCCACGCATTGCAAGTCGACTTGCAACTCTACACCGCCCGACTTGCCCAACCATCATACCACCAACCTACCACCTCCCTTCTCTCCCCCGTCCCTTTCTTTACCAATTCTAGCCCCGACCTACCCGCGCTTACCCTCTCACGTGCCCCTTTCCCTTTCCTTTTTCTCCTCCTAACCAAACGTGCAGCTGCCAAATTGTAGGCTTGTACAGGTCTGCCACGGCCAACCGACGAGCTCTAAAATACCCAAAAAATCCTAATTTAGGGAATTAGGGTAAAATAAGAATTTATTAGGAAAATTAATTAAATAAATTATTTTATTAAAATCATAAGAATAAATTAAGGCAATATCAAGATAAAATTAATAAATAATTTAATTGGAAAAAATTAGGGTGTTTTGCTAATTAAAATGAAATTAAGGAAAAATCTTTCAAAAATCCTAAATTAACCTAAAAGGGAATTTAATTATTATTTTACTAAAATATTATTATTTTAAATATCCAAAAATACCAAAATATTCTAAATACCCCAACCCACCTATTTTTCTTTTTCCCCCTCTTTTCTTTTCTTTTTTCCCTTCCTTCCCTAATCTAGACCAGCCTGCCCCCACGACCCAAACCCTCTCCCCTTTCCTTTCATCCCATGCGTCTCAAGCTCATTGCCTCTTCTTTTCTCCCTTGCCAGCTACTCAGTTCGGCTCCCCTTTTTTTCTTTCTTTCTTTCTTTTCCCCCTAGACCAACCGGTCCACACCCTTCTTCTTCCTTTCTTCCCCCAACCTTTCCTCTTCCCTGACTCCTCGACTTCCCCGCTTCCTAGTGTAGGCACGTGGCCTCTACACCGCCGCACGCGAGCTTGCTACCTCTCCCCTCTCCACCCAATCATGCTCTCTCTCTCCTTATGCATGACTCTCTCCCCCTTCCTTTCTCCCTTCCCGAGCTGACAAGTCCTACAATTTTATAGGCCTGCATCGGCCGTGCGCCGCAGGCTAGCAACCTGCACGTGTGTCGTTCTATTCCTCTCTTCCCCCTCTATCATTTCCCCCCATAAATGGCCTATGAATACCCTTGAACAACCCCCATTCAACCTTTTTCTCTGCCTAGAAATTTGCTCCCTTTTGTGCACCGCCGCCTGTTCAGCCGACCATTCTGTTGTCGCTGTCGAGCACCACTGCCCAAAACACCTCCCAAATTACTCCCTACACCACCCTACATCGAGCTACACCCCTCACCACCCTCAATACTCCTTGCACCAACCACCTTGTCTGTGCAAAGTTGGCCATTCAACCAAATTCAACTCACCTATCACCACCCTTTGTGTGGCTATCTGCCACCACTTCTACTGCAACCACCACTCCCTCTACTACCCAGACCACCAGTAGAACCTCCTCTACCTCTCCCTACCTTCCTTTCCCCCCCACCTCACTCTCCTTCCCCCTTCCTCCCTCTCCATCACCTTCTGCCACCACATCGCCGTTGTCTACGCCGCCCCTTTTAGCTGCACCACCATCACCATTCCAGTCCTCTCAACCTAGAGCATCCTCCACCACCTCAAATCCCCCTCTCCTACCCTAAACAACCAAATTTCCACCCTTCTTCTCTCTTCCCCATCGGTGCTGCCTGGTCACCACCAACCCTAAGTGGTACCCCAACCCTTAAAACCCTAGTTATGCTATCCTTATCTCTTTTATTGTATTTATATTATTATCCTTATCCTTATCCGTATCCTTATGATGATGATGATGATTATTATTATTATTATTATTATTATTATTATTCTTATTGTTATTGTTATTATTATTATGTCATTACTATTATCTTTATCATTACTATTATTACTAAATATAGCCTCGGGATATTTATCCTATTATTATTTAAAGGAGTCAAAACCCTATTTTATTTATTATTATGATTATCCTTATTTTATTACCATTAATATCATCATCATCATCATCATCATCATCATCATCATCATTATTATTATTATTATTATTATTATTATTATTAGTGCTAACCTTAGTATATTATTACTATTATTATTTTTGTAAATATTTGAACCCTTACCTTATCATTATTTCGATTATTATTATTATTAGTATTAACCTTAAAAATATTATCATTATTGTTATTATTACTATTATTATATTATTATTTTTATTCTAACACTATTATTAACCTTAACCTTATTATCACTAGGTTTTCTATTATTATGATTATTAGAACCCTTTTTAAGTATTATTCTTAAGATTAGAACTATTACTGTTATTATTAGTATTGTTATTATTATTATTATTATTATTATTATTTTTTTTTGCTACAACTATTATTAGTAGTATTTAAGCTATTATCTTTAATAATATAAATATGGTTATAAATACGTTAACATGAACCTATTTTAACTAGGTAATAACCTAGTCAGCTAACTTGAGAATAAAAACCCTATTTTTATTTGTAAAGCTTTTTTAATAATAGTAACCCTAATATTAGAGTAAAGTAGGAAATAATAGTAATTTTGGTAGGAGGAAAACTAATCCTTAGTTTTTTCCTCTTATAGGTGAACCTAGTCAAAACCCTAAGGAGGCACAGGAGCATTTGCTCCAAGACTGGTGTCGTGTTAGGTAAGGATGTAGCTAAGGCCCTCTATATATGTGTTATGTGGATTGTATGCCATGTACCATGTTATGCTGTGTATCTTATGATTATTATTATAACTATTTATGTGTAGCACAACTTGGAGTTAAGGTAGGCTTATGTGGCTTTCTTATGGCAAGTCTATAATATGTATATGTTGTGCTTATGATATTATATGATGTGGCTCTTTAGGACATGCATGCTAGGATATTTAATATAATGATATAGGGTGAAAGGATGAAAAAGGAAAAAAGGGAAGTGAGTTGACCAAGGGGATATGGGATTGGCCTAATTATCTCATGATCCATGAGGGAAAAATAAAAGGGGGTCATGAACAAAATAAAAGAGTGGAGTGAACTTTGCATGGGAGTTTCTAGGGTTTGCATGAGAATTCTAGGGTATGCATGGAAACTTCTAGGGTTTGCATGGGGTAGATGGAGTCTGCATGGGGATGATCTTTACATATGAAAAATTATCTTGGGGTATAAGTAAGGTAAGGGAATAGTTGTTTGGGTAACTGGAGGCTTTGGGTGAAAAATAGTACGTGGGTTGGTATAAGGGTGCATAGGAGACCTAGCTAGGGTTTGGGAGGAAAACCCTAATTTAAGACAATTGTGAAAGTAAAAATAAATGAGGGTGAGTGGAGTACAGGATGAGGGAAAGAATATCATGTGTAGGGTGAGTATGGATTTCATGGGAAAGTAAGGATGGAAGGTGAGAAATGGAGGGGAAACATGTGAAAAAGAAGGGTGCTAAGGTTTGGTGTGACCAACCAGGGTTTCATGGTCACGTGTGTATTTGGAGGGAGTAAAGTGAAATGATGGGGGTTGAATCTAAGGGAGGTGATGTATGGGGTGGTAAAGCATCCTTAGTTGCGTAAGGTAGAGAAGGATGGGCCACATAGGCCAAAATTAGGGTTTTAAGAGAAAACCCTAGGGTAAGGTAGTGAGTGAACTTGGAGGGCGTAAGATAGTGGGACTTGACCCACATACTTAGGCGTTGGGCCTTCAGTGTGAGTAAGTAGAAGAAGGAAAGGATGTTGGGGTGTGTTAGGAGGTGTAGAAGTCTAAAAATATGGGACAGGCCCTCTTGGGAGGATAAGAGTAGATGGAGTGTGACATGAATGTCTAGGGTAAAAAATTGTTGAATAAGACACAGTAAGACACTAGTCATTTAAAGTGGAAGATTATTGAGTCGGGCCCAGACCGATCCACTGGTATATAATAGTGGTCAGGCATGTTATGCCCTATACATTTCTGATCCACCGGCTATAATAATGGAGGATCCCAAGCTCAAAAACCAAACTCTAAGTTTGATAAGATATGTAAAAGACACTAAGTACTTACAGTGGAACACCATGAGAGTCGAGGCTAGACCGATATACCGGCATAATAGTGGTCAGGAGCGTCTTGCCCTGGAGACTGATCCACCTACATATAATAGTGGTCAGGTGCATTATGCCCTGTACATTTTTGATCCACTGGCTATAATAGTGGGGTTCCCGTACTCTCATGGATTGATAATAAGTATGGTGTAAAATGAGTATTGACCAGTGAATTAAATAATCAGTTTATCTGGACTATAGCTTGGCCTTTATTTATTTGTATTGGTTATATGTTGTTTACATGATCATGATTGTGTTATATGTTTCTGTATGCTTAACCTTATATACATGGTTACCTTACTCACTACGTAGCGTACTGACCACCCGTTTCATGGGTGATGCTCATTCCCACGAGCAGAAGGCCCCTTTGAGTTTGTGCAGGTAGGTGATGTTGTTTTTTATGCCTTTGATACTTACGAGGCATCGGGCGGGGCTGAGATTTGAGCTTGCACTTGGCCTGGGGATCACGAGCGATGTAGCCGGATTTTCCTTTTTTATGTTCCTTTATCTTGTATCGGTTTATTCAGGCTTGTTTTATCGTACTGTAGATTTTATCCCTTTTGAGGAATTTTAATTATGTACTCTTAGATTGTAAACTCTCTTATGTGTACTTTGATTTCTGTTTTATGAATGTTTCAATGCTTTTATGAAAACCTGATTTAAGTTTGACTAATGATGGTTGGTAGTTTTTCCTTAGCCTTGTGGTGAGTGCGAGACTAGGGATGTAATCGGGGCGGGTATTACCCGAAACCCGACGGATTTTATCCGGCGGATACTTAAACGGATATGGATAAACGGATATGGATACGGATATGGAGGATAGAAAAAAATACCCGTCGGGTTCGGGTACGGATACGGGTATGGGATATCCATACCCGTACCCGTAACCATACCCGTATCCATATCCGTACCCGTTTACCCGATATATAATTACCCTTTTACCCTTAATTTTAAAATAAATATAGTATAAATTAAGGTTAAAATTGTCATTTGGCTTAACTATAAATGGGTTTATCCGTCGGGTAATGGATTTATCCGTTGGACAATATCCATTAACGGGTAAACGGATAATCCGTCGGGTAATGGATATCCGACGGATACGGATACGGATATGTCAACGGATATCCGTTCGGGTACGGGTACGGATTCGGGTACGGATTTTCTTATCGAGTACGGATACGGATATGGTATACCCGACCCGAACCCGCCCCGTTTACATCCCTATGCGAGACTGGCCGGGGGCCGGGCTCGTACTGATCACGACGGTAATATTCCCAAAATTCACAAGTTTTATTTTACTTACTTTCGTTGAATATTTTAATAAAACAAAAATTTTCAGTAGTGAATTTTGGGTGTGTTACATGCTCTACCTCACCTGCCCCCTTTTCCTCTTCCCCCTTTGTCTTATCCTCCCTCAAATAGCCTATAAATACCCCAACCAATCCCCTTCGGCCATCTTTCCCCTGTCCCGAAAATTTTGCTCTCTTTGCACCATCGTCGCTTTAGACGCCGTCCCCGCCACCGTTGCCCAACGCCGCTGCTCGAAACACCATCCAAAATCTTCCCTACATTACCCTCCACCGAACCATACCACTCACCACCCCTAGTTCGCCCTACACGAGCTACCCCAACCGTGTAAATTTGGCTGCTCGATCTTCCACTTTTCATCTATCGTCGTCCCTCTCGTCGTAGTGCGCCACCTTCTCCGCCGCAACCACCACTTCTCCTGCCACCCAATCCACTCACCAGAGCCTCTCCCACCTTCCCCTACCTTCCTTTCTCCCTGCCTCCCTCTCCTTTACCTTTCCTCCTTCTCCACCACCCTTGGCCACCACAACAACCACCACCTGTGCCACCACCCTTGCTACTCCTCCACCACCACTCCAACCCTCTTAACCTAGAGAATCCATTAGCACCACAACCACCATCTCACTCTCCCTCTTCTAGCCTAAAAAGCCACCTCTCCAACCCCCACTTCCTCCACCACCGTCGCCGCCGCCTAATTGCCACCACCACTAGGTTGTGCCCTAACCTTCCTAATCCTTAAATATAATTAATGCAATTGTTATTTTATTTTATTAGTGTTATTATTATTAACATTGACATGACTAGCACTATTATTACTCGTATTATTATTATTATTGTTATTGTTGTTGTTATCATTATCATTATTGTTACTATTTTTAGTAATAATAATAATAATAATAATAATATTATTATTATTATTATTATTATCACTATTCTCGTTATTATTATTATTAATAATATTAAAGTTATTATCTTTAGTATTGTCAATATTGCTAATAATACCTTAACATGGACTAAAATAACTACCTAAGCTTATTTTGACTAATAATAGCATGATTAGCTACTTTAAGAATAATAACCTTATTTTTAATAATAAAGCTACTATCATTATTAATAACCCTAATACTAGGTTATGATAAATGTAAAGTAGGAAATAATGATAATGTTTGTAAGAGGGAAGTTAACCCTAGTATTTTCTTCTTATAGGTGAACCAAGTCCAAACCCTAAGGAGGTCTAGGAGCGTGCTCCAAGCCTGGTGTAGTTTTAAGTAAGGATGTAGTTAAGGCCTATTATGTGTGTTATGTGCTTTGTATGCCATGTGTTATGATATGTTTGTGTACCTTATGTGATTATGACCACTTACTTGTAGCACAACGTGGAGCTAAGGTACATTTATGTGTTCTCCTTATGGCATGTGTAAAATGATATGTATGTTGTGCTTACGGTGCTTATGTGATGTGGCTCTTTAGGACATGCATGCTAGGATGCTTTAATGATATGGTGTGGGGGGTGAAAGGATGAAAAGGGGAAAAGGGAAATGAGTTGACTAAGAGGGAAGTAAGAATGACCTATGGATCTCATGACTTATGGTTGGATAAATAAAAGAATAATATGGACAAAATAAGAGAGTGAAGTGAATCTTGCATGGAGAATCTAGGGTTTGCATGAGATGGTTAGTCTTTGCATGGGGATGATCCTTACGTGGAAAAAGTTGACTTGAGGTTTAAGTAAGGTAAAGGTAGAGTTGCTTGGGTGATTAGAGTCCATGGGTAAAAAATAGTTTGTAGGTTAGTATAAGGGTGCATAGGAAACTTGGCTAGGGTTTGGGAGGAAAACCTAAGTAGAGGAGATTGTGAAAGGGAGAAATAATCGAGAGGATTGGAATATGGGATAAGAGTGGAAGGATGTCACATGGAGGGTGAGTGTGTGTGTCATATGAAAGAGGGGATGGTAAGTGAAAGTGATGGGGGAATAACACATAAGAAAAGAGAGGTGTTAGGGTCTAGGGTGACTAACTAGGGTTTCATGGTCACCTGTGCAAAATGGAAAGTAAAGTGAGATGCAGGATGATTGGGGATGAATCGAGTGTGGTGATAAGTTGGTGGTAAGGAAGCATGAGTCGTGTGGGATAGAGGAAGGTTGGGCCATATAGGCCAAATTAAGGTTTTTCGGAGGAAAACCCTAGAGGGCGATAGCGAATTGACTCAGAGGTATGGGAAAGTGGGCCTCAATCCATGTACATAGGAGTTGGGAATTCATGGTAAGTGAGGAGAAGGGGAAAAGGATGTCTGGATTTATTAGGAGGCATAGATGTTCCAAGATATAAGACGGGTCCCTTTCAGGGGAATATGAGTAGTTGGGTTGTGTGAGCTGGTAGCCCAAGGACATGCATGTCAAGGGTGAAAATATTTATCGAATAAGACACGAGTAAGATACTAACCATTTAAAGAGAAAGATTGTTGCGTTAGACCCATACCGATCCACTGGTGAATAATAGTGGCCAGGTGTCGGGGTGCCCTGGTGATCGATCTACCGGCGAATAATAGTAGTCAGGAGCATTCTTCCCTGTATGTCTTTGGTCCACCGGATATAATAGTGGGACATTTCGAGCTCAACAAACCAAACCTAATGATGATAAACCATGGAAAGATACTATCTACTTACAGTGAAACACCATGAGAGTCGAGGCTAGATTGGTCCACCGACAAATAATAGTGGCCAGGTGCCTTGTGTCCTGGAGACCGTTCCACCGACGAATAATAGTGACCAGGTGCGTTCTACCCTGGGAGTTTTTCCGGTCTACCGGCTATAATAGTGGGGTTCTCGCACTCACATGGATTGATAATGAAAATGGTGTGAAATGGGAATATTGACCAGGGATCAAATGATTAAGTTTAACCGGACTGTAACACGACCTATACTATCTGCATTGTTTGTATGGTTTATCTGTATAATCCTACTTGTATTATATTCCTTTTTGTGTATGGCCTTAACTGCATGGTTACTTTACTCAGTATGTAGCGTACTAATCACCTGTTTCATGGGTGATGCTTATTCCCACGAGCAGAGGGCCCTACTAAGTTTGTGTAGGTAGGATATGCCATTTTCAATGCCTATGACACTTATGAGGTGTCGGGCGGGGCTAAGAGTTAACCTTCTTGGACTTGGCATGGGGGCCCAAGAGCGATGTAGACTAGACTCTTTCTTTTTATCTCTATTTCATTTTATTGTATTGTATCCTTTATCCCCTTGGGGACTTGACTATGTACTCCATTTGGGTTGTAATAACTTTTTTTTATCAAGCACTCTGATTCTCTTGTTATGAAAATTTCATTTTTTTTATGAATCTCTATTTTATTTGTGCCTAATGTTCTTGTGGAATTTTTTCTTAGCCTTGTGGTTAGTACGAGACTGGCTGAGGGCCGGGCTTGTACTGATCACGGCGGTAGCACCCCCGTTCTTCTATTTATTTTAATTAAACAAAAATTTTCAAATGTGATTTTTGGGGGTGTTACATGTGCAAGGGGAGGGTTTGGCTTGAAATAGAAAGGAAAAGGATGGGGGAGAAAGGGAGAGGGCAGACTAGGTGGTGCATGTGTAGAGAGGGTAGAATTGTAGGCGTAGAGTCGATGGGCAGGGTGAAGGAGGAGGAGGAGGAGGAGGAGGAGGAGGAGGAGGAGGAGGAGGAAGAAGAAGAAGAAGAAGAAGAAGAAGAAGAAGAAGAAGAAGAAGAAGAAGAAGAAGAAGAAGAAGAAGAAGAAGAAGAAGAAGAAGAAGAAGAAGAAAGGGGAATCATGCCGGTCGGGCGAGGAGAAAAGAAAAGGGAGACTGGCCGGCCTGTGCGCGAGGGAGAAGGAGAAGGGAATGGGCGATTAGGTAGGCCCAACTAGGGAGGAAAAGGAAAGAAAAAAATAAGGAGGGATGTGGGTTGGATGGGTGAGAAAAGGGAGGAAAGGAAGAGGAGAAGTGGGCTGGGTGGCCCAAAGGAGGAAGAAAATAGGAAAAAGAGAAAATGAAGAAAAAAGAAAGGAAAAAGGAAAAAATAAAAATAAAATAATTTTTGGGAATAGGGTATTTAATTATTTAGATGGATAAATTATTTTAATAAATTAATTTATTTAAAATTTAATAATTTAATAATTTAATTTAAGAGGATAATTTTCGTAAAGTATGGGTTTGAAAAATTATTTAAATAAAAAGAGTATGATAAAATAAAAAAAATATTTATTTTAATTTATCAAATAATCATACCCATTTTAAAAAAAAATATAAGTCCACAAAATAATTAAATTAATAATTTAAAATTTAAATTATCCCCAAATGAGGATTAATTATTAAATTCTAGGTTTTAAAATTTTGGGGTAATAAAAAGAGTACAAGGAATTGATAAGAAAATAAGCAAAGGAACTGAAAGAGGCTAATGCAAAGGTATAATATAAACTGAAGGTGAATTATTATTACCTAAATCTAGGTTTCATTTTTACTTCAAGTAAACGTACTTTAATTAGTATAGATGTTAGATGATGGTCTACCATGTGAACTTGAAACCATGTTCAATAAGGTAGTACTATTTTTGGTGCAAATTAAGGATGAAAACTTAGGGGCATACACAGTTATTAAACTAACAACAGACCATGGTATAGTTAACAAGTACGATGGACCAAGCATGTTTGAAAGCTAGGTTAGTTCCCTTTGGAATATTATGATCAACTAAGATTTAATCATGTTCAGTTTAAAAAAACATTTGAATTAATTTTTTAAATCAGGACTCCGACTTACTATCAAAGACAAGAAAAAGTGATATTGAAGGGCAGGTAACCAAAGTAAAAAAATAAATAAACATATATGGATTATTGAATTATTTGTAAACTAGGTTTTAATCATTTTTGTTTTGAAGGTTATTTCACAAACTGAGGAGATCACAACACCAAATAAAGAAGATGACACCACTCCAACGAAACCAGTAGATGTGGAATCAAAGAAGAGATGGAAGAGAAACATAGATGGAGATTTATCATCAACTGTTCCTACGAAGAAAACAAGAGTGGCGATTAAGAAAGAAAAACTCTAAAATTAGTTTAGATATCTATTTAGTATTTTCATATTAGTTTCTCTATATTTTGAAAGATAACACACTCATTTTAAGACTAATTTTTTGGTTTAAGTATGCTATGATCTGTCATTAGATTGATCATTTTGTTATCACTACCTACTGTTATCCTAATTGTTTTGTAATGTTATCTTATTTGGTATTATGTGATGAAGGCTACTTTTGCCCACCAAACTAAAATTTATGCAACTAAATTTAGTGCCAAATATTTTAATTGTCAATAGATAATGCATATTACATAAATTGGAATTTATAAGAGGATATGAATGATATATAAACATAAATAAGAACATTGTAGAGAACATTATTGCTCAATAAGGGATCTATAAAAAAGCAAACATTAAATGAAATTAAATGATCAGGATGAAGAAGCAACACTTTAATAAAAGTTGTCAATTGTAATAACAATTATATTCATAGGGAATAGGAAAATAAAAAATATAACAGCTGACACAACCACAAACTATCAGGTAAGTCCAATTATAATTATACCCTCCTAAATTAATTGTTGTTTTTAATAGCCTATTTCTTTATTTTAGCTATTTAAATGAAACTAAGAGAAATCTCACATCTCCTACACTCTTCCTGTCTTCCACATTTTGAATTTACTTTTTAGCTAGCAACTAATCTCAAAATGAGCTACCAATAATTACAAACTGAGACAAAAATTATTACTCAAAGTAAGCTTTACTTTTGTGTTCACTCCTCTATATTTATACTAACTAGGAGATATATGGTCTCTTTTTATTTACCTGTTTAATTTGTATGCATCATGAAAATACCTAATGAAGAAATTAACAAAGTCCATCACATTATGTCAAAAAAGGACAACTGAAGAAGGCTCAACATCAAGTTCAATTATACATTATTATCAATTACAGTTTTCATACATGTTTAGCTTTCTCCACGTATAATTTATACATTTTAACATATTAGTCATTGTCTAAGATTTTTTTTATATTTAAGATAAGGTTTATGTTTATATGTTATATGTTATTCCACATGTAGATACTTCTATTAATTAATCAAAAAAATAACACACAAATCAGGTAATAATGGATGATCCTACCCATGATATTGGCAAGTACTAATAGGTAATAATGTTTGCATAGTTCCATTCAAAACAGATAACACATCCATATGATGATATACACTGTATTATGTAACAATAATGTTTGCAAGAGTAAGAGTATAATACCATTTTAAATAGGAAATAAACCAATATTCCCTTTTAAATTCAATCAAAGGCAATTATTGTTGATAGTTTCATATGCAATAACAATCAACAAAAGTCAAGATCAATCTCTTACTAATGTTGCCCTTTTTTCAAAAAAAAATCCATTATTTAGCTATAATCAATTATATGTTGTTGTTTCTAGAGTCACAAATCATCGAAGTTTGAAAATCCTCATATGTGATGACAATAATGATAAAAGTAATTCAACAACAAATGTTGTGTTTAAGGAAGTCTTTCAAAAAATTTGATCATGTAATTGTATAAGTAATATATCTACATATTATTTTAGCTGATGTGCATTAAATTAATATTTATTGAACTTTTTACATACTAAAATACTCAAATTACAATATTAATTTATACTTTTTGCATTTTGCGAATGTGGTAAGCTCCCGTAATAATAGTTTAATTAAAAGTTTTGAGTTAATTTGTATATACTTTATTCAACCAAAAAAATATATATATTAGGCTGATATTATGTCCTTTGTTTGTAGGTACATGTTATGTTTGGTTTAGACACACATATTAGAAAGATAACATTAAAAAAAGATATATATATATATATATATATATATATATATATATATATTTGATCATTAATAATTTATACTTTTTAAAAATAAATTAAATCGAGAATAGAGGAGTGTAATGAGGAATGCAGTATTTTTTTTTAATAATTTTCTATAATGTAAATTGTATTTTAAAACAATTTTAAGAGCTAATGTAATCTATATTAATTATTATAAAAGATTTTTTGGTGCAAAAGAAGTTACTGTCATAATAAGTTTTATTTTTAAATAAGTAATTTATTGAAAAAAACTTTTTAAAAATTAATATTATTTTGTGTTTAGTAGGTTTACCCACTTTTTTAAAAGTAAAAATGTTATATGTTTGGTTTATTATTATACTACTGGAAACGTAGTGTATAAATTACAATAATATCGTTTTTTAATAATTATATATATATATATATATATATATATATATATATATTATAACACTCCAAAATTCACTATTTTTTTTTAAAACAGAAGCACTTAAATTAAAACCTGTGAATTATAGGGATGTTACCGCCACACTTAGTACTAGACCGGTTCACTCCGATCGTTCCAGTACCAAGTGCTAAGGCTAAGAAAAGTTTATCGTCAAACTTACACCAAGTTCATAAGAAGAACTAGAAAGGTCATAACATCGAAATTAGAGTGCGCTTAAAAGTTTACAATCCAAAGGAGTACAATCAATCATAAGATAGGAATTAGAGTGCGTAGTCAAAGTTCCTAAAAAGAAAATAAGTTTACAAAAGGGAAAAGATAATCCAGGAAAACTCAAAACATAATTAGAATTTCAAATAAGGGAAGTCTAATATAAAAATAAATTACATAAAGAAATAGAATAATATGAAGAGAGAATCCGGCCACGTCACTCCCAGTCCACAACTCAGCACTCAGCCCCACCTGATGCCTCATGGATATCGAAGGCATCAAAATAAACATCTCCTACCTGCAACACATCAGATGGACCTCCTGCTCGTGGGAATGAGAAGCACCCATAAAAGGGGTGGTCAGTATGCTACGTACTGAGTAAGGTAACCGTGCACTAAAACCAACACATATAAGCACATAATTCAAACCATATAATAATATAAAAAACATACGATCACTTCGGAGAAATAATAATCTAAGGCTATTTATAGTCTAGATTAATTACTTATTTAATCTCTTATGGATACTCATTCCACAGTATGCTCTTTATCAAGTCCACGCGAGTATGGGAACCCCACTATTTTAGTAGGTGGATCGATCTCTAGGGCACTCCGGCACCTGGCCACTATTATAGCCAGTAGATCAGTCACTTATAGGGTAACATACCCTAACCACTATTATACGCCGGTGGATCGGTCTAGGACCTGCTCGCATGGTGTTCCACTTTAAGTACTTAGTATCTTTTACATTTCTTAGCAAATTTAGGATTTAGTTTATTGAGCTCGGGATCCCCCACTATTATAATCAGTGGATCAGTCGTACATAGAGCAACATGCCCTAACCACTATTATATGCCGGTGGATCAGTCTTTAGGGTACTCCGACACCTGGCTACTATTATGCCGGTAGATCGGTTTGGGCCCAGCTCAATAATCTTTAACTTTACATGATTAATGTCTTAAGTGTCTTATTCAGAAATTTTAACCCTAGACATGCATGACTAACTCCTTCTATTCTTATCCTCTAAAAGGACCCGTCTCACATCATAAGACTCATGTATCTCCTAACTTGCCCCAACATCCTTTCCTCCATATCCTATATCACACTAGAAGTACAACTCTTAAGTATATGGGTCAATGCCCACTACCTTACTCTTCCAAATCCATTCAACCCCTCACTTTAGGGTTTTAACCCGAAACCTTAATTTAGGCCTAAGTAGCCCATCCTACTCCACCTCACACAACCCAAATCATTTTAACACCCCACACAACACAACCCATATATTCCATCCTCATCATCACACTTTAATCACTAAGTACACGTGTGACTGCGAAACCCTAAGTAGCCACACCAAACCTTAGCTGGCTACTTCAAACCCTAGCTCAGTCTCCTATGTACCCTTATATTGCATACGTACTATTCTTCATTCAAGGCATTCAAAAACCCAAACAACACTTCCATTACCTTCCTCACACCTCAAATCAAATCTCCATCCATAAAATTCACCCCATGTAGACTTTACACATCCAATGCAACCTTTCGAACCTTTTCATGCAAACCCTAAAACTCCCACGTGAAACCCTAGATTCACCGATGCAAACCCTAGATTCATCCATACAAAACCTTAGATTCCTCCATGCAAAACCTTAGATTCCTCTATGCTAAACCCTAGATTCCTCTATGCAAAACCCTAGATTCTCCCATGCACAACCATAGATTCTGCTATGCAAAACCCTAGATTCTCCCATGCACATCCATAGATTCTTCCATGCGAAACCTTAGATTCATCCCTACGTACTTAGATTCTCCCATACAAAACTATAGATTTGATTCTCCTATGCAACACCATAAATTAAATTCTCCCATACAAAACCATAGATTAGATTCTCCCATATAACACCATATATTAGATTCTCCTATGCGAAACCATAGATTTTCCCACATGAAGCCCTAGATTCTTCCGCTCTTTTATTTTATTTAATATTGCCATTTTATTCGTCCATTCATGGCTCATTAAAATACTTAGGTCAACTCATGTCCCTTGGTCAACTTATTCCCCTTTGGTTAACTTACTCACCTTTGTCAACTTATTCCTCTTTTGTCAACTTACTTCCTTTAGTCAACCTCTTTTCCGTTTGGTCAACTTACTCCCCTTGCTCAAATTATTTCCCCATTCTCATTTTTCATCCTTTCCCCCACACAATACCACATTAAACATCCTCACATGCATGTCTTAAAGGGTCACAACACATTACATCACATTCCATATCATTTTGCCACATATACGTATCAGCATACACAATGAGAAGGTATATAAGCATACCATGACTCCAAGCTGCTCCATACATAAAATAGTCAACACAAAATAGTCAACATAAAATAGTCAACTAATACACATCACAACATTATACAATGCATCCAAGGCATATAATACACATAACACAAATAATGCCTTAGTTATACCCTTACCTAAAACGATACCGGTCTTGGAGTACGCTCCTACGACTCCTTAGGGCTTTGACTAGTCTCACCTATATGAGGGAAAAGCTAAAGATTAGATTCCCTCCTACCAAAAATACTATTATTTACTAATTTATTCTAATACTATGTTTTTGATAAAATAATAACATATTAATAAAAATGACACTAGCTAATTACTAGTTTTGCTAAAGATATAAGAAATAATAGTGATATTGTAAAAGTTGATAATATAAGGTTTGAAGACTTTACCCTAATAATAATAATAATGATAATAATAATAATAATAATGATGATAATAATAATAATAGTAGTAGTAGTAGTAGTAGTAGTAGTAGTACTAATAATTGAAATAAAAGTAGATTAGGGCCTTAGCCCTCAATATAAATAATAATAATAATATCATTCATAATAATAATAATAATAATAGTAATAGTAGTGGTAGTAGTAGTAGTAGTAGTATTAATATATTCAAAATAATTGAAATAAAATAAATTAAAATAAATAAGGCTTGTATAAATAGTGAAAAAGGGTTGAGAGGGTTTGAATTTCCACCTTAGGTTGGTGGTGATAGGAGGCACCGGCGGTGGTACATGGCAGTGGCAACGGTGGCCGGAAAAAAAAAGAAGAAAATGGGAAAAGTTGAAGGCTGGGAACAAGAGAGGAAAAATGAGAGTGGGAGTAGGGGTGTTTGTGACTGCCTATAGGGAGAGGAGTAGAATAAAGGTGGTGGTGTAGCCAATGGTGGTGGTGCACGGCGGCGGTAGTGGTGGCCGAAGGTGGAAGAAGAAGAGAAAGAGAGGATGAGAGGGAAGAAGAGGAAAAGAAGAGTAGGAGAAAATAGAGGAGGGTTTGCGGGCCTTTTTGGGAGGTATAAGGGGCAGTGGTGGTGGAAGAACTGGTGGTTAATGGCGATGCAAAGGACGACGGATGGGGAAGAAAGGGTTGGTCGAGGGGGCTACTTTGCACAGCCGGGGTGGCTCGTGCAGGGAGTACTTAGGTGGGTAGAGTGGGCGACAAAGTTGGCCGACAGTGGAAGAAGAGTTGTCTGAAGTGGAGGTGGTGCACGAGCGTATATTTCAGGGTTTTGGGGAAAAAGTTTTGAGTTCAAGCTGGTTAGGGGTATTTATAGAACTTAAATGAGAGGGTAATGTATGTGGGACGACAAGGGAATAGGGTGTAGTACCCCGTATTTTTAAAATCCAGAATTATCGAGTTTAATGGTTTTATTAGCGTAATTTGATGTAAACAATTAATTATTTAAATTTTGATTCGTTTTATGGGTTTATCGACGATTCGAATTCATATTTGAATGTAATAAATCGTTGTCGTTGCGAACCATTCTAGATAAATTTGTTCACGACAATGATTTTATTATATTCTTATGAATTCGATTTTCGGTTAAAAATATATATTCCCATTCTTTCTCGTATTTTGAATTTTAATATTTTAGATTCGTTTTCAATTTTAACTTCGTCGTGTGATTACGACGTTATTTTGAACTTATATTTTGTTGACGAAATATATTATTTAAATTATAGAATTTTTGTTTAAATAGTTAAAGTTATTTTAATGATTCTACCCGTAGAAAATATTTCTGACTTTAAATTTATTCGTTTTCGAAAATCGTTAATATTTTCTAGAAGTTTTAGCTTTAAAGGGTTTTTAGGAAATTATTTATGAATTTCTTTTCGGAATTAATTTTCTTCTATTTTACGCTTTTTGATTTACGAAAACCGATTCAAAAAATTATTAAAATTAGTCTCGGTTTATTAGAATTTGACTTAAATATTTTCTTATATGTTTTTAAATATTATTTTGAGGTCTTATAATTTATTTATGTAAATAATATAAATTTTTACGTTCGTTGGTAAATTTTCCGAAAACATTCCCGGAATTCTTTTTATAGCTTGTATATCAATTTTAAGCCTCCGGATCCGTTCGAAATAAATTTTTGTTAAACAAATATTAGGTAAAATTCTTCCGATAATACTTTTTAAACTTTTATTATTTTATTATATATATATGTGTATTTGTAAAAAAAAAAAAAAAACTCGCAGCACCCGTCGGTGCCAACACCCCCATCTTCTTTTCCTTTCCTCCCTTCTCTTCTATTTTCCTGTTCCCGTTCGAGCCAACAGCCGCCCAAACCCTAGCCAACCGCCACCTCTCCCCAGCTCCTCCCTTCCCCTTCGTTGACTGCCGCCAGCCACGGTCGACCTCCAACCACCTGCAACCGACGCCGCCACAGTAGGTAACAGCGCAGCGGCGGCCATCGAAGCAGCGTAGGAGGGGCAGCAGCAAGCGACCATAGCAGGGACGAGCCACGCAGCTCGCGCCACCGCCCGGTCACCGGCGAGCCACCCCCGACCCTCAGCGAAGCTTTCCCGGCCTTCCTTTGCCCCGATTTATCGGTTTTTGTTTGGTATAATTTCCGAAAAAACCCTAACCCTTATTTTGATTAATTGGGTATGAATTAGCTTATGAAAAGCTAAATTGATTGTTTGATTTTGTATATATGTGCTGTAAGATTGATTTGGATATGTCAATTGTATGGTTATGTTGAGATTTTGGAAAAATTGGATTTTTGGCCGGGTGATGCCCAAATTTTTCGGATTCGTCCGATTTGGTGATTTCGGACCAATTGATTATACAATATGTTTTAAAATGTATCCAATTTCATTTTGGAACCGTTAATTTGAGAAATTTATGCAGGTTTTATCAGAATTTGATTCCTAGGTCAAATTTTGGGTGTAATGAAATTGGGTCGTATAATTGAGACATTCCGCTCAATTGATTTTATAATATTGTTTAAAATGTATTTAATTTTATATTGGAAGTGTTGATTTGGGAAAATTGTGCGTAATTGATCGGAATTGGATTTTTATGTCAAAACTCCCGCGGGTTTAAATTGGTTTGGGTAATCGGGTTATTTTATTCAATTGACTATATAAATTACATTATAATATGTTTAATTACATTTTCGAACCGTTAATTGATATGTTTTGGCAAGAATTGATCGGATTTGCATTTCGGGCTCAAAAACCCTAATTGTGCTAAATTGCGTATTTCTTTTATTGGCTTTGAACAATTGATTATTTGATATGTTATAAAATGTGTTTAATTGCATTTCCAAACATTCAATTTGATTAAATTTATAGAATTGTAACGAATTATATTTTCGGGCCTAAAACCCTAAATTTCAAGTGAAATTATGAAATTGATTAATTGTATTGTTGTTTTCTAAAATTGAATGTATAGAAATAGTTGAAATGGTATTAATTGCTTTCTAATACCTTTAATTTGAATTAATTAAATTGAATTATTTGAGTTTGTGTCATGGGCTTTAAAACCCTAATTTTCGGGGACGATTTTATAAAATTGATTTTTCTATGTGTATTTTATCTAATCGATCTCTATCTTTGGGTTTTAAGTCATTTAAGTTATGTTTTAAACTAATCGGCTTGGATTTGGTTCTATGCAAATGGTTGGTTTACCTATTTAGTTGTAAAACTTAATGAATAAGTTATCTTTGATAAATTATCTTATGATCGATTATTCTTTCTCGGGCTTTCCAAATTAAGTTGAAATGTCCCAAGTGATATTTGTATTAATCCGTTTGGATTTAGTTTTAACCTTAAATCTTAATAGAGCTATGCTTTTAAGTCCTAAGTTTTGGACACGTTTTCCAAGAAAAATAGTTTGTGTCTCTGGTATCGATTAAATTATAATAGTTGAAATTATTGATCGATAAGATAGTGTCTAACTTAGTTTTCGATGTAATCTAGGAAAGCTTTCTCGTGGATCCACGAGCTAGTGATCTCTCCCTCTTATCTCGCTTAGCTAGCTTCGGATCCAGGTAAGTTTCTAGTTACCTCCACTTATGGGTGTTTTGTAAGGATGTGGCTAAGGTCCCTACGTGTTATGTGACTTACATGCCTTGGATGCTTTGTATATATATATATATCATGTCTTGTTGTGTATCACCTGATTGTCCTTAACGTGTTTTATGCGTAGCGCAGCTTGGAGTTAAGGTGTGTGGTATGTGTTTTTCTTATGATATGAATGTGATATCCATATGTGGTGATTATGATGTGCTGTGGCATGATGTAACCCTCTAGGACATGAATGCTTGGGTGATTATCATTATGACATGGATATGAAAGGATAAAAAGAAATAAATGGGAAGTGAGTTGCTAAAGAGGGGTATGAGGTTGACCAAATTGAATAAGGGATGAGAGTTATGCATGGAAAATTCTAGGGTTTGCATAGGAACTTCGAGAGTTTGCATGGGTTGGATAAAACTTGCATGAGGATGATCGTTACATGAGAAAAGTTGTATTAAAGTGTAAATAAGCTAAGGGGAGAGTTGTGGAGTGTTTGGAGACTTGGGATGAAAAATAATACGTAGGTTGGTGTAAGGGTGTATAAGGGACCCGATTAGGGTTTTGGGAGAAAGTAGTGATTGATTTGGGATTGAACTTAAATGAGATGAGGTGTTTGACGATAAATGAATTAATGGTAGTAAGACAAGAGGAAATTGGGCCACATAGGTCCAATTAGGGTTTCAAGGGAAACCCTAGAGAGTGATAGTGGGTGGAGTGTGGTGTCACAAGGTGTTGGGCTTCAACCCACACCCTTAAGAGTTGACTTTCATTATGTGTAAGTGTAAAGGGGAATGGATATCGAGGTGTGATAAGGGGCGCAAGAGTCCCAAGATATGGGACGGGCCCTCCTGGGAGGATAAGTGTGGATATAGTTAGCCATGCATGTCAAGGGTAAAATTCTTTCAATTAAGATATGTTAAGACACTAATCACTTAAAGAGAAAGATGTTGAGCCGGACCCAGACCGGTCCACCGGCGAATAATAGTGGCTAGGGCCGGGGTGCCCTACATGACCGGTCCACAGGCAATAATAGTGGCAGGGTATGTTACCCTCATGACCGGTCCACCGGCTATAATAGTGGGGGATTCCGTGCTCAACAAACCGAACGTAATAACGATAAGACATTGGGAAGATACGAAGTAATTACAGTGAAACATCATGTGAGTCAGGGCCAGACCAGTCCACCGGCGAATAATAGTGGCAGGGTATGTTACCCTCATGACCGGTCCACCGGCTAAAATAGTGGCAGGGCATGACCCTCATGACCGTTCCACCGGCTATAATAGTGGGGTTCCCGCACTCACATGATTTGATAAAGACTATGATGTGAATCGACTATATTTACTAGAGATCTAAAGAATGAGTCTACTCGATCGGGGCTAAGCATGTCCCTAAGTAATGCTCGGGGCTGGACATGTCCCTAAGTAATGTCCGTGGGGGCTAAATGCCCGATTGGTTGGGTTAACATTACCCATAAATGCCTGCTTGATAAATGCTTGATTCGATTGGTTTGGTTTGGTGTTGTCCAAAAATGCATGGTTGGTTGGTTTAACATTATCTATAAATGCCTGGTTGGTTTATCTAAATTTCTTATCGGTTTAAGATGTTACATATGTTTCGCATGTTATTATATGTGTATGGTAGGGCTTATGATGTGGGTATTGAGTAGGCATACTATTATATCAACGTAATGCAACATGATTCAATATGCACTTGATGTTATAGTTTACGTCTTTCCCATAAGATAGGGTATTGGGATTTACTCAGTATTGGACCCGTACTGATACTACCTTGGTTGAATGGGTCCTGTGATGATCCACTGATGGTGGGGAGCAGACCTCTTGTGCAGGTTTAAGATCGGATACTTTTTTGGGGTGGAAGGCTTGATTTGAGTGAGTAGGCAATCCGGAGTTTGATCTGTCGGGTTTTATCTTGTTTAACTGTATTTCTCTTTCGAAGTTACAAGTGTTGTATCTGAAATTTCAAGGGTATTGTAACTAACTTTTAATTTCTCGTACGCTGTTATGCTTTTAAAATTCGGATTTAATTGTTGACAAGTTTTAGCCTTGCATCTAACATGAGATAGATGGTTGACATTTATCTTATGTTAGATGTGGCGGTAACATTTCCCAAATTCTCTCTTAGCTTCCGCTTATTTCTTTCAAATTTTGTTTTTCAGGAGTGAAATTTGGGGGTGTTACATAGGGTAGGTAGGGTTAGGGTTTGCCGGTGGAGTCATTTGGCCAGAAAAATTCAAGTCGTGGTAGGGACGTTTGCACAGGAAAAGGAGGGTCGTGCACGAGAAGGAAGGGAGGTGTGTTAGGTCATGTTGATTGGTGAGTTAGGGGGAAGAGAAAGGAAACAAAACGGTCGGTCAAAATGGGCGTAACCAGCGGAAAAACTCTCAGAAGTGGGCGTAGTTGCAGGTCAACAGAGGGAAAGAAGGAAGGAAGAAGAAGAAGGAGGAGGCGGCGGCGTGGACCGGGCGGCTAGGGAAGACAGAAGAAAAGAAAAGAAGGGAAACTTGCCGGTCGGGTGGTGATGGGGCGTTTTGAATCAAACACGACGTTTTGGGGGTTTGGGTCGCGCCAAGAGAAAAAGAAGAGAAGGAAGAGTTAGGCCACAGAACATGCCCAGTTCGGGGAAAGGAAGAAAAGAAGAAGAAGAAGAAGAAAAAGAAAGAAAAAGGAAGGAAAAAGGGAGAAAGAAAAGAAAAAAAGGAAAAAAGAAAAATAGGGGGTTGGGTTAATTAAATTAATTAGGATATTTGGGATATTTAAAAATAATAATATTTAAATAAAATAATATTTAATTTTCTTTTTAGGCTAATTTAAGATTTTTGAAAGGTTTTTCATAAATTCCATTTTAATTAGCAAATCACTCTAATTTTCTTCAATTAAATTATTTATAACATCCCTATTAACTTAGCCCTATTTATTCCCTGTTATTTAAATAAAATAATTTATTTAATTAATTTCCAAAATAAAATCCTTAATTAGCTAAAATACCCAAATTTTTTCTAATTAAAATATTTATTAATTTTTTTCTTGATTTGACCTAATTAATTCCCTTTTATTTTAATAAAAATAATTTATTTACTTAATTTTCATAATAAAACCTTATTTAACTATAATTCTTAAAATTAGGATTTTTGGGGCATTTACGTAGGTAAGTAACACTTACTTCAGGAAGCGTAAAGGAAATATAATAAATAGAAGATAATATTTTATTTTGATTTTAAGTTAGTTATAATCAAACAAAGCTATTTTAACCACCTTCTGAGAACTATCACTTCTTTTCTCTATTTATCCCAAAAGGATTTTGTTATTTTAAAAAAATATTTTTATTTGGTGGAATTTTTTTTTCTAAATTATTCTTAGGCACCAGTAGTTTTGGTTGTTTCCCCCTCCCTCCTCCACTAGTACTCTATGTTATTCCTCCCTCCCCACCTTTCTCTTCCCCCACCGGCACTCTGTGCCATTCCCCCTCCCCACCTTTCCCTTCCCCACACCAGCTCTCCATGTCGATTTCCTTCCCCCCAACCGACACTCTGTGCTATTCCCTCTCACCCATAGACCAATTACATTTATCCTTGTAGTTCAAAGATAATTATTTTATATAAGATAAATATTTATAGGGTATGGAGTTACAAATTCTCTATCGATAGATGCAGGACAAATATTACAGGATACAACGATACATATTTTCTATCATCAGAAACACAAGATATGGGTATATATAACTGCAAGGTATGGACATAAGTATGGGTGTAAGAAAATATTTTGTCTGATATAAATAGACCGCTCTACTTTGTGTCATCTGACTACTTATATAAACTTCTTTCATTCTTATTATTCATCGTAGATAAATCAATGAATAAGTTTCAATATTTCTTTTTCAAAAAACAACTTCATTTCTTATTCATCCCATAAAATATATTTTCAAAAAAACTCGAACCCAATAATGAATTCAGAAGACCTTTAAACTACGATAAGTTTGAAACTCCAACAAGGTATGATGAATTCGAAACTCTAATAAACTATGATAAAATGTTTAGAACTCTAACATACTACAATGATGGATTTAGAATCCCGATAATCTATAGATACACAGATGAAATACAAATAAATTATTCAAACATTAATTACAACTTTGACGAAAAGGTAAAATAAAATTTTTCATTATTATAAATTGTGTCAATAAATTTGGTTAGAAGAAACTAATACTTCTTCTTATTCTATTATTATCCTCAATCCTTTTTTTAGGATATGGGACATATTAATGGATGTTGTAGGACCCAAAATTATTAGATATTTTTTTTATGTTGGATCAAATGATATCTGATCATAAAGAACTTGTATCTAGTTTAAACAAATGGGTATAATTCATAGGGTTATTTTGATCATCAAAGGTTGTAGAAAAGAAAATAGTATAGAGGTAGGAAGAGTCTCTATAAGATGTGAAAGAGATGAAACATACGTGTGTACTACACCTATAGATAGTGAAAGTGCACGTAATACTAGTTCTAAAAAGATTTATTATCCCTTTTTTATTATTGGAGTTGAAAACAATAATGGATGATGGAAAGTAATAGTTAGGAACATGACACACAATCATGAATTGAGAAATTATAAACAAGAGCATGTTATTTTAGATAAATTGACAGAAAATGAAGTCAAATTTATTGATGAACTTATCATAACTAACGTAAAGTTGCAACAAATCATATTTCTTTTTCAAAAATAATTTGAAGGTAATTTAAGTATATGAGAAGACATATTTATAATGCTCAATAGAAGCTTAGGTCCAAAGAAATGGATAGTCAGATAATATTGCAGTATGTTATGAGTACGTTGGTTGAAAATCATTATTTTTAGTGGTATCAAAGTGATTCGGAATCAAATATAATAATCAAGCATCTATTTGCATGTTCTGTATCTATTAATATTTTATGTGTATTACCCTTTATTTTATAAATGGATTGTACTTATGATATGAATAGATATGAGATGCCCTTACTTAAAATTGTTGGACTTACACCAACACAATTAAATTTCAATGTTGCATGTGCATACATGTCATCTGAAAAAAATATATTTGTGGGTACTCGAGAGTTTGAAGACCTTAATGGATCCATCTATACTTTCAACCACCATTATTACTAACTGGTAACTTGCTCTTATTTTAGCTCTGGAACATATTTTTCTCACTTCATAACATTTATTATATATGCTTCATGTTAATAAGAATGTGGAGGAAAGGTGCAAGAAAGTCTCTAGTCTTTCATCATTTGCATGTAGTTTTATGTCATGATAGAAAAATGTGATAGATGCCACGATTGAAAAAACATACAAGGAATGCCTCTTGTCATTAGAGAAAGATTAAAGAAGCATGCCTAGCCTAATTTCGTATCTAAAGATGAATTAGCTACAAACTTATAAACACAAAATCATTTCTGCTTTCTTCGGTGATGTGTTTCATATCCATCAGATTACATCAAACATGTATGATTTATAGTTTATCTCCTAATATAGTTTCTTTTACTTCTTTCTACTGATAAATTAATATATTGATTTTTGTCAACAAAGTTGAAGGTGCTCATGGATCTTTGAATATGTTTCTAGAGATATTCCGTGGCAACTTCAACATAGTATTAAAACAAATACACACGTTCTTGGAATTAAAATATGATGAGATCAAAGCATCACTAGAGATGTCTCGGTTTAATATTCCCCATTTTATTACAAGTGTCCTTTAAGCCAATTTAATAGGTCATGTCACTTTATATGTAATGGAGTTGGTCGACAAAGAGTGGCAAAGAAGTAATTACATAGGTAATAATGATGATTTATGCATATATTATATATAATGTACGCATAAGATACTATGTACGCACGAGATTAATGCCTACATTTATAACTACATGTCAATTCCCCTGTTAGCTATTCATTCATTCTGGAATAAATTCAGTATAGATGGGCCCATTAATCCACCATCGCTACTAGAACTAACAGAGGTTGCACCTCATTTTCTTCATATATTCAATGGAAGTTGTTATGAGTCAGCCATCGGCAATACATAATCAGTTGGTGAGAGATATATTTAATATTTTTATTTCCCAAATAACACCTCTCTAGGAGCCACTAGTACGACAACATAGGGTTCACCCAAGGAACTCCACTAGAAGGGAACTATCTAGTTGAGAGTATACAAAACAATAATCTTCAAGTCATTTGAGATCAACATAAGCTCAGGGTAGGTCATCTCTTAGCCAAGGTCGAGATCGATGTTGGGCTCGAGGACAACAATCAAATTTTATGTCATCAAGCCAATTACAATTTCCATATGTCAGTAAAATGGATTGACACATAATTCCGTATATTATTATTTGATATAATTTTTTAGGAGGTGAAAACTATGATTTTAGAGCATTGACATATATTATACTAGGAGTTGAGGATCAATGGGTTAGATCCATACACAAACTTATATCACGAGATATTAGGTAGACGACAACTGTATACAAATGTGTTTGTATATGACATCGTCGATCAATGACAATTGTATAAGAATGTGTTTGTATATGACTTCGTCGATCAATTTCTCAATACTATTATTTCTCACTGGGAAGGGCCATCTCTAATTGAACACTGGATGGAAATTCCAGATATTGGTAATGCCATTGTAATCCATTACTGTGTATTATTTGCATACTACTTGTTGAATGCGTGTAGTTGGAATTCAAGGTCTTAAAAATGAAGTCACTATATGGTTTTTGCAAGACATAAGTCACTACATATTGGTTTATGGATGTTTCATATCTTCTTTCCTATAACAGTATTATATCAATGCCAGTTTTTATAATAATTTTTGATAGGTATATCTCTTGGATAATTTTTCACTCCCACCATTGCATACAAATTGGAACATATATTGTGATAGTAGCGTTTCAACATGAAATACACTATATTCTTCAAGATTCCAATAATAACACTTTTTGGCACATAATGACACAAAAAAACCATATCATCTATCTTCAGACTCAAATTTTATAAGTAATTGTTGTAATTTGTTCTTAGTTTATTTGTGTTTGACGTTAGAAACATGTACATGATATTTTTTGTTGATTATATGTTTTTTTAAAGACATGAGTCACTACATATCGACATATCGATGTTTTATGTCTTATTTTCCATATCAATATTATATTAATTCTAGTTCTTATAATAATTTTTTTGACAGGTATACCTCTTAGACAATTTTTCACTCCTACCACTGCATATAAAGCCGAATAGATACTGTCATGGTAGCATTTTAACATGAAATCCACTATATTATTCAATATTCTAACAATGGATCCCATAATTTTTTCTTATTTTATTTATATCCGACCTTTAAAATATGTACATGATAAATTTTTGTCGATTATATGGCTATTTCCCTATTACCTGCTATAAAAGTTTAAGTATTTGACCTCTAGTAATCGGATTCTTTTGTATGTTGTTGAGCTTAAGTATCTCGGTGTTTGATGTAACATATTTTATTAATCATAAAATAAAATAAAACTACATTATAAAATTGTAACATACATATTGTAATTAAAGTACAAAACTATATAATAATAAATCAAGCTCCATGCAAATGCCCACGCCCACACTCACCTGCAATCATTCACAAGATTTTCAATGCATGTAACTAGATGCTGGTGATTTGGAGCTGGATCATCTATCTAATAGAAATGATGAAGTGTTCTAGCAAATATTTCTTTGTCATTGCCAACACATACCTATAAGTTCTAGCAATATACCAATCCATATAGTTAGGAACCACATCCCATGGGTATTGAGCTGATGGTCTAAAAATATCTAGCCCCAGTATATGTGCACAACTCAAGAATCATTGGTTAAGTATGTGCGTGTAATGAACTTTGTATTTCTTGAGGTACATGTTTCTAGTCAGTTTGATAAGCTCCTCATGGATTACTTGCGTATATTCAAACCAATGTGTCACTCGATCTGGCATATACAGCTCCACTTTTCCCAAACAGTGTAAACAATCGTGATATAATGCCATCAGACAATGCCTATCTAGATTGGCTACTTCATATGGATCCCAAATGGCCTATCAAAAAATAATTAAACTAAATATGAATATCACTATAATAAATATAGTAAGAGTATGATAATTTGAGAATACCTTTAACACAAGCATACAATCAATATTAACCAAAAATACTCGAACATCTCCAAATTATTGTCGAATTTATGTCTACAAAACCACCTCAAACAACGAGGACGGTCAGGATTATAATCGGATCGTTCCACTTCCAACCCTAAAAAGTATTCATAAATCCGTGTATGTTATAATATTCATTTGTTATAATTATAACTAATGAATTCAAGTATGTACTATATATATATGATAATTATAAAATTATCTATAATAGAGTAATATATCCCGACATCTGAGCAGTATAGCTCTAGACGTCATGCCAAGATGTCTACGTAGAAAAGTAAGTATGGCTACACTCTATGAATAACCTTCAATATGGCTAAGGACTTGGAGACATAGGGCAATCAACCATGATAGGTACCCAATCGCTTTCACCTCATCCCCTAACCAGTAGGATTGACATACTTATTGCAGTTATTTATATGGAAGCCCGCCCTTTTAAGTTATTTCATTCACTTGCTCCTCTTCCATCCCAAACAAGGTACACAATGCACCAATCATGTAGCCACGTGCCTTGGCTGTCATCTTTAAATATAATGGATGACCATCAACTCATAGCCTTAGTATACGATGTACGTCTAAAAGGGTGATTGTCATCTCACCCTATGGCATAAGAAAGTTGTTGATGTCTAGTTGCCATTTTTATATAAAGGTTGATATAAGCAACACATTAGCATGATCAAATGTGTAGACTGGAAGGTGTGACAATCTAGTTTCACGTATGAGAGTGATCATTTGTTGATTAATGCTTCCAAGAAAAGTTTTCAATACCTCCTATCCAGTGTAGATCTTTGGATAACCACGGTCCTAAATAATAAAAGAAACAAGCGTAATGAATATAAGATAGTTTAAACATGATATAAGATAGTTTACACATGAAATAAGATAGTTTACACATGAAATAAGAAATAATAAATATACTAAATTTATCTTCACAAACCATAAATCTAACACGACGTGACCGCCAAAGTTTGGAATCAAATCAGGGATCATTGGAACTCTAGGACATGACCTAAATAAGTTCTATTTATCCTTTAGTTTTACACCTCGTTCATCTTCACTAGCATCATTGTCATCTCTATCATCATCGTCGTCGACATCATCACTATTATCATAACTTACAAATGTCGATGAGGATGGATGATCAATCATGTGGGTTAATGATACTGACAAATCCAATGATAATCTAGAACCACCCACAACAACTTTGCTGGCTAAGGATGATGATACTCCCGTGTGAGTCAGTATTGGCGATGTAAGAAAATCTACATATTCCGTAAATAATGAAATATTTTCATACCCTGAAATGCCTACATCAGCCATAAAATATGGATAATCTGCATAGTCTACAAATATTGAAATGATAAGAGCTTGATTACTAAATCTTGATTTTTCGGGAGCTTCTTCATATTTTTATTGTTTTGTAGCTTCTTTCGGTTCTTATTGGCCAGCTTTATTATTATTATTATTATTATCTCGCCATAATCCTCTGGCAAGAATTATTTCAAGACTTCTGAGACGAGGCATCAGAGTGGGTTGTTCTGTAGTATTTCTGTTACATTATGAAAAAGTAGTAATAAAACGACCTCCTATTCTATCTAGTACTCTGTCTTGTCTGCAATTCATGTGGATTTCAATAACAAAATTACATCAATTAAAATTAAGTTTATGAATGGTAGGTAAATCTTCAAGACAGAAACAAAAAATAAATACATAGGTCAGAATAATGTAAATTTAGATATTATAGTACCAACTTATATTATGATAGCCAAATAAATATATATACCCAACTTTATAACTAAAAAAGTTATTGATTTATTGCATTTTATATAATTTTTTAAAACAATGTTCAATTTCTTTTATAAGTGTTGTAAAAAATGTTCAAAGATTTAAGAAAAGTTATATAATCTTATAAACTAGTCATCTAAATCTATTAATTAAAATAACAACCTATTAAATTTATACACAAGAAACTATCAAAAATTATGTAATATAACAAATTCAACAAAAAATCATAAATATCTGCTATTATAAAATAATCCTAAAAAAATCATAACAAACCTAATAAATTAAAAAAAATTCTATATAACATCTAATTAAACACTTATATCTCATAACAAGTTTAAAGTTATATAATCTCTTAAATTAATCCTATATTTATATTAATTAAAATAATAACTAAATATTTATAAAGTCAAAATATATCAACAATAATTTTATTAATAACTAGTAGTAGTTTAGTATAATATAACAACTAAATATATTTAATTATTCAATTACCAGCGTTTTCTTCCGAAAGCCTAACCCATCCCACCAGTGGTCTTTAACAAATCCTTGCCCCATTAATGTTTGTTCCTGCCGACTTCTTTACCCATCTACCCGTGCTCTTTACTTAAGCCTTAACCTTGTGAACGTCAATTTGTGCCCAAGCCTTTACCCTCGGGACAAGTTCCCAAAACCATGACCCCCACGGGCAAAATTTACCCAAGATTTTTCCACAAAGATTAGCAAAGCAAACAAATTTAATGAAAATACAAACAATTCTAATATATTATAAATAGATCTAATAAAAATATAAACATATGTAGTCTATTATAAATAAATCTAATAAAAATATAAACAGATCTAATTTTTTTTATATGTTTCCATCCATCATCCATCGGCATTTTCTACCGATCCTCTCATTTTCTGCGAATCCTGCCCCCTCTCCCACTGGCATTTTATGCCGATCTCTCCCTCCCCCCATCGACACCATGTGCTGTTTTCTTTCCCTACCCTCTCCCCTCCCCCAACCGGCACTTTGTGCCGTTTCCTCCCCCTCCCCACCGGCATAATTTACTGAAGTTCTTCTCAACCCTTCGGCAAAAACAATCACACCTTCAGAGTGAAAGTCTGTTGAGAGTTGCTGAGAGAGAGTGTGTGAGTGAGAGTGAAAGAGTCAGAGAGTCTGTGAGTTGATAAGAGTGAGAGACTATAAATAATTGAGAGAAGTAATTTCGGTATTTAAAAAAAATATTTTTTTTATCAAGTAAATATATACTGTTTTAAATAACAGCTACAATCCCGAAATAATTGACCCGAAATGCTTAAGTAGGTGTGAATTATTTTGTACATGTGCCAGCAAATTCTACGGAAAAAGGATGGAGGAATGAACTACCCTATGTCACTCGCTCCCTTGCAAGCTGCTAGTGAATTTCACTCAGTACAGTACCGAGACGGTTCACAAGGACACCGCAACAGGAAAAAGATTAAGAATCCCCGAAGATCAAATTGATCCAAGGAGCTGAACCATGTGATTTGCTATTTGCAAGAGACTGCCGGCACGCGGTCGGACCAAGAATGTACGTATTATTAGCAAGAGAATCAATGGTGCATCTTACATTTGCAGCTTTTGTACAGGAACGGATTATAGTAGTTTTTTAGTCTATGACCTTAACTTACTTTCGTTACGAGAATATACGGCTGTGCATTAGCACCTGATTACAATGTACACATGAGACTATCCATTATTGATTTACAGCACCTGATCTTTTCTGCAACCAATGATACAATGACATTCTTGACACCCGCAGTCTCTCTAAGACTGCCGGTCTCCTGGTGGTGTCTGCGTCCCACTTCGTAGGCAACTCGTCTCTTCCAAAAATACGGTTTGAGTCTGCATCAGAAACTTTATGTGATACAGCCCTGGGTTTGACGAAAACAACTTCAAGGCCTAATTCATTCTTCAAAAGCCGGCATATTGCATCTTGGACAGTGAATTCTGCCCCACACTTCCTGACCCCCAGTACGATGATCAAATCATCTTTTATTGGATATCCTGCTATCACATGCCATTAATTAGTGAGATAACAGCCGTGCATGCAGCCATGAAGGAGAGGCAAGAGACAAGGTAGCCATAGAGCACTTGCAATTCTTCTATCTAGAAGATCTGTCAAGCTCCCATGGGAATGAGAGATCGGCTCAGATAAAACATACGCCATACCTGAAGCGTAATTTTCTTTAATTCGGCGTAAGACTGCAAGAACAACAATGCGAGCCTCCACCTGTGCAGAAACAAAAACCATGAGACACAGGATGTGATGATCATGACCATTGCGATATAGCAGTTGAGGTTGGATAGTTATAGATATATTGCTGGTCTCAAACTGGATTGTAGCATGAAGTTGACTGCGATCTTTTACTGACACCAGTCTTATCTTACCACTAAACTTTCATCCACTTAAGAAACTCCACACTCAACTACAGGCTCGCATGCTGAATACCAATTATGCATGACTGCTTTTCGAAAGAAGCCTGAACAAATGCTCAAGTTTCAACCATGCCTCAAGTCGGCAAAAAGATTGGCCACAAATGTTTCAATATCTTGCTTCCTGAATCCTGTCATCTATTATATACCTGTGAAAGCCCTTGGATGTCGATAGCGAGGCTTTCAGTAGTGTTCCTCTGCAAGTGCACTGCAACCTTTTCAAGAAGCAGACTTTCTGGTCCTCTACAGCATCTGTCAGAGGTGTCAACCAGTCCTGACTTTTTATTGTTACCCTGTATTACTCCTTCGCACCACTCTTCTATCAGCTGTTTAAGATAGTAATCATTGGGTTTATACCTGTAGCATGCATACAAAATTTTAAGGATGATTGTCTTGTGTCACAGGAGCCAAGTGTCATTTTGAACTTCCAAGGCTCGCATCAAATATGGGGACCTTATTCATCATCTATGATTCTTGTAAGGGGTCAAAGCAAAGCCAAGGCACAAAAGGAAAAACTGTTGTATTCTGCACATTCTTCATTTATCCCCAAAGTCTGTTTCTAAAGAAGGAAACCGACTATTACAGCAATAGGATCCCTCAAATCAAGGAAAACACAGCACAGTTAGGCATGGATGCATCAAAGCAGCGGTCAATATTGTTGGGAGGAATAAATAACAAATAGTATGTTAGAAGTGAAAACCTTACCACTTATTTGGAATGTCATTAAATTATGGAATTTCATTTCTATCTTTTCAAGAATTCTTATGTTTGATATTTCAAAGCAAATAAGAAGTATATTTCTATCTTAGAAAACACTTACAAAAAGCACATCTTATGGATTTAGAAATGAAATTCCATTTTTTATTTCTAATGGATTTCATACAAAATTAGGCTATAAGTAACCAAATCCTTCTCCAATGCAAATGAAAAAATGGCTAAAGAAGATGAAGGCATTTGACCAAGATGACCAAACATGCCATCAGTGTGATAAAAACTTAAAGCTAGTATGCATCAGCAAACAATGAAAGTAAGGGCTCAGTCAGAGAGGAATTCGGTTATGCAGATCAACATACCCAGCTTTCCGCATGTCCTGATATACAGCAAGGCATTGCTGTACTTCTTGTACAGTCCCGTATCTAGTACGGGCACGCAAGAGAGTGGTATAAGTTACCTGAGACAAGCAGGACTGAAGGCTCAAATCTAAATTTATGCTTAATCTATGAGAAAGCACATGAACCGACATTCATAAAGCTGAAACATGTTCGCTTCCCCCCTTTTGTGGCACCATACAATAGGACTATCCATAACATTTAATAAATAGAGCAAAAATAATAATCTAGACACCTAACATCTGAGTTTTTTCTTATTCAGGCATCGACAATAGTCCCCCTCCTATTTGAGCATCACGATAATCAATTATTTCAATTGGGGAACCCCAAACGATTTGGGTAATTTCTGGTGGCATGTGACCTCATGCGAAACCAGAAATTGCCAAAATATGATGAAAATTCCATAGATGAAATACTATATAATGTTGACCCTCAAATGGAAAGAAATACCAATGTTAACATCTGAGTCAGGAAAAAAAAATGCAAATGTTAGTGCCTGGAATATTGTTTATACATAGCATGCATATTTAGTAGGAATACCCAACATGTTAATGTTTTCTTCAACATTTTTATCCTCAAAAAAGTTGAAATAACATGTACAACTTATTCAAAGCAATCACATAAATGACGTAATATTTAAGGTGGAAATCATTCTAAAAAACAGTTAAATGGTAGTTTGTACAACTTCTTTTCTCTTTGATTAGATAAGCAGTGTTCCCTCTGTGTACAAAAACAAGTCACCTCATATTGTGAGGACAAACTGACCTTCAATCAATTATATTCATATTAAAAAATATTTTAATAGTATAATATATATATATATATATATATATATATATATATATATATTTATTATGGCTAAAGTTTGTCTTCAAATTACAAAATGGCTTGATTTAATATACAGAGAGAATACAAGTTATTTTGTCCACTTTGAAGATTACAATGTCAAAAGAAAACATTAATGTCTTGTATAATGAGTATGTGTACCTTTTCTTTTTGAAAGGATAAGAGATTATAACATGTTTTCTGCATCGTGGTATTCCTCAAAAATAATCATCCAGGCACAAACTTTTGCACTCGTTTCTAATTCAGCCAATGACAATTTTTTTTGGGTTCCTATTTGACATATCAACATTTAAAAATATTTTGATCAAGGAATCCTCATTGGATTTTGGCAAATTCCCGATGACACCTTGCCAAGATCCGGCGAGGCTTCTTTAATTGGAATACTTGATAATACTGATGCCTCAAATTGGTAGGGGGGGGGGGGGGAATGTCAGTGTTCAAAGAGAAAAAAAGAGAGCAGACGTTAGTGCCTGAATTATTTTTGCCGCATAACTAGTGTTCCTTTTCATATCTGCTTGGAATTTTTGAACATAAACAAAATATTGTCCAAGGGATTTACCAAGTTTGGTTGAATGTGGTAACTCTTCATTTCTTCAAACAGAGAATAGGCTATGTTTAGATTTTTACTTTCCACACAAACCTGTACATGGAAAAATTTGTAAATAATAACAGATATTTGATATAACAAATCATAATTCTCATAGGTATCCTGTTACAGTGGAAGAATGAGCAGAAATTCTGTACCTTGATGGCTGTTGTATAAGCAACAACATCAGGTTTAGTTCCACTCTCCAACATAGATTTAAATATCTGCAGGAGTGAAAACTCATAACCAGTAAATTAAGCCAAATAAACTTCAGTGAAGTAACTAAGGTCAATCTCATTGGGACTAATGGGCATGCAATGTCATGCCAGAATTTTGTATTGTTATATGAGGGAAATGTTCAATCATTTTGTGATGCAGCTTTAGCTACCATTTCGTTTCAAAGCATGCTCTGTTGAGTCATAAACTGTTATCTAGCTGTTACTATTTTCAGATTAGTGCAATGACATTGATCAGGCTACAAGTTCTTGGGTCATAAACAAAACAATATAAGCTCCTCTAGGTAGTCCCTGATGAAACTAGCATATCATGATGAAGCAGCAATATAGAAAAGTTAACCTGAATCTGGTGCTCTATACCATCTTCCATACAGTCATCCCCTTCTTTACGAGGGATTGCTCTGGGCATCATATCATAGAGAGAGGAATAAGATGGGGAAAAAACAAGTCAAATAACAGGGGAAATCCCACAGCAAGTGCTTCTTCAGTGACACATGAAGGAAGCAGTGGTAAAACAAATCCCTGACCTCAGCCTCAATATATGGTGACTTAGATTCAAAATTCTAAATTTATTTTCCATATAGTGGGTTACTTTTACTGACATCATTATACAACATTGAAATTTGTAGTGAAATTGAATTCCTTGTTGGATCGTCATTCTAACATTAAATCACATTATCAGCATACTGTAACTAGTTTCCCCTATTAGCTCAAAAAAAGGGGGAAAGAAAATAAAAGAGGCTTCCTTTTGCCAAAGTTCTTTGATATGATGTACTTCCTGGAATTAGTAGTCTTTAAAAGGTTCTCCTATGGGTCAGGACTACAGCCTTATAGAATGAACACATATACAAGGATTTGTGATTCCCAATTTCTGTTGTTTCACCACAACCTTGTTTTTTCACAAGTTGCACTAAGAGGCATAGGTGTTAAACGCTTCATTTGGATCTTACAATTCTACAATCCAAAAGTAACTAAATGATCCACGATTATAGATAGAATCTTAGTAGAACCATGTAGGATTTATAATCTTATGTAAGAATTTTATGATTCTATATATTGAATATAATTTTTTTATCTATTTACCTTACAAAAATTTTTACCCTTATTCTCAATATATTTTTTTTCTCTAACTCTAAAATTTAACCATATTATTTCGTACATATCATATATTAAGCATCAACCAATGAAAAGAAAGCACGAGCAGGGTATTAACGAAGGTGATTGATGGAAATAAAAATATTTACCAAAAGTTCAAACTCGATACGTAAAGCAAAACAAATATATTGAATTTGTATGTTATTTGTTTATTTATTTCCATTTAGTTTATAATTACTCCTTTTATTTTCTTTTATGGTGTTGTTAGCTTATTGCATGCATAATCCATATAATAATATTTTTTATGTATGCAACTGACAATTTATATTGCTCATTACTTGCTACAACTTAATTAGTGACCACATGAAAGCTTAAGAATGAGCTTTTAGTGTTTTTAGCTTCAATTGTGAGATTTTGTAATATACAAATATATCATGGTCTTATTTTTATGGTATTTGTAGGATTTTACAATCCTGCGATTTGATTTTATGATTCAATTTTTGACAATTCTAGGTAGAATCCTGATTTTAACAACCTTGCTAAGAAGCAATTCTCACATTCTCTGCATCCCGGCACATACCTGAGCTTTATTCTGTTTAATATCTCAAGATTCTACCAGCAAACATTTGAGGTTAACACTTTCCAAACCAATTAATGTATAGTGCCATAACTACCCTATAACTTCCTTTGCGAACTGATACCCCACAACAGAAATTAATAGACCTCTTAAAAAACACAACTCAAAGTCGGTCATTATGGATAAAGACATTATTTTCTTTCTTTTTTCTATTTGTCTATTCTTCTTTACAATCCTGATCCAGAGATAAGCATGTCTAGCAATTAGCAATTAGCAAGATATCCTTAATAGAAGCTAATCTACACGTAATGCTCTCTAGTCTCTATTGCCCTTGCTCCTCACACAAACTTGTAGAATATATTGCCATTGGTATAGCTTTATTGTTAATGGAAAAAGAAAACTTTGTTCTGCATCATATGCGAAAACTAGATTAAGCAGGCACACAACTTGGACCAATGGAATCAGGATTACCTCAAACACTAAAATACGTGTTTGGCATTATAAGTCTTACCTAAATATTGCTCTTCACATGCAGAAAATGGCATGGTTAAAGTTGAATTAATATAGCAAGAGCAGGAATCTGAGATCCATAAGTCCTAATATAGCAAGATGACAGAGCCATCATTCAACATCTGCAGGATAACTCTTTAATCCAGTTTATGATATCAAATCTTTAGAATTGCAATTTATACCTGCAAGGCACCTGCCAGATTCCCAGCGGCTCCACAGATATTAATCATAGTTGACCAGCTTATGTGATTAGGAAAGAGACCTATTGTCTTCATCTCATTCATTAAAGCTTTTGCACGGTAGACATCACTGCCACAAGCCTTCATTAGTATATTGTATGTTGTCGTTGTGGGTCTAAAGGGAAGGCTCTTGGAAAATTGCAGATGATGCAATACATTGGCATAATCTGCATTAGTCTTGGTCACCTCTCTGCTTATATGATTAGCACTAGCTGTAGTATCTTTGCTCCCTTCACAGTTGCCGGGAATAATTTCTTGTGATCCACCCCCTTTCCATGCTTGGAAAAGGCGAAAAGCCCGGTCATATTGGCAAGCCTCCACACAGGCATGAAGAAGGGTGTTAAAGCATTGTGTGTTAGGCTCACAACCAGCCAAAAGCATCTCCTCAAACAACCGAACTGCCTGATCTACAAGACCAGCATGAGCGCATGAGCTGATCAATGATGACCAAGTAACTGTATTTGGAGTAACACCAGCTGAGAGCATATCTTCTTTAATTCGTACAGCCATTTGCCACATTTTTGCATCAGTGAACACCTGGAAACAATCATATAAAACAATGTTGTTTGAGATATCACAAACAAAATAAAGAGGAGGAGGAGGAGGAGGAGGAGAAGAAAAAGAAGGGATTAAATAGATGCAACAAAAGGACAAAAAATATGAATACGATCAACTAGATATTTGTGCACAGGTGCAAGCTCTACCTTTATGATTGTGCTGTAAGTGAAAACATCCAACTTAAGTGCTCCCACCAACTCCATGTCCTGTACCTCCTCATATATATTTTGGGCCAGATCAACTCTTTCAGCAAGACAGCAGGCTTTCAAAAGGATGTTGTAAGTTGTCATATCTGATTTAACACCCAGATTCTGGAATATGACCAAAACAAGGTCAATCTTAGGATGAAAACATCTATTCTACAATGGGTCACTAATATATAAGGCAAGAACTACAGCATAGAATATGAAGCTCTTATCATGCTGAAGGATATCAGTTAAGCACAGTGGCAGAGTCAGAATCTTGGATCCATGATATCACCACTTAATTGGCCACATTCGATAAATTATATGAAAAAGTGAAAAAACTAGTATTTATAATTTTTGAACATTTTAATAAAAAAATTAATAGCAAGTTATATGAAAATATGATAAAATATAAAAAGCATAAAACATCCAAAAAGATTATGAATAACGAATCATTACATTGGAAAAAGTTTGATATAATAAAGTATATTAATATAACTAGAACCTTGACCTATGATATACCATAATCCAGACAAGCACGAAAGTGTTCATAATTCATTTCCTTTAATTTTTTTCCTAACTGAAGAAAAAAAAAAGATAGCAAAAGAAAGTATATTAATATAACAAACAGAAAGTATTAGACCTCTTAGCTAACTTCAATGAAGTGGGCCGAGGCTTTTAGTCCTCTTGCCAGCCGCTCTAGGATATTATTGTGCTGGACTGGACTACCCTTTTTAATTCAAGAAAAAGAAAAGTAAGCAGTTCTTATAGGTGCTTGAACCCCAACCCTTGAATTTTGGTCAAATGGGTGCACACTGCACACCACTCCACATCGAACCATGCTATCATAGCCTTTTGACTTACACTTGTCTTTATATATTATTATCTTATGCCCTGGCTCCCTTGATCAAGAGGCAACATGAAACAAACACAGCAGCTTGCACAACTCTCATAGTTGGCAGAATCACACCAGTAATTTCATTTCCTCAAAATAAACAACATAAACAAAGCAATAATTACTAGAGAACAAAGCCCAGTGCACAAGACAACTTGAGAGGCTAGGTATATGCAGATGATGAATCTGCTTATGTAAAAACCGGGAAAAATAAATTCAAATCCAAACTGAAGCATCGAGTCATGCATACATTCATTGCAGTCTAACTGGAAAGCCATCATAAATATTTTGTTATGCAGCAAGTAAAAGCAAAAGATCATAAGAAAGGTTCTACCAGCCAGCATATATGAATCAAAAACCTCTACTCTGTGACAGGTAAGGAAGAGTGAATTACTTGCATTTGCTTGTACACATTCATTGTGTAACTAAAATCATGAGCATTCACGTTCATAAGACTGTTCATGACATATATGTTTGGGGTGACCTTCTGATCAAGTATGTCCTGCAATGATCACAAAAGATTTCATTCAAGTAAAAATGAAATGAGATATAAACATTTCTTGATCTCAATAAGCTAGATGATTTATGATCAAAAGGATGCAGAAGGGGAAATTAAGGACCAAAAAGCTGAGTTATCTCGCAGACAACAGTTATAATAACTAAAAAAAATACATTAAGATGAAAAGTACTTTAGAAATAACATAGATACCTCTCGCACTGCCCACAACCTCAAGGTAATACCACAAACGGAAACCCTCTTCTAACAGAGCTCTGAGTTCCCTGCCCTCTTACAAAGTTCTGACACAATGTCCCATATTTTATATGATCCATATTTATATAGGAAATAAATATTCATTAAACTTAGTTGTGAGACCCTGGAAAAAAGAGAGAGATAATAATAGCAATAATAAGCTAATTTAATACCTCCTCTTTTCTGACATCGTGGCCACTGATGGCTTACCAAGAGGCCAATGACCATCGAAATTTCTACGCACCAGATTCTTGGTGCATGACAATAAGTGTGTGAGTCTCTTGGGCTTTCTTTCCATTGGTCTACCCTTACTCATTTACCCAGACACCCCATTAATATATATATATACACCCATAACCTTTTCATCTTTCTGTAGTCTTAGTTTTTACTTCCTATTCTGTAGTCTGCAACCCACCTACCTTCCATACTCCACTCTGAATCCCCCTTCTGTTGTTGTAACCGTGCTGCTCCATTGCCTGTCTTTTTTCCACTGCTGGTTTGCATGTGTTCCTCTAGAAGTAATCATCTGATTCCTCCCATCTTATGTCTGTCATGTGCAATATATGTGTATACATGCATGCTATTTGTATTTCTCTCCTGTGGCTACTTTTACTACCACAAATAATATTTCTCTCATTATCTTACTATATATTTGTCTACGATTGCTACCAAGTATTACTGCCACCTGTATATAAAACATACGTATATTACTGCATACTCTTCTGCTGGGTGTGCCACTCTATTTTGCATTTTGTCAGACTAGTGCTGCACCACTGCAACTATTCCATCATCATCAACATCAATTTGGTACATATATATGTTATAGCCTCCTACGATCATGGATGCAATATATATATGACCACTCCTTTCCGCATTCACTCTTAATAGCCAAGCATACTAATCAAGCAATAAAATCGCGGTCACGGTCGCGATTGCGGTTGCGGTCGCGGTATCGGAGTGTAGCGAACGATATTTTATACGCCGCGGTTATTGCGGCGTGATTTTTTATTTTTTTTTTCACAATAGATATCAACAAATACCAGTAAATATCGGCAAATCTCGGTCGATAACCGATATATCGCCGATAAATATGTGAAATTCTAAATCCATTGCGTATTGCCAATTTCGCGTATCGGTTGACCCAAAATCTGATAAATATCGGCCGATATTGCGTATCGGGACCAATATTTAAATGTATGATACTAATGCCTCATAGTTTGAATGCTAGACTTTTTACTGCTAGAGCCTACCTTCTGTTTGGTAATTATTCAATCTTGGTGCTTGTTTTGTTCGACTCCATCCCACCACGTCACCACGTGCTAATGCTGTTATCTAATATTTAATATTTCCTTCTCTATGCTATAATATATATATAAGTAATTGATATTATCTCTCTAGCTTAAGCCAATAAGTTATTTGTGAATTAATTATTAGTTGGTCCATTGGTATGTTAGTGGCAAATACTCTCAAGGGTTATTGTATATATATGAATATGCTATTATTAGATAAAGGTGGTGTTGATATTTCCCTACATATATTTGTGATTAATACCCTATAAAGATATTAAGGGTATGTGCTTATTATTTATAAGCTTATCTAATTAGAGTATCAATATTCTTTTTGAGATCAAGATTTTAGGCAAATAATTAGCCTATTGACCCTTTCATTTTTCCGCTTGTTTTCCATATCGAGTTTCGTCTTTCTATGTTTATAAAATATTATTTATAAAAACTTGCCTCTTTATGCACGCAAATTGTTTTCAAGCTCAAGCTAAAACTAAAATCAAGCATCATTTTGGTTTTTTTGGAACATTTTTGATTTACATGTGGTTGTATCGTATTTTTGTTAGTAGGATGTTTTAAGCATTTTGTGATAGTGCCTAGAGAGGGAAGAGTGCTTTTTGGCTCATGAGCAACGTAAGATCGTTAATCAATACTATTACTATTTTGTAGTACACTAATCAAGATGTCCTTCTGATCCTCAACTAACAACAACAAATTGTCAATTAGGTGTTGTTTATGTGCCCTAGCCATGAGGGGCGAACAACTACAGTTCCACCCTACTTTGTTAAATATATGTCTTCGTTATCTAACTAATTTTTTTATGAGGTCCTACTAACTTTTACTATGTCATTTTGATTGACCACTTTACTAGATTTTATGCTCAACTAGAATAACGTTTGACCACTTAATTGTATTTTAAATTGCATTCTTATCTAATAAAGTTTTATTAATTATTTGGTTTTATTTTATACTTTTGATAAGATACGTTTTATATTATTTGTTTGATCTCTATTTTGGCTAATAGGCCGATTACTTCTTGAATTGTAGCTTCACTCATTCATTTCTAACATTTTAGATAAGAAGCTCGAGCAAGCAATAAAACCACGGTCGTGATTGCGATTGCGGTTGTGGTGTCGCAGTATTAAGGTATCGCTAACTATATTTTGTATGCAGCGGTTGTTGTAGCCAATGTTTGAAAGAGCCTAAGGCGCATCTAGGCGATAAAGGTCCTAGAGCCTAGTTGATAGGCAAAGGCATGAGCCTAGGTGATAGGCGAAGGCATGTGCCTAGGCGAAGTAAGGCGCCATTATTACCAATCTAATACTACTTATAATCTTCCTGAAATACATAATCTTTTCACTTCAAAATCATATCTATTGGTATTCCCATGTCCCCTTTTCCCTCCATTTCTCATCAACAAGAGATTTAGTTATTATATTTATAAAAATAAAGCCCAAAAATAGCTAATTAGAATTTCTTTCTGCACTAAATACAATTCTTTCCTTTCTGATTCAAAATTACATTTATTGGTCTTCCTATGACCTATTTCCCTTCCTAAATTACGTTCATTGGTCCTCCCTTACCTCCATTTCCTTCCCAATTGATTGGAGATAGTTTTTAAATGAAATTAAAATCAATAAGTAGCTAATATTAAGTAAGGCGCACACCTCAGAGCCTTGTGTGTCTCAGCGCCTTAGTGAGACTTCCCAATGTTGCCTCGCCTAGAATAAAAAAAGCTCCAAGAGTTTGCACCTTGAGGTTCGCCTTTTCAAACAATGGTCGTAGCATGATAATTTTTTTTTCCACAACAAATGTCGACAAATGCTCGAAAATATTGGCCACTAATCAATATATTGCCAATAAATATGCAAAATTCTAAAACATTTATATATCGGCTAACACAAAATCCAATAAATATTGGCCAATTTTATATATCGGAACCGGTATTGAATTGTATGAGCTCGAGGCACAGCTAAAAATTTAGGATCAAGTTTTAATTGATCAGCTAGTTCGTTAGAATTAATATGAGTTTATAATAATAAGTTTTTAATTAATCATGTATCTGATAAGAATCCTATTATAATTTATTTGGACTAAAATTTTTATTGTTATAGTTTGTTCTCTTTAGCCTTGCTAGCTATATGAGTCTCCTCATGCAGTGAGCAGCCTATAATGCCTTCCAACTAAGAGGAAGTTTGGGGTCATAACATTTATTGCAAATAAACAAAGGTTATGTGAGCAGACCAGCATCAGTAGGAACTTCAATTATTTGAGTCTCTGGGTGATTGAATATACCCTCAATTAACATCAGCTATCAACTGCCATGGGTGTATACCATTCAAGTGACGCGGGCCAGCTATTTTTCATCATTCCGATCCATTGAACAAGGCATATTCAAACCAGAATCACACTGTTATGGTAGCTTAAGCAAAAGTATCGGAAAGATACCTTACTAACCATTTATGCACAAAAGCATTTTATACACCAACAAAACTTTGAATTTTTAAATCGTTCAATTTGTCCTCCTGTAATGATGAAATCAGACTTTCAGATATGCAAAAGAAAAATTAAATAAGAAACATGTATGCCTGTTACATCCATATACAATATCAATGAAATGACAGAGAAAGGCATCACCATGCAGAAGGTAAAGTAAGTTCGTCATATCAGGCAATGCAATACTTCACCCTAGAGTTGTAAATGGAAGTATAGCTGGGTGCAATGTGCAAAAGATCAAGACCTAGATTGACCTAGATCTAAACCAATCACATAGATTGACCTAGATGGGTGCAATGTGCAATGGGCATCAAACTTCACACAGATGTATATTAAGATTACCTCATAGATTGACCTAGATCTAAACCAATCACCGCAGATGCCGCAAACATCTATTATGCTGCGGTAGACGTACATATTTTGACGATCGAACTTCTTGGAAGCTTCAAATACAGCCAGAGCAGAAACCAGGTCCCCTTTTTTACCAAATTCTTTGATGATACTGCAGAATAATACAGGTCTTTGTGGAAGAAGACAAGCATACCTGAAATACCATACAGTTTTTAATTCTAAGACACCAGTAAAAGATATGCCTTACAGATGATTCATAACATATTTCAATGCGACTATCATGTTAGACATGCCTGATAGACGAAAGAAAGCAACAAACATATCCTTCAAGAAAAAAAAACATCAAAGTCAAGTACAGTACCTGCTACCGATTGATACAGTACCTACTATCAATTGATACAGAACAGCTGCATCATATTTTGAAGCCAAAAGTAGATAATAATTGAACCTCAAAACCAGCAATTTGATGGTGATGGTACCGGAAGGTTAGTCCAAACTGATGTCACTCTATCACGTTTTTCAGGAAAGGAGTTTGCTGACATAGTGATGTAGCAGAAAATAGGAAGGCATACACAAAAGTTAACATATCAAGAAAGTGTCACGGGATACGTGATCTGACATTGAAAAGCAAAGCATTACATTCAAATTTGCAGTCGAACCAGAGGCCTGGACAAATTAAAAGACAGTGATATAGATTGATATTTGGTATTCTTGTCAGTACAGGGGAGTTTCTAACACGCTACCTGAACAGAGTAGAAAGTAAGATATCAAACTACCTTGGTAGTCAGTTCAGGGAACTAAGTACACATCAGACAACGAGCTTGCTGCAATGTTGAGATTACTATAGATGTCAAAGGGTCAAAAAGTGAAAACAGCTACCTGCTGTGTACAGGTCAGGCTACCAAAGTCTAGGCTGCACAAGAGCACACAACAAAAGCACTAGGCCAATCCTTCCTTGTTAACAGAATGGTATTGATATACCACCTGAAGGGCAAAGGGAAATACAAAGCAAACCCGACTCTTATTCTAGTCTATTTTAGCTATAGCCTTTGGGTTTCTCTAAGCCAAAATTGCCTCAAGGGATACAAGTCAATGAGTGGCTGACAAGCTCAATTAAGTGCTGAGATTGCATAATGTTTGATAGAAGCAGAGACTTACAGTTTTATATTAATTAATGGAGTATTGTAATTTGTTGAAGGTAGCCATGAAGATCCAGAAAAGTGTAACACATTAAACCAGAAGCCAAAATTGGTTTTGCTCAAAAAGCTTTATGCTAGGATCCATACGGATTGATGGAAATTGTGTATGCATACACATTTAGTTACAGAAATAAACCACTACAAGTTAATTTCATTCCCATGCATAACAGTTGTTGCATTGCCATCCAAGGCAAACTCAAGTGGAGTGACTTGGCCAAGCACCAAAAGGGGAGGGTTTGAAGATGGATGGTCCCAAGGTTTGTTGGTAAGAAGAAGTTGGCTTCAAATTCCCAACTGTCTTCATTATGATTTTCAAAGTTCTTGGCTCCATATTACACTGAATTAATATATAATGAACAAAGAAATGGCACGATAATTTGAAGCGAACCTATTTTTCTGACAGGAAATTTGAAGAATGAAGCAAGAGCACTGGAAATGAACTGTTTTAAGTAACATTAGCCGAGGAATTAACTGTGCCCTTCTAGTAAGCCGTTTATCATGATTAGCCAATTAAATTACCAAATACATTCATCAGTACCTTACAGCCATAGATGGGTTACGTTTGTCAACGCAATTCTTTATCATGTCACTTTGCTTCATCAGATGTCTAGCTGGGAACTGAGAACCTGGAGAAAGTCAAGTGATTCTTGTATAAGCGGCACACTTTGTGAACAAAAAAAGGGGTTAAAAAATCATTCGGTCAAATGCCCCCCCCTTTTTTTGGTTCTTAGAGGGATTATGTATACGAAATGTTCATGCCTATGCAAAGAAGCTTCGTGTTGCGAAATTGTTGGAAAATTCATCCTTCACTTTCAATTGTGCGAACTCAATGAATTCAAACCAATTCAAAGCAATAACAACAACATCGTTATATTACTATGCTCACAGGCCACAGCCTATAAAACAAGATATAAAATAAAAAAATGTGAAATGAGAGTTACCGGCCAGAGTTTCCAACAGTGAAACTGCTTCCTCCACATTGCCATTGTTAACAATCGTAGTTAGCTTCCTCTTAAGTAACTTCATAGCAGACTCATCAAAAAGCCCCAGCACATCAACACCCAATTTGGCAACACTAGCAACCAATTCAACGACACTCCTAACCCTCCCTTCACTCAAACATTTTACAATTCCAGCAGAAATAAGCTTCAAATTCAACAATTCCCCGAATTCGGAAGACCCAAATTCCTCGGCACTCAAAATACTTTGCACAATCAATCCAAAATCTGAAAATCGCCCGTCTTCGACCAGCCTTGAAGCAATGTCAGCATAGGAACTCAGACTCTCTTTTGGATCGTTGTTTGATAGGTAAATGGATGTGAGGAGAAAAGGGGGTCTAGAGGTGGAGGAAGAAGATGGACATGGTGGACACGAGGATTTAGAGAAACAAGAGACGGTAGTGAACATAGATAAATATGGCGGTTGTTTGCAGGTGGATTTGGCGAGAATCGAGGGATTATAACGATGAGTAATAACAATGGAGGATGAAGAACCTGAGATCATCACTGAATTCTTCATGGTCAGCCTACAGCTGACAGTGTCGATAGAATTGGAGCTCGGTTGCTGATGACCTTTTCTTTCCTTTAAATTTATATCTTTTTTCCATTCATTTTTGTTTATGGAGGTCCCGAGGTTTGTATGATCGAAATTGAAGGCCATGTTGTTGCTCGAGTTACTGATATTCGCGCGGCCGTGCGGGTGAGGTAGCATAAATTATTGAGGGATCCGTTGCCAAAGGCCCAAAGGGGAATATATTTTAGTATATATTTATAGAAATATATTAAAAATATACCATAATTTTATTAAATGTGAAGATGATGTGTCTAAAATTAGGTATATTATTTATATATTTAATAAAATTATGGTATATTTTTAATATATTTTGATGTATATTTAGTACATTTATAAAAACATATTAAATATACATCAACATATATTAAAAATAAACTATAATTATATTAAATATATAAGAAGTACACTTAAAATTAGGTGCACTGAATTCATGTAATAATCTCTCATCAAATCTATAGTTTATTAATAATTTTGTTTTGTTGGGGAGGGGTTATTAATTTAAAGGTGGGTATCATCGCGGATATTATATATCTGGATTTATTTTATAAGGTACTCTTAATGTGTAAAATAGTAAAAAATATAACAAGTGTATTATAATTATTTTAGTTTTAAATTATAATAACTATAAATATAATTATATTATTTGATTACAATAATTTTAATTTAAAAAATTACTATAGTTATTGTTATTATTACAAATATTGTTATTAAAATAATTGTAATAATAAAACATCAATTCAAAATAAAATAAACAGCAACATAAAAAAAAGAAAAATATCAAAAAAAAAATTAAATAAACATCAAACTAAAAAAGAAAAAAAAATATCAGCCGAAGCTTAAATAAGATTAACTCAAAGAAGTAAAAACATTAATTGAAGTTTAAATAAACATCAATCTAAAAAAAACAATAACACAAACCAAAAAAATAAACTCTAAATGTGATAAATTGTATTTTAATCTTTGAAAATATTACTATTATATATTTTGGGTGCACTTTATAAGGTACGCCCAGATATAGGATAGAATTCGACGTTATCGTGCAGAGCTTACACAGGCAGACAAGCTTCAATTCTTTCCCATCAAATTATTATTGTAAACTATATATATATTATTGTGATAGAATCTCACCCAAAACTATATCACTGACAAACATACATCAAGTCAATAACTACTCTATTTCCAACGTAACTCTATAAAAATTAAATTTAACAAACTTAGGAGACCATACTAAATAATAACTATCATGAAATTGTTCAAAGACTAAACCATTATGGCATGTTACACAAGTTTAATAGAGAATCACCCCCTTCAAAATTTCCTCCATTTTCTTATGCTTGAAATAAATACATTTTTCTGCTCAAGCATTCTCACAATTTCTATGGTATAATTGTATAATAATTGAAATATCTCTTAGAGAGTGTGTGTGTATGTGTGTGTGACTTTAGCAACAAAAAAAAATTTATAATAAAAAACAATGATAAATCATAACACATTAGTGGTGAAATATGATAAGTATTTTTTTTTAAAAAAATTATAACTAACATTGATCAAAAGTCACAATAATTATGTTTAAATATAAATACCACAATAGTAAAACATTGATGCAATTATGATAAAACACAACACAAGCAGTAAACTACAAAAACAACTAATGTGAAACATGACAAATTTTTTTTATAAAAAAAATGACAACTAACATCGATAAAATATAATAACTATGATGAAATATCGATGCAACAATGACAAAATATGAAAAACAACTATGATGAAGGATAAATACAACTATAGCAAAATATAAGCATACTAGTAGTGAAACATAACCCAATAGTGGTAAATTATAAACAAAATTATAGTGAAACATAACAAGTTAATTTTTTTTAATAAAATAATAATTAACATTAGTAAAATATGACATTAGTAAAGCATAACACAATAGTGGTAAATTATGAAAAAAATTATAATAAAACATAGCAAGTTAGTTTTTTTTTAATAAAGTTATAATTAATGTTAGTAAAATATGACAACAATTGTAGTAAAATATAAAAATAACTAGACAAAATGTAAAGCCAACATTGGTATTTGGAAAAGTAGAAAACATAAGTAAAAAGTAAATAGATTATATGTGGAATAAAATATGGATGCCAGCAGCATTAATTTATTTATAGGAAAGAATGATCATTTCTAATTGCAAGAAACATACAATGTATAATTAGTAGCTACTAAATTATAATAGAGGTGTAGTAAATTCTTGTAGTAAAAGCAAGGCAGGTGACTACAAAAATTATACTGTCTCGTATAAAAATAGAAGTTATTTCATTATTTTATATATATATTAAAAAGTTAATCAAAATAATTTTAAAATTATACTTGTATTGTTTATTAAAAAATAATAAAATATTTAATATATATATATATAATTAAAAAATATAATAAAATTTAAAAGTAGACTTTAATCAATTTTAAATAACTTTTTTTAATATAAAAATGTAATGATATAATAATTTTATTTTTAATATAAAGTAGTAGAACTTGCCCGATCATCAATAAAGTATGAAAAATATTTGCATGGGTGGGTACGTGCATATATTTTTTTATTCTCTCACCGTTGGAATTCATTGAAATGTTATTTGCAGCGGGGCACTAGACAGTAGACACATGCACTGAATGTAAACCGAAAAGCTTGCAAATACCGTCGCGAGAGGTATATGCAACACGATGTTCGTTTCATCTGCATCTTTTATATCTCATCATCTTCCGACACATAAAATAAGTAATATAATATTATTTTATCCGTATTTAAAAAATATTATATTATTAAATTTTTATATAAAAAATTATTTAAAATAATTAAAGTCTAATTTTTATTTTACCATTACTTTTGTATTAAATAATTTATTATTTTTTATTCAATAATATAAAGGTAATTTTAAAACTATCATATATATCTTTAAAATAGTATGAAAATTTACGGAATAATTTTTTTGATAGAGATTAGAGAAGTAATAATTTTTTATTTTTTCATCTTTTTTCACCTCCTCCTCAATTCTATTATAATAATAAATATAAACGTATTAACCTATAACCCATCAATTTTTTTAATAACAATATTAAAATAAAAATTATTAATTAAATTGTAGGCCTCTTTTTTCTTTCTTCCCTCCCCTTCCATTTCTCCGTTCCCTGTTTGCCTCCCATTTTTACTGTGCCTCCACGGAAGTTCGAAGGATGACTTTTTACCTCTGTTGCCCTTGAGGATATAGCGTTGCGAAGGCCAAAATCATCTCTGTCCCCCATTTTTTTTCCGCCCAATAGACGCAGATGGTTTTAGCTTAACAATCTGATTCATATGTTTAAAGAAGAAGAAGAAGATCTTCCAATTTTGTAAACTGCAGTGAGAAACGACTGGTAATGGAGACATGGTCCAATATGCTATAGCTAGGTAGGGTTTTTCTTTTGGGGGGCACAGTGCCTTTAGTGTTTCGTTAATGCACTTGGACATGTAGGATCTTTGTCACATTTAGCTTTTGCTTTTTGCTGAAGTCCATAAATGTCTTTATCTGAATGGAACACAGGGGGAGAAGGAAGCCAACCAATTTGTTTCTCTGCCTTCCGAATAGGGTTACAAATTATGGCATATGAAGTACACGTTGTTTTCTTCAAGTAGCAAATTAACGTGCCAGGAAAAAAAGCTCTGAATAGACTCTGTTTGATTGTAAATCCCTTCACGTATAGTACCAGATGTTAGTTTATTGTTAGTTCCCCACACATTGAGGTATCGTCGATATGAAAGGAATAATTCAATCAATAACAACTTTAAACTTTAATGCAAGTTGAGCATGACTTTAGTTCAACAATTATTTGCATCTCAAATTAGTGATGTAAGAGCCCTATACTTGTCCATATCGACGAGGTCTCGGATATAAGTTATATATATGAATGTTCGTATAAGTTTTAGTCTAGTGGTTAATAATAAAGTTTGGGTATTAGAAATTTTAGAATTTTATTATGATTTAGGTAATAATTTGTGTCAATTAATAGATTGGTATGTATATTATATTCGTCTTAGAAGACCACCGTTGAGTCTAAAAAATTAATAATACTCTTTTAGTTTAGGAGGAACCAATGTATGATTATATGAAATCTTCCCACTTTACTCTTTCTAGATGAGGACAGAAACATTTGCTTGAAATTAACCTCCCTCTTCTTCTATGAAAAACATATTAAAATCAAAAAAATATAATTTTTAAGTTAATTAAGCCTATATTTAGATTTACTTATAAAAAGTATTTAGTTAAGATAATTACTTATTTTAAAAATTATTTAGCCTATAAAACTTCTAAAATAACTAATTATTTTGGATAATTACTTTTCTTCGCTAGCATCAAATAAGGCATAAATAAATATCCCGCCGATGCCTTTACCTAAAACAACGGTTTTTGGCTATGAACAAGTTTGGTACATATGTTATTGATTTATGGAGCATTGCATGATCTCTACAGGACTTCCATTCTTCGCACTCAAAAGCTCATTTTATTTTTGCGTTCGAGTTATCTAACGCTTACGATGACCGGAGCGACGTGACGAGAGATCTGCGAGCGACCAAAATCTAATATAATCTATCACGTATTGGGACATAATTCACCGAGGAATGCAAGACGGTGCCCCGTCAGCATTAGCGGACGTCTGGTATGGCGGAACCTAAAGCCTGTACCCATCGCTTTTAGCATTCCCAAGAATTAATGATGTATAAGAGAGGAATACAACAGCAAAAAGGACAAGTTTCCCCTGATGCCATAAATACTATATTATTATGCCTAATGGGGTGTTCTGAAAGAGCATGGAGAAGAAGGAACAGCTTCTACTGTGTATCATGCACCCATGACGAGACTATGATATCTTCATCCACACGAACGAGATCATGAAACAGAGGCACAAAGATGCGCAGGGATTTATTTATGTATTTTTCATTCATTTTTGGATAGAAGTTGCTCCCAAAGGAATATCAATCTAAGAACACATGCAACACACACACATATATATGTATATATAGGCTACATTATTACAAACGGGATTACTACAGAACATCAGAATAAAACAGACAGACGAATACCCAAACCGGCTTTTAAAGTCGGACCAAAAGGTCCAAACCTACTATTCAACATGGTTTATTCACCACGTAGCTAGCTGGTGCTGCTACAGGAGCCTAAAGAAATTACTAGGAAAGAGGCCGAGGTTTTCGATTCGAGATGTTGAGCTTACTTCAACAAGAAGAAAAACTTCCGTACGTAGATTAACCGCGTCGGAGCTCGGGAAGCTGCCCGACCTCCTCCTGTTCTGCTGCACTAACTTGTGCCTTCATGCAGAATGCTTTTCCAGCCTTCGAAGCTGCTTTGGCGACCAGCTCTACCAATTCTCGCACAATTCTCGCTTTAATCTGCCCCCGCTTTGGTGGAGCACGGGTATTCCTCCTCGCCTTCACGTCCTTCTGGTTGCTTGATCGGTTCAGTGACGCCGCATTCTCAGCCATTATTACAACAAAGAAAGAGCAGAGAGAAATGAAGAAGAAGCAAAGATATTGTTTTATCCTCTTTGATAAAAAGCGAGGGGAACTGGCGAAAGGAAGAGGAGGAAGAGTAGGAGAAATGACTCTCTTGAGTCGGTTCGTGGAAGGAGCGTGAGAGGAGAACAGATACCTCACTCTCTATTAATACTGCATCCCACAATTCCTTGGATCGGAAGCTTTTAAATAATTACGATTCTGCGCAGTCAAAGAGATAAAAGGGCCAAAAAGGAGGACATGAACTGAAATGTATCTCAATGGGAAACAACGCAAACATTTACCCAAGCGGAAACAGCTGGCAGCCGCCCCCGACTACGACAGACAAGTGATCTTAAAATGGTCAAAACGGAGATATTTTTCTCGGCGTTCTCCTTCCTTCCCGAGTTACGTTAAAAGCCAAGACGAAAAGCTCACAATATTCCGCAGAACATTAGGGTCGGTTAATAATAATAACTCTTAACTCTAAGGAAGTTGACTCAGATTCACCTGTGCCAGTTTTGAATCCACCAGCTCATCACGCACTTGTCTCCGTTGAGCTCATCACAAAGCTGTACCTTGCCTTGTTCCACATCATAAAGCTATCTCTGTTGACTAACTTGTTCAGAGTTCAGAAACAAAAAGTCAAAGACAAATCCATTGTTGATCAGCCATTTTTGGCAGTTTGCTAACTGAATAGCATTTTGGTAATTCACAAGCCTCAAATATTAATCGTGTTCACATGAGCAGCCATATACGATATGCTCTCTACGCAAAACCTATAGGTGAGCTTCGGGGTGAATAAAGACATTGTTAGATTAGGAATCAGAGATTATATATTTGAATGTGAAGTCTCTAACAATCCACTATACTAAATTAAAGAATCAAAAGATTCAGTAATCAACCTTAAAGAATTCAAGACTCAATTTTGATAACACATGAAGAAGAAACGAAAGAAAGAAACTGAGATGAGAGAATGAAAAATAGGAGTGAATAACTTGTATTTCTATGACTCTTATCCAGGTGTATATGCATTCGACTAATCCAACACAAGCCAGCCGTTAGACTTGAGTTAATGGACTGATTCAGTTAAGCCCAAAAGCAACAAGCTTTATGCACTAATTACATACAGAAAAAAAAAAACCCTCAGTAATATAATACATGATAATAGCTGGCAATGGCATGTACTCAATAAGCGCAGTCAATATTCTCCCACAGACGATGACCCCAAATCAGTCCACGAGAAAATAGTTTCTGTCCTTCATTCTTAATCCCCCCTCTCTCCGTACTAGTTAGCACTTTGCAGCAGATTAGACAAAAAGCATAAGAAGGAGAAAATAATTTTTTTTAATAAAAATAAAAAATAGAAACCTTTCTATAATTCAGTTTAACTTTTCGGTCTTTGATCTATATGCCTTTTAGTACAATCACTTGACTAAGAATTCAAAGTTATAAAATTTGGTCTTAGGCAGTCAAACTTTGCTCTTACGCTTCATGAAAGTCAAAAGCGAATACCTTTACTTTTTTGTCCTTTCACTTAAACTCAACAAGAATGTTCTCTTTGTTGCATACAGACAACAATGTTCTTGACTGCTCTATGATAAAACTTAACTCTCTGTGCTAACATAGCACACGAGAAGAGAACCGGGACAAGGGGAAGAGAGGGTGTCTTCAGATTCACGTCAAATTATTCTAGAAATTGAAACAAGTAGGATAACTCTACATAACTAAAGTCTTGAAATGGAGAACACCCATCAAAACTTAAACCAACACAACTGCCTGATATCAATACAAGATGGAGGAGGTACAATCTAAACGTCATTTACCAATCTCATCTGTTGTTTGTAACATGTGAAACAGATATTATATATACACCCGTTTCCCGGTGGTACTTTAAGAGAGCAGAGAGAGAGAGAGAGAAGAGTATATAGGCAATTATCATGATTTACGCTCCGTCGTAACTAAAATAATAGCTGAATGTAACAAGAAAATAACATAATGACATTGGACACAGACATTGATAGTGCCTTAAGCACGAGCGGTGAAGCAAATGAGAGAGAGAGAAGAGATAGTTCTAGCCCTAGCCTTCTAGGATCCCACCAAAACAGATGCATAACCTGACATTAGTTAAAGACAAATCAATTGAGAAAAAATAGCAGACCCAACAATTTATATCAACAAGCTATATAACTCAAATTTCAAGACAAAAATATGAACCCAAAAAAAATCCTTGATGCCAACGATGAGCATAGCCGAGCAGTTGCAATAATTGGGTTGGAGGAGCCGATTTACAGAAGTAAACTTTAATCTGTATAATAACTAATTGCAAAATAGTCGCCCAAAACAAAATCAGTGCTTATTCATAATCCTTAGATCCGTTCTCAATCTCTCATCATCTGCTCCATTTAATTAATACAATCAGATTCACGACATGAAATGCAACTACCAATAAAAATAACAACTACAGGATAAGATTGGTCAATGACGTTAACTCGAAAGTATGTTGATATAATCACTAGAAAGTATTGGATCTCTAAGCTGACTTCAATGTAGTAGTGGGCCAAGGCCTTAACTCCTCTCGCCTGCCGCTTTATGATATTGTTGTGCTGGACTGGATTTCTTCTCTTTTACCATGGCTTTTTGACTTACATTGGTCTTTATATATATTCTTATGTTATCTCAGTTTTTAATTGACACCGTTGAAATGCCCGGCTCCACCCCTGGTCAAGCGGCATCATGACACACGCACAACAGCTTGCGTAAATCTCATATTTGGCAGAAGCACATCAGTAAATTTGTTTCTTCAAAGGAAACAACATAAATAAAGCAATAGGCCAGTGCACAAGACATTCTACGGTGCCGATGCTGGAACTTCGGTTCCTAAGTATATGGAGATGATGGTAATGTGTTTATGAAAAGACCGGGAAATTTTTTTAGTCATGCATACATTCATTGCTGTCAAATTGGAAAGCCTGCATAAATATATTGCTATGCAACAAACCAAAGAAAAAGATTATAAGAAATATTCAACCTGCCAGCACATATGAATAAAAAAAAAGAATTCTGCTCTGTGAGACAGGTAAGGAAGAGTGAATTACTTGCATTTGCCTGTACACATCCATCGAGTAACTCAAATCATGAGCGTTCACGTTCATAAGACTGTTCACGACATATATATTTGGGGTGACTTTCTGCCCAAGTAAGTCCTGCAATGATCACAAAAGATTTCATTAAGTAAAAATTGAAATGTGATATAAACATTTCTATAGGATCGGCACAAAGTTCCCTGTGTTAACAGAGAAAGAACTGAGAAATGAAGAATACAGAGGAAAAGAAAGAATTGTTGCTTAGATATTGTACTGTGTATATTTCTCAAAGTACATGCTGGGCTCAAGGCTTATATAGCCCAGTTAATCAAAGACAATTACATTCTGTTATTTAGGAGCTAATCAAAATATCTCCAACAGATCTAACTGATATGTTGTGAGTCTTAACACCCCGTTGCAAGTGTGGAAATTCAAAGAATTGAGTGCATATGTATGCAGTTTGTACAGAAGAAAAGAGAGGAGGGAAAGCTTTTTTTATTGTGGAGATTCTCAGTGAATTGACACACTGCAATTGATGTTACAGAGAGGAAAAAATATAGACGATACATTGAAATAAATAAAGCGTAGTCTAGCCGGATTCTAGAAAATCAAGGAGCTAAATTAGCCCTTCCTAAAGAATCGGTACTCTCTTGATTTTCTCCTATCTTATCTCCTGAGTTTGAGAAAGAGTTGCTGAGGTTGTTATTATCTTGAGGGAGCGAGCTGCATATGATTTCTGGGCCTCGGGCTGGAGAAATAAGTTGTGCTGAACATATAGGCTTGTATAACACCCCCCCCCTCCCCCGGAAGCTGGAGCAGGGGAAACCATGCCCAGCTTGGGAGTAACAGAGTTGTGTAGCTTGAAAATGAGGCTTTTTGTGAAAATACCAGCTAACTGTGAGGAATTAGGAATAAAGGAGAGAGAAATCAATCCAGCTTTGAGCTGTTCACGTACATAATGACAGTCAAGCTATATGTGTTTTGTTCGTTCAAGATAAACTAGATTCTTGACAATATAGATGGCTGCTTGATTGTCACATTTAACTGGGACGGGTGTAATATTAGGCACAGACAACTCATGTAGCAACCGTGTAGGCCAAGCCAATTCAAATGTGACATGCCAGAGGGACCTGTGTTCAGCTTCTTTTGAGGACAAAGAGACTGTTTGTTGCTTCTTTGATTTTGATGAGATAGGACTACCACCCAAGAGAATGAGAAAACCACCGACTGATCTATAGCTATAAGGACATGTTGCCCAGTCAGAGTCACAGTGTGCAATGAGATTAAAACTAGTGGAAGCATTTAGGAGGATACCCTGAGAAGGTTTGCCTTTTAGGTATCAAAGTACATGTAATGAGCAGACCAATGAGCATAGTCAGATGCTTGCATGAACTGGCTGAGATATTGGACAAAGAAAGCCAAGTAAAGTTGAGTATAGAGGAGGAATTTGAGTTTCCCAACCAATTGTCTGTAAGAGAAAGGGTTATCCAGAAGTTGGCTCATGGAAGGATGAAGTTTGAAATTTAGCTCAAGTGGACTGCCAACTGGAGATAAATCAGAAGGTAAAAACTCGTCTAGTAGTGCATTGATAAATTTCCTTTGGGTAAGGAGTATTCCTTCAGGAAGTTGGAGGAATTCTATACAGGGGAAATAGTTGAGATGTCCAAGATTATGGTCAATGTATGTCTTAAAGGAATCAATCTTTGTGGAGTTATTACTAGTGACAAGGATGTCATCCACACACACAGCAACAATAATCAAGGTATTAGATGATGATCTAGTGAATAAAGAATAGTCATTCAAAGATTGATGAAACCCTTTAGATATTAGTGCTTCAGAGAGCTCCGAATACCATTGCATTGATGCTTGCTTAAGGCCATAGAATGACTTTTTGAGCTTGCAAACTAGAGAAGAGGAAGGGACAAAAAGACCTGGAGGGGGCTTTATGTAGATTTTTTCATGGAGATCACCATGAAGAAAAGCATTGTTCAAATCAAATTGATGAAGGGGCCAACCATACTTCACAGTAGTAGCTACACCACATCTAGTAGTAGTCATCTTTACTACTGGAGAGAGTTTCTGTGTAATGTTCCTTCCCTTTGAGTGAATCCTCTCACAACTAGTCGGGCCTTCTACCTTTCAAGACTCCCATCAGGATTGTATTTCACTTTATAAACCCACTTACAATTAATAGGCTTCTTACCTTTGGGAATTAAACCAATTCCCAGGTGTTGATGGCTTCCAAAGCAGAGAATTTTTTGTCCATTGCCTCTTGCCAATTGAGATCAGTGGCAGCTTGGACATAAGGGTAGGGTTCAGAAACGTGTGTGGAAATGAGTGGAAGTTGAGCAGCAAGAGCTGTGGGAAATTTCAAGTTGTAAAAGAGAAGTAATGCAAGAGTTGGTGAGAGTATGGGGACAAAAATGAGATTCTGAAGAGGGTAGGACTGCATTGCACACATAATCATGAAGATGGGTAGGTGTTTTTATGTTTCTGGTGGATGTTTGAAGAAGTGGAGGATGTAGTTGAGGGGTTTTGTCGAACTGAATCAGGAAGAATGGGATTGGCTAAAGTTACTGGTTGTGGTAAGGACTGAAATTGAATGTCCAGTAGGCATGTCAGGATTGGATTCAGTATGTTGAGTCGGCAAATCAGTGGTAATGGGAAAAAGAAAATATGCATCAGAATTGGAGTGATGAGTATTGTGATGGTCTGGAAGTTCATAAAAAATAACATCTCCAGAAAGTTGTATGGTGTGAGTTGTGAGATCATACAGTATGTAGGCCTTTTTCCCAATGGGAAATCCTAAGAAAACACAAGGATTAGGTTTTGGTAAGAATTTGTCTATTGGCATGGGAGAAATGAAAGCCTAACATAGGCATCCAAAAATCATAAGATGTGAAAAAATGGGAGGATGACCGAATAAGTTTTCATGTGGGGATTTGTTTTGGAGGATTTTGGAGGGTAAAAGATTGATGAAATAAGTAGCATGAAGGACACACTCTCCCCATAATTGAGGAGGTACTTTGGATTGGAAATAAAGGGCTTAGGCTACTTCTAGAAGGTGCCTGTGTCCTGTGTTTTCTCTCCACAACTCCATTCTGTTGTGGAGCATAGGGGCAGGAAGTTAGATATACAATGCCTAAAGAAAGCAGGTATGATGATGTTTCTTTGCTGGAGCCTAGCTCAAAAGCATTGTCACTTGTTATGATCTTAATGGTCTTGTGGTATTGAGTTTGAATCATGATAATGAAAGCTTTAAGAATTGTAAAAGCATTGCTTTTGGTACTGAGTAAGTGAGTCCATGTATGTCTAGTATAGTCATCTACAATTGTGAGGAAATACTTAATGGCCATTGTAAGTGGGAATGTGGTATGGTCACCATGCATCTATATGTATTAGGTCAAATGGTTCTACAGTATGTATATGACTAAGGAAAACTCATTCGATGATGTCTTGCTTGGTTACAAATAGTACAAGGAAAAGTAGTATTTGTATTATATTGTCATGGAAGTACACTAATGTTTGTAATTTTGTGAAAGGTACATGGCCTAATGTGATATGCCAAGCATTACAAGAATCTTTGAAATTTACATGTGGATTATTGACAGAACTAAGGAAAGAATCAGGAACTCAAGGGTGTTGTTAAGAGTTGGAGTGCAATAAGTAGAGTCCATTATGAAGGTTACCAAGAGCTAGTGGCCGTGTGATAACCCAAAAACAAAAGTGAATAATAATAATAATAATAATAATAATGAGTAAATAAATAAACAGAAATTTAAAATAATAATAAATAAAACGATATAATAAATGAATGATTTAATAGATAGATTTATGAGCTAGCCATCTCTTCACTTTCTCTGCATTAAGTTCATTTTCTTTAATTATTTCGGTAAGTGAAGAGTTACTTGATTAAAATATTAAGCTATTAAGCTCACCATTGAACCTTACCGCCGCATACCATTATTCATATTCCATCACTTTAGATTTTCTTCTACTCCCGTGGCTGGTTCCTTTTTTGCTACCTATTTTCTTCTTTGATAGTGACTTCTCTTTTCAAACGGTAAAAGTTTGATGTCTGTTTATACACACATATAAGTGCGTGAGTATTTCTTCTATACCAATATATTAAGAGTATATTATTGATACTAAAGGATTATCAGATTATGATCTATGTTGTCTTTGGGATTGGCATATCGAGGTAAGTAACTAGCCTATCCCCTTTATCATTTATATATATATATATATATATATTATATTGTTCATAATAATTTTCTTCTTATTTTTATCGGCTCATAAAATATTAGTTTATGAGTAACTTATCCTTCAGTCATTCCGTTTATAAACCTATTATTTTATAATCGGCTTTTACTCCTTATTTTTATCAAATAATATTCGATAAAATGAATTATGGCTAAAATACGATTTATTGCTCGGTATTTTTAACTAAATTGGGATTAGGTATTTTATTGGCCCACTTAGTAGTGAAAGATTGCTGATTGATACTGCTAGTAGTACGCTATGTAGGATATCCTATTGGCCCTCACCAAATGATAGAGGCACCATTGATTAGTTGTCATTATTGTTCCCTAGTCGTAGGGCCCCTAGTGGCCACAGTTACTTCGTTTATTGGTTGTTATCGATTGTCTTATTTTTGTGTGTGGTCATTGAATTGATTATTGATCCTACTAACCCTTCATGGTTTTGTGATTAATTAGTTCATCTATGGTTTTATTATCTACTCTTGAATTCTTTTAATGATCATTTTATGACCATTTATACTCTGTGTTTTTTATGGTTATTCCTTTCATTATTTTCTAGTATCTTATAAATTTAATTTGATTTCTATTTTGGCCGGTGGGGCCAGTTACTTGCTGAGCTGTGGTTTGCTCACCCCTTTAATATTTTAAATGAGTTGTACGAGACATGATCTAAAGGTCCGGAATCAAGTATATTGGCGTTTGGCTAGTCGACTAGATTAATAAAGAATTTATGATAATAATGTGACATTTGTCAAGTCAGCTTTGTTTTGAACAAAACCGTATTTGTAATCTTGTTGGACTCTCTTTTTTAAGAAATAATACAAGTAGAACTTTTTTTTTCTTAGTTTGTTTTGTGTAGCCTTACTAGCTATATGAGTTCCTCGTGTAGTTGGCGACGTATAATACTTTCCTCCTAGGATGTGGGTTGGGGGTGTTACGGGCCGCTTCAGTGAAGGGCCCCGCATAAAGCATGTCGTTGGTAAATGTAATAGAATTGGATGTTTGATAGAGTAAGTTGCTTATGGAAATCAGATTATATCGGAAAGAAGGTACATAAAGAACTTGTTTTAGTGATATCATGAAGAATGATAGTTCCAGTTAGTATGATAGAAACATATAATTAAATATCGGTCCCGATACACAATATCGGCCGATATTTATCGGATTTTGGGTCAGCCGATATGCGACGGATTTAGAATTTCACATATTTATCGACCGATATTTGTCGATATTCTACCGATATTTGCCGATATTTACTAGTATTTGCTAATATTCATTGTGAAAAAAAAAATAAAAAATCACGCTGCGACAACCGCGGCATATAAAATATCGTTTGCGACGCTCCGATACCGCGAGCCCACGACTGTAACCGCAATCACGATTTTATTGCTTGCATAGAAATAATCTGTCCATTTGATAAGGTAATATTGTAGGGTGTTGATATGTGGTTTAAGGAGGAGAAAAGAGATTTGTGAGCACACATGAGATCTGAAGCACCTGTATCCAACATCCAGCAACTGCCAGCTAAAGAACCATATGACAAAGAAGATAAGGATAAATAATTACCTGCTGTCAGTTTGGAAGATGATGATTCATGCTCTTTCTGTTTGTTCAGGAGAGCCAATAACTGCATACATTGATCATTGATGAGTTGAATACCTCCCTGTGAATGATTATCATTCTATAACTTGTCTTGATCTTCACCCAGAACAGAAGCTGAACCTACTCTATTCTTTGTGAACTTAAAATCAGTAGAAAACCCCCTTAACCGATAGCATTTCTCCCTTAGATGGCCTGTTTTCTTGCAATAAGTACAGGTAAGGCAGGACCTCTTTGCATCAGTCTTGAATGGTTGCTGAGGCTGAGTGTGAACAATAAACGAGGACTATTCTTGAAACAAGACTGGAGTACTGACCTCTCTTTGTTTCTCCTCATGTAAAAGAGCAGAGTATGCTTCACTTAAGATAGGGAGAGGTTTGGTCATAATGATGGAACTTCAAACGCTTTGAATAACTGTCATTAAGCCCAAGCAGAAATTGTAAAAGTTGCTCCTCCTTGAAGTACTGTTGGCTCTCTTTAGTGGACCTCAGGAAGGGATGGACAGCTTGAAGTTCATCCCATAATTTCTTGATTCGAGTGAAATAACTTGTGCTACTGTCTGCTCCTTGGTTTACACCGGAGATTTCCCTCTTAAGCTGCAATCAAGACATCCCATTAGATTGCCCAAATCTTTGATTAAGATCAGACCATATCCCACTGGCTCTTTTGATAAAGATCACACTGTCTTATATCTCCTTATTAAGAGTATTAAGAATACACAAAATAAGCATAAAATTGCAAGCATGCCAATCTTCATAAGTGGGGTTATCTTCTTTGGGTTCTGGGATTCTTGCATTAATGAAACCTTGTTTCTTCTTGGCCGATATTGCTATTAACATGGTCCTCCTCCATGAAACATAACCAGCATCATCGAACTTCTTGGACACCAGAATTGTACTTGGATGATCTGAACTTCCCAGTTCCCAAGTATAAAGGATTGGAAGGTTCAATTGAGCTAGCTGAATGAATTTGATTAACCGATTGCATTTCTTGTTGATTCGGCATGATTGATTTGGTGAGATGAGATGAACTAAAACATGAATGAATGAATTTGAATTGAGCGAATTGGCTGAATCAGTAAACTGATTGGATTAGTGAAGTGAAGAAAGAAATGTACGCGGAAGCCACTGTGGCTTTGATACCATGTTAACAGAGAAGGAACTGAGAAATGAAGAGTACAGAGGAAAAGAAAGAATTGTAGCTTAGATATTGTATTGTGTATATTTCTCACAGTACATGTTGGGCTCAAGGCTTATCTAGCCGAGTTAATCAAAGACAATTACATTATGTTATTTATGAGCTAACCAAAAATATCTCCAACAGATCTAACTGATCTGTTGTGAGTCTAACACCCTGCCTTCTTACAAAGTTTTGACACAACGTCTCCCATATTTTATATGATCCTTATTTATGTAGGAAATAAATATTTATTAAACTTGGAAAGTTATATTAGTGCAAATAAACAAAGGTATTATAAGCAGACCAGTATCAGTAGCAACTTCAATTATTCAAGTCTCTGGTTGATTGAATATAAGGTTGATTAACATCAGCTATCAACTGCCCTGGATATAAATTATTCAAGTGACATGAGCCGGATTTTTATTTTTTCATAATTCCTATCCATTTACATATACGCACAAAAACAGTTAATATACCAACAAAATTTTGATCTTTTAAATAGCTCAAATTGTCCTCTTGTCACGATGAAATCAATCTTTCAGATATGCAAAACAGAAAAATTAAATAAGAAACATGTAAGTCTGTTACATCCAAACGCAAATTATGCAATATTGATGACATGACAAAGTCAGGTATCATGACGCAGAGGGCAAGGTAAGTTCGTCATATCAGGATATCTGAATCATCTGATACTTAAAGTTGGAAATGGAAATATAGACGGGTGCAATGTGAAACAGATTGAGGCAGACATCAAATTTCACAAAGCCATATATTAAAATTACCTCATAGATTGATCTAGACCTAACGCAATCACCTCACACACCGCAAAGATCTATTATGCTGCAGTACACGTACATATTTTGACACTCAAAACTTCTTGGAAACTTCAAATACAGCCAAAGCAGAAACCAGGTCTCCTTTCTTACCAAATTCTTCGATGATACCGCAGAATAGAACCAGTCTTTGTGGAAGGAGACAAGCATACCTGAAGTACCATACAGTTTCTAACTCTAAGAGGCCGGTAAAAATACGCCAGACAGATGAATCAGAACACATCTCATTGGGGCTATCATTTAAGGCATGCTTGATAAGCGAAAGAAAGCAACAACCATATCCTTCATGATACAGAACAGCTGCATCATATTCTGAAGCCAAAAGTAGATAATTATTGGACCATAAAATTAGCATTTCGACGGTGGTCGTACTGGAAGGTTAGTCCAAACTGATGTCACTTATCACGTTTTTCAGGCAAGGAGTTTGCTAACACAGGGGCATAGCAGAAAATAGGAAGGCATACATCACAATTGACATATCAAGAAAACGTCAAGGGATACAGGATCTGACATTGAATAGCACTACACTACATTCAAATTCTCATCCTCAGGGCAGTCAAACCAGAGGCCTTGACGAATGCAAGGACGGTGATATAGGTTGATATTTGGTATTCTTGTCCATACAGGGGAGCTTCTGACAGGCTACCCTGACCGGGTAGACAGCAAGGTATCAAAGCTACCTGGGAAGTAAGTCCAGGGAAAAAAGTAACTTCCAGTGATGTGATTACATAAATTACAGTGGAAGAAGACATGTCAGCCGTTACGGGAGCAGGAGGAGCAGTATTCCACTGAAACACATCACGCAACGAGCTTGCCGCAAAGTCGAGATTACTATAGATTTCAAAGGGTCAAAAGTGAAAACAATTACCTGCTGTGTGCACAGGCCAGGCTGCCGAAGTCTAGCCTGCCCAAAAGCGCACAACAAATGCACTGGGCCAACCATTCCTTGTTAACACGATGAAATCGATTTAAAACCTGAAGGGCAAAGGGAAATACAAAGCAAGCCCAACTCTTATTCTAGTCTGTATATGCTACAGCCTTTGGGTTTCTGAGTTTCTCTAAGCCAAGATTGTTTCAAGGGAGATACATCAATGAGCAGTTGACCAGCTCAATTAAGTACTGATATTGCATAAGGTTCGGTAGAAACAGAGACTTAGAGTTTTATCTTAATTAATAGAGTATTGTAATTTGTAGAAGGTAACCATGAAGATCCAGAAAAGTGTAACACATTAACCCAGAAGCCAAAATTGGTTTTGTTCAAAAGCTTTATGATAGGATTCATACAGACTGCCGAAAATCACGGATACATATTTAATTGCAGAAATAAAGTACAAGAAGTTAAAATAATTCGGTGCATAACCATCGAAGGCAAACTCAGGTGTAGTGACTCAGCTAAGCACGAAAGGGAAGAGTTTGAAGCTGGATGGTGCAATGTGTGTTGACAAGAAGAAGTTAGACTTCAAATTCCAAACTGTCTTAATTATGATTTTCAAAGTTCTTAGCTCCTTACACTGCATTCTCTTAAGATAGAAAAAGAAATGCAAAAAATTTGAAGAATGCAGCAAGAGCACTAGAAAGGAACTGTTTTATGTCACATTATCCAAGGAATTGACTGTGCCCTTCTAGTAAGCGGTTTATCATTGTTGTGGTCCCTCCTTAATTAAGGGGGTTTCCCAAAATAATAATAATAATAATAATAATAGGGATGATGCATGAGTTACAAAGATAATTAATACTTTAGACCTCTTGGGAATTTGAGAAGACAAGTGCATTCTATCATGTGTAAGTTACCAAGATTCATTGGCTTAAATTAATGGGAGAGCATTCAAGAGTCATCTTATGGCCTTTGGGTTACCCCCTTCTACTCCTATAAATAGGGGTCTTTGGGAAGGCTTAGATCACAAGCAAAGCAAGCAATCCTCTACAAAAAGAGAGAAAGTGAGAGCTACTACAAAAATGAGGTGCTTGAGAAAAGTTCTCATATTTTCTCAAGCAAAGTTTGAGTGTTCCACTACTTAGTTAGTGAGAGAGTCCATCCTTTATAATCCATCTTCTTTTGGACAAAGAAGTTGAGTGAGCCTGTAGTTCATACTAGAGAAGAATTACTTGTAATCCTACTATTATCATAGTGGAAGGTTCGTAGTTTTTCCCTTCAACTTTAAGGGTTTTCCAAGTAAAAATTTGGTGTCTTTTATTCTTCTATTTTTGTTTTGCCCATTTTAATCACACAAGGAAGGAAAATGTCTTCCACTATCAACCGATCCTTTTTCCGCAACAATCATGATTATAGATGATCACCTACAGCAATAGAACAACAACAACAACTAATCGATGGTCCCCTGTGGTTTGTTGAGGGTCAATAGGACGTCCTATCGTAGTGCACTACTAGCAATGTCGATCATAGATCCTACACTACTGAATGTGCTAATAAGGACTTTCTCCACCCTTTGGGTGCACAATTTCAAAACAATAAATGGTCCTACTAGCAAAAATACAATACTAACAATTTATAAGACAAAACAATCACTTAAAACAATTGATAACAATTCATACAATGCTTGATCCCAATTTTAGTTCAAAATATGGATTTATAAAACAGGAATGACTTATGCCTATATATAGGCATATTTTATAAAAATGGAGAACAAGACTAGTTACCAAAATACGGATCTATAGGTAAGCCTCGTACAAGATAATATTCTATCAAAGAATTTATTATAGAAATTGAGAACGAGAATGGTTACCAAAATATGGATCAATAGGTAAGTCTCTTAAAAAATAATATTTCATAAATACAGTATAAGAAATTTGTTACAGAAAATAAGGATAAAAATAAAATGGTCAATAGGCTAGTCATTTTCCTGAATCATCCAACAAAACCAGCTTACTAGGAAGATAATCCTAAAAATTAATAACAATCAAGTTATATTTAATATTGTATGAATATTTTAATGAGCATAATATCTATAAAGTTACAAGGAACTACTTTAAATCAGGGATTTTTCAAGATTATCTAGATAGCATTCTAATCCATAGGTACTTAAATGGTCCATCAAGTGTAATATAGTAGTGATTGTTTTAACCCAAAATTTATTTAGTATATAAGAAAAACTATAAACAAATTAACATAATTTATCAACTAAATGACATTCAAAGGTTCAGGGCCTTAAGTTGTCGCAGTCGAACCACATTATTATTATTATTATAATACCCCATAATTTTAAATATTTAAATTTACTATTTTGGTGATCAGTATTTAACTTTTTATGAGGATGTAATACCTCATATTTGAAATTAAAATTGTATTATATTTGTACTATTTTATTCATTTTCATGTTAAACAAAAACTCTCTATCAATTTTAGAAGTTGTAAGAAAAAACTAATATTTTAAAATGCTTTTGGTAATTTGAAAGTTACTACTTTTTTTATTTTACATAAAATAGTAAATAGATAAAATAAGAATTATCTAAAAAAATAATTTTTTTAAAAAGAGAGTAAATAATTAAAATAATAAGATGCATAACTTATGAGTCACATAGGGTGCTATATTACTTTTATTTAAATAGATTTTGTTAATTAAATAGTTAGTGGGATTAATTAATTGATCTGGAAGTTCATTTATATATTCATATGATTAAATCTTACATTATTTTCATAGTTAGTTAAAATATTTTGAAGAGGGATATATTTTTCTTGTTATATATGATAAATTTTTACCTTTTTATATATTTATTAGTATTTGTAATTAATATTTACTAATTATCTTAAATGATATTATATGAATTATTTTTCTTTATCTTCTTTGTGCAAATTCGCATATAAATAGACCAACATTTAGTAATTTAGCCATAACTTTTTAGTCCTATAATGAAATTGGGTGATTCGCTTTTTATAGAAAGATAAATTTAATATCTACAACTTTTGTCCTTCGAGTTTTTTCAATATATAAACAAAACATAGTGAAAAATATTAATTAATATCGGTGATATCTTACTTAGATGATTTTGTTATATCTTTCACTCCCAAAAGCCCATATAAACCCATACTAAACCCTACTAGCCAAATTTATGTTTTTATTTCTCCTCTTGTGCCATAGCTTAGGTTCTAAATCTCCCACTAATGTTTTTCATATCTTCAACCAATTCATCAAGACTTTCAATTGATTCATCAAAATATTAAACCATCTTCAAGATTATAGATTCAAAATATAATTTTTGTTGTTCTTCTTCTTATTCATTTGAGTTCAATGAATAATTATTCTTTCAAGATCATCAACATTTGAAGTTATTTTGGTGTCTTAAGATCATTCTTTATGCTTGGAAACCTTATGTTCTATAAGGATTTTACATTCAGTAACATTATTTTATTAAACTTATATACATATATTATGTATGTGTGGAATATGATGTCTATAAAATATGGATTTTTATTTTTTATATAATTTTATATCTTCTTATGACTATATTTTTTACATCATGATATGTAATATGATTAGCCTAAGAATATATAATTTTATGTTAAATTCGTGGTAGATTCGATTTGACTGCAACTTTGTACTATTTTACAAAAAAATCACACATAATTTAATAATGAGATTTTACCCATCATATTGTATATCAAATCAAATCCCCAGAAGTCTAGTTTTCATAAAAATTATTTTATTTTGAGTTATGTACAGAAAACAGATGGGGCTATAGTAAGGATTGGTCAAATTTGGAAAATTAATACAACTTATGAAATAAAATTTTTGGTGTGTTATGCTGATTTTGACCAATGCTTGAGTTTTGGTAGTTATGTTAATACTAAATATTAATTTTTGACCTAGTTTGACTGAGCTTGATCTTTTAATATACGTGTGGTTTCAATATTTTAGTTAAAATTTTGAGTTAGATTAGGACAGTTGGTTATTTTAGTTGGACCTTTCTATTTTTAAAAAGTTACATTTTTTGGAAAGTTTCCTATTTGGTAAAGTTTTCATGTTCATAAATTTCATAATAAAAAAAGAGATTTAATTTAAAAAAAAATAGTTACTTGTGTGCATTATGTGATCACCTTAATAAAATATTAATATTTTACGTGGAACAAGTGGGATCTGGGCCCCTCCTGAAGTTAGGAATCAAAAACTGCTTTTCCTTTTCTATTGTGGATATTATTTGTTTTATCTACTAGTTGTGTCTAATTAAAGCTCCTTGTCTACTCTATAAGCTTTTCCAAACCGATTAGGGGGTTTAATTGATGAATTAAGCCTACTACCTATATACATATATCAAACAATAGAGATGTACCTTCTTTTATCAAACTCCTGCCACTTAATGTTTCTCCATCTGATCAATTAAAATCCAGTCTGGACATGCTGATCAAAAGCATGTGAGCATCTACCCTTCCTATATTTTATTTTCTTATTATTACTATTATATTTAACGTGCATACTAAAGGATTGCATAAGGGATTAACTAACTATTGGATTTTGGGTAGAAGTACATGCTCTATACTCCTATAGTAGTACTTGGGTAAAGGGGATTAATTCCCTGCCAAATCATGAAAAGTTTATTAGAGAGTAGGCTTAGGGCTTAGGATTATAACACTTGAGAGGGGGGTGGGATAACAAATTAAAAAAGAGAGAGAGACTTATCCCTCTCATATGTCGTGGTGCTAATTTAGGATGAAAATTAATTTTTGTACATAAAATATTTGTACGGTGTTGGATTAATGAAACTAGTATATTGATTTCAATTTAGATAATCGCATTGACCCTTCTTTGTTGCTTTATTTTAGTAATCCCATAACCATTAATTATTTCGGACTTAGAGACCTATATATATATATATATATGTTAGATAGTAAATTACAAGATTAGTAAATTCAAGTAGTTTGATAAGTCAGGCACAAAATGCATATAATATATTTATACAAATTATTTCACCTAATATTGATAATTTATCGGTGTTAACTATAAGCTAGCCGACTAGTCAGCGTTTGTTTCACGGATTACAATCCAAGTAATTCACTTACTTTTCTAACTACTCATAAGATAAATTATCAACTACATTTTAATATATGTGATACTGTTTTTGTATTATATAATTTAAGGTGTTTTAAAATTTATATCTGTGGTAATCCTTATTTTATAAAATCCTTATATTTCGTTAACATGGCTCTAGATTTTATTTAAAATATGAGTTTTATGAATACAAGTTATTTATATGTGTTTTATCATTGCTTTTACTAATTTATTTGGAACGTATGTATAGTGTTTATAATATATTATTTATTGTTGACGATCGTATAAAATTTATGACACGTGCTATTTTAAGATATTAGTATATGTATATAATCTTTGTTTTCCCAGGTGGTCAACTCTTTTTTAAAATTGTTCAAATTGAAAAGTAGTATTGTGGAGAGCCTTATTTAATAAAATTAATACTTATGGACATGATATTTATGGAATGTGTTAACTATGAAAAATATTATTTATGGAAGTGATATTTATGGAATGCATTAATTATGTCAAATATTATTTATGAAAGTTACTATTTTTGGAAAGTACCAAATATGGAAGGTACCTAGTTTTGGAAATATGATTTTAAGAATGTGTATATATGGTTTTTTGATTTAGTTACATTATACGAACACCTTGAATAAGACATTAGAATTTAAATTGGAAGATGAGAGTGGAACAGGGACCTCAGGAATTGACCTTCCAGAGTTGGAGATCGGCAATAGCCTTTCCTTAGATTGTAGTGACATATAGTCACTTGGTTTATTTATCCGGCCAAGAGCCGGTAAGGCTCCATGTGTATTCTACCAGGATCTTTGGGCCTCTTAAGGGTGTGCACACTTAAAAACTGGATGACTGTAGTTGGATTTTTCCCTTTGATACTAAAACCACTGGGATTGCTTAGGAGGTGGATCTCGTGTGGTTGGTTCTGGTTGTTCTTGGATGTCTTCTAACTTATTTGTCAAGTGAGTAAGTGACCATCCTGGTTGGATTTTGGCCACTCAATAGAAAAAATTGGATGGCGTGTTTATATGATTATTGATCAAAGAGTTCTTATAAATGGTGAGCTAATATTTACCTTAACATTTGACTCATATGTTGTTTTTTTTTATGTACTATCATGATGTTACAAATTATGATATTTTCCTTTGAAATAATGGGTTACTTAATTGTTCCCCTAGCTAACTCATTAATTTTTTATACGGGGTTGCAATGATCTATGATATACATGGTGATCAGATAGTCCAAGGCAGGTAGATTGTGACCATACATGATGATGAATGCATGCTTACAGGATAAGTTGAGAGAGAATAGTTTGGCTTTTGAAGTTCTATCTTTCGATGCTATTTTGATTTCAATAGGTTTTAAATGTGGTAGATTTATTTAATTTATTGGTTTGTCATTAACTACTTTCGACGTTGTTATTTGACTTTATTATAGTGTTTGATTATATTAAGAATATTGTGGAACTTTTTAAGTTTTAGCTTTAGCATCTAGTGCAAGTAATGTTGTGGAATTTTTGTTTTGGTTTCAATTTTATATTTTAGCCTTAGCAACAAGGATAAGTGGAATAAATGATCCCTACTTGCACTAGAGTGGCGATAATACCCTCATTTATTTTTATTTTCCTGTAAGTATTTTTTTTTATTTTGAAAATAGGGATGTTACAGTTAATTCTTTATTTTAAATACCAATCATTTGTTGTTGACTAAGGGAATCTTTTCTCACCACTTGCCCTCCTTATTTCATTGTACCATTCTTGGAAAGTCAATCCTTATTACCTCCAACTCATCTTACTTTTAATTTATATTGCAGACTTAATATGTCACCTTATGGATTAACTATGTTAATCCCTAAAATTTAACTTTTAACGACAATCCAAATCACAAATGCCCTTCATATTCATTTTCATTTGTTCCCATGAAACTAGTTTCTATTTCATGTGTCTCTCTTCTTCTTTTTCTCCTTTTGACCATGTGTTATTATTGATTTGGTGTGTATGATCATACCATCTATGAATCATCATCCTTCCCTTACTTGATGTTGATTTCAAGAAACTAACATGCTACATCATGAATCATTTGTTCGATCCCATCTAAAAGTATATCACTCTTGTTAATTAGTCCTATTTCACTTTGATATTCTGAACTTATTAATAATTATTTTTCATTCGGTGAATCTTTTCATCCTCTCAGCAATTTTACGCCTATTTGGTACTATGGCTCTATTATTTTTAATTTTGTATTAAACCCATTCCTAGATTATATTTTCTCAATTGACACTCTTCTTCTTAGTTACCTTGTGATCCTCTGTGTATCACTTGGTTATTGTTTAGCTTGATTCCTTATTATTATTGTCATTCTTTTATTTGATTTTTTTTTATAATGTTCTAACATTCGTGTTACTAATTCATCATCATCTTGAAAAAATTAATTTGACATTCTTCTTCTCTGACATTCTTCTTCTCTTTTCCTTAATCTCCTTTTGACTCTATGATTTCTTGTAGTGGTGTAATATACACTTTTTTTTTAAAGTTATTTCTAATCGAACCAAATGATAAGTTCCTTATTTTTTTTTTAACTTTTGATTTTGAAGTCAGCGGAAATGAATGCGAAAATACAAATAAATTTTATACATTCACATCAATCCAAACAGAATTTTTAAAACATTCACTCTGATTCACCCAGGTTAGGTTAATATCATTCAAATAATATTTTAAAATATTCACTCTAATTTACCTCAATTTCTTTTACCTAATTTAATTTTTAATATTCGCTCTCATTCTGATTCACCTCAATTTAAATGGGCAATTGAAAAAAATGGAAAGATGAAGAATCAAGAGCCTAAAAATGAAGTTGGTTTAGATGAAGGAAAGAAAAACAAATAGTCGTCGTAATTTAGTATAAAATTATAACAAATTACAAATTACAAATCACAAAACTTTATTTTTTCAATTAGGTTAATTATATTTTTTTCATATCAATTAGATTATTTTTAAATTTTACTTTTTGATTATACACAATCTTAATATGATTTTACTCAAATTTTGAGCTATAAATTAAGTAGTGGACTAAGTCAGTTAAGGTAAAAATGATGTAATAGAAAATTTAAATTTAAAAATTAACCTAATTAATATAAAAAATAAGATTAATTAAATTTAAAAAATAAAATCTAATTGAACCCAATTTATAATGGACCCAAAACTTATCATTAAATAATCTACTTTTTCACTTTCCGGTAATTATCATAACTACTCCAAGTCATATCAATAGCAAATTCCCTATAATAACAAAAAATTAAATATATTATCGTTTTTTCTTTTAAAAAAAAATATGAGTCCTCACAAGCTTCGTTGCATAATTGTTCGATTATTCATCCTTTACTTTCAATGGTACGAAGTCAATGGATTCAACCCAGTTCAAAGCAATAATATCAAGATATTTAAATTACTATACTCACAGGCTGCAGACAATAAAACAAGATATAAAACCAAAAAATGTGATTAGAGAGTTACCGGCCAGTGTTTCCAAAAATGTAACTGCTTCCGCCACATTGCCATTGTTAACGATCGTAACTAGCTTCCTTCTAAGTAACTTCATAGCAGACTCGTTAAAAAAAAAAAAGAAAAAAAAAGGCCAACCAGCACATCAACACCCAAATTGGCAACACAACCAATTCAACAACACTCCTGACCCTTTCCTCACTCAAACACCTTACAATTCCAGCAGAAATAAGCTTCAAATTCAACAATTCCCCGATCCGAAGGCCCAAAATCCTTGGCACTCAAAACATTTTGTACAGTCAATCCAAGATCTGAAAATGGCCCGTCTTCGATCAGCCTTGAAGCAATGTTAGCATAGGAACTCAGACACAATTTTGAATCGTTGTTTGATGAGTAAATGATTGTGAGGAGAAAAGGGAGTCTAGAGATGGCGTTAGAAGAGTTGGAGGAAGAAGACGGACATGGTGGAAATGAGGGTTTAGAGAGACAAGAGACAGTAGTGAAAAGAGAGAAATATGGGAGTTGATTGGAGATGGGTTGGGCGAGAAACGTAGGATTAATTATAGCGATGAATGATCACAATGGAGGATGAAGAACCTGAGATCATCACTACATTCTTCATAGTCAGCCTACAGTCGACAGGGTCGACAGCATTAGAACTCGGCAGTTGATGCCCCCCTCTCACCGGGGGCGGATTATCTCCACGAGAATGAACAAATCATGATTATCCATACTGTCTTGAAGTTGAAATAAAAAAATTTACCTTTCTCACTTCGAAAATATTAATTTTTGTGGGTTTGTATATCTAAATCTATTACCAACACATACAAATCTTTTCAAAGATAACAAGTCCAAATAAGTGATTTCACGAACTAGTACACAATTTCCTTTCACATTTCTTACAAGTAAAATGACTATTTTACATTATATTCAACACTTATTTTTTCATATTAAGACATATTATGATATTTACCACTAGTCTCACTCATTTCTATTTAACAGATGGCACATGATCGCATTTACATTTTTCTTATACTTCCCGTTGCTCGAATTTACAAGTAAACTTTTAAATTTGTCCTTCACTTTAGCAGCCCCATTCTATACAGCATGTTAAGGTATTATTACACTACCAACCCTTTGTTATCCTACACATAGCACTTAAGTGACATCGTTATCATTATTTTTGCTCTAAATTTGTCAGAATTGCACCGTAACTTTTAATTTTATCCAAGATGCCTAAAAATTCATTTTAAACATAATTTTTACCATTTTATTCCAAATATATACATCAAAGTAATCCTATACATAATAATGGACATAATGACATACTCCAAATAGCAAATTTCAAACATGTCACACACATGAGGCCTAGGGATGACTACCATACATCACACACACAAATTATTTTTCATCCTCTTGATCCATAACTTTACATAGCACTTAGATTACAAATATATTATTTATTTCATACTTTTTCTCTTCACAACGATTTGCTTTTATGATTAGCACAACTTATAACTTTCCAAAATTTACTACCGAAATTTTATATTTTAGTGGAAGCGTAATATCAAAATAGTTAAGTGTTACCACCGTATTCGACATAATTCTAGCTTACCATACCATTCTTACATCGAATATAAGGCGAAAATAGTTAGACTTAAACCATGATAACATATAGAATAAGAGAACTTACTGTAATACCTCAAAATATTGTAACCTTAATTTTAAAAATTTAGACTTTTATCCGAAAATCTAACCCTTAAATATTAATTATTTATGTTAACTCTTGACCCACAAACCTAGATAAATTCTTCAATAAATTTATTCTAATTATTTTATCTTTTCCCTTTTTATTTAATTCCACTCTAAACTAATAACTTTATTATGATTAATTTTCCTAATCTGATACCCTAAATTTAGATAAATTAATTTTATCCAAAACCTAAATTTAACCTAATTCTAATTTTAACTCTAAATTTAATTTCCTTCTATTTTTCTTCTTTTCCCTTTTCCCCTTTTTTATTTCTTTTCTCTTTTTCTTTTTCTTCTCCTTTTTCTTTCCTTCCTTATGCCCCAACCAACTCTCCTTTTCTTCTTCTCTCCCTAGTTGATTGATCCAACCCACATTCTCTACTTTCCTTTTTCTTCTTCCCTCCTCCCAACCTGTGCCTCAAGCCAAACCTTACCTGCTCCTTTTCTTTTATCGTCTTCCCTTCTTGGCTTGCCTAGCCTAACCCATCCCTCCTCCTACTCCCCGTCTACACCCCTACGCACCCAACCACAGCCCAAATCCACCCTGCACTCCTCTTACCTATGCACTCTCGCATCCTTCTTTCCCCTTCTAGACAAACCAGACTTGCACACTCCCTCCTCGCTTCCCTTTCCTCCCATTCCTGGCTCTTACACTGTCCCTCCACCTATCCTACACGCCAACCTCCCCTTTGCCTCTGCCTTCCTTAGCCTACACCCCTATCGAGTCCTCTACCATCACCCACTCCTGCCTGTCTACCCTACACGACTAAACCAGCCCATTACCCCCATCGATTTTTACCTCCCCTTCACTCCCGACCATGCATGCACACACACACACACACAACAATCCCTTATCTCTATTCGACCCCCTCTAATTTCCTCCTTCCTCCCTACCTCTTCTTCTTCCTTTCTTTCTCCTTCTCTCTCCTACCTTTGGTTTCTTTTTTCCTCACCACCACCAAAGCCACTACACCACCAGCTCCACTATCTCACCACCTCCCTGCCCTCGATTCCTCTTTCCATTGAGTCATAGCCTTCTTTCCTCTCCTCTTCCATTTCCTCCCCTACCCAGCTCTCCCCCGCCTCTGTTTTCTCTACTCTATACACCACCCAACCACCTTTACCCCGCATCCCATATACCATATTCTCACTGCCGCCCCCACATCTCCTTGCCGCAGCCATTGACAGGCAGTCAGCATCCACTAACCTTCCTCCTTCTTGCAACACCATCTAGCAGCTAACCAATCATTCCCCTGAGCCCTTACCTTCCTTCTTCTCTTCTCCTTTCTCCCTTCCATATCCCAACCACCAACTTCCCCAACTTTAGTAGTCGTCGGCTCCACCACCACACCAACCACTAGCTAGCCTCATTGTCACCTCTACCCAACCAGCCAATCCACTCCCCCAAAGCCCTTTTCTACCTTACCTAGCTCATGCTACTCATACAGGTGAGATCCTTTTTAAAATTTTGTAGCCATTTTAACATAAGGGCAATTTTGGTAATTTACTATCTAATAAATATATTTAATAAAAATTATTATTTTATTGATTAGATATTAATATGATTATTATAGTATTATTTTTAGGTGCAAAGTTTTATTAGCAAAGCCTAATAATTTTTAGTAGGTTACTAATAAAATTGTGCTTTGGATGGAAATCAGGTAACCTTTATACTTTACTAAAATATTCAAACATCGTATGATAGCACAATTAGGTTTTGATGTATAAACTATGTATTATTTATATTTGTCACATTGTGATTATTTGTTTAATAATGATATTATGGGATTTGGTAAAATAAAGAATGTTAACTAGTGGAAATTATTATGTGTATAAAATGTATGTTAAAATGGGTTAAATGATGGGAATAAATTATATATATCATGTATGTCCAAAATGATAGGTTGTACATGCCTAGACGTATTTTTAACATTAATATTATTATCATGCATCCTAGGGAAAATTTGGTCATTTAATCATATTGTAATATTTAACATGATAAGAATGCTTAATATGCCTCAATTATTGTTTAGTATAGAGATGAGTGATTTGATGTTTTGAAAATTCATGTTTCATCATAATTATTATTATTGTTAGTATTATTAATATATGTCCTAGGGGTATTTTCTTCATTTTGCATGTATTATGATAATTATTCTTATAATCATTCCTAATATGTACTATTTAGTTTTGGGCATGTGGAAATGTGGTTTGATATTTTAGAAATGTATGTCAGAGTTTTATGTGCAAAATCATATATAAGGACAAAATGGTCATTTGACGTATTTGATAATTTATTTTCATGTTAAATTATTTAATTATTTTATTTACTAGTTAATAAATAAAATAAAATTAGTATTTAAAATGGATAATAATGTGGATATTTTGGACTCAAGGGCATTTTGGTCATTTTTGGCCCAAAGTGTCTAAGTGTAAATAATTAAATCTAGGATGGCATTAGTATCTTTTTAATGATTGAATGTGGTATTGACATTGATTATGGTTATCTCAAATTTTTAGAAATGAGTTAAAATGATTAAGTATGAAAATTGGATCTATGTGACTAATATGCGATTTTTTGGTCAACTTAATAAAATACTAATACTTAAAGTGAAATACCTCGAGATCAGGAATGGTGGATCTTTATGGGTCTCTACCCTAAAGACACAGTTTAGCCCATGGTTGATTATGGATTTTGTTAGTGTACCTTAGTGCCCTAGCCATGCTCTATATCTTACTTTATTTAGTTATGCGAACTTATAGATGGTATGCATACTTATAAATTAGGTGTGCTACCTTTGCGTGCTAGTGCGACCAGGTACCTTAGTGTCCTTAGGTTAATAGTCGGTAGGATACTGTATTGCCTTATTGCACCGGTATGACTAAAGTACCTTAGTGTCTCTAGGTTCAATGTGATCTCCCATCAAGTAAATAAAACTGGAAATAAATATTATTGGGTCAAAATGATTATTACTAGATTAGTCAGTAGTAGCCTTCGTACCTACCTGTGGATCAAAAGTAACCTTCGTACCTACTTGTGGTTTGATAGTAACCTTCATGCCTACCTGTGGATTGGTATTAGCCTTCATGCCTACATGTGTTCGGCAGTATCCTTTGTGTCTACTTGTGGTTAGGTAGTAGCCTTCACTTCCATGCGTGTTGTCGTATATCTGATATGATTATACCATATATTGTCGTAATTCCTTTTTATGTGTTCCATGCATGCTTTTCATATTAGTTTTGTATAATGGATTACTCATTACCAGTGTATTAAAGGGTTCATTTTCATGGGTCCCTGCTTATTCAATTCATAGTGGCTTTTGTAGGTTAGCTTGTAATATCAGTTGAAGGCTAGTACTTTGGTTAAGATTAAGGTTATTCGATATTTTGCCCGGTATCTTTTGATTCAAATGATTATATACTCTTATATTTTTATGTATTTCCTTTCATTGAATTTTGTAATCAATAAAGGTTTGTTTTATTTAAAATGTTGTTAATTTGTTTTGATTCTCTCTACTCTAATTTTCATAATTGTGTTATCAATTTAAGTGGAATAACTCTTTTGGCCCTAGCACTTGATATGAGAATGGTAGAAAAAAATGGACTTGTATCAAGTGTGGCAGTAACACCCCATGTTTTTATGTTTTAGCTTCCACAATTAATTATTTAAATTAAAAATTTTAGTTTATAAACTTTGGGGTGTTACATTTACATAAACATTAGATAAGAGTTTGGAGATTAATTCTAAGTACAATATCAAAAATACATAAAAGGGGTACATCAAAACTTAGGGTTATAAAAGGTATCCAAACCAAAAGCAAAAACCAGATAGCATGAATCTACACCCAATCAAGATATATAAGAATCACTCCTCTATAAATAAAGCATCATAAGCAACGAATTCATCCATAGAGTCCTCATCAACCTACACAAAAATATCTGGGCCATATGCTCATGGAAATGAGCAACACCCCATGAAAAAATATGATCGATATGCTATGTACTGAGTAAGGTAAATATACAGTCGAAGTAAGGTTACAAAGGATTAGATAAGTTCAACATACATGCATGTTAACATATAGCGATGTAAGGCAAATACTGATTCTAGAAATCGTAATTATATATAAATAAAATCTATATTTTTATTTATGTTGAGTTTAAGGACCCCACTATTCTCAATCCGATAGAATAGATTGAAGAACCTATCAAGGCATAACACACCCGAGTTACTATTATTGTCTGGTGTAATAGACCCAACATATATTAGGAAACACAAGCTCCTGACCACTATTCTTAAACTGATGGAGTGATCTGAAGTACCTCTCAAGACAAAACACACCTAAGCCACTATTATCGTCCAAATGAACGAGCACAACACCTTATTCCTAACTCATATAATATTTCACTTTAAGTGATTAATGTATTATTCATCAGTTACTTATTTCATAATCATATTTTCATTTATGTTGAGTTTAGGGGGCCACTATTCTTAATTCTGTGGAATAGAATTATGCATGTCTCAAGGTAAAACACACTTAACCCATTATTATCGTATCATGGAACATTCACACAATACCTCAATCCAACTCACATAATTTTTCACTTTAATTAATTAATATATAATTTATAATTTTTTGTATTATGATCATCATGTAGGACTCATGTGGATATGCATAGCACATAATTGAAAACACAAGGGCACAACCACATAGTTATTGAGGCATTCCCTAGAAAAAAGGTCTATAACTCCCCTAGGAAACCCTAATTTTACTAGATTATTATAAATTCTTCCATAGGGCTCATTCAATCACCAAATTTATTATACCAGCCTAAATTAATATAACTAATATCATATCCAAAATCAGGGTCTAACCCAAAAATCTTACATAAGAGATAACGAGCCTACTTCTAAGGTTACTATTTATAATTCAAGCTATCTTCTTATTTTTTCATACTCATGCTACACATAAGTATCCCAATTATTCCAAGTATCATACTCAAAATATTTTAATTCTATTCCCATTAAAATCCCTAAAACTCCATATTTAACCTTTATTAACTAAAATGTCCTTATCTTACTGAAAGCCTGAGAATCTCATATTAGGTAACTTGTGTTTTACTTAATTTTTATTAGATCATATTAATTATGGAATAATTTTTAAAACCATAATAGATTATCACGCCGTGATTATTTTTCATATTAACATCAAATGAGCAAAATGTCCTTATGATAACCAAAATACTCATATTATCACAAAACCTTATGAGTCCTAAAATTAATGATTTTCCACCTCAAATATGTCATCATAATAATCATGAAGTATATAACCCCAATTATATATAAATACTACATATCTCGATTCACGTCAACCAACAATATACACAAATGCATAATTTCATAACTTCCTCACTTTTTCCATCTTACGACACAAGATATCCTATGATATCATTGTCATAATAACATTACCAAATATGATATCACATACAAATACACACATTGCACACAAAAGCCCTACCTATAATGTGTATCTTTACTAAAAAGGGCAATGGTCTCTAAGCACATATAAGCCTAACCCGCTTCTTCCAAGATCACCAAAAAATACCTACAAAATAAGAATAATACACAATTAGAACTTTAGAATATAACTAAGTAAAATTTAAGGTAAAGGATAGTGAAAATAGGGATAACTAAACAAATGGAAGAGCTTGGGTTGTAAGGAAGTATGGTGGAATGTATGATGGTGCTAGATGGGAGGCACGTTTGTGCCAGGGGGAACTTCAAAGTTTCATAGGTATGCATGTAGTGCATGCATGGTTCGAGACGGGAAGATAGGAACGAGTGAGAAAGAAGGGTGTACACAAGTGAGAGAAGGAAATGCATGAATTTGTTGTGTGTGAAGGTCTATGTGCATTTTATGAGAGAGGCTCGACTGAGGTGTACAAGATGTGCACAAATGTGGGCGTCAATGAAAAAATAAACAGAGCATAATGGGAAAAGGAAAATGAGTAGTTTCAGGTGGAAATGGTTGGGCGAAAATGAGGGTGTTGATAGGGAGGTAATGGTGATTGGTTGTTGTGGAAAAACGATGGTGTTTAGTGTTTGGTGGCAGCGAGTGGTGTGGTGATGTATGGAATCAATAAAAAAGGTGGGAAGGAAGGAGAAGAAGAGGGTATTCAGGGATTGTGGTGTTTGACATTAATGAAGGAAGGGGGAGTTAGGTGCGTAATAAATGAGGTAGAGAGAGAGAGATTTGGAGAGGTATGTATATATACATGCATGGTGAGTATGAGGAAAATGGCAGAGAAGAGGAGGCACACATAGAGGCTTAGGGGAGGCACGATTGGGGGGAAATGTTGGGAAATTTTTTCAACAAAACACATCCCAAGATTTATGGGAGATGATGGTTAAGATGGTCAAGCTTGGGAAGCTTCATAGGGGGATTTTGGTCTAGAAAGAGAAGAACACACACGCAAGGCTAAAAAAGGAGAAGAAGGAAAATCGAGCAGAAGAATGAGAAAAGGAAAAAAGAAAAGGAGAAGGAAAAGGGAAAAAGAAAATAATTGTGGGATAATGTTCAGGATTAGGTTTAAATTTATGATTAAAGACTTAAGTTATGCTTAAAATCTCAATCATTCTAGATTAGGGTTAGGTTAAAATATAAATTACATGAAATAAATATTAGAATTTGTTTGAGCTATTAATTACTTATGGTTAAGATTGAATAAAAACTTGAGTATTACACAACTTCCATAAGTAACATATAATTCATCTCAATACATATTCATTACCAAAATATCAAAATAACCATAATATGATTTATTTTCCAATGAATATTCTCATATTCACAAAAAGAGCATATATTTTGTCAAATTTACATATAACACGCTTCCTAAATGATTTAAAATAGTCTGTAATAGCATGAGACATCTTCTACATATGCTTATATTCAACTTACAACATATAAATAAGTTATCTAACATGATATTATGCTTAATGATAGTAAGATAACTCTTTTATCAAACAAAGCTCAAAGCAATTAGGCTAATCTCCCTTGCTCATTCCACCAATAACAACAATTTTTTTATTGATAATACTTTATCAAATCATAAGATATAAGTGAAAAAGCATACTCTTACTCAATCTAACGTAGGGCAATAAATAGAAGATTGTGAGAATTTATAAAAGCTTATTGTGCTAATCTTGGTACTCCATCAAAACACCCCTAACTCAATAAACCACCTTGATTATGCTTCCTTCTAGCAAGAGATATTATAGTAGGGCTTAACTTAGTGGGATTTTTTATGGTTTTTTGAATTTATAAATAAGTTATTTCAAGCTAGAAAACTTTAAAAAACGGTGGGAAAAGGGCTCAATTTTGGCATGGAAATGAGGAAGAAGATGGTGAAGGTGTAGTACAACACTTTTCAAAAATATATTCTTTATTATAAAATTTATAAGATTATTTTATTTAATATTTGTGAAAACTTTTAACCAAAACTTAAACCCTAGCTATACTTCAAAAACATTTTGTTCCATTATTTATGATTTTGCTCACAACTTCATTTCATTATACTTTCTAAGCCCCCTATGTGCATCTAAATTTTATTAGATCATCCTAGACTCATAATATCATAACTTTATATGTTTTTTCTAAGTCTTATAGAGATCATAAAAAATGATAAATAGAAGCTTTGATGAAAAACATCAATTTTATCTTGGTTAGTTTTATTGAGTTGTGTGCTTGAAATGATATTTTTAACTATATAAAATCTATAAATCTTATATGGTTAATGTAATTTAGTGTTATAATTTTAAAAATGATTTTAAAATATTTTACTTTTACCTTTATCATTTTCAGATAAACTTTATTATTTTCAAGCAGAATAAACTACCGAAACCTAACTTTTTATGCTTGAATCTTACCTCATATTTTAATATTCAATCCTAGACATTCAAATATATCTTAGAAATAATACTAACCCTCAATTCATGCCATATGTGGCACCACAACCCTCATCTTCTTCACATTTTTTATAGCAACGAACTTCTCTACTGTCATCATTATATTCCAAGAAACTATCTCATTTTAATCCACCTTAACCTTCCACCTCAATCTCCCTAATATATAACTTCCTTCCATCCATAACCCTTTCCCCATTTTTTCCCTATAACCATTTTCCAAGAATTCCACCTTAACCCCATGGTTGCACATCATTAATGAATCAAATGATCATAAGTTACATGATTAAGTTATATTATTCTTTCCTTGGTTGCTACAAGTTTAATTACATAGTTTATTTTCCCTCAATTCTAATTTTCCTACACCTAAAAATTCATGCCATTTTCTCTCTTATTCACCTCAATTCATGCCATAAATCACCCATAGAAGCTACTCTTTGAAGCTTCCATTCAAGCGACATCAATAAAGCTTGTTAAATCTTCTTCTTTACTTTGTTTTCCATACTTTTTCTTAGGATTCTATGTATCAAATCTTATGTTTTTTTTTTTTAAATTTGTTCTGTTATGTTGAAAAGGTTGAATAATTAACCAATCATCCCTTTATTCTTTTTTAATTTCACCTGAATAAGGTCAAGTAAGATTAGTTTTACTAAACTCTAAGTATGATTTTTATGTAGCACAATATAAGTAGTGTGTAATTTCCTAAACTTTATGGCTTAATATGAATATATATATATATTAGATTCATGGAGCATGATATTGGATTTTGAAGAGTAGCATAATCATATTTTGATTGGTATTTTGGTTATTACTTTATGTGAGAGAAGTATGAACTTAACTATCTTCATAATCATTGAATTTATGATAACTTTCATGCATAAGTACTCTCAATTAAATAAGATTTAAAATGTCTATTTATTATCAAATTAAATAATAATATGTCTTATTTCCAACACAACTTTCAAATCTCAAAAATATCAAGTATTAAAAATGTTATTATCATTTTTTAGAAATGCACAAAACTATCCCCAACCTAATATAAGAACAATAGGCTCATATTTGGGGTTTGATCTTGGTGTTAGAGTTTATTTTTTGTTTCGCATGAAATTTAAATTGTTTATTGGAATTTTTATAATAAATTTGATATATAGTATGTTGTGATTTTAATTAATATATCCTAAGTTATGATTGGTTAAAGTTTGAGAAATGTTAGTGAAAACGAGTAAAAATGTTCTTTATGTTCTTCATGGACGTTCAAAGTATTCTTCACTAATTATCAATTTATCTCTATAAGTATGTTTAGTAATAAATTATTCATGTTTATGAGTCCTAATCAATAATTAACCATGTTTAGTAGGGTTAAGTATGACCTAATCATAATCAGTCATAAAATAACCAATTTAGCCTTAAAATGTTTAAGTATGGAATATGTGAACAATAATAGTCAAACTTTAACTATTGACTTAGAATTTTTCCTTGAATTTGACATTTATTATTGATCATTGACCGTTTATTTGAATTTTGACAATGAATAATAGATTTTTTTTCTAAAAATGGCATAACTCTTTATTTTTAAGATTTTGGACTCAAATACATTTGTTGTTTTTGATCAATTGAACCCTAAGTGTTCTATTGGGATTAAATCAATGATTTTAAAGCTTTAGCCAGTACATTTTAATACATTGTGTCATCTTTACACTCTATGTGTTATTGGTACCACGTTATATGTTCTCAAATTTGTATTAGTTTTCAGCACACAAATGAGAATGATTTTAAATACCATTGCATATTAGTCATTAAGCATAGAGAACTACTAGTGAATTTCATAGATATTGTTTCCATGTTGGTCGTTAAACGTTAGAGTCTTTGACTTTTAAATATTTTTGTGTGTTGGTCGTTAAACATATATAACTACCAATGTAGTTTAGTAACCTTATCTACTCTATAATGTGTCAAAAGTACCCTAAGACCAGCCCCCTCAGTACTATTTGTGTTACCTTGGCGCTAACCATAATGGGGATGAACATTCCCACTGAGTATTGCTCATAATACCTTGGTGCTAACCTTGTGTGGTGGGTTTGTATAACCCATGGTTTGGATTTAAATGGTTTGTTACCTTGGCTAATACCTTGGTTAGCAAGTGTTTGTAGCCCATGGTTTTATGTTGAAATATTTGTAATTATTGCAATTTTATGCATGATTTATGTTTGTGGTTTATGCTTATATGAATGTGTTTACTAAGAACCATGTTGTTATGTGATGCATATATTGTTGTGTATAGTAGTTTAATCTTACCAGTATGCAAGTATTAAAGTATCCATTTCATGGTCATTGCCCAACTCATATGGGTAGATGGTGAAGTTTGTGTGTCGAGATTTGTGTCCCTATTAAATGAGAATTATGATAGATAACTCTTTGGAGATGACCAATGAGTTTGGTATGTTGAGGAGCGATGTTAGTATAGAGTTGAGCCAACCATCATCTAGCTTGTTTTGTCCTCTTATGGAAAAATTGTAAGCTTGTCAGTTGTTTTAAACTCTTTGATCGATATATCCACTTGAATGATGTTATGGAATATAATACTTTAACAAACTTGTAATATTCTAACTCTCCTAAAGATATATCTGCATATGTTTATGTTATTGCAAATGTTTTATTATTTCACGAATAACCTTATACCTACCATTGGTTAGATGAATGATCACATCTTTCCTAATTTTAGTTTGATGCCCTTATTTTTTATTTTACTTCCAAGCTACTTTGTTTAAATAAAAGAATTTGGTAGTGAAAATTGAAGGTGTTATAAGTTGGCATTGAAGAATTTGATTTTAAAACTACTTAACTTGTTGTGTTTTGAGATTATACCACAAGTTCACATCAAAGTTTTTTTTTTTCAAAATGAATTAAAAAAATGTTTTGAAACATTCGAGTTCTAAATCAGGTTTAGCTTGTGAGAGAGAGAGTTAAGGTTTTGTTGGCGTGTTGGCCTTAAACTTTATGATATGTGCATATTGTGTTATCCTTACGCATTTTGTATCATAGCATTCTTTTAATGTGACCTTAGCATTTTAGGGTTTCAATGGAGGCCAATTAACACATGGAACAATTTGTGGCCACTATAGGAGGCTACCTTGAACATCATATATGTTAAGATTAAATTTCCCAACAACACCAAAACATCCACCACTACCTCCTTTCCTAATACTACCCCCAAAGGATTACTTATGCAAGGTGCCACCACCCCCACCAATCTTTGAGGGTGACAAGGACCCAAATGTCCTACAAAGTTTCCAGAGAGATATGGATAAGCCTTTATCACTAATGATTGCTCAAAGGATAAGAGAATCAACATTGGTGTGATTCTTTTTAGAGGTCAAGTAGATCTATGGTATAAGGGATAACAATAGGGGGGATGTAGCCATTTTGTGGGGATCATTTGTTCAGCTCCTCCGATCTCATTTCTAACTTGTTTGTATGCATATGGGGAAATTTGATGAATTTTTGTCTTTATTACAAGGCTTATCTATAGTCAAGAATTACCATAAGTGATACCTCAACTTTACCTACTTTGCTTTAGAGGTTGATTTATATGAGACAATGAAAGTTCATCAATTTTAATTAGTTCTTAACCTAAAGCTCTAAGAGATGCTTCTAGGAACACTTGCATGAGACTTGTAGGGGATCTATGATTGTGTGTTGGATACTTACCTAATTTTTCAAGCCCTTAATGCCTAAGATGAGAAAAATAAAATTTGAAAGAGGAAAACATTATGGAACTGCTAAGAGGTACTATTTAGGAGTAGGTCAAGAGGCCTATACACCCCGAGTCGGAGGGAAGTTTGTTTTAAATCAATCTGAAAGATTTTTCTTTTGCAATAGTTGTGGCAAGAACCACTCAAGGTGCATTACTTAAGGAAACTAGTGATATCTCCTCACTATGCTATGTAGGGACACAAAAAGTTTGAGTGTTTTGCTCTAGGAGGTGAGGGAGCTATGATGAGTTAGGGTTATTCACAAGACTTTTTTTTCCAACCACATTAGGCTTGGGGAGTTCCATCTTTGACAACTAATGGACTTAGTCATGTTACTCAACAGAGGGCTTTCAAGCCCCATACTCATCAACCTAGTTAAGGATTAGGAAATGCCAAATATGTTCTGTTAGGAAGTTGCTTGAAGGTGATAAACCAATATGAGGTAAATCATTAAGATGATATGGTCACTGGTACGTTCACTATCTCTTCAATACCTACTCATGTACTTTTTTACTCTAGTGCTTCATATTCATTCATGTATGATAAATTTTGTTGTTAAGGCTGATTTAGTACCATATATGTTAGTATCTCTACCTATTTGATTTTGCCTTTTGAAAATGTGTATAAGGTTATATAGGGATGTGTTCTTAATTATAGGTGGGGCTAATCTTTCTGTATACTTAATAGAAATCAAAATGAAAGATTTTGATGTGATATTAGGTATATATATGCTAGCGAAATATTGAGCAATTATAAATTGCATTAAGGAGTGCATAGTTCTTAAGGGACCAAAATGAGTCAGCATTTTTTATTAGAAGGGTAAGACAACGCAACACCCTATTTTTCTCAATTTTTAAAATTTATTTTAATTAGACATGCTAAAGTAAAAAAAATAAAATGGAGATAAAACCATCATATCAAACATGAAGAGAGGTATGTCCATTCAACTAACTAATGGCCCCATGCATGGCTAAAAATGTACCAGATCTATAAAACATTTCATAGTTAAGGCATTTATATCTACTACTAATTTTAGAGTAGTGTTAAAAACCATTTATGTAATATGAATAAAGAATTAATTACATTATAAACTACATAAGGGAAAATTAATAAATCTTCAAACAATCACATCTAAAGATAGATATAAGATACTATTTATATCATAACTACAGTGAGGACTATCAACTTACAAGAAAATATTATCTCCTTCCCCAACTAAGTTAAAATCATCACAATATAACATCATTAAGGTGAACTAATAATTAAGACTTAATTCCTATGGCCACATGCTATGATGTAGTAGAACATTTATCCCATCTTATCATTTATTAGTGAGATAATTATCATGTTTTCATGTATAATAAAATGTAACATAAAGAAAAAATTATTATTCATGAATTTTCACATGGGAATTTCCTTAAGGTATATATAAGATTTTCACTCTTTTTTATTTTTCAATATACCGTCCTAATCATGTGTACATCCAGTTATTCACAAGTTGGCTTATGGTTAATATAGCCTTATAGATTACAACTAGAAAAGCAAACTTTATGCAAATACATTTGGGTCATTCACACTTTCCATTCAAGATTTTAACCATTGTAACATTTTAAAACATCTTAATAGTATACAAGTGTTTTTCAACCCTATTTAAAACATTAAACAAGATCTTAAGGGAATGCTCGGCCCTAAGAAAATTCTTAGGGGAATGTTTAACCCCAAAATTCTCTCAGGAGAATGCTTAATCCCTCTACCATATTGATAGCAACCAACCTCGATAACATAATTCTTAAAAGTATACACCCTCTATAGGATACTTTTAACGTGTATAGAGTATAGAAGGTACCTAGCTATTATTAATAGCCTCATCGATTTTATTGAGAGCCGACAACGTAGTCTATAATCTTAAGTGTTTTTGTATTCACACATAATGATACGTAGGGTTTTATATTACACTAACCCTTAATGCCCATGAGTGTTTAGCACATTTACACATAACGATACCTAGGCTTTTACATTGCACTAACCTTCAATATCTGTAAATGTTTAACATATTCACACATAAATATACCTAGAGTTTTATATTATGTTAACCCTCAATGTATATAGGTGATGAACATATTTATGCATAATGATGAAATTTCAAAATCCATTTTTTATTTGTGTGCTTAAAATAACATAAAACCCTGAACATATACATATAACGCACAAGGCTTTGAAACTTAGCATAGCTAGCACAAATCCATATTAGTTTAAGCCTTGAAATAATCATATTAATCTCAAAATATCATAAATACTTGAGTTTGGAATTACAAAATAAGATAATATAAAACTTTTATAAAATTCATTATTCATTAAGAAAATGATAAAAAGTTAAAATCTAAGTCAATGGTCAACAGTCAAAGCCACAATCAATGCACAAGTCTTGACTTCCACTATGCACATACTCAATATTTTTACCATTGTAAGATTAATATAGTCATTTTATTTCTAATCATTATCAATCTTATATTAACCCTACTTATAGAATTAGTGAGGTGATTAAAATTAGTCATAAATGTTATGAAGAACATATGCTTATCCTTAATCAATAGACAAATTCTTTTAATTAACTTTCAAGTTTTATACATAAATTTAACCTCATATAACATACGTCATATTAATACAAATTATAACAACCCTATTTTTGCTCATGCAAAACTTTATTTAAAAGAATAAGGTGGAAGCCAAAACTAAAAATAGAAAGTGTTACCATAACACATAACATAAAATAGATGTATATCATCTATCTTGTACTAGGTATAGTGTTAAAATCCTATCAAAAAAACTTGAAACATTATCTATATCAAATCATCACTAATATAATCTGTACAAAAAAACCCCTATAAAACCATTGTTGATAAAGTCAATGAAAAACCCATGAAATAAATCTAAATTTGAAAAATCTTAACCAAGCAACTAAAATATAAATATTTATTTACATCACCATAAAAATAAAATACAATATTATGAAATCATAACTAAAATATAAAAATAAATACAAAATTATTTGAGGGATAAATACTTTAACTAGCCCTAACACTCAGCCCATGCCAACATTTACAGTGGAACCAAACTAGGAGTACATGTACAAAGACATCTATAGAAGTATAGTATCACTGTGATAACGTACTAAGTAAATAACCCAACTTATAGTAACAACATAAATACATTTAACATTTGATCGTGCTATAGGAAAAATGGCATCTTAATTAAAATATAATAATGTAAACAACATTATTGGTGTAACACCCCCATTTTTAGTACTTAAAAATTTCATTCTGCGGAAGCGTTAATTACCAAAGATAATGGGTGTTACCGCCACACTTAGCATAAGTCCAGTTCCCTCACCTTTCTTATGCCAAGTGTTAAGGCTAAAACCAACCAAACCCAAAATAAATCAGTGGAAATAAGAGAGATTACATAAATAAAGGTTACGAATAAATATTTTCCGCACAACAATGATAATCAAAATATAGTTAGGGACATGAGAGTCCAAAGGAAAACCTATACAATAAAAACTAGTACCCATAGGTACAACACCAGTTTGCCCTAACTCTTAGACCTGAATTCCCATTCTAAGAATGGAACCTCTTCCCAAGAGCTTCATTTATTCTAGCTACTCTTATAAGCTTCATACCACTTCATGGCCTTCACATAGTCATATGCAAATGTAGTATCAATATAACTTTCTCGTATTGAGTAAATCATAATACCTCACAAGAGGTAGCATACCCGCGTTGCACATAATCACACAATGATCCAAAACCTGCTCAACCACAAGCACATGCCATAACAATATATAATAAATCATGGATCAATACATATATATAAATATATGCCATTAGAGTCTCATGCTCAACCATCAACCATACTCAACCAAGTTAAGTCATTTCAAGGTAAACAATAACCATATCAAAATCCATGGCCAAAACCGACTAATAAAATCAATTTCAATTAATATAGTAGGGCATTGAGGCAACTACCGAACCATTAATCCAATATATACCAAAAACAGAGGTAGGGCACTGAGGCAACTACCAAACCATCAATTCAATATATACCAAAAATGACGTAGGGCACTGAGGTAACTACCAAACCCAACAATACATACCAAGGCCATTAACAAGTATTCCTTTATTATTTATATTACTTAAGGGGATACAATCAACCCAGGGACATTGAGGTACACCCGGTCATTTTGGTGCATGAAGGCAACACAATACCCGTACTCTAGAACCAAGGGACACAGCGGTACACCTAGTCATACCGGTGCACATAGGTAACACAGTATCCTCCAACCTCGATCACCTAATCCTTAAGTGTCAATACCCCCTACAGGGCCTGTAGGTCATCTATATAATAGATAAGGGCCTTGCTAAGGCACAGAGGCACACCAGTGAACCAACTCAAATGAGGGCTAACACCTCATCTTTAGGTTAGCTAACCCTAGAGAGAAACCATTCCCAAACTAGTGACCTTCGACTTTAAGTATTAGTATTTTATGAGGTGATCATAAACATTTCATGCTATATAATCATTTCCATATCCATACTTACCATTTTCCCTTATTTCTAACTATTCAGATAAACCATAAGGTCATTGGTCTATGTCAATGTCAATGTCAACACTAAGGTCAACCTGTAAAAAGTCTAAGGCCATCCTGTACCCAATTATTTACGTTAGGTGTATTAAGTCGAAAATGACCAAAATGCTGTCAAAACCCTAATTTCGTCATTTTTATCCAATTCCATACCAAACATTATTATTACAAGAAATTTGTCATGAAAAGGCTGAAATATAATTATTCACAATATTTTCGAACGTAGGTAATTTTTACGATTTAGCAATTGACTGTATTTTTCACATTTCATGGATTTATTGAGTTGTGCACTCAAAAACCCTAATCATGCATTCTTCACGTGTCACACATTCCATGTAGCATATATATATATATATATATATATATATATATTAAGCATAATATGACATTTAATAAGGTAATTATCATCATGGTTCATGTAAGGAAAAATCTCTAATGCTAGAACATGCGAATAACAATTATCGTATTCTGACCCTAATCGTGCATATATGTTTTTATGCTATTTATATCAACCATAAATACCATGCAATGATAATCATGGAGTACTTATCATGGCATTTAAATCCTCACTTGACAAGTATACAACCCTAGAAATACCCTATACATGCATATGTAAGCCATATAATATATTAATCATGCATATACTTCACTTTCGATAATTACGAATATCATTTATATAACATGTTATCATTTTATTATGTATGTCATAACACTTGAGTAATAGAAAACCCTATCATAATTATAGGTCTAAACAATCCTAGCATGCTCGCGCATAAATTCTACCACCTTATGAGTAATTGGATTTACTTAAATACAAGTTTACACAAAAAGGACCAAAAATCGTCTTCTTTGAGATCATCAAATATTACCTAATAAATTAATATACAATAATACATATTATTATTTAATATAACATAAAATTAACTCAAAATTAATTAAACTAACTCAATAATAACTAACCAACTAAAATAAGGTAGCAAGAAATTAACAAAAACTCATGAAATAAAGGAGTAACCAGCGGAAGTTGCCAAGAAGGAGAGGAGGGGCAATAGTGGTGTTGTATGTTGCTAGGGGGTAGGAATGGTAGGAAATGTTGTAGAAAGGGTAGGGGCTACAGAAAAGGAAGATGTAGCAAGGTGGTGGATCGACAAGTTTGGCCAAAGCTAAGGGAAAGGGATCGGCAAAAAATTACCAAAAAGGGGGTGGGGGTTAAGGTGATTTTGTGTGTAGCTTGGGGGTTGTTTTGGATAAATTTTATGTAGCTTGGGGGTAGGGAATGACAGATCTTGCTGCAGCAAAAGGCAGGTAGAAGGAATTTGGTGGTGGTGTGGAGGGGGTTTCGGTGGAGAGTTTCCGATGGGGTAAAAATGGTGGAAAACAACGGTGATTATGGGGTTTTTTTCTTGCTCGCGGAAGCTCAGGTAAAGAGAGAAAGTGTGGGCTGTTTTGGAGGTTAATTTACGACACAAAAATGTAGGGGTGAAGGGGTTAAGAAGAGCATGGGGTGTAGAGAAAAGAGGATCAAAACAAGGAGAGCAAAACAAGGGGGAGGTAATCGTGCATGGCAAGAGAGTGGCGTGATGGATGGTTATACCGAAGAGGAAGGGTAGGGTGAGTTTAGTAAATTTAGTATAGGATATGGGTAAATTATTTAGGTAAAGATTTAGGGTAAAATATATGGGTAAAAATTATCGGGTTACCGGAATAGGTTTATTTGATGAAACAGATACCAGTTACGATCCCAACCTAGGTTTAAATTTTAATATACACTGTCTAGCATATTTTAGCCTAATTAAATTTTATAAATAATAATTTGTAATAATATTACATATATTAACAATATACTTAATATCAAATATTCTTAAATAATTATTACAACTAATACACATAATTATTGGTTATAATTAGGGTTTCTAAAAATAGGGTATTACAGATGGCATGTTCATTTTATCAAGTACATTGTATAACATTCTATCATATCGAATTATAGGAGACATAATAATTTGTTATGCTAGTCAACAAAACAAACATAAGAATTCTCAACATATGCTCATAAAAGGTTACATGAAATGGCATAACAAATAAGTTAAGGATAATAGAAGGATTCTTGATCCATGTGATACCATAAAAGGAATATGAAAGAACATAAAAATATGAATTCATTGCATAACATGGTGTGATATAAGGAAATAGGACAACATACAATAATAGAAGAACATGACACATTCACTCGTACAAAATCATTCACTCTATTCATTACGATTCACTTATTTCCATGTAGCCCTTCCCCATTGTTTCATAAAACCCCTCCACAATCAATTCCATGATAACATGTTACTTTACATATTCCATTTTGCATTCTTACTCATTTTCTTATATATTATATCATAGTTCACTTATTCCCCATATTTTATTCATTCCATTTATAACATGATTTACTTATCCATACACACAACATAATATCATCCATTACCTAGGCACAGGGGCCAAGGAATCTACTTATCTCCTATAGCACTATCAGTTATGAAAAATGAAATGCCTATAACACTACCAATTATGGTAAAAGAAACCCTAACGACACCCTAACATTGAAGTATCGATACCTCTTATAGATGCCATACCAGTGAGTCACCTATAGAGAAGAGAGAGGGGCTTTGCTAATGCTCAACAACAATATCACATCCACACAATAAACACTGAGTGCATCCACTACAAAAAATTCCTCAGAGTTTATCCCAATGCTACTTGCTTAAATCCCTATTTCAGCCTTACATTTGAATTATTAACAAATTATGTTCATGACCACATATTCCATCAAACATAACGCATCACTTATGTTCTTAACAACAATTTGATATGATTAAAAATTGAAATCAACCACTTTGCATTTGCATTAACAAACATGATACTAAAGGAAAATATTATAGTAAACTTAAGACTATCATGCTTATGTATCATAACAAATTTAAGACATATAGATATAATAAAATATAATTACGAAGAATCATGATTACACACACACACATAAAAAAAAACTATATGATATCACACAAAAAAAATCAACACAACCTAAAAACATCAAAGTAGTCAAATAGCCGAGACATATAAACATGGCCATAATTGCTCATTTTGATATACAACTTTATATAAATCACATGTTTAGAAAACTTAGAATGCACAATATCCATATTTTCATGTTCAATATGAAACGCTTACATAACCATTAGCATACTTATAATACATAAAATACATGGTTTCTTAAAAAATCCTAACATAATTCAAACATAACCAATATATGGAATAACACACATCAACACATAAGTGTATTAACTACAAGTTTAGAAGAAAAATATCAATGATGTAAACATAAGAATTAAGTTATAAAAACTAATTAAAGTAGAAAATTAATAAAAAAAAGTAAATTTTATTTAAAAATAACCTAAACAATTAAATTTTGCAATTTAAAACTAAACAATCTGAGAAAATTTTCCAAAATAACAAGTTAGAAACACAATTTAATCGATATTATAAAAATTTATTGGTCAACAAGTAAAAAAAATAAATACAATCCAATTTTAGATAACTATTTCTAGAAATCAGAATTTAAAAGTTCAAATCAATTAACCCAAAGTAAAAAAATTAAAATGCAATTAGGATAATTTTAAATAATCATATAAAAATTGATGTAAGCAAGAACAATCACACAATCAATCAATTAAGAAAAATTTCTAAATGTTATGACTTTATACCCAAAATGTAATTCCGTTGGTTTGTACTAAATTATTTAAATTGATGACTTGTAAATGAAATTGACTATACTATAATCAATGTAATAATATAACTCGAGGATTAATCGAATTTCAATCTTCAAGATCGTAATTAGTGTTTTAACCTAAAAGTTTAATTTTAACCAATTCTTAAATTGATAGTTTTAAAATACAATTAAACAAATTACTAATAATTAAAGACCAAACAAAACCTACTTAAACTAACAAATCTCTGTTAAAAATCATCCAAATCAACAACCATAAATCTATTCAAATTCCATATCGAACACATATAAACAATTCCTAATAGCTAATTTAGCTTCGTCAAAGCCAAATCACACACATTAATCGGAATACAAAAAGAAGAGTTCAGAAAATATATACATAAAATGATATGTGTTAGATAGATACTAAATTTATGTAAAAATATGATACATTGATATGATTGAAACAAAAAAAAATGAGCAGAGAATTCAACTTATTAGATTGGTTATGCAGTGAAAGAATTTCACTCCCCTAAAGCAAAATACGGCCTGACCTTGGTGCTAATCAAGTGTTACAAATCGCCCCCAAGGTTAACAAAATCATCCTCTACACTTGTGCACTCAAGAACAAAATCCTGGAAACGCATAAACTTTACCCTGAACTCACACATTAAAAACAAAAGAAGATCACTTGTAATTTTTCATCATGCCAAAATGATGGGAGCGTTATTTCTTAAATAAACAAAATCGATGAAGATAACCTCCCAACCTAGAAGATCGGATCCCATATTCGCATCTTTGAAAATGTTTGAAAGTAGAGGAAGAATTGGTCTTCTATTTATCTAGCTAAAGTAGAGAAAAGAAAAAAAATTAAATAATAAGAATTTTAGCAAAAAGAATAATAGTTCTGTTTAGATCCATGATCCATACCTACAACCATGCCTAGCTCGGACCAGATCTGATAGGCGGGCAAGCAGCGCGCGCATGCATGCGGTATATATGGAATAGTCCAAGCCCTAACAAAACAACCCAAACATTCAATTCAAACCAAGGGCTAAGAGAGGAGAAATAGAAACTCCTTTAAAAAGTTGTTTATAATCAATGTGGGACAATGGCATGGAACAAAGCTGATTTTCCATTGTTCCCAACAATATGGGACAAATTAGAGGTGGTTAGTGTTATTGGAGTTTTGGTGATGGTTGTGTGCAATGTCGTTCATTGCTCAGAGCTATACCACCATCCGTTGTGGTTGTTGCACTCCACAATCGCTAGGTTGAGGTGTGTTTTGTCGTTTCTCTAGTGTTCTTTCAGCATCCTCGGTTATATTGATGGTTGTTGTCGCTCGCCATCGTCGGTCTGCCTACTCCAACAATGGTGGCCTACTATGGCGGTAGTCGATGAGTTAAAAAGGAATGGAGCAGGAGAGGTGGAGAACGGAGGGAGATAAATGGAGGAGTTGGTTGAGTTTCACACCAGAAATGAAAATGAATAATAAATGAAGAGGAAAATTGGGGGTTGTATATGATTTTCTTTACACGAAGATACTACAAATAAATAGGTAGATGATAATTTTATCTATAATAAAATTCAACAAAAATAATTAAAAAAAATATACAGAGATTTTTAGTAAAATGTAAGATTTAACTAGTGAAAAGATTTTATTTAGAATATATTAAAAAAACTCATCAAAATATTAATTTAGTAACAAAATAATAGTTAAGATACATTGGAAAAATAATTTTATCAAACTTTTAAGAACTTTAATTATTTTTAAATATTTAAAAAAATTCTGCATAAAACATGGAAAAAATTAAAAAAAATAGAAATAAAGTCATAAATAAATTTAAATTTATTCAATATAATATTTTTGAAGATCGTATTGATATTGTAAAAATATATAAATTCATAAACAGAAGTATTTGCTATAGAAAGAAAATTTAAAATAATTTTACTACTTTAAAATGAATTTTATAATATAAGATAATTTATTTTTGCTAACAAAATATAGCTTTATAATGGTTTCATAATCACATGATGAACTTATAATCCAAAACAAATTCAAAATATTAAAATCAAATCATGCGACAAAAATAAAAATATATTTTAGACAAAAATTGAATCACATGAATTTAACAAAATTATAAATCTTAAGGAATTTATTTAGATTTATTTTCAATAAAAAATAATTAATTAGATTTCAATATGAATTCAAAAATGTTGATAAAATTATCAATGAATTAACAACTTAATCAAATATTTATGAAATTCATAATTTAAATAAAATTAACTAACCAACATATAGGTAAAAGTTAAGACTCAAAAATTAAAACTAATATTTTATTCAAATTAAGTTACTGCAAAGCATTAATACAAATATTATAATACCCTAAATTCAGCCTTACCCTAATCTTATATTATTAATATCTTAATCCTTTTTATAATCCTTAAATGCTAACTCTAACATTAAATACCCTTCTTTCTTTTCCTCTTTTTGTCTTGTCTTTCCATTTTTTGTTTCTTTTCCTTTGTCTTCATCTTCCCTAATATTCTCCTTTCTCTCGAGTGATTTTGTTTTGGTTTGGTTACTAAAACCAAGCCACCTTAAATTTCCCCAAGACCACACTTAACACCCCTACTTTCACATTGCATAGCATAATCCTATCTCCATTTTTCTCCCCCTGTATTTTGCGTCACAGCTCTGCCACCTGACCTCACTTCCCAACTCCCTCACACCATCCTTTTTTCTTGCAAAACGGCCATATAAAACCATATATCTCTCACCTCTTGGTCATTTATTACAAACCATCAAACCCTTCCTCTTCCTTTTCTCATTTCTTCACTTTAGTTCGTTGTCGTTCTTCATAGCCATCGCTACCACAACTTTTAGTTTAGCTCACCCAGCTAAACACACTCTACTTGGGACCACCATTCACACAACCCATCCCCCTCAATTTTCAATATTCATGATCTCCCTAGCCTTATGCGTAATTTCTTTATGCAACCAAGCATCCCTTGCATCCCTTGTCTTTGTCGAGCTTATGGTTGTCTTTGCTAAGATTGTGGTTATCTTTCTGAGCTTGTGTTCTTCTTTACTAATCTTGTGGTTATCTTTTTCCAATATTGTGTAGTCTTTGTTGATCTTGTGTTGTGCTTGCCAAGCTTGTATTTCCTCAAATGAGTTTGTGTTGTTGTTGCTAAGTTTGCGTTATCGTTGTTGAGCTCATGCACCTTGATCTACTAAGAATGTGTCGCGTGTTGTCGAGCTTTCTTTTTCCCTTCCCAACATGATCTTCTCTTATTATTCTTCCCCTTTTGATGCATGAATTGCTTATGCAAGTAACTCTGGAGTGACCAACTGTAACACCCCTAAAATTTACTACTGAAAAATTTTGTTTAATTAAAAGGTTTAATGGAAATGAAATAATAAAACCGTAAATTCATGGGGCATTACTGCCACACTTAGTACCAGATCGGTTCACTCCTATCATTCCAGTACTAAGTGCTAAGGCTAAACAGGTTATGCCAAGCAAAACTCATTAATAAAACATGAGTCATTAATAAAACACAGGTCATTAATAAAATACAAGTCATACAGAAATCATAGCGCGGTTTAGAATTACAATCCAAAGAGTAAATGACTAGATTTTTTCAAAACATAAAGCACCGTACGATATCACATAATTAGAATAAAATGACTAGAGTCCGGCCGAGTCGCTCTCGATCCCCTAAGTCTTGTCTAGGCTCAACGCTCAGCCCCACCCGATGCCTCATAAGCATCGTAGGCATCGAAGACGTCATCCCCTACCTGCACAAACTTAGAAGGGTCTTCTACTCGTGGAAACGGGTGATCAGTACTCTTTGTATTGAGTAAGGTAATAGATGCACTAAGGCTGACATACAAAAACATACAACATAGCTTACAGAGCATAATCATATAGGCAGCATGCAGTAATACATATGATGAAGTTCGGTTATGGTCCGAATAGACTTATTCTTTATATCTCTAATAAATATAGTCGATTCAAATCATAGTCTTTATCAATCCATGCGAGTGCGGGAACCCCACTATTATAGCCGGTGGACCGATCATGTAGGGCAAAATGCTCTTGGCCACTATTATTCGCCGGTGGACCGGTCATGCAGGGCAAAATGCTCCTGACCACTATTATTCGCTGGTAGACCGGTCTAGCCCCGACTCACATGGTGTTTCACTGTAAATACTTCGTGTATTTCCCATGTCTTATCATCATTATGTTTGTTTTGTTGAGCATGGAAACCCATACTATTATAGCCGGTGGAACGGTCATGCAGAGCAAAATGCGCTTGGCCACTATTATTCGTCGGTGGACCGGTCATGCAGGGCACCTCGGCTCCTGGCCACTATTATTCACCAGTGGACCGGTCTGGGCCCAGCTCAACAATCTTTCTCTTTAGATGGATAGTATCTTATTCATGTCTTATTTGGTGGACCCCTGACATGCATGTCACTAACATTCTACTTCTATCCTCTCAAGGGGCCCGTCCCATATCTTGAGACTCTTGCGCCCCTTATCACACCCCGACATCCTTTCCCCCTTACACTTATCCATAATGAAATCCCTACTCCTAATGGTGTGGGTTAAGGCCCAACACCTCATGAAATTAAACTCCACCTACTATCATCCTCTAGGGTTTTCCCTTGAAAACCCTAATTGGACCTATGTGGCCCAACTTTCTCTCACTTACACTACCATTACTTTATTTAATGCCTCACTCCTTATCTCATTTAGATCCAATCCCAAATCATATCGCTTTACCCCTTGATTCCACATGTGACCAAAAAACCCTAGTTGGCCACTTCAACCCTAATACCTTTCTTCTCCCACAAGTAACATCTCTCTCTTTCACCCAAAACCTCTTCTTTCTCAAGGAACCCATACTCACCCCTTATAAAATAAATTCTCACTCTTAACCCGTACTCCACTCTCCCTTAATTATTTTTACTTCTACATTTTTTCCAGATTAGTGCTTCCTCTCAAAACCCTAATCGGGTCCCTTATGCGCCCTTACACCAACCTACCTACTATTTTTCGTCCTAAGTCTCCAATCACTCCACAACTCTCCCCTTAGCTTATTTACACCATAAAATAAAATTTCTCACGTAAAGATCACTCCCATGCAAGTTTTATCCACCCCATGAACACTCTCAAAGTCCCCATGCAAACCCTAGAATTCCCATGCATGGTTCCCATCTCTTTTTCATTTTGGTCATCTCTTCCTCTTTATTTTCCTCTCATGGATTATGAGGTATTTTGGTCAACCTCATATCCCCCTTAGTAAAATCACTTCCCATTTTCTTTCTTTTATCCTTTCATTCCCATATCACATTATCAATCATCCTAGCATGCATGTCCTAGAGGGTCATATCATATCACATCATAATCACCATATATACATATCATGCTCATGCCATAAGGAACACATAAACATACCTCAACTCCAGCTGCGCTACACATAAGACAAGTTAATGACAATCATACGATACATGACATAGCATGGTATATAGCATCCAAGGCATACAAGTCACACAACACACATGGCCTTAGCTACATCCTTATCTAAAATGACGCCGGGCTTGGAGCACTCTCCTACACCTCCTTAGAGTTTTGGCTTGATTCACCTATAAAAGGGAAAAATTAAGGATTAGTTTTCCTCCTACCAAAAATACTATTATTTCTTACTTTAGTCTAAGATTAGGGTTACTATTATTAAAGGAAGCTTTACAAGTGAAAAACTAGGGTTTTTACCCTCAAGTTAGCCTACTAGATATTTCTAGTCAAAATATATTTATGTTAATATTTATAGCTATCTTTATATTATTAACCCTAATAGCTTTATTTCTTCTAATAATAGTACTAATAATTGTTATAGCAAAATAGTGATAATAATAATAATAATAGTAATACTAACGCTCCTAGAAATAGAAGCCCTATTATTTTTAAGGCTAAGGCTAATAATAGTGTTGGGGTTAAAATAATAATATAATAATAGCAATACCAACAAAGTACTCATATTGCTAAAGATAATAATGATAATAGTTATATTTGGAATAATAATAATATAAGGGTTCGAATGTTTTTGTCACAATAATAGTAACAAAATAATAACAATAATAATAGTAATAACTAATAATAATACCATAGTAATAATTTTAGTAACAAAGGCATTAGGAATAATATTAGCAATATTTGGGTAATAATAATAATAATAATAATAATAATAATAATAATAGTAAGGTTGATTATTCTTCTTCTATAGTAACAAAATGGTAACGTGCCAATTTCAGTTTCCATAACATTAATAACAATAAAAATAATAGTAATAGTAGTAGTAGTAGTAGTAGTAGTAGTAGTAGTAGTAGTAGTAGTAGTAATACTAATACTAATACTAATAATAATAGTAATAGTAATAGTAATAATAAGGATAATAATTTTAAGCATAATAATAATGACAATAACAATAATAATAGTAACCGAAATGGTAATAAAAATATAAGGGTCTAAATATTTATATTAATAATAAAAAGTGATAATGGACAAAGTTAGTATTAACAATATTAGCAAGGAAATAATGATAATAATAATGGTAATAACAACAACAACAACAACAACAACAACAACAAGGGTAATCATAATAATACTAAAATTTTAGATCTCCATTAATAGTAGCATTAGTTAGAAATATCTCCAAAGTTAGGTTAAGTAGTAATAATACTACTACTACTACTACTACTACTACTACTACTACTACTACTACTACTAATAATAATAATAATAATAATAATAATAATAATAATGTTAAGAATAATACTAATAGTAATGATAATAAAAATGGTAACAGTAATATAAGGGTTCAAATATTTACCATAATAATAAAGATAATAATAATAGGCTAGAGCTAGCATTAGTAATAATAGGAGAAACAATAGTGAGGGTAATAATAATAATAATAGTAACAATGAGGGAACTAAGGTTGTAGACCGTTAATAATAGTAATATTATTATTACTGGTTAGAAAAATCATAAAGAAAGGTTAAATAGCAATAGGAATAATAATAATACTAATAGTAGTAGTAGTAGTAGTAGTAATATTATTATTAATAAAGATACTATATTAATACTAAAGTTGTAGCCTTTTAAATGATAATACCATAGTTATAAACATTTCCGAAGTTAGGCTAGATTGTAGGAGTGGTGACATAATAATAATACAAATAATAAAAATAACACAACATTAATAATAATAATAAGGGTAATACTATTAATATTACTAAAAATTATTAACACTTATATATAAAAGGTTTAAGGGTTGGGGAAATTAGAACACCACCTAGGGTTGGTGGCGGGACCGACAACGGTGTGTGGCGGCGACGGCGGTGGCGGTGGAGGAGGAAGATAGGTGGAAAGATGGGTTTACAGGCTAGAGGAGAGGGAATGAGGGGGTGTTTGAGGTGGTGGAAGGTGTATCAGGTGGAGAGGGTGGAATGGAGGTGGTGATGTAACCGAAAGTGGTGGCGCACGACGGCCGGAGCGGTGGCCGAATGGTGGTGGAAGGTGGAGAAGGGAGAAGGAGAGGGAGGCAGGGAAAGATGGAGGTATAGGGAGGTAGAGGAGGCTCCCCTGGTCGTTTTGGAGGGTAGGGATGGCGTTGGTTGCGGCGGAATCGGCGGCGGACGGCGGCGCGAGGGGCGGCGAGATATTGAAGTGGGCTGATCGGGATGGCAATTTTGCACGGCCGGGGCGGCTCTTGCAGGGTAAGATAGGAGAGGAGGGTGGCTCAGTTTTGTATAGGGCGGTGTAGGGAAGGTTTTGGTGGGCAGTTTTGGTGGTGGAGATTGTCGACGGTGGTGAAATATGGGGCTGTTTGGGTGGTGGCGCACAATCGGAATTTCTAGGCTGTGAAAACAAAGGCTCGATTGTGGCTGCCTATGGGGGTATTTATATGCTAAATAGGGTGGGAAATGACAAGGGGAAGAAGACAAGAGGGTGCAGGTGCCAGGCATGCAGTCGGTGGTGGCAGTCAAGGCGGTGCTGCAATGGTAGGGGCGACAAGGTCGAGGGAAGAAGGAAAGGGAAAGGGGTAGGGTGCTCGGGAGAGGGGAAAAGGGTCAGTTGGGGCTGAATTTGTGAAATAAAGTGACTGGAGAGGGAGGGGAGAATGGCCGGACAGTGTAGGTGGCGGCCGGCAGGTTTAGGGTTACAGGGTCGGGGTGCAGGTGCGTGGGAAGAAGAAGAAGAAGAAGAGGGTAAGGGGTGGACCGGCGGTCTAGGGGAAAGAAAAGAAAAGGAAAAGGGGTGGTTCGGGCTATGGGTGAGGGGGCAGTCATGCGGGCTTGGGCCACGTTGAAGGAGGAAAGGAGGGGGAAAGGAACTGGGCCGCGCAGGTGGACTGGCCCAAGACCGGGTGGAAGAAGGAAAAAGAAAAGGGAAGGAGAGGAAGAAAAGAAAAAGGGGAAAAGAGGGAGAAAAAGAAAATAAAGGAAAGAAAGAAAAATAAGGAAAAATAGGTGGGTTGGGTATTTTAGAATTTTTGGGTTGTTTAAAATAATAATATTTAGAAAATAATAATTAATTCCTTATTAAATTATTTTGGGCAAAATTTTCCTAACTTCCATGATTATTAGTAAAATATCCAAATTTTCCTAAATAATTTATTTATTATTTTCTCCTTGTTTGTCTTAATTAATTCCCCTTTTATTTTAATAAAATAATTTATTTAATTAATTTTCCTAATAAATCCTTATTTAGCCATGATTTTCAGAATTAAAATTTTGGGGGTATTTCACCAACTGTCACGTAGCAAGCGATCCCATATCCCTTGGTTCTTCCCTTTTTCCTTCCTCATTTGCCTTTTATTTTATTGATTTTCTTATGCTACATGTCCTAAACTTTCATTCTTTTATTTCTTTAGGTGATCATACAATGGTTTCGGAGGCGGGTGATAGGAGTATTTTTTCTTAGATAGTAGTGTCATGTTATGGTTAGGATACGTTTCATGCATTAGGGACCTTGATGCTATGTGTTTATTACATGCAATACTATGTTAATATGCCTCCTTTACTTGAAATTATGATTTTATATTCTATTTTGTGGTAATCATGTTGTTAATGTTATATCATAATCTTGTAATATTTTATCATAGGAGCATGATCGGTATTGCATATGCGAGATGTTAGAGTCAACCTTTGATTTTCGAATATGTTGTTTATTGTGATATTTTAGGTGTGGCATGGTCCTTTTATTAGGAGAATTACCTAAGTTGTCTTTTATAATCATGTTAAGTATGCATGGCATTAATGAGATGACCAACTTGAAATACCTCAAAACCCTAGTTTAGAGAATTATGGCAAAATAAAGATTTATTAGTAAAATTGATTAAATAAATTATTTTATTAAAATAAGAGGAAGTAATTAAGGTAAAATCAAGAGGAAAAATAATAAATAATTTAATTAAAAAAAAATAGGGTGTTTTGCTAATTAAAATGGAATTAAGGAAAAATCTTTCAAAAATCCTAAATTAACCTAAAAAGGGAATTTAATTATTATTTTATTAAAGTATTATTATTTTAAATATTCCAAAATACCAAAATATTCGAAATACCCCAACCTATATATTTTTCCTTTTTTCCTTTTTTCCCATTTTTCCTCTTTTCCTTTTCCCCCTCTTTTATTTTCTTTTCTTCTTTTTTCTTCCTCTCCTTTCTCATTTTCTTTCTTTCCTTCCTCCCCAATCTGGGCCATCCCTGCCCTCGCGGCCTAGACTTCTTCCTTCCCTGCGTGGCCCAAGCCTACTGTCTCTCTTCTTTCCCCTGGCCAACCGCCTGGTTCGGCCCCCTCTTTTCTTTCTTTCTTTTCCCCTAGATCGTCCGGTCGTACCCTTCTTCTTCCTTTCTCCCCCGACCTTCCTTCTTCCCCCGACCCCTCAACTTCTCCTCTTCCTCGTGCCGGCATGCGGCCTCTGCAACGCCGCACACTGGCCTACCACCTCCACTCTCTTCCTCATCGATCCTTCTCCCTTCTCCACTCAATCACGCTCTCTCTCTCTCTCCTCGTGCGTACCTTAACCTTATTATCACTAAAGTTTCTATTATTATGATTATTAGGACCCCTTTTAAGTATTATTCTTAATATTATATTTATTACTATTTATTTATTTATTTATTATTATTATTATTATTATTATCATCATCATTATTATTATTATTATTATTATTTTGCTACAACTATTATTATTATTACTATTATTAGTATTATTAAAGCTATTGTCTTTAATAATATAAATATGGCTATAAATACCTTAAGATGAACCTATTTTGACTAGTAATAACCTAGTTGGCTAACTTGAGAATAAAAACCCTATTTTTATTTGTAAAGCTTCTCTTAATAATAGTAACCCTAATATTAGGGTAAAGTAGGAAATAATAGTAATTTTGGTAGGAGGGACATTAACCCTTAGTTTTTCCCTCTTATAGGTGAACCCAGTCAAAACCCTAAGGAGGCATAGGAGCGTACTTCAAGACTGGTGTTATATTAGGTAAGGATGTAGCTAAGGCCCTCTATGTGTGTGTTATGTGCCTTGTATGCCATGTGCTATGTTATCTTGTGTATCTTATGATTATTATAACTATTTTACGTGTAGCGCAGCTTGGAGTTGAGTTATGCTTATGTGGCTTTCTTATGGCATGTGCATAATATGTATATGTTGTGCTTATGGTATTATATGATGTGGCTCTTTAGGACATGCATGCTAGGATATTCAATATATTGATATGGAGTGAGAGGATGAAAAAGGAAAAAGAGGAAAGTGAGATGACCAAGGGGATATGGGATTAAACCGATTATCTCATGATCTATGAGGGGCAAATAAAAGGGGGTTATGAACAAAATAAAAGAGTGGGGTGAACTTTGCATGGGGATCGGGTTTGCATGGGCATTCTAGGGTTTGCATGGAGTGGATGGAGTCTACATGGGGATGATCCTTACATGTGAAAAGTTATCTTGGGGTGTAAGTAAGGTAAGGACAGAGTTGTTTGGGTGATTGGAGGATTTGGGTGAAAAATAGTACGTAGGTTGGTATAATAGTGCACAGGAGATCTAGATAGGGTTTGGGAGGAAAACCCTAATTTGAGGTGGTTGTGAAAGTAAAAATAATTGAGGGTGAGTAGAGTACAGGATGAGAGTGGAAGAGTATCATGTGTAAGGAGAGTATGGGTATCATGGGAGAACAAGGATGGCAAGTGAGAAATGGAGGGGTGACATGCAGAAAAGAAGGGTGTTAGGGTTTAGTGTGGCCAACTAGGATTTCGTGGTCACACATGTATTTGGGGGAGGAAAGTGAAATGATGGATGTTGAATCTAAGTGAGGTGATGTGTGGGGTGGCAACACAACCTTAGTTGTGTGAGACAGAGAAGGATGGGCCACATAGGCCTAAATTAGGGTTTCAGGAGAAAATCCTAGGAGAAGATAGTGAGTGGACTGGGATGGCGTAAGGTAGTGGGCCTTGACCCACACACTTAGGAGTTGGGCCTCCAGTGTGAGTAAGTGGAAAAAGGAAAGGATGTTGGGGTGTGCTTGGAGGTGCATAAGTCTCCAGATATGGGATAGACCCTCTTGAGGAGGATAAGAGTAGAGGGATTGTGACGTGCATATCTGCGGTGAAACTTACTAAATAAGACACAGTAAGACACTAATCATTTAAAGTGGAAGATTATTGAACCGGGTCCAGACCGATCCACCGCCATAATAGTGGCTAGGTTCCGGGGTGCCCTGGAGACCGATCCATCGGCATATAATAGTTCTGCCCTGTACATTTCTGATACACCAACTATAATAGTGGGAGATCCCGATCTCAATAAACCAAACTCTAAGTTATGACAAGACTTGTAAAAGACACTAAGTGCTTACATTGGAACACCATGAGAGTCGGGGCTTGACCGATCCATCTATATAATAGTGGCCAGGAGCGTCTTGCCCTGGAGACCGATCTACTGGCATATAATAGTAGTCAGGTGCATTCTGCCCTATACGTTTCTGACCCACCGGCTATAATAGTGAGGTTCCCGTGCTCGCTTGGATTGATAATAATCATGGTGTAAAATAATTAATGATAAGAGACTAAAGAATATGATTATCCGGACTATCGCTTGGTCTTTATTTATCTGGAATGCTATTTATGTGATCATGCTTGTGTTATATTCATTTGTGTGTTGGCCTTAGATGCATGGATACCTTACTCAATACGTAGGGTATTGACCACCCGTTTCATGGGTGCTGCTCATTCCCATGTGTAGAAGGCCCCTCTGAGTTTGTGTAGGCAGGTGATGCTATTTTTTATGCCTTCGATGCTTACGAGGCATCGTGCAGGGCTGAAAGTTGAGCTTGGACTTAGCTTGGGGAGATCTCCTTTTTAATGTTCCTTCTTTTTGTATCGGTTTATTTAGACTTTTTTTATCATACTATAGCTTTTATCCCTTTTGAGGAAGTTTAATTATGTACTCTTGGATTGTAAACTCTTTTACACGTACTCTGATTTTCGCATTATGAATATTTCAATGCTTTTACGAAGTCTTGATTTAAGTTTGACTAATGATGGATGGTAATTTTTCTTTAGCCTTGTGGTTAGTACGAGACTGGCCCAGGGCCGGGCTTGTACTGATCACGGTGATAATATCCCCAAAATTTACAAGTTTTATTTTACTTACTTCCGTTGATTATTTAATAAAATGAAAATTTTCAGTAGTGAATTTTGGGGGTGTTACATAACTAGTATAATTATACATTCATATTTAAAGTAAAAGATTTATAAGTTAGGACCAATTATACTAGGCCATTTCACCATATAAGAATAGTGGTCCGGAGCATTATGTTCTAGGGTTGTACTAGTCTATTCCACTAGATAAGAATAGTGGCTAGGAGTGTTATGTCTTGCATTTATACCAGTATGTTCTATCAAACAAGAATAGTGTTCAAGTCTATTATGCCTCGGGGTTGTTTATTATTGATACCATTCCACCGGTTACTAATAGTGGGATATGTGAACTTAAAAGACTAAGTAATTGGAGCATATAATCATCTATTTTGGAATTCTATTTTGAGTTCCCTCTTGAGACACTTCGTGTCCTAAATAATATGCATATATAGTTCTTTCCTGTGTCCTTTCGTTCTATATATGCCATTTTTCTTATGATGTGTATTGTTACTTTAATCAATATACAAGTATTGACCATACTTTGTATAGGTGTTGTTCATTCTCGTGAGTAAACAACCCAAGCATTGATGTGCATGTTCTCTAGTGACTACTTTGATGATTTTGTTGATTATGATCCACTTCCTATGAAAGAGTGACTTATTTGTCTAGGACTGGGCGTAGAGTCGATGTTGTCCACAATTTAGCTTGTGTCTGGATACCTTATGAACTCTTAGTTCCATATGATCTCTTTTGTTGTATTTTTCTTGTATTACACTCGAAGTTTATTTCCAAACTCTTATCTATGTTTTGTGAAATTCTTCTCCTTATCCTATTTCTTCTATTAAAAGATGTGAATTTTTTTTGCTTATATTTAATATGATAATGGTATGGTGATAATACCAAATTATCTTATTATTATACTTCTACAAAATGAAAATTTTTAATAATAAATTTTGAGGTGTTGCACAAATGATGTTATACTTTATATCAAATCGCACCTACAAATATTGATGAACAACATAGAATCCTTGAGTTACTCAAAAATTCACTCGAACATCAAAATTAAACCTAAACATGAGGCTAATATATTGGTCACAAATTTTGATAAGTATGCATACTTATGAGAAAATTATCATAACTTTTTTGATACTTAACATTTTTAAGATCTAAAAGATATATTGAAACTAGACACATAGAGATTTAATTTGATATATAACAAGGTATCTATCTCTTTGAGACTAAAAACATAACATCAAATACTCATGTTTTAAGTATGATGAGTAAGCGTGTACTTAACATAAATTTTACCACATTTACTCAAATACTAATATATGATGTTTAAAATTATCCTAAAATTATTAATAAACATGATGGTATATTTAGAAATACCGAAAACTAAGCTTATGTTTCCCAACTAGATTGGTTAAACCAAGACTTAATCATAAGTTATATATTTTATTATATATTTTCAACTCTTTTGATTCATATTTTTACAAAGTGCACAAATCTTCGTCCATCTCAAGTTTCTATTTTCAAAAAATCATGATCCACATATTATCATAGCATCATATATTAAACCATTTACTCATTTTCTGCTGTATAGATACCATAAATATTCGAGATTATTGAATATCTAATTATCCTCAATAAATACTACTCACATCATATGCATTATTTAATGTGAGTGAATTAAATCTTATCTTAATCCAAGCTTAAACAAATTAACCACAAGGAAACCATATATTACTCATCATCCATCACCCATGACTCTAAGAACTAGAATAAAAATTAAAAAAAAAACTTATTAAGAGATATTACTTTCAATATTTTAGACATCCATACTTTGATCATCAAGGTCCTTCAATCATCTAGTTGTACCCTCATGTTGATAGGGTGACAAGGGAGGTAAGTTGGATATTTGGAAGCTTTTACGAGCTTTCCCATGGTAGTTTTAGTGAGGGGAGGGTTCTCAAATTATGTGGTTGTGATGATGATGGTGGTGATCGAAGAAGAGAGAAAAATGTCTAGGTGAAGTGAATGGAATGTGAGGGTGGAGTGTAGGGATGGCAATAGGTCTCGGACACAGCCCACACCTGCTAGATCCGCCTCATTTTTAATGGATATAGGTCCATAATCTTTGGACCCAACAAATCTGGGTCAGGTCTGGGTCCACATATATCTTAATGGATTTGGATCTAGGTCCAGTAGTTCTAGACCCAAACCTGACTTGCGAGACCTGTTTAGTATATATATATATGTGTGTGTGTGTATATATACATATATAAATACATACTAATATTATATTTGTTGTTATTGTTGTAATCTTATTTGAGCTCATTGTTCATTTTTTTTAATTTTATTTTTGTATATTTATTTTATAAGCAATATGTACAATATTGTATTCTAAAAGCATTAAAACAACATTTGAAAAGTTAATGTAACTATTTTAATATATTTATTTTTTCACTTGGAGGATTTTTTTAAATAAAAAAATACGTATTAAGTTATATAAAACATAAATGTATTTGTATTTACATAGATTATTAATTATTATTTTTTCAAGAATAGCCAGACCCATTTAGGATCCGTTTACCCACTAGATCCAGTGGATCTAGGTCTGGGTCTAACTTTTGGGACCTAACGAGTCTAGGTCAGGTATAGGTTTAGGTAATATAAACGGGTCCGGGTCAGAGTATCGCTGCACCAGACCCAAACCCAACCCATTGCCATCCCTAGTGGAGTGTGCATATGAATTTTCATTAAAGTTAAATGTATATAGGAATTTAGCATATGTTAAATATAGGAAGGTAATGATTAGCTTTGTTAGTAAGTAACATATGTATATAGGAATGAAGAGGGGGGGAATCTCCATAATTTTAATGGACATAAGCAAGATCGTGTTTGGCCTTGCATTGATACAATTTAGAGGGCTTAATATTACATCTTATAGAGATTAAATAGGATTTATAATATTAAAAAAAAGGAAACATATTTTAATAGAGTTATGCTCAAAAAAGTTACAAATAAGTTTTAAATTTAATATAAGATTAAGTAAATAATTTTAAATGACAAATCACTCAAAAACATTAGAGTATAGTGATATCAGAAGTTTTGTAGGGTTTATATGGGCTAAATAGCCAATTTGGAGTCCAAAACGTAAGATAAGTAAAGCACATAAATGATAAGAAAATGAGCTTTAAGATTTATAAAGTATGAAAGAGAGCTCAAGAATTCCATTTGAAGGTTGCATACAAATTTTGGCAATTTTGATATAAGAATAATTACATAAAATACTAACCTAAAATTAGGAGCCAATTTTTTATGAAAAAATTTAAAATAAATAGCAATAAAAATACAAAATTATAAAATTTACATAATATTTACTTCAAGTGATATTGAACCCAAAAATATTTTTTTTGGAATTATTCTAGTAGTTAATTAAATTTTCATCCAGATACCCTAGATATAAATCGTAATTTCATACAAGGACTAGGAAAAAAGGTGCATTTTAGTCCATAATGAAAAATCCCTTCACAAAAGCTTCTTAAAATACTCTGAATATCTAAAAAGTTATATAAGGTAAAATTTACATTTTAGAGAAAACTATCAAACTTCGACAACTCAGAAAAGGGATGGGCCTTACGAAGCCAATGATTGTAAGGAAGGTTAATAAGTTATTAGGGGATGTAATGAAATATTTAAAGCACAATGTCTTTTCATCATCTACTATAACAAATCCTAAATAAATTAGGCTTTCAAAAAACAAGGTATTACATCACTACTTCCTTAAAAACACTACTTCCTTAAAAACAAACTTCGGCCTAAAAATTCAGCAAGAAATGGATAAAAAAAATCAAATTGAGTATGAATCAATGAGCCCAAGGCTCGTATGGAAAGATACAAAGCAAGAAGCAATAAGGTACAAAGATAAAATAAAAATATTTAACAAAAATTTTAAAGAGGAAAGGAATGAGGAATGATTAACTAAAACATAGAACAACAAGGTTCACATATATATTACACATGAAAAATGTCACCTAAAGGCTCTAAGATACTATCAACATAACAATGGAGGAGACTTATATCCTAATGCAACAACATACCAAAGTTAACCTCAGCATCAAAAACCTTAATTCATTTATTTCCAAAACATGCCAAAAGTCCCTTAACTTAAGTTCTCCACTAGCTATATATGAATTCTCAAGAACCCTCGCTTATAGAGAACCATACCAGAATAAGAATAGTGTATTAGGGTAAATACCTCCTTAAAAATATGAACTAGGAGAAATCACATCACCTCCAACCATGCCCAGCCATAATCACATAACAATCATGCAACCTTTATCAACACTCACACATGACCACACTTAACATTTGCCACCAACCCTCAATTCCATCATATCTCTAATAAAGAAGACATCACAACTTAACCTCATTAAATATATTAGCCTATACTTAACCTTAATTCTTACACACTTGCTATATTCCCTAAAATATTTTTCTCCAAGATGCAAACTACTCCCTACTTACTCAAATCAGGCAATCCCTCCCTCTATCATAACTTATCAGTCAGATCATTGTAAACATATACACCAACATTACCTTCAAATCATATCACCATCCATAAATAGAAAGCCCTCCATGAAATAACAAGTTCAATGTACATGTAACCCCAACTACGTATAATTAACAAAAAATTAACACCTTATTGCACTTCTTCGGCCATTTCTCTTATTTTCCTCCACTGCAACTGATGTGTGTAGGAAGATGGGATTCTCAAATTAGTGATAATATGGCTCGGTTGTGTTGGTATTGATTACAAGATGGTTCGATGATGGTGTATGAGGGTTTAAAGTGTCAAATAGAATGGAAGGATGATGAGGATAATTTGAATAAGGTAAATATGGTTTAGTGATGATGAGTAATTAATGGTGATGTTTTGAATGGGTTGTGATAATTAAGATGTGTATTCGACAATGGTGTGTTGAGGATGATGATGCTTCAAATGTTAGGATTTGGATGGAAGATGGTGTCGTGGTTTTGGGTTAGGGTCAAGGTTTAACTCCAAAGAAGGGGTTAATGTTATGTTTGGTTTGAATGGAAGGGTTAGGGTTTTGAATATGGAAACTGAGTTAGGGCTTCAATTAGATTTGAATTAGGGTGATGTATGGATGATAATAATGTTTGAAAAAATATGGATTATGGAGACAAGAAAGGATAGGAATTAATCTCTAATTCACACAGATAAAGAGATTAAAATTTCGAGCTAGATTGTTCACACAGATTCGATTAAATTGAATTAAAATCACATAGAAATCAACTTTACATTCAAATTCAATATTGATCATCAATTTCTTCTATGTCCATAATTGTGTCTTCTATGGCTGTTTATAGACATTCTACCACCTAGCTAAAAGGCACAATTTAAAAGATTCAAAGCTAAAAGATATTATGCTACTTTATGCTTTATCTATTATCCAACTCTACTACTTAATTAATTAGCTAATATTAATATTAGTGCTCAACCAAGCTGCCAATAAGCCCCCCCCATGCACGCGGTCATCCATTCCATGCATGCTATGCATGTCATGCACAAGTACGTAGACACTTAATTGCTTGTTTGGTATGTTTCTAGTAACATAACCATCTGTTCCTCTTCAAATTTGTGGGAGATACTTTCCAAATGAAGAATAATTGGTTCCATAATTATGAAATCCAATTCTTGAGTGTTTGCTCCTGTATCAACAACAATAGAAAATATCTTCACTAGGGAAATCATGAAGAAATTATAACATTAAAGGTCTACCCCACTTAAGGATCATGTCAACTACAAGTAGGTAATTTAACTAACAAATCAAACACTTAACCTGCACAAGAAAATAATAGTGAGTAGAAATACTAACTTATAAAGAAAGGTGGAAAGACCATAAGAGCTACGATTCCATCCTCAATCTACTACCAGAACACAAGTAATAAATCCTCACCAAAAAAACATACAAAAAATTATAAGATTAAGAGAACAATAGACAAAAATAATTATTACAACTTCTTATCAACACCACCTTCTAATTAACGTCAAAGTTTATTTCTATCACTCCAACTTGATTCCTAGAGGCATCATAACCATCTTATGATGAAACACCCGTTGCCTCAATTCCTTATGTAAAACCTCTTGTTCTCATACTTTGTCAGTATAAGTCATATTGATATATGAAAATTGTTTAAATGAACAATTAGTGATACCTAATGCCTAATTCTCCAATTATAATAAATCAAAAACAACTCCTTAGCTAATTGACAATAATGTTTTGACAACTAAAACTTATAAGGCTTTATATACTAAAAAGTCTTCCACGATCATTCAGCTTGTCCTAAAGCCATCTTATAAGTTTAGACCCTTGCTATCTACAAAGGGGGAATGGGTTGGATTTGGGTAGGGAAATTCTCTTGCAATAAAAAACAAAAAGATCATTTTAAATGTCATAGGGACATGAATTTGATGTCAAATTAAGGACACTTCAATACTCAAGTCAATAATGTAACATAGGACATAAATAATGTAATTAGAAATTAGGAAGGGGGTCAAAATGACTTAAAGCTGAGTTGCGTAGGCATGGTTGCTAATGGTGAAGAGTTTGGGGTCCCTAGCCTGAGGAATTTTTAAGGATTTTGCTTAGGCAATGTCGAGTGAAGGCAATTATAAGCTAAAGGGGCTAGTAGAAGATCACTTAGTGTGAATATAAGTTGCAATTATTCTATAGATTGCTTATATTGACTAGTCGGTTCCTTTTTCTTTCTTTTTGGGAGTCTTACAACTCCATTATTAATGGAGGCCATGGAATACAACATTCTTCCATACAAGGTAATATAAGGCAATTGTTAGGGGGTAGTAGTTTTGAGGAAATTGGGGAAATTTAGGCCATATTATAATGGCACAGTGAATGAACAAGTTTAAATCAATTGCATTAGACATTAAGGTTGTAATATTCATTCATGATGCCATTTTATGGGTTGGGTTGGTCGATCTTAAGGAAACACCCCTACAAAGTTTGAGGTTGTGTAACACCCCAAAATTTATTATTAAAATTTTTTTATTTTACGAAAGTAGTTATAAAAAAATTATAAGTGCTACATAACATCCAGCATAGAAAATGTACTCCCTATACCTAAATTATGTTAGGTGCAAGACAAATAAGCAACTCCTACCTAGAGATTAAGTGTATAAATCACTTGATCACACAACAATATAATATTATAAAACATAAAGGAGAGAATAAATATAAGAGAAAATAGAGAACTATAAGTTCGAAGAGAGAAAGAATATCTAGATAACTAAATGCTAATGCCATCCTGAATAAGAACTCACTGTAGTCATTCACATCAAAAGCTTTAATTCAACAATTACCTACAAAATAAGACAATGTGTGTTCAAGAAAATTAGCAACACCCATAAAAAGAATGATCAATATACTACATACTAAGTAAGGTAATAATAGATATCAATAGGTTAAGGTATACATGGCATACAAGATTTATATGATAAGAATGATACTATACATGTAAAAATGCTCATAATATAAGATGACTCAAAAGAATTCCATATTAGATTTCTACATTAGGTGATCATATATTTTCAGTTACTTAGTCACTTGAGTTTAGGGATCCCTCTATTCATAATTGGTGGAATAATATTTTGAAATAACAACCCTTCCAAGGAAAAGTGTACCTAGAAACCACTATTAATATCTAACGGAACAAAATATGACCCTTCCAGGGTAAAACACACTTAGGAACCACAAAATTAGACTCATAGTCCTTAAGTATGCATACCCTTATAAATTGGTGGAGTATTTAATATAGAGTACATCTATTGCGATGTTGGTTTTTTTAACAACTAAGAATCACATGTACTGTTGTGAACCATAAATAAATATAAACCATTTGGTTATTCCAACAACTAAACCACTTGGGTAATGCATCAACATGATGAAAATCATGTAACTAGTTCAACTCGACCCTAACTCACATGATCTTGTACTTTAATTATTAATGTCTTATTCATTCATAATTCAATACTTATCATATAGTAATGCATCACTTGATTTAATCATCATCATAAACCTTTTACTTATATCATCCTTATATTATCACATAGGATACCACTTATCATTTGTTACATGAAATACAAAGTGTTACTAAATTTATTGCAACCATTGTGTACTATTCAAACACTTAAAATTGTATTATGGTTAATCAAATCAAATATGATATAATCGCGTAAAATAAAGATAAGGCACAAGGAAATACATCAAGCACAAAAGGAGGCAATACACATGTGAAAAGACTAAAATACCCTTATAAAACTTAATTCACATTTGCTTCATAACTCCAACCATAAGACTCACCAATCTACAAAATTTAACACAATATCCCAAAGTATTATACTAATCACCATATCTAAAAATAAATATTAAACTATAATGTTTCACACATAAAATAATGATCATACTCCCTAGGAAATATAAGCTCATTTTAAGCCATTTTTACATAATATTAATACTTATATTAAGCATAATTAACCCAACCGCTTCACATATCATACCTATCATTAATTAATCGAAATAACACTTGTCAAGTCTCAAATTTCCATAATTAACCCAAAATGACGAAAATACCCATAATTTACTTAAACAATTTAAAACTTCTTATTATCATAACTTCATCTCCACTCAACCAGACCCTAGCATAATATATATCAAAATTTATGTAAGAACCTCAGTGAACATAATGACATACTCATTTTTCACATAAACCCACTAAATTAACCAAAAGATTCCTTAACTAATTATAACACAAAAAATTCCCAATATTTAAATTTTACCTTACTCCACCAAGATCATACATAAACTCCCCCACATTACCAACATCTCAATTATGTAATTAGCCTTAATTTAAATAATTTAAAACATAAAACATGGAATAGGGCCAAATTACCTCAAACCCTAACATCTAAAGATTCCAACCTCAACCTATATCACAATATTTAGAACCTAATCACAATTTAATACACTTAATCACATGCTTATTAGAACTAAGAAATACATTATCATGGTTGAAAAATAGAAATAAAGCTTAACATAGCCTAAGCATGGTATGATACACAAAATCATATAAATCACACTCTCTCATCAAAATTACAAATATACTTAAGTATGAGCCTACAATATTTTAAGATATGAATTTATGAGTAGAGCATGATAATATGATACTTTTCACAAAAAGATTTCATAAAATCTAAACCCTAATTAGAGATATATATCCTTACCTAACTACACTGGTCTTTTAGCAAAATTCTCTTAAATACTTCTTTTAATCCTTAGGCTCACCTAGATAACAAAATGAATACGATTAGAAAATAATTAAGGATTAACAAAGGAAAGGGAAAGGAAAGGAGGGAGAGTGATGGTGCAAACCAAAGTAGAAGATGAATTGAAGTGTCTTGGGATATTGGCAGCAGTAGCCACAACCGATCATACCACCACCACTAAACCAAATCCAAAACCTATCACCATAAGGCATGTATGTGAAGAGGTGTTGCATGTGGATGTGGTAGAAAAAAGGGGGATCCAAAAAAATAATATTGCACAAACCAAAGGTGCAACATGAGTTATTCACATAAAGGTAGGGGAAATTCATTGGTGCTTAATGTCAGGGGTAGTAGTGGTGTGAATGGTGGTCATAGGAGGGTGTTTTCTATGTGAAGTTTTGATGTGGGTGGTATGATGGTTGCGTGATGTTATGATAGATATAAGGGTGTGTGGCATTGGTTGAGGTTGTTTTCATGAGCTTTGGACACAACTAGAGGATAAAAACGTGAATGGAGAACACTAAAGGGTGTTAGGTTGCCTTAGAGGTTAACACAATTTGGTGGGTTGCAGAAGAGAAGGTGGAAAATAGTGGTGATTAGAAGAAAATAGGTAAATATGAAAGATAAAGAAGTGAAAGAGAGCAAAGAGGGTCGGGTTAGCTTATCATGGAGAAGTTTGGAGGATAGAGGAAGAGGGTAAAATGAGCTAAAATAAATAACAAAAAAGGGCGGGAAGGAGTTTAGGGTTTGGTTAAGTGAAATAAAGAAAGTAAGATGGGGGTAAGTCACGATTAGGGATTATGTGTTGCAAGAGTTGTTGTAAAATCAAAAGGAGGTAAGTTGAGATAGAGTGTGCAACAAAGGGGTTATGGTTAAGATTGAGTGCAAACCCCTTAAATGACAAAAGTGGTGAGGTGAGATGTTATGTTTGAGTTCGTAGTTAGGCATGGTTGGGATATAGTTTAAGTTACCAAAATAAAGGAACAAATGTCTATTAGCTCCAAGGAAAGAGTTCACTTGGAATATGAGGGGGGTTTAGGGTTAAGATGAAATAATTGAGCTAATATTAAGGATTAGGAAAATATTAATAGGCTAACACTAGAAGAACAAGATTAAAAAAATTTAGGGTGTTAGAGTTTGTTCAGAGAGTATGGAGCTTGTAGGCTTCATCATTCTAAGTTAGATCGAATGGATGGATTTTGCCTATATAGTAGGTATATGTTCTATATCTTCTTCGGGTGGCATTTTAATACTGTCCAATAAACAACCTACCACTTCCTCTATCGTATTTCAATCCTACAAAGGTACATCAAATTAATATGTACAACAACCCCAACTAACCATTGCTCCTTATATAATCCCAATTAAATGCACAATTATGGTCTTTCTATACTTATATCATTCATTATTCAACTAGTAGAGTTAAGACCAACTCAACCATTTATAACAACATCCTTCCAATTTCTCATTTTCAACTCTCACTTAGGATTTGAAGTTATTAGGCCTCCAAAAGATAATAATATTAATACTAAACCCAACCATCTTATTTTATCAGTTCTTTATTCTTTTCTTAATTCTATTATCCCATATCACTGACCACTTTTCTTTAATTAATGACTTCTTTCAAGGACCAAAGAATAAGTTTCACTTAACTCCTTGATATCACAACTCTAACATCTCCACTAATTCACTGATACCCTTTATTATACCTTAACCTTCCAACTTTCACCCTATTAAACACCACAACTTAACAAGTATACAGAAACTAACACATAAACACAATGCACATACAATCACATATAGCACATAGGTAATAAAACAAGACCAAGTTTAAAAGGCCCAAAGCAATCCTTACTTGTTGCTTCAAAAGTTTCAAAATATTTGGGTTATAAAACTCTTTAAACAACTTTTGAAAAGAAAAAAAGGCTCAAGTTTCACAAAAACATTTTCCATTTTCGAAAATAAAGAGATTTCATACCAGCTTGTAACACCCTTATTTTTTTAACTTTTAATTTTTTTTAAATAGATATGTAGAAGTAAAATGAGGAAACAGAAATGAAACCACCACATCAAGCATGAAGATATGTGTGACCATTTACCTAGCTCAGATTCCATAAAAGGATAAAATGTATCATAACTACAAAACATTCCATAATTGAAATATTTATAACTACTATTTCTTTTAGAGTAGAACTAAAAATCATTAATATAGCATAAAACAATGAATTAATTACATAATAAACTATATAATGGAAAATTAATAAGTCTTTAAACAATCCTGTTTAGATATAGAAATAAGTCGCTTACCATACCACAATTACATCAAGAGCACTCAACTTACTAGAAAATATTATTTGCTTCCTTGAATGAGTCAGGATCATTATAATGCCACAATCTAGCATCATTATGGCAAATTACTAAGTAAGACTTAATTCCTATGTCCATGTAAGCATGTGCTGTGATGAAGTATTACACTTATTCCATATTATCACATATCAATAAGATAATTATCATGATTTCATGTATAAGACAATGAAACATTAAGAAGAACTTTGATTTATGATTCTCTTATAGTAATTCACCCTAAGGCATATCTAGGATTTTAAATTCTTTCTATTTTCCTATATATCATCTAGATCATATGTATATGTAGTTATTCAGGAATTGACTCATGGCCAAAATAACCTTATAGATTACAACTAGGAATGTAAACATGCAAATATAGTTTATCTATTTTCACCCACCACTAAAAGTCTTAATCATAGATAAAGTTTTAGAGATTAAATTCGGATATAACATCAAAATACACAAAAGATATAGGTCGAAGCTAAGAGTCCCAAAAGGTATTCAGACTAAAAATGATAACTGGAAAATATGACTCTACACCGAATCCTGATACGTAATAATCACTCTTCCATGTATAAGGTATCATATGCTCCAAAATCAACCAAAGTGTCCTCATGGACCTGCACAAAAACATCCAAGTTGTTTTCTTATAGGAATGAGCAATACCCATGAAAAGAATGAAGTAAGGGTAACAATAAACCTAAAGGGTACAAAAGATAAAGCATACATACGAGTCAATAATAAGTGATGCAAGGTAAACACTGATTCCATAACTCATTATTATATATAAGCAAGATCCATTATTTTATTTACGTTGAGTTTGGAGACCCCACTATTCTTAATTTGGTGGAAAGAACTGAAACACCTCTGTGGACAAAACATACCTGAGCCAATCTTATCGTCCAATGGAATAGACCTAACATATACCATGGCAACATGCTCGTAACCACTATTCTTAAATGGATAGAATGGTCTGAAGTACCTCTTAGGATAAAATACACTTAAGCAATTATTATTGTCTAGTGGAATGGATATAATACATTAGTCTTGAATCAAGTAATCTTTTGCTTTAAGTGATTAGTGTATTATCCATTAGTACTTATCTCTGAACCATATTCTCATTCACATTGATTTTAGGGCCCCGCTATTCTTAATTTGGTGGAATATATTGAAGAACCTCTCAGGGCAGAATGTCTCTAAGCCACTATAATCATCTGATGAATGGACCCATAATATACCTCGATCCTACTCACATGATATTTCACTTTAAATGATTAGTATCTTATTTAGAGTTGTTTAATTAAGATCATCATGTAGGACTAATGAAGATATGCACAACACATAATTAAAAATTCGTAAATCACAATCACGTAGTTATTGGGTCATTCCCTAAATAAAAAATACATATTGCCCCTAAGAAACCCTAATTTCACTATGTGAACATAACTTCTCATTTTATTGTACTTATGCCACTCGTCATTAACCCGAATATTTTTAATATCATACTTAGTATATTTAAAATCCATTTCCATTTAAATCACCAAAATTCTATTTTTAACCATTATTAACTAGAATGCCCCTCTTTTATTGAAAACCTCTTAATCTAATATTAGATAACTTGTGTCTTACTCAACCATAATTTGATCACATTAATTATGAAATAATTTATAAAACCCTAAAAGATTATCATGCCACAATTGATTTTCATATTACCATCAAATGACAAAGTGACCTTACGATAGCCAAATACTCATATTTTTCCAATGATCTTATGAGTCTCAATATCAATGAATTTCAACCTCCCCCAATCATTTATAGAAACCATGTATCTAGATTTATGCCAACCAACAATATAACCCAATGCATACTTTCACATTTTCTCACTTATAAGGTATCATATAATGGCATTTTTAGAAGAACATCATCCATATAACATTACCAACATGATATTACATACAAAAAACACACGTTGCACATAAAAGCACTAACTATGACATGTATCATCACCAAAAATAACACCAGTCTCTAAGAATGTAAAGCTAACCTATTTTCTTTAAGATCACAAAAAAAATACCTACAAAAATGAGAATAAAACACAATTAGAAATTAAGAATATAAGCAAGAAAAAGTTGAGGTAAAAAGGATGGAAATGGGGATAACCAAAACAAGTAGAGAAGCTTGGGTTGCATAAGAGCATAGTGGTGCTAAGGTGGTTCTAGAGTGGTGCTATAGTGGAGAATAGGGTGTGCTAGGAAGACACGGGTGTATTAAAGAACTTCAATGGTCACAAGCATAGCATGGAGCGCATACATGGGTTGAGAGCATAGAACACACATGGCTAGTGTGTATAGGGTGCGTACGGTTATATGGAAAGTAAACACACAAGGGAAAGAGGGTACGCACAACTATGTGCTAGACCATGAATTGGTCATGTGAGAGGGGCATAGTTGGGGCATGAAAGGTATGTACCTTAATGAAAACGAGTGGTGATGGTTGGGCGACGATGAGGGGGATGATGGGGTGGTAGTGGAAGTTGGTTTTGTTGGGGAACAATGAGTTTTGGTTCTTGGTGGTGGCGAGTGGAGTTGAGGGTGGATGACAAAAAGCAAATAGAGTAGGAAAGGGAAGAGGAGAAGGGAAGGTGTTCGGTCTAGTTTTGCTCAACATGAATGGAGGGAGTGAGGGAGTTAGTTGAGGCAATAAATGACGTAGGGCTTGGGAGAGGCACATATATGCATGGTGTGCATTGATGAAGTAAATCAGAAAAGAACAAAAAGACAAGTGCATGCATGGTTGAGGTGATGCATGATTGGGGGCAAAGATTTGGCAAAATTTTCAACGGTGATATCCCATGGATTTTAAGAGATGATGGCTAGGATGTTAAAATGATGGGGAAGTTGGATAAGGGGAGTTCGGTCGAGGCAAATAAATAAGCACACATAAGGCTACAAAGGGGAAGAAAAATTGGGTAGGAGAAGAAGAAAAGGAAAAAAGAAAATGAGAAAGAAAAAAAGGGATAAAGGGATAAAAAAAGGAAGAGGAGATAAGTGTGTGATTATGGTTAGGATTAGATTAAAAATTAATTAGATAATTAAGGTAATATTAAAATATTAATCATCTAGGATTAAGATTAGATTAAAATATAAATTAATCATACTAAATATTAGAATTAGGTTAATATTTAGGATTAAGAAATTAGGGCAAAGTAGAAATATTAATTTTGTAAGATTATAATTAGGTTAAGATATTAATTACATGGGATTAAGGTTACATAAATTTTTAGGGTATTACAATGTGAGTAAAGAATGAATGTGAGAGTGTGGTTGGAAATTATTTAAATATAAGAGATTTAACACTCATCATTATGACAACCTATAAGTTAACAAGGGTCAGCTCATTATAACTTATAGGTTCAATCATTAAGTTGTAACGTGCACGTATATGTCTAGAAAAATATATAAGTAAGATAACCAATGATGATTTAGTGTCCTAGACAAGTATGAGGAGGGTATGAAAGGACCCTCTCTTGCCCTCTGTATAAATAGAGCGTAGCAAGCAAAAGTGCAAACTCTTAATTTTCTCTATATATTCATACTCAATAAAAATCTCCAACTTCTTTCTCCCATTAATTCTCATTTCTCTGTACTTGTATTTACTCTCACATTTCTCATAATTGTGTATTTGGCTGAAGGAATTATTCTCCATATGGCCTAGGGGATTTTATTTGTTTATTTTTCCAAAACTCTTTATGTATATTATGTTCTTATAAGATCTTTTTAGCTATGTGATGGACAATATGATAGTGTATATAAATTAGTTTTTTTAATTAAGCTATCCAACTCAACATTAGTGTAGTCATTATATTTCATTCTTGGAGTGATATATCTGAATGGCTATAGTTTCATGATAGACATGCTTTGTGTTGAATTTAATTGGATAACGTTTGAGAATATTGCTATTTAGAAAGTTGGTAATATCACTACTAAGTATAGAAGGTCAGTAACCGTCTCCTATTTCTCTCTCAAATGTTCAATTTCTTCATTTCAATTATGTATATTTCTTTCTCTATAGTTTGGTTTCAGTTTGCAATTTGTGTGGTCAACTTTCTTAGAGTTTATGGTTTGATTCAGGTTCCTTCATTTGGAGGAGTAGAGGAGCTAGCTTTGAAAAATGTGGTCGTTTTCATGTATAATATATGGATTGGATAGGGAAAATAGTCATGGGGCATTATAGACTGGATTAGATTTTGGGAATTAGATAGGTTTTGGGGATAGGAAGAACTTTCTAGACAAAAAATGGATTAGGGAATGAGGCATGGATGAGGACTTTATCCTAATGGAGATTGGGTTGGGAATTTCCTAATAAAAAAATTAGGGATTAGGGTAGGTCTTAATTTTTTTTATTAGGTTCAAGGATGGGGTTCCATCCCCATCCTACCTCTTTGTCATTCCTACATATTCAGAAATAATTCACCAAAGAGTGTAAGAAGATGATTAATTAGAGGGTGTTTTGTGTGGTGGTAATTGGTAACGAGGATTCAAACTCCAACATATAGAACATTTTTTTTACAACCACTAATATAAGAATGTTAAAGTAATGCACAAAAATTGAAACCCTAATATATCATGAAATAACTTAACATGGGCACCAATAGTTAAAGATAGATCTAAGGGAATAGTTTCCTATTACTATCATACCAAATACCCATTTAGCAATTATGACATTTGTGTACGAAGTTAGACATGGTCTTTAGGCTAAGCTAACTAAACCTAAGCTTAGGTTTCAAAAATAAGAAGGGACTTGTGGTTTTTTGTGCGGATATGCTTATGTATATATTTTTTTTTAAAAACAGAGCTTAAGTAAAAAATGGAAATAGTGGAAATGAAGAGACAGGGAGGCATGAAAAAAACAATAAGCCTACCAGTGAGCAACTTAAATCCTAATTTCAACTTCCAAGATGACTATGAGACTTTTTCATATTTTCATAATTCTAACACATTGTCGGGTAAGTTATTATCTCGAAACTTGCAATGGTTAACTTGTTTACTTTACTTAACACCTCTATTAGTTTTATAATGTAATTTAAGATTAAAAATCAAAGTATCATTCTCCTATATTTACAATTGCAAGTGAATTACACACTAATTCTCTAATTTTAATTTATGAATTTAGATTTGCAATATTGTTTTGCAATTCTGATTTCAAATAATTATTGAAATGCCTTAATCTGTTTGACTGTTACTGTAAGACTCCTTTTTCTTCTCAATTTTTTTCTTCCATGTTTGCTTCTTCTATTCTTTATTAGTAGTATTAGTGCTTGTCTAGCGTTATCAATCTGTTTCCCTTTGACAAACACCAAACTTAGTAAGTCAAAGTTAGAATCTTGATTTTGATTGTGTAACACCCCTAAAATTTACTGCAAAAAAATTGTTTTTAAAAATTTAAGTGGAAGCAAATACAGTAAATTTCGGGGATGCTACCTCCACACTTACTACCAAACTATTTTTCCTCCACCGTTTCTATAATAAGTGCTAAGGATGAAAACATACTTTACATAAATCCAAGATTAAAAACTTAAAAGAGAGTAGAGCGTTAGATTAAATTACAAGAAATAGAATTCGCTAATAGTGGTTATACAATAAAATCATTGAACAAGGGAGAATACAAGTTTAAAGAAAAACCCTAAAGCTTCCCAGATAGTCCTATGCTCTTAACCCAAAATAGAGATTAGGTAACTCCTACAAGTTAATCTACAAATGACACTAACCATTGAATAGGTAGGGGAACATAAAAGAAATCCTTCAGTACTATTGTATTGGGTAACCTTTTATACAGAACTAAAAAGTAAGGCCCGCATGCAACACATCAATCAAAAATACATGAATAGTAAATTACACATATATATAGAACAAAATGTAATAATTATTAGAATGGACATTTACTTCAAGATCATATGTCACAAGGTTCATTCACTTAGAATTAACAGCACTTACCAAAAGAGCATCCAAGCAAAGCTCTTTGTAGTATAATTAAACAACCAACATTAGACTCAACCAATGCATACCACCACTCAATTCAAAAGTAGGTACCAATGCCGCTATCATATCATAGTAATAAGTCATAACAGTATAATTATCATTATTTGGACTTAAACTAGTAATTAGATATTAATTATAATTATCTCTCAAATTATATCCATGTAGGTTCGGGGACCCTACTATTATAATCGGTGGATCGGGCACAAGATATACAAACCTAGGACAAAATGCGCCAGGCCACTATTATAACCGATGAACTAGTAAACATATACAACCTTAGGACGAAACGCACCTACCCACTATTATAATCGGTGGACCGGTAAACATATACAACCCCAAGGTAAATGCACCTGACCACTATTATAATTGGTGGACCGATATATACGATATAATCCACATGGTCCTGACCTATGTGGTATTCCACTATAAGTGATTAGTGTCTTTCCATTTAATTAGAATACCACTTCCATTTATTAACTCAAGGGGGAGATCATGAACCTAGAGATATAAAGGTACACTAGTCATATTGGCGCATACAAGCATCATAGTATCCTAATGACTATCAATCTGGGGAAGTAAAGGTTCCCTGGTCGCACTAGTGCACGAAGACACACAGTACCCTACCGACAATTACACCTAATCCATAAGTAGGTTCATAGAGATAAATAAAGTAAGATGTAGGGCCTAGATGTGGCACTAAGGTACACTAGCAAAATCTAAAGTAATCGTGGGCTAAACTATGTCTTTAGGGTAGCGACCCTTAAAGAGCCACCATTTTCAATTTTGAGGTCTTTCACTTTAAGTATTAGTGTCTTAATTAAGGTGACTACGAGAAACACATTAATTACATACTTAATAATTTTTATTTGCTTCCATTATTAAGAAGTAATCAATTTCAGGATTATTGTCAATGTTAATTTAAATAGTACACTAAGGCCATCCTAGGTTACAATACTCAAACTTAGGCACCTTAAGTTAAAATGACCAAAATTCCCCTAAGGCTAAGGCTACCTCTTATCATCCACTTCCATCACATAATTCATTTTTATTTACCAACAGCTATAATAGGTTAATATATCATTATTATACTATTGATTATGAAGTTAAAGTATCCTACACCAAAGGATCATTTTACACAAACCCTAGCATGCACTTCTAGAACAACTAGTATCCAATCTCAGGCATAATCAGCAATTAAGGCACCTCTTGCATGTTCATGGAAATAACATCATAACACACCCTAATTTACCCTTTTAAGCCTAAACCACTCATATTCTTTATGATACACTCCAACTTACCAAAATACCCCTAGGCTTTATAATATTCATGATTATGCTTAAATAGGTGACACTAAGGCCATAAACCCCTATTTCTTATTTAGCATCACTTTTTACTTAATATAAAGGTTCATTAGATCAATTGTCATATTATATGCAAAATTACCAAATTATCCCTTCTTACTTATAAAATTACTAAAATGCATTTCTTACTTATAAAATTACCAAAATTTCCTTTCTTACTTGTAAAATTACTAAAACACCATTCTTACTTATAATTACCAAAATATCCTTATTACTTGCAAAATTACAAAAAATACCCTTCTTACTTGTAAAATTACAAAAATACCCTTCTTACTTATGAAAATTAATAAAATGCTCCTAGGTCATTTATGTAATATCCCAAAATCCTAATTTCGGAAATTATGGCCAAATAAGGAATTATTAGGAAAATTAGTTACATAAATTCATTTATTAAAATGTAGAGATTTAATTAAGGTAGATTAAGAGGAAAATAATAAAGAATTTAATTAGAAGAAAATTTGGGTATTTTTCCTAATTAGCATGGAGGTCTAGGGAATTTATCTAAAATAGTCTAAAATAAGCAAAAAGGAATTTATTTAACATTTTATAAATATTAATATTCTGAATAACCCAAAAATACCCCAATTTCCCCATAAGTTAATTTAATTATTTTCCTAACCTATTTATTTTCTTATCTTCCCTTTTCTTCCTTTTTCTCCCTCCTCTTTCTTTCTTTTTTCCTTCTTCTCCCCCGGCTGGGCCAGCCCACCGGCCCAAACCCCTCTCCTTCCCCCCGTCTCGCGCATAGGTCCAGCCCCCCCTTTTTCTTTTCCTTTCTCCTTCCCGCGGCCCAGCGCCGTGCGCTGGCCCTCGTACGCCTATGGCCGCAACGACGCGTTTTAACCTCGAGGACGCCGAAACGCCGCGCCAAAATTAATGACCTTATAGCCGTTGCCAAACGAGCAACGCAACGCGGCACTTTGTCCCCCATAACGTCGAAACACCGCGTTTGACTTGCGGATTAAATAAACCCCGCCGAACCGGCCGGTTCCCCTCCTCTTTCTTTTCCCTGGACCACCGGTCCGCCCTACCTGTCTTCTTCTTCTTCTTCGACCTCCCCCCCCCCCCGACCTGCAAATCGACCTGCAAGTCGATTTCGCCGGCAGCCACCAGCACGATCGTCCTTCCCTGCCTCTCTCCCTATCGTTTTCTTTCTCTTTTCGACCCCGACCACGTCTCTCTCTCCCTTTTCCGCCTACCATTCCCTTCCCTTTTCCTCTCCCCTTCCCCGACCCGACCTGCCATGGCAGGACCTGCACCACCTGCCATCGGCCGGCCACCTGCACCCCTGGTCGCACGCCTCCTTCTCCCTTCGTCGTTTTCCTTCCCCCTTGGTCTATAAATACCCCCTCCCGAACGGCCACAGCAAGTCCTCCCGTTGGACCTTGCTGAAACTCTGTTCCGCCGCCGCCAGAACAGACGCCATGTCTGCCACCGCAGAAACCACCTCTTCCCACCATTATCATCCCTGCACTTCCCTCTATGAAACCAAGCCACCAGCACCCCTCCCCTTGCCCTGCACGTGCTGCCATAGCCATGCAAAAGTCCTAACCCGAAACTACCACCTCCAGCCTCTGCCGCCCTTGCGCCGCCTCTCACCGCCAGCCCAGCCGCCACCAGGGCCTCTTCCACCCTCCAAAATGCCCAGCAGACCTCCCTCTACCTTTCCCTACCTTCAAATCCCCCTGCCTCCTTCTCCTCCTTCCTCCCTCATCTTCCATCTCTCTCCACCACCCTCGGCCGCCGTCGTCGCCGCCGCGCGCCGCCACCCCTTGCCACGCCACCACCCTCATTCCACTCCCCTTCACCTGCTGTTTCCTCCCCCACCTCAAACTTCTTCTTTTCTCCTCCCATCTAACCACCACCTCCATCTTTTCCCCTCTTCTCCACCTCCACCGCCGCCGTCGTCGCCGCCACGCGCCGCCGCCGGACCACCACCGACCCTAGGTGGTTCTCCACTCATCCAAACCCTAATACCCCTTATATATAATTGCTACTATTTTCTACTAATATTAATACTAATATACTTATTATTATTACTATTATACTTATTATTATTACTTTTATTATTATTATTATTATTATTATTATTATTATTATTATTATTTTTATCATTATTATTATTATTATTATTATTATTATTATTATTATTATTATTATTATCATCATCATCATCATTATTACCATTATTATTGTCTTCATTATTAATGTTCTTATCTTCCTACTAATACTAACATCCCTTTTAAACCCTAACTTGTATTATACTTAACTTTGGTCTTATTTTATAATTATTGGTATTAACATTATTAATAATATTACTAATATTACTTCTATTATCTCTACTACGGTTATTATTGTGGTTGCTAAACCCTACTTGGTTGTATTATTGTTATTATCATTACTACTAGGAGTATTATTATTATTATTATCGTTATTACTAGTTTTATTATTATTATTATCACTATTTTTCTATAGTTAGCATGAACATTATTATTATAAGAATAGAGCCAGCGGGTCTAATAATATAAGTGTAACAATAGGTATTAAAAATAAACATATTTTGACTACTAATATCTAGTATACTAATTCTAAGGTAAAAACCCTAGTTTTTGTATAATACCCTTTTTAGTAATAAAAACCCTAACCTTAAACTAAAATGAGGATTGATAGTAATTATAAGGGAAACAAATACTTAGCATTTCCCCCTTTTTATAGGTAATCCCGACCAAAGCCCTAAGGAGTTAGAGGAGTGTGCTCCAAGCCCGACGTCGCCTTAGGTAAGGACGAAGCTAATGACCTTGTGTTATGTGTGACATGGATGTGTTGAATGTTGTATATGCCATACTATGCCATGTATTATATGATTTGTGGATAACTCATTTTATGTGTAGCGCAGCTTGGAGATTGAGGTATGTTGTTTGTGCTTCCATGACATGAGCATGACATTTATATGTATGATGTTTACGATGTATTATGCTATGGCCCTCTAGGACATGCATGTTAGGATAAATGGTAATATGAGTTGGGAACCATCATGGGAGTCTTGAAGTTTGTATGATCGTATTAATGTTCTATGGCGGTACTAATGTTGCATGGTGGTATTATGGTTGTAATGGTGGTATTAGGGTTCGCATGGTGGTGTTAGGGTTTGTATGATGGTATTTATGATCTTGTGGTGGTATTAATGTTGTATGGTAGTATTAATGGTTGCATGGTGGTATTCATGATTGCACGGTGGTATTAGGGTTTGCATAGTGGTATTATGATTCGCATGGTGGCGTTAGGGTTTGTATGATGGTATTTATGATTTTGTGGTGGTATTAATGTTGTATGGTGGTATTAATGGTTGCATGGTGGTATTCATGATTGCACGGTGGTATTAGGGTTGTATAGTGGTATTATGGTTGGTATGGTGGTATTATGATTCGCATGGTGGTATTAGGGTTGTATGGTGGTATTAATGATTACATGGTGGTATTAATGGCCTATGGAGTAGGGGGTTGAGAGTGAGAATTCACTTATATAAAGGATGAGTATGAGTTTTCTAAAGAAGGGAGGTTACTTGTTGAAGAAGTAAAGTGCTAGGGTTTGGTGCAGCCAACCAGGGTTGGCGTGGTCGATTAGGGTTTGAGTGGCCAACTGGGGTTTTGTTGGTCACATATGAACTTGGGAGATAAAGAAATACACTTGGGGAATTTCCTAATAAAGAATGAGGTGCGAGATAGAGAATAACGTAGCGTTTGGGTAAGTAAGAAAGAGTTGGGCCACATAGGTCCGATTAGGGTATCCGAGGAGGAACCCTAGAGGGATGAGAACATGCAGAGGCGATATCATATGTGTTGGGATGGCCTATATCCTTGGGGTTTGTGTCTTACTATATGCTACTTTACCTAAGTCTACGGGGGATGGATGTTGGGTGTGAGAAGAGGTGCGAGTCTCAAAATATGGGACGGTCCCTCTGGAGGGGAAAGAGGTAGAGTATCAACCGCATGCATGTCAAGGGTGTGATGTGATTCAATAAGACACGGATAAGACATTAATTATGTAAAGCGAAAGATTGTTGAGCCGAGCCCAGACCGGTCCACCGGCAAATAATAGTGGCCAGGAGCCGGGGTGCCCTGGAGACCGGTCCACCGACAAATAATAGTGGTCAGGAGCGTTCTGCCCTGAGTGTATACTTTCCGGTCCACCGGCTATAATAGTGGGGGATTTCGTGCTCGACAAACCGAAGTAAGTAAGTTAAACCATGGGAAATACACTAAGTACTTACAGCGAAACACCATGTGATTCGGGGCCAGACCGGTCCACCGGCAAATAATAGTGGCCAGGAGCAATTTGCCCTGGAGACCGGTCCACCGGCAAATAATAGTGGTCAGGAGCGTTCTGCCCTGAATATATACCTTCCGGTCCACCGGCTATAATAGTGGGGTTCCCGCAATCACATGAACTATTAAAGAATATGTGTGGTTTGAACATGCTGTTAATGAAATAAGGAAAATACACTAAGTACTTACAGTGAAACACCATGTGAGTCGGGGCCAGACCGGTCCACCGGCAAATAATAGTGGCCAGGAGCATCTTGCCCTGGAGACCGGTCCACCGGCAAATAATAGTGGTCAGGAGCGTTCTGCCCTGAGTGTATACCTTCCGGTCCACCGGCTATAATAGTGGGGTTCCCGCACTCACATGGACCTCTAAAGAATATGCGTGAAATGGACATATTATTAATGAGGAAAGAATGAATCATCGGAACGTACTCAGGCCTTATCTTGTGTGTTATCGCCCGTTGCTTATGTGATTGTGCTATGTATGCTATGTGTTATGAATGTATGCTTGGCCTTAGCGCATCAGCGCCCTTACTCAGTATTGGACCCGTACTGATACTACACTGATTGAATGGGTCCTGTGATGATCCACCAATGGTGGGGAGCAAACCTCCTATGCAGGTTTGATCGGTTACAATTGTGGGGTGGAAGGCTTGGCTTGAGTGAGTAGGCGATCCGGATATTGGCCCCTTGAGATTCTGTTTTATTTGCTATATTTTGTACCACGCTCCTCGCTTTGGAACCGTACTCTAAGTTGTATTCCTAAATAATATTTTAACTGTTGTTGACTCGTGGTTTCATAAATGGTCTATGCTAACTATGGACCTATGTTTTGATGACTCTTAATTAATGATTGTTTGGTTTAGCCTTAGCACTTAGTATCGGAACGGTAGGAGTGAACCGGTCTGGTACTAAGTGTGGCGGTAATACCCCCAAGTTTACGGTTTTTAATTCTTTCGCTTCCGCTAAACCTTTAGATTTAAACGAAATTTTTCAGTAGTAAATTTGGGGGTGTTACAATTTATTATTATGGATCAGGACCCACATGCTTTATTAACACTAAAAAAACCCTTATTATTATTCTTAGCATCAACTCTTTCCCATTATGCACATTTATTTAAGTAACCTCCACTTTACCTGTGAAATTACTAAAATACCCCTAGCATATAAAATATAAATATCCATGCCCAACATGCATCATTTAACACCACAAAACCCTTACTATTATTCTTAACACCCATTATCACCTACCATGCACATTTATTTAGGTCACCCCTATAAATATGTAAAATTACTAAAATGCCTCTAGAATATAAAATAACATTTTTCATGATGGAACAAGTATTTTTTTTAATTCTACAAACTCCTATCATCATTTTCAACATCACACAACACTTAGCATGCATTTTCATTAAAATAGCCAACACCATACATGGAAATTACCAAACTACACCTAGGTCATAAAATATGGATATTTCTACTAACACTTATATTTATATTTCACCAAACTTCCATATCCATCTTTGGCATCAAATATAACACATTAATCATCTTATTTAGGTTTAAACATTATGATATCTCAAAATGACCAAATTGCCCCTAGGGCTCATATTAGCATTATTTTTGCTATATTTATTTATCATGACATGTATATGCACATAATATCATTATTAACATCAAACCCCCTTTCTTAACCACCATTTCCACACATGTTACATTACATACAAGATAACATGCTTTTCTTTCTATCTTTCAATATAACATTAGAAATCATAGGGTGGTTAACAACACATCATATACACACAAAACACATGCCAAAACCCTAATGTGCTACCATACATAAATTCATACATTTTAGTAGGGTATAACGGTTACCTTATATCTGGTAACAACTAAACTTTACCCGTATCCCGGTTTAAAAGCTTAAACTTTGTTTAGTAAAAATTATACCTAAAAATAATGTCACAAGTAACATATTATTAGTAGATAGTTAAAAGAATGATTTTTATCAAAAGGCTTATTAAATACCATTATTACCAAACCCTATTATACCTCAAAATTAGCTAAGAATATACTCTCAAATTATTAGCATATCTCACATTGCCTATGCAGCATGAGCATGCATGTTCGATCAAAGGGGCGAGGGAAAGGATTAAAAATGGAAGAAAGGGGAGAAAGAAGACTCATGTGGTGGCTTTTGGAGAGGAGTTAGGGTTGATTGTTGGGTGCAAGAGTGAGGCAAGGTGTAGGTGGCGGCTTAGGGTGGCGAAGACAACATCGGCGAATGTAATAAGGAGGGTGTAAGAAGGGAGGGAGAAGAGGAAGAAAGGAAAAGAAAGAGGAGAAAAGGAGGGGTTTTAGGGGGAGTTCAGGCAGGCCTAGTTAGGTTGGTGTTGGGGGTGATATTAGGTGGCTGAGAAATGGCTTCAGGTGCAACGGAAGAGGGGATACAAGTGGCACAAGGTGGCATGTAGGGATGTGGTTGAGAGGAGAATAAAGGGAAAGAGAGGGGGAGTTGGTTGTAGGTGGCATGTGGTGACTGCTTAGGTGGTGCAAGGAGAAAATAGGGGGTAGGAGAGTTAGTGTGGTGGCCGATTGGGCGGTGGAAACAAAAATAGGAGAGAAGAGAGGGAAAGAAAGAAAGGGAAGATCGGGCAAGGATAGAAGGGTCTCAAAGGGGAGAAATGAGGCAAAGGAGAATAAGAGAAGGGGAAGAAAAGGAAGAGGAGAAAAGAGGCAGGCTCGGCATGCAAGGGGTTGTTGCAAGCACATGGCCTATGATGGTAGGGAGAAGAAGAAAGGGGAAAGAAAAGGGCATACAAGGGAAGTTGCAAGGGTGTGCATGGTTGAAAATGGAAGGAAAAGGATGGGAGAGAGAGAGGCTACAGGCTAGGGTATGCAGATGCAGGGGTTGGTGGCAGGCAAGTGAGGTGCAGGCAAGGGGTTGTTTGGTTTGACGTTATAGGGAAGAAGAAGGAAGGGAGAAGAGAAGGAGGAGGAGGATGGACGAGGGAAGAGAAGGAATAGATAGGCTAGCCTATGTGAGGAAGGAAAGAAAAAGAAAAGGGGAGAGTTAGGCTAGCCCAACAGAGGAGAAAAGAAGGGAGAGGGAGATACGGGCTTGATCGACGGGAAGAGGAGAAGGAGAAAGGAGAGGAAGGGGTCTTCGGCTCAGCAGGAGAAAAAAAAAAGGAGGAAGAAGGATGGTTGTCCCAAAGAATAAAGAAAGGAAGGAAAGAAAAGGAAAAAGGGGGAAAAGAAAAATAAAATTATTTTCAAGTTAGGATTAGAAATTAGGTTAATGGAAAAAAAAATCATTTATTAAATTAATTTATCAAAATTTAAAGTATTAATTTAAGAGGATTTATGGGTTTGGGAATTTATTTAAATACAAAGAGTAAGATAAAATAATAAAATATTTATGTTAATTTTATTAAATAATCCTATCTATTTAAAAATCAAAGGTTCATAAAATAATTAAATGAATAATTTAATATTAAATTATTCCAAATAAGGGATTAAATATTAAATTTTAAAATTTAAAATTTTGGAGTATTACAGATTGTGAGTTCTCTAAAATATGAATCTCTCTTTACAAATTTAATTGTATAAGGGTTTAGTGGTTTTTTTTTTCACTAGTAATTATTAAAAATTGAGAGAATATCAACTTATGAAGTATAAGTTAGCTAATAACTAAAAAAAGTAAAGGAAAACCCTTACTTTACATACTTTCAGAAACTACTAAAAGTGTAAGAAGATTTTTTAGGTTTTTAATGTTAATACTAATTCTTTTTTTTACTTTTACTTTATTTCATGTAGAAATTTCATTGTTATAAGTTATAACAATAATTCTACAAGTTGCAACTATTCCGAAATTAGGTGTTGCTCTCCAATTATATTTTAAAAGTGGTTTATTGTATAGATTTTTATTCACCTTATTCTATTTTTTGTCTAGTGTTTACTAATGTTAATTAGAAAATATGAGTATGTTTATGAAAAAGGTAAAAAAAAAAAAGAAGAAGAAAAAAGTAGAAGAATTTACCCACTCACAAAAAGGTGTACTTCATAAATTTATTAGCAACAATAAGTCAAATAGTACAGAAAGTTCATGTAAAAATTTTACTAATGAACCACCTATTGTTGATAATTTTGTAAGTAGTATTTTGGACATTGATGTAGAAAATGAAGGATATGAGGAGAAAATTGATTATATTAATGGTTGACGTGTAGATATTGTTATATATGATCCTAAAAGTTGGAAAATATTATTAATAACTTGAAAGATTTAATAGTTAAAATAGACTTATTAGAGTTAACATTCAAGGTTTCCCAGAAGATGAGAATTCTCAGCATTTTTCCACAATATATTAAACTAGAAAATTACAAAATGGAGAAATTCATAATACAACATGATTAGTTTACTCTAGAAATTGTATAGAGTATTTTGTTTTTGTATGTAAACTATTTTCAAAGTCAAATTTTAATTTTTAGCAGGCAAATGATGGCTGCAAAGATTGAAAAAAACTTGGTGCTAAGTTGAAGGCACATGAGACAAGTAATGAACGTACATCATTGATATGTCTTCTTTGATCAATGCAAATATAAGTCTGTTGAATGAAAAAGACAATCAATAACAAACTATAGGACCATATAAATAAAGAAAAAGAACATTAGAGAAATGTGTTATCGAGAATTATTATTGTTGTGAAAATACTTGCAAAAAATAACTTGGCATTTAGAGTACAAATGAAAAAGGTTTATGAAGAAAATAATGGGAACATTTTGAGTTTCATTGAATTGATTGTTGAATTTGATCCTATAATGCAAGAATATCTTAGACACATTCAAGCAAATGAAATACATGACCATTATCTTGGTCATAGAATACAAAATGAATAAATTAATTTGTTGGCAAATGAAATAAAATATGGTGAAAAAAACCTAAAGCATCAAAGTATTTCTTAGTCATACTGGAATGTACTTTTGATGTAAGTCGTCAAAAGAAAATGTCCCTTGTATTAAGGTATCTGAATATATCTTCTCTTCATGTAAAAATTGAAGAATACTCCATAGAATTTTTGCATGTTAATGATATATCATGTGAATGAATTTTTGGTGAACACGTGAATGGTTTAAATAACCTTGGTATTGATATTGGTAATATAAGAGGACAAGGGTGTGATAATGGATCTAATATGAAAGAAAAGCATCAAGGTGTGCAAAAGCAGCTACTAGATACAAATCCTAGATCACTTTATATGACATGTGATTGTCAAAGTCTTTACTTATTGCTTTCTAATATGACTAGTTGTTATTCTAAAGCTATTAAATTTTATTTGGAGTATTCCAACAGATTTATTCAATATTTCTTCTTCTACTAAAAGATGGAATATTTTGAAAAATCGTGTGCCTTCTTTAACTATGAAACAATTATCTCAATCTCATTGTAAAAGTCACATTGAAAACATTAAGATGATTAGATTTCAAGTTTTTCAAACAAGAGATGCTCCACTTAACTTAGCGGAAACTATTGATAATCCTAAAACAAAAAGTGAGGCTTACTGTTCGGGAACATACAACTCAAAAATTTTGAACTTTTAGCGGGCATGATAATATGGTAAGATTTATTATGTGTTGCTGATATGGTTAGTAATGCTTTACAAGCCAAATGCATGCCTATCAATATTCTTATAAATCATTTGAAAGGTCTTATTGATTTTTTGAAAAACCAAAGAGAAAATAGATTTATGTATGCATTAATTTTAGCTAAAGAACACTACTAGGAAAACGGAAAATAATAACGGGACATTAATAACGGTAGTTCGACAACCGTTGTCAAACGCATGAAAATTAATGGGCGGGAGAGTTTTGATAACGGTTCTAGCTAAAAACCGTTATTAAAAGGGCAACGTTAAAATTTGCACGAATGTTTTAATAACGGTTTCAGGTAAACCGTTATTAAAAGAGGATTTAATAACGGTTCATATTAGAACTGTTGTCAAAAGTCAGAAGCTTTTAATAACGGTTCCTGGAAGAACCGTTATTAAAAGATGTTTTAATAACGGTTCTCTCAGAAACCTTTATTAAATCCTCTTTTTAATAACGGATCTCTTAGGAACCGTTATTAAAACTCCAAAATCAAACTTATATTTCGTTCAGTTCTGTTTCGTGCCAAAATTTTCAGACTCTCTGCACCTTCGTTCTCTTGCTCTCCTTCTCCTTGCAAACCCTCGCACCACCACACCGGCTCCTCTCAAGTAAAGGAAACCCTCGCACCGCCAACTCTCCACCACGCCTCTGCCATTACCGGCTCTGCATGTGCGTGCTGTCATTGTTCCGAAGCTAGCTAGCACTTGCACCTTCATCCTCTGTCGACGTGTTTGAAGCCCTTGCCTCTCTCAACATTCTCGATCACCGTCGTGTTTGTAGCTAGCTCACTTTATGTATGTGTTTGTTCTTCCTCTCGTAACTTTTTATCTACTTATATATGTATATATATATAAATGCATGCATGTTGCTGCAGGGTTTTGTTTTTTTGTTATTGAAAGATTGTGGTTTGTCGTTCGAAAATGTGTACGTTGTTGTATGTATTGGCTGAAAATTTTGCTGTTTGTTGTTGAATTTGTTGCGTTATTGTTATATATTAACAAATGCATGTGTTGGCCGAGACCTTTACATATATATATATATATATATATATATATATATATATATATATATATATATATATATATATATATATATATATATATATATATATAATATGAATGTGAGTATAGAATTATATACATTTTCACTCATAAAAACTATATATATATATATATATATATATATATATATACACACACACACACACATATTTTCATTAATAAGTATAGGAGACTAGCAATAAGATATAGGAAATGTCATATAATGAAATGCAAATATATTTTACATATGCATATGTTAATGATTGCTGTTTGATGAGGATTAAATAGATATAGAGAATAAGGAATATATAAAAGTGAATAATTAAATAGAGAGAAATAATTGTGTATGATAATAATAATATATAATAATAATAATTAATAATATGATTTATATATTATGCTTTAATTACATTTAGCTAGGTTTAGGGATTAGGTTTTTTTTTGTGGTTTAGGGTTAGGTTTTATTATAATAAATTATGGTTAATTAGCTAGGGTTAGGGTTAGGGTTTATCGTTTATTATGGTTAATTATGGTTAATTAGGGTTAGGGTTAGGGTTAGTATTAATATCTTTTTGGAAACGTGTTAGCATGATTCGTATATATATATATATAGGATAGCATGATACATGCATTTGAAATTAATTCTTTCTAAGCATGATTCGTATCGATAATATAATAGTACATTATTATGATCAATACATAACATTATAACATAATTTATTTATTTATTTTTTGTAGAGATATGGCCAACAAAAACATTGATAGGGATAGCAGTGATGAAGAAGGGAAGAGAGGACCTACGATTATGAGAATTATCATAGACATGAGGAATAGAGGAGAAGTAGTCGAGTTGGGATGGAATACTTACAATCTTCCCATCGGCCCTTACGCAAATATGTTCTTAACCTACATTTCACTTGTGACCCGTAACCGTGTTCCTATATCCTATAATAATTGGAAGCAGGTTCCACAGGGTCATAAGGAGCATATTGGCAGGAAATCACGATAAATATGCTATTTTATGTAATCATTTTTGTATGTCAAATGTTATTAATTTTATTACATTAACATCGGTATACATCTACATGTCTTATTTTGCAGAGAGTGTTCAATGTCCCAGAGAGTAGGAAGAAATGGCTTCTTAGACATTGTGGGGAGCGTCTAAGAACCTTTAGGTCATATTTAGCTCGTAGAAAAATGTATAGAAAGAAGGATGGTTCTATACGACAGAACCCACCCAAACGATACGGTTTCATCGATCAAGAAAGTTGGAACCAATTCATTACTTATCGTCTTACGGTGGATTTTAAGGTACTTGTTAGATAACAATTAAACTTTTTGTATCAATCCCAGTATTATGCTTAATATTGAAATAACCATGTCATTATGTTTTGGCTTGTCACATAGGAAAAAAGTACCCAAAATAAAGAGATTGCCAAGCAAAATAAATACCGGCATAATATGGCTCGCAAAGGCTATGCGGGCCTTGAAGAGGAGTTGGTATGCATTTTGTGATTATCTATTTACATGTAAATGTTGAATTTTATAATAATATTCTTAATTAAGAATATTTTTTGATTTGTAGCTTCTACCCCAAGACTTGGACCCATGTACCCCGTCCATCAATATTGGTACATTATGGAAGAAGGCTAGAGTAACAAGAGATGGATATATTAATGAATATGTTGATGTTGCAGCCAAAAAAATTATAAGTTTGTAGATATCTAGAACCCTACTTACTTTTCTTTTAGAAAACTATTATATTATGCTTATTCCTATAAGTTAAATTTACAGGACGAACTTAAAACGTCAGAAGGTGAGGAGGTGGACCAATATAGCATTGTGGCCCAGGCTACAGGAATTGTAGAACACCCTGGAAGACACAGGGGCATTGGATTGGGTGTTACGAGAACGAGCATATGTGGTCGATCTCGTGGTTCTCGTAGCACTAATGAGCAAGTCGCCATCCTCACCCAAAAATTGAACGTGGCATTTGAATGGATGGCAACAATGGAGCAAGAGCTGTCATTTATTAAATCTCAAGGGTATAAGCCATCTGATTCAGTAGACCATGATCAGCTTCACATACCTAATGTAAATAGCGTCAGAGATAGTTGTGAAGCTGATGCATTTCTTTCTACTCTTCCCGAGGTAAGCATTACAAACTATGAATTGTTATTAAATGTATTCAGTGTTATAAATTATTAATAATGTGTAATATTTTTGTTTAGGGTTTGCATAAATGTGACTTATTAGCGAATGACCTTTCAACAATTTTGGCGAAAGGAAGGGTGTGCATCAGTCACAGTATTGAAACGCAGACAATCCACGGGTACAATTTAGCCCTAAATACAAGGCCGGTGAGTATTGACACTCCAATCATTGGCAGTGCACACTTGCCTTGTTATAAAGAGGGCGATGAGGCAAACCACAGTACTAGAAGCTCATGGAAGCTTCGTGGCTTGGCCTACAGATCAAATACGTCTCACTACTGAAGAGGTATTGACATTTAATTTGACATCTTCATTAGACCTTGTTTAGTAGTTACACTATATATACCTTTTTCATATATATATATATATATGCTCAATATATATTTTGTTTAATATTATCAATTAAGGAATCAAAAAAGAAGACTGCTTCTGCTAGTAAAACCAAGGGAGGTACTAGCAGAACAAGCAACACAAAACAGGACGCTGCTAAAGGAAAGAGAGCTAAATCTGAAAAATCAGTTGCCCCACAAAAGATTCCTTCTTCAGATCAGCAAAGCCAACCTCCACCAGCATTAGCTATATTATATTTTTATGCCCAAAACTATCTCAGGGACAATTATATTTTCATTGATTGTCGTCCTGAGTATGTTGGGAGGGACGATGCTACTTACATGGTATCGATGGCTGACATAAGTGACATTTATAATCAAGAATGGATGTCAACCATAAGTGTCGCCGTCTATGTCACGTAAGTATTATTTCATTTTGAGATTTTAGTACTCTTAACTTATACAATTGGAATTTTTATGACCTCTTATATGAGTTATTATTTATTAACAAATATGCATTGTTTTTGTTGTCCATAGGTTGGTAGCTACTCGAGCTGCGATGGAGGGAATGTTGTCCTCTATTGTGTTTGTGTGCCCATACTACATAGCTGACGGTAGTACAATAAGAGAGGGTAGGCACATAAACTATTTAGCGGATCGCATTTTGATTGAGGGACACAACAAGCTCTATCTCATTCCTCACCTCGCAACTGAACATTGGGTTTTGTACGCCGTCCAACCTGATCTTAATAAAGTCTATGTGTTTGATTCCCTTCGAACCTATGACGTTCCTTTTGAAGTCGCTCGTTGTTATGGGAATGAATTTATCGACATGTTAGTATACTTTTCACTTCTTACTTCATTAGCTTATTTATACATATATTCGCTTAGATAGCTTTCATTATTTGAGGTATATATGCGTACTTACAATATTGTGTATCCAACTCTATTTATTAGGGCACTACGGACAGCGTATCAAAGGAGAGGTGGGAATGGTGTCCCAGACCCAAAGAATGTTCAATACAAGCCTGTCATAGTAAGTAGGAAGGCAACTATTTCGTATTTTATTTTAATTAAAATTAATATCTAATAGTTAGAGAGCTAACTGAATTTATATGACAGTGTCCACAACAGCAAAACGACAAAGATTATGGATACTATGTATGTAGAGCAATGGATCTGATAGTCCAAAATAGATCGGTCAACATAGATCCAAGCCATGTATGTTTTCTTTTTGATATTTTTCCATTAATGAATCATGACATATATGTTTGATACTTGACGTAAGTGCTAACTGTATATCAATCAAAACTTGGGATTTATAGTTTTTCACCGATGATTATGCACAAGGCCAGCAATACAATGTTGAAGAAATTGATGAAGTGAGAGAGCAATGGGCCAAGCATGTGCACTCATTCATTCGGTATTAGGTAGAGATCTATATATTCTACATGCATATTCAGGTTTGTATTTTGTCTAGCTATGTCTTTAAGTCTTCTAAGCTAGATTTATAAACATTTTGCTTTGGCGTGTAGAGCTACCAAGTTGTGGTATGCCTACTAATTTTGATTCTTGAGTATATATGTCGGGTGTATTAACAAGGCCAGGATTGATTGAAATTATGGTGTGACTGCAGATTTGTTATCAATTGATGATGTTTTACAATGCAGATTTGGTAATTATTTGAACATACAACTGTGTATGTGGGCAGGAACAAAACTGCAAAAACTAAAAAAAAAACTGACGGTTCTTACGAAAACCATTATTAAAACCTCGTTTTAATAACGGTTCTGATGAAAACCGTTATTAAAAGATAAGCTTTAATAATGGTTCTGATGAAAACCGTTATTAAAACTCCAGTTTTTAATAATGGTTTGATACTTGAACCGTTATTAAAACCTATCTTTTAATAACGGTTTTCATCAGAACCGTTATTAAAACCCTCTTGTTTAACAACGGTTTTTCTTAAAAACCGTTATTAAACATACATTTTATGCTCATATTGGCGGGTTTTTTTTATATTTTTGATAACGGTTATGAACCGTTATTAAAGATTTAATAACGGGCATTTTAATAACGGTTGAAAACCGTTATTAAAACTGTAAAATAACCGTTATTAAAACTACTTTTTGGGGTAGTGGAAATAAGATTTGATATGATTGTGAAACCCATATTCTGTGAGGAAAGAGTAACACGTAGAAAGAAAGAATTTGACTAAAGTAATACTAATAAAAAAATTACATTCTTTCTAAGAATCGTTTAGAATTAATTAATTTTATCATGTGGCCGATCAAGATATTCCTTCTTTTAAAAGTAGGTTTGAACAATTTAAAATATATGAAGATTTTTTTTTTTACTTTTTTTGGCATTTTATGTGATCTAAATAAGTTAAAATCATTAGACGATGAGTGTTTAAAAATATAGTCTTAAACATTAAATATTTTGTTTGAAGCATAATATAATTTCTGGTCTTGATGGTTTGTATTTATTTTATGAACAAAAAACTTTTAAATACATTTTTTTATGAAGCAAAAAAATTATTATAAATTATTAGATTCATGCAAAAGTTAAGTTTTCAATTGTCTTGATTGTATATAGAATTTTATTGGTAAAATTTAAGCTCGTTTCCGACTATAGTTATATTAGAAGAAATAATTTTTTTTAAATTAAAATTAATAAAATTATTTTTACAATCTATTATTTCTTTAAAAAGATTAGATGTATTAAACATTAATTCGAATTGAAAAAGAACTATTATCGAAACTTGATTGGCAAAACTCAACCAATGATTTTGCATATCTAAGAAGGACAAAAAAAAATGTTTAAATGAGTTTTATATTTTAAAGATAAATTTTTTTTTTTACGGAAGTAATTGACTAGGGCCTCTTACCAAGTTAGATAAAGTTCGCGCGCGACCCGATTGAAGCATTTGAGCGTACAGAGTAAGAGTGAAATTAAAGTGCATTAAGTACACACGAATATAAAAAAACTGATTAACTTAATAAAAGATGGGAATGAAACATCCTTTCTCATTTCACGTTTTCTGCCAGCAGCAAGCCTGTATCCACTCAAACGAAGGGGGGAGGGGGGCGGGAAGCAAGTAAAGACAAGTTCCCCGCACAGCAAGTAATATGCTTTAGTTTTCCCTATATGAATGTTTCAAAAGAACGTGGAATGGACGGAAAGACACGCAAGGCAAGCGACTAAGATGTCATCCACACAAACGGTGTCATCCGGAGTTGCATGAAACATAGGCTCGTACGGTATATTACATACATGCAAATATTTTTCCCCTTTTTGGATAAACTTGTTCCCCAAGGGATCCCAATCTAAGATGACAGGCAATACATATGAGTAGTAAACTATTGACAGAAAAAGGATCTATATATATAAATATATGTGTATCTGGGAACACTAATTAAATTACATCAGAACATATAACAACAGATTAACCAACTCAAAATTAAACGAGTTTTCAGTTCGGACGACCAAAACCCATATTATTCGACAATTTTACTCACCACGTCGCTGGCGGGTGCCGCTTCCTGAACCTGCAGAGGTTTCAATTGGAAACGCAGAGCTCATTTCACAGGAAGACCAGCTTCTACCAATGTCAACTGGCTAGTTGTTGGAGTTTCTGGAAGCTGCCCTTCCTTCTCCTCCTCTGCCGCACTAACTTGTATCTGCATGCATAATGCTTTTCCGGCTTTTGTTGCAGCCTTGGTAATCAGCTTTACAAATTCTAGCACAATTCTCGCTTTAATCTGCCCCCGCTTTGGTGGAATACGGGCGATTCTCCTCCCTTTCTCTTTCTGGTTCTTTGATGGTTCCATTAACACTGCATTCATAGCAATTATTAATCTGCACAGAGAAACAGGAGAGAGAGAAAAAGAAGAAGCAAGAGATTGTTATCTTCTTTGGTAGAGAGAGAGAGTTAATGGCAAAAGGAGGAGGAGTAATAACTCTTTACTCTTTAGAGTCGGTTCATGGAAGAAGCATATAAAAGAACAAGACAGATAAGACTCTCTATTAGCAGTAGAATAATAGTGCACAAACCACTATTCCTCCTCGGATCACAAGCATTTAAATAATGCCAACGCAGTCAGAGACAGAGAGAAAAAAGGGTCATTGCCTGAAATGTATTGATTGGGCAAACGAACCAAATATCGTCAAAGCAATGCACTACCAAGTCGCCGTAATATTATATTTCGCGGAAACGGCCGGCAGTCGCTCGCTCAAGCAAGTGATTTGGAAAAGGAAAAAGGTAACCATTTTTCTTTGGCGGTCCCGTTCGTCCCGAGATACGTCAATCAACAGAAAAGTTCACAAATATTCTCACATTATTTTTAACTTTGAAGGGGAAACGTATGATTAGACGCTGGTGGCCATATATAACACCGACTGAATTTGTTGCAGAGCACTTTTTTTTATCTTGAAATTCCAAAAATTTCCTTAATAGAGGAATAAAGTAGTGATGTTTGTGCTTGTTCCCTTGACTTCTTAAGCAAAGAAAATAATACACTTCTCCAGGTTCATTAATTTTGGAGTTTTATCCTAGGAAGTTGGTCGGTCTTAGTTGCTGATAGGACGAAACACGTAAGGGACTTTTATCTGTTTTGTGTTATAAAATCTTAGTGTCTAGTTATAATTGTTTTAAATTTATATTTAAAAATAGTTGCTATAATAAATAACAATAATAAAAATTTTGGTATACCCTACTTAGAAGTGACAAACGGATCATACAGATTGAATTTGAATCAGGTCCATTTAAATAAAGTAAAAATTGAGTCTATTATGCCATCTAGACAGGTCAGATGTCCTTTGAATTTGAATCAAATTCGGATAACAATGATTTAGATCTAGTCCATGTTGGGTCAAAAGAATATCATATTGAATTTGAATCTAATACATCAGGTTTCTTTGGATTTGGATTTAATTCAGGTTTGCAAATTTTGGGTCAGATCGGGTTTTGGTCGAGTTGATTCGGGTCTATAAACTTCTGGTCGTATTGGATTTAAGTCAGGTTAATCAGTTCAGAATGTGTATTGACATTAATTGTTATTAGTTTAATATAATAAATATATTAAATTTTATAATTTATTATTATCGTTATGCTTATTATAATAATTTTTATCATAATATATGTAATGATATAATAAATTATCATCATAAAATATGTAATAACAAATTGTAATGCTTATCAGAGTAATTTTAAGCAATTCATATATTACCAAAATTTTCCTTCCTTGTTAAATATTATTGTCTCTTGCCACCAACAAAAACAACTTTTTAGAACGAAAATCGAAATTCAAGAGACTCTTTAAAAATCTAGTACAGGTTGTCTCGCAACAAACTTAATATCTAGAGACTTTTCTAGAATAAAAGCACCCAATTTGAGATTAAACTTACAACAATTTAATAATGATTGTAATTTTATAATATTTTCCTCTATTACCGCTATATGTATATTACAGATCGAACTTGATATAATGTAAATCGTAATGGTAGATAATTTATAATTTTTGAGAAATTTGTCTGTATGACCAACTTGAATTTCAGATAAATTTCTAGAATGCAAGTACCTAGTTTGAGATAAAATTTAGATAAATTTAATGATAATTTTAATATTAGAATAATATTTTCTAATACTATTACACATACTACTAACTAAACTTAATAAATTGATTATCGGAATCGTAGAGAATTTTTAGTATTCTGTTGAAGGTGGTTGCGTGACCAAATTGAATTCTAAATAATTTTTTAGAACTCAGGTACCTGATTTGGAATAAAATTTATATCAATTTAATAATAATTTTAATGTTATAGTAATTTTTTCTAATATTATTATATGTGTACTACAAATCAAATTTAAAAGATTAATTAACAGAATCCTAGAAAAATTTTAGAATTCTGTTGAAGTTGGTCGCAACCAACTTGAATTGCATACAATTTTCTCAAACTCAAGTATTTGGATAAATTTGAGATCAATTTAATGATAGTTTTAATGTTATAATACTTTTTCTAATACTATTATACGTATACCAAAATACGAACTTGATAGATTAATTATTGAAATCCTAGAAAAATTTTAGAATTCCTTTATAGTTGGTCGCGACCAACTTGAATTGTAGTCAATTTTTTCCAACTCAAGTACCTGATTTGGGATAAAATTTGGATCAATTTAATAATTATTTTAATTTTATAATAATTTTGTCTTATACTATTACACGTATACTAAAATCCGAACTTAATAGATTAATTATTGAAATCTTAGAAAAATTTTATAATTCTGTTGAAGTTTGTTGCTAGTGGCGACAACCTTGTATTATAGATAATTTTCTTAGATTCAAGTATCTAGTTTGGGATAAAATTTAAATAAATTTAATGATGATTTTAATGTTATAATACTTCTAATAATATTACACGCATACTAAAAATTGAACTTGATATATTAATTATCGGAATCCTAGAATTTTTTTAGAATTCCATTGAACTTAGTTGTAATCAACTTAATTCTAGATTTTTTTTTAAACTCAAGTACCTGGTTTGAGATATTGTATATCAACTTAATAATGACTTTAATATTATAATAATTATTTTTAATATTATTACGCGTATACTATAAATATAAACTTGATAGATTAATTATCAGAATCGTACAAATAATTTAGATTTTCATTGAAGTTGATCGCATGACTAACTTAATTTCTAAAAAAAAATTCTAGGATTGAATTATCTAATTTGAGGTAGATTTTAAAATAATTTATCAACGAATTGAATGTTATAATATAAAATTTTTAATAAATAATTAATATTAACTATAAATATTATCACTAAGAATGAAGATAATACTCAAAAATAATATAATTTGATTTTATAATAGTAATAATAATATAAATAAAATGATAACAATAATGTATAAACAGTGATTTTAGGACAACAATAATACAATGATTTTAGGAGACGTGACGCCCAACATCAGTAGTAACTCCCAAGTCCCACGCCCCACTCTCTTCGTCGATTGTCAGTGGTCAATTGCTGCGAATCTCAATTGATTTTATTGCTCAGATGCTGCCACTTTCTTTTGTCAAATTTCCAACTACACGACGTCATTTTCGGATCCTCAGGTCAAAGTAAGTGCCATGCAACTCCTGTAAGAAGTGTTTAATAGCTAGCTCGCTGGTATATTTTAGGAAAAGTTAGTTTTCAGGCTTTTGATTAAAATTAATAGAATAAAAATTAAAATGATTTTAAAGTATTTAATTTTAAATATAAAATAATGTGTACATTTAATTATGTATATTAAATATAAAAAAATAGACTAAATATTAAATATATTGGTTACCTTTAAATAGTTTAATTTAAATAAATTTTAAAATAAGTTTTCCTATATTTTATAGTCGGTTGATAATAACTAGAAGGCAGTCAAATGAAAGTCACCTCCGCGGGACCCCTGGAGAACACATTGGCTGCAGATTTCAGTATTATCATATCTTTCTGAAGAAAGGAGGAGCCCCCACCCCATCCCCATGCATGGAAATTACAAACCCCGTAATCAAAGCCCAAGTGCGGCATGACAGCAGTACCACCCTGTAGAAATGACGTATACATGATCCATGCAACAACATTAAAAGGAGAATACAGTGAAAAGGCGACCGATCATCATACAATGAGAATTTAAAGAATTAATATTGACAGCAGCTTTATAAAAGTTAATCTGTATTCGGTTATCCAGTTATCCTTCGTCTCCCGGAAATAAAATCAACCCATCATTTCTTTGGTAGTGTAAAGTGACTGAACAGTAATAAGGCTATGACTATCGGTTCCGGCCAGTGTGAACATTCGACTGGTCCCTAACATCAGGTTTGGTCTCTCCGTATAAAGTGGGATCCGATGTTTACAGATATAAATAATAAATTAGCTATCTCCGTTGGCTGTCTAACGTGTTCAGAGTTCAGAAACAAAAATGTTAAAAACAAAAACAAAAACAAAGAATCCATCGTCTTGATCACCCATTTTGGGCAATTAGCTAACGGAATTAGCATTTTCGTACTTCACTGGCCTCAAACGGTCGTTTGGGAAAATAACTCACAAAAAAATCCTGATCAGATATTTGTAAATGATACCGGTTTCGGCCATTAAAGACCTGTTTGATATCAAAATAATATGAGTGGAACTATTTTATATTTTTTATATTAATTATTTAATAATAATAAATATAATTATAATAAAATATTTATTTTAGACTAAATTAAGATCTAAAATAGATATTTATTAAATAAAAAAAATATTTAATTTTTATTAAATTATACAAGATATATAAAATATATGAATAATTTTTGTATTTCTATTACCTCTAACCAAACGAGCACTAAGCAATTATACGCCGTCTATGCAAGAGCAATTGGTGAGATTAGGGACGAATAATACAGACACTCTTCACTCTGTACGCATTATTAATCCATGAGTAAAAATTTCTTTCACTTTGTTCATTTCTTTCGTTCCCACCCCCGCTTTCTTCCGCTCTTTAGTACTATAATTCCAGCAAAAGCACGACAACACTATAATTAATTTAGTACTCGTGCAACTCTCTATGGCAACAATTCCCTTTCCCTTGACAACAATGCAGTCACCATTACCAATTCTAACTTTGAATACTTATGACCTATCCAACTCTCTAAAGAGTTCTTCGTCACTAGTCATGTGATTGGTACAACCACTATCTATGAGCCAACAATCACTTGAGCTTGAGATGCTGCTTATAAAACAAGATGCTACAAATAGTTGTAGCTCTTCCTCTTGCTTGCATACTACTTGGGCATCATTCTTCTGCGGAAAATTGATTTTTCATATTTTTTCATGGTGTCCAAGTTTATTGTACTTCCCCCACTTCACATTAGGTTTTTTCCAACACTTGAAAGGAGAATGACCCTTTTTGCATCAACGTTTGTAAGGAGGAAAATCTCTCTTCTTTTCTCCTTTGCTATTGCTAGCTGAGTCACGTGGGTTGAGGTTTTTCTTAAAACTCTTCTCCTTGTCTTTCTCTCCATGATTGATTTGTAATATAGCTTGTAATGCTTCTTCCACAAAACCTTCACTTTTCATCCGTCTCCTTTGTTCATGAGCTTGTAAAGCACTATTTAGTTCTACCAAGGTGATTTTTGACAAATCTTTGCTACTCTCCATGGAGGATATAGTTGGTTCAAATCTTTTAGGAACAGTTACAAGTAATTTCTGAATAATTCTAGAATTAGAAAATTCAGTACCAAGTAACCTTATTTTGTTAGTAATGCTAAGAAACCTATATGTGTACTCCTTGATTGTTTCTGACTCCTTCATTTGTTGCATCTCAAACTCACGAATGATATTCAACTTTTTCATTCCTTTAACCTTTTCATCTCCTTCATATTCAATTTTGAGGAAATTTCAAATTTCAAATGCTGACTTCTGATTCATGATTCTTGTAAAGATCTCTGTCAAGACAGCAGCAAATAAGGTAGCTTTTGCCTTTGACTTCCTTGTTTTCCTAAAATTGTGACTCTTTAGTTGAGCCATGGTTGGATTATCTATCAAGGGAGCAACTTCATAGTTCTCCTTAACAGCGTCCCACAAATCATTCGCATCTAGGTGAGCTTCCATTCTAACTGCCCAGAATTGGTAATTTTCACCCTTAAACACTGGTGGTGCTAATGCTGTAAAAGGTGTTTCATAATCCATTTTATGGATTGAATCAAGGAAGGTAAGGTTTTTATGGTGGGTTTATCTTGGTTCACTCACATATCCCTCAATAAAAGTGTTTTGATACCAATTTTTTGGATATTTTTTATATATTAGGAAGTTCGAATTATTAACTATGTGAAGCATTTCTTGAATACATCAAGTTGAAAGTTGAAAATGAAAAAAAGATCAAATAGCAACTACCGAGTTAAACTTCAGCAACTAAGCTAAAATCAAGCCACTAAGACACTAACAGCTAGTAAATACTAAATTCCTAAAGACTTGGAAAAAGAAAATAAATCTAAACGTGGGAATAATTAAAAAAAAAAGCTAATCAAAGCTATTGATGCAACATTCAAACATACATGAACAAGCCTAAGTTGGGGTCATCTTTGTTGTAAGAAAGGGTGTTCGGGGCAATACCAAAATGGGACGTGCATGAACTAACTCAAATTTTGAGCAGCAAAACCATGGACAAGACGTGTATATGTCAGGAAGTTTATCCTGCCAACTAAACAACAATGAAAGGTAGGGTCATGGCAAAGATCGCTGTCAAGGGGAGAAACGTTGATATTTGGGGTGGATAACATGGTAATTTTAAATATTGATAATCCTAAAACAAAAAGTAAGGCTTATTGTTTGGGAACATACAAACTTGAGAATTTTAAATTTTTAATGGGCATGATAATATGGTAAGATTTATTATGTGTTGCTAAAATGGTTACTAATGCTTTACAAGCCAAAGACATGCCTATCAATATTGTTATAAATCATTTGGAATGTCTTATTGCTTTTTTGAAAAACCAAAGAGAAAATGAATTTATGTTTGTATTAATTTCAGCTAAAGAAACAACTTTTGATATGATTATGAAACCTGTATTCCATAAGGAAAGGGTAATACGTAGAAAAAAAGAATTTAATTAAAACAATACTAATAACATATTACATTCTTTGGAAGAATTGTTTAGAATTAATTAAGTCTATCATGTGGCCAATCAAGGAATTCCTTATTTTAAAAGTAGGTTTGAACAATTTAAAATATATAAAGAATTATTTATCTTTTTTAACATTTCATATGATCTAAATAAGTTAAATCATTAGATGATGAGTGTTTAAAAATATATTGTCTTAATCCTTAAATATATTTTTTTGAAACATAATATAATTTCCAATCTTGATGGTTTGTATTTATTTTCTGGACAAAAAGCTATGAAAGATATTTTTATTTTATGAAGCAAAAATTTTATTATAAATTATTAATTTCACGTAAAAGTTAAGCTTGTTTCTAATTATCTTGATTGCATATAGAATATTATTGGCTATTTTTTTTAATAAAGTTACGTTAGAAGAAATAAAATTTTTTAAATTAAAATTAATAAAATTATTTTTACAGCTTGTTATTCCTTCCCAAATATTAAATGTATTAAGTATTACTTCGAATTAGAAGAGAACTATTATCAAAACTTAATTTTCAAAACTCAACCAAGAGTTTTGCATATCTAGAAAGGCAAAAAAAAATTTTTAAATGAGATTTATGTTTTAAAGATATTTTTTTAATGGTAGTCATTGATTAGGGCCTCCTACCAATTTAGCTAAAGTTCGTGCGGAACTCGATTGTAGCCTTTGAGTGTACAAAGTAAGAGCGAAATTAAAGTGCATTAAGTACGCATGAATATACAAGAAAAAATTTCTTTGTAGTCCATTTATGTAAAATTAATAGGATAAGATCCTAAAGTATTTAGTTCCAAGTATAAAATATTATGTACATATAATTATACTTATATGTACACCTAATTATATATAAATGTACAAGTAATATTCTCTATATGTACATGTATATTGAAATACCAAAAAAAAATTAATGAAATACCAAATAAATTGATTAACTTTAATTACTTTAATCTAAATAAACCACCAACAATTTGTCCCAATATACAAAGAACTACAAACTAAATAGGGTATTGTTATATGGAAAACTAATATTTACTCGGTGGAAAATAATTTCAGAAAGTAACCTTAATATCGGTAAATTTTGACGAACCGACTACCATTGCATCGGTAAAATTTACCGAAGCCAAACCTTCCAATCGGTAGAAAATGTCGTTTGTTTGCCATTACCTACGGCAATTTCAGCCTAAACAGCCCCACCATCTTCAGCAATTTCAGCCGAATACTACTAAGGTCATCGACAATAATTGCTGATGCCTCCAACAATTTTTTTTTTCTAGTTAGACGTGGTTTTGTTCGTTAATTTCGGCTGAACAGCCCATTTATTGCCCCTTTTTCTTTTCATTCGATACAAAAATTTTGAAATAATTTTTATTTATAATTAAAAAAATTCATAATCTAGATCTATAATATAAATATTTTGTACAAAAATTTAAATTAACATATTTACAATTAAATAAAAAAAATTAATAAATAACTTTAATTAAACTTATAAATTTATGCATATTATAGCAAGAGAAAAAAATTATTAAAACAAAAATATTAATTACTTACCATATCGATAAATTACTAAAAGTAACATTCCCCACATCTTCGGCATTCTTCGCCGAACATAACATCAATCGGCAATAATTGCCGACCCTTTCCCACCTCTTTATATCATCTCCATCATCAATAGTTGCCTCCATCGTCAATAATTACCTCTATCGGCAATAATTGCTGAGCTACTCCTTCTTTTTTTAAATTATAAACGATGTAATAAAATTTTATAATATAATTTTTATCTATAATTGAAAAATTTTCATGATCTAGATCTATATTATATATAAATTTTATGATAAAAATTTTGAGTTTTCCAAAAATAGTATTTAAATAAAATTATATCGATAAAATTTACTACCTTCCCATCGGTTAAAAATACGGATACTAAATCTTAACTAATTTAAATTATTTGTAAATAAAAATAATTTTAATCAATATCTATTATAAATATATCTAAAATATATAAATTATATTTACTAATGAATATTTTTAAATCAGTAATATATGATTTATTATCAAACAAATAAGTTTTTGTCAGAAGTAGTCATTATTTTAGTATTTTAAATCTTATTGAATAAAATTTATACAAAAATATATTGATAGAAAACACATGTATGGAGGTTAGGACAAAATTTGTTTTCCATCGAGTAAAGATTTATTTTCCAAATAACAAAAACTATATACTATCATCTGATTCGAAAAGATTTGAAACAGTAAAATAATGCCTACTTCTGGCAAAAAAATATTTGATTGACAATGAATCATATATTATTGATCTCCTTGGTGTTTCGGCATGTTTGGTCGATAATAGTGGAGTCATGACCCATTACTTTATATAAAATAAGTTTACATATGCTGGTGGGGATAGAAATGTTTTGTGACTTCGGCAAGATTGATTGATGGGATATGGCCAGGTTGTGTACGTAGAATAAATTTATTGTGGCAAATCTTTTTAAATCAAATTATTGTAGGATGGTATGTGGTTCTTGTGAAATTGGGAACATGTATAATTATTGTAGTTTCTGTTCGAATCCTTATATATAAACGAACAACTTATCATTTATATTCTTCAACTCATTATTTCTATTCTGCAGAGTAGGAATTGTTAGTTGAATGTTGAGATAAAATTTTTCAATATTTGTTAAACACTCATAATGAATAATGAATTTGGAAGTTCTTCAAACTACGAAGAGTTTAAACCTTTGATAGGGTACGATGAGTTCGGAAGTCCGATAAACTACGAAGATGGGGTCAGAACCTCATCATACTACGATGATAGATTTACAATACCGACAAGCTATGAATACACAGAAGATATACAAATAGATTCTCCCAATATTAATTACAACGTTGACGAAGAGGTAAAATATATTTTTTTTAGTATTGTAAATTGTGCCGACAAATTTAGTTAGATGAAATTAATAGTTTTTTTATTATATTATTATGGTAAACTCTTTTTTTTTCAAGATATGGAGAATACATCTTTTACGACTCAAAATTATCAGAGATTTTTGGTAACGGATCAAATATTTTCAGATCGAGATGAACTTGTGACATGGGTTAAGAAAATGGGTAGAACTCATAAGATGATTTTGATTATCAAATATTTTAGAAAAGAAAATAGTACAGGGGCGGGTAGAGTCTCGATAAGATGTGAACGAAGTGGAATGTACATCCGTACTAGACCAACAGATACCAAAGGTGCACGTAATACATGTTCTAAAAAAATGATTGTCCTTTTTTTTTATATTATTGGTGTTGAAAATAATAAAGGTGGATAGTAAGTGGTAGTTAGGAACGGGACACACAATCACGAAATGGCTAATTATGACCAAGGACATACTGTTTTTGGTAAGTTGACAGAAAATGAAGTTCAATTTGTTGAGGAACTTATCATAGCTAACGTAAAGCCACGACAAATCATACTACTTTTTCAAAAAATAATTTGAAGGAAATATAAGTATGAGAAGGCATATTTATAATGCTCGACAGAAGCTTAGGTCTGAAGAAATGGACGGTCAAATAATGTTATAGTATGTTATGAGTATGTTGGTTGAGAATCATTATTTTCAGTGGCATCGAAGTGAGCAGCAATCAAACGTAATAAGTGAATATCTGTTCGCACATCCCGTATCTGTTAACATTTTACGTGCATTTCCTTTTATTTTGCAAATGGATTGCACGTATAAGACGAATAGATATGGAATGCCCTTACTTGAAGTTGTTGGACTAACACCAACACAATTAAATTTCAACATTGCATATGCATACATGTCATCTGAGAAGGAGGAAAATCATTTTGGGTACTTGAGAGATTGAAAAGCTTAATGGATCCATATATGCTTCCAACCACCATTATTACCAACCGAGAACTTACTCTTATTTCAGATGTGGAACTTATTTTTCTTACTTCAAAACATTTATAATGTAGGTTTCATGTGAATAAAAATGTGGAGGAAAGGTGTAAGAAACTCTATGGCAGTTCATCGTTCGCACGTAATTTTATGTCACGATAGAAAATTTTGATAGATGCCACGGACGAACAAACATACGAGGAACGACTATTATCAATGGAGGAAGATTATAGAAGCATGTCGAGCCTAATTTCATATCTAAAGACGAATTGGCTACAACCATACAAATATAAAATCGTTTCTCCATTCTTTAGTGACGTGTTTCATATCCATCAGCTTACAACGAATAGGTATGATTTATATTTTATCGCTTAGTATAGCTGATTTAGCTTCTTTTATGTTGATAAAGTCAAATACTGAAATTTTTTTTATGAACAGGGTTGAAGGTACTCATGGATCTTTAAAGAGATTTCTGGAGACATCACGGGACAACTTAAATATAGTGCACAAACAAATGCACACGTTCCTGGAATTACAACATGATGAGATAAAAGCATCGCTGTAGAGGTCTCGGTTCAATACTCCTCATTTTACTACAAGTGTCCTTTATGCGAATTTGAGGGGCCATGTTTCTTTATATCAATGGAGTTGGTGAAAAACGAGTGTCAGAGACTTGATTATGTAGGTACGGATGATGATTTATGCGGATGTTACATGCGCCGTAAGCACGGGATACCATGTACGCATGAGATTAAAACATACATTCATAACTACATGTCATTCCCCCTATCGACTATTCATCCGTTTTGGAAGAAACTCGATATAGATGGGCCGATTACTCTACCGAGACTCCAAGAACCATTAGAGGTTACATCTCATTTACTCCATATTTCCATGGAATCTGTTATGCGCCAGCCACCGAAAATACAAAATCAGTTGGCCAGAGAGATATTTAATATTGCAATTCCCCAAAGAACACCTCTCCACAAGCCACCAGTACGGCAGCACAGGGGTCGCCCAAGGAACTCCACCAGAAGGGAACAATCTAGTTGGGAGTATACAGAATAACAAGTTTGTTGTCGTCCCATATCAACTCAACGTCGGGGTTAGGGTCGAGGTCGAGGACGACAATCGACATTTCTATCATCAGGCCAATTTCAATTTCCATATGTGACTCAGATGAATCGACATATAGTTCCTTATATTAGTAGCTGGTGTAATGTTTTAGGAGATGAGAATTGTGGTTTCAGAGCATTGGCTTCTATTATACTAAGAGATGAAGAACGGTGGGTTCAGATTCGTACCGACTTATATCACGAGATATTGGTGAGACGACAGTTGTATGAGAATATGTTCGTATATGATAGCATTGATCAAGTTCTTAATACTATTGTCCACTGGGAAGGGCTAGCTCCGATGGCACACTGGATGGAAATGTCTGATATTGGTCATGTCATTGCAACCCGTTATTGTGTGGTGTTCGTATATTACTCATTGAATGCATGCAGCTCATTCCTACTTTTAGTGGCTATGAATGGAATTCAAGGTCCTGAAAATGAAGTTACTATATTTTTCTTGCAAGACATGAGTCACTAAATATCAATGAGCACTAAGTTTAATGAAGATTTTTTCCATTTCAATATTATATGAATGGCTAACATAATATTTTTTTCTATTTCACAGGTATATCTTTTAGAAAAATTTCCACTCCCACCAGTACATACAAATTGGAATAGATATCGTGATAGCAGCGTTTTAATGTGGAATACCCAATATTCTTCAAGATTCTAATAATGGCGCGCATTGGTATATGATGACACACAAGACTCTCATCCTTTATCTTCGGACTCAACTTTAATGTAGAATTGTTGTAATTTTTTCTTTGTTTATTTGTGTTTACATCCTTTGAAACATGTACGTGATAAATTTAATAAACATATCCTAATTTCTATCACAAAGATCTAAACTATGGATATATAATAAAACACTTTACTCGTGTAATTAATGAATAAGGATAGGAAGATATTGATTGATCAATAAAACACTTTATTCGTGTTGGGAAATATTGGACCTTCGTGTTTTTCCTTGAATTCTCTGCCAAATGATGAATTTTGAAAACTGAGATTTTGTGAGCTGACATAATAACACAGTTGCCATCATTATGAAGCTCATTCCTACCGTGTCTCTTATTCCTTCGTTATCTCTCGATGAAATTTAAACATAAATAGTCCAACCTGACATATAAATCTCATACATCAATGGTAAAATAAAAACGACACCTGGCATTAATTCTAACAAACATATTTTAATGTCTTTACATAACAATACGGTAATACATTAAATTCATTACAAATGGCCACGACGAGGTGGAGTAATTCCTAAATCACGCATAAGGGTTTCGATACATGTAACTAATTTCTCATAATTTGGAGTTGGCTCTCCCCTCTAATACAATCGACGGATAGTTTTACGTGCTTTGTTCAGACGTATTTTGGTTGGTATATGATGATCATCATTTGCACGTTCTGCTAAATATTCTTCCGTCGTAGCCAATATATATCAATGAGTTCTTGGAACATACCAATCCATATAATCATCAGCCACATCCCATAGGTATTCAACCACTGGTCTAAAAACATCCAGGCCCAATATATGTTCATGCCTCAAGAATCATTAGCCGAGCATGTGTGTATAGTATACTTTGTACTTCTTAAGGGAAGGATCCCTGTATGAGTTTCTAGTTGGCTTGATAAGCTCCTCAGGGATCACTTGTGTATAACCGAATTACCGTGTCACTTTATCTGGCATATGTGGTTCAACTTTCTCCAAACAATGTATACAACCATGATAGAATGTCATACGACAATATCTATATGGATCAGCTACTCCGTACGGATCCCAATTAACCTTTCACCAAAATATTAAACTAAATATGGATATCACGAACATAATATAGTAACAATATAATGTTTTTAGCATACCTTTGACACAAGTATAACATCAATCTTTGCGCGAAAGTACTCGAGCGTGTCCAATTGATTTTTGAATTTCTGTCCACAAGACCACCTCATACAACGATCATACCTAGATCTTTCCACTTCAAACCCCAGAAAGTATGCATATATCCACGTCTATTATAATATTCGATTGTTAGAATCATAACTAATATAGAGTATATAATATGTGTATATATATATTGATTATAAAATTACCTGTAATAGAGTGATACATCCTGACATTTAAGCAGCGTCGGCTCTAGAAGCCATATCAAGTTGTCGATATAAAAAAGCAAGTGTGGCTGCACCCCATGCATAACCTTCAACTTGGCTAAGATCTTGAAGAAAAATAATATAGTATGGATTAACTTTATCAACCGTCTTATCGACAAAAAAGATAAGCCGATCAACCATAATATATACCCGATCGCTTTTTCCTCATCCCCTAACCAGTATGATTCACATACTTCTTGTAGCCATTTAAATGGAAGCCCGCCCTTTCAAGTGACTTCATTCACTTGCATTTCCTCCATCCCAAATAAGGCCCCCATGGTACCAATCAATTGCCCACGCGTGTCTACTGTCATGTCCAAACGTAATGGATGACCATCAACTCGTAGCCCTAATAGACGATGTACATCTAAAAGAGTGATTGTCATCTCCCCCCATGGCATATGAAAGCTATTAGTATCTGGTTGCCATCTCTCAATAAATGCTGAAATAAACGGCACGTTCACATGCTCAAATGTGCAGGATGAAAGGTGTGATAATCCTGTTTGTCGTATCAGAGCGAACATCCTATCATTAACGCTTCCTAGAAAACTTCTTAAAACCTCCTGCCTCGTGTGGATCTTGGGACAACCTCGATCCTGATTAATAAAATAAACAAATGTAATGCATATATGTGATTGATTGCATATAAAATAATAATTAAGAAATAATGAATATGATAAAATTACCTTTCCTAACCATAAATCTAAATCTGTGTGACCACCAAAACTTGGAATCAAATCAGAGATTATTGGACCTCCGAGACATGACCCAAGCAAGTACCATTCATCCTTTAATTATATACTCTCTTCATCTTCACTAGCATCACCAACATCCCTATCATGATCATCTCTATCCTCTTCCTCCTCCTCCTCCTCCTCCGTCTCCTCCTCATCATCATCATCATTATACAAATAAGTCGATGACGATGCTCCACTAGTAATGTAGGATAATGATGTTGGCAAATCTAATGATGATCTAGATCCACTAACAATAGTTGGGTAAACTGAGGATGATGTTACTCCTATAGCAGGATGCGTCGGTAAGGTAAGAAAATCTATATATTCTATAGATAATGGAAAACCTCCAGAATCGGAAACTCTGACCCTTGAACCTCTCATCCCCAAACTTCCAAACCTAGAACCTTTGTACCCCGAACCTCCAACTGCAGAACCTCCATACCCAGAACCTCCAACCCTAGAACCTCCAAACCTCAAACCTCCTGCCCCCAAACCTACGTACCCTCCAAACCCCAAACCTCCGCACCTTGCAGTGCCAACATCAACCACAAATGATGGATGGCCTACATAGTCTGCAAATGATGGAAATTTAGGACCTTGTTGACTAGACCTTGGTTCTTCAGGAACTTCTGCATATTCTTGTTGTTCTGATGCTTCTTCCGGTTCTTGTTCTCCAAATTTCTTACCTTGTCGTAATCCTTTGGTAATACTCCTTCCGAAATTTCTCAAACGAGCCATCAACGCAGGTAGCTCAGTAACAGTTATGTTACATCGTGAAGAAGCAGTAACATGACGACCATCGGTTCTTTCGACTACTTTGTCTTATCTGCGACTCATCTGAATTTCAATAATAAATGCCTAAATTCAATTATAATTAGGTATATGAATTGAAGGTAATACATGATAATATAAATAAAACCTAATTACATACATGAAATTAATAAAATTATTAAACATCAACCCATATTATGATAGCGAAAAAGATATATATACCCAACCATATAACTAAAATACAATCTCTTAAATTAATCCTCTACTTTATTAATTAAATTTATCAACAATATTTATATTACTTACTAGTAGGAGTTTAGTATAATATAACAACTAAAGTATACTTAATTATGGTATGTCCCGGTATATTTTTTCAATAACCCAACCAAATTTATCCAAATATATTCCATAAAAATTAGCAAACTAATTAAATATAATACAAATATAAAAATATTTAATCTATTATAAATAGATTTAATAAAAAAAATTAAACAAATCTAACCTATTATCCTATCAATATAATTAAAAACATTCACCAATAATCCCCATCACATAACAATATTTAACATATTTAATAAAAATATAAATAAATATAATAAATATCTAATCATATATAAATAATACAATAACGTAATTAACAAAGTATTAACAAATCTATAAACATAATAAACAAATTTAATCAACTTAACCATAATTAAAATATATCATTAAAAAATATCATTAATAAACCATAATTAATATATACAAATTACATATCCTAACAATAACTGAAAACTCTACAATAGAGAGATAATTTACTAAACCTATATTTAATTAAATTATGAGAGCATAATTAATATAATTAATAAACCATAATTAATATATATAATTACACATCAAAGAAATAGCCAAAACCCTAGAATAGAGAGACAATTTACCGAACCTATATTTAATTAAATTATAAGAGCATAATTAATATAATTAATAAACCATAATTAATATATATAATTACACATCCAAAAAATAGCCAAAACCTTATAATAGAGAGAAAATTTACCGAACCTATATTTAATTACATTATGAGAGCATAATTAATATAATTAATAAACCATAATTAATATATATAATTACACATCCAAAAAATAGCCAATACCCTAGAATAGAGAGATAATTTACCGAACCTATATTTAGTTAAAATATTAGTGTATAATCAATATAATTAACAAACCATAATTAATATATATAATTATATATCCTAAAAATAACCAAAACTATAGAATAAAGATATAATTTACCAAACCTATATTTAATTAGAATATCAGAGTAAATTTAATATTATTAATAAAACATAATTAATATATATAATTTTACATCCTAAAAATAACCAAAACCCTATAATAAAAAGATAATTTACTAAAACCTAGATTTAATTAAAATATTAGAGTATAATTAACAGAGTATAATAAATCTAAAAATATATTTTATAAAATTAATCAATTAACCATAATCAAAATATATTATTAAGATAAAATATAATTAACAAACTATCATTAATAAACAAAATTATAATTATAATTAAGACCAAACCCTAAACGGCGGATAATATATGGCCCGAGCATCGACATATGAGGCCAAAGCTAATGCATATGCATCGGCATGTTTGGCCGAAGTGCACCATTGGCATTGGCACAATTTGCAGAAGCAAGCACCATACATCGGCAAATTTAGTCAATCTCACCCCCAAAGCTTCGGTAAATTTAGCTGAAACACAGCACCCACTGTAGTTGTCTAGACATCGGCAGATTTAGCCGAATCTGATGAGATCCATCGGCATATTTTGTCGATCTCGTCCGAAAGCATCGGCTCTGTTAGCCGAAACATAGAAACTACCGAATTTTTTTTCTTACATCTACGATCTAATTATATAATAAAAATAAAATGTATACTTACACATTTATAAATTTAAAAAAATTAAAACTTAGATACTTATATATTAAAAATTAAAACTCATATTTACAGATTTAAAATTAAAACTTACCTTCAACCTGATACTTGATTGAGAAAAAAATTACTTCGAAAAAATGTGTTGCTCGTTGAAGGAAGGAAGAGAGAAGAAAAAAGCGGAAGAAAATAAGAAGTAGTCAAGTAGGAAAAAAGTGTCGGCGAAAGTTAGATGAGCAGGTAAGTAAAACAATAAGGATATATTTATTAAAACATATTAAAATATTTTTTATATAGTAAATCTGTATTTTCCATATATAACAGCTACGACTGAATAATGGATGGGAAATACGTCAAAGAACCATCCTTTCTTGTTTCACCGTTTCTGCCAGCAGCAACCTGTACCCACTCAAACAAAACGGGGGGCCGGGAAGCAAGAAAAGACAAGCTCCCCGTACAGCAAATAATATACTTTAGTTTTCCTTGTATGGATGTTTCAAAAGAACGCGGAATGGATGGAAAGATACGCACGGCAAGCGACTAAGATATGATCCACACAAACGGGATCATCATGAGTCAGAGTTACATGAAACAAAAGGCTCATGCGTTATATTACATACATGCAAACATTTTCCTTTTTTTGGATAAACTTGCTCCCCAAGGGATGCCAATCTAAGATGACACATTGGCTGCAGATTTCAATATTATCATCATTCTGAAGAAAGGAGGAACCCCCATCCCCATGCATGGAAATTACAAACATTGTAATCAAGTACCAAGTTCAACATGACAGCAATTCAGAAAATCACGACACCACCCTGTCAAAATGAATGTGTACACAATCCATGCTGCCCCATATAAAGGAGAATATAGTTAAAAGGAGACTTATCGTACAACAAGAAGTTAAAAAATTAATATTGACAGCATCTATGTGTAAGTTAATCTACGTTCAATTATCCTTCTTCTAGCACGCCGAATAAATTTTAATCTAATAATAAAGATTAATTTCTCAATATAGATATTTCAAATTTAAATCTACATCTCTTCTTTTTTCTTTTTTTTTTCAAAGGTTTGATCTCTCCGTATAAAGTGGGACCTAATGTATACAGATATAAATTAGCTATCTCCGTTGGCTAAAGTGTTCAGAGTTAAGAAACAAAAATGTTATAAAAAAAAAAAACAAAAACAAAGAATCCATCGTCGACCAGCCCTTTTTGGCAGTTACCTAACGGAATTAGCATTTTCGTACATCACAGGCCATCAAACAATTATATGCCGTCAATGCAAAAGCAATCGGTGAGATCAGGGGCAAATAATACAGACACTCTTCCCTCCGTACGCACTATTATTCCATGAGTGTAAGTTTCTTTCGCTTGTTCATTTCTTTCGTTCCCACCCCTCCCTTTCTTCCGCTCTGTAGTACTGTAATTCCACCAAAAGCACGATAGCACTTTGCAACAGCTTAGACAAAAAGCAGAAGGAGATAATAATAATTTTAAAAACATGACAATAATAAATAGAAACCTTCCTAGAATTCAGCTTGGACAATCACTTCGCTATATTCGAAGTTAATAAATTTGGTCTTAGGCAGTCAATCTTTGCTTTGAGGATAATAAAAGTTACTCATAGAAATTATTATTATTATTATTAAAAATGTAATAATAATAATAATAATGTATATTTGTATTACTATAGAACAATAACAATAATAATAAATTATAAAAATTAATTTATTCATCATATTAAATTAATAAAAATAAACTTCAATATAAACTATAAACTAAAATGATTCGATCCAAACCGATATGACCCCATTTCTATAGAAAAATTATATAACACATGTATGTTACATCCAAATGCAATATCAATGACATGACAGAGACAGGTGTTGTGACTGCCATGAAAATATAGCAAATTGCCTTCGTAAACAGAGAAAATAGAAGGACACAATGGAATAAAGGAATTATCAATATTCTGATATTATTTGTTACTAAAACGACTAGAAATGCTTTACAAGCCAAAGACATGGCTATCAATATTCTTATAAATTATTTGAAAGGTCTTATTAATTTTTTGAAAAACGAAAGAGAAAATGATTTTATATCTGTATCAATTTCAGCTAAGGAAATAACTTTTGATATGATTGTGGAACCTATATTCTATGAGGGAAGAGTATTACGTAGAAAGAAAGAATTTGATTAAAGTAATACTAATGGCGTATTACATTCTTTCAAAGAATTATTTAGAATTAATTATTTTTATCATGCGACTGATCAAGTTATTCCTTCTTTTAAAAGTAGGTTTGAACAATTTAAAATATATGAAGAATTTTTTTTACTTTTTTTGGCATTTTATATTATCTAAATAAGTTAAAATCATTAGATGACGGGCGTTTGAAAACATAATATCTTAATCCTTAAATATTTTTTTTGAAACATAACAAAGTTTCCAATCTTGATGGTTTGTATTTATTTTATGAACAAAAAGATTTTAAAGACATTTTTTAAGCAAAAAAATTATTATAAATTATTAATTTCACGTAAAAGTTAAGCTTGTTTTTTATTGTCTTGATTGTATATAAAATATTATTAGCTATTTTTGACTAAAGTTACATTGGAAGAAATAAACTTTTTTAAATTAAAATTAATAAATTTATTTTTATAGTCTATTATTCCTTCGGAAATATTAAATGTATTAAGTATTACTTTGAATTAAAAAAGACCTATTATCAAAACTTGATTCACAAAATTGAACCAAGAGATTTGCATATCTAAGAAGGAAAAAAAGTTTAAATGAGTTTTATATTTTAAAGATATTTTTTATGGTAGTATTTGACTGAGGCCTCTTACCAAGTTAGCTAAAGTTCGCATGCTCTCACCAAAGACAAGTCCCTATTTTAGCTTCTCTTTAACCAGATCCCGGACTACAAATCATGAAAAGTATTTGGCTAACTCTATTTTCCATGTCTTTTCTATTATTCCCACAAACTTCAACCACACTCCCTTTCATATGTCTTCTTAGGTTACAACAACACTCATAAAGGCTACCTATGTCTCCATATCCCCTCTTAGCGGCTATACATCTCACAACATGTGAGTTTTGAGGAAACCATCTTTCCATTCGCGGTTAATAGAAAGACTAACCCCTCTCCCCATACTTCTCACCCAATCCCTACTACTACTTCTTCCCTCATCTCCAAATCTCATTTACTACCATTATTACCTACTCCCTCCTTTACTACTCCATTACCTACTCCCACTAGTACACCACAATTGCTCTTCTCCTTTCCTCCATAGCCCATCACTGCCTCTCCTTTGTCCTCTGCCACACCTAATGCATTTGCTCCCTTAGCCCCATCACATCACCTCCCTTTCCTGTGGCTCCCTAATATCATATGATCACTCGAGCCAAAGTTGGCATTCACAAACTAGTCCACAAATTGTGTCTTACTGCCACTAAATATTCCCTTTAGGTTGAGAACCTTGTTGAGCCTAGTTGCTAAAGTCAACCGTCTCTTGATCTCCAATGGAGATGTGCTATGGGTGATAAATTTAATGCCTTGATACGCAATGGCACATGTACTCTTATACCTTAAAATCCCAACATGAATGTGGTTGGGTGCATATAGGTATTTCACATCAAAAGATATGTTGATGGTTCAGTGGATCGCTATAAAGCTCGACTTGTAGCCAAGGGTTACACTCAACAAGCTGGGCTTGACTATGGAAAAACATTCAATCCTATAGTAAAGCCATGCACCATTCAACTTGTTTTTTCCTATTCTCTCATGCACCATTGGCCTATACATCACCTGGACTTCCAAAATGCGTTCTTGCATGGTTTTCTTATTAAAGAAGCATTTATGAAACAACCACCAGGTTATATAGGCTTTCGTCTCCCCAACCATGTTTGCAGACTTTACAAATCCCTTTATGGACTGAAGCAAGCTCCCTATACATGGTTCTCCTGGCTCAATTATCATCTCATTCGCCTAGGATTTTGTGGTTCTAAGGCAGATTCCTCCTTGTTCATTTGTTTTAGATCTAATTATATCTTGTATGTTCTTATCTATGTCGATGATATTATTATGACAGGGTCTCACTCCACTGTTGTCCAAGCTTTCATATCTGGGTTATAATAGGATTTTGCTATCAAAGACCTTGGCCCTATTCACCATTTCTTAGAAATTGAAGCTACTCATTATGTTGATGAGTTATTTCTCTCTCAATGTCAATATATATCTGATCTCCTATAGTCCACGAAGCTTGATGGTGTTAAACCAGTGCTTACACATCTTTCCCCTGATACTCGGTTATCCACCACTGGTGGCTCAAAACTTTAAGATGCAACTTCCTATCGCAATATGGTCGATGCTCTCCAGTATCTAAGCTTCGCACGACAAGACATTGCTGTTGCAATCTAAAAATTCTGCTAATATATGCATAGTCCTAATAAAGATCATTGGACTACCGTGAAACGAATCCTCCTCTACCTCAAACACATAGTCAATTGTGGCATCTTATTGCGTCATCCCTCTAGCTCCTCTCGTCATGCCTACTTTGATGCTAATTGGGTAGGCTAAATTGATGACCGACGCTCTACAAGTGGCTATTGTATCTTATTTGGCCCTAACATGGCCTCATGGAGTGTACGCAAACAAAAAATAGTTTCACGATCAAGTATAGAAGCAGAATATTGAGCCCTTGCCACTACCTCAGCTGAACTCGTATGGATATAGTTCTTGCTACGTGAGTTGGGCATTTCACCACCCCCTCCTAAGTTGTGGTGTGATAACCTAGGAGCGACATATCTCACTACAAATTCAGCCTTCCACGCACGCCCTAAGCACATCGAGATTGACTATCACTTTGTCCATAAACAAGTTGCCTCTAAGAATCTTGATGTTCGATTTATTTCTACCAGAGACTAGCTGGTAGATCTTCTAACCAAGGGCCTTGCTTCTCCCAAATTTTAGAAATTATGTGACAAGGTAACCGTATGTGCACCTACACTTACCTTGGGGGGAGTGTTGAACCAAACCACTCTTCACGGCAGCTGACTTGATTTTGTTATATTTTAATTATCCTGTCATATACACTGTTGTTATTCTCTCTCAGCTCCCTGTATTTAAGAGAAAATCTTTCACTTCAATTATAAACACGATTTATATAAATAAGCCACCACTCATACAGAATAAATCAATCGAGTGGTTTATTCACTTTTTACAAGTACACACGAATATATAAAGAACTGACTAACTAAATAATGGATGGGAAAGAACCATCCTTTCTTATTTCACCTTTTCTGCCAGCAGCAAGCCTGTATCCACTCAAACGAAAAGGGGGGCCGGGAAGCAAGAAAAGACAAGTTCCCTGTACAGCAAATAATATACTTTAGTTTTCCCTATATGGATGTTTCAAAGGAACATGGAATGGATGGAAGGACACGCAGGGCAAACAACTAAGATATCCACACAAACGGTATCATCATGAGTTACATTAAACATAGGTTCGTACGGTATATTACATACATGCAAACATTTTTCTTTTTTTGGATAAAGTTGGTCCCCAAGGTATCCCAATCTAAGATGACAGGCAATACATATGAGAAGTAAACTATTAACAGAAAAAGGATCTATATATATAAATATATGTGTGTGTCTGGGAACACTAATTAAAGTACCAGAACATATAACAACAGGTTAACCAAGATCTAATTAAACGAGTTTTCAGTTCGGACAACCAAAACCCATATTATTCGACAATTTTATTCACCAAGTCGCTAGCGGGTGCTGCTTCCTGAACCTGTAGAGGTTTCAATTGGAAACGCTGAGCTCATTTCACGGGAAGACTAGCTTCTACCAATGTCAACTGGCTAGTGGTTGGAGTTTCTGGAAGCTGCCCGTCCTTCTCCTCCTCTGCTGCACTAACTTGTATCTGCATGCATAATGCTTTTCCAGCTTTTGAGATAGCCTTGGTAATCAGCTTTACAAATTCTAGCACAATTCTCGCTTTAATCTGCCCCCGCTTTGGTGGAATACGGGCGATTCTCCTCCCTTTCTCTTTCTGGTTCTTTGATGGTTCCATTAGCACTGCATTCATAGCCGTTGTTAATCTGCACCAAAGAAACAAGAGAGAGAGAGGAAGAAAGAAGGGATTGTTATCTTCTTTGGGAGGGAGGGAGGGAGAGAGAGAGTTGATGGCAAAAGGAGGAGGAGGAATGACTCTTTACTCTTTAGAGTCGGTTCATGTAAGAAGCATATAAAATAACAGACAGATACCACTCCCTAGTCCCTATTTATTGACAGAAAGATCACAAGCATTTAAATAAAAATGAATAAAAAAAGTCATCGCCTGAAGTGAAAATGTATGCCAAGTTGCCGTCAAATTATATTTCGTGGAAACGTCTGCCAGTCGCTCGCTAATGGCCCAGAATACGACAGGCAAGCAAGTGAATTGGAAAAGGAAAAAGTGAATCGTTTTGTTTTTTGGCTGTTTCCATCAATCCCGAGATGCGTCAAATCAAGGGAAAAGTTCACAAGTATTCTCACATTATTTCTAGAAACGTATGATTACTTAGATGCCAATTGGGCATATAACTTTATGGTCCGTTAAGGAGGTTAACTGAAAGTCACCTCTGTGGCACCCCTGGCCCTGGAGAACAACACATCGGCCGCAGATTTCAATATTATCATCATTGTGAGGAAATTGAGGAACCCCCGTCCCCATCACCCCATGCATGGACAAACAAAACAACAAATTTCTTCTCAACCATTTCTTTATATATATATATATATATATATAAAGAATAATAACAGTAGGACAGTATTACCGGAACGAGACTTGAAAAGAAGAAATTATAGGAAGGGGTTTACTTGAAGGGGTGGTTACTGTAACTTGACTTTTTTTTTTTTTGGGTTTCGTTAGTACATTTGAACGGAGCAAAATAAATTGGAACAGGCACGATTGGGAGCTTAAAAGCTGCAGTTTCCAAATGTCCACTTCCCCCTCCCCCCACTTGACGTTGAATTTTATTAAAGGGGTTTGTCTGGTTTTTTCATCAAATCTGACAATATTTCTAATACAGTATTACTATTATATTTATTGTAATGGTTATCAATAAGAACAAGAATAAAGTGATAGGAATAAGGATATGAATATCGTGTTCAGCTAACGTGTTCAGAGTTCAGAAACAAAAATGTTTTTTTAAAAAAAAAACAAAGTATCCATCGTCAATCACCCATTTTGGACAGTCAGCTAACGGAATTAGCATTTTCGTACTTCACAGAAACTCACAAAATCCTGATCAGACATTTGTAAAATATACCGTTTCCGTCCCCCTCATCCATTAAGCAATTACATGCCGACTATGCAAAAGCAGTTGGTAAGATTAGGGACGAATAATACAGACACTCTTCGCTCCGTACGCACAATTATCCCATGAGTCAAAGTTTCTATCACTCGTTCAATTATCCCACTCTGTAGTGCTATAATTCCAGCAAAAGCATAAGCATGAGAGCATTTTGCAACAGCTTTACTTTTGTTTTGGGGTTTTGAAAAATGAGCTGAGCTAGACGACAGTCTTGTGTGCTTTCAATTCTCGCTCTCACGAGGATGAAGGAACGGAAAAAAGATAGCGTAAATGATTCAGTATTTCGGTGCGGAGGAGAGAGAGGGGGTGAAAGAAAGGGCGAACGTCGGGACCACCATTGCTAAAAAAGTGGGTCTCACATATGCTCCTTCTTTAGACTACACGCCTTTTTAAGCCACGATAATGATGCGACATCATGCTTGTTTGCTCGCTCGTAGTTCAGTCCAACGAAGTTGCAACTTGCAACGCTCAGGCCCGTTTGACAAATAATATGAAAAAATAAAAAAAATAAAAAATCGGAGAAAAAGATATATTGTGTAAGAATTTCGGTAAACATTCAAACTATAAACAAAATTATATTTTCCGAGTCATGTTTTATATTTATCCATCAGCAAATTTAACCATAAGGCTTGCTATATATTGCTACAAAATTATATTGCTATATAACGTAAGCACTAACCTATGAATACATAGTATTAGAATCTATGAATATATAGTATCATAACGCGTTCTGCCAAATCTTAACAACCAAAAATTATCAGATGAGCTACACAACAATTAAAAAGAAGAAAACTTAGATAGAAATTTAACCCTCGTTTGGTATTACTTATTTTTTATAAATATTTTTAGATTAAAATTATTTTTATAAATATATTTTTTAAAAAGTACTTTGATAAGTAAAATGTATGTTTATTTTTACTTTTATTATATAAGTAATTAATACTAAAAAACTACTTATTGTACCTCGTTAGTATTTGGTTTTTATTTTTCTACAAAATTAATTTTTTATTTTCCGTCTTTAGTTTTTATCTTCCTATATATATATATCTTTTAGTAATAATTACTATATAAATTATAGTAATATTAAATAATAAAAAGCATATGAAATATTAACAAGTATAAAAAAAATATAAAGATATTACAGAGTACTAAAAATTCTAAAATAAAAATTATAAACTTCGCAAAATGGTCGCCAAACAAAATTAATACTTATTCATAACCCTTAGATCACTTCTCATCATCTGCTCCATTTAAATAGAAAAATCTGAATCAAGGCATCAAATGCAACTACCTATAAAAATAGAAATAATAAGACAAGATTGGTAAATGACGTAAGTATGTTAATATAATAACTAGATAGTATTAAACCACTAAGCTAAGTTCAATCATTGTTATAAAAACAAGGCCAATTAATCAGTATTTTAAAAATCGGATCGAAAATATTTCCAATAGGCCTCTCAACACATGGTCCAACAAGTCAGACCATGATTTGATCGAAAATTACTTTTGTTCAAAAAAATTATCCGATATGACCCCAATCTGATCTAGTTAAAACGACATGACTGAGTCATTTATCCTTAAATTTTCCCTATATAACCGAAACGAAGTTTAGAATATACGAGATCAACCATTTTCCCGATTCAATCTGATTTTTTCAGTCAATATACTGAATTTAAAATCAAGTATTTTCATACTAGTATGCATTCTGATACCCGATCCTGACAGGTTTAACGGGCAATCTAATCCCCCCTTTTATTCACTAGGTTCAATGTAGTGGTGGGCAAAGGCCTTTACTCCTCCCGCATGTCGCTTTATGATATTGGTGTGCTAGATTGGACTGCTCTTTTTAATTCAAGGATAATGAAAAGAAAATGATGCTTGTATGGGCTTGAAACCGAACCCTTGGGTTTCGATTACATAAGCACACACTCACACCGTTCCTAGAAATGACAATGGATTGAATACTCCCTATCTATTATCCCCAATCGATAAGAAAATATATATTCATATCAATATTTAAATCCAACAGATATTTTTTTTCCTCCTCCACATCCATATTCATATTCATTTATCTATATCAATTTAGATATCTATCAAATAAAATCATCAAATTTAAAATAAAAATTATTTAATGTTAGAATTATATAATTAGATTGTTAAAGTTTAATTATATTTTTCATTTTTAGCCTTACAAAATATATTGAAGACTATATAAATTAAGGATAAAAATATAATTTCATATTAGATAGACAAATATGGATACGAATTCAAATCTAAAGGTGGATATAAATTTAAAGATCTCTTATCCATATCTATATCCAAATTCGACAGATATTTTCCCCTTCCTCAATATCTGTACCAATATCCGTTTATCAATATCTATTTATACATCTAACGAATAAAATCCGTTTGATTTCAAATAAACCATGTCTAATTGACATCCCAAATAACTCCACAACCAACCATGCTACCATGGTCAATTAACTTTCATTGGTCTTTAATGATTCTAATCTTATCTCAGTTGCAATGGTGTCCCATGAGACAAATGAAATGCCGGGCTCCCCCAGTCATGACGCACATACAACAGCTTGCGTAGATCTCATATTTGGCAGAAGCCCACCAGTAGTTTTGTTTCCTCAAAATAAACAGCATAAACGAAGCTATAATTACTAGAGAGCGAAGCCCAGTGCCCAATGACATTCATTCTAAGGTGCCGATGCTGGAACTTGGGAGGCTAGGTAAATAGCGAAGATGTTTATGTGCTTATGTAAAGGCCGGGACAATTTTTAAATCCAAACTGAAGCATCGAGTAATGCATACATTCATTGCAGTCAAACTGGCAAGCCTCCATAAATATTTTGTTATGCAGCAAACCAAAACGAAAGAGTATAAGAAAGGTCCTACTTGCCAGCATATATGAATCAAAAATCTCTGCAGTGTGACAGGTAAAGAAGAGTGAATTACTTGCATTTGCCCGTACACATCCGTCGTGAAACTCAAATGATGAGCATTTTACGTTCATAAGTCGTTCACGACATTTATCTGGGGCGACTTTCTGATCAAGTAAGTCCTGCAATGATCACATAAGATTTCATTAAGTAAAAATGAAATGGCATATAAACATTTCTCAATCTCAATAAGCTAGACTAGATAATATATGACCAAACAGATGCATAAAAGGGAATTTTAGGTCCTAAAAGCTGAGATATCTCGTGGACGGCAAGTTATAATAAGTAAAAAAAAAAATACATTCAAATGAAAAGAACATTAGAAATGACAGAGATGCCTCTTGCACTACCACAAACGGAAATCCCCTTCTAGCAGAGCTCCAAGTTCAACGCCTTCTTACAAAGTTCTGACACAATGTCTCCCATACTTTATATGATCCACATTTTTATAGTAAATAAATATTTATTACTTAGTACGTTCTTTTAGTGCAAATAAACAAAGGTCTTATAAGCAGACCGGCATCAGTAGCAAGCAACTTCAATTATTCGAGCCTCTGGGTGATTGAATATAAGTTTGAATTAACATCAGCTATCAACTGCCATAGGTATATATTATTCAAGTGACACGAGCCGGCTTTACATTTTTCATCATACCAATCCATTGAATAAGACATATTCAAACCAGAATCACACTGTTATGGTGGCTTAAGAAAAGCTATTTAGTAAGATAACTTACTGTTCATCTATGTACGAAAGCAGTTTATATACCAACAAAAATTTGATCTTTTAAATTGCTCAAATTGTCCTCCTGTAATAATGAAAGCAAACTTTCAGATATGCAAAAGAGAAAAATTAAATAACACGTCTGTTACATCCAAATGCAATATCAATGACACGATAGAGACATGTGTTGAGACAACCATGAAAATATGGCAAATTGCCTTCATAAACAGAGAAAATAGAAGGACAAAATGGGAGAAAGAAATTGTAGATATTCTGGGATTGCAACTAATGGCTCAGAATAGCGAGCTTTACATACAACAAACTGAAAACAAAAGATATCTCTAACTGTTTGCTGAAAACATATACAGTTGTTAGCTCGACAACTTCTAACGGCTCAAAATAGTGAGTTTTATATACATCAGGCTGAAAAAAAATAATATCTCTAACTGTTTGCTTGTAACAGATACAGGTGTTAGCTCAACTTCTAACAGTTGTAACAGCACTATGTCAACCGCCCCCCTCCCTCTCAAGTTGGAGAGTGTGAAGGAGAGAGCACCCCCGAATTGGAAAGGAGCTCAATGTGAAGGTGGCAAGGTGAGGACTTAGTGAAAATGTCTGACTGATGTGAAGCTAAAATGTGGGAATCTGAGATAAGACCATCATGAAGCTTCTCGCTAATGAAGTGGCAGTCTAGTTCAATGTGTTAGGTTCGTTCGTGGAAAATGGAAAATGGGGTTCTTAGCAATGTACACAGCAGCCTGGTTGGACACTTCATTGGAACATGGGTGACTTTGGGAACATCTAATTCATGTAAAAGCTGGGTCAGCCAAGCAAGCCCAGCTGTAACATGCTGCATACTCTTGTACTCAGCCTCAGCAGAAGAAAAGAGCCAGTGGATTGTTTCTTAGCTTTTCAAGAGATAGGAGAAGAGCCAAGGATAATAAACCACCCACTGACGGCATGTCTGGTGGTGGGGCACACAGCCCAATCATAGTCGCAGAAAGCATGAAGAGAATAGCTAGAAGAGGACATGAACAAGCATAAGTTGGGATCATCTTTGATGTAACAAAGGGTGTTCATGGCAGCATCAAAATGGGACGTGCATGAACTAACTCAAATTTTGAGCAGCAAAACCAAGGACAAGACGTGAATATGTCAGTAAGTTTATCCTGCCAACTAAATGACAATGAAAGGTAGGGTCATGGAAAAGATCACCATCAAGGGGAGAAAGGTTGAGATTTGGGGTGGATAATGGAGAACCAGAGAATTCAAATTCTTTGCGAAGGTATAGAGCAAACTTACATTGAGTTAAAATGACAACCTATGATTGTTGAAGAACCTCAATCCCAAGAAAGTGGTAAAGGGGACCAAGATCCTTAATTTTGAGTCGATCATCAAGATGAGTTTTGGCAGTAGAGATTTCCAAGTTATCATTCCCGGTGACCAACAAATCATCCACATAAACAACAACAAATACCACCAAAGATCCATTGTATTTGTAGAATAAGGAGTGGTCATTTTGAAACATAGTGTAGCCACAGGAACAAAGAGAAGTAGTGAGTTTAGCATACCACTGCCAAGAAGCTTGCTTAAGGCCATAAAGCGATCTCTTCAAGTGACAAGCATAGGAAGGATGAGGAGGGGGAACACCAGGTGGATGACGCATGCAGATGTCCTTATCAAGATCCCATCCTTTCTTAACAGCAGTAGCAATAAGGCTATGGATGGTGGTCATTTAGACAACCAGAGAATAGTTTTCGTTGCAGTTAATCCCAGCCTTTTGTGTGAGCCCCTGAACCATAAGCATGGCCTTGAACCGTTCAATAATACCATCTGTCTTATGTTTAATTTTGTAAACCCATTTGCAAATGATAGGTTACTTTCCTTTGGGAGGGGAAAAATACCCCAAGTGTGTGGCAGCCAAAGCATCAAATTCCTTTTTCATAGCAGGTTGCCAATCGGGGAAGCAAGCTACTTCTTCGTAACAAGAAGGTTCATGTGCTTGTTTAAGGGAAGTAAGCAACTGTTGATTAGAAGGTGTAAGGGCATTATAACAAACGCGTTTGGAACTGGGAGAGGTAGACAAATGTGTTAAAGTGTGAAGACAGAGAGTAGAGTTGCAACAAAGTCAAGCAAATGAGCCAGAGACTTGTAAATGCACAAGGATCTGCGAGGAGGCAGAGGAGAGGGAACAGTGGGAAGATGGCCATGATGTGGGAAACAGGCAGAGGAGAGGATTGAGATGAAGAGGGAGAAGATGAGGTGGGTAGTAGAGGGAACAAAGAAGGTGAAGGTCGCTTGTCATCAGTTGTAGGCATGGGAATGATAAAAAAATTTAGATTTGAAACCAACTAGTAAGGAAATATGGTCTTCATGAAAAATAACATCTTGAGAGATGGAGATGCTACGTGTGGCCATGTTGTAAAACTTATAGCCTTTCTTACCAACACAATACCCAATGAAAACACAAGGTGAAGCTCTAGGGATAAATACGCAAGAATAGAGACATAACAGAGACAACCAAAATTCTTGAGGTGTGAGTAACAGGAGACGACTCTATTCTCATGAATAGTATCCATTCCAATGGACACATACAAAGCGATATAAATATCCATGACCGTGAATAATTGAATCTTTCGAAACTTGAGACAATTATGATTAGCCTTTTTTTTTCATCTCTCTACCTTTTTTCCAATATTTCTAATTGAGTACTAGCATAACACCGAGTTCTCCGGAGTCCTATCGAATTCAAGTACCACTTTTGTCAGTAATGAAAATCTATTTTATCTTTGGATAATTGATAACATTGGACCCTGCATGGAAGTAAAATGGTCTTAAGGATATATCATGAATTTGGTGGGTTCATATTATTTAATTAATATTTTTATGTTTTCGATGTCTTTTATTATTTTGGTTAATAAAGGAATGCTTGATATATTCTTATAAATTTATTATTATTATAATTTAATAATAATAATAATAAATTTCATTTTTATCTATTTAAATATATTTCTATACTATTAACAATATACTATGAAAAGAGGCATTGCCTTGAAGGACTCCAGAGAGAAATCTTTTAATGAGATGAGTTGCAGCAAAGGGTCAAAGACAATCACCCTAGCAATGGGTCTCGGACCCGACCCATACCCGCTAGACCCGCCTCATTTTTAGCTGGTCTGGGTCCATGATTTTTGGACCCGACGGGTCTGGATCGGGTCTGGGTCCACATATACCTTAAAGGGTCTGGGTCTGGGTCCAGTTCTAGACCCAAACCCGACCCGCCAGACCCGTTTAATATACATGTGTGTGTGTGTGTGTGTGTGTGTGTGTGTGTGTGTGTATACACATATATACATATATAAATATATACTAATATTATGTTTGTCATTATTGTCTTAATCTTATATAAGCTCCTTATTCATTTTTTTAAAATTTATTTTTGTATGTTTACTTTATAAATAATATGTATAACATTGTATTCTAAAAGCTAGGGATATAAACGGGGCGAATTTTACCTGAAATCCGACGGATTTTGTCCAACAGATATGGATAAACAAAAATGGATATGGATATAGATGATGAAAAAAAAATACCCATCGGATTCGAGTATGGATACTGGTATGGGATATCCATACCCGTACCCATAACCATACCCGTATCCATATTTGTACCCGTTTACTCGATATATAATTACCTTTTTACCCTTAATTTTAAAACAAGTATAGTATAAATTAAAGTTAGAATTATCATTTAGCTTAACTCTAAATGGGTTTATCTATCGGGTGATAGATTTATCCATCGGATAATATCCATTAATGGGTAAACAGATAATCCGTCGAGTAACGGATATCCAACGGATACGGATATGGATATGGATTCGGGTATGGGTACGGATTTTCTTATCGGATACGGATATGGGTATACCTGTCCCAAACCCGCCTCATTTACATCCCTACTAAAAGCATTAAAACACCATTTGAAAAGTTAATATCACTATTTTAATATATTTATTTTTTCACTTAGATATTTTTTAACAAAAAAAATATAGATTAAGTTATATAAAATATAAATGTATTTATATTAGTATAGATTATTAATTATTTTTAAAAAAAATAATTGGACCCATTTAGGACCCGTTTACCCGCTAGACCCGATGGATCTGGATCTGGGTCTAAATTTTTAAGACCCGACGGATCTGGGTCAGGTCTGGGTCTAGGTAATATAAACGGGTCCGGGTCTGGGTATGGCTGGACCCGGTCCAGACCCGACCCATTGCCATCCCTAGATAAATTAGCATCAACTTCAATATATCAAATAAATTCCACAGCCTTAAAATGTTGACTAGCGTCCATCATTATTGCACGGGTATAAAAATGAAATATATTTGCCTATGTTTTGAAAAAATAAAAATGCAGAAATGAAAATGAAAAAACATTTTCAGTACGAGAACAGCATATCAAACCAAAATTTGGTCCATTCTTGGGGTTCACTACCCACAAAAGAATACTTATCATCCATTCCAATGGATTAGAATTTAGAAAACACCTTGCAAGTTGAACCATCCATCACTTCCTAACTATCATACTACTAGTAGTATTAACAAGATATTATACAAACATGGGCACCGAGTACCTCTTTCAATATTATTTTTATTTTTTCTTTACTTCTCTTCATCTCTACCGTGCACTCCATTCTCTTGTTTAATAAGCAAGGATTTCGAGACCAAAATTTTCTCCTCTACCCCTTCTGTGTCTAATAAAAATGATTTTTCAACAAAACAAAAATGAGCAACATACCTGCTGTGAATTATTATCCTTTTTCACAACTCATAATAAATAAATAAAATATTCATACTAGAAAATACTACACATCTTACCAGTTATGACGACATCTCTAAGATTTTGACCATGAATAAGACTTCCATATCGAGGTCTTGGATTTCTCAATAAAAAGATTTAGGTGAAGAACTAAGATGCTTTGATCTTCTTGTCATTAATCCTCGAGGAGGCCGGGCCAAACCTTCTCTCAGCTATCCTGTGTGCACATAAATCCTCCAACAAAGCCAGCTCCATTGCATTTCCCACACAAGATGTCCTTTTGCCCCTACAACAAATGGAAAACAAACAAATCAGCGTCGCTGTAACCCTTTTCAGCCTTGCGCTTAGATATCCCAACGGCAAACAGAAGACAAGGTCCCACCTGCAGAGCCAACATAATCGGCCGGCTTTAAATTGCCCGTTAAAGTGGTCTTTTGAGTTCACGGTTCCTTTTCATTGTGAACACACCACAACACCTAATTAACATTCATAACCCAGCAGCCACATCAGCAAAATCGCTACCTTGTGAGGGAGAAGAGTGGCGTGCAGTTTGTTTCGATTTACTGATAGAAATACGGAATGTTATACAAACCAAACCTAGACGGCAAGGAGATATACATATGACTATACAGCTAGCTTTTGTGATGTCTACTACTTATCCATATCCTACTTTCCATGTTTCAAAGTAGACATCAATGTTTTCAGTCTTTTCATGGCCACTCATAATCTACTCATCTTATCAACCGACCACAACATCGCCTTTCTATATGAAGCGTTTTGGTCGCTCATTTAGATACCAACATTATCAAAAATAATTGAAATTCCCTTCTCATGCTATCAACATTATCAAAAATATTTGTCAACTAGCCACTCCTCCAACCTAGAAGGCTTTACACCTTTTTTATTTCATCATCCCAACAAATAAGCCCCTGGCTCTCCTTTGATAAAATTAGAACTACTCAATAAACTTGTTATTATATCATGCCCTTAACAAATTCCATCAAGTAACACTTAATGCATCAATTTCAGTGGATAAAGCCTTGAACCCCCCCCCCCCTCAACACACACAACAAAAGAAAATGAACCGGGAAAGAACATCCAAAGCATTGAAGTTGCTGGCAACAAAAATAACAATAAAGTTAAATATAATAAGAAGACTAACGCCCTCACCATTTCCATCACAATCAGAGCACAATATGTTGTTTATCTTGGTCTTCTGATCACTACCTGCGGCCTGTTGAATCCATGAAAGTAAAAATTCACTCAAGAACAATCAAACCATGAAAGAAAGTCATAAAGCAATTCAATTTAAAGTTACTCAAAGTTTTCCCAAAGTTTCATTGTGCAGCCAATTGAATCCCAAAGTATCTTACTTCATAAAGCACAGAGAAACCAAGAACAAATAAAACATTCATATGTGAGCTATTAAGTAGTAAAATTTTGTTTTATATAGCACCAGCCACAGTAAACATTCATCGTATTTTTATCAGTAAATCGAAACAAATTGCAGCATAGTTCGCGAGTAGAATAGAAAAGAGAAATTAAAAATTGACAATGATATGTAAAACAGCTTAGGAATAAAATTGCATTTTCACCAATGAGCTCCGACAGCAGCTCTCTATGAGTAACCCTCCATGAAACAAAAGGTCCATCAAATCCAACATGAACTTATTCTCCTTCCTTCAAATACTTTGGATCAAGGTTTCGAGTAACTTCAGTCACAACATCTGAGAATGGCTGAATATACTCACTAGGGTTCCGCAATATCCTGAATCACCAATGCACAGCAATAATGGACAAACATTCAAAACTATTGACCAATTTATATGTGAGTATGAAATTAAATATGAAAACGAAGAAATAAAATTAAACTGTCGAGCTAAGTCACTATTGAAATCGTGCAGGTCAGAGATGTTAACAATAAGACGACGACGCCGCTTGTGATGGATTATGTTCCTAATTTTGTCCAAGTAAAATCCCTAACCGACCTGGTGAGAGGGGAAATAAAGAGGGGCTAGTTAGAGAGAGAGAGAGAGAGATGGAGAAACTAAAATGAGGGAGGAGATAGATAGAAAATGGATCGAACATACATCTTGGTTTAAGAACTCGAGGAATGTTCGCCTGTGAGCTGCGAATGCTTCTTCAATGATGTCCATTTCTTGCTTTCTATTCAATTCTGTATTTCGTACCAGCAAAGAAAGAAGAGAAAATGACGAGAGCGGGATGAAGAGGAAGACTCAGAAGATAACTCAAAAGCAGATTGCGAAATAACCAACATTTCTGCTACCAACATTTCATATAAAAGATTAATCTAATAAATATAATAATGAGAATAAACGTGAAAAATAATTAATAATGAGAAATAAAATATAAATATGAATAAGATTAATATTAATCATAATTACCAATAATTAGTAATAATTTTTTTTTAATATTAACAAATAATAATAATATTCAAAAATAATTATTCTTAGTAATAATAAAGATAAATATTATTTAACTCCATGTTAGATAGAATCAAATAGGGATACTTTAATATATTGCCTTAATAGATAGTATCAAATTGAAAAAAAATTCATTGCCCTATTTTTTAAGAATAAAGGGGAGGGGGATTTTATTATTACACTATTTATTATGATCAAATAAGAGAATTTTTATTCATTATCCTATTGGATTGGATCGAATAGGGGATATTTTATATTGTACTATTTATTAGAATCAATTAAGTAAAATTTCAATTACTCTATTAGATCATCTATAATAGGACAATTTTATTATTACTCTATTTAACATTTTAAAATTGTCCTATTTAACTATATATCTTGTAATGTCATTTGTTATTCTCTCTCAGCTCTTATATTTAGAAAAAAAAATCTTTCACTTCCACTTATATAAATAAGCCACCACTCATACAGAGTAAATCAACAGAGTGGGTTAGTCAATCTTTACAAGAACTTACGAATATACAAAGAACTGACTAAATAAATAATGGATGGGAAAGAACCATCCTTTCTTGTTTCACCTTTTCTGCCAGCAGCAGGCCTGTATCCAATCAAACGAAAAGGGTGGCCGGGAAGCAAGAAAAGATAAGTTCCCCGTACAGCAACTAATATACTTCAGTTTTCCCTGTATGGTTGTTTCTAAGAAACATGGAATGGATGGAAGGACACGCAGGGCAAACGACTAAGATATCATCCACACAAACGGTATCATCGTGAGTACGGTATATTGCATACATGCAAACATTTTCCTATTTTTGGATAAACTTGCTCCCTAAGGGATCCCAATCTAAGATGACAGGCAATACATATGAGCAGTGTTGCATGGAAACGGGGACGGGAACGGGGAAACGGGGACGGGACGAAATGCGGAAACGCCGTTTTTTAAAAGTATAGGAAACGGGGACGGCAGGAAACGTTAAGAAAAAATTATATATATGTATTTAAAAATAGATTAAATTTATTAAAATTAAGAGAAATAAATAAAAAATTATAAAATTAATTCATATATTAATTAAATTTAATTATTAATGATTATTTTTAATAAAAAAATTGATTAAATAATATTTTTTAATAAAAATATTAATTAAATATTTTAATATAAATTAAGCACAAACTTTTAATCAAATCAGGGCTAAAAGCTTGAACCAACGAAGTGAAAGGCTGAAAGCAGACATGGAAATGCGCAGCATATATATATATATATATATATAAAACACACACACACATATTTCTCTGCCAGGCTAGGGCCGTGGGGCCGGCCGGCCGGGGCGTGGGGCGTGGGCAGGGCTGCCAGGCTGTCAGTGAGGGGCAGTGGGGCGTGGGCAGGGCTGCCAGGCTGCCAGGCTAGGGCCGTGGGGTCGGGGCGTCGTGCGACGGTGCGAGGGGATGGGGGACCGGGTGACTGGACCGGGTGACAATAAAAATTCTCCAAAACGACGTCGTTTTGGAGGTTTTTTTTTTTTTTTTTTTTTAATCAGCGTCCCAGCGTCCCGTCTCGCGTTTCGTCCCCGGAAACGTCCCGGGGACGCGAAACGGACGCACTTCAGCGTTTCCGTGCATCACTGCATATGAGTAGTAAACTATTAACGGAAAGAGGATCTATATATATAAATATATGCGTGTGTCTGGGAACACTAATTAAAGTACATCAGAACATATAACAACAGACTAACCAACACCAAATTAAACGAGTTTTCAGTTCGGACGACCAAAACCCATACTATTCGACAATTTTATTCACCACGTCGCTGGCGGCTGCCGCTTCCTGAACCTGCAGAGGTTTCAATTGGAAACGCTGAGCTCATTTCACAGGAAGACTAGCTTCTACCAATGTCAACTGGCTAGTTGTTGGAGTTTCTGGAAGCTGCCCGTCCTTCTCCTCCTCTGCTGCACTAACTTGTATCTGCATGCATAATGCTTTTCCGGCTTTTGAGGCAGCCTTGGTAATCAGCTTTACAAATTCTAGCACAATTCTCGCTTTAATCTGCCCCCGCTTTGGTGGAACACTCGTGATCCTCCTCCCCTTCTCTTTCTGGTTCTTTGATGGTTCCATTAACACTGCGTTCATAGGCGTTATTAATCTGCACCAAAGAAACAAGAGAGAGAAAAAAAGAAGCGAGAGATTGTTATCTTCTTTGGTAGAGAGAGAGAGAGAGAGAGAGAGTTAATGGCAAAAGGATGAGGAGGAGGAATGACTCTTTACTCTATAGAGTCGGTTCATGGAAGAAGCATATAAAACAACAAACCTATTAATTGATAGACTAGTGGGTCACAAGCATTTAAATAATGCCAATATTTCGTGCAGTAAAGAGAGAATAGAGGGGGGGGTGGATGGCATCGCATCAGGGGGGAAAAAAAGGCATCGCATCAGGGGGAATGTTAGGGCAAACGAAAGGAGCGATATGTCAGAGTATGTCAGAGAAAAAGAGTACCAAGTTCCCGTCAAATTATATTTCGTGGAAACGTCTGCCAGTCGCTCTCTTCAAACTATGATAGGCAAGTGGTTGGGAGATGGAAAAGGTAATCGTTTAGTTATTGGCGGTCTCCATCAATCCTAAGATAGTAAGATACGTTAAAATCAAGGGAAAAGGTCAAATTTTAGAAAATCCTGTCCATCCAATTTTAAACCCAAACTATATATATATATATATATATATTAGTATATTAATTTTATTTTTTTAATAATTAAATAATACAAACTAATAATAATAATAAATAAGAGAAAATTAGAACACAAAAAAGTATAAATGTTTTTTTTTATTATGATAACAACAATAATGATAATTATAATAGAAATAATACTAATAATAAATTTATTATATTTTTATGTCATAATTTTTTTATAGAATACTATTATTAGTTTATATCACTTAATTATTAATAAAAATTAAAATTAATGTACTAATATATATATATATATATATTTAAACAAAATAATTTTAATTTAGGTTTAAAGTTTAGGTATAACTTTGAACGAGAAACATATAATTAGATGTTTATGGGCATATAATTTATGGTCGGTTAATAATAACTAGAAGGAAGTTAACTCAAAGTCACCTCTGCGGCACCCCTGGAGAACACATTGGCTGCAGATTTCATTAGTATCGTCACTCTGAAGAAAGGAGGAACCCCCATCCCCATGCGTGGAAATTACAAACATTGTAATCAGATACCAAGTTCAACATGACAGCAATTTAGAAAATCACGACACCACCCTGTAAAAATGAATGTGTACACAATCCATGTTGCCACATTTAAAGGAGAATATAGTTAAAAGGAGACTGATCGTACGACAAGAAGTTAAAAAATTAATATTGAATGCAGCTACGTGTAAGTTAATCTACGTTCGATTATCCTTCTTCTAATACTTCAAATAAATTTTAATCTAATGATAAAGATTAATTTTTCAATATAGATATTTTAAATTTAAATCTACATCTCTTCTTTTTCTCAATATTATAATATATTTATTATATCACTATTTATATAGTAATTTATAATTATTTTTACGAAATTCTATATATTTAAATATATATATATATATATATATATATATATATATATATATATATATATATATATATATATATCTCCTCCTTGGAAATAAAATCAACCGACCACCGGCCCACTGCAGCCAGTCTGAACCTTCGACTAGTCCGTCGTCCCTAACATGAGGTAAGGTTTGATCTCTCCGTACAAAGTGGGACCGTGCCTTGACCCAATGCATACAGATATAAATTAGCTATCTCCGTTGTGATCAGAGTTCAGACACAAAAATGTTAAAAAAACAAAAACAAAGAATCCATCGTCGACCAGCCCTTTTGGGCAGTTGCCCGCAACGGAATTAGCATTTTCGTACTTCACAGGCCATCAGACAATTATATGCTGTCAATGCCAAAAGCAATCGGTGAGTTTAGGGGCGAATAATACAGACACTCTTCGCTCCGTACGCACTATTATTCCATGAGTGAAAGTTTCTTTCACTTGTTCATTTCTTTTGCTCCCACCCCTCCCTTTCTTCCGCTCTGTAGTACTATAATTCCAGCAAAAGCACGACAGCACTTTGCGACAGCTTAGACAAAAAGCATAAGGAGATAATAATAATTTTTTTTAAAATAATAATAATAAATAGAAACCTTCCTAGAATTCAGCTTGGACAATCACTTAGCTATATTTTCTCGAGTAAAATGTAATGAAAGTGACAACAGTTTATACAGTAGTACTAACAATTATATATATCGTCAAGCTATATAACTCAAATTTCAATACAAAAATATGAACCCCCCAAAAAAAATCCTTGATGTCAAAGATGAGTATAACCGGACAGTTGCAATATTTTGAACGAAGGAGCCAACTTACAGATGTAAGCTAATCGCAAAATGGTCACCAAAACAAAATCAATACTTATTCATAACTCTTAGATCACTTCTCATCATCTACTCCATTTAAATATTAAAATCATATTCAAGAAATCAAATGCATCTACCTATAAAAATAGAAATAATAGGATAAGATTGGTAAATGACGTAAGAATGTTAATATAATAACTAGAAAGTATTAAACCTCTAGCTAAGTTGAATCAATGTTATAAAAAATAAGGCCAATTAATCAATGTTTTAAAACTTGGACCGAAAATATGTCCAACGGACCTCCTAACACCCAGACTAATTGGTCAGACCATGATGTGATAAAAAATTACTTCTATTCAAAAAATTATCTGATATGACCCCAATCCGATCTAGTTCAACCAATCTGACTGAGTCATTCATCCTTAAATTTCCCCCCCCCCCATATATAACTAAAACGGTGTTTACATTTTTCATTATACCAATCCATTACGCAAGACATATTCAAACCAAAATCACACTATTATGGTGGCTTAATAAAAACTATTTAGTAAGTTACCTTACTATTCATCTATGTACAAAAGCAATTTATATACCCAAAAAATTTTGATCTTTTAAATTGCTCAAATTATCCTCTTGTAATAATGAAATCAAACTTTAATATGTGCAAAAGAGAAAAATTATATAACACATGTATGTTACATCCAAATGCAATATCAATGACATGACAGAGACAGGTGTTGTGACTGCCATGAAAATATAGCAAATTGCCTTCGTAAACAGAGAAAATAGAAGGACACAATGGAATAAAGAAATTATCAATATTCTGAGATTATTTGTTACTAAAACGACTAGAAATGCTTTACAAGCCAAAGTGTAACACCCCCAAAATTTACCCCATTTTTTAAAAAAAAAAACATATTTAAAACTTAAAACCGTAAATTTTGGGAATGTTACCGCCACACTTAGTACCGAACCGGTTCTCTCCGACCGTTCCAGTACCAAGTGCTAAGGCCAAAGAAAATTATTAACATTAAACTCAAACCAATAGCTCATAAAAGAACTAGAAAGATCATACATAAAAATCAGAGTGCGCATAAAGAATCACGAATCAAATAGAAATCAGAGTGCGAAATTAAAATTCCTCGAAGGAAATAATCTTACAATTTATAAAAGGTTAAATCAAAACACTTAATACAAGGTAATAAATTAAACAGAATAAATGTGAATCAGAAGAAATAACATAAGGAAATGAAATCACAAGAAGAAAATTACGGCCACGACACTCTCAATCTTTGAGCTAAAACATGCTCAACACACACCCCCGACTGATGTCTCGTCCACCTGCACAAAGTCAGAAGGGCATACTACTCGTGGGAATGAGCAGCACCCATGAAAAGGGTGATCAGTACGCTACGTAGTGAGTAAAGTAACCGAATACTAAGGCCGACACATTTACACATCGAATCATGCAAGATAATAATCAGCATCAAATTTCAAACTACACATGTGATACATAAAAGCATATAATGAAATCCATAGCATAATATCAACAAGTCCACATATCAGGTCCAAAAAGATCTGGATTAATGGTTTAATCTTTCTTTCATCGTAAGTCGATACACGTCATGCCATTTTATCAATCCATGCGAGTACAGGAACACCCCACTATTATAGCCGGTGGGCCGGTCACACATAGAGCATCATGCCCTAACCACTATTATTACCGGTGGATCGGTCACACATAGGGTACAACCCTAACCACTATTCCTGACCGATGGATCGGTCTGGTTCCTACTCGCATGGTGTTCCACTGTAAGTAATTAGTATCTTTTAAGAGCTTTAACGATTTTGGTTTGTGTTTATTTAGCTCGAGTCACCCCACTATTTTTACCGGTGGGCCGGTCACATATAGGACCTCGTGTCCTAACCACTATTATAACCGATGGATCGGTCGCACATAGGGTAAAACCCTAACCACTATTCCTGACCGGTGGATCGGTCTGGACTCGGATCAATAATCTTCCACTTTAAAAGATTAGTGTCTTAAATATTTTATTCATAAATATTTTCCATGCACATACATTTGCCCAGACATGCATGACTAACTCCATGTAAACCCTAACTCCATGTAAACCACACCTCCATGTAACCCTAGCTCCCATGCAAAACCTAACTCCATGTAAACTACACTTACATGCAAACCCTAGCTCCCATGCGAACCCTAACTCCACGTAATCCATGACTCCATGAAAACCCTAATTCATACGGCAACCCTAACTCACATGCAAACCTCAACTCAACATAGATCGCATTTCCATACTAACCCTAATTCACATACAAACCCCAACTCCACGTAGACATACTTCCATGCAAACCATAATACCATACCATATCACGCAAAACCAATACCCATACCATATCATGCAAAACCAATACCCATACCCTCTTTATGTAAAACCCTAACCACTATGCCATTTCATGCAAAACCCTATCGCCGCATTGTTACACTACCTATCATTATTTTACAACCCTAACATGCATGCCTTAAGGCCACATCGCATATCATCACTTACAAATAAAACACATCCCATATAACAACCCAAGATCATACATGAACTCCACATCATATCATATACAACATAATTAATGATGATAACATAGAATACATGGCATATGCAGCACATAATGCATATAGACATACAATGGCCTTAGTAAACCCTTACCTAAAACGTCACCGGTCTTGGAGCACACCCTTATATCACTTGAAGGCTTTGGTTTGGCTTACCTACTATGGGAAAAATACTAGGATTAGGTTTTCTCTTAAGAATGCTATTATTTCTAACTTATCCCAAGACCTTATTTTTAATTAAAAATTATTATACTAGAATTGACTCTACAAAATACTAGTAGAATATTAATAATAAAACTAATGCAATTCAAAATAAAAAGGTGATATAAGGGTTTCTACCCTTCACCAAAATAATATTAGTAAAGATAAAATAATAATAATAATAATAATTCTAATAACAACTAAATATTATAAATAAAGATAATATATATATATATATATATAAGCTTTAAATTTAAAGTGGGGTTTCGACCCTACTTATAACTAATGATCTACTATTTATAAATATTAATAATAAAATTAATAACATATATAATAATATTAAAATAATAAAGATAATAATAATAATATTATTATTAATGGTTATGAAAAAAATAGAAATAATAATACTAAAATACATAAGTGTGAGTGTTAATACAAAATTAGGGCCTAAGATTTTCCAAAATAATTAATAAAATGAATATAATAATTATTCTAATAATTATAATATTAATAATAATAAGAAGAACGATAATTATCATATAATAATTCAATTAATAACTTAAAATTCGAAACTAACAATAAAATTATTTTATTACCACTCTCTACCCTGCAAGTAAAATTCAGCATAAATAATAATAATATTAATAGCAAGGAAATAATTATTATATTCGAATAATTACTAATAAATAAAATAAAAATAGAATAATTTACAATAAATAGTAAATAATGACTAAGAAGGTCTAGGGTTTCACCTTGAGTCGGCGGGAATGGGCAGCACCGGCGGTGGTTCACGGCGGTGGCCTGAAAAATGATCTAAGAGGGAAAAAGATGAAGAAAAAGAGAGAAGGAGCAGGGGAAAAATAAAATGAGGTTATGGTTCGGTGGAGGAGGATTAGAGGGAGTTTTTGGGTGGTTCAAAGGGCAGTAGAAGTGGCGGAAACGGTGGCGGATGACGGCTTAAGGATTCGGGGTGAAAATTCTGGCGAGATGAGCAACAAACTTTGCACAGTTATGGAGGCCCGTGCAAGAAGAATCAAAGGTTGAAAATGGTTTAGTTAATTAGAGGAAATTTTAGGGAAGAAATTGGAATGTTGCCGTGGTGTTGAGGTTGGCTATCGGCGGCGGAAGATGCGTCTGAAGTCACGGTGGCGGCAGCCTTCGCTTAGGGTTTCGGGTGAGAAAAAAATTTCCAAAACTCCTACAATTAGGCTATTTATAGATGGTAGATGGGATAATAGGGTTTTGGGGGTCGGTAGGAAGGTATTAGGTGCGAGGATTTGGGTGGCCGGCGGTAGTAATTGGTCGGCAAACGTTTGGGTTGCATCGAAGTTTCGCGAGGCTGGGGAGAGGAAACAAGCGAGAGATAACGGACGAGAGTTTTGCCAATTTATTCCTTGAGTCAAGGGGAATACAATGAGACAAGAAACGACCGGTTAAAGTCTCTGTAGCCGGTGACGCCATTGATGGAGTCGGGAGCTGTAGCCGCGTCGACGGAGGAGAAAGGAGGAAGAAGGAAGAAGAGAAGGAGGTGGACCGGTCGGCTGAGGAAAGAAAAGAAAAAAGGGGAGAACTGGGCCGGTCGGCGCGGTGAGGGGGTCATTAAATGGAACGACGAGTTTCGGGCGTAACACGGTCGAATCGCCACGTGTCGGCGGGCGAAAGAAGGGCGACAGGCGCGGGCTGGGCCGTGCTGAAGAAAAGGAAGAGGAAAGGGAAACTGGGCCGCGAGCTGGCCCAGTTCGGGGAGAAGAAGAAAAAAAAAAGAAAAGAAGAAAGAAAAAGGAAGAAAAAGGAAGAAGGAAAAAGGAAAAGGGAAAAAGAAAAAATTGTGGTTTGGCTTAATTAAATTAATTAGGATATTTGAGTTATTTAAAAATAATAATATTTAAATAAAATAATATTTAAATCCCTTTTTAGGCTAAATTAGGATTTTTAAAAGATTTTCCATAAATTCCATTTTAATTAGCAAAACACCCTAATTTTCTTCCATTAAATTATTTATAAAATTAATATTAATTTGGAACTATTTCTTCCTCCTTATTTTAAATAAAATAATTTATTTATATAATTTCTAAAATAAAATCCTTAATTAGCTAAAATATCCAAATTTCTCCTAATTAAAATAGTAATAAATTTCTTCTTAATTTGTCCTAATTAATTTCCTTTTATTTTAATAAAATAATTTATTTAATTACTTTTTATAATAAAACCTCAATTAAATATAATATTTAAAATTAGAAATTTTTGGGGCATTTCACAAAGACATGCTTATCAATATTCTTATAAATTATTTGAAAGGTCTTATTACTTTTTTGAAAAACCAAAGAGAAAATGAATTTATATCTGTATTAATTTCACCTAAGGAAATGAATTTTGATATCATTGTGGAACCTATATTCTATGAGGGAAGAGTATTACGTAGAAAGAAAGAATTGGATTAAAGTAATACTAATGGTGTATTACATTCTTTCAAAGAATTATTTAGAATTAATTATTTTTATCATGCGACTGATCAAGTTATTCCTTCTTTTAAAAGTAGGTTTGAACAATTTAAAATATATGAATAATTTTTTTACTTTTTTTGGCATTTTATATTATCTAAATAAGTTAAAATCATTAGATGACGGGTGTTTGAAAACATATTATCTTAATCCTTAAATATGTTTTTTTTTTAAACATAACATAGTTTCCAATCTTAATGGTTTGTATTTATTTTATGAACAAAAAGCTTTTAAAGATATTTTTTTTAAGAAAAAAAATTATGATAAATTATTAATTTCACGTAAAAGTTAAGCTTGTTTTTTATTGTCTTGATTTTATATAAAATATTATTAGCTATTTTCGACTAAAGTTACATTAGAAGAAATAAACTTTTTAAAATTAAAATTAATAAATTTATTTTTACATTCTATTATTCCTTCGGAAATATAAAATGTATTAAGTATTACTTTTAATTAAAAAAGAACTATTATCAAAACTTGATTCACAAAACTAAACCAAGAGATTTGCATATCTAAGAAGGAAAAAAAATGTTTAAATGAGTTTTATATTTTAAAGATTTTTTTTATGGTAGTAATTGACTAAGGCCTCTTACCAAGTTAGCTAAAGTTCGCATGCTCTCACCAAAGACAAGTCCCTATTTTAGCTTCTCTTTAACCAAATCCCCGACTATAAATCATGAAAAGTATTTGGCTGCCTCTGTTTTCCATGTCTTTCCTATTATTCCCACAAACTTCAACCACACTCCCTTCCATGTGTCTTCTTAGGTTACAACAACACTCATAAAGGCTACCTATGTCTCCATATCCCCTCTTAGCGGCTATACATCTCACAACATGTGAGTTTTGAGGAAACCATCTTTCCATTCGCTGTTAATAGCAAGACTGACCTCTCTCCCCATACTTCTCACCCAATCCCTACTACTACTTCTTCCCTCATCTCCAAATCTCATTTACTACCACTATTACATACTCCCTCCTCTACTGCTCCACTACCTACTCCCACTAGTACACCACAATCGCCCTTCTCCTTTCCTTCATAGCCCATCCCTACCTCTCCTTTGTCCTCTACCACACCTAATGCATCTGCTCCCTTAGCCCCATCACCATCACCTCCCTTTCTTGTGTCTCCCTAATATCAGATGATCACTCGAGCCAAATTTGGCATTCACAAACTAGTCCACAAATTGTGTCTTACCGCCACTAAACATCCCTTTTAGGTTGAGGACCTTGTTGAGCCCAGTTGCTAAAGTCAACCATCTCTTGATCTCCAATGGAGATGTGCTATGGATGATAAATTTAATGCCTTGATATACAATGGCACATGTACTCTTGTACCTTCAAATCCCAACATGAATGTGGTTGGGTGCAAATGGGTATTTCACATCAAAAGACATGTTGATGGTTTGGTGGATCGCTATAAAGCTCGACTTGTAGCTAAGGGTTACACTCAACAAGTTGGGCTTGACTATGGAAAAACATCCAGTCCTATAGTAAAGCCATGCACCATTCAGCTTGTTTTTCCCATACTCTCATGCACCATTGGCCTATACATCACCTGGAATTCCAAAATGCGTTCTTGCATGGTTTTCTTACTGAAGAGGCATTTATGAAACAACCTCCAGGTTATATAGGCTCTCATCTCCCCAATAATGTTTGCAGACTTCACAAATCCCTTTATGGACTGAAGCAAGCTCCCTATGCATGGTTCGCCTAGCTTAATTATCATCTCATTCACCTGGGATTTTGTGGTTCTAAGGTGGATTCCTCCTTGTTCATTTTTGTAGATCTAATTATGTCTTGTATGTTCTTATCTATGTCGATGATATTATTGTGACAGGGTCTCACTCCACTGTTGTCCAAGCTTTCATATCTGGGTTATAATAGGAGTTTGCTATCAAAGACCTTGGCTCTCTTCACCATTTCTTAGGCATTGAAGCTACTCATTGTGCTGATGAGTTATTTCTCTCTCAATGTAAATATATATCTGATCTCCTATATGCCACGAAGCTTGATGGTGTTAAACCAGTGCTTACACATCTTGCCCCTGATACTCGGTTATCCACCACTGGTGGCTCAAAACTTCAAGATGCAACTTCCTATCACAGTACGGTCGATGCTCTTCAGTATCTAAGCTTCGCACGACAAGATATTGCTGTGGAAATCCAAAAAGTCTACTAATATATGCATAGTCCTAATAAAGATCATTGGACTACCGTGAAACGGATCCTCCTCTACCTCAAACACACAGTCAATTGTGGCATCTTATTGCGTCATCCCTCTAGCTCCTCTCTTCATGCCTACTCTGATGCTAATTGGGTAGGCTGCATTGATGACCGACACTCTACAAGTGGCTATTGTATCTTATTTGGCCCTAACATGGCCTCATGGAGTGTATGCAAACATAAAATAGTTTCACGATCAAGTATAGAAGCAGAATATCGAGCCATTGCCACTACCTCAGCTGAACTCCTATGGATATAGTTCTTGCTACGTGAGCTGGGCATTTCACCAACCCCTCCTAAGTTGTGGTGTGATAACCTAGGAGCAACAGATCTCACTACAAATCCAGCCTTCCACGCACGCCTTAAGCACATCGAGATCGACTATCACTTTGTCCATAAACAAGTTGCCTCTAAGAATCTTGATGTTCGGTTTATTTCTACCAGAGACTAGCCGATAGATATCCTAACCAAGGGCCTTGCTTCTCCCAGGTTTTAGAAATTATGTGACAAGGTAACCGTACATGCACCTACACTTACCTTGCGGGGGAGTGTTGAACCAAACCACTCTTCACGGCAGTTGACTTGATTTTGTTATATTTTAATTATTCTATCATATACACTGTTGTTATTCTCTCTCAGCTCCCTGTATTAGGAGAAAATCTTTCACTTCGGTTGTAAACACCATTTATATAAATAAGCCACCACTCATACAGAATAAATCAATCGAGTGGGTTATTCACTTTTTACAAGTACACACGAATATATAAAGAACTGACTAACTAAATAATGGATGGGAAAGAACCATCCTTTCTTATTTAACCTTTTCTGCCAGCAGCAAGCCTGTATCCACTCAAACGAAAAGGGGGGCCGGGAAGCAAGAAAAGACAAGTTCCCTGTACAGAAAATAATATACTTTAGTTTTCCCTATATGGATGTTTCAAAGGAACATGGAATGGATGGAAGGACACGCAGGGCAAACAACTAAGATATCATCCACACAAACGGTATCATCATGAGTTACATTAACCATAGGCTCGTACGGTATATTACATACATGCAAACATTTTCCTTTTTTTGATAAACTTGCTCCCCAAGGTATCCCAATCTAAGATGACAGGCAATACATATGAGAAGTAAACTATTAACAGAAAAAGGGTCTATATATATAAATATATGTGTGTGTCTGGGAACACTAATTAAAGTACCAGATCATATAAAAACAGGTTAACCAAGACCTAATTAAACGAGTTTTCAGTTCGGACAACCAAAACCCATATTATTCGACAATTTTATTCACCACGTCGCTGGCGGGTGCTGCTTCCTGAACCTGCAGAGGTTTCAATTGGAAACGCTGAGCTCATTTCACAGGAAGACTAGCTTCTACCAATGTCAACTGGCTAGTTGTTGGAGTTTCTAGAAGCTGCCCGTCCTTCTCCTCCTCTGCTGCACTAACTTGTATCTGCATGCATAATGCTTTTCCAGCTTTTGAGGCAGCCTTGGTAATCAGCTTTACAAATTCTAGCACAATTCTCGCTTTAATCTGCCCCCGCTTTGGTGGAATACGGGCGATTCTCCTCCCTTTCTCTTTCTGGTTCTTTGATGGTTCCATTAGCAATTTAGCACTGCATTCATAGCCGTTATTAATCTGCACAAAAGAAACAAGAGAGAGAAAAAAGAAGAGATTGTTATCTTCTTTGGTAGAGAGAGAGAGAGAGAGAGAGAGAGAGAGAGAGAGAGAGAGAGAGAGAGAGTTGATGGCAAAAGGAGGAGGAGGAATGACTCTTTACTCTTTAGAGTCGGTTCATGTAAGAAGCATATAAAACAACAGACAGATACCACTCCCTAGTCCCTATTTATTGACAGAAAGATCACAAGCATTTAAATAATGCCAACATTCTGTGCAGTAACGAGAGAGAATGAGAAAAATAAAAGAATAAATAAAAAAAGTCATCGCCTGAAGTGAAATGTATCAATTGGGCAGACGCGCCAATATTGAATAAAAAAAGTACCAAGCTGCTGTCAAATTATATTTCGTGGAAACCCCGCCAGTCGCTCGCTGCTGCTCCAGAATATGACAAGCAAGTGAATTGGAAAAGGAAAAAGTTAATCGTTTTGTTTTTGGCTGTTTCCATCAATCCCGAGATGCGTCAAATCAAGGGAAAAGTTCACAAATATACTCACATTATATATAGAAACGTATGAATGGATGCCAATGGGCATATAACTTTATGGTCCGTTAAGGAGGTTAACTGAAAGTCACCTCTGTGGCACCCCTGGGGAACACATTGGCTGCAGATTTCAATATTATCATCATTGTGAGGAAATTAAGTAGGAAACCCCATCCCCATGCATGGACAAACTTTGTAATCAAAGCCCAAGTTCAAATTTAGCTTCTTCTAATGATGCTATAGTATCATGGAAATAAATTCAACCCATCACCGGCCCACTGCAGCGCCAGCGCCAGGACAAACAAAACAACAAATTTCTTCTCAACCATTTCTTTTTATATATATAAAAGGAATAATAACAATAGGATAGATAGTATTACCGGAACGAGACTTGAAAAGAAGAAATTATAGGAAGGGGTGAGTTGGAAAGGGAATGCTCTTCCGAGTATTTATAGGCACTAAGCTTGGGTTTGCCTTTTATTTTTGGAGAATATTAAAGCTTTAATTGGATTACTGTACCTTTACTTTTTACTTGAAGGGGTGGTTACTGTAACTTGACTTTTTATTTTTTATTTTTTTTGGTTTCGTTAGTACATTTGAACGGAGCAAAACAAATTGGAACAGGCACGATTAGGAGCTTGACACTCTTGTAAAAAAAAGTTTCCAAATGTCCACTTTTTTTTCCCCTACTTGATGTTGAATTTTATTAAAGGGTTTGTCTGGCGTTTTCATCAAATCTGATCATATTTAAGGCTATGACTGTCGGGTCCAGCCAGTGTGAACCTTCGACTGGTCCCTAACATGGGGTCTGATCTCTCCGTATAAAGTGGGACCATGAATTGACTTACTATATATACAGATATAAAAAAAAAACAAAGAATCCATCGTCGATCACCCATTTTGGACAGTTAGCTAACGGAATTAGCATTTTCGTACTTCACAGAAACTCACAAAATCCTGATCAGATATTTGTAAAAGATACCGTTTCGGTCTCCTCAGCCATTAAACAATTATATGCCGTCTATGCAAAAGCAATTGGTAAGATTAGGGGCGAATAATACAGAAACTCTTCACTCTGTACGCACAATTATCCCATGAGTCAAAGTTTCTATCACTCGTTCAATTCTTTACGTCCCCTCCCCCACCCCTTTTCCCACTCTGTAGTGCTATAATTCCAGCATAAGCATAAGCATGAGAGCACTTTGCAACAGCTTAGGAAAAAAAAAAAGCAGAAGGAATAATAATAAATAGAAAGCTACCTAGAATTCAGCTTGGACAATCACTTGGCTATATTAAAAGTTATATAATAAGTAAAAAAAAAAATACATTCAGATGAGAAGTATATTAGAAATGACAGAGATGCATCTCCTTCTAGCAGAGCTCCGAGTTCAACGCCATCTTACAAAGTTCTGACACAATGTCTCCCATACTTTATATGATCCACATTTTTATAGTAAATAAATATTTATTACTTAGTACGTTCTTTTAGTGCAAATAAACAAAGGTCTTATAAGCAGACCGGCATCAGTAGCAAGCAACTTCAATTATTCGATCCTCTGGGTGATTGAATATAAGGTTGACGATTAACATCAGCTATCAATTGCCATGGGTATATATTATTCAAGTGACACGAGCCGGCTTTACATTTTTCATCATACCAATCCATTGAATAAGACATATTCAAACCAGAATCACACTGTTATGGTGGCTTAAGAAAAACTATTTAGTAAGATAACTTACTGTTCATCTATGTACGAAAGCAGTTTATATACCAACACAAATTTCATCTTTTAAATTGCTCAAATTGTCCTCCTGTAATAATGAAAGCAAACTTTCAGATATGCAAAAGAGAAAATTTAAATAACACGTCTGTTACATCCAAATGCAATATCAATGACACGACAGAGACAGGTGTTGAGACAGCCATGAAAATATGGCAAATTGCCTTCATAAACAGAGAAAACAGAAGGACAAAATGGAAGAAAGAAATTGTAGATATTCTGAGATTGCAACTAATGGCTCAGAATAGCGAGCTTTACATACAACAAACTGAAAACAAAAGATATCTCTAACTGTTTGCTGAAAACATATACAGTTGTTAGCTCGACAACTTCTAACGGCTCAGAATAGTGATTTTTATATACAACAGGCTGAAAAAAAAAATATCTCTAACTGTTTGCTTGTAACAGATACATGTCAACTGCCCCCCTCCCTCTCATGTTGGAGAGTGAAGGAGAGAGCACCCCCAAATTGGAAAGGAGCTCAATATGAAGGTGGCAAGGTGAGGACTTAGTGACAATATCTGACTGATGTGAGGCTAAAATCTGGGGAGTCCGAGATAAGACCATCATGAAGCTTCTCACTAATGAAGTGGCAGTCTAGTTCAATGTGTTAGGTTCGTTGCTGGAAAATGGAAAATGGGGTTCTTAGCAATGTACACAGCAGCCTGGTTGGACACTTCATTGGAACATGGGTGACTTTGGGAACATCTAACTCATGTAAAAGCTGGGTCAGCCAAGCAAGCCCAGCTGTAACATGCTGCATACTCTTGTACTCAGCCTCAGCAGAAGAAAAGAGCCAGTGGATTGTTTCTTAGCTTTTCAAGAGATAGGATAAGAGCCAAGCATAATAAACCACCCACTGACGGCATGTCTGGTGGTGGGGCACACAGCCCAATCATAGTCGCAGAAAGCATGAAGAGAATAGCTAGAAGAGGACATGAACAAGCCTAAGTTGGGATCATCTTTGATGTAACAAAGGGTGTTCATGGCAGCATCAAAATGGGACGTGCATGAACTAACTCAAATTTTGAGCAGCAAAACCAAGGACAAGACGTAAATATGTCAGTAAGCTTATCCTGCCAACTAAACGACAATGAAAGGTAGGGTCATGGAAAAGATCACCATCAAGGGGAGAAAGGTTGAGATTTGGGGTGGATAATGGAGAACCAGAGAATTCAAATTCTTTGAGAAGGTCTAGAGCAAACTTACATTGAGTTAAAATGACACCCTATGATTGTTGAAGAACCTCAATCCCAAGAAAGTAGTAAAGGGGACCAAGATCCTTAATTTTGAGTCGATCATCAAGATGAGTTTTGGCAGTAGAGATTTCCAAGTTATCATTCCCGGTGACCAACAAATCATCCACATAAACAACAAATACCACCAAAGATCCATTGCATTTGTAGAATAAGGAATGGTCATTTTGAAACATAGTGTAGCCAAAGGAACAAAGAGAAGTAGTGAGTTTAGCATACCATTGCCAAGAAGCTTGCTTAAGGCCATAAAGCGATCTCTTCAAGTGACAAACATAGGAAGGATGATGAGGGGGAACACCAGGTGGATGACGCATGCAGATGTCCTTATCAAGATCCCATCCTTTCTTAACAGCAGTAGCAATAAGGCTATGGATGGTGGTCATTTAGACAACCAGAGAATAGTTTCCGTTGCAGTTAATCCCAGCCTTTTGTGTAAACCCCTGAACCATAAGCATGGCCTTGAACCGTTCAATACTACCATCTGTCTTATGTTTAATTTTGTAAACCCATTTGCAAATGATAGGTTACTTTCCTTTGGGAGGGGAAAAATACCCCAAGTGTGTGGCAGCCAAAGCATTAAATTCCTTTTTCATAGCAGGTTGCCACTCGGCGAAGCAGGCTACTTCTTCATAACGAGAAGGTTCGTGTGCTTGTTGAAGGGAAGTAAGCAACTGTTGATTAGAAGGTGTAAGGGCATTATAACAAACGTGTTTGGAACTGGGAGAGGTAGACAAATGTGTTAAAGTGTGAAGACAGAGAGTAAAGTTGCAACAAACAAAGTCAAGCAAATGAGCCGGAGACTTGTCAATGCACAAGGATCTGCAAAGGGGCAGAGGAGAAGGAACAGTGGGAACATGGCCATGATGTGGGAAACAGGCAGAGGAGAGGATTGAGATGAAGAGGGAGAAGATGAGGTGGGTAGTAGAGGGAACAAAGAAGGTGAAGGTCGCTTGTCATCAGTTGTAGGCATGGGAATGATAAAAAATTTAGATTTGAAACCAACTTGTAAGGAAATATGGTCTTCATGAAAAATAAAATCTTGAGAGATGGAGATGCTACGTGTGGCCATGTTGTAAAACTTATAGCCTTTCTTACCAAAACAATACCCAATGAAAACACAAGGTGAAGCTCTAGGGATAAATGTGCAAGAATAGAGACATAACAGAGACAACCAAAATTCTTGAGGTGTGAGTAACAGGAGACGACTCTATTCTCATGAATAGTATCCATTCCAATGGACACATACGAAGCGATATAAATATCCATGACCGTGAATAATTGATTCTTTCGAAACTTGAGACAATTATGATTAGCCTTTTTTTTTCATCTCTCTACCTTTTTTCCAATATTTCTAATTGAGTACTAGCATAACACTGAGTTCTCCGGAATCCTATCAAATTCAAGTACCACTTTTGTCAGGTATGAAAATCTGTTTTATCTTTGGATAATTGTTAACAACATTGGACCCTGTATGGAAGTAAAATGGTCTTAAGGATACATCATGAATTTGGTGGGTTCATATTATTTAATTAATATTTTTCTGTTTTTGATATCTTTTATTATTTTGGTTAATAAAGGAATGCTTGATATATTCTTATAAATTTTATTATTATTATTATTTAATAATAATAATAAATTTCATTTTTATCTATTTAAATATATTTCTATACTATTAACAATAAACTATGAAAAGAGGCATTGCCTTGAAGGACTCCAGAGAGAAATCTTTTAATGAGATGAGTTGCAGCAAAGACTCAAAGACACAATCACCCTAGAATTTCAATGGAAGATTAGACTGAAAAAGAAGTGCACAAGAAGTTTCAAGTAGATCTTTGTGTCTGCGCTCCACCACACCATTTTGTTGTGGTGAGGCAACGCAGCTAGTGTGACGTATAATCCTATGATTGAGGAAGAACTAACTGGAAGCATGAATCAGCCCAAGTTCTAAAGCATTATCAAAACACACAGTTTTGATAGTAACATTAAATTTGAGTATGGACTATGTCTAAGAAAGATTTGAGGAGGGGTAAAATATTGTTTTTATGAGAAAGAAGGTGGGTCCATGTGGATAGACTGAAGCCATCCACAATGATGTATTAATACAAAAATGTGGATGTATGAATAGTATTATAAGGAAGAGGTAGCCTAAGTTGACTGGGTTGAGAACAGATATTACAGTGTTCTGTTACATCAACGGAAGAAATTTGAAATAATGACAGTGACTTCACCTTGTGCGTAGGTAAATGACCTAATCTACAATGTCATAGCATAGTAGTAGCTTTATTACAAGAATTGGTAGATACGCTAAGTAAAAAACATCAGTGCTAACAGCTTCGTCCTGGTATGGGACATCCAAGATGTAAAGACTACCTTGTACTCATAAAATTATATAGCGATGCCGTTATAGCATATCTGCAGTTATTTAACGGTTTTTGAGTCAGCCGTGGCGTACATTACTAATACGCTACGCTTTAAAACTTCATAATTTATCAGCCCATAAATCGATATCATGGATAAATCTAAAAAAAAAATCGCCAATAAACAAGAATAAATCAGCAATTTATTGAGAATTCTTAAATTACTTAAAAAAGCATGCATAATAATTCTTCTTTTTCATTTGCTATACATATCTTAGATCACATTAGTATTGAATTATAATAAAATATTACAATTTATTACCTTCACATGCACCCCTAAATAACATATATTTTTTTAAGGATAAATTTAGGATTACTAGGATAATTTAACAAATGAGCGTTACTTAGATACTTCTAATATAATATAAAACAGTAGTTTATTAAATATTTATATTCAAATGATCAATAAATAATAACTAAAGTATACAGTGAAATAAAAATAAAAATTCACGCCGCGATGATTGCATCTCATAATTTATCATTCGTAATACTCTGATACCGCGACACTACAACCGCAATTTTATTACCTAGTTGTACTTTACCAATTGTCAGTGGCCTCTTCATGGAAGGGCCTTGCAATAAGCAAGCATGAGACGTGAATGTGGCAATGCATTTATGTTAAGTCCAAAGCTTACGAATGGATAGAAGATTATAAGCAAAAGTAAGAATAAGAACATAAGTGAGTGTTAGAGTGGGAGAGAGAGTAGTGGTCCCAGAGCGAGCGACTTGGACAGTATTATTATCAGGAAGAGTAATATGAAAAGGTTTTGGGAGAAGTGTGTTGCTTGGAATAACTTTGAATCAAAGCACGTATGGTAGCTTCAGTGTCTATGATCCACAAATTTCCTTTCATTTGGGAGTAAAGACAAGCACATTCACCATTATTCTTTAGACATGAACAGGCCAACCTACCTGCAAATTTGGCAGAATATGATGCATTAGAAGCAAGGGACGAGGATGATAGATTGTGCTGGCTGAGAAGACTATATAACTGGTTGCATTGTTCTTGTGTTAAACCAGATATGGGACCAGGGGCAGAGTCACCATGAGGAGCTTTCTCAATTGGAGAAGAACTACACTGAACATAAGCACCAAATTTCTGTTTGTTCTTGGTAAATTTAAAGTCAGCTGGGAAACCATGAAACCAATAGCAAGTCTCAATGGTATGGCCGGTTCTCTTGCAGTAACTGCAATGGAGATTGGATTTCTTCTCACTGATTTTCTTGTCCGACCCATTGTATCTAGTACCGGGTTTATTGAAAGGAACATAAGCATTAAATGAGGTTGATTGCTCCATGAAATTAGTGTTAGAGTGCATTTCATGCAGTTCTTCTTGCAACAGAGAGTAAGCCTCATATACAGAGGGAGTAGGTTCATCATGAGGATGTTACCTCGATAGGTGATGTGTCATTGAGGCCCATGAGGAACTAAACCAATCGCATCATTTGATCATTCATGGAGCGTTAGTCATTTGCTTCACGAGTACATTCAATTCCGGCAAGCAAACATGACTGATCATCCCAGTGATTCTTGAGTCTCATAAAATATGAAGTGATGTTGTCTGATCCTTAACTGATAGAACATATGCTCTTCTGAGTTTGAAATAGTTGAGCACAGTTGGTTTGACCAAACATCTGTTCAAGCTCAAGCCAGATTTCACGAGCAGTAAAAGAGAACATTACACTATGTGCGATTGGTTTGCTCAAAGCACTGGTAATCCAGGAGATAACCATATCATTGCACTTTTCCCATTGTTGGAAGTTTAGATAGGTAGAGGTTGGTTTCTCACAGGTTCCATCTACAAAGCAGAGTTTATCCTTGGCAGAAAAGCTAAGTTTCATTGATCTGCTCCAAGCAACGTAGCCACGGCCATTGAATTTTTCAGCTACAAGTAATGTACCTCGAGTGTCAAAAGATTGAAGCTCAAAACAGGCTGTAAGATTCAAGTTCACAGAAATTAGGATTTCAGACGTAGCATAATTTAGAACAGAATCAGCCATGATTGACAAGAAATGCTTGAAGAAGACTCAAAGAAGGAAGAAAGGACAAGAAAATGAAGAAAAATAGAGAGAAAATGAGAATGGTTGAGCTAGATTAGCTCTGATACCATGTTGAGACTGCCATGAAAATATGGCAGAGAGCCTATGTAAACAGAGAAAACAACAGGACAAAATGGAAGAAAGAAATTGTCGATGTTATTATTATTCTGAGATTACAACTAATGGCTCAGAATAATGAATTTCGCTGAAAACAAAAAAATATCTTGTTTGCTTGTAACAAATACAGTTGTTCGCTCAACAACTTCTAACAGTTGTAACAGCCCTATGTCAACAACAGGCATCATCATGCAGAGGGCAAAGTGAGTTCATCATATCAGAGAATCTGAATCATCTGATAATTCATCCTGGAGTTGTAAATGGAAGTATAGATGGGTGCAATGTGCAACAGATTGAGACAGACATCAAATTTCACATAGTTGTATATTAAGATTACCTCATAGATTGACCTTGATCTGACGCAATCATCACAGACACAGCAAACATCTATTATGCTGCAGTACACGTACATATTTTGACCCTCAAGCTTCTTGGAAGCTTCAAATAGAGCCAAAGCAGAAACCAGGTCCCCTTTTTTTACCAAATTCTTTGATGATACTGCAAAATAGTATGGATCTTTGGGGAAGGAGACGAACATACCTGCAGTACCATACAGTTTTTAACTCTAAGAGGCCAGTAAAAATATGCCCGGCAGATGATTCAGAACATATCTCATTGAATAGCTATCATTTTAGACATGCATGATAAGCGACAGAGAGCAGCAAACATATACTTCATGGAAAAATATCAAAGTCAATTACAGTAACCGCCACCAACTGATACAGAATAGCTGCATCATATTCTGAAGCCAAAAGTAGATAATTATTGATCCACAAAATTAGCAATTCGATGGAGATGGTACAGGAAGGTTAGTCCAAAATGATGTCACTCTATCACGTTTTTCAAGCAAGGAGTTTGCTCACACAAGGATGTAGCAGAAAATAAGAACGCATACATCACAATTGACATATCAAGAAAGTGTCAAGAGATACAGGATCTGATATTGAAAAGCACTGCATTACATTCAAATTCCCATCCTCAGGGCAGTCAAACCAGAGGCCTGGATAAATGAAAGGACAGCTACACAGGTTGATATTTGGTATTCTTATCAATACAGGAGAGCTACTGACAGGCTACCCGAACTGGGTAGACAACAAGATATTAAGGTACCTTGGAAGTAAGTTCAGGGAACTAAGTAACTTCCAGTGATGTGATTGCACAAATTACAATGGAAGAAGAATGTCGACCGTTATGGGAGCAGGCTGAGCAGTACTTCACTGAAACACATCAGATAACGAGCTTGCCGCAAAGATGAGAATACTATATATGTTAAAGGGTCAAAAGGTGAAAACAGCTAACTGCTGTGCAAGGGCCAAGCTGCCAAGGTCTAGCCTGCCCAAAAGCACACAACAAATGCACTGGGCCAAAACCATTCCTTGCTAACAGGATGAAATTGATGTAACACCTGAAGGGAAAAAGGAAACACAAAACCAGCCCAACTCGTATTCTAGTCTATTTATGCCATAGCCTTTAGGTTTCTGAATTTCTCTAAGCCAAGATTGCCTCAAGGGAGATGCATCAACGAGTAGCTGACCAGCTCAATTAGGTGCTGAGATTGCATAATCTTCAGTAGCAACAGAGACTTAAAGTTTTATATTAATTAACGGAGTATTGTAATTTGTAGAAAGTAACCATGAAGATCCAGAAAAGTACAACACATTAACCCAGAAGCCAAAATTTGTTTTGTTCAAAAGATTTATTCTAGGATTCAAATGGACTGCCAGAAATCGTGGATGCACACATATTTAATTGCAGAAATAAAGCACTACCAAGTAATATTGTAAATGAGCCAAGCAAAGCCGAATACTATTGGGATCGGGCTTGACTCGTTTAACTAAACGAACAAGTCGAGCCGAGTTCACGAGCCAAAGCCATAAAATGAATTGAGCCTCACTTTTTCGAGCTCGGACTCGGCTCGTTTAATAAACCAGCCCAAAAGTGAGGCTCGGGCTTGCCTCATTTAACTAAACAAGCGAACTAAACCGAGCTTTTAACAAACCAAGCTTAACCGAATACCGAACTACCTCAGTTCATTTACAGCATTACTACCAAGTTAAAATCGTTCCATGCATAGCAATTGTTGCATTGCCATTGAAGGCAAACTCAGGTGGATTGACTCAGCTAAGAACAGAAGGGAAGGGTTTGAAGCTGGATGGTCTAATGTGTGTTGACAAGAAGTTAGGCTTCAAATTCCCAAGTGTCTTAATTATGATTTTTAAAGTTCTTAGCTCCAGCTTACATTGCATTAACATAGAATAGAAAAAGATATGCCACGAAAATTTGAAGTGAACCTATTTCCTCTGGCAGGAAATTTGAAGAATGCAGCAAGAGCATTGGAAAGGAACCGTTTTAAGTCACATTGTCCAAGGAATTGACTGTGCCCTTCAAGTAAGTCGTTTATCATTACTAGCCAATTAAATTACCAAATACATTCATCAGTATCTTACAGCCAAAGACAGGTTACGTGTGTCAACACAACTCTTTATCATGTCGCTTTGGTTCTTCAGATGTCTAAATGGAAACTGAAAACCTAGAGAAAGTCAGACTCTGATTCTTATATAAGTGTCACACCTTGTGAAAATAGTAGAAAGTAAATTGCAAACTCCTTTTTCTTTGTCTTTTTTTTGTTTGGGAACTTAGAGGGATTGATGTTCGGTGCCTATGCACAAAAGCTATGAAACACCCTCAATCTACTCCTAGTTAGGAAACATCACCCGCTGCTAACTACATGAGAAGACTCGAGCAAGGCTAAATAAGACAAATTAAAATAATAAACACGTAACTTTATCAAACCATAAAAAAGAGTCCAACATGATTACAACAACGATTAACTTCAATTACATAGCAGCATGCTGGACTACAATTTATTCCAAATAATCTGTTCAAATAAAATAGTTTGGCCATAAAGTAGTCAACCCCAATCCTCAAACTTCTCCTCGAGCTGATCATTTAAAATGTTAGAAGGGATGAGCAAACAACGGCCTAACAAGTAACCGGCACACCGGTCAAAACAGAGATCAAGCTAATTTATAAAAATATCAGGAAACAAAATAACCATAAAATAGAAAATATAGATGATCATAAAATAATCATAAATACAACTAGAAGAGGACAATACAAAATATATATATGAGTTAATTAATCACAGAATAATGAAGGTTTAGTAGAACCAACAATTAATTTGAAAGTCAAACAATACAAATAGAATAATCAATCAAAAACAATTAAAATTAGGCAAGCGGCCCTATGGTTTGAGAACAATAACAAAAAAAAAAAAAAAAATCAATAGTCCCCCTATCGTTTGGTGAGAATCAATAAAATGTCCTACATAGTGCACTACTAGGAGTAGAGGTGTGCAAACCAGATATCCATATCCAAATCCCAAATATCCGAAAAATACGGATCGAATATGGACAAGATTAGGATATATTCAATATACATATACTATCTTATCAATTTTAATTACTCTTGCAATAAGATTTTCTAAAATAAAGATTGTACATCAGTTAATATTCATATATATATTCTTAAAAATGTCTTATTTTATCTAAAAAAAGTTTAAAATATAAAAATAAATAAGTTTTTAAAACTTAAAACTATAAAAACACAATATTATGATATATTATTGAAACAATCAACAAATTATTGGACATTTTTCCAAATTGGATATTCTAAATGTCTACTAGGATTTTTTTAATTTTCGATTTCCAAACTTTTTACACAAACCTAAATAAGAGTATCGATTAGAGATCTCGTACAATTGAATGGGCCAATAAAGTCTTTCCCCACCCCATGGGGGCACAATTACAAAACAATAAAATGGTTCTACTAATGGAATACAATAAAAATAATTTATAAGACAAAACAATCGCTTAAAACTGTTGATAACAATAAATACAATGCTTGATCCCAATTTTAAAATTACAGAGTTATAAATCAGGATTGACTTATGTGTATATATAGGCATATTTTATACAACAAGATCTTATGCAATTTGAGAACAAGAATGGTTACCAAAATATGGATCGATGGGTAGGTCTATAATATTTTTTAAATAGAGTATAAAAAATTTGTTATAGATAATAGACATAAAAATAAAAGGGTTGATAGGCGAGTGACTTACTTGAGTTGAGTCACAATCCAATAAAACCAGCTTACTAGGAAGATAATCCTAAAAATTACTAACAATCAAGTAAATTTTAATATTGTACAAATATGCTAATAGAGCATAATATCTATACAGTTACAAGGAACTATTTTAAATCAGGAATTTTCCAAGAATAACCGGATAATATTCTAATCCGTAGGTTCTCAAATGGTCCATCAAGGGTAATGTAGAAGTGAATGTCTAAACCCAAAATTTACTTACTCCCGACAATAAATTTTGAACATTAATTTCTCTTAAAATAATAAATTATGATATAAAAACATATATGTCATGCTTTTTTTGAAAAATACTTTCATAATAATATTTTTTCAAATTTTATTCATGTAGACTAAAAGATATTTATAGTCCGTGACTTTCTTCCTGGAAGAGACGGAAGAGAAGGAGTAGTATATAAGCCAAACTATAAACAAATTAATAAAATTTATTAACTAAACGAGACTCAAAGATTCAGGACCTTAAGTTGTCGCAGTTGAATCAGACTATTATGACAAACAAAATCACTGAAAGCTCATTCTCAATCTAAGCTCATCAAAATAACGTCTTGGAGAAGCCTATTCCTAAGCTAGCTAATTGATATACTTATTGTACCAAGTCTATATATGCTAACGTAAAGAAAAAGGGTAACAAGCCTAGCAAATCATGTAAATCCGGCATACCCGGAAGAAATCAAACCTGTTGACATGCTTCGGAAATGGCTGGACTTGATTCAAATCATCAAATACCTTATGGACATTCAACCGAACAGGAAATATGCATAATCTGAAATGTAACCCCTGCCACACATCAATGCCTAGAAGCAACATCCCAGGTAGCAAGCAAGATTACCAAAAAATAGTGATGGGCGTAATAGCTAAATTAATGAGAGATACGATAGGTGAATTGATTGCGGGCCTAATAGCTGGAGGAGATGCAAAATCAAGCACCACCGGTGGTCTAAACGGAGAGAAACAGATACCAATTACAAATCAGATTTGAGAGTTATGATAGTAACAAAAGGAGAGAGATGGGCGGGGACGAAGGCGCAAAGCCGGAGTATACCTTGGCCGCAAGAGGCAGAAAAGCAATCAACCCCCATTTCTAAAACAAAAAAAATTAGTTTCCCACCGTAACGGCCCAAATAGATGCGTCATATATTGAATGTGAAGGGGTATATCATGACTGCGTATAGAACGTCTATAATCTATAATTATATAAAAAAACGAAGTTTCCATATGCAGAAAAAAATTTACATTAATTATTGTTTAAGAATTAATTATTTATATATTAATTTAATAATATAATTATAAATTATAATTTATACACTAAACGGTAAGTATTCAATTACTTTGATTATATATAAATTTAATAGTTTTTAATAATATATACAAAATCAAATATTATAGGCCTTTAATTCTTTATTTTTCCTTTCATAGTATATTAATTAATAATATATATTAGAAATATAACATTAGTTGCACTACATCCTAAAATAAATCATTATTTGTATAAAGTATTAAAGTAAATGGTTAATTTGTAGCTTCTTCGGACGCCTAATATAATTAAATGGCATCTCTTTGTGTGTCTGATTATACTTTCATTGTAATCAAACGCAATAATAAATAACATTCATTTAATTTTCATCTTAAATTAGTTAGTATAAAAAATTAATGATAAAAAAGAATAAAAATAAAAAATAATGTTGGGCTATTATTAAAAAAATTAGGGTCAATTGTATATTGTAATGTCCATGACTATCAACTCATTTGATTAGTAGTGAATGATTAATTTTAAGTAGAAAATAAAAAAAAATATCAACTTATTAGAGAAAAATCAATACATTAGTGATCAAAGATCACCACATTTATGGTAAAAGATCAATTTTAAGTAGAAGCATAGGAAAATATCAACTTGCTGGTAAAAAATCAACATATTAGTAATGAAAGATCAATATATTAGTAGTGAAAATTAGTATATTAATGATAAAAATTCAATATATTAGTGGTAAAAAACTAGTAAATTTGTGGTGAAAGGTTAGTATATGTGCGGTAACAGATTATTTTTAAGTAGAATAATAGTGAAAAATCAACAAGCAACTCTAGGGCTTAAACACATGGTTCTCACGTTGCTAGGGGTGGGTGGCATGAAAAGCTCACATTGGTGGGGTGTATACAGCATGAGTTTCGAGCGATTTAGTGAATGGTATAGCATAAGGTTGTAGTTTATTTGGGGGTTTATTGCATGAGGTTGAGATATTGCTAAGAGTGAGTTACATGAGCTTATCATGTAGGTAAGACTGAGCAAAGTGAGATTCTCACACAGGGAAGGTGGTGTAGCATGAGGTGAGGTAAGTTAAATAGAGTTTTGTTGGGTAAAATGGTGATATTTGACTGAATACACAAGGAATCTGAGGGAAGGGACAGGGAGTGTGAGGACAGTTTGTGGGAGTTGTAAAAATAAATTAAGAAAGGGAGAGGAGGGGTTGAGGCATGCAAATTATGGAGGAACGAGCAAGGTGTAGGAGTAGGGGAGTTGGTGGCATTTTCACACAAGTTGGGGTAAGGGATAAGGTGTGGCTTTTGTGGTTACAATGCAGGTGAGGCAGAGCAGGGAAGTATTGTAGTGCTGGAAAGGGAAAATAAGTAACCATATGAGGGAGGTGATGCATTACTCAAAGAGGAAAGGGGAGCATGCTGATTGGGGCAGGGAGAAAGAAAAGAAAACTAAGAAAAAGGAAAATAAAAGAGAAAGAAAAAGGGAAAAGAAATAAATAATTTAAGGTTAGGATTAGAATTAGGTTTAAATTTAAGATTAAGAAATTATGGTAAAATTAATTTATCAATTATTCAAGGTTAAGGTTAGTTTAATATATTAATGAGCTAGAATTAGGATTAGGATAAGGTTTAAATTTAGGATTAAGAAATTAGTGTAATATAAAAATATTAATCAACTAATATTAAGATTAGGTTAATATATTAATTAATGAGGATTAGGGTTAGATAAAATTTGAGGTATTTCAGCCTGGTTGTCCATTCAACTTCCTATTTCCCTCCTTTCAAACTTGATAATCATCTTTAGCTTCTATCCTCTTTTATTAACCAATCATAAACCATTTTGCCTCATTCCAAGGGTTTTGTGATCATCTAAGGAAAAATATTAAGGGTGTAAAGGGTGATAGTACCTAAGTTGCTAAAATTGAGGCTAGGGTTTTGAAAATTGGGTAAGTGTTCAATACCTTCTATTTTTGGGTTGTGTGGTGAAATTGATGAATGATTGAGATTGTATTTGTTGTTCCCATAATATATTTGTGATTGGATGATATAAAGTTCCATTCTTTACTTGTTCCACACTCATTCATTCAAATAACCTCTAAATTTAGAGTTTTCAATGTCGGTTTTTATGAAATTCTTCAAATACCCTAAAAATCTCGTAGTTCTTGCTCTAAATTCTTCTTTCATGACTAGGAGAAAGAGTGATGCCTCTAGTCCAACAAAATAATTATAGAAAGTAAGAAAGAAATGAGGTAAACAAAGAGGAGTTCCAAGATAACTTAATCCTCCATCATTGCCCACTAGCGTTGCTCTAGAGGTCCTTCTAGATCATCTCTGCCTTTTAATATTTCTCAAAAGGTAAAGAATCTCACTCTCTCTTTTAATTATGATAATTCTCTCTTTAAGAACCCTGTGCTTCAAAAATCTTTGGTTAATGGCCATTACAAGAGAAACATTTGTGTTGAAAATATGCACTTAACTCTCATATATGAATAATTTCTCAAATTTCCAACTCATTTCCATTCTCACCATTTGATATAAATTTTATCTTGGTTTAGTTAGGAAATTTTATATTAACATGACTATTTCAGCTAATGAATCCTCCATTTCTAACTTTATCATTGGAAATCCAATTACTATTATTGAGGAAGCTTTATGCCAAGTGTTGGAAGTTGATGTAGGTAGAACAAAGTCTATAAATTGGTGGATAAAGTGGAATATTGAGAAGATTGATGATGCAATCTATTATAAGATGTTTACAAGATACTGTTCTATAAGGAATGTGAATATGAGGACCACATATCTTCTGCCTAAGATGTGGATGCTCCATGCTTTCACTAATAACATCATATTCTCGAGGGAAGGGAGTGGAGTCAATTTAACCTTAAAAGATCAGTACATCATTGACCATATGATGGCTCATAGAACCATAAGGGTTGGATTAGATATCCTCCATCACATGTACCATCTTTTAGATCATCTCATGGTTCATTGGCATATGTTCCATTGATCACTAACATTCTCAAGCATTAGGAAATACCCTTAGAAGGGTTTACTAATAAGAAATTAAGGTGTGAGACGTCATTCTTCAATGAGTATGGAAAAAAGGCATTGAAGTACATGAAGTTTGAGATTGGATCCCGAGGCTTGGATATATTAGAAGAGGGAAGAAGAATTCAAGAGCTCAAAATCCAAAAAGATATAGAACAGTTGGAAACGCTCAAGGGAAACATGTAGGGGAGGATGCTCAAGAAGAAGAGGATGAGGAGGTTGCTTATGATGCACATGATGCTGTAAAAATTCATGGTGATGTTTCACAAGATTATTACTTTAGAGATTCTATAGAGTTTGATGGCTAGATGCTTTGATTCCATTAGTGCCACACTTGCACAACATGGGAGGAGACTTGATTCACTTGAGAGGCTTGTGAAATCTTCACAACCATCTACTTCATATATCCCTTTTGGTTCTGATTTTTCACTTAGGGGGGATCCTCTAGAGGATACCACTTATTGAGATGAGACATGTGATGATGGGATTTCTAAGACCCTCCATGAGTTGGGAAAGAAGGATAAGAAAGGAATATATCATGACACTAGCTTAGATCCAGCATATAGGTCTATTAGATTTGGTAAGCATGTCGATGTTATTCCTCCATCCAAGATAAAATATGTAGTTGATTCAAAGGCCACACTTATTGCTAATACTATTGCCTAAGATGTGAACCCATGAAATGGACTTGATTTTTATACATTGGAGTGGCCTACCATCACTAGACCTAACCCTCCTTCCACTTCTGGAACAACACTAGGCTCCACTAGTGAGGATTAGGACCCTTGAGATAGTACTTGGTTGTCATAGAGTTGGATGACATATCTTTTAGATGTTTTTATTTTTTGTATGAGTTATATTATTATATCATGATTTTTATGTGATGTAGGAACTCGTGTTGATTCTATAGTGATTGTAATTTCATATCTATCTATGATCTTATGTAATGCATCTCCATGTACTTTGAATTTCAAATTTATGAAATGAGGTGTGATTTCTCTTTATTATAAGACATGTCTAATAATTCACTTCCTCTCAATTGCTCTAAAATGTCTAATTCTATACTTGATCTTTTTACGGATGTTGAAAGTTTCATGAATTTCAAGTATGCGTACCCAAAGTGGTAGCATCTATTCCATTAATTTTCTTGCAATACTAGCCCTAGGATAGTGTATTTTATTTTTCACTAATGCACAAAGTGGGGGATATTTCCCTTCATTATGTCCTTTGACAGATGCTTCAACATTTTGTTGATGATAGAAGGGGCACAATCTAGATAAATTATGACTAATGATTTTTTTTTGAATTTATAACTTTCATATGTTTTACATTACCCTCATTGCATCTTTTTGTTTGTCATCATAAAAAAAAAAGGTGAGATTATTGGCCTTATTGGCCATATATCCTTGATTTCGATGATAACAAACTTTAATTAGGTTTTAATGTGGGTGCATGAGATTTACAAGTGTAACACCCCCATTTTTCACTACAAAAAAATTCATTTTAAAGCATTGCAAAAGTAGAAAAATACTAAGCACCTAGGGAAAATGGGGTGCTATTATCACACCTCACATAAGATAGACATCCACCGCTCATCCCAAGTTAGATATAAGACTAGAAAACCAAACCAACCAAAAAAAGAGTAGAGTGTGCAAGAAAATGAAATATAGATACTACAAGAAAACGTTTATAAGGTAAGACCTTGATGGGTCCCCAAAATATTTAAATACAAGAGAGAAAGATTAAACCGAAATTACAAAGCCACAATAGGCATAAAATGATAATAGAACAAAGCCCCAAACCTAATCCCCTAAGGACCAAGCAGTATCCGATGTCCACAATCTCAAAACCCCAAGCCCAAAATGAGGTAGGTCCATTACTGGTCATCCTCAAAAACCTACTCATGGCCTCCTACTAATGGGATTTGAGCAGGTGACCTAACAAACAATATAATACCCCAAAATTTTACTAAACCTAATTATGTATCATTAATACCTTAATTCGATTCTAATATTAAGAAAATCTTATTTTAGCCTTAACTAAATATCTTAATCCTAAAATTTTAACCTAATCTGAATCTTTGACCCAAATAAATTATTTTTTGCAACCTAATCTTAATTTCATAAATTTTATCACTAATCCTACCTATTTTGGCTAATAAAAAATTTAGCTAAAACTAACCCCAACTGTTTTTTTTTCTTTTTTCCTTTCTCCTTTCTCCTTCTATCGTAAGGCTTAACTATTCTTACTTCTTACAACTTGCAATTTGCAACTTACAACCATCACCCTCACCCTCTACTGCAGCCATCATCATCACCATCATCCCTCACCCTCACCATCTCGTGTTGTTGCTGCTTCTCCCTTGACTACTACACACATCCCCTACCATTTTCTTCTCACTTAACCCACACACAACCATCACTCTCAACCATCTCTTCCATTGAAAGTTTTCTCCACCCCCTCATGCTTCTAACATCCCCATGCCCCTGTCACCCTGTAGCTGCTGCCATCACCCTCTGTACCATCTCCCCCTGCATCGCTCGTCGCTCACCACATATTTATACATATATATACCACCTCCATCTCTTCCTTCCTCGTTTGTTTTGCCTCATTTTATGCCCATTCTTGTGTCATGAAACCCACTACCCGAGCCTCTCTTTTCTTTGCATAGTCCTGTGTCACCCGTTGTCACGTACGGTCAAGCCTCTTCTCATAACCTGCCCATGCACCATCCCAACTCACGGCTTGGGTGTGCATTGCTTGCCACTCGCCTATGCAACTTCCCCATTTTCTTCTTGCACCCTCTTTTTCACCCCAAACATTGTCCAAACACTACCAAAATTTTACTATAGCACTACCATACATTCCACAACACTTTCACGCAACTCAAGCTTCCCTTTGACTCTTGCTATTCCTATTTTTACCCTCCTTTACCTTAGCTTCTCCCTCTGTTATAATCTTTGATCCTAACCGTGTATTGTCTTATTTTTTATAGGTGATATTCTGGTAATCTCAAAGGAGGAAGTCTAAGATTTTATGTGCTTAGAGTTCGTTGTCCTTGTTAGTAAGGATAATAATCAATGTTTTAGGATTGTTGTGTTAAATGCTTGCATGGCTGTGTATTATCATGATATTGTTGTTATATGACAAAATGTATGATGTTAATGATATGTTGTGATAATGCGTATTTTTTATGATATAAAATAAGTGATAATGGGAAAGATGTTTTGATATAATCTTAATACGCTAAGTGTATTTAATATGATAATGATATCAAAAGAAGTATTTGGAGTCATTACTGAATATTGTGGGTTCCTCAAATGAGATAATGAATTAATTAGGGCATAGTAGACTTAAAATATTAATATTATTATTCCATATGTAAAACCCTTGAGTTAGACCACAAATTTTAGCTATGTCATTAATGTTGGTAATTTAAGTATGTGTACTGAGTTTGGGTAATCATATGATCCCTATGGGAAGAGTTATGACTAATCTTGAAATTAGGGTTTTAGGAGCTCTATAAATAGTAATGTTTGGGATAGGGCTATTAGTGTATGTGTAATATATGGGCGTTAGACCATGAATTTCAGGTGTGTTAATAATGATAATATTCGAGAACGATATACTATAATTGGTGGTTGAATGATCAATATAAGAGAAGTTATGCTAGGAGTGTAACATTATTGTTGAGGAAATTAAGGATCTTAACTTCGAAGATTGACCTTATAAATTGTGTTATATGCTTATCTATTTTAATGTGTTTGGTACCTGTTAATCGATCATGAATAAGATATTAATCATTTAAAGATCCGGAGATCGACCTTATAAATTGTGTCATATGCTTATCTATTTTAATATGTTTTGAAATACCCTAGAATTAATTATTTTGGGAAATAAGTCTTTAAATAAGGATTATTGGGGAATTTATTTAATATATTACTCTTTATAAATTAAAAAGGATTTTTGTAGGGCAAGCTAATAGGAATTTTGAGATAAATTACAAGGGTATCTTTACACAAATATATATATAATTTTCGACCCTAAATTAGCCTAAAAAGGGGGATAAATATTTTATTTAAGTATTTAAATATTCTTACTCTAAGTACCTAAGATAAATACTCTAAACATTTACATAAAATAAAATACTAAAATAAAATAATATAAATAAATTTTTGTCCCTTTTTCTTCCTTTTTCCTTTTCTTCTTCCCCCCCCCTTCTCGCCGTTGGGCCAGCCCCGGCCCAACCCCCTTTCTTCCTCTCCTTCCCCGCGGCCCAGCGCTGCTCGGCTTCCCTCGCCATAGTGAAACGCAGCGTTTCGCCCCCCATTCCGTCAAAACGCTGCACCCCGATTAATGAGAGTGACCGTTGCCTACCAGCTATACTTGACGCCGCGTTTTGTCCATAACTCACCCAAAACGCCGCGTTTTGGTAGGGCCTTTTGACCGTTGCCGAACCGGCCGGTCTCCCCCCTTCTTCCTCTTTTCTCCTCGAACCGCCGGTCCGGCCACCTTCTCCTTCCTCCTCGCGCGCGCGACCTGCAACACGCCGCCCTCCTGCGCCGACCGTCTGCCGCGCCGCCTGCACGCCGCCTTCCCCTTTTCTGCCCTGCCGGCCACCCTCCCTCGACCAGCCTACACCCCCCATCATCCCTAGGCCACCCCGCACCTTTTCTCTCCTTTTCCCGACCAGCGCAGAGGTCTGCCATGGCAGACCTGCATCGGCCGCCCCTGCCGGCCGGCGTGCCCCAAACGCCGCCTGACCTGTCCTCCCTTGTCCCCTCTCTCGATTTTCCCCAATTCGAGCCTATAGATACCCCCAAGAGCCCCAGCGTCGGGATCTTTCGAAAATTATACCCAGAAATCACCTCTTGCGCCGCCCCCTCTTCAGATCGCCGTCCCGTCGCTGCCGCTCGATCCACCCTCGAAATCCTTCCCTGCATCACCCTCCACCTACCCAAGCCTCTCTCACCCCTCGGTTTGCTCTGCACGCGCCGCCCCAGGCGTGCAAAGCACCCATCCCGACCAAGCTAACCCCAAACCCCGCCACCCTTCGCACCGCCGCCCACCGCCGCACACCGCCGTGCCGCCACTCCCAGCACCCCCTCTACCTCCTAAAACCACCAAGGGAGCTTCCCCAACCTCCCTAGACCCTCTGTTTCCCCTACCAAACCCTCCTTTCCCTTCCTTTCCCTTCCTTTCCCCTCCACCACCTCTCCGCCTTCCTTCTCCCCCCTACGCCGCCACCGCCGCCGCCGTGCGCCGTGCACCGCCACCTATGCCACCAGCACCCCTAGGTAGTTCTCTAAACTCCCCAGCCCCTAAACCTTTACTATACAAATGCTAATTATTCTTAGTAGCATTATTAGTATTATTCTTATTATTCTTATTATTATTACTATTATTATTGTTATTATTATTATTGTTATTGTTATTATTATTATTATTATTGTTATTATTATTATTATTATTATTATTATTATTTAACCTAACCTTGGAACATTTATAACTGTTGGTATTACTAATATTAGTGACCTATAACTTTAGTATCTTTATTTTAATATCATGATCGTTATTATTAATAGTATTACTATTATCATTATTATCATGGCTATCATTATTATTATTATTATTACTATTATTATTATTACTATCATCATTTTCATTATCATTATCATTATTATTATTACTATTATTATTATTATTATTATTATTTTAGTTCCTTGTCACTATTAATAATATTTCGTATACCACTAACCTTACTATCACTACTACTATCATCATTATTAATAACATTGAACTACTACCGTTAATAATAAATATTATTAAAATTACTTTAAATTATTGTAGCTACTTTTATTAGTAGTAGCATGATTAACTGCTTTAAGAATATTGACCATACTTCACTTATAAAAGTAATATTATTATTCTTAGCCCTAATGGTAAGTTAAAGAATAGGGGTAAGGTAGAAAAGAATAGTGTTTTGGTCGGAGGAAAAGTAACCCCAGTTTTCCCTCTTATAGGCGAGTCAAGTCGACACCCGGAGGAGGCGTAGGAGCGTGCTCCAAGACCGGTGTCGTGTTAGGTAAGGACGTAACTAAGGCCACCTGTGTGTGTTGCATGTTTTAACTGTCTTGTATGCCTTGTGCGGTTGTATGCTATAATCTGTATGTTATCTGTGTATTCATGTAGCGCGGCGTGGAACCGAGGTACGTTCTTGTACTCTTGGCTGTATATACTAACATGGTATGGTACAAAGATGATGTAATGTGATGTGACCCCTACAACATGCATGCTAGGTGTTTTGATGAGGAGTTGGGGAGTGGGGGCTTGAAAGAGAAAAATAAGCGACTAAGATAACCAAAGGGAAGTACGCTGACTAACGTAGGTATGGGCGACCTAGGTAATCTGTAATCTGTGAAATGATGAGGAAAAGGGGGAATTAAATAAATAGAAGAGTGGAAGAAAGTAAGGTTGCCTGGGGGAAACTAGGGTTTGCATGGGAATGATAGAGTTGACATGGTGGAAGTGATAGGGTTTGCATGGGGTGGTTAAGGTCCGCATGGGGGCGAACCTTACGTATGGAAAGTTACTTTGGGGCGTAGGGAAGGTAATGGAAAGTTTGTTCGGGAGTTTGGAGGCTCGAGGGGAAAAATAGTACGAGGGGTAATATAAGGGTACATAGGGGCCGACCAGGGTTTGGGAAGGAAACCCTAATTTGAGAAGGTGGAAAAAGAAAAAGAAAACAATAAGAATAAATGAGGAGGAGTGAGGTATGAGGGAGAGTGGAGTTTGAGGGTCATGATTTGGGTTTCCAATGCGAGAAATGTGTTAAGTATGATAGTTACAAAGGGTGTTTAGTGGCCTAATATAAGCGTAGGAGATAGCTCGGTAACCTAAACCGAGTAAGGATATAGCTAAGACTGGATGTGTGACATGTATCCTACGTGTCGTGGATGCTTTATATGAATTATGTGTTGTGTTTTAAATGTCGTTATCTTACTTGTTCCGTGGGTAAGGTAGCTTGGAATCAAGACGCGTGCTTGTGTTCTCATTAGTATGTGATAGTACGAATATGTCTTCAGTCTTGATGTGATGTGTTGAGATCTCTGGCCATGCATGACAAAAGATATGCCCTCGAATAAGATACATTAAGACACTAACGACTTACAGAGAAAGATGTTGAGCCAAACCCAGACCGGTCCACCGACTATAATAGTGGCAAGGTATCTTACCAAACGGGGACTCCTCGCTGGAAAAGTGCGTCTCGGCTTGGTCTCTCGAGCACCAGCTCCCCCTTCCATGGTGCTGCAGCTCTAGCAGATCTTCTTGATCCTTCGAGGCCCTCCTTCCAGCTCGTGTATGCTCTTCCTTCTCTTCTCCTTTCCCTCTCTGTGTCTTTGTCTTTCTGCTTTCTCCAGTTCTCCATTCGAGCAGAATGGGGAAAAAGAGAAAAAATGCTCGAGCTCCAGCTTTGCAGAAGTCACCTATCTGTGCTCTGCCAAGTCCTCAAAAACTAGTTTGTATGTCTGTTACTACTTCTTCTGCTGCTAGTCCAGCCTTATCGAGCTCCTCCTCCTCTGATTCTTCCCAAGAATCAGGTTCCTGTGATGCTCGAAATGCCCTAGAGTACTGTTCATCTGCTACTCCAGTTTCTGCTCCTAGCTTGAGCAGAATTGGTCTTTCTTCAGCTCAAATTCAAGAAGTAGCACTGAGAAAGGATGTTGATTCACAGATTTCTCCTTTCCCTTCCATTGTACATGATCCCATTGCTACTCCTAGCCAGCAGGTGGCTGCCTCGACAGGTCCTGCTCAAGTCTGCTGTGGTGATCAATCTGAAAATGGGGAGGAGCTGCCTGAACTAATCTCTGATTCTGATAATGAGGAGGGTGTAGGGAATGAGAACACCTCTCCCAGAGATGCTGCTGCTCCCCCCCTGCAGGGCAACCCTGCTGTCAATGGAGCTGCTGGCCAGGTACCTCCCCAGAAATCCTTTGCTGATCTCTTTCCTAAAGTCTCTGCTAAGAAATGTGAATTTGTCCCTCCACAAGGGAATGTGGTTTGCATTAATTCAGACAATATCCACCCAGTTGAGGAATCATGGGGTGCTTGCCTGTTGGGGTGCTTTGTTGGTACTAGTCCAGATAAATACAATTTGGGCATTGCTAAACACTTGATCAAACTGCCTTTTAGATACATCATCCACAGTTCTGGTTGGGTGGTTCTTAAGTTTGATGATCCAAGCCATAAGGATAAGGCATTGGCTGGTGGACCTTACATTATAAAAGGCAAAGTGTTTGTCTTAAAGGAAGTGCCACAATTGTTCTCTTTTGGCAGGGAAGAACTATCCAAAGTGCCTGTTTGGGTGAGGTTAGTTAGCCTGCCTATGGAGCTCTGGAACTGTGGTGCTATTAGCCAAATAGCATCCCATATTGGCCATCCTATTCTGATTGATGATTTTACTTTGTTAAAATCAAAAATAGAATATGGCAGGGTGTTGGTTGAGGTGGACTTGAAAAAAGAACTCCCTACAGCTATCAAAGTCCAAGGGGGTACTGAAGCATATACTCAAGTGATTGAATATGAGGACTTACCTCAAATTTGTGAAAAATGTGGCATTTTAGGTCATACACAGTCTGCTTGCCCTCTGTCTGCAAAAGGTAATCACACTGGTGTGGTTAATCATGTGTCAAAAGGGAAACAACCCTTAACCACAGAAGAACCACAGAAAAATGGCTCTGCTCACACTTCTGTGGCTAAAGAACCATTTCAGAAAAGGAAAGGAAGGCCAAAATCCAGATCAGAATCTGTTGGTGCACCCTCTGCCAATGCTGACCCTGATGTGGAGATCTCCCCTGCTGCTAATGCTAAGGAACCTTCCAACCCTGTACCCCTTGCTGTTGGTTCAGGTAACAACCCTGGTGCAGGTTGTTCCACCTCCCCCATTGTGTCTGAATCCAGCCTCCCAGCTAGGGTTTCCACTGCTGATGCTGCTAGGGTTTCTCAGACTGAACTGGATCAACAGACTGGCTCCCCTGCTATTCCTCTAATTGACCCTCTGAATGAGACTATGGATGAAGCTAGGGATGTAGTGACTGGTTGGCAGTTAGTAGTTGCTAAAGCAGCAAAAAGGAAGAAGAAGAAACCTGCTATTTTTAGCAGCCATAGAATGCCTTTCAACAGATTGGGCAGGTCTGCTATGAATCCATGAAGCTGCTCTTTTGGAATATAAGGGGAATGAGCTCTCCCCTGAAACAAAAGGCTCTTGTCAAGTTCCTTAGGGAGCACCAATGCTATTTGTTATGTATTTTAGAATCAAAACTTGATGAAGTCAAAGTCCAGCAGTTCAGGGATAATTACCTCATGGGTTGGAGCTATTTTCACAATTTTGCCAACCACCCTAATGGTAGAATTCTCTGTATGTGGAACCCTGATTTGATACAGTTTCAGCTCTTGGAGGTCTCTCTGCAAACTCTTACAGGTTCTGTGAAGGATCTTACTTCCAATAAATGCTGCACTGTCACTGCTGTCTATGGTCTCTATAACATCAGGGACAGAAAATTACTGTGGGATGCACTCAATACCTTGGCAAAAAGGATTTCAGGGTCTTGGATTGTTAGTGGGGACTTCAATTGCCCCCTTAACTCAGATGATAGAAGTGGAATTCGAGCTGTCTCAGACTATGAGACTGCTGACTTCAAAACCTGTTGTCTGCTATCTCAATTATCTGATCTCCCTTACACTGGTTGCAGGTTTACTTTTATTGGGAGAAATGTTAGAAGCAAACTGGACAGGGCTATGATGAATGCAGCAGGGTTCTCCTCAGGTCTGTCTGTTTCTGCTCATTTTCTCCCCCCAGGATGCCTCTCAGATCATTCTCCCTGTGTTCTTGATTTTGGCTTGCAGCAGGTCAGATCTAGGCCTTTCCAATTTTTGAACATGTGGTGCTCACACCCTAAGTTCAGAGATGTGGTGCTTGCTAATTGGAGATTCTCCTTCCCTGGATCAGCACAGTTCAATCTTTGTAATAAGCTGTCATTTCTGAAAAAACATCTCAGACAGCTGAATCTTATGGACTTCTCCCATATTGTATCCAGAGCTCATGCTGCTGAAGCACAGCTCAAGGCTGCTCAACAGCAGTTCATGCAGCAGAACTCCCCTTTAGGGTTTGATCATATCTCTGACCTGCAGAAAAAAGCCAAATTTCTGAAAAATGCTGCTGATTCTTTTATGTCACAGATTAACAAGAACAAGTTTATGTTCTGTATGGATCAAAGCTCTCATTTCTTTTACAGCATGCTCAGAGCTAGGGTTCACAGAAGAAAAACAGTTCAGATACAGAGAAGGGATGGGACTTCCACTTTGAAGGAAAATGAGATGCAGGAGGAATTTCTGGCCTATTATTTGAACCTGTTGGGCACTGCAAGTCCCTCTGTAGGGTTTGACAGGTCTGTAATCACCTCAGGTAACCTCCTTAGCCCTGAACAACAGACTGCTTTGATGAGACCAGTTACAAAAGCTGAAATTAAGCAGACCGTTTTTTCTCTGGGTGATCTGAAGTCCCCTGGTCCTGATGGGTTCTCTGCAAAAATTTTTAAAGAGGCCTGGGACATTGTTGGGGAGGATTTCAGTATGGCTGTTTTGGAGATTTTCAGAAATAGACAGGTACTGAGAAGAATTAACCATTCTACTCTGGTTCTTATCCCAAAATCTCAGAATGCTGCTAGGGTTAATGACTTTAGGCCTATTGCCTGTTGCAACACTGTCTATAAGGTGGTAGCCAAAATTATTGCAAAGAGAATTGCTGAGAGCCTTGATTCCATAATTAGCCCTGAACAGGGGGCCTTTATCAAGAACAGGCTTTTGACTGAAAATGTCCTCCTTCTACAGGAGATTTTGAAGGAGTATAACAGGAAGAGAACATCTCCTAAGTGTTTGATAAAAGTTGACCTTATGAAGGCCTATGATACTGTTTCCTGGGATTTTCTGGAAAATATTTTGCAGGCCTTCAATTTCCCCCCTGATTTTACAGCATTGATCATGGAGTGTGTCTCCTCTACCTCCTTCTCCCTGAAATTCAATGGCAATTCATTTGGGCACTTCAAAGGAGCTAGAGGGCTCAGGCAGGGGGACCCCATGTCTCCTTATCTTTTTGTTCTCTGTATGGAATATCTCAGCAGACAGCTCAAAGGCCTTGCCCAACAGCAGAATTTCTCCTTCCATCCCAAGTGCAGGCAGCTGAACCTCCTCCATCTTGCATTTGCAGATGATCTTCTTCTGTTTTGCAGAGGAGACGTTCCTTCAGTGCAGGTGCTGCTTACAGGGTTGGAGAACTTCAGAGAATGCTCTGGTCTGTCTGTCAACCCTCTGAAATCACAGGTATTCATGGCAGGGTTAGCTCCACACCTCCAGCAGGGCATTCTGCAGAGTACAGGTATGACCAGAGGGGTTTTTCCTTTCAGGTATCTTGGAGTACCCCTGAACCCCTGCAAGCTTAGGGCTGTTGATTATGAGCTACTCATAAACACTCTCTGTGACAAGTTGAAGGTGTGGAAAGCTAATTCACTTTCCTATGCTGGAAGACTTGAAATCATTAACTCTGTCATACAAGGAATTGTAGGGTTCTGGTTTTCTGTATTTGCCATCCCTGCTACTGTGATAAACAGAATAATATCCCTCTGCAGGGCTTTTCTGTGGCAAGGCAAATCACCTCCTGTGGCTTGGTCTACTGTCTGTTTACCAAAGAAGGAAGGAGGTTTGGGCCTGAAAAACCTCCCTACATGGAATGCTGCTTTTCTCTGTAGATATATTTGGTCTCTACAGGAGGAAAAGGTATCTCTGTGGACCAAATGGATCCATACCTACTACCTGAAGAGCAGACCTTGGGAGGACTTCATTGCCAAACATGACAGCTCCCATTTCATGAAGACACTGAGAAAAATCTTTCAGCAGGTGGTGAATGTAGCAGGTTCTGAGGCTGAAGCCAGAGAACAGGTGAAAGCTTGGTCTGTGAATGGATGCTTTTCTTCTCTGCTAGCCTACAACTATCTTAGGAGTAAAGCTCCCAAATGGAAACCTCTAAAGGTGGTTTGGGGCATGCATAAGGCTAGGAGGTACTCATTTTTGCTCTGGCTCACACTCTGCAAAAGACTCTATACTAGAGACAGACAGAAATTTGTTCTGGGGCCTAAGGAGTGTCTTTTCTGTAATACTGGTCTTGAATCACATCAGCACTTGTTTTTTGATTGTGATCTATCTAATAGCATATGGCAGGAACTCAGGCAGTGCCTTGGATTTTATAGAGGTTCTACAAGCCTCTTTAGCACTATCAGAGTCCTACAGAGAAATACCTACAGACATCACCCTATATGGAGAGCTAGAGCATTGGCAGTAGCTGCTGCTGTGTACCTGATCTGGAAAGCAAGAAACTCTGTCTTGTATGATTCCAAACCTCCAGATAGATCTAGTGTCATTGTACAAGTAAAAAATTTTGTATATAGTGCCCTTTATTTTGGACAGGACACTTAGAACACTTATTAGTAGAATCTGACAGCTTGTACTCCCTTCTGGGACCTAGGTCAACTAAGATGTCTTGCCAATTATTTTTGTCTGTAAGGGCCTGCTAACCAGGGCATGCCCTGTGATCATGTACAGCTCTATTTCTGTTATATATTTACCATCATTTCGAGGCAAGGTATCTTACCCTCGCGACCGTTCCACCGGCTATAATAGTGGGGGATTTCGTGCTCAACAAACTCAAACGTAAAAGTGATATGGCATGGGAAAGATACAAATGGTTACAGTGGAATACCTTGTGAGTCGGGGCCAGACCAGTCCACCGGCGAATAATAGTGGCAGGGTATGTTATCCTCGTGACCGGTCCACCGGCTATAATAGTGGCAGGGCATGACCCTCGTGACCGGTCCACCGGCTATAATAGTGGAGTTCCCGCACTCACATGGTCTGGATAAGACGATGATCGATTTTAATCAGAGACCTGATAAAAGAAAAGTGATATCTGGTTCGTAACCCGTGTTGTTTATATGCGTTATTGCATTCTATCTACGTATCTATGCTATACCTGCTATGTTATGTATCTTTGTGTGTGGGCTTTAGCGCGTCTGTTACCTTACTCAGTACGTAGCGTACTGATCACCCGTTTCATGGGTGCTGCTCATTCCCACGAGCAGAAGATCCCTCTGATCTTGTGCAGGTAGGAGACCATGTCTTTGATGCCTATGATACCTACGAGGCATCGGGTGGAGCAGAGCGTTGAGCCTAACCTGACTTGGGGATCGAGAACGAGTTGGCCGGACTCCGTTGCTACCTTCAGACTTCGTATTTTCCTTATTTAACTGTATTTCGAACTACGCTTTTATGTTTTGTGAATCGCGTTTTTAATTTGTAATCTTAAACCGTACTCTAAGTTGTATTCCTAAACGATATCCTAACTGTTGTTGACTCGTATTTTCGTGAATGACCTATGTTAACTACATACATATGTTTTGATGATGGTTTAGCTTAGCCTTAGCACTTAGTATCAGAACGGTAGGAGTGAACCGGTCTGGTACTAAGTTTGGCGGTAATACCCTCGAGTTTACGGTTTTAATTCATTCGCTTCCGCTAAAACTTTTGATTTAAACGAAATTTTTCAGTAGTAAATTTGGGGGTGTTACATGTTTGGTACTTGTTAATCGATCATAAATAAGATATTAATCGTTTAAAGTGAAAGATCACGTGGGTAGGGCCAAGGTGATGTTTTTATATATCCATTCCACCTAAAGATAATAGTGGCTTAGGAGCATTTTGCCCCAAGAAGGTGTTTTATTCCGTTCCATCGGATTAAGAATAGCGGGACCCCTATTCATTGTGAAATAAAATATAAATTATGTAACATACAACAGGCTGAAAAAAAAAATATCTTTGACTGTTTTCTTGTAATAGATACAGTTGTTAGATGAACTTCTAACAGTTGTAACAACACTATGTCAACACCCCCTCCTCTCAAGTTGGAGGGTATGAAGGAGAAAGAACCCCTAACTTGAAAAGGAGCTTAGTGTGAAGGTGGCAAGGTGAGGACTTAGTGAAAATGTCTAATTGATGTGAAGATAAAATGTGGGAGACCGAGATAAGACCATCATGAAGCTTCTCCTAATGAAGCGACAGTCTAGTTCAATGTATTTGGTTCATTCATGTAAAATGGAAAGCGAGGTTATTGTACACTTCAATGGAACTAGGGTGACTATAGGAGCATCTAACTCATGTAAAAGTTGGGTTAGCCAAGCAAGCCCAGTTGTAACATGCTGCATACTCTTGTAATTAGCCTCAGCAGAGAGAAAAAAAAAGCCAGTGGATTATTTCTTAGCTTTTAAAGAGATGGGAGAAGAGCCGAGTATAATGAACCACCCACTGACGTCTTGTATGGTGATGGGGCACGAAGCCCAATCATAGTTGCAGAAAGTGTGAAGAGAATAGCTAGAAGAAGAGGATATGAGCAAGCTTAAGTTGGGGTCATCTTTGATGTAACAAAGGGTGTTCGTGGGAGCATCAAAATGGGACATGCATGAACTAACTCAAAATTTAAGCAGCAAAACCAAAGACAAGATGTGTATATGTCAGGAAGTTTATCTGCCAACTAAATGACAATGAAAGGTTAAGTCATGGAAAAAATCACCATCAAGGAGAGAAAGGTAGAGATTTGGGGTGGATAACATGGTAATTTTGAATATTAATAATCCTAAAACAAAAAGGAAGGCTTATTTTTTTGGAAATATAAGATGTTAAAAATTTTGATTTTTTAACGAGCATGATAATATAGTAAGATTTATTATTTGTTACTAAAGCAGTTATTAATGCTTTACAAGGCAAAGGCATGCCTATCAATATTGTTATAAATCATTTGAAAGGTCTTATCGCTTTTTTGGAAAACTAAAGAGAAAATGAATTTATATATGTATTAACTTTAGCTAAAGAAATAACTTTTAATATGATTGTGGAACCCACATTCTGTGAGGGAAGAGCAATCCATAGAAAGAAAAATTTTGATTAAAGTAATACTAATGAAGTAATTATTTTTACCATGTGATTGATTGAGCTATTCCTTTTTTTAAAAGTAGGTTTAAACAATTTAAAATATGTGAAGAATTTTTTTTGGCATTTTATATGATCTAAATAAGTTGAAATTATTAGATGATGTGTGTTTGAAAATATATTATTTTAATCCTTAGATATATTTTTTTGGAACATAATATAATTTTCGATCTTGAAGGTTTGTATGTATTTTCTAAACAAAAAGTGTTTAAAGACATTTTTTTATGAATCAAAATTTTTATTATAAATTATTAATTTCACGTAAAAGTTGAGCTCATTTTTCATTGGCTTGATTGTATATTATTATTAGCTATTTTTGACTAAAGTTACATTAGAAGAAATAAAATTTTTTAAATTAAAATTAATAAATTTATTTTTACAGCCCATTATTCCCCATGCATGGTTTCCCTAGCTCAATTCTCATTTCATTTGCCTAGGATTTTGTGATTCTAAGGTGGATTCCTCCTTGTTCATTTGTCATAGATCTAATTATGTCTTGTATGTTCTTATCTATGTCAATGATATTATTGTGAGAGAATCTCACTCTACTATTGTCCAAGCTTTCATATCTGGGTTACAATAGGAGTTTGATATCAAAGACCTTGGCCCTCTTCACTCTTTCTTAAGCATCGAAGCTACTCCTTGTGTTGATGGGTTATTTCTCTCTCAACGTAAATATATATCTAATCTCCTATAGGCCACAAAGTTTGATGGTGTTAAACTAGTGCTTACACATCTTGCCCCGATATTCAGTTATTCACCACTAGTGGCTCAAAACTTCAAGATGTAACTTCCTATCGCAGTGTGGTCAATGCTTTCCAGTATTTGAGCTTCGCACGTCCAGACATTGGTGTCGCAGTCCAAAAAGTCTGCCAATATATGCATAGTCCTACTAAAGATCATTGGACTGTCGTGAAACGGATCCTTCTCTACCTCAACCACACAATCAACTATGGCATCTTACTATGTCATCCCTCTAGCTCCTGTCTTCATGCCTACTCTGATGCTGATTGGGTAGGTTGCATAGATGACCGACACTCTACAAGTGGCTACTGTATCTTCTTTGTCCCTAACTTGATCTCATGGAGTGCACGCAAACAAAAAACAATTTCATAATCAAGTACAGAAGCAAAATATCGAGCCTTTTCCACTGCCTCAGCTTAATTCTTGTGGATACAGTTTTTGCTACGTGAGCTGGGCATTGCATTACCTCCTCTTAAGTTGTGGTGTGATAACCTAGGAGCGACATATAGCATTGCAAATCCAGCCTTCTACGCACACCCTAAGCACATTGACATCGACTATCACTTTATCCGTGAACAAGTTGCCTCTAAGAATTTTGATGTTTGGTTTATTTCTATCAGAGACCAGCTGGCATATCACCTAACCAAGGTCCTAGGTTTCATAAATTACATGATAAAGGTAACCGTATGTGCACCTATGCTTACATTATGGGGGAGTATTGAACCAAACCACTCTTTACGACAAGTGACTTGATTTTGTTATATTTTATCCTGTCATATACACTCGCACTACAAGATATATAGTCAAATAGGGCAATATTATTTACCCTATTAGATAAAAATATTGCCCTATTAGTCTAATGGGGGAGAAAAAAATTGCCCTATTATTTGCGTCCTATTAGGGTTATAAGGGTAAAATTTTTAATTGCCCTATTTATTTTCACTCTAATGGGGCAATTGTAATTACCCTATTTGATTGTTGTCAACGGGGGCAATATTATCACCCTATTTGAGTTGAAGCTACTAGGGGAACTTTTAAAATATTGTCATATTTGAGTTACCTATTAGGGTAAAAATATTGCCCTATTTAGCTTACCTATTAGGGAAAAAATATTGCCCTATTTAAGTTACCTGTTAGGGAGAAAATATTGCCCTATTTAGCTTACCTATTATGGTGAAAATATTACTCTATTTGAGTTACCTGTTAAGGCGAAAATATTGCTCTATTTGACTGTCTATTAGAACAACAATATTGCCCTATTTAATTCCTTAAACAATTTTCCTATTTTATTCTAATAATTTATATGCATATTATATTCTAGAGTAATAAAATTTCACATAATCAATTCGACATGAGAAAAAAGATTCGATATTGAACATTAAAAAATAGATATAATATATTAAGCAACAATGTATATGTATGAATAGTTTTCATATAATAATATCTAATCAAATAAGGTCAAACTACAAATGTTAACTATGGAATTATAACAAAATAAAATAATTTGACAAATTCATTATTTATGATACTAGTTTGACATCCTAAAAGAAAATAAGCTACAACTAACCCACATCGATCAAAGAATGTGCAAATCTTATAGCAACTTCATAAGTTCCAAATTTTACTTCGGCATAACCCTTATCTTTCACTTGAATGTTTTCCTACTACACAAAAAAAAAAAAGAACAATGGAAGTAGTTATATTTCAGTAAGATGTCTGTAATATTTCAGTTACGCTATTTAGATGTATTCCACTACACTTGCATATATACCTGCAAATATGTACCCATGAGTTGTGTTAATCATGTACATAATATTTCACACATAATACTTTGTCTAAAAAAAATCATTAGCTTTACTAAAGAAGAAGAAGACAATAGATAAATTAGCATCAACTTCAATATATCAAATAATTTCCACGGCCTTAAAATGTTGACTAGCGTCCATCATTATTGCACGGGTATAAAAATGAAATATATTTGCCTATGTTTTGAAAAAATAAAAAATGCATAAATGAAAATGAAAAAACATTTTCAGTACGAGAACAGCGTATCAAACCAAAATTTGGTCCATTCTTGGGGTTCACTGCCCACAAAAGAATACTTATCATCCATTCCAATGGATTAGAATTTAGAAAACACCTTGCAAGTTGAACCATCCATCACTTCCTAACTATCATACTACTAGCAGTATTAACAAGATATTATACAAACATGGGCACCGAGTACCTCTTTCAATATTATTTTTATTTTTTCTTTACTTCTCTTCATCTCTACCGTGCACTCCATTCTCTTGTTTAATAAGCAAGGATTTCGAGACCAAAATTTTCTCCTCTACCCCTTCTGTGTCTAATAAAAATGATTTTTCAACAAAACAAAAATGAGCAACATACCTGCTGTGAATTATTATCCTTTTTCACAACTCATAATAAATAAATAAAATATTCATACAGAAAATACTACACATCTTACCAGTTATGACGACATCTCTAAGATTTTGACCATGAATAAGACTTCCATATCGAGGTCCTGGATTTCTCAATAAAAAGATTCAGGTGAAGAACTAAGATGCTTTGATCTTCTTGTCATTAATCCTCGAGGAGGCCGGGCCAAACCTTCTCTCAGCTATCCTGTGTGCTCATAAATCCTCCAACAAAGCCAGCTCCATTGCATTTCCCACATAAGATGTCCTTTTGCCCCTACAACAAATGGAAAACAAACAAATCAGCGTCGCTGTAACCCTTTTCAGCCTTGCGCTTAGATATCCCAACGGCAAACAGAAGACAAGGTCCCACCTGCAGAGCCAACATAATCGGCCGGCTTTAAATTGCCCGTTAAAGTGGTCTTTTGAGTTCACGGTTCCTTTTCATTGTGAACACACCACAACACCTAATTAACATTCATAACCCAGCAGCCACATCAGCAAAATCGCTACCTTGCGAGGGAGAAGAGTGGCGTGCAGTTTGTTTCGCTTTACTGATAGAATTACGGAACGTTATACAAACCAAACCTAGACGGCAAGGAGATATACATATGACTATACAGCTAGCTTTTGTGATGTCTACTACTTATCCATATCCTACTTTCCATGTTTCAAAGTAGACATCAATGTTTTCAATCTTTTTATGGCCACTCATAATCTACTCATCTTATCAACCGAACACAACATCACCTTTCTATATGAAGCGTTTTGGTCGCTCATTTAGATACCAACATTATCAAAAAAAATTGAAATTCCCTTCTCCTGCTATCAACATTATCAAAAATATTTGTCAACTAGCCACTCCTCCAACCTAGAAGGCTTTACACCTTTTTTATTTCATCATCCCAACAAATAAGCCCCTGGCTCTCCTTTGATAAAATCAGAACTACTCAATAAACTTTTTATTATATCATGCCCTAAACAAATTCCATCAATTAACACTTAATGCATCAATTTCAGTGAATAAAGCCTTGAACCCCCCAACACACACAACAAAAGAAAATGAACCGAGAAAGAACATCCAAAGCATTGAAGTTTCTGGCAACAAAAATAACAATAAAGTTAAATATAATAAGAAGACTAACGCCCTCACCATTTCCATCACAATCAGAGCACAATATGTTGTTTATCTTGGTCTTCTGATCACTACTTGCGCCTTGTTGAATCCATGAAAGTAAAAATTCACTCAAGAATAATCAAACCATGAAAGAAAGTCATAAAGCAATTCAATTTAAAGTTACTCAAAGTTTTCCCAAAGTTTCATCGCGCAGCCAGTTGAATCCCAGAGTATCTTACTTCATAAAGCACAGAGAAACCAAGAACAAATAAAACATTCATATATGAGCTATTAAGTAGTAAAATTTTGTTTTATATAACACCAGCCACAGTTAACATTCATCGTATTTTTATCAGTAAATTGAAACAAACTATAGTATAGTTCGCGAGTAGAATAGAAAAGAGAAATTAAAAATTGACAATGATATGTAAAACAACTTAGGAATAAAATTGCATTTTCACCAATGAACTCCGATAGCAGCTCTCTATGAGTAACCCTCCATGAAACAAAAGGTCCATCAAATCCAACATGAACTTGTTCTCCTTCCTTCAAATACTTTGGATCAAGGTTTCGAGTAACTTCAGTCACAACATCTGAGAATGGCTGAATATACTCACTAGGGTTCCGCAATATCCTGAATCACCAATGCACAGCAATAATGGACAAACATTCAAAACTATTGACCAATTTATATGTGAGTATGAAATTAAATATGAAAACGAAGAAATAAAATTAAACTGTCGAGCTAAGTCACTATTGAAATCGTGCAGGTCAGAGATGTTAACAATAAGACGACGACGCCGCTTGTGATGGATTATGTTCCTAATTTTGTCCAAGTAAAATCCCTAACCGACCTGGTGAGAGGGGAAATAAAGAGGGGCTAGTTAGAGAGAGAGAGAGAGATGGAGAAACTAAAATGAGGGAGGAGATAGATAGAAAATGGATCGAACATACATCTTGGTTTAAGAACTCGAGGAATGTTCGCCTGTGAGCTGCGAATGCTTCTTCAATGATGTCCATTTCTTGCTTTCTATTCAATTCTGTATTTCGTACCAGCAAAGAAAGAAGAGAAAATGACGAGAGCGGGATGAAGAGGAAGACTCAGAAGATAACTCAAAAGCAGATTGCGAAATAACCAACATTTCTGCTACCAACATTTCATATAAAAGATTAATCTAATAAATATAATAATGAGAATAAACGTGAAAAATAATTAATAATGAGAAATAAAATATAAATATGAATAAGATTAATATTAATCATAATTACCAATAATTAGTAATAATATTTTTTTAATATTAACAAATAATAATAATATTCAAAAATAATTATTCTTAGTAATAATAAAGATAAATATTATTTAACTCCATGTTAGATAGAATCAAATAGGGAGACTTTAATATATTGCCCTAATAGATAGTATCAAATTAAAAAAAAATTCATTGCCCTATTTTTTAAGAATAAAGGGGAGGGGGATTTTATTATTACACTATTTATTATGATCAAATAAGAGATTTTTTATTCATTGCCCTATTGGATTGGATCGAATAGGGGATATTTTATATTGTACTATTTATTAGAATCAATTAAGTAAAATTTCAATTACTCTACTATAATAGGACAATTTTATTATTACCCTATTTAACATTTTAAAATTGTCTTATTTAACTATATATCTTGTAGTATCATTTGTTATTCTCTCTCAGCTCTTATATTTAGAAGAAGAAAAAATCTTTCACTTCCACTTATATAAATAAGCCACCACTCATACAGAGTAAATCAACAGAGTGGGTTAGTCAATCTTTACAAGAACTTACGAATATACAAAGAACTGACTAAATAAATAATGGATGGGAAAGAACCATCATTTCTTGTTTCACCTTTTCTGCCACCAGCAGGCCTGTATCCAATCAAACGAAAAGGGTGGCCGAGAAGTAGGGATGTAAACGGGACGGGTTTTACCCGATATCCAACGGATAAAACCCAATGGATATATAAACGGATATGGATAAACGGGTTCGGATACGGATACGGGTAATGGGTCTCCATATCCGTACCCGTATCCATATCCGTTTTAATATCCGTCGGATAAAACCCGATATAAAATTACCTTTTTACCCCTCATATATATAACATATTCAATATATTCAGTAAGGTTATAATAGTAATTAAGTTAAATTAAACAATTAAATTTAACTTATCTAATATCTATCTGCCAAACCCTATCTATCAACCCAATTCCATTTCCATTTCGTTTGAATCGTTTCGCCGCCCCGCCCCTCAGCCCCTGTAACCTGTTTTGCTTTTGCGCCGTTGCTGCTGTTCTTGTTCGACAGAATCTGAGAATCGACACTTCGAGTAAGTATCCCAATTCCATTTCGTTTGAATCGTTTCGCCGCCCCGCCCCTGTAACCTGTTTGGCTGTTTTGCATTGCGTCGTTGCTGACTTGCTGTTCTTGTTCGACAGAATCGACAGTTCGACTTGAGTTTCGGGCCTTTCTGCTTCAGGCTTCCTTCGACAGTTCGACGAGTCACGCAGCGTTTTTTTTTTCAAAATCTTGTCTTGGTCAGCTTCTCTTCTTCGTTCTTGGATGCGTGCGCGATTCTTTGTTTAATTCCCTCCTATTCATCTTCTCATTTCCCTCGACTTCATCATCAACAGCTTGCTTCACAATAATCATATTTCTTCATTCACATGTCAGCATACCAATCTTGCTTTGTTTGCCTTAAATTCATGAGCACATCGTTCAGCCTTGAAAAAGATATGTATAATAATCAAACAAAAAATGAAGATGAAGGAGATGGGTAATTAATATTAGCATAATCTTAGCTAGTGTTCTTAAACATGAGCATGACTGAGCACAGAAAACACGTTCTCAAGACCAGGATATAAGTTCGAAAGTTATGAAACAAATTACCTCTCTTTTTGTGTGTCACTGTTGCCTTTTCTTTCCTTTCTTCTTAGATTTACCCACATATTGCTCATCTCCAGCATTGTTGATAGTTGGAGAAATGGGTTGAGGGGGGTTTCAGCATTGGAGTTTATAAAAATTCTAGGATTTCAAAGAGACTGGTGATTGATAGCAGTTATCAGTGTTTGCATACTCTATGACTTAATAATCTGAATTTGAATTTTTGGAAATTTACTGGGTCAAGTACTGGTTTCGAGATTGAGAATGTTGAATCGTAGGAAGAAATGGAACTTAATTTTGGAGGACTTCATTTTTATGATGATGAATTGGCTGGCTTGATATGCACAATTCCTCAACTTCTTAAGCAACTTTGTAACGTTAAGATACTTTTGGTTTGCAAATTTGGAACTCAAGTACATATGCTCATAATTTAAAGCATTATTAGTTTGACTAAATGTGCTAGCTAGCTTTCTTACAATTCTTCATACAGTTTAAAACTACTAGAAGGGCAAGAAGGCAGGTTATCTATACCTTTTCTCTTACTTCAAATGCTAGTAACAGACATTTTCTCTTACTCCTGACTTTAGCCATACCAAAGTTTAGTTGGAGAAAGGTGGTGTTAAGGGATATCCGAAACTTTAACTCAAGCCATGATAATATATCATGTAAGTCATACACACACACACACCCCCCTCAAAACATACATTGTTGTTATATAAAAAAGGGGAATAATATATGCATACCCAGAACCAATCCTAGCAGCCTTATTCATATTCATCTAAATCTATCTCTGTAATGGCAAGGACATCAAAACAGAACATTATTGATACATAAAAAATGGGAATAATATATGAATACCCAAGACTAATCCTAACAACCTTATTCATATTCATCTACATCTATCGTTGAACATGGAAGCTAAGCAAATACTCACACCTCCCTACCAGCTGCTGGGCATGACACCCTCCCTCCTAAAAATAAATCAGTTCCATGAAATCATTACAACTTATTTAATAAACAACAGTGGTACTCATATGTTCAAAGGTCCATGGTTCCATGACATGAACTTCATAGTCACTACCAATCCAAAGACAGCTATATACTAGTAAATTCTATTTATTTAATTCTCCTATATATATAATAATGCTCATTCATCACATCAGAAATTCACTACTAAAAATATCATTTAATGGATCATGGTGTCCCATAAACAACAACATCAGCAACATCAAGAAGAGAAACTCTGCATCACAAAATTCAATCTCTTCTTCAAAAGATGGAATGTAAAAAATGCAACAAAAATCTCATTCCACAAAATCAGGACATACTCTTGTTCAACAAATAACTCTGCGATGAACTTACTAAATTGGTGCAACACACCCACCTCATGATTCAAGAATTACTATCCGCGTCTCCTAAAGATTACTACTCATCCAAAATAAGAATAATTAGGGTTTCAGAATTCATTTGTTGCTAACTTTATATCAATAAGCTGCAATGAGAAGTCACCTAACATATAAAAACCAAAAAGATGCCATAAAAAACTAAGGTGACCCAAATTATTGTTTAAAATAATTTTTTTTGTAACAAAAAAAAAACTAAGGTCGTATTCTCTTCAACTTATTTTTAGTTTTTTACTAACCTTGTTTGATCTTATCTTATTATGTTTATAATCGTTATCATTATTAATATTATCATTATTAAGTAAATATAAATAAGTGAGAGTAAGTAAATATTATGTTCTCTTGTTGTGCAGCGTTTGGGATCTCCTAAAATAGTTTGATGGCATCAAGTAGCCAACCTAATACTGATTCACAAAGTCTACCACCATATTCTTCCGGCGCAGCTAGTAATCCTATACCTAGTGAACCATCAACCAATGAGGAGGTAGAAGAAGTGAATCCATTTTCTTTAGTGAAAAAAAGGAAGAAAACTTCAGTTGTTTGGAATTATTTTAATGCGGCAGAAATTAACGGTTTGAAAAAAGCAATTTGTAAAGGTTGTAATAAGAGTTTGAGCGGTGATCCAAAAAATGGTACTTCTCATTTGCATGATCACATGAGGAAATGTGTACGTTTAAGGCCTATACAAGGGGTAGGACAAACTAAGTTGTGTTTTGATCAGAAGGGGGAAGGAAAAGGAAAGCTTATGGTTGTTGAATTTAATCAAGAAGTTGCAAGGCGTGAGCTATGTAATATGGTAGTTATGCATGAGTATCCAATTTGTATAGTGGAACATGAAGGCTTTAGAAGATATTCAGCAGCTCTTCAACCATCATTTAAAATGATTTCAAGGAACACTTTGCGAAGCGATATTTTCAAGTTGTTTGAATATGAAAAAGATAAAACAATGTCGTTGTTGAGTAGTAACAAGAGTCGAGTTTCAATCACAACAGATATGTGGACATCTCAGAATCAAAAAAAGGGTTTCATGGCTATCACGGCTCACTGGATTGATAATTATTGGACCTTGCAAAGTCGAATAATAAGGTATACTAAATTCATAAAAATGGTAGTTCTTTGCAATTATTAATATTATGTAATTATATGTTGTTCTTTGGTTTATTTATTGTATTATTGTATTTTGTTGAAGGTTTGTCTATGTTCCAAATTCGCATACATCTGAAGTTTTGTGTGATGTTTTGGTCAATTGTTTGATGGAATGGAATATTGATTCAAAACTTACCACATTGACCGTCGATAATTGTACTACCAATGATGCTTTGATCGGAGATTTGAAAAATAGATTTGAGTCGAAGAGTTTTTTATTGCGTGGGAAATATTTTCATATGCGTTGTGCTGCACTGCTGCTCATGTGCTTAATATTATTGTTAGCTATGGTATGGAAATCATTCAAAAAGCTATTGAGAGCATACGAGAGAGTGTGATGTATTGGAAAGCCACACCAAAAAGGCTGGAAAAGTTTATGGAGGTTTGTCGTCAAAAAGAAATTCCGTATAGTAGAGCATTAACACATGATTGTAGGACAAGATGGAATTCAACATTTTTGATGCTTGATGTTGCTCTAATGTATGAAGATGTGTTTGCTCGCTTGGCACGGTTGGAATCTAATTATAGTTGTTGTCCTACAAGTGATGAATGGAATTTGGCTCGATCTATTTGTGAGAGATTGTCATTATTTTATGATGTCACTTTGATGTTTTCTGGGAGTAGATATCCTACTACCAATTTATACTTTCCCAAGGTTTGTGAAGTCAGAATGTCTTTGATTGAATGGTCTCTTGATCAAGATGAAATTATTAGTGGTATGGCAACAAAAATGATAGAAAAGTTTGATAAATATTGGAGTGTGATTCATGAACTGATGGTCGTGGCAACTATTTTGGATCCAAGGTATAAATTAAAGTTGGTAGAGTTTTATTATTCTATCATTTATGGGAGCACCTATGATGAAGAGGTAGATAATGTTCGTAAAATATGCTATGAATTGTTTCATGAGTATGAAGAGAATTATAAGCGTAGGGAGAGAAGTTCATCAATATCGCGCGATTCTGGTGTTAGTAGTCAAAGTTGTGGTTCAAGTCTTAGTAGTGTGACTTCGGGTTCTAGAATCTCCCTTAAGCTTAATTATAATCAATGGTTGGCGAGCCAAGACATAACTAGTGCGCCACAGAAGACCGAGTTAGATTGTTATTTGGAGGAGCCTGTGATGCCAGAAATGGATGACTTTGACGTGTTATCATGGTGGAAGACAAATACTAAGTATCCAATTTTACAACGAATGACCAGAGACGTATTTGCCATCCCTATTTCTACAGTTGCTTCTGAGTCAGCTTTTAGCACAAGCGGGAGATTTGTAAGTCCTCATCGCAACCGATTACACCCAAAAACTCTAGAAGCATTAATGTATTGTAGAGATTGGCTTTGGGCTAGTATAAGGAATGAAGGTAATATTTAAATTTATATATTTGATGTTTAAATAATTATAATATATCTATTATTATATTTGTTTAATTCTAATGTTCTAATTTTTTTTAATTTTTGTTAGATAATGATGGTACTGCGAACTCAACTTATCATAGGTTTACCTTGCAAAATGAAGAATCCGACTCAGATGTTGGTGAGCATGAGGTAAAACTTGTCATAAATATTATTAGTGATAAAAATATTTGATTACACTTAATTATTTAATTTATTTATGTTTTTTTAGATGAATGCATAAACCAAAAGATATGAAGGTTGAAGATGGAAAGACAAATTGGTGAATGGTGATATGGAATTTTTGGAGCTCAAAACGAACAGCTTCTCTATGCTATTTTTAGCTAATCAAAGTTATATTATTATGTTTCACATGCATTGATTTCAGTTTTATTTGTGGAAGTATTTGTATAAACAAACATCATTGGCTATGGTGTTTTTAAACTAGACTTGTATTATTGTTGATTGCTTTATTGTTTGATAAATTGGTGAATGGTGATATTGATAATATGGATTTGTTGGAGCAGGTTGAAGATTTAAACTTGTTGGAACAAGTTCAAAATTTGATCTTTAAATAATAGGTTGTTTGATTGAAATTATAGATTTTATATATCATATACAGTATATGATAGGTTAAGTAAAAATTCAAACAGGTATCGGATTTATCCGTCGGGTAATATCCATTGGATTATTTAAACGGGTAACAGATTATCCGTCGGGTAATATCCATTGGATAATTTAAACGGGTAACAGATTATCCGTCGGGTAACGGATATCCGACGGATACGGATATGGATATATTAATGGATATCCATTCGGATACGGATATGGATTCGGGTATAATATACTTATCAGGTATCGGGTACGGATATGGGGATACCCGCCCCGAACCCGCCCCGTTTACATCCCTACCGGGAAGCAAGAAAAGATAAGTTTCCCGTACAGCAACTAATATACTTCAGTTTTCCCTGTATGGTTGTTTCTAAGAAACATGGAATGGATGGAAGGACACGCAGGGCAAACGACTAAGATATCATCCACACAAACGGTATCATCGTGAGTACGGTATATTGCATACATGCAAACATTTTCCTATTTTTGGATAAACTTGCTCCCTAAGGGATCCCAATCTAAGATGACAGGCAATACATATGAGTAGTAAACTATTAACGGAAAGAGGATCTATATATATAAATATATGCGTGTGTCTGGGAACACTAATTAAAGTACATCAGAACATATAACAACAGACTAACCAACACCAAATTAAACGAGTTTTCAGTTCGGACGACCAAAACCCATACTATTCGACAATTTTATTCACCACGTCGCTGGCGGCTGCCGCTTCCTGAACCTGCAGAGGTTTCAATTGGAAACGCTGAGCTCATTTCACAGGAAGACTAGCTTCTACCAATGTCAACTGGCTAGTTGTTGGAGTTTCTGGAAGCTGCCCGTCCTTCTCCTCCTCTGCTGCACTAACTTGTATCTGCATGCATAATGCTTTTCCGGCTTTTGAGGCAGCCTTGGTAATCAGCTTTACAAATTCTAGCACAATTCTCGCTTTAATCTGCCCCCGCTTTGGTGGAATACTGGTGATTCTCCTCCCCTTCTCTTTCTGGTTCTTTGATGGTTCCATTAACACTGCATTCATAGCCGTTATTAATCTGCACCAAAGAAACAAGAGAGAGAGAAAAAAGAAGCAAGAGACTGTTATCTTCTTTGGTAGAGAGAGAGAGAGAGAGTTAATGGCAAAAGGAGGAGGAGGAATGACTCTTTACTCTTTAGAGTCGGTTCATGGAAGAAGCATATAAAATAACAGACAGATACCACTCCCTATTAATTGATAAAATAATAGTGGATCACAAGCATTTAAACAATGCCAACATTCTTTGCAAAAAAGAGAGACAATGAGAAAAATAAAAAAAAAAGTCATCGCCTGAAAAGGACAAAAGTCATCTCCTGAAGTGAAATGTATCAATTGGGCAAACGCGCCAATATTGTCAAAGCAAAAAGAACCCAGTGGCTGTCAAATTATGTTTCGTGGAAACGTCTGCCAGTCGCTCGCTGCTGCTCCAGACTATGACAAGCAACTGATTAGGAAAAGGAAGTGGTTGATCGTTTTGTTTTTGGCGGTTTCCATCAATCCCGAGATGCGTCAAATCAAGGGAAAAGTTCACAAATATACTCGCATTATTTATAACTTTGAAAGAGAAACGTATGATTAGATGCCACTGAGTATATACTTCATGGTCGGTTGATAATAACTAGAAAGAGGTTAACTCAAAGTCACCTCTGTGGCACCCCTGGAGAACATATTGGCTGCAGATTTGAATATTATCATCATTCTGAAGAGAGGAGGAACACCCATCCCCATGCATGGAAATTACAAACCCTGTAATCAAATCCCAAGTTCATCATGACAGCAGTTTAGAAAATCACGGCACCACCCTGTAAAAATGATTGCATACACAATCCATGCTGCCTCATATAAAGGAGAATATAGTTAAAAGGAGACTAATTGTACAACAAGAATTTAAAAAATTAATATTGACAGCAGTTAGGTGTAAGTTAATCTACATTCATTTATCCTTCATCTATTACCCCGAATGAAATTTAATTCAATGACAAAAATCGATTTCTAAGCGCCAGATATTCTAAATTTGAATCTACCTTTCTATTTTTTAACTAGTTACATTTTCCCGTGCAATGCACGGGTGGTGTATTCATTATTTATATATTATTAATAGTTTAATAATTTAATTAATATGTAGGAGATGAATAGTTAGTTGTATATGTTCAAGTAATTAATTAATAATTTACTTAATTAATACTTGATTAATATGTATTATTCGACATATGTGCAGCAGATAAATAGTTATATGCATTTGTTGTATGTAGGAGATAAATAGTTGTGTTGTATTAATGACAGAAGATGAATAGTCATATGAATTTACTGTTTGCATGAGATGAATAGTTGCATTCATATGTTCATTAGTTTGACAATTCAATTAATATGCGGGAGATGAATAGTTGACTGCATATATTCAAGTAATTAATTATGAAAATACTTGATTAATATGTGTTGTTCGACATATGTGCAATAAATGAATAGTTACATTCATATATTTAGTAGTTTTACAACTCAATTAATACGCAGGAGATGAATCGTTGGTTGTATATTTTTAGATAATTAATTAAGAAAATTCTTGATTAATATGTGTCGCAGAAGATGAATATCATTTTGTTGTTATGCAGTGTAGGAGATGAATAGTTTGATAAATCTTTCATCATTTATTTGACCTTATTAATTAGTAATAATATATGGCAGTAATAATATATGATTAGTAATAATAGGTATAATTTAGGCGGAAAAATTTGTCTGTACATTGTCTGCCAAACAACTTTATTTTTATATAATAACCAATGTTGTCGTTCTATTATTAGTTTTTTTAATAATAATTATACTATTAAACATGATAATATTCATGATAGTAATAATCAATTATATTAATATTCATTATTATCATAATAATAATTATCATTATTATATTATAAATTATGATAATAGTAATTATCAAAATTATATAAATAATTATATTAGAATTAATTATATTAATAGTTATAATTATTATAGTTATATTAATAATAATAGTCATATTATTAATAATAAATAATAAAATTATTATTATAAACAATTATTATTATTATTATCATCATCATCATCATCATCATCATCATCATCATATTTGATAGATGTTGATCTAACCTTAAAAAAAAGAAAAAAATAATACTTTATTAAAATTAGTTATATGTATTTGCTAGTTATATTGTATTAATGGCAGCAGATGTATATGTGTTGGTCGACTGGTTTATGCACTTTATTTGGTGTATTAATTATTTATCAATTATTTATATATTAATATATAGGATATGAATAGTTTGACAATTCAATTAATACACAGGAAATTAATAGTTGACTACATATGTTCAGGTAATTAATTAAAAAAAATTTGATTAATACTTTATTAAATTTAGTTGTTTGATATATGTACAACAAATATATAGTTATATACATTTGCTACACATAGGAGATAAATAGTCGCATTGTATTAATGGATATATGCATGTGAAGCAAATGAATATGCACTTTGGTGTATTAATTATTTATATATTAATATGCAAGAGATGAATAGTCTGACAATTCAACTAATATGCAGGAAATGAATAGTTTTCTGCATATGTTCTGATAATTAATTAAGAAAATATTTGATTAGAAAATATATAGTTAATACTTTATTAAAAATAATTGTTTGAGATATGTGCAGCAAATGAATAGTTATAATACATTTAATGCACATAGGAGATGAATAGTTACATTATATTAATAAATAGTTATATTAATTATTCAATCTTATTAATTAGCAAGAACAATAATTAGTAATAATATATGGCAGTAGTAATTTATGATCAGTAATAATGGATATAGTTTAGGCGGGAAAATTTGTCTGTATATTGTCTGCCAGACAACTCTGTTTTTATATATATATAGATATTATAACACTTTTATTATATCACTGTCTATATAATAATAATTTGTAATTATTTTTAAGAAACCCTATATATTTAAAAAAAAATTATCCTTCTTCTAATGGTGCTATAGTATCCTGGAAATAAAAGCAACCCATCGCCGGCCCACTGCGGCGTGAGAATATAATTCCCCCCCCCCCCCCTCCCCCCTAATATCATTTCATTGGTGCAAAATAGTGTAAAGTGATAGTAATAAGGCTATGACTCTCGGGTCGTCCAGCCAGTGTGAACCGTCGTCCAGCCAGTGTGAACCTTCGACTGGTCACTAACATGAGGTTTGATCTCTCCGTATAAAGTGGGACCATGCCTTGACCCAATATATACAGAAATAAATTAGCTATATCCGTTGGCTAACGTGTTCAGAGTTCAGAAACCAAAATGTTAGAAAACAAAAACAAAGATCCATCGTCGATCAGCCATAATGGACAGTTAGCTAATGGAATTAGCATTTTCTTACTTCACACGCCTCAAACGGTCGTTTGGGAAAATAACTCACAAAATCCTGATCAGATCTTTGTAAAAGATACCGTTTCCTCCTCAGCCATTAAACAATTATATGCTATCTATGCAAAAGCAATCGGTGAGATTAGGGGCGAATAACACAGACACTCTTCACTCCATACGCACTATTATCCCATGAGTAAAAGTTTCTATCACTCGTTCATTTCTTTCGGTCCCCTCCCCCCCCCCCCTCCTTCCCATTCTGTAGTACTATAATTCCAGCAAAAACATGAGAGCACTTTGCAACATCTTAGACAAAAAGCAGAAGGAGATAATAATATTTTTTTTAAATAATATTAATAAATAGAAACCTTCCTACAATTCAGCTAGGACAATCACTTGGCTATATTCAAAGTTAATAAATTTGGTCTTAGGCGGTCAATCTTTGCTTTGAGGATAATAAAAGTTACTCATAGAATTTATTATTATTATTATTATTATAAACATAAAAATTATAATATATATTATTATAATGATAATAATAAAATATATATTTATATTACTATATAACCATAACAATAATAATAAATTATAAAAATTAATTTATTCATCATATTAAATTAATAAAAATCAATCACAATATAAATTATAAACTAAATTGACCTGATCCAAACTAATACGACTCCAATTCTATAGACCTAAATCAATCTGGTTAAATCCGATCTAATCTGAAGGCTGTAACCTAAAATCAAACCCACATTCATTGTATTTTCTTGAGTAAAATTTAATGAAAGTGACAAAAGTTTATAAAGTAGTACTAACAATCTATATCATCAATCTATATAACTCAAATTTCAATACCAAAATACGCACCTGAAAAAAATATTCCTTGGTGTTAATGATGAGTATAGCCGGGCAGTTGCAATATTTGGGACGTAGGAGCCAAATTACGGACATAAGTTGATCGCCAAATGGTCGCCCAAAACAAAATCAATACTTATTCATAACCCTTAGCTCACTTCTCATCATCTGCTCCATTTAAATAGTAAAATCATATTCCAGACATCAAATGCAACTACCCATAAAAATAGCAATAATAGTATAAGATTGAAAAATGACGTAAGTATGTTAATATAACAACTAGAAAGAATTAAACCTCTAAGCTAAGTTGAATCAGTGTTATAAAAACAAGGTCAATTAATCAGTGTTTTAAAAATCGGATCGAAAATATAGCCAATGGACCTCCCAGCACACGGTCTAACCGATCAAACCTTAGTGTGATCGAAAATTACTTTTGTTCAAAAAATTATTCAGTATGACCCCAATCCAATCTAGTTCAACCAATCATAACCGAGTCATTCATCCTTGAACTTTTCCCTATATAACTGAAACGACGTTTATAAAATATACTAGATCAACCGATTTCCCGATTCAATCCGATTTTTTCAGTCGGTATACTAAATTTAAAAACAAGTATTTTCGTACTGATACGTACCATGATACTCAATTAGGACAGGTTGAACCAACGGTCCAATCCCCCTTTTTACTCATTGGGTTCAATGTAGTGGTGGGCAAAGGCCTTTACTCCTCTTGCATGCCGCTTTATGATATAGTTGTGCTAGACTGGACTGCATCTCTTTTTAATTCAAGGATAATGAAAAGAAAATGGAGCCTATAGGGTCTTGAAACAGCGACCCTTGGGTTTTGATCACATGAGTACACACCGCTCCTAAGGATGGCAACAGATTGAATACTCCCTATCTATTATCCCAAATCAATAAAAAAATATATATTCATATCCGTATCTAAATCTGACGGGTATTTTTTTCTTCCTCCATATCCATATCCATATTCGTTTATCCATATCAATCTAAATATCTATCGGGTAAAATCCGTCAAGTTTAAAATAAAAATCATTCAATGTTAGAATTCTATACTTAAATTGTTGAAGTTTAATTATATTTTTTATTTTTAGCTTTACAAAATGTATGGAAGGCTATATAAATGAAGGGTATAAATATAATTTCATATCGGATAAATGGATGTGGATACGAGTTCAGATCTGAAAGCGGATACGAATTTAAAGATCCCTTACCTATATCCACATTCAAACCCAACAGATATTTCTTCCCTTCCTCCATATCTATATCAATATCCATTTACACATCTAACGAATAAAACCCTTTAAATTTCAAATAAAACCCGTCCAATTGACAACCCTAACTCCACAACCAACCATGCTACCATGGTCAATTAACTTTCATTGGTCTTTAAAGATTCTAATCTTATCTCAGTTTCAATGGTGTCCCATGACACAATTGAAATGCCGGGCTCCCCCAGTTAAGCCGCAACATGACGCACATACAACAGCTTGCGTAAATCTCATATTTGGCAGAAGCACACCAGTAGTTTTGTTTCCACAAAATAAACAACATAAACAAAACAATAATTACTAGAGAGCGAAGCCCAGTGCCCAAGACATTCATTCTAAGGGGCCGATGCTGGAACTCGGGAGGCTAGGTATATGGCGATGATGTTTATGTGCTTATGTAAAGACCGGGAAATTTTTTAAATCCAAACTGAAGCATCGAGTCATGCATACATTCATTGTACTCAAACTGGCAAGCCTACATAAATATTTTGTTATGCAGCAAACCAAAACGAAAGATTATAAGAAAGGTCTTACCTGCCAGCACACGTGAATCAAAAATCTCTGCTGTGTGACAGGTAAGGAAGAGTGGATTACTTGCATTTGCCCGTACACATCCATCGTGAAACTCAAATCATGAGCATTTATGTTCATAAGTTGTTCACGACATATATTTGGGGTGACTTTCTGATCAAGTAAGTCCTGCAATGATCACATAAGATTTCATTAAGTAAAAATGAAATGAGATATAAACATTTCTCAATCTCAATAAGCTAGACTAGATAATATATGACCAAACAGATGCATAAAAGGGAATTTAAGGTCCTAAAAGCTGAGATATCTCATGGACAGCAAGTTATAATAAGTAAAAAAAAAATACATTCAGATGAAAAGTACATTAGAAATGACAGAGATACCTCTTGCACAACCTCAAACGGAAATCCCCTTCTAGCAGAGCTCCAACCAAGTTCACTGCCTTCTTACAAAGTTCCAACACAATGTCTCCCATACTTTATATGATCCATATTTATATAGTAAATAAATATTTATTACTTAGTAAGCTCTTTTAGTGCAAATAAACAAAGGTCTTATAAGCAGGCCAGCATCAGTAGCAAGCAACTTCAATTATTCGAGCCTCTGGGTGATTGAATATCAGGTTGACGATTAACATCAGCTATCAACTGCCATGAGTATATATTATTCAAGTGACATGAGCCGGCTTTACATTTTTCATCATACCAATCCATTGAACAAGACATATTCAAACCAGAATCACACTGTTATGGTGGCTTAAGAAAAACTATTTAGTAAGATACCTTATTGTTCATCTATGTACAAAAGCAGTTTATATACCAACAAAAATTTGATCTTTTAAATTGCTCAAAATCAAACTTTCAGATATGCAAAAGAGAAAAATAAGAAACACATGTCTGTTACATCCAAATGCAATATCAATGACGTTACAGAGACAGATGTTATGACTGCCATGAAAATATGGCAAATTGCCTTCGTAAACAGGGAAAACAGAAGGACAAAATGGAATAAAGAAATTGTCAATATTCTGAGATTGCACCTAATTGCTCAGAATAGCAAGCTTTACATACACCAGGCTGAAAACAAACGATATCTCTAACTGTTTGCTGAAAACATATACAGTTGTTAGCTCAACAACTTCTAACGGCTCAGAATAGTGAGTTTTATATACAACAGGCTGAAAACAAAAAATATCTTTAACTGTTCGCTTGTAACAGATACAGTTGTTAGCTTAACTTCTAACAGTTGTAACAGCACTATGTCAAACCCCCCCCCCTCCTCTCAAGTTGGAGGGTGTGAAGGAGAGAGCACCCCCAACTTGGAAAGGAGCTCAGTATGAAGGTGGCGAGGTGAGGACTTAGAGAAAATGTCTGACTGATGTGAAGATAAAATGTGGGAAACCGAGATAAGACCATCAAGAAGCTTCTCGCTAATGAAGTAGCAGTCTAGTTCAATGTGTTTGGTTCATTCATGGAAAATGGAAAATGGGGTTCTTGGCAATGTACAAAGCAGCCTGGTTGTACACTTCAATGGAACAAGGGTGACTTTGGGAACATCTAACTCGTGTAAAAGCTGGGTCAGCCAAGCAAGCCCAGGTGTAACATGCTGCATACTCTTGTACTCAGCCTCAGCAGATAAAAAGAGCCAGTGGATTGTTTCTTAGCTTTTCAAGAGATAGGAGAAGAGCCAAGCATAATGAACCACCCACTGACGGCATGTCTGGTGGTCGGGCAAGCAGCCCAATCATAGTTGCAGAAAGGATGAAGAGAATAGCTAGAAGAGGACATGAACACACCTAAGTTGGGGTCATCTTTGATGTAACAAAGGGTGTTCGTGGCAGCATCAAATGAGGCGTGCATGAACTAACTCAAATTTTGAGCAGCAAAAACAAGGACATGACTTGTATATGTCAGGAAGTTCATCCTGCCAATTAAACAAAATGAAAGGTAGGGTCATGGCAAAGATCACCATCAAGGGGAGAAAGGTTGAGATTTGGGGTGTATAGTGGAGAACCAGAGAATTCAAATTCTTTGAGAAGGTCTAGAGCAAACTTACATTGAGTTAAAATGACACCCTATGATTGTTGAAGAACCTCAATCCCAAGAAAGTAGTAAAGGGGACCAAGATCCTTAATTTTGAGTCGATCATCAAGATGAGTTTTGGCAGTAGAGATTTCCAAGTTATCATTCCCGGTGACCAACAAATCATCCACATAAACAACAATAAATACCACCAAAGAGCCATCGTGTTTGTAGAATAAGGTGTGGTCATTCTGAAACATAGTGTAGCCACAGGAACGAAGAGAAGTAGTAGTGAGTTTAGCATACCACTGCCAAGAAGCTTGCTTAAGGCCATAAAGCGATCTCTTCGAGTGATAAACATAGGAAGGATGAGGAAGGGGAACACCAGGTGGAGGAAACATGCAGAAATACTTATCAAGATCCCATCCTTTCTTAACAGCAGTAGCAATTTAGACAACCAGAGAATAGTTTTCATTGCAGTTAATCCCAGCCTTTTGTGTAAACCCTTGAACCACAAGCAACCATTCAATACTACCATCTGTCTTCTGCTTAATTCTGTAAACCCATTGGCAAATGATAGGTTACTTTCCTTTAGGAGGGGAAAAATATCCCAAGTGTGTGGCAGCCAAAGCATTAAATTCCTTTTCCATAGCAGCTTGCCATTCAGGGCAGCAAGCTACTTCTTCATAACAGGAAGGTTCATGTGCTTGTTGAAGGGAAGTAAGCAACTGTTTATTAGAAGGTGTAAGGGCATTATAACAAACGTGTTTGGAACTGCAAGAGGTAGACAAATGTGTTAAAGTGTGAAGACAGCGAGTAGAGTTGCAACAAACAAAGTCAAGCAAATGAGCTGGAGACTTGTGAATGCAAAAGGATCTGCGAGGAGGCAGAGAAGGAACAGTGGGAAGATGGCCATGATGTGGGAAACAGGAAGAGGAGAGGATTGTGATGAAGAGGGAGAAGATGAGGTGGGTAGTAGAGGGAACAAAGAAGGTGAAGATGGCATGTCATCAGGTGTAGGCATGGGAATGATAAAGTTTGTTGGATGTGAAACCAAATTGTAAGGAAATATGTCTTCATGAAAAATAACATCTCGAGAGATGGAGAGGCTATGTATGGCCATGTTGTAAAACGTATAGCCTTTCTTACCAAAACGATACCCAATGAAAACACAAGGTGAAGCTCTAGGGATAAATGTGCAAGAATAGAGACATAACAGAGACAGCCGAAGTTCTTGAGGTGTGAGAGTACTAGCATAACACTGAGTTCTCCGAAGTCCCATCAGATTGAAGTACTACTTTTAATAGGAGTGAAAATCTGTTTTATCTTGGGATAATTGTTATGGAAGTAAAATGGTCTTAAGGATATATCATGAATTTGATGGGTTCAGATTACTTAATTATTTTTCTGTTTTCGACGTCTTTTATTATTTTGGTTAATAAAGGAATGCTTGATATATACTTATAAATTTATTATTATTATTATTATTTAATAATAATAATAATTTTCATTTTTATCTATTTAAATACCATATTATATTTCTATACTATTAATAATATACTATGGAACGGGGTATTGCCTTGAAGGACTCCAGAGAGAAATCTTTTAATGAGATGAGTTGCAGCGAAGACACAATCACCCTAGAATTTCAATGGAAGATTAGACTGAAAAAGAAGTGCACAAACAAGTAGATGTTTGTGTCTGCGCTCCACCACACCATCTTGTTGTGGTGTGGCAACGCAGCTAGTGTGATGTATATGATAGACCCTTGGTGCCATACACTTATGTGAGGAGGAATAAGTAGCAGGGGTGGGCTAAATGGGGCTGAGTCAGGGATAAGGAGTATATTTTTATTTCATTCGGTTACATAGGGTCGGTGGAGTCTTTTATCATTTATTCTCTAATCTGTTATGTCATCATTCTATTAGAGGAGGAGTCAGATTGTTAGTTACCAGGAGGGGGGGTATAAGAAGGGAAATGAGCGAGAGAGGAGGGTATCGAGAATATCGGGGGTGTATTGGGAGGAGCCAGGTCCTCGAATTCCTGGAGCTCACTGAAGAAATCTCACTCACGCCCTCTTATTCTCCCCTATCTGGCTATTCTGATCATTTTTTTTGTTGATTAGCATTGATCTCTGCTGCTAGACTTAACAGTATAATCCTATGATCAAGGAAGAACTAACTGGCAGCATGAATCAGCCCAAGTTCTAGAGCATTATCAGAACGGGCAGTTTTGATAGTGACATTAAATTGAGTATGGACTGTGTAAGAAAGATTTGAGGGATAAAATATTGTTTTTATGAGAAAGAAGGTGGGTCCATGTGGATCGACTGAAGCCATCCACAATGATGTATTAATACAAAAATGTGAGATGTATGAATAGTATCATAAGGAAGAGGTAGCCTAAGTTGACTGGCTTGAGGACAGATATTACAGTGTTTAGTTATATCAACAGAAGAAATTTGAAATAATGACAGTGACTTCACCTTGTGCATAGGTAAATGACCTAATCTACAATGCCATATCATAGTAGTAGCTTTATTACAAGAATTGGTAGATACGCTAAGTAAACAATATCAATGCTGACAGCTTAGTCCTGGTATGGGACATCCAAGATGTAAAGACCACCTTGTACTCAGACAATTATATAGTGACACCGTTATAGCATATCTACTGCTATTTAACGGTTTTTGGGTCATCCGTGATGTAAAATTCCTAATGTGCTATGGTTTTAAAACTTTTCATTTTATCGGCCGATAAATCGATATCACAGATAAATCGAAAAATATCGCCAATAAATTAGAATAAATCAGCAATTTATTGAAAATTTTCAAATTACTTAAAAAAGCATGCATAATAATTTTTTCTTATTCATTTGTTATATATATCTTAGATCAAGTTAGTATTGAATTACAATAAAATATTACAATTTATTACCTTCACATGTACCCCTAAATAACGTATTTTTTTTTCTAGGATAAATTTAGGGTTATTAGAATAATTTAACATATAATGCCTCACTTAAATACTTCCAATATAATATAAAACACTAATTTATTAAATATTTATATTCAAATGATCAATAAATAATAACTAAAGTATATGATGAAATAAAAATACAAATTCACGCCGCAAAGATTGCGCCACATAATTTATCGTTCGCACTGCTCCGATACCGCAACACTACGACCGCGATTTTATTACCTGCTTGCTTGTACTTTACCAATTGTCAGTAGCCTGTTCATGGAAGGGCCTTGCAATAAACAAGCATGAGACATGAATGTGGCAATGCATTTATGTTGAGTGCAAAGCTTACAAATGGACAGAAGATTATAAGCAAAAGTAGGGACAAGAACATACGTGAGTGTTAGAGTGGGAGAGAGAGTAGTGGTCCCAGAGTGAGTGACTTGGACAGTATTATTATCAGGAAGAGTAATATGAAAAGGTTTTGGGAGAAGTGTGTTGCTTGGAATAACTTTGAATCAAAGCACATATGGTAGCTTCAGTGTCTATGATCCACAAATTTCCTTTCATTTGGGAGTAAAAACAAGCACATTAACCATTATTCTTTAGACATGAACAGGCCAACCTACCTGCAAATTTGGCAGAATATGATGCATTAGAATCAAGGGACAAGGATGACAGATTGTGCTGGATGAGAAGACTATATAACTGGTTGCATTGTTCTTATGTTAAACCAGCTATGGGACCAGGGGCAGAGTCACCATGAGGAACTTTCTCAATTGGAGAAGAATTACACTAAACATAAGCACCAAATTTCTGTTCTTGGTAAATTTAAAGTCAGCTGGGAAACCATGAAACCTATAGCATGTCTCGATGGTATGCAGTAATTGCAATGGAGATTGGATTTCTTCTCACTGATTTTCTTGTCCAACCCATTGTATCTAGTACCAGGTTTATTGAAAGGAACATAAGCATTAAATGAGGTTGATTGCTCCATGAAATTAGTGTTTGAGTGCATTTCATGCAGTTCTTCTTGCAACAGAGAGTAAGCCTCATATACAGAGGGAGTAGGTTCATCATGAGGATGTTACCTTGGTAGGTGATGTGCCACTGAAGCCCATGAGGAACTGAACCAATCGCATCACGTGATCATTCATGGAGCGTTTGTCATTTGCTTCACAAGTACATTCAGTTCCGGCAAGCAAACACGACTGATCATCCCAGTGATTCTTGAGTCTCGTAAAATATGAAGTAATGTTGTCTGATCCTTAACTGATACAACATATGCATTTTGAAATAGTTGAGCACAGTTGGTTTGACCAAACCTCTGATCAAGCTCAAGCCAGATTTCATGAGCAGTAGAAGAGAACATTACACTACATGCGATTGGTTTGCTCAAAGCATTGGTAATCCAGGAGATAACCATATCATTGCACTTTTCCCATTGTTGGAAGTTTGGATAGGTAGAGGTTGGTTTCTTACAGGATCCATCCACAAAGCAGAGCTTATCCTTGGCAGAAAAGCTAATTTTCATTGATCTTCTCCAAGCAACGTAGCCATGGCCATTAAATTTTTCAGCTACAAGTAACGCGCCTCGAGTGTCAGAAGATTGAAGCTCAAAACAGGCTGCAAGATTCGAGTTCGCAGAAATTAGGATTTCAGACGTAGCATAATTTAGAACAGAATCAGCCATGATTGACAAGAAATGCTTGAAGAAGACTAACAAAGGAAGAAAGGACGAGAAAATGAAGAAAAATAGAGAGAAAATGAGAATGGTCGAGCTAGATCAGCTCTGATACCATGTTGAGACTGCCATGAAAATATGGCAGAGAGCCTTCGTAAACAGAGAAAACAGAAGGACAAAATGGAAGAAAGAAATTGTTGATGTTATTATTATTCTGAGATTACAACTAATGGCCCAAAATAATGAACTTCATATACAGAAGTACTATAGGCTGAAAACAAAAATATTTTGTTCGCTTGTAACAAATACAGTTGTTGGCTAAACAACTTCTAACAGTTGTAACAGCCCTATGTAAACAACAGGCATCATCATGCAGAGGGCAAAGTAAGTTCATCATATCAGAGAATCTGCATTGTCTGATAATTCATCCTGGAGTTGTAAATGGAAGTATAGATGGGTGCAATGTGCAACAGATTGAGACAGAAATCAAATTTCACATAGCTGTATATTAAAATTACCTCATAGATTGACCTAGATCTAACGCAATCACCACAGACACAGCAAACATCTATTATGCTGCAGTACACATACATATTTTGACCCTCAAACTTCTTGGAAGCTTCAAATAGAGCCAAAGCAGAAACCAGGTCCCCTTTTTTACCAAATTCTTTGACGATACTGCAGAATAGTATGGGTCTTTGGGGAAGGAGATGAGCATACCTGAAGTACCTTACAGTTTTTAACTCTAAGAGGCCAGTAAAAATATGCCCGGCAGATGATTCAGAACATATCTCATTGAGGCTATCATTTTAGACATGCATGATAAGCGAGAGAAAGCAACAAACATATACTTCATGGAAAAATATCAAAGTCAATTACAGTAACTGCCACCAACTGATACAGAATAGCTGCATCATATTCTGAAGCCAAAAGTAGATAATTATTGATCCACAAAATTAGCAATTCAATGGAGATGGTACAGGAAGGTTAGTCCAAAATGATGTCACTCTATCACGTTTTTCAAGCAAGGAGTTTGCTCACACAAGGACAAAGCAGAAAATAGGAACGCATACATCACAATTGACATATCAAGAAAGTGTCAAGAGATACAAGATCTGACATTGAAAAGCACTTCATTACATTAAAATTCCCGTCCTCAGGGCAGTCGAACCAGAGGCCTGGACAAATGAAGGGACAGCTATATAGGTTGATATTTGGTATTCTTGACAATACAGAGGAGCTACTGACAGGCTACCCAAACTGGGTAGACAACAAGGTATCAAGGTACCTTGGAAGTAAGTTCAGGGAACTAAGTAACTTCCAGTGATGTGATTGCACAAATTACAATGGAAGAAGACATGTCGACCGTTAAGGGAGCAAGCTGAGCAGTATTTCACTGAAACACATCAGACAAGGAGCTTGCCGCAAAGATGAGAATACTATAGATGTTAAAGGGTCAAAAGGTGAAAACAGATAACTGCTGTGCAAGGGGCAGGCTGCCAAAGTCTAGCCTGCCCAAGAGCACACAACAAATGCACTGGGCCAACCATTCCTTGCTAACAGGATGAAATCGATGTAACACCTGAAGGGAAAAGGGAAACTTATTCTAGTCTATTTATGCGATAGCCTTTAGGTTTCCGAGTTTCTCTAAGCCAAGATTGCCTCAAGGGAGATACATCAACGAGTAGCTGACCAGCTCAATTAAGTGCTGAGATCGCATAATGTTCAGTAGCAGCAGAGACTTAAAGTTTTATATTAATCAACGAAATATTGTAATTTGTAGAAAGTAACCATGAAGATCCAGAAAAGTACAACACATTAACCCAGAAGCCAAAATTTGTTTTGTTCAAAAGCTTTATCCTAGGATTCATATGGACTGCCAGAAATCGTGGACGCACACATATTTAATTGCAGAAATAAAGCACTACCAAGTTAAAATCGTTCCGTGCATAGCAATTGTTGCATTGCCATTGAAGGCAAACTCAGGTGGAGTGACTCAGCTAAGAACAGAACGGAAGAGTTTGAAGCTGGATGGTCTAATGTGTGTTGACAAGAAGTTAGGCTCCAAATTCCCAAGTGTCTTAATTATGATTTTCAAAGTTCTTAGCTCCATCTTACACTGCATTAACACTGCATTAACATAGAATAGAAAAAGAAAAGCCACGAAAATTTGAAGTAAACCTATTTCCTCTGGCAGGAAGTTTGAAGAATGCAGCAAGAGCATTGGAAAGGAACTGTTTTAAGTCACATTATCCAAGGAATTGACTGTGCCCTTCTAGTAAGTCGTTTATCATGACTAGCCAATTAAATTACCAAATACATTCATCAGTATCTTACAGCCAAAGACAGGTTACGCGTGTCAACGCAACTCTTTATCATGTCACTTTGGTTCCTCAGATGTCTAAATGGGAACTGAAAACCTAGAGAAAGTCAGACACTAATTCTTATATAAGTGTCACACCTTGTGAAAAAAGTAGAAAGTAAATTGCGAACTCTTTTTTCTTTTTCTTTTTCTTTTTTTGTTGGGTACTTAGAGGGACTGATGTTCGGCGCCTATCCACAAAAGCTATGAAACACCCTCAATCTACCCCTAGTTGGGAGGCATCGCATCACACGCTGCTAACTTTATTAAACCATAAAAAAGAGTCCAACATGATTACAACAACAATTAACTTCAATTACATAGTAGCATGCTAGACAACAATTTAATCCAAATAAAACAGTTAGCCCATAAAGTAGTCTACCCCGATCCTCAAACTACTCCTTGAGCTGATCATTTAAAATGTTAGAAGGGATGAGCAAACAACGGCCTAACAAGTAACCGGCACACCGGTGAAAACAGAGATCAAGCTAATTTATAAAAATATTGGGAAACAAAATAACCATAAAATAGAAATTACAGATGATCATAAAATAATCATAAATACAACTAGAAGAGGACAATACAAAATATATATGAGTTAATTAATCACAGAATAATGAAGGGCTAGTAGAACCAACAATTAATTTGAAAGTCAAACAACACAAATAGAATAATCAATCACAAACAATTAAAATTAGGTAAGGGGCCCCATGGCTTGAGAACAATAACAACAAAGAATCAATGGTCCCCCTATCGTTTGGTGAGAATCAATAAAATGTCTGACGTAATGCACTACTAGGAGTAGAGGGATGCAAACCAGATATCCGTATCTAAATCCCGAATATCTGAAAAATACGGATCAAATATGGACTAGATTCGGATATATTCAATATACATATGAAAATACTATCTTATCAATTTTAATTACTCTTGCAATAAGATTTTCGAAAATAAAGATTGTACATCAGTTAATATTCACATATATATTCATATAAATGTCTTATTTTATCTAAAAAATATTAAAATATTATGATAAAAGTTTAAAATATAAAAATAAATAAGTTTTAAAAACTTAAAACTACAAAAACACAATATTATGATGTATTATTGAAATAATCAACAAATTATTGAACATTTTTCCAAATCGGATATTCTAAATATCAGATCGGATTCCGAATTTTTTACACAGACCTAAATAAGACTATCGATTAGAGATCTCACACTATTGAATGGGCCAATAAAGTCTTTCCCCACCCCTTGGGGGCACAATTACAAAACAATAAAATGATACTACTAATGGAAATACAATAAAAATAATTTATAAGACAAAACAATCACTTAAAACGATTGATAACAATTAATACAATGCTTGATCCCAATTTTAAAATTACAGAGTTATAAAACAGGATTGACTTATGTGTATATATAGACTTATGTCTATAATATTTTTTAAATAAAGTATAAGAAATTTGTTATGGATAATAGACATAAAAATAAAAGGGTTGATAGGCGAGTGGCTTACTTGAGTCACAATCCAATAAAACCAGCTTACTAGGAAGATAATCCTAAAAATTACTAACAATCAAGTAAATTTTAATATTGTACAAATATGCTAATAGAGCATAATATCTATACAGTTACAAGGAACTATTTTAAATCAGGAATTTTCCAAGAATAACCGGATAATATTCTATTCCGTAGGTACTCAAATGGTCCATCAAGTGTAATGTAGAAATGAATGTCTTAACCCAAAATTTATTCACATCCGACAATAAATTTTGAACATTAATTTCTCTTAAAATAATAAATTATGATATAAAAACATATATGTCATACTTTTTTTGAAAAATACTTTCATAATAATATTTTTTCAAATTTTATTCATGTAGACTAAAAGATATTTATAGTCCGTGACTTTCTTTTGGGAAGAGACGGACGAGAAGGAGTAGTATATAAGCCAAACTATAAACAAATTAATAAAATTTATTAACTAAACGAGACACAAAGATTCAGGACCTTAAGTTGTCGCAGTTGAATCAGACTATTATGACAAACAAAATCACTGAAATCTCATCCTCAATCTAAGTTCATCAAAATAACGTCTCAGAGAAGACTATTCCTAAGCTAGCTAATTGATATACTTATTGTACCAAGTCCATATATGCTAACGTAGAGAAAAGGGTAACGAGCCTAGCAAATCATGTAAATGCGGCATACCCGGAAGAAATCAAACCTGTTGACATGCTTCGGAAATGGCTGGACAGCCTGGACTTGATTCAAATCATCAAATACCTTATGGACATTCAACCGAACAGGAAATATGCATAATCTGAAATGTACCCCCTGCCACACATCAAGGCCTAGAAGCAACATCCCAGGTAGCAAACAAGATTACCAAAAAATGGTGATGGGCCTAATAGCTAAATCAATGAGAGATACGATAGGTGAATTGATTGCGGGCCTAATAGCTGGAGGAGATGCAAAATCAAGCACCACCGGTGGTTTAAACGGAGAGAAACAGATACCAATTACAAATCAGATTTGAGAGTTATGATAGTAACAAGAGGAGAGAGATAGAGGGGGACGAAGGCGCAGAGCCGGAGTATACCTTGGCAGCAGGATGCAGAAAAGCAATCAACCCCCATTTCTAAAACAAAAAAAATTAGTTTCCTACCCTGACGGCCCAAATAGATACGCCACATATTGAATGTGAAGGGGTAAATCATGACTGCGTATACAACGTCTATAAAGACTATATCTATAATTATATAAAAAACCGAAGTTTTCGATATGGAGATAAAATTTTACATTAATTATTGTTTATAAATTAATTATTTATATATAATAACTTAAGAATATAATTATAAATTCTAATTTATACACTGAATGGTAAGTATTCAAATACCTTGATTATATATAAGTTTAATAATTTTTAATAATATATACAAAATCAAATATTATAGGCCTTTAATTCTTAATTTTTCTTTTTCATAGTATATTAATTAATAATATACATTAATAACATTAGAAATATAACATTAGTTACACTACATCCTAAAATACATCATTATTTGTATAAAGTACTAAATTAAATGGTTAATTTGTAGCTTCTTCGGACGTCTAATATAATTAAATGGCATCTCTTTGTGTGTCTGATTATACTTTAATCGTAATCAAACCGCAATAAGAAATAACATTCATTTAATTTTTATCTTAAATTAGTTGAGTGTAAAAAATTAATGACCAAAAAGAATAATAAATAAAAAAATAATGTTGGGTTATTATTTAAAAAATTAGTCTTCGACCACAATCAATTGTATGTTATAATGTCCATGACTATACATCATAACAGGCTAAAATATTTTAATATGCGGTAAGGATACGATAAATATTGTTTTCAATGAAGTATTTTAAAATATATAGTTAGAATATGTATTTCCTTATTCATTTATTTGTTATTTCTATATATAGTGTATTATTTTGTTATTTTATCTTGTAACCAATATTTTATCCTTTATAATAATCATAATGTCTTTTCACTTTTTTATTACTTTTTATATTATTTTCCATACTTATTATTCCAAAATTTGTTATCACAATACATTAAACTCTATAAGGATATTACTTATTATCTCGTACATCGTACGGTCGAGTGATACTAGTTATATGATGAAAATAAAGAAGCTTTAGAGGGGGTGATGCCAAGATGGGGGATCGAGAGCCTATAAACGACGTTGGTTTAGATGAAAGAAAAGAAAATTAACAGTCACACTGCATCATCAGTGATTGGGTTAGATTACACTAACAATATAGCCCCTTTTTAAAACAGACGATCGACGTAATTTATAAAAAAGTATATCCCTGACTAAGTGCTTATGTATTTCCTTAGATAATAATAATAGTAGTTACCAAAGTTACTTAACATCCAAAACTTATCATTAAATAATCTTCTTTTTCGCTTTCTATTAATCATCTTAACTACTCCAAATCACATCAATAACTAATTTCCAATAAAGAGAGGGTTTGTTTAGTGGAAACCTACACCGTGCAACAAGTATTACAACAAATTTTTTATTTAATTTTATGGTAATTAATTTATTTTAACTTTGGTTTATTAAAAAAATATACCATAATATTTCTAAAATTTTACTTTATAAATAACAATCCATATTAATATATTTTTGATAAAAAAATTGTTAAAATTCAATATATTAGTGATGAAATATTAGTTTTAAGTACAACAATGGTGAAAAATTATCCCTTGGTGGAAGATCGGTACATTAGTGGTGAATGATTAGTTTTAAGTAAGAAATAGAAAAATATCAACTGATTGGAGAAAAAATAATACATTAGTGATGAAAGATCACCACATTAGTGGTGAAAGATCAATTTTAAGTAGAATCATAGAAATATATCAACTTGCTAATAAAAAATCAACATATTAGTAATGAAAGATCAATATATTAGTGGTGAAAATCAGTATATTAATGGTGAAATTTCAATATATTAGTGGTAAAAAAATCAATAAATTAGTAGTGAAAGGTTAGTATATGTGTGGCGATAGATTATTTTTAAGTAGAATAATAGTAAAAAAAAATCAACGTGCAACTATAGGGCTGAAACACATGGTTATCACGTTGCTAGGGGTGGGTGGCATGAAAAGCTCACGTTGGTGGGGTGTATACATCGTGAGTTTCGAGCGATTTGGTGGATGGTATAGCATAAGGTTGTAGTGTATTTGGGGGTTTATTGTATGAGGTTGAGATATCACTAAGAGTGAGTTACATGAGCTTATCATGTAGGTAAGGCTGAGCAAAGTGAGCTTCTCACACAGGGAAGGTGGTGTAGCGTGAGGTGAGGTAAGTTACATAGAGTTTTGTTGGGTAAAATGGCGATATTTGACTGAATACACAAGGAATCTGAGGGAAGGGAGAGGGTGTGTGAGGACAGTTTGTGGGAGTTGTAAAAATAAATTAAGAAGGGAGAGGAGGGGTTGAGGCATGCAAATTATGGAGGAATGAGCAAGGTGTAGGATTTAGGGAGAATTGGTGGCATTTTCACACAAGTTGGGGTAAGGGATAAGGTGTGCCTTCTATGGTTACTATGCAGGTGAGGCAGAGTGGGGAAGTATTTTAGGGCTAGGAAGGGAAAATAAGTAACCATATGAGGGAGGTGATGCATTACTCGAAGAGGAAAGGGGAGCATGCAAATTGGGGTAGGGAAAAAGAAAAGGAAAATAAGAAAAAGGAAAATAAAAGAGAAGAGAAAAAGGGGAAAGAAATAAATAATTTAGGGTTAGGATTAGAATTAGGTTTAAATTTAAAATTAAGAAATTATGGTAAAATTAATTTATCAATTATTCAAGGTTAAGGTTAGGTTAATATATTAACGAGCTAGAATTAGGAGTAGGATTAGGTTTAAATTTAGGATTAAGAATTTAGTGTAATATAAAAATATTAATCAACCAATATTAGGATTAGGTTAAGATATTAATTACTCAATATTAGGGTTAGATAAAATTTAAGGAATTACAGCCTGGTTGTCCATTCAACTTCCCATTTCCCTCCTTTCAAACTTGATAGTCATCTCTAGCTTCTCTCCTCTTTTATTAATCAATCCTAAACCATTTTGCCTCATTCCAAGGGTTTTGTGATCATCTAAGGGAAAATATTAAGGGTGTAAAGGGTGATAGTACCTAATTTGCTAAAATTGAAGCTAGGATTTTGAAATTTGGGTAAGTGTTCAATACCCTCTATTTTTGGGTTGTGTGGTGAAATTGATGAATGATTGAGGTTGTATTTGTTTTTCCTATAATATATTTGTGATTGGATGATCTAAAGTTCCATTATTTACTCGTTCCACACTCATTCATTCAAATAACCTCTAAATTTAGACTTTTCAATGTCACTTTTGTGAAATTATTCAAATACCCTAAAAATCTCGTAGTTCTTGCTCTAAATTCTTCTTTCATGACTAGGAGAAAGAGTGATGCCTCTAGTCTACCAAAAGAAATATAGAAAGCAAGAAAGAAATAAGGTGAACAAAGAGGAGTTCCTAGATGACTTAATCCTCCATCACTGCCCCACTAGTGTTACTCAGTCTAGGGGAACTTCTAGAGGTCCTTCTAGATCATCTCTACCTTTTAATATTTCTCAAAAGGTAAAGAAGCTCACTATCTCTTTTAATTATGATAATTCTCTCTTTAAGAACCCTATGCTTCAAAAATCTTTGGCTAATGGTCATTACAAGAGAAAAATTTGTGTTGAAATATGCACTTGACTCTCATATATGAATAATTTCTCAATTCTCCAACTCATTTCCATTCTCACCATTTGATATGAATTTTATCTTGGTTTGGTTAGGCAATTGTACATTAACATGACTATTTAAGCTAATCAATCCTCCATTTCTAACTTTGTCATTGGAAATCCAATTACTATTATTGAGGAAGCTTTATGCCAAGTGTTGGAAGTTGATGTATGTAGAACAAGGTCTATAAATTGGTGGATAAAGTGGAATATTGAGACGATTGATGATGCAATCTATAATAAGATGTTTACAAGATATTGTTCTATAAGGAATGTGAATATGAGGACCATATATCTTCTGCCTAAGATGTGGATGCTCCATGATTTCACTAATAGCATCATACTCCTTAGGGAAGGGAGGGGAGTCAATTTAACCTTAAAAGATCGGTAGATCATTGACCATATGATGGCTCATAGAACCATGAGGCTTGGATTAGATATCCTCCATCACATGTACCATCTTTTAGATCATCTCATGGTTCATTGGCATATGTTCCATTGATCACTAACATTCTCAAGCATTAGGAAATACCCTTAGAAGGGTTTACTAATAAGAAATTAAGGTGTGAGACGTCATTCTTCAATGAGTATGGAAAAAGGCATTGAAGTACATGAAGTTTGAGATTGGATCCCGAGGCTTGGATATATTAGAAGAGGGAAGAAGAATTCAAGAGCTCAAAATCCAAAAAGATATAGAACAGTTGGAAACGCTCAAGGGAAACATGTAGGGGAGGATGCTCAAGAAGAAGGGGATGAGGAGGTTGCTTATGATGCACATGATGCTGTAAAAACTCATGGTGATGATTCACAAGATTATCACTTTAGAGATCCTATAGATTTTGATGGCTAGATGCTTTGATTCCATTAGTGCCACACTTTCACAACATGGGAGGAGACTTGATTCACTTAAGAGGCTTGTGAAATCTTCACAACCATCTACTTCATATATCCCTCCTAGTTCTAATTTTTCACTTAAGGTTGATCCTCTAGAGGATACCATTCATTGAGATGAGACATGTGATGATGGGATTGCTAAGACCATCCATGAGTTGGGAAAGAAGGATAAGAAAGGACTAGATCATGCCACTAGCTTAGATCCACCATATAGATCTATCAGATTTGGTAAGCGTGTTGATGTTATTCCTCCATCCAAGATAAAATATGTAGTTGAATCAAAGGCCACACTTATTGCTAATACTATTGCCTAAGATGTGAACCCATGAAATGGACTTGATTTTTATACCTTGGAGTGGCCTACCATCACTAGACCTAACCCTCCTTCCACTTTTGGGACAACACTAGGCTCCACTAGTGAGGATTAGGACCCTTGAGATAGTCCTTGGTTGTCATAAATTTTGATGGCATATCTTTTAGATGTTTTTATTTTTTATATGATTTATATTGTTATATCATGATTTTTATGTGATGTAGGAACTCGTGTTGATTCTATAGTGATTGTAGTTTCATATCTATCTATGATCTTATGTAATGCATCTCCATGTACTTTGAATTTCAAATTTATGAAATGAGATGTGATTTCTCTTTATTTTAAGACATGTCTAATAATTCACTTCCACTCAATTGCTCTAAAATGTCTGATTATATACTTGATCTTTTTATAGACGTTGAAAGTCTCATGAATTTCAAGTATGCGTACCCAAAGGGGTAGCATCTATTCCATTAATTTTCTTGCAATACTAGCCCTAGGATAGTGCATTTTATTTTTCACTAATGCACAAAGTGGGGGATATTTCCCTTAATTATGTCCTTTGACAGATGCTTCCACATTTTGTTGATGATAGAAGGGGACACAATCTAGAAATCTAGATAAATTATGACTAATGATTTTTTTTTTTTGAATTTATAACTTTCATATGTTTTACATTACCCTCATTGAATCTTTTTGTTTGTCATCATAAAACAAAAGGTGAGATTATTGGCCCTACTGTCCATATATCCTTGATTTTGATGATAACAAACTTTAATTAGGTTTTAATGTGGGTGCATGAGATTTACAAGTGTAACACCCTCATTTTTCACTACTAAAAATTTTCATTTTAAAGCATTGCAAAAGTAGAAAAATACTAAGCACCTAGGAAAAATGGCCTGTTATTATCACATCTCATATAAGATAGACATCCACCACCCATCCCAAGTTAGATACAAGACTAGAAAACCAAACCAACCAAAAAAAGAGCAGAGTGTGCAAGTACATGAAATATAGATACTACAATAAACCGTTTATAAGGTAAGACCTTAATGGGTCCTCAAAATATTCAAATATAATAGAGAAAGATTAAAACGAAAGTACAAAGCCACAATAGGCATAAAATGGTAATAGAACAAAGCCCCAAACCTGGTCCCCTAAGGACCAACAACGGTATCCGATGTCCACAATCTCAAAACCCCAAGCCCAAAATGAGGCAGGTCCACTACGGACCATCCTCAAAAACCTTCATATGGCCTCCTGCTAGTGGGATTGAGCAGGTGACCAAAAAAACAGTATAATACCCCAAAATTTTACTAAACCTAATCCTGTATAATTAATATCTTAATCTGATTATAATATAAAGAAATCTTATTTTAGCCTTAACTAAATATCTTAATTCTAAAATTTTAACCTAATCTGAATCTTTGACCCAAATAAATTATTTGTTGGAACCTAATCTTAATTTCTATAAATTTTATCACTAATCTTACTTGTTTTGGCTAATAAAAAATTTAGCTAAAACTAACTCCAACCCTTTTTTTCTCTTTTCCTTTTCTTTCTCCTTTTTCCTTTCTCCTTTATCCTGCCTCCTTCTGTTGTAAGGCTTAACTATTCTTACTTCCTACAACTTGCAACTTGCAACCATCACCCTCACCCTCTATTGTAGCCATCATCATCACCATCATTCCTTACCCTCACCATTTCGTGTTGCTGCTACTTCTCCCTTGACTACTACACACACCCTCCTTTGCCATTTTCTTCTCACTTAACCCACACATAACCATCATTCTCAACCATCTCTTCCATTGAAAATTTTCTCCACCCCCTCATGCTTCTACCATCCCTCATGCCCCTGTCACCCTACAGTTGCTGCCATCACCCTCTGCACCATCTCCCCCTGCATCGCTCGTCGCTCCCCACATACTTATACATATATATATATACCACCTCCATCTCTTCCTTCCTCGTTTGTTTTACCTCGTTTTATGCCCATTTTTGTGTCATGAAACCCACTACCCGAGCCTCTCTTTTCTTTGCATAGTCCTATGTCACCCGTTGTCGAGCACGGTTGAGACTCTTCCCACAACCTACCCATGCACGATCCCAACTCATGGCATGGGTGTGCACTGCCTGCCGCACGCCTATGTAGCTTCCTCATTTCATTCTTACACCCTCTTTTTCACCCAAAACCTTATCCAAACACCACCAAAATTTTACTATAGCACTACCATAAATTCCACCATACTTCCACGCAACTCAAGCTTCCCTTTGACTCCGGCTATTTTCATTTTTACCCTCCTTTACCTTAACTTCTCCCTCTGTTATAATCTTTGAGCCTAACCATGTATTATCTTATTTTTCGTAGGTGATATTCTGGTAATCTCATAGGAGGAAGTCTGAGATTTACGTGCTTAGAGTCCATTGTCCTTGTTGGTAAGGATAATAGTCAATGTGTCACCCGTTGTCGAGCACGGTTGAGACTCTTCGCATAACCTACCCATGCACGATCCCAACTCATGGCATGGGTGTGCACTACCTGCCGCACGCCTATGTAGCTTCCTCATTTCATTCTTACACTCTCTTTTTCACCCCAAACCTTGTCCAAATACCACTAAAATTTTACTACAGCACTACCATAAATTCCACCACACTTCCTTGCAACTCAAGCTTCCCTTTGACTCCGGCTATTTTCATTTTTACCCTCCTTTACCTTAACTTCTCCCTCTGTTATAATCTTTGAGCCTAACCGTGTATTATCTTATTTTTCATAGGTGATATTCTTGTAATCTCATAGGAGGAAGTCTGAGATTTTACGTGCTTAGAGTCCGTTGTCCTTGTTGGTAAGGATAATAGTCAATGTTGTAGGATTGTTGTGTTAAATGCTTGCATGGCTATGTGTATTATCATGATATTATTGTTATATGAAAAAATGTATGATGTTAATGATATGTTGTGATAATGTGGATTTATATGATATAAAAGAAGTGAGAATGGGAAAGATGATTTGATATAATATTAATACGCTAAGTCATACTTATGGAAAAATATAACTTATGGAATAGTAATATGGGTTAATATGGAGATCTTGGTATTTAATATGTTAGGTGTATTTAATATGATAATGATATCGGAAGAAGTATTTGGAGTAATTATTGAATGTTGTGGGTTCCTCAAATGAGATAATTAATTAATTAGGGCATAGTAGCCTTAAAATAATAATATTATTATCCCATATGTAAAACCCTTGATTTAGACCACAAATTTTAGATATGTCATTAATGTTGGTAATTTAAGTATGTGTACTAAGTTTGGGTAATCATAGGAGCCATATGGGAAGAGTTATGACTAATCTTGAAATTAGGGTTTTAGGAGCTCTATAAATGGTAACATTCGGGATAGGGCTATTAGTGTATATGTAATACATGGGCGTTAGACCATGAATTTTAGGTGTGTTAACAATGATAATATCTGATAATGATATACTATAATTGGTGGTTGAATGATCAATATAAGAGAAGTTATGCTAGGAGTGTAACATTATGGTTGAGGAAATTAAGGATCTTGACTCCAGAGATCAACCTTATAAATTGTGTTATGTGCTTATCTATTTTAATGTGTTCAGTACCTGTTAATTGATCATGAATAAGATATTAATCATTTAAAGTGAAAGATCATGTGAGTAGGGCCAATGTGATGTTTTTATATATCTATTCCACCAAAAGATAATAGTGGCTCGGGAGCGTTTTGCCCCAAGAAGGTGTTTTAGTCCATTCCATCGGATTAAGAATAATGGGACTCCTGATCATTGTGAAATAAAATATAAATTATGTAACTTATGGATAAGATACTAATGATTTAAAGTGGAAGATTACATAAGTCAGGACCAAGGTGATGTTTTTATATCCGTTCCACCGGATGATAATAGTGGCTTGGGGTCATTTTACCTCGAGAAGGAGATGTTTTCATATCCGTTTCACCAAATGATAATAGTGGATGGAGTGTGTTGTCCCTGATAAAGTATTTTAGACCATTCCACTGGTTTAATAATAGTGGATTTTTTGAACTCAACGTATATAAAAGAATAAAAATAGTTATATCTAATAAAGAGGTCTGGATTAGTATTTATCTTATGAGTTTTTTTCATTTATGTGAATGTGTACTCACCATTATTTGTGAATGCATGTGTTATCTGTATCCCTGATTCAATAGTATTGTTACCTTAATTAGTACGTAGCGTATTGAACACTCTTTTATGGGTGCTACTCATTCCCACGAGCAGGAGAGCCTGATTTTTTTGGGTAGGTCTCAGAAGACCCGCTAGATGACTATGCTACTTTGGATACACTATGTGGGGATGAGTGACACGTTATCTATATTAGGTGTTTGGGTGAAGATTTATGTTATCCGATTGATATATTTAATCGGATACCTTTTTGGACTTTTTTTATCAATAGTATCCCTTACTTTGTATTTTGTCATTGTAATTCGGAGTTAACCTCCAAACTCATATTGTATTCATAAAATTTTCTTCCATTTCTAATTTCCTTATTTTACTATAAATGATTTTAGCTTTGTGATTGATGTAAGGATGATTGGGTAAACCAAGCTTATGTCAATTACAGCAGTAACACCCAATGTTTTGCTTATATGCTTCCGCTATAAAATAAAATTTTTCTGTTCTAAAAATTAGGGTGTTGCAAATAGGCACACCAATACACTATATATTGAGTAAACCAAGTTACCTCCTCAATGGGATTCATACGCATACAAGGCTAAGACAAAAAAGAACCAATTATGCTAAACACCTATCATGCTTACCATATAATTACAATTACGTACTCTAGCATGATCATGTAATACATCGTGATCTCATCTCATGCAAAGATTTAGGTGACTCATAACTCATCATACTCACCAAGACAACATAGGTACCATAGATAGCAGTGAATGAATATTAATAAGTTAATCCATCAAATTAATTACTTACAAGCTGTTATTACTTTCTTACCTCTTTCTGTTTCCCTTATCCATATTCTTCTTCTCATTCTTTATTCTTATTTTTTGTCCTTATCTTTTATTCTTATTCTTTATTGAGTGATGGATTATTTACCACCCTATGGTCTCTCATACCATGGAAGATTATCCAAACCAGAGGACATAAAGTCTGGTTGAAGCCAAGTAACTCACCTAGGCAACCAGATCCTTTAGTATCGATACCCCCAAGTACATCATCAGTATCTATAGTAGGTAAGACACAGGGATCTATTGGGATCCCGCCCGAAAGAAAAGCTCAAATGCACTGATAAATTCTCGAAGGTAGTTTAACCTCCAGTAGCTAATCGAGAATCAGGTAACACATCCATATACTCATTCCATCTTAACCATTATTACCCTCCAACCATGTGATGGGATGTCCAATAGTGCTTAACCAACATTAAATCAATACGCCATGATAATCCATTTAGGCCAAGAACACATATTACATTATCCTCTTAAAGTCATAACATACTCAAGTTTTTCCACTAAAACCTTCCCAGACATTTATTGAGAATACCACGAATTATAAATAATGTAATCCATACAATAGGTAAGTTAATTTATGCTAGGATGTGTATTTCCATCATTAAAGAATCATATAATAGCATTGGGCATAGTCCTAAAACATATCAAGTCCAAAAGACCAAAGATAACATTCTTTGGTCGAACCAATCGATCGATTTGGCCCATCCAAATCCTAGATTTCCCTCGAACCAGTTAACTGTTATACAACCAATCAATCGATTTTGACAAATCGATCAATGAGTTTAAGTAGAGAGCAACCAAAGTCACCACAAACCATCTAATCGATCAGTTTGAGCCAACCAATTGAATATTCTAAAGACCAGTCGATTGGTTTGCTCCCAAACAGTATGTAACAAACATTTTACATGCAACTCACACTCTAAAATCTTACCACATCCAACCTATAACATGCCATTGCAAAATACCAAGATTTAACATGCTCCTAAACTAAATCATGCTTCATTTTCAAGCAATTATACCCACTTCCCACAAATTAATCCCTTTTCTCATAAATCTTAATTAATTCAACAAGCATCATTTAAGAATCCAAACTATCATAGAGGTATATAAAGTTAACATTTTACAAAGTATACTAACTCACATGCTCATTCATGCCACATTTCAAAAGGTAAGAATGAGTTATATGAATCTTAGCAAAGCTTCCCAATAAAGAGGAAAAACTCAAGATGGAATATTTCAACTTCCAAAACCTTTAAAAAAAACAATTGAAACTCAAAACTTATTAAATAACTTTAACAAATCAATAACTCAAATTAGGGGAGAAAACATCCTTACCACTTCCACTAGAAAAACAGAGAAGGAGTCAGTCGAAAGCAACTCAACTTCTTCCTAAATCTAAATCTTTATTTCTTAAGGATAAAATAAGAGGTAGATAGAGAAGGGATCATAAGAGTGAATTGAATTAGAATGGGAGCTTGAAAATGAGAGGAATTAACACTAGCACTTGAGAACTCGAGTATTTTGGGGTCCGAAAGAAATGTGAGAAAATGGGGTGATTATGGTTATTTATAGCAACAAATCACTTAAAAAACTATTAAGGTTATGCAATAGATCAAAACCCTAATTTTTACTAGTTCAAATTTGAGCTGAACAGGCGAATCTATCAAGGATAGGGTGATTTCCTTCTCAAAGCTCAAATGGTGATTTTCTTGAGAGTGTAGGTTGAGCTCATCCAGAAAATATTGAACACAAGAAGGGAAATGGAAGATTGGCATGAGAAGATAATTGCACAGCTATGCAAGTATAGTTTAAAAATCCAAGCATACTTTTAGAGGTCATCATCTCCCTCATTTGTCAAATTCAAACCTTCAAATCTGTTTGAGGAAGAAATTAAAGGTGATTAAATGATAAAAGGGGTTAAGGATCACTCAATAATAGCTAGGAATTGGATTATCAAAGTATAATTTTATTGTAAGAAATTTTCTAGAAAATAGAGCTTCAAAAAGCACTCAGTCAAACCAACCAGCCTATTGGTTTGCTAGACTAGTTGACTTTTTTTTCAAAATAGTTGATCAGTTTTCCTAAACCAGTATATCGATTCTGTCGAGCAAAATCCTTAGCTAAGACGACAAATAGGTCAATTTGTTCTCCAGGAAAACATATATTATTTAATTTTCCAAACATTTTTCCAGATTCATTATAACATCAAACCAAACTATAGTTCCAAATCAAGATCAAACATTACCTAATTTCATTAAACACAATAATTTTTTATTTTATAAACCTTACAAAAGACATGGTATTACAACAAATCGTATTGATGACAAACACATAATCATACATTCTAATAGCAAAGAAAGATAATAATAATAATAATAATAATAATAATAATAATAATAATAATAATAATAATAATAATAATAATAATAATAATAAAGTAATCAAGTTTCTCAAAGTATTCAAGAATGGACAATATTAAAGGCTGCCATCAAGTGATTAGGAATTTCAACCTTCAAATCAAATCAATCACTCAATGAATGAAGAGTTCAAGATGGTTTGCACACTTTCATATCAATACCGAACAAAGATTCAAGACCTCAAGACTTAAGCTTCATGCTATAATCTTCTAAGCCTTAGATTTTAGATTTTTCATTGTTTAGGTGTTTGATTCTTTGAGCCTTGTAAAATTTCCTTAACAACACTTTTAAAAGGCTCATTAAAGTCATCTTTAATAAAGGTTTTAAAGTTTATTTGTTTTGATGAAGGGTTTTTCAAGGTTTTAATGGCTTAAATCAACGTTTTTTCAGACCTCAATCAATTAGACCCCGAGTGGAGTTAATTAGGCATTATAATCATGCTACGTAGTCAAATAATTTAGCAACCTAGTCAAATATCCATGTAAGCCAAGCCGATTAGACCTCAGAGGAATTTCTCTCCTCTCGATAATCTTGTTAGAAACTCAAAGGGGATATTTATTTTATGAAAACTAGATCTAAGAGGCTTTCGAAGAAGATATCACACCCTTATGACTTAGTTTAGTGTATGCACCGGACTACGTTGGTAGCCCTAAGTGTTTAATAACAAACACAAAACAATAACTAAGATGTGTTTAATGATGAACACGCAATGCTAACTATAAAATGCATAAGGTGTTTCATATGCTAACACCAAACATAACATAATGTTTTATAATTCACATCCAAATCACATAACAAGTGTGTATGGATTACATCAAAATTACGTATAAGTATTTTTAGATGGCATTGAACTTATACATAAGTGTTTATATGTGACACCAAACTTATCTTATAATTGCCTTGGTTAAGGTATCCCAAAGGAACCAGTTTACAACTTAAAAAGATTACTTTAGGGCCAAATGGGGTAAAATATCAAATAAATTTGGGTCCAAAATCACAAAATAAGATTGTATGCTAATTTTGAAAAAATACTATTCATGGTCAACTGCTAAAGTTAAAGTCAATGGTCAATTGTCCAACTTTGACTTTCATGATTCACATATTCATTATTTTACCCTTTTAAGGTTAATATGGTCATTTTAGGGTATAATCATAATTAATTATTAATTAACCCCAAATAAATATGATTAATTCTTTACTAACACTACTTATGGTGATTAGTGGGTACTCAGTAAAGAATACTCTGAATACTCATTTTTACTAATCATAACTTAGGTTATATTAATCTAAATGATAATATACTATATATCAAATTTATCCGAAAAATGTCTATAAATAACTTAAAAATCCTACACCACACAAAAATCAACTTTAACACGAAGATTAACCCCCAAACCCAAGTATATTGTTCACGTGTTGTGTTTGGATAGTTTTGCACGTTTTCAGGAAAATGATTATTCTAATTCCTTGAAATATCCTTATTCTAATATTTGGGTGTTAGATTTCTTGATTCTCCCTTAATCTCTAACCATTTCTTAATTATCTCATCTTAACCTTAAGCCCTTATTTTTTTTCTTTTTAACCTCTAAAAACCTAGTTTTAATTTTAGCCGGCTAACCGTTAGTGTTCCAAACCCATCGCCCAAGGAGTCCGGTAGTAGACTAGTTGGGCTTTGTGATCAAATAGAGTTGGATGATCATCACTATTCCTTTTTTATTTTCTTCTTCTTTTGAACTCAAATCAATTATTGTTCCCAATACTTTTATATATTTGAGTTCCTAAATTAACTTCACACATTTCCCTAATTTTTCATACTTTGTGGGAATTATTTGATTATTTTTTGAAATTTAAACCATTTATTGGACATTCTATCTTGCTTAGATCATTTTAATTACTATTGAATTTATTAGGGTGTTACAAATGGTATATTAGCCTTTATTTGTTGAAAATCGTGTTTCAGTTAGAGACTTAGTTTTCACAATCCTAAATATTAAAAAAATCTAATCTATTCTAAAATCTAAATTAACTATGTAAGAAATTAAGAATGGGGTAAGTTAAGTGGTCTTTATACTCATTGATGTGATATTATGTTCTTAGTAAGTTAGGATTTCCCCTAACATGGTTTTAGTATTGTAGCTCATGAAGACTCAATTACACATACCTATTATATTAGGAATTTTGGTGGGTTGGTATGCCTATTAGCATAGTCTTCACTCGGGATTCTGAGTCCCTTTGCACCTCTCAAAGAAGCTATAAGAGGATATGGGCATGAAGATGGGAATGTGCCACCTTTCACTAAGCTATAGATAATCAAACCTAGAAAATGATTTAGATCCTAGAAGGCGGTGGATGAAGATTGTTAAAAGAGTCTTTATGCACGTCGAGGAGCATTGATAATGAGATAAGAAGAATTTAAGTAGGTTATTTGAAGTCATTTTTGCATGGATAGAGGACTATCATTTAGTGACAAGAAGATGGTGGATGATGAGATGTTTGTTTCATATGTTCATGTAATACCGTCCAATTTAAAAGGAGGCCCATGCGTTAAGTAGAAGTCACAGAGTGTAGCCATCTCAACAAGGACAAGATCGATAAAGAGATAAAGGTGCCCTATAGGTAGTCATCAGATCTTGACAAACCAAGCTAAGGATGCTTCAAACGTTTCCTCTCTCTTGCTTTTGCATCACTTGTTGACACTTTTCTTACACTGTTTCAATACTTGGCTCGAATGCATGTTTGGACTAAGGTTTCTCATTTTGGGCTATTGTTATACTCCTTTCCTTTCCTTCACCCCATCTAACTTTTGTTTTTATTGAAGCCTTTTCATTCTACCTTATTTGTTGTTGATTTATTCTTCACAAAATTTTATATTTGTTTACTTCTTCTTCTTTATAGTTTTTCCCTAAGGTTTTGATCTTAACATGATATCTTTTAAGGGGTTAGTACTCCAACTGGTTGACCTTGATCCCTTTATTCATGTTATTTTCCACTTTTACCATTAGATATCACCATTATTATTCTGCTTCTAACTTGTATCTATGATATCTTTACCTTTGCAACCTTTGCCTTCATTACATTATCTTTTACTTCACCTTCACATTTGTTCCAATCTTTGCTTTCAATAATTACTTCTATGATCTTTGAAACCCTACGACTTCTCTTCCAGTAATTATTAACCTTGTGTTTGTCCTTCCTTTGATTCCTTACCCTGTTAACTTATACTTCTCTTGTAAACCTTTTGATCACTGACTTACTTTCCTTAGGCCCTTATTCTATGGAATTTGTTTGTTTCAATCCCTAAATCCATTGGAATCTCCTTCCTTCAATCCTTTATTCCATTGGATTTCTTCTTCCGATGATCTTTTGGAGTGGTGACCCTTTATCCATCCCACCTCTTTTGCATGATTCTTATCTCTCTAATGCATTATCATATGTTGAAGTAAGCTGCAAGTCCATCCCATGTGATCAGACTTGAAGATATTGAGCTTGATGATTCATTGTCTTATGAGAAGGTACCTTGTAGATTCTCCGCACCAAAGTGCGATGAACCCATACAAGTTTGGTTTTGCTTGTGAAGATCCTCTAGAGCCACCATAGAGATAAGGAGAAAACTTGGGAGTCAGACGAGGTCATGCATGACCTACCCTGAGATTTTTAGCTCAAGTGTCTTTAGTTTTAGGGTTCTCTTAGGGGGATGGTACCCTAGTAGTTTTTATGCCTACTTTTGTAGGTTAACTTGTAGTGATCACCTTTCTCCATTACTTATCCTAAGCTTTCATACCCTTATACTTTAGGAATGAAGTTTCTTTAAAGGGAGTAGTGATGTAACACCCTAAAATTTTCTAACCCTAATATTAAGGTGTTAAGTCTCTTAATCCTCCATTAACACATAACTAATGTTTAATTATCTCATCTTAACCCCTAAGCCCCACTTTTAACTTTTTATCCTCCAAAGCTCTAGTTTTGATTTCACCCAACCGACAATCAATTGGGAATTGCCTTTAACCAACCACCCAACAACATTCTAGACTCATTGCTTAGGGCATCTGGTAGTTGACTAAACCTAGGTAATTATCACCATAATTATTTTTCTTATCTTCTTTTAACATCAAATAAATTTATTTGTCTAGTATTTTCATATATTTGGGTCTCTATATTAATTCCACATATTTTTCTAATTATTCATAATTTTTGAAAAATTATTTTCCATTCTTAATTATTTATTGAATATTCTACCTTACCAAAACATTTTTAATTAGTGTTAACTTTCTTAAGGTGTTGCAATCAAATTTTTTTGATACTTAACATTTTTAAGATCTGAAAGTTACAATGGAAATTAGACATCCTATTATTTATTTTGATACCAAATAAGCCTTATAACTCTTATCCAATTGAGATTAGTTCATTTAGAAAGTTACACAAAATTCGTAGGTCTAGAAATACTAATTTTCATAATTTTCTTAAACATTTATGTATCAAATATTTCAAGAAACAACTTATAATAATTCTCATGATTATATTGGCTTATTAAAAACCTATACCAAGCTCTCCATATATAAAAAAACATCATTTTATTCATATTCCTATGTTAACTTGCTTAACATATCAAACTCTTATCAATTTATCCATAAACACAAAGATTCATTGCAATGTATGTGCTAATAGAAAACATTATGCTTTAGCACAAGAAAACTAGATTGTACCATAGATTAGAAGTTAAATAAAGGTACCAAGCTACAGAATCAGTACAAAACATAAGATTACAATATAAATAATCATAACAAAAGAGAAAGAAAAGTAAAGGGAGAGATTATATTTCACCAATTAAGTTGTTGATGGTGGTGGAGAGCATCTAGGGAGATTCAATATATGGAATAGTGGAAAAAGGATGGATGACATACAAGAGAATAATAAAGAGATAGGGATTTTTTGAGGGGTTAACACTCTCGCTCTCACACACACAAAGATACACACTTGTGCTAAGGTAACTTCAAGTAGTTGTACACTCTAAATTAATGATTGATTTGGCAGATCATGGAGGCAATGATTAAATATAATTAAGAGCTTATACTCCTCACTAAGGAAACCTTAAAAGATCTGCATGTTGGTTCCACAAGAAAGAGGAAAAGTGGAATGGATGAAAGGTGGAAGGTTGTGATTGGTGGCGAGGTGATAAAAGGGAATATTTTTGGGGATATTTGGCAAGAATGGGTGAATGCATATTGAGGTTGAGCCACAAAAATGAAGAAGCAAAATAAAATAATAAAGTGGTGTGACATAGTTCAAAAGGAAGGGGGATCACAACTTTAGATTAAAACAAATATGATAAGGTAGGAAAATATGTTAGTTAAGAACATTTTCAATGATATTCTAAGCCATAACACTTATCATCGTAGGATGAGACTTAGGATAGATCAATTATTAGGATTAGATCTTGATGAGAATCAAAGGTTTTGATTAGGTTTCTCGGATTTTAGATATGATAAGTGTAACACCCCCAAAATTCACTACTGAAAAATTTCATTTTATTTAAAAATTAACGGAAGCAAAAATTATAAATTTCGATGATGTTAACGCCACACTTAGTACTAGACCAATTTTGTAATACCCCGTATTTTTAAAATCCAGATTTATTAAGCTTAATGATTTTATTAGCGTAATTTGATGTAAACAATTAATTATTTTAATTTCGATTCGTTTTACGGATTTATCGATGTTTTCGAATTCATAATTGAATGTAATTAATCATTGTCGTTGTGAACCATTCTAGACAAATTCGTTCACGACAATGATTTTATTATATTCTTATGAATTTGATTCTCGGTTAAAAATATGTATTTCCGTTGTTTCTCATATTTTTATTTTTAATATTTTAGATTTGTTTTCGATTATAACTTTGTCGCGTAATTTTGACTTTACTCTGGAGTTATATTTCGTTGATGAAATATATTATCTAATTATAGAATTTTCGTTTAAATAGTTAAATTTATTTTAATGATTTTATCCGTAGAAAATATTTCCAACTTTAAATTTATTCGTTTCGGTAATCGTTAATATTTTCGGAAAGTTTAATTTAAAAAGATTTCGGAGTTTATTTATGAAATTCTTTCTGGAATTAATTCCCTTTCGTTTTATGCTTTTTGGTTTACGGAAAACCGATTTCGGAAATTATTTAAATTAATCTCGATTTATTAGAATTTGACTTAAATATTTTGTTATATGCTTTTAAATAATTTTTCGAGGCCTTATAATACATTTCCGTAAATAATATAAATTTCTATGTTCGTTGGTAAATTCTTTTGAGAATGTTTCCAAAATTCTTTATATAGCTTTTTATTAAATTTAAGCTTCGGATCCAGGTAAGTCTCTACTTACCTCTACTTGTGGTTGTTTAGTAAGGACGAGGCTAAGGCCATCTGTGTGTATTGTATGTTTTACCTGCCTTGTATGCCTTATGCGGTTGTGTGTTTTAGTCTGTATATTATTTGTGTATTCATGTAGCGCAGCTTGGAACCAAGGTACGTTCCCGTACTCTTGTTTATATGTACTAGTATGGTATGGTGCAAGGATGGTGTGGTGTGATGTGACATGCATGCTAGAATGTTTTGATGAGGAGTTGTGGAGTGGGGGCTTGGAAAGGGAAAAATAAGCGAATAGAATAACCAAAGGGAAGTACGTCGGCTAACGCAGGTAAGAATGACCTAGGCAATTTATGATTAATGAATGGATGGGAAAATGGGGAATTAAATAAATAGGAGAGTGGAAGAAAGTAAAGTTGCTTGGGGAACACTAGGGTTTGCATGGGAATGATAGAGTTGGCAGGGTGGAAGTGTTAAGGTTTGCGTGGGATGGTTAAGGTCCGCATGGGGGCGAACCTTACGTATGGGAAGTTACTTTGGGGCGTAGGGAAGGTAATGGAAAGTTTGTTTGGGAGTTTGGAGGCTCGAGGTGAAAAATAGTACGTGGGATAAAATAAGGGTACATAGGGACCGACTAGGGTTTGGGATGGAAACCCTAATTTGAGGAGGTGGAAAGGAAAAGGAAAATAATAAGAATTTATGAGGAAGAGTGAAGTATGTGGGGGAGTTGAGTTGAGGGTCATGATTTGGGTTCCCGATGCGAGAAGTATATTAAATACAAAGGGTGTTAGTGGCTTAATATAAGCGTAGGAGACAGCTCGGTGACCTAAACCGAGTGAGGATATAGATAAGATTGGATGTGTGACCTGTGTCCTATGTGCTGTGGATGCCTTATATGAATGCTGTGTTGTATTCTAAATGTCGTTATCTTACTTGTTTCGTGGGTAATGTGGCTTGGAAACAAGACGTGTACTTATGTTTTATTAACATGTGATAGTACGACTATGTTGTCAGTTTGGTGTGATTTGTTGAGAACTCTGGCCATGCATGACAAAGATATGTCCTCGAATAAGATACATTAAGACACTAACGACTTACAGAGAAAGATGTTGAGCCGAACCCAGACCGGTCCACCGGCTATAATAGTGGCAGGGTATCTTACCCTCGCGACCGTTCCACCGGCTATAATAGTGGCAGGGCATGTGTCCTCGCGACCGTTCCACCGGCTATAATAGTGGGGGATTTCGTGCTCAACAAACCAAACGTAAAAGTGATAAGACATGGAAAGATACTAATATTTACAGTGGAATACCTTGTGAGTCGGGGCCAGACCGGTCCACCGGCAAATAATAGTGGCAGGGTATATTACCCTCGCGACCGTTCCACCGGCTATAATAGTGGCAGGGCATGGCCCTCGCGACCGTTCCACCGGCTATAATAGTGGGGTTCCCGCACTCACATGAATTGATAAAGACTATGATGTGAATCGACTATATTTACCAGAGATCTAAAGAACGAGCCTACTCGATCGGGGCTGAGCATGTCCCTAAGTAATGCTCGGGGCTGGACATGTCCCTAAGTAATGTCCGGGGCTGAGCATGTCCCTAAGTAATGCTCGGGGCTGGACATGTCCCTAAGTAATGTCCGCGAGGCTAAATGCCTAATTGGTTTGGTTCGGCATTTCCCATAAATGCCCGTTTGATAAATGCCTGATTCGGCTTGGTTTGGTTTGGCGTTGTCCAAAAATGTCTGGTTGGTTGGTTTAACATTATCCATAAATGCTTGGTTGGTTTATCTGAATCTTTTATCGGTTTAAGATATTACATGTATTTCGCATGTTATTATATGTGTATGGTAGGACTTGTGATGTGGGTTTGAGTAGGCATACTATTGTATCAACGTAATGCAACATGATTCAATATGCACTTGATGATATCTCTCCTATAAGGTAGGGTAGCGAGACTTACTCAGTATTGGACCCGTACTGATACTACATTGGTTGAATGGGTCCTGTGATGATCCACCGATGGTGGGGAGCAGACCTCTTGTGCAGGTTATGATCGGATACTGTTTTGGGGTGGAAGGCTTGACCTGAGTGAGTAGGCGATCCGGATATTTATCCTTCGGGATTTATTTGGTTTAATTGTATTCACCTTTGGAAGTTGCAAGTATTGGTTTCAGATTTCTAAGGGTTTTGTAATTGACTTTAAATTTCTCGTATTCTGATAAGTGTTTACTATTCGGATTTAATTGTTTGATGGGATTTGAAATTCAGATTTAATTGTTGACAGGTTTTAGCCTTGCATCTAACATGAGATAGATGGTTGACATTTATCTTGTGTTAGATGTGGCGGTAACATTTCCCAAATTCGCTCCTAGCTTCCGCTTTAATCTTTAAAAAATTTTTTTTTCAGGAGTGAAATTTGGGGGTGTTACAAATTTCCTCCTACCATTCCAGTACCAAGTGCTAAGGCTAAAAAAAGGAATAGAATACAATTTACACAAATTCAAACTTTCGCTTAATTTAGAGTAGCGCATTCAAGACGTTACAAAAGATAAAAACCCACTACTAGCGGTTACAAGAGTAAAATCTTTAAACAAAGAAATAGTGAGGTTTTAAAGAAAAACCTTGAAAAGTTTTCCAGACAATCCTTATGTTCGTACTCGATACTAGCTTAAATAGTACCTGTGAGTCTGCAACTAACCTACAAGGGACACTACCCATTAAATAGGTAGGGACCCACAAATGGGACCCTTCAGTACTATGGTACTGAGTAACCCTTTATACCAAACTAAAAGGCAGGGTCCCCATATAACACATCATACATAAACGATGTAAAAACGATAACATACGCAAGCATAGAGATAATCACAATCAACATAAGAGCTAATACACAATACAACACCACATATAATAGAAAATGCATAACATAAGGTCCATTTACTTAGCAATTCCATCACTTACCAAGAGAGAGATAGGCACCAAGGCCAAACTTATACTATATCAATGGATCATAAAGGGAAAATCAATACTTTTGGTCTTAAGCCTTTAATTAAACTTTATTTAACATCACCTCTCAAATTATATCCATATGAGTATGGGAACTCCACTATTATAACCGGTGGATCGGAAACACCCAGGGCAAAACACACCTGGCCACTATTATTTGCAGGTAGGTTGGTCTCCAAGGCACAAGGCTCCTGGCCACTATTATTCGTAAGTGGGTCGATCTCCAGGACAGAAAGCTCCTGGCCACTATTCTCACCGATGGATCGGTTTGGCCCCGACTCACATGGTATTCCGCTATAGGTGATTAATATCTTCCCATGATTTATTAACATCCAAGGTTTGGTTTATTGAGCTTGAGATCCCCCACTATTATAACCGGTGGATTGAAAACACCCAAGATAGAACGCACCTGGCCACTATTATTCGCCAGTGGATCGGTCTTCGGGGCACAAGGATCCTAGCCACTATTCTAATCAGTGGATCGGTCTGGGCCCGACTCAATAATCTTTCACTTTACGTGATTAGTATTTATTATTTAATTAACACAATAAGTCTATTTATTTAACTTGAAGGGGAGGTCCCAAACCCGGAGACACAAAGGTATACCAGTCATAGAATCAAGTATTCTATATCAAGGATTCTTGAATGCATAAACCCTAATATGTACTTCTAGTACATCCAGCGCACATTTCCATGCATAATTAACAACTAAGGCACCTCTTGCATAATTATGAAATAACATCATATCATACCCTTACTTATCCATTCCACCCTATATCATGTTATATCCTTGTGATATTCACCGATTTACCGAAATACCCTTGTCCTTATAACATACAGGGTTATACTTAAACAAGTGATACTAAAGCCATAACACATTTCTAAAGTAAGAATGACTTACTTAACATAAAACCCTAGCCGCTCTCTCCTCTCTCCTCCTCCATGGCATGTACTAGGAGCGGTATCTTTGGCAAAGAAGAAGGTGGTCAAGGGTTGTGTGGGGACTTCCAAAGATGAAACTTCATCTAGGATTGATCCTCGGGATGTGGAAGTAGTGGGTGAGGGTGTGGTTGCTTCGAATTCTAATGAGTTTGTTCCTAAAAGTGCATGTAATTTGCATGTAGGGCCTGACGTCGATTTGCCTGTTGAAGCATGGGAGTTCTCCAAGTTTTCTTCGATGCCTGGGGAAGGGCTGACCATTGCTAATCCTGATGCCCAGAATGTTGAAAGATCTTATCAGGAACTGATACGTAACGTATCGGCAGATCAACTGGTGGTTGTTTCTTCTTCCTAGAAAGACATAGTTATTGGTAATCAAATTGCCTCTTTGGGATCCCAACTGCACTAAGTTCCTCCTTCGATTGTAGGGGACAAAGTTTGTGTGACTCTTCAGAAGGATAAGGTGGAGCATAGCAGTGCTGATTGGCGATGGGATATAGTGGGTTATATTATTGGGTATCGGGCGTCTTTGGGACAAATGATAGGTTTTGTCAAGAGAAATTGGCAGGGTGTGAAGGAACCTAAGGTATTATTGCATGATCAAGGTTTTGTTGTCTTCAAACTTGATTCCCAGGAGGATAGGGACTGGGTACTTTCAAAGCCTTATTGGTCATTCATGAATAGACCTTTCATCTTAAAGGTATGGCATCGAAAATTCCAATTTTTGAAAGAAAAGTTTCAGTTTTTTCCCTTATGGATAAAGCTCATTAATCTACCCCTGGATTACTGGGACATTGATTCATTAAGCAGGATAGGAAGTGTTGTGCGTAGGCCTTTGTATTTGGATGGTATTACTTCTACAGGTGACAGGATATCCTATGCACGTATGCTGGTGGAGGTTGATGTGTCGAAGAGGCTGCTAGAGGTAATAGAGATTTTGGACTCTGATGGTGAGATGTTGAGTCAAAAGATTGTTTATGAATGGAGACCCGCGTTCTGTTCTAGATGTAGTGAATCTAGACATTCAACTGAGAACTAATTAAAGGCTAAAGAACTTCATAAACAGTCAGCTTCGGTCCTAAAATAGAATGAGAATATTCCTGTGACTGGCTAGGTGACACAGAAGCAGTGGAGAATGGTTCACAGGGATTCATCCCATTCTATAGTGCAGAAAGAGAATTATGTTCCAAATAAATGTCCAAGTGTTCAACCTTCATCTTCTGCTGTAGGGAAGGATTGTATGGTGAAATCAAGGAACAGATTCAAATGCTTGCAAGAATGTGAGGCCTTGGAAGATCATTGTACTGACCAACAAAGGGAAAAAGGTAAAAATCTGATTGATGATTATGTGATGCTTAATTCCCTAATTGATCATATTCATGATAGGGGTTTGGAATGTTTGAGGCTTGAATAAGACTTATAAACAAAAGGAATTAAAGCACTAATTATCAGTGCATAAAGTTTCCCTTATGGGGCTAGTTGAAACTAGGATCAAAAGTAATAAGGCTGATAAGGCTTGTGGTAAGTTAGGGCATAATTGGATGAGGTTAAGCAATTATGACCAACATCCTAATGGTAGGATCTGGTGTATTTAGGATAATATTGTATGGGATTCGCATCTTATTGCAAGCTGTGAGCAGGTAATGCATGTGTTAGTGACTGGGGTGGATTCTGGTCTTCACTTTTATCTACTTTCATCTATGCTTTTAATGCTGGGGAAAATAGGAAAAGGCTGTGGAGTTGGTTGTGTGAGCATAAGGTTGATAGGGAGGCTTGGATAATTTTGGGAGACTTCAATGTTGTTTTGCAGGCTGATGAGAAATTCCAAGGCAATGTAGTGAATGTGAATGATGTTAATGATGCTAGAGAATGTTTTAATACTCTCTTAGTACATGATTTGGGGTTCTCGGGGCTGAAATTTAGTTGGTCTAATAGAAGTTTGGGTGAGAATAGAATCTTAGCCAAATTAGATAGGGTTTTGGTGATCATGTTTTGGTCTTCTTCTTTTCCATCTTCTAAGGCAGAGTTTATGGATCCTCTCTTTTCTGATCATAGCCCAGCATTGGTGCATGTTACTACAAGGGTATTCTAGTTCAAGAAACAATTCAAGTTTTTTGATATGTGGACTCTTAATCCAGATTTTATTCTCTTGGTTGCATCTGTTTGGAGTCAACCTGCAGCTGGATCTGTGGCTGTACAATTTAAGAACAGGCTCAGGGAGTTGAAGTTTAGATTGAAGCATTTTAACTGGTCCAAGTTTGGTGGTATATCCACTAGGGTGTAGGAGATGAAAAGAAGGCTTAACATGATTCATTCATAACCGGATCTTCAACCACAGAATTCTGAATTACAGGAGGAGGAAAAGAAGTGCTTAAAACTGTATGAACACTATGCTTTATGTGAAGAGAACTTCTTCAAACAGAAGTTTGGTATCAAGTGGCTTAACCTAGGAGATTCAAATTCTCATTTTTTTTCAGTTATGAAGGCTAGACAGATGAAGAGTTTTGTGCATAGGATTCAATCCAGTGATGGCCATTGGGTTTCTTCTGTAGAGGTGATCCAACAAGCTTTTTTATCTTATTATAAGGAGTTTTGGGGGTCTAATATCCCTGCTACAGGCATCATATCAGAGGATATTTTGCATATGGGCCCAACTATGTCTATGGAACATCAACAAATGTTGCTCAGGCCTATTTCTAAGCAAGAAGTCAAGGAAGCTCTATGGTCTATAGGTAATTATAAAGCTCCTAGACCTGATGGGTTTACTACTGGGTTTTTTAAAGCCTCATGGTTGTTACTGGGGGATGATGTTTGGCAGTTGATGAAGAATATCTTCCAAACAGCTGTGGTTCCTGCTTTCTTGGGACACACTAAGCTTTCTCTTATCCCAAAATTAGCTGGAGCTCAGTGTGTGACTGATTTTCGACCCATTGCTTGCTGTAATGTGCTTTATAAGGTATTGGCCAAGATTCTTGTTGCCCGTTTGCAACTCATATTGCCCTCATTAATTCATGCTTCTCAGGCTGGTTTTATCAAGGGAAGGCTTATTGGAGATAATATTTTAATGGCTCATGAACTGATTCACATGTATAAAAGGAAGAATATTTCTCCAATATGCATACTTAAGGTGGATATTAGGAAGGATTATGATACTATCAATTGGTGTTTTTTGGAGAAAGTGCTGTTAGGGATGTATTTTCCACTACATGTGGTCAGGCTTCTCATGGCCTGTGTTTCAACAGTTAATTACTTTTTATCTCTCAATAATGGAGTGTTGGAATCGTTTTAGGGGAAGAGAGGGTTAAGGCAAGGGGATCCTTTGTCTCCCTATCTTTTTGTTATTGTTATGGAATATTTGAGTAGGATGTTGCAGTCCTTATGGCTCAAAGCAGAGTTTCGTGGTCACCCTAAGTGTAAAAGGTTGAAGATAATCAATTTGGCCTTTGCAGATGACCTCCTGGTATTCTGCAAGGCTGATTTGGCTTCTGTTCTAACAATCAAGAAGATTTTTGAGGATTTTAGTGCAGTGTTAGGCCTCCACATAAGTCCAGAGAAGAGCTCTATATTCTTTGGGGGTATTACACAGAATTTGAAAGATTTGATCTTATCTTCTTTGCATTTCAATGAGGGTAGGTTCCCTCTCAAATATCTGGGGGTTCCTTTGGATGCTTCTAAGCTTAAATCAGAAGATATTCTCTCCTTGATTCAGAAGATTACAGGAAGATTGTAGCATTGGTCCAATCGATTGCTATCATATGCAGGAAGGTTGCAATTGCTAAAGTCAGTCATATTTGGCATAACTATGTTTTGGAGTAAGATGTTTCTTCTTCACAAGAAACTATTGGTGCATATTATAGCTTTGTGTCAATCTTTCCTCTGGACAGGAAAACCTTCACCTAGCAAAAGAGCTCTTCTTGCATAGAAATTTGTTTGTCTACCTAAGAAGGAAGGGGGACTTGGCATTATTGATCTACATACATGGAATTTAGCTGCAATGGGGAAACATCTCTGGAATATGTGTCTGAAAAAGGATTCCTTATGGATTAAATGGATCCATTCATATTATATCAAGCAGCATGAGATTTCTTCTTGTAATCTTCCAAGCACTGCTTCCTGGATTTTGCAAAGTATTTTTGCATTAAGACCACTACTTTTACTAGGGTTTCAGTTGATGCAGGTTGATTCTATATATAAGATATCTGAGATTTATGATTTTCTAAGGTTTAAGGCCCCTAAAGTGCCATGGTGGAGAGCAGTGTGGTGTACTCTTTATACTTGTTAAGTTACTAAGTTACCCTTCCAGTTGGTTAAATTATCAAATTGCCCTTTATACTTGTTAAAATTACCAAATTGCCTTCAGGTTTATTAAATTACCAAATTACCCTTCATACTTATTACAATTACCAAATTACCCTTTTGGTTAATTAAATTACCAAATTGCCTTTCATACTTATTAATATTACCAAATTGCCGCTTATCGTGCCAAATTACCAAAATACCCCCTCTTACCTACTAAATTACCATTTTACCCCCTTTACTCACAAAATCACCAAGTTACCCTTCTTTTATGCCAACTTACCAAAATACCCTTCTTACTTATGAATTTACCATTTTACCCCTTTTACTCATAAAATTACCAAGTTACCCTTCTTTTATGCCAAATTACCTAAATACCTTTTTACTCACAAAACTACCAAGTTCTCCCCTTTTCCACGCAAATTTACTAAAATGCCGTCCTTACTTATTAAATTATCATATTAACCCTTTTATTCTTATAAATTACCAATTCATCCTTATTATGCCAAATTTACTAAAATACCCTTACCACATAAAATATTAACACCCATAGTTCATGTACATTATCTAGCATCACCAACTATTCTTATTTATTATTAATACCTATTATCACCTACCATAAATACTTACTTAGGCCACACCTTTTGTATAAGAAAATTACTCAAATGCCCCTAGGGCTCATATTAACATTATCTATGCTACAAATGGCCATATTTGCTTTATCATGTCAGATACATGCATTTAACATTATCATTAATAATAAGGCTACTTCCTTAACTTAGGCCACACCTATTATCACTTACCATACATACTTACTTAGGCCACACCTTTTGTACAAAAAAATTACGAAAATGCCCCTACGACTCATATTAACATTATCTATGCTACAAATGGCCACATTTGCTTATCAAGTCAGATACATGCATTTAACATTATCATTAACAATAAGGCTCCTTCCTTAACTATCATTTCTACACGTGACACATAAATTAACATGCTTTTCATTTCAACAACCAACATATGCTACAAATCATAATATACTTAACATCATATAATATGCACATAAATATATTTAAAACCCTAATGTGCTAGCATACGTATATCCACACATTTTAGTAGGTTATAATGGTTACCTTACTTCTTGCAATAATTAAACATTTCTGATACATCGGTTAAAGGTTTGCTTTGATTAGTAAAAAAATTAAAACCTAAAAATAATATCAAAAATTAGCACATTAGAAGAAGAAAATTATAAGAATAATTTTTTATCAAAAATTTTAATAAATACATATTAATGCTAACTATTTTATACCTCTAAAATTTAGCAACATTGGCTCAAACATATGCAGCAAGACTCATGTTGCATGGTAGTGTGAATTGCATGCACAAAAGGGAAGGGAAATAGAGTCGAAGAGGAGAGTTGGGAGACGGGAGAGATGGTTGGTTCAGATGAGGGTTTGGGGGTTTGGTTGAGGGCTTGTGGAGGAGAGTGAGGGTGGTGGTTGGGTGTAGGGAGGGAGTAGGGTGTAGGTGGTGGTCGGGGGGCAAAGTTCAGTGGCTTAAGGTGACAGAGACGGCAACTGTAGAGCTGGGAATATGGGTGCAAGAAAGGGAGAAGAAGAAGGAAGAGAAAAGAGGATAAAAAAGGAAGGAGGATGCAGGGGAATTTCAACCAAGGTAAGGAATAGGGTGGTCAAGGAGGTGTTAGGGGGTTGATGGGTGGTTGTGGTGGTAGCGGAAGAGGGGGAATGGGCGACGCAAGGTGGTGGTGCAGGGTGGAGGTCGAGAAAGGGAAAGAAAAGAGAAAGGAGGGGAAGGGTGGTTGCATGGGAAAGTGGTGGTTTCTAGGTGGTGCAGGGAGGTAGTAAGGGATGCCAGGGGGTTCGTGTGGTGGTCGGTTGGGAATCAGAAGTGGCGGTTGAGGTTGGCAGAGCAAAACAGGGGAGGAGAGAAAGAGGGGAAGAAGGGAGAAAATGGGATAGGCAAAGGGAGAAGGAGAGCTCGAGTAGGGGATAAAATGGGTAGAGGAGAAGAAGAAAAGGAGAGGGAGATGAGGCATATCCGGTTAGGTTAGGTGGAGGGTACATGGGCTGCAAGTGCATGGCTCGTGGTGGCAGGGAGGAGAAGAAAAAGAGGGGGAAAGGAAGGCATACAGGGGAGTGGTGTAGGGGCATGTGTGGCCAAAAATGGAAGGAAAAGGATGGAGGAGAGAGAGGGAGAGAGCAAGGTAGACTAGCTGCCATGGTAGGTGTAGAGGAGGGGGAGGGTTGCAGGCAAGTGCAAGGGGTTGCATGGCTTGAGCAAGGGGAGAAAGAAGGCAGAAGGAAGGAGAGGGGGCGGGTAGGCCGGTCGGGCAAGGAAAGGAAAAGAAGGCATGCCCGTGCACGCAAGGGAGAAGGGAGAAAGAAATGATGGGTTGGGCTAGCCCAACTTGGGGGAGAAAGGAAAGAGAAAAAAAGAAGAAAAGAGAGGTGGGATGGGGTGGCGATGCTAGGCGAGGAGAAGAGAAGAGAAGGAAGGGACTAGCGGCCCAATGGGGAGGGGAAGAGAGAAAGCAGGCCAGGCGGCCCGAAGGAAGAAGAAAAGAAGAAAAGGAAAAAAGGAGGAAAAATGAGAAAGAAAAAGGAAAATGGGAAAATAGAAATAAAATAATTTTTGGAATAAGGGTATTTAATTATTTAGATGGGTAAATTAATTTATTTAATATTTAAGATATAAATTATAAGAGGGTAAATTTGAGTAAAATATGGGTTTGGAAAATTATTTAAATAAAATGAGTATGATAAAATAATTAAATATTTATTTTAATTTATTAAATAATCATATCCATTTTTATACACCCAAAAGTCCATAAAATAATTAAATTAATAATTTAAAAAAAATTATTCCAAATAAGGATTAATTATTAAATTCTAGGTTTTAAAATTTTGAGGTATTACAATAAGAGTTAAGAAAGATAAGTTTCAATAAATATTTTTAGTTCATTTTTGTGTTAAAAACAAGAAAATATGTTAATCCCCATAGTTTCATAATTTTCTAATAAGCATCAGGCTAATTCAAGACTTAAAACACAAATAACCATAAAACAAAATATAAATAGTACTTTTTCATTGTAATCCTAATATATCATTTTGAACACAACTAGTAGACTAAAAAAAAGACAATAAAAACTAATATGGATAGATTATGATATTTCAAAATAATTTGAATATTTAGAAGTGACTCAGAAGTTTCACGGGATGTAAAACAATATAGAGATGGGGGGGGGGAAGGAACAAAACTTATATAAAAAAGGACTAGTGTTTTCAAATCTTTAAAGGATGCACCAAAAATTGTGAAAATAATATATTTATTTTGAAATTATAAAGCTTATAAAAGAATTATGATTTTTAAGATTTGAAGTATTACATCATTACCCACTTAAAAATGAGCTTCATCTCCAAATTTCATTAAAAAAAAAGAAATTCTAAAGCTTAAAACTAAAGAAACAATATTTTGTAACAAATTGTATAGCAACGTAACACAACATAGGGAAAATAAATACTACAGTGAAATGCAACCACATACAATAGCATATTACACATGTAACAAACATGTATTACATAGGTGATAAAACAAATTATACACACAATATAGAGGATATACATAAGGTTGATATTGTTTTCACCATATCTATCCACTATACAAGTGATACCACCCTAGCCTATTGGCTTATCCATTATGATAGATGAATAAAATCACCCATTGAATTTTATTTTACTACCACCTTCCACATCATAGCACAACAAACTAAACATCTTTTTTGATACCTAACACTCTAGAGGTTTTTTTTGGTAAGTAATGAAATATTATTTACTACCAAAATAAAAGTTACAACCACCAAAGAGTTACAAAGAATACAAATAGTATGAAAAAAACTAGCCTCATACCTTTAGTAGGTTATCAATACAAATTTTCCATGAGGTAAACTCGTGCTCATTACTAAATGAGAAGTGCCTACTAGCAATGTTAAAACTAATGTCCTTCAGTAATGAAAAGGTGGAGCTTGAATTGTTCTTGAATATCCTAGCATTTCATTCACACCAAACTACAATGTAAGTAACATAGCAATCTTTCAGTAAATTCTTCTTATCTTTAGGTTGTCTAGTTTTCTTTATAAGAATATTCATTTCTCTTGTCCAAGTTGTAACTGAATCCCTTCTATCAAATGCTCTCCTAATCTTGCTCCATATTTCCCTGCTTTAAGGGCATTCAAAAAAAATATTTGTGCATGGTTTTTATCTCCATTAGAGCAAAGTATACAACTCATATCCATGTTGATCCCCATCTACTGCATTCTATCTTTTGTAAATAATCTACCATGGATAGCAAGCCACATGAGGAATTTATGTTTAAGTGCAAAAATGTTGCACCAAACTAGGGAGAACCACCAAAATTTGTTTGCTTTGTGCTTTAACTCCTCGTAAATCTTGTGAATACTGTATTGATTGTCTAAAGGTTGAAGGTGTTGAGTTAAGGCTGAAAAATGTTGACAAATAAAGGCCTAAGTTGGAGAATTTGGCTCAAGTGCTATGAGCATCTCTTGAGTATGATGTATGTCCACAAATCAATCCCTTGTAAGTAAATGGTATGCACCCATTTAACCCACAAGGTATCATTCTTTTTCCATATATCCCAAAGAAGCTTCCCCATTGCAACTTTGTTCCAAGTTTGTATGTATAGTAGGCCCAATCCTCCTTTTTGTTCTGGCAGACACATAATCCTCCAAGATATCATTGTTTTTCTTGAATTATCTACCTTCCTTGTCCATAGTGACCTCCTACAAAGGCTATCAATTTGGTGAATTAATTTTTGGGAGAGTATAAACATTTGAATCCAATATAATTGAATGCTAGAGATTACTGACTTGATTAATTGTGCACCTCCATCATATGACAAAAGCTGAGTATGATAGGATTATATTCTCTTGGTTATTTTTGCAAATAAATCATCCATTTGAGCACAAGTCAAATGAGCGATAGAAAGGGGAACCCCCAGATAAATAAAAGGGAAGGTCCCTTCCTAAAAATTGAGCACCTGAAGTATATGAGACTTGATATATCTATCTACACCTCTAAAATATATAGAACATTTTTTGGGGGATTTATGCTTAGACCAGACCTATTGGAAAAATCCTTGATGACTATCATAATTTTTTAGATAGATCTTAAATCACCCTTGCAAAGTAGGAGCATATCATCAACAAAGGTCAAGTTGATGATCTTCATCTTTTTGCATCTAGGATGACCTTTGAAAGTATGATCTATCTAGAGGCATTTAAGTTTCCTAGTTCAGTATTCTGTCACTAGGACAAAAATATTAGGGGAGAGTGGATCACCCTGTCTCAAGCCTCTTCTTCCTTTGAATGGTAAGGTGAACTATCCATTAAGCAACAAAGACTGATTCTACACAAGAAAGGATTAGTCAAACAAAGTGGAGAGGAAAACCAAGAGCATACAATATTTGTTGCAGGAATCCCTAATTAACTGCATCATATGCTTTCTTAATATCTAGTTTGATCATACAACTGGGAGAGATGCGATTCTGATTATACTTCTTCATTAACTTAGCTACTAAGAGGAGTCACCAATCTTCCTTCCACTAACAAAACCAACTTGAGACTGATCAATCAAATATGGCATTATAGACTTGAGCCTGTTAGTTAGAATTTTTGAGATGATCTTATAAAGAACACTACAACAAGTTATTGGTCTGTAATCTACCACTTTGTTAGCATTCTCTTTCTTTGGAATAAGAGTGAGAGATGTAATGTTAACCTTCTTAGGAAGGTTACCTATGGAAAATAATTTGATGACAGCAACAACATCATTACCTCTAATGTTCCAAGCTTTCTTTAAAAAAAGAGCTAAAAATCCATCCACCCTAGGAGCCTTGTTTTCTCCAATTGAGAAAACAACTTTCTTCACTTCTTGATAAGTAAAAAGGGCCAAAAGAGCATGTTGATGGTCTTCTAGCATAAGAGGACCCTGGGCCATCATTTGTTCTTCAACAAATCCAATGGCATCCCCTTTATTGCCAAGAAGGTTCTTGTAAACCTTGAGGAAAGCCTACCCAATATCTTCCTTATTAGCCATTGTGTGACCATTTTCCAAATCCAATTTAGATATAGCATTCATGTTTTGATGGATCTTGACATGGGAAAAGAAATACTTGTTGTTTTCATCCCCAACATTCATCCGGTGGATTTTTTCTTTTTTGTTTGAGGAATAAGGCCTGACATTGGTTAAGCTTGTGATAATTGTTCTCACATTCAAGGGGGGGTTTTTTTTTCTTTGAGTTGTGCTTGACACATCTTGAAAGTATATAAGTTTATTCATGTGCATATCATCCCTTGCTTGATCCACCTTGCTACCTAGAGATTCATATTTAGCCTGATTGAGAGTTTTAAATGCAGACTTAAGCTAATTCAGACTCTACATAATAGCAAGAAGGTGATTACCATAAGTCTGGGTTTTCCACTTCTCCTTGATAGTTTTTAAGAAGTTATCATCATTCACAAGGAAATTATTAAATCTGAAAGGTTTCCTGTCTGGAATTTGGTTACCTAGATGAATATTGATAGGGCAATGATTAGAAATGGAAGGAGCCAAAAACTCAACAAAGGAATGGGTGAATGTATTGAGCCAACCTACATTAACCATAGCTTGATCCAATTTACATGCCACAGTTTCTGCATCAGATCGTGTATTGCACCATGTTAGGAAAGAACCATAACCTTTGAGTACCACAAGGCCAATGGAATTCACCATCTGAAAGCATTCATCCATTTCCTTTTGTGTAAGGGTGTTGCCTCCAATATTTACGTCAAATTCATAACAACATTGTAATCCCCCACGAGAAGAAAAGGGCTAGTGACCTGCATAAGTTCTCTTATCAACCAAGACCATAAGGACTTCCTAGCTTTTATAGTGTTAAAAGCATAGATGAAACCCATAATGAAGTTCTTTCCATCTATTAAGCAATGTGCATTACAGAGAATACATTGACCACATGCTTTTAAAAGTTAGATCTTCCAGTAGAGAGGATCCTACAAAATCCATATTCGGTTATCGTGGTGGTAAGTATAGTTATTTAGACTATGCCAATGAGGAGAAATATTACATCTTATTTGATCAGATTTACCTTGCTTTACTCTAGTTTCCAGTAATCCTATGAATTTATGTCTACCTCTAATGATCCAGTCCTTTATTGAGTATTGCTTGGATTGATCATTCATTCCTCTGCCATTCCAAGTGAGTGACATGTTTCACCATGATCAAAGGTTATTTTCCCCTCCTCCTCCTCGTGATCCTCCCTATCTTTTTCTTCCTATTGCAGCATTTGAAAAGTATTAGCAATATTCAAGGCTTGGCCATTTCTCATTCCAGATCTTAGGACATAATTTTCACCGGGAAGCTTCAAGTTCTGGATCATCACCGAATCATTTTGCCTCCTTGCAGAAGTATTAACATTTATTTTGTCACTTGTAGATGTAGATGAAAGATTTTGCTTGTCCTAACTCTGAACCATCTTGGGACTAGATGTATTGGGGCCTGGAAAATCTAGTTCATCAATATGTTGTCTAGTAAGGATTTTAGAATGTGTACTTTGTCTCCTATCCTTAACCATAATCTATTCCTGTTTCTTTTGTGCAAAACTGTTAGGTTTCCTAGTTTTGGTACAAAAAGCTCCATTATGAGTAGAGTTTAAACAGATTGAATAATACTTTGGCCTCCATTCAAATTCAACCTTTTGTTAGAACACTAAGCCATCAGGATATTGAATTGTAATACTATCACATAGAGGTTTTTTGGTCTCTACTTCCACTAACAATCTAGGAAAGGCTTTAAGATCTTTCCTTGTAGTAATTGAATATGCACAAATATGCCTGCCGAAAGAACTAGCTACCATACTAAGAGATCGTGGAGACTGGTATTCAAGGGGAAGATTGGGAAGTTTGATCCATAAAGGAACAAATTGAAGTTCCTCTTGTGTGAACTTCATCTTCCTCTGCCATCTCTTAAATATGAGTAGTTTGTTGTAATAATTCCATTGATGGGAGAGTATGCTAATGCAGTCCTCTTCACTTGCAAATTTGAATACATAATACCCATCACCTTAACATATAATCTTAGGCATAATGGCATTGCTCTAATGGGATCTAACAAATCCTTACATCTAATTGTATGAAGAGGAATTCCCATACATATATCTAATCGGTGCTCACTTCCATTCATCCACCACTAGAGGTTATCTCATCATTCATGTCTATCTTATTATCCTTCTCCATATCCCCATAGAAGGATGGAGAACCCAATACATTTGGTTATACTCCATGACGTGATTTCCAAGCATCTTCAAAACCTCAGTGGAGACCACTAAAAAAAGAGGCATAAACGATAGTGGAAAAGAAAGATAGGTAGTGGAAGATAATGACCGTGTAGTCTATGCTATGGATGACGGTTCAAAACATAATTGTTTATAATATAATAAAAATTAAAAACGATGCCTTATAAGATAATATAAATAGCAGCTGTGGTCCAAAGTCTCATTGTTATGCTGCATTAAACTATAGATGACAATTTTCATTTTCAACAGACGTCTATGTGTATCTATAGACGGTGGTTTTTTTATACAATTATAGTTTAAAACCTTTCATGATTTCTTGCAAGGAAATAGACAACTATTGTGGTCTCAAAGTTGTCATCTATAATGTTGTTTAAAAAATACATTACACCTACTTCTGGTACCACTCACAATTCCCTGCAGACACAAAACTTGGCTACATTCTCAACTTATTCAAAAATAATAATATTGTGCATCCTATCTAAGAATTGAAATTTTACAATATATATTTACATTAACGAACCACCTCATAAGGTTTAGTATAACACACACACTAACTAGCCACATATCATAACATCAATCAATTTTCATTTATTTTCTTACATCATCTAATTATATGAATAATAAAAATAAATCAAATAATAGAATTATCAAACAAGATAGAAATAGACATGCATTTTATTATTCTATTCAAACACTCACACAAATAAAACTTCTCTTTTTTAGAAAGAGTATAACATATAGGGAAAAAAGTTATATTCCTCACTTTATGCGGATGTAATTTTGTTCTTATACCCATCTCAAAGAGGAATAACCTAACATTGATGTCATTCTTGGTCTTCTTTGGCACATGTAGAAGTATACCAATTGTACTATCAGATATATTATTCTTAATATGAATTATATCAAGATAGTGTCACACATATAAGTTTTTCCAATATAGATTGTCAAATAATATCAACATCTACTTCCATGCACCTATTATAAATAACTTTTTTAATATTTTATTTTCAAAAGGCACATTTAACACCCTTACTTTCTCAAATATGTGGAGTCTAATAAGTGGATTCAAAGCTCCTGATTCTTTAACTTTTCCATTAAAGGATTTTATTTACCTATGATAATGATGATTTGTAGGCAATAACTTATGATGTGCAAGATAGGTGGCGTTCCTACTCTTAGGTAATTATATAAATCATGTGTTATCTTCACAAATAGTACATGTATAGTATCTTTACATACTATAACAAAACGATTACCATATACTGCAAAAACATTTATTATGCAAAATAATATGACTCTCAATTTAAATGACTCTTGAACACGTGCATCAAACACTTCAACTCCAATATCCCATATGTACCTTAAATATTCAACAAGGGGGGCTAGATATATATAAATATTATTTTCAAGCTGATTTGGATATGATATAAGTAAAGATAACGTCATCCATTTCTAATTCATGCACAATTATGGAGGGAGATTATATGTAACCAAGATAACCATCATAAATTATAGTTTGTGCTCCCATTGAAATTGTTAATTCCATCAAAGCAAAGAGACGCAAATTTCTAGCTTCATGACCAAATTTAAAAAAAATTTGGTGTCAATTAATTTCAAACGAGGAGAATCGACCATATGTTTAAGCTTTCCATAAAAAGTCCTCTCTTTTTCATGACCCATAAGATTATTTGTATTTTCCATTACTAAACATACGCTGGAATCTTGGTATGATTGGAAAGTACCACATTGCGTTCGTCGGAGCCTTAGGCTTCTTGAATCATGACATTTGACATTCAAGACGTATATCCAATGCCGCATATTCATTGTGATACAAAATTCAATCATTAGTACAAGCATGAATAATTCATAAATCAAGCTAATAGAGCAACAAATATTCTTTGTTTCATATGTCCTTTGAGGAAGTACATTGTCCTCCAAAAAATTCAAGAAAAGAAGTGAAGTTTTATTATTATATATTATTATCATTTCATCCACTAGTCACCCTGAGGTTGTACAATCATAACACGATTGATGATTTTGTAAATTTAGTACAACCTACATACAAGGACGTTTATGAATTACTGACTTTTAAAACTTTTCACTAGAGTCTTTAAAATATTCTTCTACATTATTTCTCAACTCTTCCATATTCGAAAAGTCATCATATTCAAAATAATTGCTTTAAACACAACTATTTTGAATAACAATAGATTCTCCATGTCACATCCAGTTACTGTAACTCCTATCAAATCCATGCATAGTAAGATGATCTTATATTTTTATGGCCCAACTCTTCTTACTATTGCCATAATCGATACATGTGTAACATATCTACAAGGGATTCACAATATGTTCGACCACAAATTTTAGGAAGTCATATACACCATCTATATGCTCTCTCGATAACTAACTAGAGCATACCTACAATCTATCAATTATATCCTACATTAGAAACAAAGTTGAGCATAATAATTTATGAACAATTGCAACAATGATATGCAAACCAACTGTCTATAAAACATACATAGGTGGTTGTGCGTGTGTATATATATAGCTAGTAAGGCGAAGGTTCCTTATGTAATACACTTATGACAACAAAACAATGATATTAAAGCTATAATTCTAGAAATATATAAAACACATGGCATAGTAGAAATGAAGAAGTACAATGGCATACTAATCAACCAAAGCATGGTAAAATTTAGTAATATATATCATATCAATAATAAAGAAGAGCAAAGACGGGAAAACCCAAACCTCTAAGGAAAGAATGATAATGATAAGAAAATAAGAAAAAGGAAGGTTGGCGGCATAAGCTACATAGGTGCTCGGTGAAGAGGAAGAAGGAGGAGGTGAAGGAAGCAAAAAAGGTGGAATATAAAGGGAAACAACCAGTTCGTGCTACAACTCTCTATGAGTTTGTGTGAATTACAGGGTTATAGGGAAGCTTGCTAGGTTATAAGTTAAAAATTAAAGATTAAAAAAAATATATCTGATGTCTATACCTCTAATGTATATTAGAATTATAATTGTCGTCTAAGGCCAAAAATAAATCTACTCAATTTTAGACGATGGTTATATTATTGTAATTATCATTAATGTTGCTAAAAATAAAGTGCCCCAAATCTCCCCCACTTTCTTTATAGTAGGGAATTTATATACGACTATTTTTAGTATAACAGTTGTGTATATATTTTAGTCTATTTTGATTTTTGTAGTGGTGGGGGTAATCTCTAGGTATATCGGCATCTTGAGGATACCACCATTCACAATACCAACTTATAATATTAGGGTAACATTGACTTCCCTCAAAAGGTTAATATATTCACAAACATTATAGAATCAAATAAAACAACTTTATTATACTCCACATTCCATAGTCTCCATAGAATTTGTATGTTATTACCGTATTCCTTAAAATCATCATATTTCAAACTTAGTGGTACCTACTCCTTAAAAACAAACCAAGAGAAACTACATTCTCATAACAATTATGCAACCCTTATCAATTTGATCAAGTGATCGCACTTAACATTAGCCACCAACCTTTGATTTTATCATATCTCTAATAAATAAGACCTCACAACTCAACCTCAGTAAGCATATTAACTTATACTTAACCTTAATGCACGTACACTATGCTATATCCCCACACTCTTTTGCTTCAAGAAGTAGCTTGCTTACCCGCCCTTATTTAAAAATAGGTAATTTCTCCTTCTATCACAAATTTTTGGTTAAATCATTGTAAACTTATATACTAACATTACCCTCAAACCATATTACCATCCATCAAACCGTATCACTATCCATAAATAACAAGGTCTCCATACAACAAGTTCAGCTTTTGTGTAACTCGAACTAGTTATACTTACCAACGACCCTAACACCTTATGATACCTCTTCAAGTTTGTATCCTTCATTTAACATTAAATAATTTAAATATATCGTGTGGAGGTGTAGGTAGGGCAGTAAACGAGCCAAGCCAAGTCAAGACGGGGTGGGCCTGGGCTTAGCTAATGAGGCTTAAGCTCGGTTCATTTATAAACAAGCCGATCCCATAAGATTTTGCATTATAAATGAGCTCGAGCCCAAAATTTTCATGCTCAAGCTTGACTCGTTTATTAAATCAGCCAAGCTCGAGCCTTATTTTAGGCTCGTTTAACTAAATAAACGAGTCAAGTCGAGCCTTTAATGATCCAAGCTTAAAAAGCTAGCGAGCTGGCTCTATTCGTTTATAGCCCTAGATGTGGCAAACCAAGAAAATATGCGTTCCCTGTACAACAATAATATACTTTATTTCCCCTATGGATGTTTCAAAAGAACATGGAATGGAAGGACTCGCAAGAGATGAAGATATCATCCACACAAACGATATCATGAGTCATAAAATAAGTGCTTGTATATTATATATGCACTTGTTTATTTTTTTTATTTTGATAAACTTGCTACCAAAGGAATCTCAATCTTAAGTTGACAGACAATATATGTGTAGTAAATTATCTTGTGAGCTAAATAGCACTAGTAGGAGGTACTGCAGACCACCACTTTTTACATAAATTTCCAAATATATCCTTTTTATATTGAAAATATTATAAGAAAATGAATGTCCATATAGACAAATAATTAACTTTAAAAATATTCTCAGCAAATGTATGACAGTAGTAAGTGTACATTTTTATTGTGTTGTAAGAAATAGTAGGATGAAACCCACCTCAATGTACTTGTTGCATGTTAGAATGAGGCTAAAATTTATGTATCAAACAAAGTTTATATTCAATACTATAATTCTTGTACTAACACCGAATGATAATTATTAATATTTATATTCACTAACAGAGCCAATTTGCTAATTTTTAAAATATAAATTTTAACCATTTCATATTTTTACAAATCAATTAGATTATCCGTATTATTCATCAATTTATAAACCTATGCACAAATGAATGCGTATAAATATGTATTAAAGTTTATTTTCACTATCATATTTCTTGTACTAACACCTAATGATAATTATTAATATTTGTATTCACTAACATAGTCGGTTTGCTAATTTTTAAAAATATAAATGTTTAATAATTTATATTTTTACAAATTAATTAGATTATTCATATTATTCATCAATTTATAAACCTATGCACACATCAATGTGTATAAATATTTATTATCTTAAAATTCTCAAGAAAATATAGTCTTTTCAATTAATCAAATGAAAAATATCACTATTCTATAATCACAATGAAGAGTTTCATTAAAAATGTATGTGTCTCTATATAAATTATTCAAATATTATGAAATTTTAATGTTCTTCGTATTACTCTAGAAAATTTATCCAATAAGAATATTAATTATTATTATTATTATTATTAAAAGCATTATTAATGGTATGACAATATATTAGGAATATTATTGTTAATATAATAATAATAATATAATAAGGATTATGAGTATGATGATGATGATGCTAATATGAACATTATTCAAATAACAATGTGAATATTATTATTTATGCATTTATATTATACAAAATTCATTGTACAACAATTTAAAACTCTAAAACATATTATACATATAATAAATGCATAATACTATATATTGAATCGTTAAAATTATATAAATTTCTATTAAAAAAGATAATCTTAACCCAAAAGAATAGAAAAACTTAAAAGTTTTTAAAAACAACATAATTAATTGAAAAACCTTAATTGAAAAAAATAATAAAAATCTAGATTATATTACAAATCTATTTTTTTAAAATAAAATTCCAATATATGACAATGGTTTGATTTGTAGATTAAAAAGTAACATATTTTTTCTAAGATAAATTTAATAATTAATATACAAAAAGAAGAACGACTAAGAGTATATCGTCATAATCATTAACTTTGTGCGAAGTTTTAATTTAATCCTATAAGTGTTGCTTCTAATGCTTTTTTTTATATATAAAAATACTATTAACTTAATTTCTAATATATAAACTTCATAAGTTAAAATTTCATGACATTAATTATCATTATAAAAAATATTTAATAATAATATTATTTTTAATCATAGATATAAATAAATAATTTAAATGAATAATATTGCTAATAGTTATCTATAAATACTTATTAAGAGTAACATCAAATTTTTGAATATTTTTGGACTTTTTAATAAATCAGCATGCTTTTTTTTTCATTTATTAGAAACTTGCAATATTTTAGGACAAATATGGGTATTATTACAATATTATTCAAATTTAAAAAATTCCATTTTTGAAATTTTACATAAATCTTGATAATGTTTTTGTAAAACTTGGTGATGTTTTTTTTAGGAATTATTTTTGGCATATTTTAAGTTTTAAAAAAAATATTGAATAACGGATAATAATAAAAAGTGTATTTTCATAAAAAAAAATTATGGCATTTTAGGTAGTTCGCTAAAAAATGACTGAGTAAATGGAGGAAAAAGAGATGCAGTAAGTGCAAGAGTATTTTGTCATTTCATAGGCTCATTTTTAATTTTTGGACAACAAGTTAGAAAAGTTAATAGTCAAATTTGACAAAAAGATATTAGGTATGAAAAATCCTTACAGTGATAATTAACTAGTGCATTTTCAAAAATTTATAGTTGTTTTGTGTATTAAATTTAAAACGAGGGGTTGCTTTGTGTTATTTTTATACAATTTAACAAAAAATATTAAAGGGTTATGATTATATTGGATAATGCGATAGATTTATAGATAATCTTATATTCTTTATAAAATATTGAACTATAACATTCCAAACATGTGAGTAGGGTTAGAAGTGACAAAGTTGGCAAGACCCAAATGATCCGGCCTAAATAATCCAATCCGAACTCAATAATTGAAATTCGATCTAAACCCGAAATTTGAAACAACCCAAAATTTAGCTAATTCGATAAAAACACGCATCCAAAATAACTCAAACTAAAATAACCTAACCCAAAATTACCCAATTTAAACTCAGATAGAAATCCAATAAGGACTCGACTCAAACTTATCCGACCCAAACTTACTCAATCCGAAATGACCTGACTTATACTCGGATATAATTTCAAAATTGATACAAACTTAAATTAAATTCAATCTACAAATGTACCATTTTATACCTATTAAATTACTATATAAACATCAATAGACTATCTTACTAATAAAATTTTATGTAAAAATAATAATATGCAACCCATATAACAACAAATAACATAAAATTAAGAAGACTCTATTCTCCTCACTTTATTTTAATATCATACTAAAATCAATCAGATTAGATCATCTAATTTTCTATTGCTATTAAAATTATAATTATTATAGATACAAAAAATATAATTATAAATATAATAATTATAATATATGTTATTATAGTAACAATAATAAAATTAATATTTGCATTTCTAATAATAATAATGACTATTGTATTTCTAAAGATGATGATAATAATAATAATACTAATAAATTGAAGTAATAGAAATAATTTTTATAATTAACGTAATAATTATACTTATTTTAATATCCATAACAATCATTATAATTATGTATATAATAATATTTATAATTGTATTTACAACAATAGCTATACCACTAATAATAATAATAATAATAATAATAATTTATTATTATTATTACATATTTGATGATTGCAATTTATTATATCATTACATATATTATGATAAAAATTACTATGATAAACATAACAATAATAATAAACTACAAAACTTAAACATTTTATTAGAATTATTATAAGGAAACTTCTAAATAGATAATACCTTCAATTCATATTAAAGGTTATTTTAGCAAGATTACTTTTACCATAAGTGGTTTTTTAGGCTATAATTTTTCTAAGTCCTTCGAATATGATATATATATATATTCATTTAGCATAAATATAAAAGTAATTGAGCCTAATTAGTTTAGTATAAAAGGATTTATTCATGACATTTTATTTATATTTTATATAACTTTAACAATACATACTACTTATAATTAAAAATAAAATCATTTGAACTACAAATATAAAAGAAAATAAAAGATTAAATAAATTTATTATAAATGTTTCAGGTGAATTTTACTTATAAAAAATAGTTCAAAAAAATACATGCATATATCCGTACCCGGTGCACATTTCACTTTAATTTGTGTGAAATAAATTATAAATACTCTCCACTTAGTAGCAATCAATCATACATAAAGACAAAAAACTTCATTACTCGTATCGTATGTATTGCTTGTCAGAAAAATAAAGAAAATACTTTGCTTAGAAAGTCAAGGGTTGGCAAGACTCACCCACTTCGCAAGTGCAACGAAATACGAGTGAGTCCAACCAAAAGCAAAAATTAATTGCTTACAACCCCTCGTCACTCGTCAGTGCTATAAAAAACAAACTAATTTAAAAACAGAGGGATATTTTAGGAATTCTAAGATAAAAATGGTAGTCTGCAACACTTTCAGAGGGTGCCAAATAACCCTGTCCATTATTATTAACAGAAATAGAATCTAGAAATATAAAGCTAGGAACACAAATTAAAAAAAATCAGAATAAAAACAGATTAACAAGGACCAAATTAAACGAGTTTTCAGTTCGGACCAAAACCCATATTATTCAACAAGTTATTCACCACGTAGGTAGCAGCTGCCGCTTCCTGAACCTGCAGAGGTTTCAATTTGAAATGCTGAGCTCATTTCACCGGAAGACTAACTTCTACCATGTCAGCTCGCTAGTTGTTGGAGTTTCTGGAAGCTGCCCGTCCTTCTCCTCTTCTGCATTACCTTGTATCTTCATGCATAATGCTTTTCCAACTTTTGAAGCTGCCTTGGTGATCACTGATCAGCTTTACAAATTCTCGCACAATTCTAGCTTTAATCTGCCCCCGCTTTGGTGGAACACTCGTACGTCTCGCCTTCTCTTTCTGGTTCTTTGATGGTTACATTGACACTGCATTCACAGCCATTATTACACCAAAGAAGTGAGAGAGAGAAAAAAGAAGAAGCAAGAGATCGTTATCTTCTTTGATAAAGAGAGAGTTAGTGGCAAAAGGAGGAGGAAGAGTAATGACTCTTTAGAGTCGGTTCATGAAAGAAGCATATAAAAAGAAGAGATACCATTCTCTTAATAGAATACTAGTGCATCACACAATCCCTTAAGATCACAAGATTTTAAACAAGTCCAACATTCCGTGGCTTGCAGTTAGAGACGAAAGAGAAAAAAACAAAAGACATTGCCTGAAATGTATCAATTGGGCAAATGAACCAACATTTGTCAAAGCAAAAAGGTACAAATTGCCGTCAAATTATGTTTCGTTGAAATGGCTAGCAGTCGCTCCCGACTATGACTAGTGATTTGGAAAAGGAAAAAGGAAATCGATTTTGATTTGGCGGTCTCCTTCCTTCCTGAGACACGTCAAAAGCAACGGAAAAGTTCACAATATACGTAAATTAACTAGAAAGAGAAACATGATTAGATGTTAGTATATATTTAGGGTCGGTTAATAATATCTGGAATGAAGTCAACTCAAAGTCACCTGTGGCACCCTGGAGAGCACTAGGGTTTGTCAAAATCTTTCAATGTCAGCAGCTGCCTCAGCTCTAGCAAATAATAAATTCCAGGCCAAAAATATTCGTAGCCTTCCAATCATCTGATAGTCTGAAATGGTGAAAACACCAAACTAGTGTCCCTTTTTGCCGGAACAAAGACGAAAGTAGCAATAACATAAAAAGGATAAAGAAAGTCAACTATATGAGAATCAAACACATAACAGGCAATACATTAGATAGGTGATGAAGCAGCACCTTATATTGGTGAAGCAAATTTGACTTCCACTAATCGACTTATGTGACACATTGGCTGCAGATTTCGATATTTCATCATTCTGAAAACCCTCAAAAAGAAAATTTGCATGGAAAAAACAAACATTATAATCAAGGCAGAAGTTCAAAATGATTTTAAAACACAACTGCATGCATGGTTTTTTTTCTTTCTTCTTTTTCCTTTTTTTTTTCAGGTCAGAGGAAGGAAATTTTCAAAACTTGCTTATAAGTGCTTGCTGCAATTCTGAAAGTCATGACAGATACTGTCATGAACTTAAACACCCCCGCCCTGTAAAAATGAATGCATGATCCATGCTATCACATTCTGTGAGCATAAGATCAGAAAGTTTGTGCAGCAACAGATTAAAAATGTTTAATTAAAAGGAGACTGATACAAGAAGTTAAAAATTAATATTGACAGCAGTTTTAAGTTAATCCACATTCAATTATCCTTCTTATGGAGCAAGTATCCTGGAAATAAAATCAACCCACTACTGGCCCACTGCAGCAGTGAGAATATAATTTGAATTTCCCCCCAAATCATTTCATCGGCGCAAGAATAGTGTAAAGTAATAGTAATGAGACAATGACTATCGCTCCAGCCAGTGTGAACCTTGGACTGGTCCATAACATGAGGTTTGACCTCTCTGTTTTCTTTATTGGATCAACCTCTTCTGATATTGGATAATTAGAACGTCTTGGGTTCCAGCTCACGTACTTGTCTGGGTTGAACTGTGAAGTGACGGACTTTCTCCCTTGCTTCATAAAGCTGGACCATGCCTTGTCCCAATCTCTTGAAAATTTATCACCTGGAGCAAATGGAATATATATATATATATATATATATATATATACAGCAAATGGAAAAAAACACACCCACCCACACAAATAAATTAGTTATATCTGTTGACTAACAAGTTCAGCAACAAAAAATTCAAAAAAAAAAAAACCATTTTTGACTAACGTTGACTAGCCATTTTGGGCAGTTTGCTAACAGAATAACATTGTGGTAATTCGCAAGCCTCGTATGGTCATTTCGGAAAATGACTCACAAAATCCTGATCAGATATTTGTAGAAGATATTTTTTCCTTCTTCTCAGCCATTAAGCAAGACCATTCATTAAGTTCAAATAATATAAGTTGTCTATGCAAAAGCTATTGGTGAGCTTAAGGGATGAGTAAAGACCATGACTCCAAATCAGTCCATGAGGAAAAACTTCTTTCATTCATTATTTTTTTTTCTTTCACTCCAAGCCAATTAGCAAAAGCATGAAAGCACTTTGCAAAAGCTTAGACAAAAAGAGGGGAGGGAGAGGGGGGGGGATAGAAACCTTCCTATAATTCAGCATGACTTTCTGTCTTGATCCATAGGCCTTTTAGGACAGTCACTTGGCTAAGAATTCAAATTATATAATTTGGTCTTAGGCAGTCAAACTTTGCTTTTATGCTCCGTGAAAGGTAAAAGCCAATACCTTTGTTTATTGTCCTTTCAATTGAACTCGACAACATTGCTCTCACTGTTACTTATATGACTGCTCTATGATAAAACTTAAGTGTCTGTTCTCACAAAGTACACAAGAGCAGAGAACTGGGACAAGGGGAAGAAAGGATGTCTTCGGATGCACTTCAAATTATTCTGGAAGTTGAAACAAGTAGGATGACTCTAAAAAACTAAAATCTTGAAAATGAGAACACCTATCAAAACTTAACCAACACAACTGCCTAATATCATTTCAAGATGGAGGGAAGAAGTACAAACTAAACGTCATTTACCAATCTTATCTGTTGTTTGTAAGTTGTAGTATGTCAAACAGATATTATATATACAACCTTTTTCCGGTGGTACAATGTGAGGGCGCAGAGAGGGAGAGAGAGGCGTCACACGTAGGACAACATTGCCGGAGAGGATGGGCCTTTATCATGATTTAAGCTCCGTCATAAGTAACAAGAAAATAACATTAATGACATTGGACACAGACATTGATAGTGCCTTAAGCAAGAGGGGTGGAGCAAAAGACAGGGAGGAGATGATTCCAGCTTTCTAGGATCCCACTAAAACAGATGCATACCGTGACATTAGCTAAACAAAACTAGATTACGAAAAATAGCAAACCCAAGTTCATTGTAATTTCTCGAGTAAAATATAATTAAAGTGGCAACAATTTTAAAAGTAGTAGTTTAGTACTAACAACTCGTATCAATAAGCTTTATCTAACTTAAATTTTGAAGACAAAGATATGAACCAAAAAAAAAAAAAATCCTTGCTGTCAATGATGAATATAGCTAGGCAGTAGCAATAATTGGGGCAGAGAAACCAATTTACAGACGTAAACTTTTATATGTATAATAAATAATCCCAAATAGTCGCCCTAAACAGAACCAACACTTATCCACATCCCTTACGTCACTTTTCATCATCTTTTCCATTTAAATTATAAAATCGGATTCAAGACCTATAAAAAAACAATTTTATAGCAACAATTTTGACTAAAATATCTGATTTGATTATAAATTAACCATCTATTCATAATCATCAGCCTAGTTAAAATTACTGGCAAGTATCATAACTAATCGATTAAAGCAACATTGAATCCAACAAACACATAGAGTACCCCAAAAATAGGAACATCTAAATTACACGATTAATCACCATGTCGACCTGAACCTTTCGCAGATCAACGATAATTAAAGAGAGAAAATAAGAAAATTGCGGCGAAAACAAAAATTAAGACGAAATTGAAATTACCACTTCGATTATTATTGTTGTTGCTGCTATTGCTGCCATCATCGCCGTTTTGCCTGGGTTGTTGCTGAGAGCCCTTTCTGGAACAGAAGGTGCGAAACGAGGACGGCGATGATGAAGATGACCACAGCAGTTTGTGAGATAATGATGATGATGGTCTGATTCTTGAATGAATCAGAAATTCTATCTGCATCTTCCTTTAATTTCTATGTATATTATTATTGTTGTTGTTATTTCAATTGGAGCCACACGATACAAAACATACAAAGCCGCTGCCTCCTCCTTCCTCCTCTTCGCCTTCTTCACTGCGTGTACTGTGTGCACTTTCGCGTGTGGTTTCACGTCCAACTGTTGTTGCCGGTTCTGTGGACGTCGTGGATGGTGAGGCTCTTCTTGCTACTTGGTGATTTAAATTGATTCGATTTAAAAAATTAAATAATTTATTAAATATTATTATTTTTAAAAATAATTAATTAATTTAATTAATTTATAAAAATTAAATATCTTATTCAAAAAATATAAAAATTTATTATATTTATTTACAATATTTCACATTATATTATATTACACACACACAAGTGCATATAGTTTGAATTTTTTATTATATGTAAATTATATTTTTTAATTATTATTTTTATTAAATATTATATAAAATTATATAAAAATATAATTTAATATTTAAATCAAAGTATTAGATTATAACTATTTAAATTAGATTAATTTAATTTTTTTATTAATTATTTTTTATTTATAATCTATTTAAAAAAACTAGATATCTATTTTTTTAAAGACAGTATTCAACCTTTTAAATATTTAATTTTTATTTATCAAACATTATTCTCACACTTGCCAATTCAGCAGCATCGGGATTGTACGGCACGTCAGTGATATAAAAAAGGCCCAAATAATGCGAACATTTACCGTTAACTTTGTTTAGAGCACTATACGCCACTTAATTTCGCAACGCAACGCAGAAAAAATTCAGATAAGTAGTAGATCAGTAGCACTGTAGCAGCAGCATACGTTGTACAATACTACAATACGATTGGATTGTGTCTCCTCAAATAATGTAGACTCGATAATGCGCATCGTAAAAGTCATCCGGCCGGTAGATAACATTACATTAGTTGTTTGTATTTTTCTTTCCCTTCTAAATGTCTATTTAATTTGTTATTTAAAATATAATTTGATGTCAAATAATAATATTTTTAAAGTAATAAAAATACTTTACAAAAATATTTTATTTATATTAAAAATAATAATGATATTTAATAATACATCTTATCTTAAATAATTTTAAAAATACCAATAATTTTTATATATTTTATTTTAATAAAATATATTCATATAATTTATTTATAGATTAATTTTTGATATGATGAAATAATTAATATTAAAAAATAGAAATAAGTCATAAATCATATTATTAATATTAATTATTATTATTACTATCAATCATAATATAATAAATTAGTAAGAATTCATATAATTAATAATAATAATTGATATTAATTATTAATTGTAATTAATATTTTTGTGTATGTTAATAATTATAATTAAAAAATATTAATATTAACAATAATTATTAATATCAAAAATAATAATTCATATTAATATTAATTATGGTCAATATTGTCAAAAATGATATATAAATAATTAATATTTATATTTATAATTATTATATTACCAATAATAAATGTTATTAGTATTATAAATTGATATTAAAAATTAACATTAATTTCATTAATTAATTTTAATATGCAATTAATTGTATATAATTATAACTAATTCTAATATTAAATATAATAATATCAATAATTAAAGTTATTAATGTTAATATAATAAAAATATATTTATAATTATTGTTAATTAAGAATATTAATAACTAATAATGATTATTATATTACAAATAATGGATATTATTATTATTATATGATAAATAATTATTATTCTAACATGATGAATAATAATTATTATTCAAAATAATAATTGATCTTAGCAATTAAAAAGAATAATTGATATCAAAAATTAATAATAATTAATCATAATTAAAGGTAATAATAATAAGTAATAGTTAATAATAATTATTATTAACATTATTAATATTATGAATATAATTAATTAATAATAACTCATATTAGTAATTATTAATATTAACATTAATTATTATAAATATTTTTCATAATATTATATAAATAATTAATATTGATAATAATATTTATATTATTAATAATTAATAGAAATATTTATAATAATTGATTTGAATATTTAATAATTATAAATAACAATACTTGATATTAATAACTAATAATAATAATAATTAATATCAATACCGACTAATAATTAATAGTAAATAATATTTATGTTATTATTAGTACTTAATAATAATATTAAGAACTAATCTTAATAATAATAATATTTAAATTATTATTATTATTATTAATTGATTAATTAATAACATTCAATAATAATAATAATAATAGGTAAGTATAATTAATAAATATATAAAAATAGTAGTGTATAATAGTTTAAATATTTAATAAAAAAAATGACGAGGTATACTCATAAAATAACAACATAATAGATAATATAAATAATAAGGTTTTAAAATTAAGATGTAATACAAACAGGAAAAGAATGTCTAAAATAATAATAAAGATAATAATGTGCAAAATTTAACATAATTAGCTATATGACTTATGATGTTAAAGAATCACATTATAATCGCGTATTAGGCACCTTTTTTAGCCTAACTTTTTAAAACTTTATTATCTTTAGTTTTAGTTATTAAAAAAATAAAATAATTTTATCAAAATAATTATAAAATTTTTTTCACTACGAATAGATATTTGTATTAATATATATATAATATAAAAAATCATTTTGTACAATATTATTCTTTTTAAGTTCAATAAATTAGTATTAAAAGTTTGATACAAAAAGTATTATTATAAACTTTTAATATTGATGTACAACAATTATTATATGGATGTTGAAAAAACTATTAAGTAACCGTTGAAAATTCATTACATAGTCATTGAAAATTCAATACAAATGATGGTGAAATTTTATTACAATTATTATTGAAAAATACTTATACAGCTGAAAATGGAGTATTAATATTAATAGTACATGTAGTGATAATAATTTAATATAAGTGGTGTAACAAGGAGCAAAATGTTAATTTGTAAATGAAATGGGTAAATTGGTAATTTTGAAAGTAAATGGGTAAAATGGTAATTTTGGAGGTAAAGGGTAAAATGGTAATTTTATGAGTAAAGGGTAAAATGGTAATTTGTAAGTGACAAGAGTAAAATGGTAATTTCATAAGTAAAGGACAAATGGTAATTTTGGATGTAAAGGGTAAAATGGTAAATTGGTAAGAAAATGGGTACTTCGGTAATTTTGATAATGGAGAAGGGTAGTTTGGTAATTACGATAATGGAGAAGGGCAATTTGGTAATTTAACCAACTAAAAGGTAATTTGGTAATGTTGATAATGGAGAAGGGTAATTTGGTAATTATGATAATAATGAAGGGCAACTTATTAACTTAACCAACTAAAGGGCAATTTTGTAATTATAATAATAGAAAGGGTAAAATAGTAATTATGATAATAGAGAAGGGAAACTTGGTAATTTAACCAACTAAAGGGTAATTTGATAATTTTGATAATAGAGAAGAGTAATTTGGTAATTTTGATAATAGAGAAGGGCAATTTGGTAATTTAACCAACTAAAAGGTAATTTGGTAATTATAATAATGGATAAGGGTTGTTTGGTAATTATAATAATGGAGAAGGGCAATTTGGCAATTTAACTAATTAAAGGGTAAAATGGTAATTATGATAATAAATAAGGGTAATTTGGTAAGTTAACCAACTAAATGATAATTTGGTAATTATGATAATGAAGAAGGGTAATTTGGTAATTTAACCAACTAAAGGGTAATTTGTTAATTATAATAAAGGAGAAGGACAAATTAGTAATCTAACCAACCAAATAGAAGATATGTTAAGTATAACAGCTATAAAAGGTAGTTGGTGACCTAATAAGTATGGGAGATAACTTGGCAATCTAAATCGAGTAAGGGGTAATTTGGTAATTATGTAACAAGGAGGGTAATATGGTAAATTGTCAAGTAATGAAGGGATGACTTAGCAATTATATAAGTAAGGGGTAAATGAGTAATTTGTATCTAACATGTCGTTATGATAGCAAAATTTCATAATATGACTCAAGTAACACTAAATAGCAAGATAAGAGTATTTGACAATTAGTAAGTATCACAAGAACGAATCTTTAATCAGAATTGGATGAGATTATGATGACCTTAATGATTCCTTGGTATATCCTTAGATAACTGTTTGAATAAGAAATATCTAACAATATCAGAACGATTGAAAGTGAATAAGTATCTGATTGTTGTACTTTTTGTAATCACCTTAATTAAGACACTAATACTTAAAGTAAAAGACCTCGAGATCCGGAATGGTGGCTCTTTAGGAGTCGTTACCCTAAAAACGTGGTTTAGCCCACGATTATTTTGGTATTTGTTGGTGTGCCTTTGTGCCACAGCCAGGCCCTATATCTTACTCTATCTAGCTCTACGGACCTATTTAAGGGGTATGCATACTTATGGATTAGGTATCATTATCGGTAGGGTAATGAGTTAGCTTTATATACTAGTATGACTAGGGTATCTTTGCGTCCCTAGGTTGATAGTTGAAGGGTATTAGGTAGCTTTTAATTTTTATGCACTAGTGCGACCGATGTACCTTTGTGTCCCTGGATCTTGATCTCCCTATCGAGGCAAGTAAATGGAATTGTTGTGCTGATTAAAAAAGAAAAACACTAATCGTGAAAGTGAAAGATTAATGAGCCAGGCCCAATTGAATTATATTATGAGCACCGATCCATCAGATATAATAGTGGCCCAGGAGAATTTTGCCCTAGATGATGTTTATAAATACAGATCCACCAGATATAATAGTGGCTCAAGAGTGTTGCCTTGGATGATGTATACTTGTATTCCGATCCGTCGGCTAAAATAGTGGGGGTCCCAAGCTCAATAAATTTTATTTGGTTGTGAATAAATTATGAGAAAATACTAATCACTTATAGTGGAACACCATGTAAGTTAGGGTCAGACAATCCACCGGCGAATAATAGTGGCTAGGAGTGTTCTGCCCTAGAGACCGATCCACTGACAATAATAGTGGTCAAGAGCGTTATGCCCTTTATGTATTCTGGTCCACCAGCTATAATAGTGGAGTTCCTGCACTCACACAGATATTTATAATCCGAGATGATTGATTAATGATGGACTAATGTCTTAAGGCCCTAAAAGTATCGATTGTTCATTATGACCTATTAATATTTGATTGACTTGTTAAGTATGCGAATGTACGAAAGTGAATATTATGTATGCACCATTAATATCCGATTGACTTGTTAAATAAGTGAATGTATAGATGTGAATATTATGTATACACCTGTCATTATGTATAAATATAGTGGTGTATCAGGTGTTGCATTGTGGGCCTACTGTTAAGTATGTTTTAAAGGGTTACTCATTAACGTAGTATTGAAGGGTTCCATTCGTAAGGCCTCTGCCTATTCATTGGGCAGTGTCCCGTGCAGGTCGTTTTCAGGTGCTATTCAAGTGGGCTCCCGGGAAGGAGTATAAAGAACTATCCGGAAAGTCCTAGGGTTATCTTTTTTATCTTTTAAATTCTTGGTTTCAACGTATTAGTTGTTTTGTAACCACCACTAGTGGATTTTATTATTGTAAATGGCTTACTACACTACTCTGATTTAAATATGTTTGACTTTCACGTAAGTTGTATTTTTCTCTTTTACTCTTAGTACTTGATACTAGAACAGTAGGAGTAAATCGTTTTGGTACTAAATGTGGCGGTAATATCTCCATAATTCACAATTTTATTATTTTGCTTCCACTAATTATTTTAATAAAATGAAATTTTTCAGTAGTGAATTTTAGGGGTGTTATAAAATCTCCAAAGCATACAACCTTAAATGAAAATTCCATGTAATTATTAGTACTAGTGAGTCGATGATCGAAATAATAAAGATCGAAAAATAAAAAGTAGATATCTTCTCACTCAATCCCTACTAGGCACAACATTATTAACAACTCAACATCACTTAAAAATTTAGTCTATACTTTGTAGGAGTAACATATAATCCAAATATACACACGATATAATTTGAAAATATATTACAAAATTTAAAAATAAAAAAAAATAAAAAAGACTAAATCAATTAATAATAGTTAAACCATTTATCAAATATCATAATAATAACACAAAGGGGGGGCATAAATCTCAAGGCCAACTCTTCAATCAAGGTTATTATATATAAAATAAAATGAGTTTTAAATTATAGCATATAGTGTCCTTCAAATTGAGTCACTACCTAGGCATATTAAATTATGGAAATTATAAAGAGGAGAAGGAGCGTTGATAGCTCATAAAATCAGGGGGAAAAATTTTAATCACTCTACTAATGTTGATCCAAGGAGAAATTCTCTAGTTACTAAAAAATAATAGTTAGACATCATATAAATAAAAGTTACTAGTGCACATACCTCTCAGTCCATAATTATGAATACAACTTGAGGAAAAATCTTTTAGTTGATTTAAGACTATGGATAAATACAACAAAATTTGGTGAAATAAATATAATAAGAAGAACAAATAGGTACAAAATGCCTCTAGTCGATTTATTGTATTATTCAATATGTTATCTTACCCTCAATTCTCATAAGCTTGCCTTACTTACTTGATTTAGAAAATTGGTTATGGCTAGGGATGTGCCTTGGTCCAAAATCGGACCAGATAAAATTGGCTCGGATTGGACCGAAAACTAGTTAAGAATTGATTTTTTTTTTTACGTTAGAACTGAGGATCATAATTTCAGGTCCAAGACTGGTTAGGACCGAAATTGATAAATTATATATTTTTATATTAAAAATTATATTTTTTTGAAAAATTATTAATAAGATTTCAGGTCGGATCAAAAGATCGGACTGGATAAGAGAGGAACAGGTTAATGACTATTTTTTTTTAATTCGGGACTGATGCCCAAATTGGAGATTGAAATATCGATCCGATCTTTGACTGAAATCTGAAATAACTGGTCGGTCAGATCCAAAATTCTGATTCGGAATGATTCTTGAATATGGATGTAAATAGGACGGGTTCGGGGTGGGTATACCCATACCTGTATCTGTACCTGATAAGAAAATCCGTACCAATACCCGAATCAGTATCAGCTAACACATCCATATTCGCATCCGTTGGATATCCGTTACCCGACGAATTATCCGTTTACTTGTTAATAGATATTATCTAATGGATAAATCTATTACCCTACGAATAAACCCGTTTAAAGTTAAACCAAATGACAATTTTAACCTTAATTTTTACTATATTTATTTTAAAATTAAGGATAAAAGAGTAATTATATATCGGGTAAATGGGTACGGATATGTATATAGGTATGGTTACGGATATCCATACCCGTATTCGTACCTGAACCCTATGAGTATTATTTTTCATCCTCCATATTCGTATCCTTATCCGTTTATCTATATCCGTTTAAGTATCTGTCGGATAAAATTCATCGAATTTCGGATAAAATCCGCCCTGTTTACATCCTTATTATTAAATGGCCCTATACGGATATTTGAAATGATATCAATAAGAAATAAAGAAGCAGAAGAGATACAAAAAGAATAGGATTAGTTATAAAATAAGAGAACTAATTAACTTTGCTTACATGAATATCTATAATTAAGCTGTACTTGCAATTTTAATAATTAGTCAGAAGATTATTTAGTCTACGAGAAAAAAATAAGGATTATTTAGTTATCTCGACCAAATCAAACATCTGCATATGTAGTTTATCCTAATCCAAAATTTTTATGCTCTTACTATATTTTAAATTTATATACAAATTATATTATATTATGTGTATATATATATAAATTATGGATCGCCTCTTAAATATGAAATAAAATTAAGGTTACGAGAATTGTTAGTCCCAAATTCACATACGCCCAATAATCGGATGAGAATTGATATAACTTCTAATTGAATCCGTCGGTGGTATAAAATTAAGTAATTGGTTATGTGAGAAAGGATTAGTGAATGGACTTTGTTTGTTGCAGCAATTTATTTTATTTTATTTTATAATATCTGGAACCCGGGGCTGATTTAATTTTATAATATGTGAGAAAAAATTAGTGAATGGACTTTGTTTGTGAAACAATTTATTTTATTTTATTATATGTAGAACCGGGGGCTGATTTGTAAATTGCATGCCACGAGGCGTGGGATTAGAGTTGTAAGTGGTAGGTTGAATTCGCAGCGAGAATTATCTCTCATGAGTCGAAGAAGTCAACGCCACTTGTTTTACAGGTGTTAAGTGTAACCATATCTAACCACGCTATAATAAAGGTTCCATATATATATATATATATATAAAATATTCCTAATAACTGAAATATATATAACTATAAAATATATTTTAAATATATAGATTACACATGGCTCTCGAAATATACAAAAGATAACACATGCAGGATTATTTGTGAAGATATGGAAATATAATGATATATATGGGCAGGTACAAGAGGATTATGGTTGTTCACGTGGAGCCAAATTTTTTTTTTACCTCACAAAATTTTAAACCCAAATAACAATTACGTAGGCTGAGGTATTATTAAGTCCAAAGGTTATAGGTTAAAGTAACACCCGTTTTTTGTAAAATTAATTTTTAAAAAATATGTTTAAAAATAATTAATAAAATTATGGATGTTATATTTATACATTAAAAGTATAGTAATATGTGTATTTATTTATAAAAAAATTAGAAAAAATACGATATTTGTTTATTGACCCATGAAAAGATCATTTATTTTGAAAACACTTAATACAAAAACCTAAACTTATTTACAAAATTATCATTGCTATAAAAAATATTATGAATTTTTAACTTGCGTTTGCTTATAATTTTCATTATTATAGGTTATAAAATGGGTAAAAGCATTAGTTGATCAGGCAAAAAAAAACTATAGAACAATAATAATTAATAAAGAATTGAATTTAGCAAACTATATGTAATAATATTTTTGTATAAATGATATCTTATATTTATATAATTTAAAGACTTATTCACCAAGTATGTGAACAACCTTTACCATCTTATATCATATAATTAACTTTTTTTTAATAAGTAAATTGACTTTACATATTCATATATCTTCCACATTCCATATTAAGGTTATCCTTATCATTAAGTATAAGTACAATGTATCTTTAGAGAATCTTTTGGAATTCGCATCTTGATATGCTAATTGATCTCCATTTCAAAATTCAAGTACTAAAATTCAAATAATTGAGTAATGTATATATAATGTTAATTAGTAAACCAATCTTAAATAAATTCAAACTAGTAAACTTAAATAAATTCAAACTACTAACCTTCCTAATTGCTATAGGATAAATAGTAATTTTCATATTAGACTATATATTACTGTTACAGACATAATAAATGCGGATTAAATTTCTAAAAATGATATGGTGGGTTAGAAGTAAAAAATGGTTGATCAAAATATTAGCAATATCCATCTCATTTCTCTCTCCCGAAACACCTTCACCATCTTATAATTTATAATTAACTTTTATTTTTATTAGTAAATCAACTTTTTATATTCATATATCTTCCACATTTGTAATTAAAGTAAGCCTTATCAATAATTATAAGTATAATGTATCTTTACGAAATCCTATGGAATCCTCATCTTGTTATGATAACTTATTTCAATTTCAAAATTCCAAGTATCTAAATTCAAATCACTTTATATAATGTTAATTAGTAATCCAATCTTAAATAAATTCAAACTAGTAAATTTAAATAAATTCTAACTATTAGCCATCCTAATTGCTATAATGTTAATTTAAATAGTTATTTTCATATTAGATTATATATTACTGTTACAGACACAACAAATGTGGATTAAAGTTCTACAAATGTTATGGTGGGGTAGAAGTCAAAAATGGTCGGTCAAAATATTAGCCATCTCCATCTCATTTTTCCCTACCAAACAATCTTCACCATCTTATATTTTATAATTAACTTTTATTTTTATTAGTAAATCGACTTTATATATTCATATATCTTCTACATTTCTAATTAAGGTTATCCTTATCAATAATTATAAGTATTATGTATCTTTAGGAAATCTTTTGGAATCCTCATCGTGATATGCTAATTGATATCAATTTCAAAATCCCAAGTACCTAAATTCAAATAATTGACTATTGTGTATATAATGTTAATTAGTAAACCAATCTTAAATAAATTCAAACTAGTCAACTTAACTAAGTTAAAACTATTAACCTTCCTAATTGCTATAGGATAAATAGCAGTTTTTATATTAGATTATATATTACTATTACGGACAGAATAAATGTGGATTCAAATTCTATAAATGCTATAGTGGGGCAGAAGTAAAAACGGTCAGTCAAAATATTAGCCTTCTTCGTCTCACTTCTCCCTCCCAAACAACCTTCACCATCTTATATTTTATAATTAACTTTTTTTTAATTAGCAAATCAACTTTATATAATCATATATCTTCCACATGCCTAATTAAGGTTATCCTTATCAATAATTATAAGTGTATTGTATCTTTAGGAACTCTTTTGCAATCCTCATCTTGATATGCTTATTGATTTCAATTTAAAAATTCCAAGCACCTAAATTCAACTAATCGAATGCTGTGTATATAATATTAATTAGCAAACCAATCTAAAATAAATTCGAACCGGTAAACTTAAATAAATTCAAACTATTAACCTTTCTAATTGCAATAGGATAAATAGAAACTTTCATATTAGACTATATATTAATGTTACAGACACAATAAATGGATTAAAGTTCTATAAATTCCAAGGTGAGGTAGAAGTCAAAAACGGTCGATCAAAATATTAGCCATCTCCGTCTAGTTTCTCCCTCCTGAACAACTTTCACCATCTTATATTTTATAATAAACTTTATTTAATTAGTAAATTGACTTTATATATTTATATATCTTCCACATTCCTAATTAAGGTTATCCTTATCAATAATTATGAGTAAAATATATCATTAGGAAATCCTTTGGAATCCTCAACTTTGTATGCTCATTGATTTCATTATCAAAATTCCAAGTACCTAAATTCAAATAATCGAATACTATGTATATAATGTTAATTAGTAAACCAATCTTCAAAAAAATTCAAACTAGTAAACTTAAATAAATTCAAACTACTAACCTTCGAAATTGATATAGGATAAATAGTAATTTTTATATTAGACTATATATTACCACTACGGACACAATAAATATGGATTAAAGTTCTATAAATACTACGGTGGGGTAGAAGTCAAAAACAGTTGGTTAAAATATTACCCATCTCCCTCTCATTTCTCCCATCTGAACAACCTTCATCATCTTATCTTTTATAATTAACTTTTTTAAAATTAGTAAATCGACTATATATATTCATATATCTTCCACATTCCTAATTAAGGTTATCCTTATTGATAGATATGACTATAATGTATCCAATCTTTTGGAAACCTCATCTTGATATGCTAATTGATTTCAATTTTAAAATTCCAAATATATAAATTCAAATAATAGAATAATGTGTATATAATGTTAATTAGTAAATCAATCTTAAATAAATTCAAACTTGTGAACTTAAATAAATTAAGACCATTAACCTTCCTAATTGTTATAGGATAAATAGTAATTTTTATATTAGACTATATATTACCGTTATGAACACAATTAATATGGATTAAAGTTCTATAAATGCTATGGTGGGGTAAAAGTAAAAAATGGTTGGCCAAAATATTAGCCATCTCCATTTCATTTCTCCCTTTCAAACAACCTTCACCATCTTATATTTTATAATTAATTTTTTTTAATTAATAAATCGACGTTATATATTTATATATCTTCCACATTCCTCTTTAAGGTTATCCTTATTAGTAATTATAAGTATAATGTTTCTTTAGGAAATCTTTTGGAATGCCCATCTTGATATGCTAATTGATTTCAATTTCAAAATTCCAAGTACCTAAATTCAAATAATCGAAAACTATGTATATAATGTTAATTAGTAAAACAATCTTAAATAAATTAAAAATAGTAAACTTAAATAAATTCAAACTATTAACCTTCCTAATTGCTATAGGATAAATAATAATTTTTATATTAAACTGTATGTTACTATTACAGACATAATAAATGTGGATCAATGTTCTATAAATGCTATGGTGGGGTAGAAGTCAAAGACAGTCGATGAAAATATTAGCCATCTTCATCTCATTTCTCCCTCCCAAACAACATTCACCATCTTATATTTTGTAGTTTTTTTAATTAGTAAATTGACTTTATATATTCATATATCTTTCACATTCCTAGTTAAGGTTATCCTTATCAATAATTATAAGTATAATATATCTGTAGTAAATCTTTTGGAATCTTCATCTTGATATGCTAATTGATTTCAATTTCAAAATTCATAGTACCTAAATTCAAATAATCGAATATTGTGTATATAATGTTAATCAGTATACAATCTTAAATAATCTCAAACTGTTAAACCTAAATAAATTCAAACTATTAACCTTCCTAATTGCAATAGGATAAATAGTGATTTTGTTATTAGACTATATATTACTTTTACGGACACAATCAATGTGAATTAAAGATAATGCTACTAGTAAATCAACCATGGGCAAGAAAACGACATGCCATAAAGATAATGCTACTACTAAATCAACCGACCACCAGAATCCACCAAATGCATCGGAGAAGCTATCAAATTTGAAGTCGCTCAACGCTATGCTCCTGAAAGAGACTATCGAGAGGTGAAATGCCTCCTTGAATCAAAGAATGCCATGAAGACAGAGTTAGCTATACTTTTCTCCGAAATTGAGGATGTCAAGTCTAAATTCACACGATTTATTGATAAAAACACAGGGGCTTATCTTGAAAAGGATTTTCTTGTTGCTTTCATTGAGTCTCAAGTGCGGGGTATCACGGATGAACTTAATGCATTAATGGTGGGGATGAGTGAGATTGAGGAAGAGAAATGAATGACAATGGAAAGGAATGAGGGTCTGGTATAGGAGAAAGCAGAGGTCGAGATTCCTTTTAGGTTCCTGATGGATTGATGTAATTGCAAGTTCTTGACTTACTAAAGATGTGCAGAGAAAATAATTTAGGTAATATTCATTTTTTAATAACCTATATTTATATTGAAAATAGACTTAATTCAATAAAATTGAGGCTATGAAATTTACAATAGGTTACATAGGTTATGCCCAAAGAAAAATTACAGGATAATGCTTGTTCAAACAATAATTACTAGTCAACGCCCTTTAGGACTACTATTAGCATAAGCAAGAGAGACCATCACTGCAACAACCATTGTAGTCGCTGATGACACCACCAGAGTCCACAAGTTCTTTCTAATTGTTCCTGCAGCCTTCACCGTCTCAGCTTCCTTCTTTAGCTCACTAATTCTAGTGAGTTGTTGACATTTTACTTTATTTAACAAGGCCTTCTCCCTATCTCTTTCCTCAATCTGTCTTTTCAACTGCTCGATCACTCCAGTGGCCTCTTTTGTCTCCCCCCAATCCATTCATATCTCTATTTTTCATTTCCATCAACTTATCCTTTAGCATTCAACTCGAGAAGAAGTTAGAGGATATGGAGAGAGAAATGATGGATGTTGTTCGGAAGAGAAATGTCATGGAGATGGCTAAATCTGAGGGGGATTGGGAGATTGGGTCCCTAAAGAGATATCCTAATTAGCACGAAGGTGAGATAAAGAAGAAGAAAGAAATAGTGGATTGGCTGACACATGCAAGCGATGGGTTTAAACGGGATTTGGATGCTCAGATTGAGGAAACTAAAAGGCTAAAGGATAAGTTGATAGAAATGAAAAACAGAGAAATGAATAGAGTGGGGGAGACAAAAGAGGCCACTGGAGTGATCGAGTAGTTGAAAAGACAGATTGAGGAAAGAGATAGGGAGAAGGCCTTGTTAAATAAAGAAAAATGTCAACAGCTCACTAGAATTAGTGAGCTAAAGAAGGAAGCTGGGACGGTGAAGGCTGCAGGAACGACCAGAAAGAACTTGTGGACTCTGGTGGTGTCATAAGCGACTACAATGGTTGTTGCAGCGATGGTCTCTCTTGCTTATGCTAATAATAGTCCTAAAGGGCGTTAACTAGTAATTCTTGTTCGAACAAGCATTATCCTGTAATTTTTCTTTGGGCATAACCTATGTAACCTATTGTAAATTTCATTGCCTCAATTTTATTGAATTAATTCTATTTTCAATATAAATATAGGTTATTAAAAAATGAATATTACGTGAATTATTTTCTCTGCACACCTTTAGTAAGTCAAGAACTTACAACTACATCAATCCATTAGGAACCTGAAAGGAATCTCAACCTCCGCTTTCTCCTGTAATAGACCCTCATTCCTTTCAATTATCATTCCTTTCTCTGCCTCAATCTCACTCATCCCCACCGTTAATTTATTAAGCTTATCCGCAATACCCTGCACTTGAGACTTGATGAAAGCAACAAGCACGTCCTTTTCAAGATAAGCCCCCGTGTTTTTATCCATAAACCGTGTGAATTTGGACTTGACATCCTCAATTTCGGAGAAAAGTCTAGCTAACTCTGTCTTCATGGCATTCTTTGATTCAAGAAGGCATTTCACCTCTTGACAGTCTCTTTCAGGAGCATAACGTTGAGCGACTTCAAATTTGACAGCTTCTCCGATGCATTTGGTGGATTCTAGTGGTCGATTGATTTAGTAGTAGCATTATCTTTAGGCATAACCTATGTAACCTATTGTAAATTTGATAGCCTCAATTTTATTGAATTAAGTATATTTTCAATATAAATATCGGTTATTAAAAAATGAATATTGGCTAAATTATTTTCTCTACAAGTCTTTAGTAAGTCAAGAACTTGCAATTACACCAATCCATCAAGAACTTACAATACTCTCAACAAATTAATTATATTTGATGGGATGGGAGGACTGGGTCAGCTAAAGGGATGTGAGTTGGTTGTTGGATAATCTCTTAAGCTGGCCACTATTCTAACCATTTGGGGAGTACATCGATGATACAAATTGTATATGTATTGAATATATATATATATATATATATATATGTATACACTGAGAAAGTTGATTGGTTGTATACATTGGATACATGCATGCATATACAAATTCAATGAACATATTCAGAAGTGCAATTTCATCTCCAACTTAATTTCATCTAACTATTTTAACGGTTAAAATAAATTATTTATCTAATTATATTTAATTACTAGGTTTTACCTATATAATACTTGAAATTTAACTTTGTAAGTTATAATTTTTACTTTTTCTTCTTTAATAAATAATTATTTATTAAATAAAAAGATAAGTATATATTAAAATAAAAAACAAATAGTTATGCATTATACCATGAAAATAACAATTAAGCGCTTATAAATTATAAATTATTTAAAACTTTCTTGAATATATTCATGGAAGTTTTCAAATATCATAATTAAACCCATCATATTCCAAGCATAGTATCAATTCCCACAAAAATAATCTTGGCCTTCCAATCTACATTGGCATCATTTTTCAACGTAATAATTCGAACAAAAAAAAATGATTCATAATTTTCACTTAATATATGAATGAATGAGTAACTAAGTACAAAGCTTTGTATTTTTATTAGAACTTGCTCACTAACGTATGCAACAATCTATTACTAATGTATTAACTTGTATGCTTGCTACTATATTACAGAATGTTGTTCTGCATACTATTCAATTGATGCTATTTTAAACATTACACATATGTTTGCATGATACCATGTATACGTTCACATGTATTTAATATGCCTACCTGTAACCCCATGTTACGCTAAACTGACACCATAGATGCATATATCCATTCTTAATCTCTACTTTTTATTGATTCGGTGATTTAAACATTGTATTTTGTTTGTGTTGGTAGTTTAGTACATATTTTAATTTAAGAAAAAAAATTACAAAGGTTTTTAAGTAAACACAAATTTTTCAAAAAATTTATCAAATTGAAACTATTTTTGTAGCTACATAACAAGTTTATTCTACTCATTGTATGAAAGCACATTATTAAAGTAATAAGAAAAATATAAGTGAACCCTGGACCATGTTATCAAGAGAATGTATGGATGTGTAAGTTAAGTATACTTTGAGGACCTAAACTTTTATCTTTTGGAAAGTTTTAGGACCACAATTTTTTGTTTAAGGTTTAAAGACCACTAACTATTTTTAGTTTTTTTGTTGCCTTAGTATGTGTTTGAATGACGTATCAAAAATATAAATATTTATTATGCATGTATAAATATGAACATTAAAACCAAACTCAATTGCAAGGAACTAAAATTTTAAAATTTAAAAGATTGAGATATCAAGTTTTCTTTTTCATAATTTCACACCTCACATGATTAATCTAATGATAAGCCTCATTTTTTATTTGAAGAATTATTTTCTATTTTTTAGCATTTTTTAATAATTTATCAAATATCATAATAATAACACAAAGGGGGGGACATAAATCTCAATGCCAACTCTTCAATCAAGGTTATTATATATAAAATAAAATGTGTTTTAAATTATAGTATATAGTGTCCTTCAAATTGAGTCACTACCCAAGCATATTAAATTATGGAAATTATAAACAGGAGAAGGAGCGTTGATAGTTGATAAAATCAAGGGGGAAAAAATTTAATCACTCTACTAATGTTGATCCCAAGAAAAATTCTCTAGTTACCAAAAAATAATAGTTAGACATCATATAAATAAAAGTTATTAGTGCACATACCTCTCAATCCATAATTATGAATACAACTTGAGGAAAAATCTTTTAGTTGATTTAAGACTATGGATAAATACAATAAAATTTGGTGACATAAATATAATAAGAAGAACAAATAGGTACGAAAATGTCTCTATTCGATTTATTGTATCATTCAATATGTTATCTTACCCTCAATTCTCGTAAGCTTGCCCTACTTACTTGATTTAGAAAATTGGTTACGGCTAGGGATGTGCCTTGGTCCAAAATCGGACCAGATAAAATTGGCTCAAATTGGACCAAAAACTAGTTAAGAATTGATATTTTTTTTAAGACAGGTATAGACAGTGGTGGAGCCAAGGCTTCCGCATGGTGTCCCAGGACACCACGGAGCCCTGGCTGAAGTATAAAAATTTTAGTAAATTTTTAGTTATTAGATATATACAATACTTGTGGGACACCATAGCAAACAACTAAAATGGATGAATGGTCAGGTAGACGGATTCCCGTGCAGTAAAGCCCGCAGGTCACAGGATCAAGTCCCGTCCCGTGGTCGTTTTGTTCTGAAATTTTTTCACATCATCAAAACGACGTCGTTTTGATGGTTCCCCCCCAAAACCCTTACCTCCTCTTCGACCATTGCTGCTCCTGCTTGACCTGCTTCTTCGACCCTCTAGTCTCCGCCTCTCAATTATCTCTGTCTCTTGTTTCTTGTCTCGACGTCCAGTGTTGAAGAGTGAAGACGCACCACACACGCCGCCTGGAGACAACACACATTGCCGGAGGCTCGGAGCACGTCGTCGCTGCCTGTGCCAGTGTGCTGTGCGCTTGAGTAGTTACTCCGCGCCTCCGCCACTATGCTTGTCGCTGCTTGCCGCCGCTGTCTGCCCTTCTGCCATCTCGACCACCACCACCGGAGCCAAGAAGGAAGAGCAAAAGCTGCCAATTCTGCTCTACCACTACCACTGTCACCGCCGACTGTCTGCCTTCAAAATTCAAATCTTCAACTTCAACCGAGCTAGCCAAATCCAATAGCCATAGCCCACACAAACACAACTAAGGTAAAATTTAGTTTGTTAAATTGCTTATCAAGTTATCATAAATTATTTATGTTAAATTAGAATGCAATTAATTTGTTTATATTTATTGTATTAATTGATTATATTTTTTAGTTTATAGAAATTCTAATTTATCTTATTAATGTAGAAAATAAAAATTGGCTTATTAATTAGGTAGAAATTAAAATTAGTTTGTAGAAATCAAGTTTTTTAGATTTATAGATTAAAGTGTTTAATTTATTAGTTACTTTTTGAATTAGTTTGTTCTTAAATTATTTATCATAAATTTATAAATTTATGAAATTAGAATGTAGTTAATTTGTTTATATTTATTGTATTAATTGATTATATTTTTTAGTTTATAGAAATTCTAATTTATCTTATTAATGTAGAAAATAGAAATTGCCTTATTAATTAGGTAGAAATTAAAATTAGTTTGTAGAAATCAAATTTTTTAGATTTATAGATTGAAGTGTTTAATTTATTAGTTACTTTTTGAATTAGTTTGTTCTTAAATTATTTATCATAAATTTATAAATTTATGAAATTAGAATGTAGTTAATTTGTTTATATTTATTGTATTAATTGATTATATTTTTTAGTTTATAGAAATTCTAATTTATCTTATTATTGTAGAAAATAGAAATTAGCTTATTAATTAGGTAGAAATTAAAATTAGTTTGTAGAAATCAAATTTTTTAGATTTATAGATTGAAGTGTTTAATTTATTAGTTACCTTTTGAATTAGTTTGTTCTTAAATTATATTATCAATTAAGTTTTAGTAAATTTCTTAGTTACTTTATTAAATTGTTTAATGTCTTAGTTTAGGATTCAACGATACTTTTCAAGCTGGCCTAAAAATAGCCACAATGAATCTAATTCTATTAATCAAGTTGTGTTATCAACATTCGAAAATTTTGACGAATTTATTTAAGCACCTACAAATATTATTTTATTTCAATATCTATTTTAGTATATTATTTACTAAATAAATATACTAGGGACATAATGGATCCAAAACTCTAGCTCCGCCACTGGGTATAGATATCCCATACCTGTATCCGTATCGGAACCCTATAGGTATTATTTTTCATCCTCCACATCTATATCCGTATCCGTTTATCCATATTCATTTAAGTATTTGTCGGATAAAATTCATCGAATTTCGGATAAAATCCACCCCGTTTACATCCTCATTATTAAATGACCCTCGTTACGGGTATTTGAAATGATATCAATAAGAAATAAAGAAGCATAAGAGATACAAAAAGAATAGGATTAGTTATAAAATAAGAGCGCTAATTAACTTTGCTTACGTCAATATCTATTATTAAGCTGTACTTGCAATTTTAATAATTAGTCAGAAGAATATTTAGTCTACGAGAAAAAATAAGGATTATTTAGTTATCTCGACCAAATCAAATATGTAGTTTATATGCTTTTACTATATTATAAATTTATTTACATATGTAGTTTATCTTAACCCAAATTATGGATTGCCTCTTAAATATGAATAATATTAAGGTTACGAGAATTGTCAGTCCCAAATTCACATACGCCCCAATATTCGGATGAGAATCGATATAACTTCTAATTGAATCCGTCCGTAAAATTAAGTAATTGATTATGTGAGAAAGGGTTAGTGAATGGACTTTGTTTGTTGCAGCAATTTATTTTATTTTATTTTATAATATATAGAACCGGGGGCTGATTTAATTTTATAATATGTGAGAAAGGGTTAGTGAATATGGACTTTGTTTGTTGCAGCAATTTATTTTATTTTATTTTATAATATGTAGAACCGGGGGCTGATTTGTGAATTGCATGCCATCAGGCGTGGGAATAGAGTTGTAAGTGGTTGGTTGAATACGCAGCGAGAATTATCTCATATGAGTCGAAGAAGTAACACCCCTTTTGTAAATTTAATTTAAAAAAATATATGTTTAAAAATTATTAATAAAATTATGGATGTTATATTTATACATTAAAAGTATAGTAATATGTGTATTTATTTATAAAAAAATTAGAAAAATAATATAATATTTTTTCATTAACCCATAAAAAGATAATTTATTTTGAAAACATTGAATACAAAAACCTAAACTTATTTACAAATTATCATTGCTATAAAAATGATTATGAATTTTCAACTTGCGTTTGCTTATAATTTTCAATATTGTAGGTTATAAAAAGGGTAAAAGCAGTAGTTAATCATGCAAAAAAAAAAACTATAGAAAAATAATAATTAATAAAGAATTGAATTTAGCAAACCATATATAATAAGATTTTTGTATAAATGATATCTTATATTTATATAATTTAAAGACTTATTTACCAAGTACGTGTTAAAGTATGTATTTTATTAGCTTTATGATGAATTAGAATCATATATATTTATATGAAAAAGCGAACATATATATACAAAAACAAAATTAATCATTAATATCACCAACTCACTTGTATATTTATAATTATTATATTAGTTGTGCAATTTTATATAAATAATTTAAGTATGAACAAGAATTCAAATGTATCAGTCAGACAAACTGATATAAAAATTATAACATGGCTTGTTTCATGAAATGACGCCTACTAGTAGAATGTGGACCATATAACTTGATCGGTCCGAAGTTCGGTACCGGTAAGGAACAAAACAAGAAAATGCGGCTAATAACGTGTCATATCATGTATTCACATCGCATTCTATTTGGCAATTAGAGTCTAACTAATAGCACTAATAAATTATATCATTTGTTAGTTGATACTTGATGGTCTGGTTATAGTATCTAAGTTGATTAACATATAATATTAGTTGTTTGTAAAAAAAATTGAAAATATTTATTAATAATAATATATATTAGCAAATTAAAAATATAAATAATTTAATTCAAAAAAAATTTTATGTTTAAAATTTTTAAATAAATTTTTTATCTAAAATTACTAATATAAAAAATTATTTATCAAATATTAAAATTAAAAATTCTATTTAATTAAATTTCTATTTTATTTTAAAATTGTTAAAAGTTTTTCGTGTCTTTTTTAATATAAAAGACGAGTGTTAGATATATATTCGGTAAAATTAACCGGTAATTTAAAATGATAAATGATAGACTAATAAAAGTTACGTTTTAAATATATATGTTTTTGAAAAACAATATTTTTAATAAATTAAAAGTTGGCTAAAGTTATTTTTGACAGTCATTGGTCAAGGCTAGATATTCATCCAAGCCGCAGGCCCACAAGAATAAAAATAAGGGAAGGAAGTTAAAATGAAAATAAAAAATAAAAAATAGAAGTAGTGTGTGTGTGTGTGTATCTCATAGTAACGAATTAATCACAAAATAAAAAATGTACTGCTCGCCATTTTAAAGTACCAAATAAAAGAACAAAAAGTAGTGACGATGCAGACACTCGACGTCGTCCGCCACCTCCCAATTTCCTCTGTAAACTTGCGAATTGTAGGTTCCGACAATCCAACCCACAGAAACTTGTGATAAAGCAATGATCTCCAGCACACCAAACCAACCGTCGGCGGCGGCTGGATCATCGTCGACGGCTGTTACGCTGGCGGCTGAAGGTTCAGGGAAGAAATTGCGGAAGCCGTACACAATAACCAAGTCTCGTGAGAGCTGGACTGAAGAGGAGCACGATAAGTTCCTTGAGGCTCTACAACTGTAAGTAATCATCACTGGACTCACCATTTTTCCTGTGGATAGGTCCTAATTGATTATTCGATACTCGAGTATATTGGTTAATTTTGATCTTCTCAGGCTGCTGAACGAGTTTCATGTGCTTGAGTACCTTTTTTTTTTATTGCTTAATTTGTTGGATTGAATTGAATTGAATCTGTAGAGATTGCAAACTGAAATTCCTTAGTATGGATGGTTGTGGTGAATCTTGATTTGGATTGCAGAATTGAATTCTAATTTTGTTCCGAGCGTGAATTTCAATTGAGAGTTGGTGATGTATGTTGAGGTATGAGACTAGAGAGGGTAGTCCGCTGTTTGGATTTTTTTTTTCCCGCGGGGGGGGGGGGGTTTAATAGTCCTCATAGGTCATAGCTAGATGCAGGCTTCTCTATGCTTACTATACTCTCTGTGCCATGACCCAGACTGGGTGAACTTTTTTAACAGTATTTCAAAGTCAAAATTGTAGCCATCGATCGATTCAATCATTTTCTTTTTATCACTACAATATTTATTAATTTATCTTAAATTTAATTTTCTACTTTATATCAACTATGTTAAATTTATAATATACAAATACTTTTATCAATCACGTCCCTAATTATTTATATTTTATAATATTTAACTTTTAATATATATATATTAATTAATATATTTTTCGTCTTTTCTCTCTCCTTCTTTCTCCACACTCAGGCATTGAGGAGGTAGCATTTTTAAGGTACCTTGCATTCTTTTACATCCACTCCCTTAAATTTGAGGCTCTCTAAATTTGAGATTGGGATCCATTTTTTTAACAACAATGTGGCCGATCGTAGTACTATTTTTTTAAGGCCACTGGAGGTGCCAAAGGAACGCTTGAGACATTAGTCATATCACTTGCCAAAGACAAATATCCAAAATATTCTCGTGTTGATCTATTCAGTTCATTAAGCCTTACAGATCAAACTGTGCTTCAAAATAGTTGATTGCTGCTCAATGATTAATGATCTTATGACTAAAATATGTTCATCGGGGTTATTTGTGTTGGAAGTGGGTTATGTTCTGTGGCGTTATCAGAATGTTCTGACTTCATGGTCGGTCCTTTGTGCTGTTAAAGACTTATACGTCATGATCTTGAGGGAACAAAAGAATTTTGTGTCTGCAAGATTCCAATATTGCATCTCTTGAGCTAGGTTAAGTCAAGCTTCTCACTGATCTATACATGACTCATTGCAACCCAAAATGAAAATTATACATTGATGATTCACTTCTCTGTTCAGCTACCTTGAACACAATAATATAATATATTAATTGTACACTTTTTTTGAATTAGTAAATTTTAAAGCGTGTTAGTTTTCATTTGATGGAATTACCAATTCCTAAAAAGTGCAAAATGTAATTATATAATTCTAAAAAACATTGTGAATCATTTTTTAGTTTGACTCTTTGTTGATTGTTACTTGTGGGATGTTTAGGTTTGACCGTGACTGGAAGAAAATTGAAGACTTTGTTGGTTCAAAGACAGTTATTCAGGTTTCTATTTTAATACTGTGGCATTTTGTTTGGAAAACATCATGATCCTTGTGTTTGTGGTGAACGTCTGCCAATGGAATGCATATTTACATATACCTATAGGGTGAGTGCTCTGCCACACTGATTACATCCCTTTATCTATTCTTGTACCTAGACGTAGCTTGTTCGCAGAGCAAATTGGATTACTACTGTTGACAAGTTCCTAACCCTTGTACATTTAGTTCTGCTTTTATTCTTTTGTTTTGTTTGGTTTAGGTACTGAAAAGATCCGGCTTGATTGACAAAATGAATATTTGATGTTCTCACTGTTTTGTGAACAGAACTAGCCAGGGCCGAACAGAGTTTTGGGAGGCCATAGAAGGGAAAAAGTTGGGGGCATATATGTATGTATAGACCCACCAAAAGTAAGACAAAAGTGTAAAAGAAAATTCATTACGTTATTGCTTGAAATCGTTAAATGCAATAGTTAAACCATGATGTCGAGGACCGTAAATGAGTCAAGTTGCTCATAAGCTGACTCGGGCTTGGCTTTGCTCTTTTGTTTAGTAAAATGAGCCTTAGTTAATAATCAAGCGGAGCTCGAGCATAAAAATATTTAGGTTCATCTTTTTTATAGCACTATATTTGCTTTATTTAGTTAAATGAGTCAAGTCCAGGCTTTATTTTAAGCTTGTATATTAAAATTGGCGAGCCTGAGCCCAAAGGTGCTCAACTCGGCTTGTTTATAGTTCTAATAACGTCTATGTTGCTAGATTAATTTTGTCCCACCTAAGCTATCATCACTAAGTGTTGTTTAACTTTATTTTTTATTTATATAGGGACCCAGGGCCCATCCCTGCTATCACTATGCTAAGGGCCGGCCCTGGAATCAGCTTACAGCAAATGCTTAACCTTGGCTGTTTAATTGCATTGTTCTAGGATTCAACCATTCTCTAGTTCATCTGCAATTCAAAGCTTATAATTGAGATGCCACAAGAAATATATTTTATGCTACATGATGCTCTTTGTTTTCAACGTAATGTCCGTTATGTGGAGAAGACTGAATCCTTGGTAGCTTCTCTTAATTATCATGGAAGTAACTGTTGCCGGTTTCGGAATACCCGCTGAAATGTACCTTTTCTTTTCCTAATATTGGCTTGCAGATCCGCAGTCACGCTCAGAAATATTTCATGAAGGTTCAAAAGAATGGAACTGAAGCACATGTTCCACCACCTCGCCCCAAGCGTAAAGCAGCCCATCCTTACCCACAAAAGGCACCAAAAAATGGTATGTCAAATTCTAACAAGATATGATTGAGGGTTTTTATTCAGTATTGAATTTGTAAACTATTTGTCTTTTGTTCCAATCGACAGTTTTGGCGCCCCTGCCTGTAACAATGGCTTATTCTTCTTCACTGCATTCTGTTGCCCATTCAACTTGGGATGAAGCTTCCGTTCTTTTGAACAGTGCCTCAAATGGATTTATGCCACCTGAGGATGGCAATAATCATAGTGGAGCGGAAGGCAAGTTTGCATTTGTGCTGTGTCTTTTTAGTTTATATTTATTAAATTGAAGCCGTGTCCAAAAGCACTTTCCATGCCTTATAAATGTGTGTTTGTTTCAGTTGATGCTGGCTTGAAAAGGTCTACGAGGATGAGTAGCAATACGGTTAGTGGTGGTGGAAGCTCGTGTAATACTACTTCTGAGATGCCAAAGCAAGGGAAAGGTTCTATTCTTGGTAAATAATAAATATTCATCTGAAACTCCCTTTTCCTTATTCTAAAGGGGGAAAAACAAACATTCTTTTTACTAGAAGGATGCTTCCTTTATTATATATTTTTAAGTTCAATTATAATGGATGCTTACACATATTTGTAGACAAGATGACATTTTTCAATCACTGCAAAACTGAAAGGGGGAGGGAAAATCTTTTGATTGGGCTCTTTCACATGATTATCTCAAAGTGGTTCGTCATTTGCTTTTATTCAACTTATATCACAGGCATACCAAATTTTTCAGAGATTTATGGCTTCATTGGGAGTGTATTTGACCCAGACACCAAGGGTCATGCGCAGAAGCTAAATGAGATGGATCCCATCAACTTTGAAACAGTGAGTCTGTCTTCCTAATGTCTTGTTTTTCTAAATCAGGTTTCAGGCTTTGATTTAACTTACCGTCTAAGATCACGAAACTGTTTTTTATTTTATTTTCAGGAATGAATTCTTGATTTATAAAATGATGGATACTGTTCTAAGATATCTAAAAAGTCCCCCCCTCCTCTGATTGTATCTTTTTTAACGAGAAGTCGGATTCTTTTACTCTTAGCCCATTTTTTGCTTTATGTATTACAAGTATCATATTTATGCACATGTAACCGTGCAATTATGCATGATACAAGTTGCGCATAATCGATTGTACAATGATTCCAGGTATCATTATTGATGAGAAACCTCACCATCAATCTCTCGAGCCCTAATTTCGAGCCAGTTGTGAGTACATGATCTTCCTCAATCTCTAGTATGATGGATAAATTCTCGATTACATATGCGGTTATTATTGTGGTGTATTGATTCCCAATAGGTCGTGTGATATCTGAAATATCCTAACCGCAAAATATTTGATCACTTCATGCAGAGGAAGGTCCTCTCATCTTATGATGTTGATAGCGGAACAGTGGCTCTTTCTGTTGGTGATATGGACAAAAAAGGCTAGTGTTCTGTCTCCGTGAGCTGCTATGGGAGTGGGTGTAATGTTATATACCTGGTAGCGCTTGTTCTCTGAGTCCTAGTGTTTTTGGTTGAACCATTCTTCTGTAATGGTTGATAAAATCTCCCTAGGCTTACTTTGTAAGCATCAAGACCAGGAACAGAGAACTCAAGCAGGGGAGATCACTTATTGCCTGACTCGTATTCATGATTATCCAGATAATGGTTTGCCAAGGAAATAAAAAATTTCCAATTGGCGGTTTGTCTATGTATATATGTATAAGATTTTTTAGAGGTTAATTATGTCACTGATATGGATGATTTGCGGATTTTCATGCATTATCAGTTGCTAGTATGATCTTCACAGTTTTTAGGGCATGCCTTTTGTCATAAAGTTCTTAAAACAATATCAAAGAAGATGAAGAGCAACAGTAACTTGTGATGGACAAGAAATGTACAAAAAATGGAATAAGCCCTGGCAGCACAAAAAAAAAAGAAAAAAAAAGAGGAAAATGAAGAACATATGAAGAAAATAACAACAACAATCCTTGAAGCCATTCTTCATCCTTGAAGAAGCACATGAGAGAATCAATAAAAGATTGTGGGTTGATCTAAGCAAAAGGAAGGCAGACATGATGGACATGGGCTCCCATTCGCGGCAATGCCCATCCTTCTTTTTTGTTGTTCACTATTTTTCGTCAGCTCCATCTATGTAGAATCCCTATAACCTTGGTCGAGTGAACATTTGCCGATTCCTCATTTTTATTGTGTAACTTATGAATTTCCCACCCCCTATCTGCGTAACATATTCATGTTGCCCCCCTCTTCGTGTGAACCTTGCATGCTGCTCCTACCCAGGCTGTTATAGAACTCATTTTAATAATTTTAATAACAATATATTATGTCATATTTAAGAATTTTTCTAAATAAAAATTGGCAATAGTATTGAGTTTATGAAGTTTTGTTTTTGTTTAAAAAAAATTATGAAAATTTTTATGTACTATTATAATATTATTTTTTTTAAATACATAAGGTTATTCAAATAATGATGATGACAATGATGATGAATCGATGATGATGACAACGATGACGACAATGATGATAAAGTTTTCTTAGATTTTCCTTTATTTGGAACCCAATACAATAAATATTTTTCAAGATTTTTTTTTGTCAAAACTTTTCTAACAACCAAACATGAAAAAAATTTATTTCTTTTTTTTTTCTTTCACACCATTTTCCACAAATCAAATAGAGCATTAGAAACTTCATGGAACTTTTCTTGGACTAATGTAATATTTGAAATTACTATTACTATTATGATTATTATTATTATTGTTGTTGTTGTTGTTGTTGTTGTTGTTGTATATACAATATTCAAATAATAATAATAGAAATCAACTTTTCTTAGAACTTTTTCTTAGAAAACCAAATGCCAAAAATGCTTTCTAAAATTATATTTTCTATAAAAAATTTCCGACATCCAAATAAGAGAAGAAAGTTAATTTCTTTTATTTTTTTCCCTTCATTTATCTTTCCTTTCCTTTTCTACAAACCAAACACACAATAATTCATTTCAATTATGATATTGCTCATACCCAAATTCAAATAATCAATTACTATGTATATCATGTACATAATAATAATATTAAATGTTTATATCTTAATTTATTACCATTTTTAAATTCCTCATGTACATAATATTAGTCTTAACTTTGATATTCCTCGTGTACCATTTTGATATTTCTACATTTTTCTTGATTAGTATATCAAAAATTTTTAGGAAAAAAAATCTATTCATCTTATATTTTATAAGTAACTTTTTTTAATTATTAACTCGACATTTTATATTCATACATCGTCCACATTCCTAATTAAGGTTATCCTTATCAATAAATATAAGTAAAATGTATCTATAGGAAATCTCTTGGAATCCTTATCTTGATACGCTAATTGATTTCAATTTTAAAATTCCAAGTACCTAAATTTAAATAATCGAATTCTGTGTATATAATATTAATAAGTAAACCAATCTGAAATAAATTCAAACTAGTAAAATTAATTAAATTCAAACTATTAACCTTCCCAATTTCTATAGGATAAATAGTAATTTTCATACTAGATTATATGTCACTATTACAGACACAATAAATGTGAATTAAAGTTCTATAAATGCTATGGTGGTGTAGAAGTCAAAAATGCCTAGTCAAAATATTCGCCATCTCCGTCTTATTTCTCCCTCCCGAACAACCTTCACCATCAAATATTTTATAATTAACTTTTTTTAATTAGTAAATGAACTTTATATATTTATATATCTTCCACATTTCTAATTAAAGTTATCCTTATCAATAATTATAAGTATAATGTATATTTAGGAAATCTTTTGGAATCCTCATCTTTATATGCTACTTGATTTCAATTTCAAAATTGCAAATACCTAAATTCAAATAATCAAATACTTTTTATATAATGTTAATTATTAAACCAATCTTAAATAAATTCAAACTAGTAAACTTAAATAAATTCAAACAATCAACCTTCCTAATTGCTATAGGATAAATAGTAATTTTCATATTAGAATATATATTACTGTTACAAATACAATAAATGTAGATTAAAGCTCTATAAATGCTATGGTGGGTAGAAGTAAAAAACGGATGATCAAAATATTAGCCATCTCCGTCTGGTTTCTCCCTCCCGGATAACCTTCACCATCTTATATTTTATAATTACCTATTTTTTTAATTAGTAAATTGACTTTATATATTTATATATCTTCCACATTCCTAATTAAGGTTATCCTTATCAATAATTATGAGTAAAATGTATCATTAGGAAATCCTTTGGAATCCTCAAATTGATACGCTCATTGATTTCAACATCAAAATTCCAAGTACCTAAATTCAAATAATCGAATATTGTGTATATAATGTTAATTAGTAAACCAATCTTAAAAAAAATTCAAACTAGTAAACACAAATAAATTCAAACTATTAACCTTCTAAATTGCTATAGGATAAATAGTAATTTTTATATTAGACTATATATTACCGTTACAGACATAGTAAATACTGATTAAAGTTTTACAAATACTATGGTGGGGTAGAAGTAAAAAAACAGTCGGTCAAAATATTACCCCTCTCATTTCTCCCTCTCGAACAACCTTCACCATCTTATATCATATAATTAACTTTTTTTTAATAAGTAAATTGACTTTACATATTCATATATCTTCCACATTCCATATTAAGGTTATCCTTATTATTAAGTATAAGTAAAATGTATCTTTAGAGAATCTTTTGGAATTCTCATCTTGATATGCTAATTGATCTCCATTTCAAAATTCAAGTACCAAAATTCAAATAATTAAGTAATGTGTATATAATGTTAATTAGTAAACCAATCTTAAATAAATTCAAGCTAGTAAACTTAAATAAATTCAAACTACTAACCTTCCTAAGTGTTATAGAATAAATAGTAATTTTTTTATCAGACTATATATTACTGTTACAGACATAATAAATGTGGATTAAAGTTCTATATATTCCAAGGTGGGGTAGAAGTCAAAAATGGTTGATTAAAATATTTACCATTTCCATCTCGTTTCTTCCTCTCAGACAACCTTCACCATCTTATATTATATAACTAACTTTTTTTTAATTAGTAAATTGACTTTATATATTTATATATCTTCCACATTCCTAATTAAGGTTATCCTTATCAATTATTATAAGTAAAATATATCATTAGGAAATCCATTGGAATCCTCAACTTTATATGCTCATTGATTTCAATATCAAAATTCCAAGTACCTAAATTCAAATAATCGAATACTGTGTATATAATGTCAATTAGTAAACCAATCTTAAAAAAATTTAAACTAGTAAACTTAAATAAATTCAAACTATTAACCTTCTAAATTGCTATAGGATAAATAGTAATTTTTATATTAGACTATATATTACCGTAACGGACATAGTAAATGCTGATTAAAGTTCTACAAATACTATGGTGGGGTAGAAGTAACAAAACAGTCGGTCAAAATATTACCCCTCTCATTTCTCCCTCCCTGACAACCTTCACCATCTTATATCATATAATTAACTTTTTTTAATAAGTAAATTGACTTTACATATTCATATATCTTCCACATTCCATATTAAGGTAATCCTTATCATTAAGTATAAGTACAATGTATATTTAGAGAATCTTTAAGAATTTGCATCTTGATATGCTAATTAATCTCTATTTCAAAATTCAAGTACCAAAATTCAAATAATTGAGTAATGTGTATATAATGTTAATTAGTAAACCAATCTTAAATAAATTCAAACTAGTAAACTTAAATAAATTCAAACTACTTACCTTCCTAGTTGCTATAGGATAAATAGTAATTTTTATATTAGACTATATATTACTATTACAGACATAATAAATGTGGATTAAATTTCTAAAAATGCTATGGTGGGGTAGAAGTCAAAAACGATCGATCAAAGTATTAGCAATATCCGTCTCATTTCTCTCTCCCGAAACACCTTCACCATCTTATAATTTATAATTAACTTTTATTTTTATTAGTAAATTAACTTTTTATATTCATATATCTTCCACATTCCTAATTAAGGTAATCCTTATCAATAACTATAGGTATAATGTATCTTTAGGAAATCCTTTGGTAACCTCATCTTGATATGATAATTGATTTCAATTTTAAAATTCCAAGTACCTAAATTCAAATCCCTATATATAATGTTAATTAGTAATCCAATCATAAATAAATTCAAACTAGTAAATTTAAATAAATTCAAACTATTATCCATCCTAATTGCTATAATGTTAATTTAAATAGTTATTTTCATATTAGACTATATATTACTGTTACGGACACAATAAATGTGGATTATAGTTCTACAAGTACTATTGTGGGGTAGAAGTAAAAAATGATCGGTTAAAATATTAGCCATCTCCGTCTCATTTTTCCCTCCCAAAGAACCTTCACCATCTTATATTTTATAATTAAATTTTATTTTTATTGGTAAATTGACTTTATATATTCATATATCTTCCATATATCTAATTAGGGTTATCCTTATCAATATTTATAAGTATTATTTACCTTTAGGAAATCTTTCGGAATCCTCATTGTGATATGCTAATTGATATCAATTTCAAAATCCCAAGTACCTAAATTCAAATAATCGACTACTGTGTATAAAATGTTAATTAGTAAACCAATATTAAATAAATTCAAACTAGTCAACTTAACTAAGTTCAAACTATTAACATTCCTAATTGCTATAGGATAAATAGCAATTTTTATATTAGATTATATATTACAATTACAGAGAGAATAAATGTGGGTTCAAATTCTATAAATACTATGGTGGGGCAGAAGTAAAAATGGTCAGTCAAAATATTAGCCTTCTTCATCTCACTTCACCCTCCCAGAAAACCTTCACCATCTTATATTTTATAATTAACTTTTTTTAATTAGCAAATCAACTTTATATAATCATATATCTTCCACATGCCTAATTAAGGTTATACTTATCAATAATTATAAGTGTAATGTATCTTTAGGAACTCTTTTGCAATCCTCATCTTGATATGCTTATTGATTTTAAATTTAAAAATTCCAAGCACCTAAATTTAAATAATCGAATGCTGTGTATATAATGTTAATTAGCAAACCAATCTAAAATAAATTCAAACCAGTAAACTTAAATAAATTCAAACTATTAACCTTTCTAATTGCAATAGGATAAATAGAAACTTTCATATTAGACTATATATTACTGTTACAGACATAATAAATGTGGATTAAAGTTCTATATAGTCCAAGGTGGGGTAGAAGTCAAAAATGGTTGATTAAAATATTAGCCATTACCGTCTCGTTTCTTCCTCCCAAAGAACCTTCACCATCTTATATTTTATAATTAACTTTTTTTTAATTAGTAAATTAACTTTATATATTTATATATCTTCCACATACCACATTACTAATTAAGGTTATCCTTATCAATAATTATAAGTAAAATATATCATTAGGAAATCCTTTGGAATCCTCAACTTTATATGCTCGTTGATTTCAATATCAAAATTCCAAGTACCTAAATTCAAATAATCGAATACTGTGTATATAATGTTAATTAGTAAGCCAATCTTAAAAAAAATTCAAACTAGTAAACTTAAATAAATTCAAACTATTAACCTTCTAAATTGCTATATGATAAATAGTAATTTTTATATTAGACTATATATTACCGTTATGGACACAATAAATGTGGATTAAAGTTCTATAAATACTATGGTGGGGTAGAAGTCAAAATTAGTCGGTCAAAATATTACCCATCCCCCTCTCATTTCACCCTTCTGAACAACCTTCATCATCTTATCTTTTATAATTAACGTTTTTTCAATTAGTAAATTGACTTTATATATTCATATATCTTTCACATTCCTAATTAAGATTATCCTTATCGATAGTTATGAGTATAATGTATCAAATCTTTTGGAAACCTCATCTTGATATGCTAATTGATTTCAATTTTAAAATTCCAAATATATAAATTCAAATAATTGAATAATTTGTATATAATGTTAATTAGTAAATCAATCTTAAATAAATTCAAACTTGTAAACTTAAATAAAGTCAGACCATTAACCTTCCTAATTGTTATATGATAAATAGTAATTTTTATATTAGACTATATATTACTGTTATGAATATTATAAATATGGATTAAAGTTCTATAAATGCTATGGTGGGGTAAAAGTAAAAAATGGTCAGCCAAAATATTAGCCATCTCCAATTCATTTCTCCTTTTTGAACAACTTTCACCATCTTATATTTTATAATTAAATTTCTTTAATTAATAAATCGACATTATATATTTATATATCTTCCACGTTCCTCTTTAAGGTTATCCTTATTAGTAATTATAAGTATAATGTATCTTTAGGAAATCTTTTGGAATGCCCATCTTGATATGCTAATTGATTTCAATTTCAAAATCCCAAGTACCTAAATTCAAATAATTGAAAACTATGTATATAATGTTAATTAGTAAACCAATCTTAAATAAATTAAAAATAGTAAACTTAAATAAATTCAAACTATTAACCTTCCTGATTGCTATAGGATAAATAGTAATTTTTATATTAAACTATATGTTACTGTTACAGACACAATAAATGTGGATCAACGTTCTATAAATGCTACGGTGGGGTAGAAGTCAAAGATAGTCGATGAAAATATTAGCCATCTTCGTCTCATTTCTCCCTCCCAAAAAATATTCACCATCTTATATTTTATAGTTTTTTTTAATTAGTAAATTAACTTTATATATTCATATATCTTTCACATTCCTAATTAAGGTTATCCTTATCAATAATTATAGGTATAACATATCTTTAGTAGATCTTTTGGAATCCTCATCTTGATATGCTAATTGATTTCAATTTCAAAATTCCTAGTACCTACATTCAAATAATCGAATATTGTGTATATAATTTTTATTAGTATACAATCTTAAATAATTTCAAACTGGTAAACCTAAATAAATTCAAACTATTAACCTTCCTAATTGCAATAGGATAAATAGTGATTTTGTTATTAGACTATATATTACTTTTACGGACACAATCAATGTGAATTAAAGATAATGCTACTACTAAATCAACCATGGGCAAGAAAATGACCTGCCATAAAGATAATGATACTAGTAAAGCAACCGACCACCATAATCCACCAAATGCATCGGAGAAGCTATCAAATTTGAAGTCGCTCAACGCTATGATCCTGAAAGAGACTGTCGAGAGGTGAAATGCCTTCTTGAATCAAAGAATGCTATAAAGACAGAGTTATATGGACTTTTCTCTAAAATTGAGGATGTCAAGTCCAAATTCACACGGTTTATATATAAAAACACGGGGGCTTATCTTGAAAAGGATATACTTGTTGCTTTCATCGAGTCTTAAGTGTGGGGTATCACGGATGAGCTTAATGCAATAACGGTGGGGATGAGTGAGATTGAGGCAGAGAAAGGAATGATAATGGAAAGGAATAATGGTCTGGTACAGGAGAAAACGGAGGTCGATATTCCCTTAAGGTTCCTGATGGATTGAGGTAATTGTAAGTTCTTAGCTTACTAAAGACGCGCGGAGAAAATAATTGAGGTACTATTCAATTTTTAATAAACTATATTTATATTGAAAATAGTTTTAATTCAATAAAATTGAGGCTATGAAATTTACAATAGGTTACACCCAAAGAAAAATTACAGGATAATGCTTGTTTGAACAAGAATTACTAGTCAACGCCCTTTAGGACTATTATTAGCATAAGCAAGAGAGACCATCGCTGCAACAACAATCGTAGTGGTTGATGACACCACCAGAGTCCACAAGTTCTTTCTGGTTGTTCCTGCAGCCTTCACTATCCTAGCTTCCTTCTTTAGCTCACTGATTCTAGTGAGCTGTTGACATTTTTCTTTATTTAACAAGGCCTTCTCCCTATCCCTTTCCTCAATCTATTTTTTCAACTGCTCGATCAATCTAGTGGCCTCTTCTGTCTCCCCCAATCCATTCATATCTCTAGTTTTCATTTCTATCAACTTATCCTTCAGCATTAACTCGAGAATAAGTTGGAGGATATGGAGAGAGAAATGATGGATGTTGTTCGGAAGAGAAATGACATGGAGATGGCTAAATTTGAGAGGGATTGGGAGATTGGGACCCTAAAGAAATATCCTAATCAGCTCGAAGGTGAGATAAAGAAGGAGAAAGAAATAGTGGTTTAAACGGGATTTGGATGCTCAGATTGAGGAAACTAAAAGGCTAAAGTATAAGTTGATAGAAATGAAAAACGAAGAAATGAATAGAGTGGGGGAGATAGAAGAGGCCACTGGAGTGATCGAGGAGTTGAAAAGACATAGTGAGGAAAGGGATAGGGTGAAGGCCTTGTTAAATAAAGAAAAATGTCAATAGCTCACTAGAATCAGTGAGCTAAAGAAGGAAGCTGGGATAGTGAAGGTTGCAGGAACAACCAGAAAGAACTTGTGGACTCTGGTGGTGTCATCAGCCACTACGATTGTTGTTGCAACGATGGTCTCTCTTTCTTTTGCTAATAATAGTCCTAAAGGGCGTTGACTAGTAATTCTTGTTCAAATAAGCATTATCCTTTAGTTTTTCTTTGGGTGTAACCTATTTTAAATTTCATAGCCTCAATTTTATTGAATTAAGTCTATTTTCAATATAAATATAGGTTATTAAAAATTGAATATTACCTCAATTATTTTCTCCGCACGTCTTTAGTAAGTTAAGAACTTACAATTACCTCAATCCATTAGGAACCTGAAGGGAATCTCGACCTCCGCTTTCTCCTGTACCAGACCCTCATTCCTTTCCATTATCATTCCTTTCTCTACCTCAATCTCACTCATCCCCACCATTAATGCATTAAGTTCATCCGCAATACCCCGCACTTGAGACTCGATGAAAGCAGCAAGCATATCCTTTTCAAGATAAGCCCCCGTGTTTTTATCCATAAACCGTGTGAATTTGGACTTGACATCCTTAATTTCAGAGAAAAGTCTAGCTAACTCTGTCTTCATGGAATTCTTTGATTCAAGAAGGCATTTCACCTCTTGACAGTCTCTTTCAGGAGCATAGCGTTGAGCGACTTCAAATTTGACAGCTTCTCCGATGCATTTGGTGGATTCTGGTGGTCGGTTGATTTAGTAGTAGCATTATCTTTAGCATAACCTATGTAACCTATTTTAAATTTGATAACCTCAATTTTATTGAATTAAGTATATTTTCAATATAAAAATGAATGAGTAACTAAGTACAAAGCTTTGTATTTATATTAGAAATTGCTCACTAATGTATGCAACAATCTATTACTAATCTATTAACTTGTATGCTTGCTACTAACAGATTGTTGTTCTGCATACTATTCCATTGATGCTATTTTAAAAATTACACATGTGTTTGCATGATACCATGTATACGTTCACGCGTATTTAATATGCCTACCCCTAACCCCATGTTATGTTTAACTAACAACATAGATGCATATCTCCATTCTTAGTCTCTACTTTGGATTGATTCGGTGATTTAAACATTGTATTTTGTTTGGGTTGGTAGTTTAGTACATATTTTAATTTAAGAAAAAAAATTAAAAAGGTTTTTAAGTAAACACAAATTTTTCAAAATTTTTATCAAATTGAAACTCTTTTTGAAGCTACATAACAATTTTATTCTACTCATTGTATGAAAGCGCATTATTAAAGTAATAAGAAAAATATAAGTGAACCTTGGACCATGTTATCAAGAGCATGTATGGATGTGTAAGTTAAGTATACTTTGAGGACCTAAACTTTTATCTTTTGAAAAGTTTTAGGACCATAATTTTTTGTTTAAGGTTTAAAGACCTCTAACTATTTTTTTTACCTTAGTATATGTTTGAATGACGTATCAAGAATATAAATATTTATTATGTATGTATAAATATGAACATTAAAACCAAACTCAATTTCAAGGAACTAAAATTTTAAATTTTAAAAAATTGAGATATCAAGTTTCCTTTTTCATAATTTCACACCTTAAATGATTAATCTAATGATAAGCCTCATTTTTTATTTGAAGAATTATTTTCTATTTTTTAGCATTTTTTTCCAATAATTTATGGATTAATATATCTTTTTTTGTGGATATGTGTGTGCGCGCGTGTGTGTAATACCCTCAAATACTGAAAAATTTTGTTTTATTAAAAGAATTAGCGGAAGTGAAATAATAAAACTATAACTTTTGGGGATATTACTACCACAATTAGTATCAAACTGGTTCACTTCTATCATTCTAATACCAAGTGCTAAGGCTGAAGATGATTATTGTCAAACACGAGTTAATACTTAAAACAATAATTTATAAAAGAACTAGAAATTTTATAATATGGAAATCAGAGTACGCATAAAAAAAAGTTTACAATCCAAAGGAGTATATAATTAAAGTTTCCAAAGAACAGAAAGTACAGTTCGATAAAGTAGGACTAAGATAAAATGATATAGGGTAAATGAAATGAAAAAGAGATTCCGGCCAAGACACTCTCTGTCCCAAGCCAATTCCAAGCTCAACTCTTAGCTCTGCCAGATGCCTCATAAGTATCATAGGCATCGAAGATAATATCTCCTACTTGCACAAATTTAGGTGAGCCCTCTACTCATAGGAATGAGTAGCACCTATAAAATGGGTGGTTAGTACACTACGAACTGAGTAAGGTAACTATATGGGTCAGACCAGCAAGAAGCATGCAAGTAAGGCCATGCAAGTAAGGCCATGCAAGAGGATAAACACATAAGGCGTACAAGGCAATAATTCGGATTTACAAGATCAGGACAGATTTATACTAATAATTTATCTTACACCTCTTTTATATTAATTCCATAAGAGTGCGGGAACCCCATTATTATAGCTGGGGAACCCTACTATTGTAGCCGGTGGACCGGAAATACTCTACAGAGAAAAACGTACCTGACCACTATTACTGCTGGTGGACCAAAATCACTGAGCAGGGCAATACGCACTTAACCACTATTATTGCCGGTAGTCTGGAAAACACATATATAACCTCACCGGCCCCTGACTCATATGGTGTTCCACTATAAATAATTAGTATCTATCCATGCCTTATACTTCTAGTTTATACATTTCTCGTATTGATTCTAAGTGAGTATAGAAACTCCACTATTATAGCCTGTTGAGTGTTTCCGGTGAATTGAAAATATAACCCGTGGATCTGAAATACCCTGATTTTTCTTAATTAATTTTTTATTATTTTCCTCTTGATTTGCCTTAATTCAATCCCGGCTAATATTCTTAAGATTATAACTATTATTAATATTTCTACTTCTTCTTCTTCTTCTTCTTCTACTACTACTACTAATACTAATACTTTGTCATTATTGTTAATATTACCTATGTCACTAACATTGCTATAATAGTGAAGTTCCCATACTCTCATGGAATTAATATAAAGAGGTGTAAGATAAATAATTAGTATAAGTACAGCTTGATCTTGTAAATCTGAATTATTGCCTTGTACACCTTACATGTTTATCTTCTTACATAGCCTTACTTCTGTGCTTGTTGCTGGTCTTACACATACGGTTACCCTACTCAATACATAGTATACTAACCACCAATTTCATGGGCGTTGCTCATTCCCAGGAGTAGAGGGCCCACCTGAGTTTGTGCAGGTAGGAGATGTTATCATTAATGCCTACGATACTTATGAGGTATTGGGCGGGGTTAAGAGTTGAGCTTGGACTTAGCCCGGGGATCGAGAGTGTCTTGGCCAGAATCTCTTTTTCATTTCATTTACCTTCTATCATTTTATCGTCATGTTTTATCGTACTGTACTTTCTGTTCCTTTGAAAACTTTAATTATGTACTCCTTTGGATTGTAAACCTATTTACGTGTACTCTGATTTCCATATTAAGAACATTCTATTTCTTTTATCAATTTTTGTTTTAAGTATTTACTCGTGTTTGACGATAATCCTCTTCAACCTTAGCACTTAGTACTGGAATGGTTGGAATGAACCGGTCTGGTACTAAGTTTGGTGGTAATATTCCTATAATTTACAGTTTTTTTATTTCTCTTCTGCTAATTCTTTTAATAAAATGAAATTTTTTATTCATAAATTTTGAGGGTTTTATAGTGTGTGTGTGTGAGAGAGAGAGAGAGAAAGAGAGAGAGAGAGATAGAGAGAGTTGCTCAAATTACAAAAGAAAAATAACATGCTTAAATTATTAAAAGAAAGGGAGTACATGAATTATTTAAGATGTGAATTACCAAATTATCAAAAAAAAAACTGATGTTCTAAAATTGTGAACATGAAAACTTGATTTTTTGAACCTTTAAATTGGGAATGTTTAGTCCTTTCTAATTGTCTCCACTTTTAATCTTTTATATTTATACATGTAGAAGTATACTATTCCTATTTTTAATATATAGCTTCAACATATATAAATGAGAAAATGGCTAAAAAATAGCTAGAAGTCCGTAAATTTCCAAAAAAAAAGTTGAAAACTTGATGTAATACCCTTATATTTCAAGATCAAAAAGTTTTTTTTAAATGGAATTTGTGGAAGCAATAAAGAAAGTGGATGAACTTGTCACATTGAACATAAAGATAAGTGTGGCTATTTGAAACACTCCAAAATTTGGAACTAAAATTTTTTGTTTAAATAATTAATTATGGAAATTAGCACAGTAAAATGTAGGGTGTTACTGACACACTTGGTACAAGTCTGATTTTCTCTACCATTCTTATATCAAGTGCTAAAGCTAAAAAATTTACTCCACTTACTTTAATTACACAATTATACAAATTAGAGTAGAGAGAATTAAATCAATTTAACATCATTCCAAATAAAACTAATTGTAAGTGGTAATAAAATTTAGTGAAAAGAAAAATATAAGAGCATAAGAGTACAAAATCATTCGGATCAAAAGATATCATAAAAAATATTAGATAGCCCTAACTCTTAACCTAAGTACAATATTAAGTAACCTATTATACAAAATTAATATGAAAAGCCTGCATGAAACACATAAAAGGCATATATTGTAACAATATATAATGGTAAAGACCAAGTGTAACAATCCCAAAATTTACAGTTAAATTTTTTCATTTATTAAGGAAAATTATGCACTAAAATGGGGGGTTTCTATCGCTGTGATTAGTATAAGATTGACCTATGGCTAGTCTTATACTAACCACAAGGCTAAAAGGGTACAAGGATCATTAATAAGGAAGATTAAAAACATAAACAATTCAACATTAAATACCAAAACCAAAGTGCACAAATGTTAAGGTCAATACATAAGTGAAATGAAATACAACACAACACGGGTAGGGATGGAAAAAATCCCCATGAGTTTGGGGCTCTATTGAGGATTCCTCGTTTAGGGTTGGGTTCGGGGGATTGAGGATAGGTCTAAGTTTGGGGAATTTTTTGGAGATGAGGATCGGGTCCCCATCCCTAAACCCACCCCAATATACACACACACACACACATTCCCCATGGGGTGGGGATGGGGATATATTCCCCATGGGGATCAGGGAGGGGAATCCTCGTTAGTAAAAATTAGAGAATAGGGCGGGTTCGGGACGGAGATTTATTTCAGGTTCGAGGATGGGGATAGCATCCCTGTCCCCATGGGGGCTTGTTTCCATCCCTATCTACAGAGGAATAAAAACAATAGAAACATAAGAAGATAACAAGTTTGGAGAACACCCTCTCTGGCCCCATTTCTAGGACATAAGATTGTCACTCTACCCCAACCAATTCATCAAAAGCATCAAAGTCGGCAAGAGCCTCATCACCTACCTACACAAATTCAGGAGGGGCCACTACTCATGGGAATGAGTAGCACTCATGATAGGGGTGATTAGTACTCTACATACTAACTAAGGTAACCATATAGCTAAGATAGGGCAGATCATATAAAATATAGATGATGCAGCAGTAAGTTTATTAGATCAAACACCACTATCAGAATTTAAGTCATTAGTACCATCTTTACACATTTCTCGAATTATATCCACATGAGTATAAAAATCCCATTATTATGGCTGGTGGAACAGAAATAACTACTCTAGGGGAGAACGCGCATGACTAATATTATAACCGGTGGAACGTTCTCCAAGGTAAAATGCTGTCGGCCACTATTCCAGCCGATGGAATGGAAATCATCCTAAGTTTAGCCTCGATCCATATGGTGTTCCACTAATAGTGACTAGCGTTTTTTCAATGATTTATTATCATCCATGGTTTGGATTATTGAGCCTAAAACCTCCATTATTATAGCTAATGAAATGGAAATGCTACTCGAGGGCAGAACGCACCTGACCACTATTATAGCTGATGGAATGGTTTCCAAGGTAAAATGCTCCTGACCACTATTGTAGTCTATGGAAGAAAAATCATCCTAAGTTTGGGTCCAGCTCAATGATCTTCCACTTTAAGTGATTAGTATTTTATTTATGTCTTATTCGACAAGTAACCCCTATCTAAACATGCACACCCCAATGGGCTTCCCTGATTCATTATTACCCTTCCAATCTAGACTTTCTGAATAACTATATCCCTTAATCTAGGACCTCTACACTCCCCAAGACTCTAAGACCCCTTTTCACCTTCCACCATACTCACTACGAATTCAGAACCCCCCACACATGTGTGTCAAGGCCCACTTCCCCATTTCTCCACCTAGGTTCACCATCACCCAATATGGTTTTCCCTTAAAACCCTAATATGGTCCATGTGTCCCTAGCCTCTCATATTCTTATCGAGACCACATTCCCCCTTGATTTCAACACCATCATCATACCCAACCCTGAAATGCCCCAAAATTTTCTAATTTTAAAAAATTATACTTAAATAAGTTTTTATTTCAAAATTTAATTTAATAAATTATTTTACTAGAATAAATTGAAAGTATTAAGATAATTAATAAGAAATTTTATAAATAGGTTAAGTAAAGGAAACTTAGGTATATTATCTAATTAAAGATTTTAATTTGGAAATTTATTTAAATAAATTATTTTATTTAAATTAAGAAAGATAAAATAGTTTCAAACTAATTCTAATTTTATAAATAATTTAAGTTAAATTAATTTGAATGATTTATTAATTTAAAATGGAAATTTTAGGAAATCCTTTAAAAATACTATCTAACCTAAAAAGGGATTTAAAAATTATTTATTTAAATATTATTAATTTTAAATATCCTAAATATTCAGATTTATTTAATTTGACCCAACCTAACTTAATTCTCTTTTCCTTTTCCCTTTTTTTTCCTTTTCTTTTCTTTTCCTTTTTCATTCCTTTCTTTCATTTTCTTCTTCGCCTAAATTGGGCCTGTTGCGCGGCCCAATTCCTTTTCTTCTTTCCTTTTCCTTTGGCACGACCCAGCCCGCGCGTCGCCACCCTCCTCTCCCCCTATGCGCTGCATATAGGGTTGTTCATGTTATCCGATATCTGCTTATTCGATCCGATATCCGAAGCAATCCGATCCGAAAAAACAAATAATCGATCCGATTTTTTTTTTCAAATCAAATATCCGATCCGGTCAACGAAAAGTCAAACAAACCAAATATCCGATCCGACAAATACAAATAATATCCGATCCGAAGAAAAATATTTATACATTTTTTTATAATTTTTTATTTTATATATAATTGTATATAAATAAATTTATATGTGTCTGTGTATAATTTTTACTTACTTTATTTATTATTTGAGGAAAAATTTAATGTAATTGAAATTATATTTTTAATACAATCCCTTTTTAGATATTTATAAAAATAAAAATAAAAATACTTTGCATACCGATAGACTTCATCCACTCCTTTCTTATTTTAGTTTTAACATTGGATATTTGTTGAATAAGTCGGATATTTGCTAAGCGAATCGGATATTTGCTCAGCATTCGCTCAACAAATCGGATAATATGAAATATATTTGTCATTTGGTAATTTTTTTATATTTGAAATTGTATTCGGCTAATATCGGTTATATTTGATATCCGATGATATCCGATCCGAAAATTCAAATATCCGGTCTTCCGGATATCCGAAGTTTCAAATCAATTATCAAATATCATTTTTAGATATCCGAAATTTCAAATATCCGACAATCAAATATCCGAAATATCGGATATTTGAACCGTGAACAGCCCTAGCTGCATTTTATGTCCTTATCCCAATCAAACTCCGCATTTCACTTCATTCATATTACTGTTGCACGTCAACCCCAGAACTCCGTCCTTCAGCCCTTTTTACGTCAAAACTCGTCGTTTCATTTAATCGTTTTTCCCTTCACGCCAAACCACCCGGTCTTCCTTTTTTTCCTTCTTTTCTTCCCCGCGAACCGGCCGGCCACCCCCACCTTTTTCTTCTTCCTCTAGCCCGACGCCATAACCGCCAGCACCTCCATTTCTCCCCGAAAATGGTGTCGCTGGCCACACGTGGCATGACCGGCTCTTCTCCCGCTCGTTTTCTTCCTCTCGATCTAGGGCAGAGAATTCGGGAAAAAACAGGGAGGTCCCGTGTTTCCCAAAACACGGACTGTGTTTTTCTTACTTTTTATAAACACTCATGCAAAAATTTTACTGATATATTTTCTAACAATTCTGAAGATTCGACATTCAGTTTTTAGCAGTTTGAGAGTTAAATTCTCTCTTTTTGTTTATATTCTCTAGAAAACACATGTACTTCACAATTTCAATTCTCTTTCTCTCCATTGTACTCAACTGAACAATTAATACTCTACAATTCAAGTTGATAAGTTCTTTTCCATTCCTCTCTTAATTGTAAATTCTGATTTTTGATTGAATGTAAGTAAATTCTCTTTATTGTATTATCATTTATTTTACTTTTATTGTTTTATTGTTAATTTATTATTAGTCATTGATGATTAATTATGGATTATTGCATTTAATAGTGTGTTAGTTTAATTATGAAGATAGTAGCATAAATATTATAGGTTAGGAGGATTTGATGACAAAATTAGGATTTCGAATATGACAACATAATCTGAATTTATGATTGTAAAGAAAATTTAACTGAATTAATGGACGGAATTGAATGATCTCACATCATAGGTTAAGAATTTAAACTAATTAGATTGATTACCTATTTAGTTTAGATTTCAATCAAAGTTAGGTTAACGGGATTAACATAATTGTTAATTAATGTTTCAAAAGTAGCAAAATGTTAATTACTAATCTTATCTAATAATTCGTACGATTGCATGATCTGAGGTTATGTGATAATGGTCGTAGTTGATTTCTTTACATTCATAATATTGCCATTAATTGAATCTAACGTTCTCAACCTATGTTATTAACTGGCTAGGTGATAAATTAAGAGCTTATTCAATTTATTAGAATTAAGAGAATGTAAATAATTAAATTATTATGAGTTTCTATAGATAACGTTAGATCATTTAGAATCACTATTTTCTCCATGATTATTTGATATCCTAATACCATAATCAATATCTTCCTATCCTTATTCATTAATTAGCAAATAACATATTTTATTAATTATCCATAGTATAGAACTTAGTGATAGAAATTAATGTTATTGAATAATTGGGGTTTTAACATTGATTACAGAATTAGTGATTATATACCATTCCTTATGGGTTCGACTATTTCAGACCATCTACTACGTATTTGGAATTAATATTTATTTGTTAAATTTTATTGCGCATATGATAGTGCAGTACTTACCAGACTTTATTATCACCTTACTTGGTACGTACCGTACCGACCATCCTTTTCATGACTGTTACTCATTTCTACGAGCAGATGACCATGATGTCTGTAAGTAGGTTGATGAGGACCCACTAGAGACTTTTTTCAACCTATGATGCTTTGTATGAGGTGGAGTGATTTCTATATTAAAGATTTTAGGAATATAGTTATGCTATCCGGATTATAGTTTTACCTAGATATCTTTTTTGACTCTTAGATCCATGGTATATATTTTGTCTATAATTTTGGATATTGTACTAGAGTTAATCTCCAACTTAAATTTTTTTTATAAAGCTTTCCTCATATTCTATTTATCATGATTTATATTTCAATCGTTTTACCTTGTGATTGATGTTAGAATGGTGAGGTAAGCTAGACTTATTTCGATTACGGCGGTAACACTCAACTATCTTGGTAATAAACTTCTGCAAAAAAATGAATTTTTGTAGTAGTAAAATTTAGGGTGTTATAGTAAGAGTGTTGGAAATTTATTTAAGTGTACAATGACCAACCAAAGGCACAACCCCCTTATGGATATCAAAAATGGGCAAGAGAGAGGGAGAGAAATTAGATGGGAGGTTGCTTGCAAGGACGAGGAGTTATAGGAGTGATTAACATAGCTGAGATAGTGTAAGAAAGTTGGTGAAAGGTGGTTAAGGTGATTATGGTTAGAATTTTGGTTGAATGAGAAAGGACCATATAAGATATGATCATGGAGTGTGAAGAGATAATAATTTGGAAGACCTCGTGTCCAATAAATTCAACAATTATTAAAAGTAATTTAGGTAAGGAAGAAAGTCTAATAAATAATAAAAATAACAAAAAAAATTCCAAAAAAAATCGTAAAAATTAAGAAAAGGTGATGAATTAATTTAGGAACTTAAAAATATATAAAAATATTGGGCATAGAAATTTATTTGAGGTTAAAATAAATTAAGAATATTAAAAATGGTGAAAAATGCCTATCTCTGATCAACTGAAGAACCTGGTAGTTGAACACCTAAGGCCTTGGGAGATAGGATTTAGAGTGTTGCTGGCTGGTTGAACAAAGGTAAAGCTCAATCAATCACCCTATCTACTGAATTAAAAAATAGGGTTTTGAGGAGTCAGAAGTAAAAAAAATGAGGGTATGAGAGGTATAGGTGGGGGTGTTCGAACAAAGTTTAAGGTTTAAGGAATACATTAGGAGAATAATCACATAGGAATTAGGATTAATGATATTCAGAGTATTATGGGCATAACATGCCTATTTTCACATATATCATGCTAAATATTTTCAAACATACTTATAATCACACATTCAACTAACATACATGAAGAAAATATTCTCTTGCTAATTATAAACTCACTATGCTAAACAAGATTCATGTTCAAACACATATCCTTCCACAATCAGCATGTCTGCACTCAAAAGTAGCATACATGCTTCTATTATTTGAAAATGATAAATAACCATATTAATATATATATCCGAAGCTCAATCAAGGAAAAAAATAACAAAAACAATCCTAGCTTTAGGATGCACCAAACCACTCTCCTAGATCACCTCTAGAATTATAAGGTTAAGTTAGAAAAGTAATTGAAGCAAAGATTAATAGAGAACAAGTTAGGTTTATCAAAAATGACTTTATAGATTAGGTTTTAGCATTAAAATGTCAAATTGACCAATTTCATAGAATTGATTCAAACCGATAAGATATATATATATATATATATTATTGTCATATAATCAAACAACCATTTTAAGAAAATCATTATGTGATAATAATTATACAATATCTTAATATTGGATAAATCTGAGGAAAATAATTAAATCTAAATCAAAAAATAAAAACCTAAAAAAAAAACCAAAACAACACAAATTAACTCATCCAAAGTGCACATAAAACATATATACACAAATCTTATCCATTAGTTTGGTTTAATATAAGCCAAACCACGTCCAATGATCAAAAAATGGTAAAAAGGGGAATGAAGATATATAATAAATAAATTAGTTTCCCAATTATGGAAGAGATCATCCCAAGTACGAAAATGTGATTGAAAATTTAACAAGTGGTCGGTAACAACAACTAAGGTAGGTTAGATTAGCGATGATGGCTTCCACAATCGTTAATGTGGTGTTTACTAGTTGTTGTCATGCTGACCTACATTACTATTCACTACTAAGTTTTTACCTTGTTACATTACTTGAGTGGTGGTGGGTGATTGCTATGGAGGATGAAGGGAGGAATGAGTGGTAGAGGAGTTGGATGTGAGGTATATGTTAAAGCTATTCCTCCCATGCCACTAGTATATTGAGGAAAAGGAGGATGGAAAATAAGAAGAAGAAAAAAAAGGGAAAGGGAACAGGAAGAAATTGGGGTCTAGCATGTTAAGACTTTTATTCTAAATATAATACCTACATAAAGCTACTCTAGGTTAAAATCATCTAGTAAGGATCTAAAAATGTTAAAATTATACTAATAAAAAAATCATGTTGCCTAGGGGGTGTATCCTCATGCCTTGGCATGAATTTTGTACAATTTGTTTCCTTCCCTGATGTGGATGAATAACAAGTATCAATCCATCTTCTCTAAAAAAAAAGCATGTCATTTAAAGAAATAGTAATATGAAATTGAAATAAAATATATTATATCTAGAATAGTACTTAGATAAAATTCTACGTAGTCACAAATAATTTAAATTATCTACCGAAAAGGGCATCCTCAAATCTAAAAAGTAAAAAAATAGAAGGAAATAAATTTGTTAAGTTTTTATTGAACATATTAATGTCATTTTGATATTACATCATTATGATGGTTCCTCAAATCATTAAAAACATATTTTATAAATCTTAGAGAAATTCTTAAATTATAACCACAAATCATTTAGAAAATAAATTCAGAAATCACAATGGAAACCTTTAACGTACACTCTTCTGAAGGCTTTGTTAATCCCATAAAAATAAATAAATGCATAATAAAGACTTACAAATATAAAATACTATTTCTCTAAATTTTTTCTAGCCCTCACGGAAACCAAAAAGTTGCGTAAGGCTTACAAAGATAAGTAAAAAATTCAAACGAAAGTCTTAATAAATCCAAAAACAAAAATATTTGATATGGTTAAAAAACTATATAATCATTTCATTAATTTAAGGGGATTTTCTAATTTAAAGCAAACTTATTTTTGGAAACAAAATAAATTCATAATCATTTGATGAATTCATAATTGGGAAAAAATTTAAAATACTAATTCGACATGTGTTTCCATCAACGAAAAGTCTAAAATAAGATTTAGTCACAAAGGTGAAATATATGTAAAATGAAAAGTGATACGAAACAAGATTGAAATAGTTTAAATCAAACATATACCTGGTAAAGATAATATAAATTTAAATAAAAACAAAAATCACATGAGTTTAATAAAATCATAGTCTGGAATGAATTTATATAAAATAAAGTTGCAACAACAAATGATTAACATAAAATTCAAGATGTTGTTGAAATCATTAAAATTTCTATTAAATGAAGCCATAGTTGTAAATATTATAAAAATAAAAATGATAGAAAACTATATCAAATATTTGCAAGAATTGTGATCTAGAAAAAATAAATCAATCTTACTAACATAAATTTTTTTAATTACAAAAATCAAAATTTATATTTTATTGGAATTAGGTTTTGAAAAAATGAGGTGTTACAAATTATGTACTTATGAGTTATGATGATGTTTGTTTATTAGTGTAATAACCCATATTTTTAAAATCCAGATTTATCGAGTTTAATCATTTTATTAGTGTAATTTGATGTAAACAATTAATTATTTTAATTTTAATTCGTTTTATGGATTTATCAACTATTCCAATTCATATTTGAATTTAATTAATCGTTGTCGTTGCGAACCATTCTAGATAAATTCGTTCACGACAATGATTTTATTATATTCTTATGAATTCGATTTTCGGTTAAAAATATATATCCTCATTCTTTCTCGTATTTTGGTTTTTAATATATTAGATTCGTTTTCGATTTTAACTTCGTCGTGTGATTACGATTTTATTTTGGAGTTATATTTCGTTAACAAAATATATTATTTAAATTATAGAATTTCTATTTAAATAATTAAATTTATTTCAATGATTTTATCCGTAGAAAATATTTCCGACTTTAAATTTATTCATTTTCGGAAATCGTTAATATTTTTGGGAAGTTTTAAATTAAAAAGATTTTTCGGATTTTATTTATGAATTTCTTTGTGGACTTTATTTTCTTTCGCTTTATGCTTTTTGGTCTGCGGAAAACCAATTTCGGAAATTATTTAAATTAACCCTGATTTATTAGAATTTGACTTAAATATTTTATTATATGCTTTTAAATAAATTTTCGAGGTCTTGTAATATATTTTCGTAAATAATATAAATTTTTACGTTTGTTGGTAAATTCTTCCGAAAATGTTTCCGAAATTCTTTATATAGCTTTTTATTAATTTTAAGCGTTCAGATCTTTTCGAAATAATTTTCATTTAATGAAATTTAGATAAAATCTTCCAAAAATAGTTTATAAATATTCAGTATTTTATTTTAGGTATATTTGTATTTGTATTTGTAAAAAAAAAAACAATCGGTGCCCTGACCGAACCCCCTTCTTCCTTTTTCTTTTTCCCTCTTCTTCTTCCCTTTCTTTTCTTCCCCTGTTGCTCCCAACCCCCTGCCCTCTGCGCAGCCCCAAACCCTAGCCAGTTGCCACCTCTCCCCAGCTCCTCCCTTCCCCTTCGTTGACTGTCACCAGCCACGGTCGACCTCCAACCACCTGCAATCGACGCCGCCACAGCAGGTAGCAGCGTAGCGACAACCATCGAAGCAGTGCAGGAGGGGTAGCAGCAAGCGACCATAGCAGGGACGAGCCACGCAGCTCGCGCCACCGCCCAATCACCGGCGAGCCCTGCTGACCACCGGCGAGCCACCCTCGACCCCGACGAAGCTTTCCCGGCCTTCCTTTGCCCCGATTAGTCGGTTTTTGTTTGGTATAAATTTCTGAAAAACCCTAATATGAATTTGATTAATTGAATGTGATTTAGCTTGTGAAAAGCTAAATTGATTCTTTGTTTATGTATATATGTGCTGAAAGATTTATTTGGATAGGGTAATTGTATGGTTATATTGGAATTTTGGAAAAATTGGATTTTTGGCCGGGTTATGGCCAAATTTTTCGATTCACCTGTTTTTGCAATTTTGGACAAATTGATTATAGAATATGTTTTAAAATGTATTCAATTTCATTTTGGAACCGTCAATTTGAGAAATTTATGTAGAATTTATTAAAATTTGATTTATAGGTCAAAATTTGTGTGTGACAAAATTGGGTCGTATAATTGAGTCATTCTGCTCAATTGATTTTATAATATCGTTTAAAATGTATTTAATTTTATATTGGAAGTGTTGATTCGAGAAAATTGTGCGTAATTGATCGGAATTGGATTTTTAGGTCAAAACTCTCGCGGGTTTAAATTGGATTGTGTAATCGGGTCGTTTTATTCAATTGACTATACAATTTATATTAGAATATATTTAATTACATTTCTGAACCGTCAATTTATATATTTCAGCAAGAATTGATCGGATTTGCGTTCCGGGCTCAAAAACCCTAATGGTGCTCAATTGCGTATTTCTTTTATTGGTTTTGAGAAATTGATTATTTGATATGTTATAAAATGTGTTTAATTGCATTTCTAAACATTCAATTTGATTAAATTTATAGAATTTTACCGAATTACATTTTCGAGCCTAAAACCCAAGATTTTAAGTGAGATTATGAAATTGGTTATTTGTATAGTTGTTTCGCTAAAAGTAAATTTATAAAAGTAGTTGAAATGATCCTAATTGTATTCTAATACCTTTAATTAGAATTAATTGATTTGAATTACTTGAGTTTATGTCGTGGACTTTAAAACCCTAATTTTGAAAATTGATCATCTGGAATTGATTTATCTGAAGATCGTTTTGTTGAAATTGATTGTCTAGATTTATCTAAAATTGGTTTAATTGTGTTTTAAAACTATCAATTTGAGGTAATCAAAGTGTTTTGGTCGATTCGTAGTTTAGGGATTAAAAACCCTAATCTTCGGGGATTGTTTTATAAATTGATTTTTGCTATGCGTCTTTTATCTAATCGATTTCTGTCTTTGGGTTTTAAATCATTTAAATTATGTTTTAATCTAATTGGTTTGGATTCGGTTCTATGTTAATAGTTGGTTTACCTATTTGGTTGTAAAACCTAATGATTATGTTATTTTTGATAAATTAACTTATGATCGATTATTCTTTCTCGGTCTTTCCAAATTAATTTGAAATGTCCCAAGTGGTATTTGTATTAATCTATTTTGATTTATATTTAATCTTAAATCTTAATAGAGCTATGATTTTAAGTCCTAAGTTTTGGACACGTTTTCCAAGAAAGATCGTTTGTGTTTATTTAATTATAATATGTGAATTGTTTATTGATAAGATAGTTTCTAACCTAGTTTCGATTTCTATCGGCGATCTAGGAAAGCTTTATTGTGGATCCTCGAGCTAGTGATCTCTCTCTCCCTCTTATCTCGCTTAGCTAGCTTCGGATCCAGGTAAGTTTCTACTTACCTCCACTTATGGGTGTTTCGTAAGAATGTGACTAAGAACAACTATGCGTGTGTGTTATGTGCCTTATGTACCATGTGTTATGCCATGTGGTGTATCTTATGTTTTAAATGACTAATTACTTGTAGCGCAGCTTGGAGCCGAGGTATGCTTATATGTATTCCTTACGACATGTGTGTAATGATTGTTCTATTGTGTTGTGATATTTTATGACGTGACCCTCTAGGACATGCAGGTTAGGATATTAATAATATGATGTGTGGGGAAAGGATGAAATGGGGGAGAATGTGAAAGTAAAAACAATTAAGGAAGAGTAGAGTGATGGGTTAAGAGTGGAAATTTAATATACGAAGGATGAGTATGAACGCCATGGGAAGTAAGTAATGTTAGATGAAAAGTAGAGAGATTACTTGTGGGGGAAGAAATATGCTAGGGTTGGAATGGCTAACTAGGGTTTTTCGATCACCTACGAAATCAATGAGTAAAGTGATATGATTTGGGATTGAACCTAAATGAGATGAGGTGTTTGACGATAAATGAATTAATAATAGTGAAGTAAGAGGAAGATGGGTCATAGGTTTAATTAGGGTTTCAAGGGAAACCCTAGAGGCTAATAGCGGGTGGAGTTTGATGTCACGAGGTGTTGGGCCTTAACCCACACCCTTAGTAGTTGGTTTTCATTATGTGTAAGTGTAAAGGGGAATTGATATCGAGGTGTGATAAGGGGCGCAAGAGTCCCAAGATATGGGACGGGCCCTCTTGGGAGGATAAGTGTGGATATAGTTAGCCATGCATGTCAAGGGTAAAATACTTTCAAACAAGATATGTTAAGACACTAATCACTTAAAGAGGAAGATGTTGAGCCGGACCCAGACCGGTCCACCGGTGAATAATAGTGGCTAGGGTCGGGGTGCCCTACATGACCGGTCCACCGGCTATAATAGTGGCTAGGGCCGGGGTGCCCTACATGACCGGTCCACCGGCTATAATAGTGGGGGATTCTGTGCTCAACCAACCGAACGTAATAACGATAAGACATTGGAAAGATACAAAGTAATTACAGTGAAACATCATGTGAGTCGGGGCCAGACCGGTCCACCGACGAATAATAGTGGCAGGGTATGTTACCCTCATGACCAGTCCACCGGCTAAAATAGTGGCAAGGCATGACCCTCATGACCGTTCCACCGGCTATAATAGTGGGGTTCCCGCACTCACATGAATTGATAAAGACTATGATGTGAATCGACTATATTTACCAAAGATCTAAAGAATGAGTCTACTCGATCGGGGCTGAGCATGTCCCTAAGTAATGTTCGCGAGGCTAAATGCCCAATTGGTTTGGTTCGGCATTGCCCATAAATGCCCGTTTGATAAATGCCCGATTCGGCTTGGGTTGGTTTGGCGTTGTCCAAAAATGTCTGGTTGGTTGGTTTAACATTATCCATAAATGCCTAGTTGGTTTATCTGAATCTCTTATCGGTTTAAGATATTACATATGTTTCGCATGTTATTATATGTGTATGGTAGGACTTGTGATGTGGGTTTGAGTATGCGTAATATTGTATCAACGTATTGTATCATAATTTAATATGCACTTGATGTTATAGTTTACGTCTCTTCTATAAGGTAGGGTAGTGGGATTTACTCAGTATTGGACCCGTACTGATACTACCTTGGTTAAATGGGTCCTGTGATGATCCACTGATGGTGGGGAGCATACCTCTTGTGCAGGTTTAAGATCGGATACTGTTTTAGGGTGGAAGACTTGACTTGAGAAAGTAGGCAATCCGGAATTAAATCTATCGGGTTTTGTCTGGTCTAACTGTATTTATTTTTGAAAGTTTCAAGTATTGTATATAAAATTTAATGGTGTTGTAATTGTCTTTTAATTTGCTCGTACTCTGATAAGTTTTTAAAATTCAGATGTAATTGTTTCACAGGTTTTAGCCTTTCATCTAATATGAGATAGATGATTGACATTTATCTTGTGTTAGATGTGGCGGTAACATTTCCCAAATTCTCTCCTAGCTTCCGCTTTATTCTTTCAAAAAAAAATTTCATGAGTGAAATTTGGGGGTGTTACAATTAGTTTGTCAATTATTGTATCATATAACAGAGTAAAAATTTTTGTTTTCATCTTGATGATTATTATGTCATAAAGTGGTGATTATCATATAACAAATTGAGGATTTTCTTCTCACAAGACAATCATTATGTACTTATTATCATTATGGTTGATTACTAACCTAGTAGTTATTGTATCACTTGAAATCTAAATATGCATTGCAAGGAAATGAATTAATCATCAACTAAAAATAAAGTAATTACCTATTGGAAATAAAGTAATAACTAACGTAAAGAAGAAATATCATCACTTTAAAATATAAATAATTGTTGCATGAAAACCAAATACTCAACATATCAAAAGAAAAAAAAGTATGTATGTGTGTGTGTGCGTATAATTATATTAATTACCATAAATATCATAAATTTATTTATATGAGTTTATTATGTCAATCATAATCATAATTACCATAAATAATTTTTTTAGCCATTATAATGATGATGATGATGATGATAATTACTTAGTAATAATTCATTAGGTGTGATATTTTTCTATCATTGAGTGGTAAATATCATATAATAGTTTGGTGATTATATTTGTTTTGTTGTCTCAAGTAACAATGATGATAATTGTGTCCAATTTGGTGGTTATTATATCATAGAGTGATGGTTATCATATAATAAATTGGTAATTATTGTGCTAAGAGTAATGATTATCTACTTATGATGATAATTTGTTATTAGCTTGGTGATTATTGTTCCATAGAATAGAGTGATAATTATCTCATCATACAATGGCGATTATAACATAACAATTTGATAATTATCTTGTAATACAATGCTGATTATGTACTTAGTATTGTATTGGTAATTATTCTATCACATAGTAGTGATTATGTAATTCGTATCATATTTTACTAAGTAACTTTATGAATGGTATTATAAACAACTTATTATTTAAGAATACATTACTCTATCTTTTTTTTAAAACTCTTCATGCTTATATTGGGAAGTAGATTTTTTTTTTCAAAAAAAAAAGGGTATAAAGCTCAAGTGCAAACATAATGGTTGAAGTTTGATCTTTACTAAAGGGTGGGACCCTTTAAAAAAACAACCAAAAAGCTACAAGTTACTTCCATGGATGCACTAATGAAGGATCATGTCCTACAAATTCTACAAGTGATAAGTTGACTTATTTCATATTAGAGTCCATTATTTTGGCCTTGGTTGAAAAATTGGGTTAAATTAATAGTATTTGTGCCTAATAAGGTGTTTACTTATTTAGTTATGGATCAAGGAGGGACTTAATGGTCATTATTGAAATTTTTAACGAAGACGCATGTTGTATGAATATTATGGAAATCCAACATGAGGGGACAATTGTCCATATGAGTCAAAATTTATATTTAGCTAATAGATATTATACGTTTTAATAATATTTATCTTGTTAGTTGCAAGTTTTATCTTTTGGTTTAGTTTGAGGGTGTCGATTTTATCTAGATTTTGGAGTGACTTTTATCCTTCAATTTTAATCTATATTTTCATGAAGAATTATATCTGAGTAGGTGAAGAATAAATCATAAAATGTGGTCATATAAACATTGAAGATAAATGCAATACAATTAATTTAAGTTTGATTCTTCTATTAGGTCTCTTTGTGAGTTATTTCTTGAATTTTATTTTTGTTTGATTCTTATTAAAGTTTTTTGTACCTAATTTTTGTGTGATTTGAGAGAGTTAGTTTACGTTAAAATTAAGCACATTCATATCCCAATTCATCTTTCATAATCGTTCACCATTCATACACATTCAATCCCAAATTCAACATCTTCAAATTCAAACCCTAACATTTTTCCAAAGCCACATATTTTTCTCTTCAATTAAGATACCATTAACTACAATTCCACCTACCATTAATACTACATTAAATCACCATCAATAACCTTCATGACCCTCATCTAAATAAAGCTCAAAACCCTTAATCTAAATCATGAGACTAAAACCCTAAAATAGAAACCCTAACCTTAAAAACCAATCAATTATTCTTCTTGTGTGGCTTAAATCAATAAATTGTTTTTATTTTTGCGTGCTTACAGTCTTTTTCAAAAGTAGTATAAAATATTAGGTTAATTGGCCATTATCACACACCAAAAGAGTAGTGCACAAAGCTTTGATTATTCTTTAAGAATTAAACTTATTATATCAAGAATTCATGAAGACTTCATCAATAGTTCATCAAGAAGTTAGATAATATATACAGGTCTAAAACAAATCCAAACATACGAAGAGATGACAAGTATGAATATTTGGTGGATCATATTCATCTACTTATGTCTTAACTTGGTGCACAAGATGAAAGGCAACAAAAGAGATTATATAGAATTGAATAAGGAATCTCTAATTATATGGATAGATGAAACCGATGAGGAGGAGATATGATAAGGAGGCTGCAATGGAGGGGATAACCCACACCACCATATATAGCCAACCGAATGGATGACGAAGATGTGGGGAGTATTAAAAACAATTGGAGAGGTGATTCAACTTCAAGATAACCCTATGATGACGTAGAGAAAGTACTTAGATTAGAAATTCCCTATTTTAAAGGCAATATGGACCTCGAGGACTATCTAGATCGGAAACAAACCATGAGAGAAGATTTATATGATAAAAGAATATGCAAGTTGGAAATTTTGAAAATCAAGAAATTTGCTAGAGTATGGTTTGAAATTTTAAAGAAGGTAAATGAGAGAGAAGGAAAAGGCCAAGATCAAATCATGAGAGAAGTTGAAGAAGCACCTTTGAAGGATGTTTGTGCCATGAGATTATGAATAAGATAACTTCATCAAACTAACCACACTCAAGCAAGGGATTATGAGTGCAAAAGAATATGTTTGAGAATTTGTAAAGTTGGCATCCATTTGTGACATCCAAGAGAAAAATGAGCGAACTTGTGGAAGAGATCTTAGATGTTGCAATTCAAACATGAGAGAGAAGGTTGAAGTATGCCTTTATTATACCTTAGAGGAATTGGAAAATTTAGCTTTGAAATTTGAGAAGTAATTTAAGACGACCAAGATAACATCCAAGACTTCATCTTTAACACCTTCAAAACCTTATAGTGGGGGTGCTTCAAATTTAGAGAAAAAATGAGGGAGATACCGAATTGATAAGGGTAAGGAGAAGGTGAGAGAAAATGATAGAAAGTGATGCTTCAAGTGTATAAGCATTAGCTTCGCAAGATATTGCACCAATCAAATGGCATTAACTTTGAGAGAGGTTTCGAGTATGGATCCATGTGATGATGAAGAGATTGAAGTAGAAGATGAAAAAGTGATAGTGAGAGTTCTCATGGTGAAGAAGGACAAGAGTTTTGCATTGTTCAAAGAGTTTTACAAGTGCATTCGTGGTCATTTTCAACTCAAAGAGACAACTACAAGGTGGGAGATCATCATTAGTTGTGGTCTTTGCACTAATGTAGCAAGAGATTATATGGTGAATAAGCTTGGCTTGAAGATCCAAAAGCACCTGATACCCTATTCCCTATAATAGCTCAACAAATATGAAGGGGTAAGAGTCTTCAAACAAGTACTTTTAAATTTTAAAATTGATAATTATGTTGATGGTGTGTTGTGTGACATATTAACAATGGATTAATTTCATATCTTGCTTGGGAGGGCATGACAATATGATATACAAGTTTTCCATGATAGAGTACTCAACGAGTACATGGTTTGCAAAGGGAAAAAGAATATCAAGTTGAAGCTAACTTTTAAGCTAACAACCAAACCAAAGAAGGCCTAAGAGGAGAACAAGTTCAAATTTTCATTTCTCTAGTATTAATAAATGGTGAAATCCATAAATGTGGTGATATTTTGCTACACTTTGGTTGTGAAAAAAGAATCCCAATAAGGGGAGTCATCTAAGCCAAATTCAAAACCCATCAAGATTTCAGAGGAGTATAATGATATGCTTTCCAAAGAGTTAAGACCTAGATTGCAACCATTGAGGGTGATAGAGCATTATATTGATCTCATAATGGGATTTTATCTTCCAAAAAAGGTGGCATATCAATGTAATCTCAAATAGGCAAAAGAGTTTCAGAGGTAAATTTAAGAGTTCCTGGGTAAGGGCTATGTGAGAGAAGTTATGATTTTGTGTTGTATTCTATATTTTTTGGTGCCTAATAAGGATAAGAAATGGAATACGTGCATTAATTAAAGTTTGGTCACCAACATCATAATCAAGTATAGATTTCTTATGCCAATGTTAAATGATATGTTAGATGGGCTCTATAGAGTAAAGATATTTGCTATAAACAATTTGAGGAGCAATTACCATTAGATGAGAATTAGAGAAGGGGATGAGTGGAATATGAATTTAAATACTAATTATGGTATTTATAATTGGTTGGCGAAATAATTAAAGACATAGCTCACTGAAAAAGTTTCCCTAAAAGTTGAAGAGTGTCTGAGCCCAACCATACAAATTTAAGGAAAAATTCTTTTCAAAAATGGAAGGATGATGAGAAAAAGTTTCCTAAAAATTCTACAGGCCATTTATTTATTATTATATCCAATTATTTTAGCCTTGGTTGAAAAATTGAGCCAAACTAACAACATTGAGCTTGACAAGGTGCTTACTTGTTTATTTATGCACCAAGAAAGGATTTAATAGTCTTTATTGGAATTTTTATGAAGTAAAATGATGTGTTCATGTCATGGACGTGCAACATGAGGGTATAACTAGCCATATGAGTCAAATTTTAGATTTAGTTAGTAGATATTAGATATTGTTAGAATCTCTATCTTGTTAGTTGCAAATTTTATCTTTTGGTTTAGTTTAAGTGTGCCCATATTGTCTATATTTTATAGTGGATTTTCTATTTTGATTTTAATATATATTTTCATAAATAATAATATTTGAGGAGTTTTATAATAAATTATAAAAATTTGATCTTGTAGACATTAAAGATACATGCAAATACAACCAAGTTAAGTTTGATTATTCAATTGGTTCTCTTTGTGAATTCTTTCTTGAATTTGATTTGTGTGTGATTCTTATTCAAGTTTAATCTACTTAATTTTTGCGAGATTTGATAGATTTATTTTCTGTTTAAATTAAAAACATTCATATCCCAACTCATGCTTCATAAGCATTCACCATTCATACACACATTCAAGCTTAAATTCAACATCTTCAAATTCAAGCCGTGACCTTCTTCCAAATCAACATACTTTTCTCTTCAATTAAGACACCATTAATAAAAATTACACCTACCATTAATAATACATTCAATAACCATTAATAACTTAACTACCCTCATCTAATCAAGCCATAAATACCTAATCCAAATTATGAAACCAAAACCCCAAAATTGAAACCCTAACCCTAAAAACTAATCAATTCTTCTTCTTATTTTGATATGATTTTTGTGTGGCTTGTATCAATTACTTATCGTTGGTATTTTGTGCTTCCAAACTGCTTTAAAATAATAGCCCAAAAACATTCCAAGACTTTTAAGATTGACTAACTAATCATGTTGGAAAGAAGCAATAGTTAATTTTTGAGGAAACATATTTATCATAGAATATGGATATCATAAGATGTGGCATAATTAGCAGAGTATGGATGCCATCATTTCTTCATATCTACCAATTAGTTTTTTATTTGCTTATCTAATAAGTTTATTACGAATTTATTTTTCTTAATCATTAAGAAGTTAGATATGATGTATATTTTATCTTATGATGTGTTATATCTTATTAAGGTTTTGTTAAGTTTTGTCTTTTATGAGTTACTATTCACATAAATAGTAATTCATTAATTGTGAGTTTTAATCTTATTTAGATTTTGTGTATCTTATTAGTGAGGATGTTACATTAGGAGGTGGATACTAGCATATAGATATTTCATGTAAACTCTTATTATTTTCTCAGGGTGAAATTTGAGTTTTAATAAAACGTGTTCTCTTTGTTATTTATTTCTCAGCTTATCCTTTCTATGTGAGTGATCAATTAAGAATCCACTTTATTAATTCAGTGTGAGTTAATAAAAAAGCTATTTAGTAAATTTTATTGGGTATTTATTCATCAGAGATCATTTGCGAGTTATTTGTGTGAAACTTTTAAAGCTAGTTTGAAAAATTACTTTTTATGATCTTATCCATATGCTTAGTTTAGCAAGCATCACTCTTTTATTATCTTAAAATCAAATAAAATAAGGTATTTCTTAAACCATCACTTCTATAACACATGAATTTTGTATCAAAGCTTGGTTTTGAAGATCTTACAAGAACTTTAACAATCCAAGAAGATTAATTGATTCAAGATTTAGCCCAGACTTAGAATTTTATTCCACAATTCATTAAAGAATCAATATTTACTTCAAGATTTGATCAATATCTATTCAAGATTTATTCAACAAGAAAATTTGAGGGCATTTTTTTCCCAACAAATGGAGAGTGATGTAGGAGCATTGCAAGACTTTGAAAATTAACTAATTAATCATGTTGGAAAGAAGCAATAGTTGATTTTGGAGGAAATATATTTATCCTGCACTATGGATATCATTAGAGGGCTTATTAATTTAAGAGTCTAATGCATTTTTCATGTATTAATTTTGAGTTTTCTACACGAAGTTATGTTTATATTATTATATGATTGTTAAGCTAAATTTGTAAGTGTAAACAGATAAGATGTGACATGATTAGTATAATATAGAATTCCTCATATTTTCATATTTAGTAATTAGATTTTTGTTTACTTAGTTGATAATTTTATTAAGATATTAGTTGATTAATTATTAATAATTATATGGGATTTATCTTTTATCTTATGATGTGTTATATCTTACTAATATATTTTTAGAATTTGATTGTTATTAACTTTTTGTTTAGTTAGTTACTATTTATGAGAATAGTAATTATTAATTATGAGTTTTAATCTTATTTAAATTTAGTTTATCTTATTAGTAAAGATGTTACATGAAGAGATATATTATAGTATATAGATATTCCAAGTGGACTTATATTATTTTCTCATGATGGAATTCAAGTTGTAACAAAATGTGTTTTTTATATGAGTTCTCTATTATTTTATCAATTTTTTGTGAGTGATAAATCAATAAACCATATTTATTAATTATGTGCGAGTCAATATAACGATTACTTAGTACAATTTACTACATATTTTTTTATTAGAGATAATTTAAAACTTATCCATGTGAATTTTTTTAAGTTACCCTAAATAATTAATTTGTATGATATTTCATTCATATCATTAGTTTATAAATCGTCTTTTGTTTATTACGTAAAATCACATAAAATATGATATTTATAAATTTATTACTTTTATAATGCATCATGTATCTAAATGAGGATGAGAATGGCAAAGCAAGGAAGTTACCAAAGAGAGAAAAATTAATTTTGAAAAATATAAGAAATGGGGGGTTTAGAAGATATCAATATATATATATATATATATATATATATATATATATATATATATAATAATAAATTAAATATATTTTTATTTATTATATATATAGTTATAATTTTAAACTAAAATAAGCTAATATTTAGTTTTCATCTAATATTAAAAAAATTAATAACCAACTTCTGATGATCAATTTTTTTACGCAACCAATTATAAACAACATTTGAAATTTTAGATTCAACATTACCATATTTTATTATCTAACAAATAACTTAGAATAATTGGGTCCGAGTCCAAGTCCCCCATCTCCTCACTAACCGTAGCCGGTTACCCAGTTGAAAAAACAAAACTTCCTCCTTCGACAAACGAACCAACAGGCGGTGGTGAGGGGGAACCCAACCGGCCGCACCCAATTGAAGAAGGCAGCCAGAGTCGACCGGCGCACGAAAGTCGAAGAACAGCGAAGACCGGGGGAAGACGGAGGATGAAGGAATATCGAGCACAAAGCTAGACGGTAAGATCAATCGAGCACTGCCGTCAGCGAGGCAGGGACTTTGTTTTCCTTAAGAGTTGCGGTTTCCACCGGATTTCGGGGTCTCTGGCCTCATTCCCGTCCCAGGGACGTCCCTGCACAAACGGGACACCTTTATTCTTGTATTAGGACGCCGAGCGGTTGATGGTTTATTTACCTTTTGTGAATTTGCGGTCAATTTTATTATAGTGGTAGAAGTTTACTTCTTTATTATCTGTGCAAATTGGGTTTACCTGTAAATATCTCTATTATTTTCAATGCAGCTTATAGGTTCTGTCTACCGAATGAGTTCTACAACGGGTTTTCTGTGTGGTGTTCGAGGATCGAACGAATCCATCGAGTTGGATCCTTTACCTGTGCGCTCTGAATCGCTTGTAATAGCATTTTGATTTTAATCAGAGGTAAAAAAAAATTCTGCTTGCTTGATTTCTTGTTGCTATGGAGTATCGACACTATGGAGACTTTAACTTCTTTTAAATGATCATTTGACTTCGGAAGATTTATTTTTTAGCACCTGACAGTATTCTGACCGTACGTTTATGTAGGGTCGCGAAAAGGATAGACCTGAGTGTGTTGTTTTTCTTTGACGTAGAAGCTATTGTATTAGCTAATGGATGAATGCGAATGAGTTTTCATAGGAGAGACAGCATTTGATATTAGATTTATCTACCAGATTAAAGGTTTGATTTTAGTTCATAATTTTCAAAGAAATTGTCAATGCTTGCTTTTCATAGGGGTTTGATTGTAACAATTAAGTGTTCTAGTTTACGACTAGAAGTTTGGTCAAGAATCTGTTCAGAAGAATAAGAAAGCCAGAATCATTTTTTTCCCCATATTACACAGCTCTTGAGAATCATTCTAGACTTGTATAGTTCCTATCAATACCCATTTGTCTTTGTTGTTGATAATATGGTAGCAGTTTAAGCAGTTCTCAGCCAATACTTCCCACACTCAGTTATTAAGTAATGGAACTTAGCAACAGGTAAAAGAAATAGAGATGGGAAAGGAAAAAATGAGAATATTAGTGAATATAGTGCTGCCAGACATTAGAGGTTCTGGCCCCTCCTTACAATCGACTCCTTTCCTTCCCTTTTTCGTTCTCTTCCCTTCCCTTAAATAAAAAGACTCCAACGACTCAAGACGCAATTAACAGAAAAAAGATGACTCAGCAAATAAATCCTAACAGACTCTCATAACCACCTGCTCTGCTAAAAAGACATAAAAAACTCCTTCCACAACCTAATTACCTGGTCCTTTTATCCCTCTTAACATAGGTATATTTGATTATGGGTCTATCATTACTCTACCCTCGAACCTTCACCTTGTCCTCAAGGTGAAACTCAGGGAACTGCTGGTTAATGAGATCAAATTCCTCCCAAGATGCTTCGAACTCCGGCAACCCTTTCCACCTAATCAGAACCTCCAGTATCCCCTTGGAATTGTAGCGCAAATCCAGGATAGTTTCAGGTTCAACCTTCCATTCCGTATCAGAGGTTAAAACAGGGGTAAAAGGTTGGGTCTGACTTCCTTCACCCACTGCTTCCCTGAGCAAGGACACATGAAAAACAGGGTGTATGGAGGCAGTATCTGGTAACTTAAGGCGATACGCAACCTTCCCAACCCTGGCCTCCACTTAGTATGGACCAAAATACCTCGGAGCCAGCTTATCATTGAGGCGTTTAGCCAAGGACCTGTGGCGATATGGTTTTAGTTTCACAAATACCCAACTTCCTACCGTAAACTCTTGCTCCCTTCTCTTCTTGTCAGCCCGCTGCTTCATTCTCAATTGAGCTCGCTGGAGGTGGTGCTTCAATTCCGCTAGGACTGCATCTCTCTCCTTCAGCTCGTGATCTACTGCTGCAAATGGAGTATTCCCGGGTTCATAACATAGCAGTGAAGGGGGGTCTCAGCCATATAAGGCAGTGAAGGGTGTGGACCGGATGGTCGAGTGGTAGGATGTATTATACCAGAATTCTGCCCACGGTATCCATTTTGCCCACTGCTTGGGTTTGTCACCCACAAAACAACGCAAGTAGGTCTCCAACCCACGATTGACCATCTCTGTTTGACCATCCGTTTAGGGGTGGTACGCCGAACTAAAACGCAGCTTCGTGCCTTGCAACTTAAATATTTCCTTCCAAAAATTGCTCATGAACAACTTATCCCGATCCGACACTATAGACTTTGGGACACCATGTAAGCGGACTATCTCCTTCACGAAGACAACAACAACAACCCGTGTAGTAAAGGGATGCTTCAAGGGAATAAAATGGGCATACTTGGTTAAACGGTCCACTACTACCATCACGCAGTTATAACCTTCTGAACTAGGCAGTCCCTCAATAAAGTCTAGTGAGATATCTTCCCAGACCTGTTAGGGAATGGGCAAGGGTTGTAGGCTGTAGCAACCCTGCTGGGCTCAAGGTATGGTATTTATTTTGTTGGCATACCCCACAGCCAGCAACATAATCCTGGACCTCCTTCCTCATTCCTTGCCAATACACCTCCCTTGCTAACCTATGAAATGTTCTTAATACGCCTGAGTGACCTCCCAATCCTCCACCATGAAACTTTGCCAGTAACTTCCTCTTCCAATCAGACGTTGCCGGTATGACTAAACGACCACGATACATTAAGTTTCCCTGCTGTAGGCTGTAATCTCCTGTGTCCTGCGCACCCTGTTGTAACCCCTGCACTATGGCCCCCAATTCCGGATCAGCTGCCACTTCGGATTGAAGGGAGCTCAAGTCTTTTACCCAAGCAGTAGAAAGAGCAGCAAGGCCAGCCGCCGATTCCATCCGTGAGAGTGCGTCGACAGCCTTATTCTCCCCTCCGGGCTTGTATTCGATAGTAAAGTTGTAAATCCACAACTTTGCGACCCATTTGAGGTGCTCTTCGGGTATTACTCGTTGCTCCAACAAGTACTTTAGACTCCTTTGATCAGTCCTCACTATAAATTTCTGCCCCAAAAGATAGTGTCGCCATCGCTGGATGGCCAGCACTACTGCCATTAACTCCCTTTCATACACAGATTTTAGACGTGCTCGCTGGCCTAAGGCTTGGCTAAAATAGGCAATTGGACGTTGTTTCTGCATCAGCACTACTCCAATGCCAACCCCCGAAGCATCAGTTTCTATCACAAAAGGTTCCCGAAATCAGGCAGCCCCAAAACTGGTACGGATGACATGGCCTGCTTGAGCTTATCAAAAGCCTTCTGGGCCTCGGCATTCCACCTGAAGCTATCTTCTTTTAATTGAGCTGTAAGAGGAGCTGCTATGTGCCCGTAGTGCTGAACGAACTTTCGGTAGTATCCTGTCAAACCCAAAAATCCCTGCAGCTCCTTCAACGTTTTTGGTACCAGCCAATTCTTCATACATTTGAGTTTAGATGGGTCAGCCGCCACCCCTTTAGCAGAGATTATATGACCCAAATACTCAGTTCCAACTGTCCAAAGGCACACTTCTTCATGTTCACAATTAGTGCATTAGCACGCAATACTTCAAACACTAAGGTTAAGTGTCTGGTGTGACTCTCCATGTCTTGACTATACACTAGTACATCATAAAAAAATATCAATACAAAACTTACGGGAGAAGGGCTTAAATATGTCATTCATCAAGGCTTGGAAGGTAGCTGGGGCATTCGTCAGTCCGAATGGCATTACCAAGAACTCATAGTGCCCCTCATGTGTCCGAAAAGCAGTCTTTGCGACATTCTCTGGACTTACCTTGATTTGATGGTATCCCGATTTCAAATCTAGCTTTGAAAACACAGATGCCCTGATTTCAAATCATAGGAATGGGAAATTTATCTGGAATTGTCACCTTGTTCAGGGCTCTATAGTTAACACAAAATTGTCAACTGTTGTCTTTCTTCCTTACTAGTAGCACTGGGCTAGAGAAAGGACTATGGTTGGGTCCAATCACACCGGCTGCTAGCATTTCGCCCACTAAGCGCTCAATCTCATCCTTCTGCACTTGAGGGTACCGGTATGGCCTCACACTCACTGGGCTAGTACCTGGAATCATTGAAATTTTGTGGTCCAATCTATGCTGAGGGGGCAGTCCCCGTGGCCCTCTTGTTACTTCAGGGAAACTCTGCACTACCTCCTGCAGTTGGGAGGGTATATCAATTGTTAATTGTTCTAAACATAAGTTGGATTCTAATGCGCAACATTCGAGTAAAATTCCTTGACCCCCTTGGCGTACTATTCGAATTAAGGACTTAAGGGAAATCTGGGTTTTGCATAAATTAGCATCTCCCTGTAGAGTGACTACAGTCCTATTCACTGTAAATTTCATCAGTAAGTTCCTCCAGTTGATCTACATCATACCCAACTTTTCCAACCATTGCATCGCTCATATGGCATCTGCACTTCCCAACTTAAGGGGCAGAAAATCTTCGATTACCTCAACCTCAGGTAGTGATAGTCGGACTCCCTTACATATCCCTTGTGTCTGAACTGAATTGCCCGTCCCCATGAGTACCCCATACGAAGCCGTTCCAGTTATAGGAAGCCCCAGCCTCTCCACCAGGTTAGTTGCGATGAAATTATGCGTAGCGCTGCAGTCGATCAAAACAACCACTGTCTCCTCCTGGATAGTCCCCCTCAACTTCATGGTTCTAGGTGTGGTGAGTCCCACGACTGAATTCATGGATAACTCTACCTCGCCTTTGACTTTTGCCCTGACATCAGTCATCTCCACTGGTAGTTTTTCATCTCCTTCATCCAGCTCCACGGTGTCGTCCACTAGCAGTAATTGGAGCATGCAATTTTTACCGATATGGCTAGGCGAGTACTTCTCTTCACATCGAAAACATAGCCCCTTCTCCCGCCGGCGCAACAACTTGGCATCTGGAAGTCGCCTGAACCCCGGAATTCTCCTAGTGGCCTGAGATTCCTCAAAATGAGGTGCGTTGCTAGCAATGGTTGGGGATGGCTTTGAAACTGAGGTCGTGACCACCGATTTGGTCATTCTAGTGCTAGGCGAATTCGAATAGGAGCTTCCTGGGCTCAAATTTACCCAAGCTGGCAACCTTGACCTAGATCCCGTTTCTCCTACTCCACCTAGCCCATTTTCCCCTATCTGGATGACATGATTTTTATCCTCCACCATTTGGGCCGACTCCATTATCTCTGCCATCCCATTGGGCCGCATCATTCGAACCTCAGCCCTCACCGCGGGTTTCAGCCCGTTAAGAAAAGTGCTAACGAACACCTCCTTTGTTAATCGTCCCTACAACGGGGCAGCAAGCAACTCAAATGCCTTCAGGTACTCCTCCACCGAAGTAACCTGACGAATAGCCAAGAATTTCTCTCAAAGAGATCCTTCATGCTTTGGTCGGAATCGAGTAAGGAACGCTTCCTTGAAATTCCTCCAGGTCGTGAACCTCTTTCCTTCTTCAACATATTGAAACCAGGCAAGAGCCTTCCCTTCCATATTCACTGGTACTAATTCAAGTTGCTCGTCCTTTGTAAGCTGATTCAGATTAAAATACTGTTCCGCATGGAACAGCCATCCATCCGGATCCGAACCACTGAAGATTGGAAACTCCAGCTGGCGAGCAGGGCGGTAATCAACTCGTGGGACCCCTTGTTTTATGGTGTGGGTTGCAACTGGTCCAGTATTTAGGACCTCTTGTTCATCCTCCTTCTCCTTCCGTGAGTTGGACGGAGTTAGAGTCCGATCACCTTGCCCAAGCAACTGATCTAACTTGCCTAGTACCTCCGTCGTGGTTCTTTCGAGTTGTGGAATCTTCCGTGTGTCTCCCTTGATGCCATCAATCTCCTTCTGCCATTCTTCCTGTATCACAACCAATCTCTCTTCCAAAGTTCCCATTTGTTCTTCCATTGCCTCCACTTTCTTCTGCGCCATTTTTCCCAATCACGAATGGCTTTGATACCAAATTGGTAGCAGTTTAGGCAGTTCTCAACCAATACTTCCCACACTCAGTTATTAAGTAATGGAACTTAGCAACAGGTAAAAGAAATAGAGATGGGAAGGGAAAAAATGAGAATATTAGTGAATATAGTGCTGCCAGACATTCGAGGTTCTGGCCCCTCCTTACAATCGACTCCTTTCCTTCCCTTTTTCGTTCTCATCCCTTCCCTTAAATAAAAAGACTCCAACGACTCAAGGCGCAATTAATAGAAAAAAGATGACTCAGCAAGTAAATCCTAACAGACTCTCATAACCACTTGCTCTGCTAAAAAGACAGAAAAAACCCCTTCCACAACCCAATTACCTGGTCCTTTTATCCCTCCTAACATAGGTATATTTGATTATGGGTCTATCATAATAATGGTGCTGTTACCTTTGTGTGTTTGACCTATGTATCCTAGTTGTTGATAATAATGCTCTACTGTTACTAGCATGCATTATTATTATTATTATTATTATTATTATTATTATTATTATTATTATTATTATTATTATTTATTTCATGGATTCTTTCAGCGGATTCTTGTAGACTGGTTGTTGGCTGCCGCCATTGGGACGATTCTGAAAGCACCGTATTTTTTTAGTTGTGAATTTTCCTTTTCCTTTGTTATTAATCCTGTTTGGACTTTGGATGCTTGTATGTGTATTTGCTAGCTTTTGGTATCTCATGAGTAAGCATAATTGAATGATATGGGTTTCTTTGATTTGGGAAGCTGAATTTAACAATGACAACCTACCTAAAGTAGGAGTAACCTAATTCTACTGAGAATGGTGTCACAAGACTGTCTCTATAAACTTTGCTAAACGCAGATTTTCTGTCTTTAGGTAAATTTGGTAAAGTTTATTATGTGTTTATTTGTTTAGCTTATTTGGTTAATGGCACTACTATCTAGTCTGCTGAAATTATTTGTCACCTTTCAGTGGCCTATTTTCTGTATGAGTGATACTAGTTATATTTCTATCACTATTTAACCTACTTTTGTAACAGTTTTTACACCCTTACTACGTATTTTCTGCAAAAACTTATGCTGTCATGTTTTGTTAGCTATAACATTTTGTCGATATAATTATGCTACTTGCTTTGTTCAGCTCAGAAGTCATGGGTTCTGGCAGGCTATTCATACTTGTATCATGAACTCATCGGTGTCTCTACCCTTATGTATTCTTGGTGAAACTTTATTTTGGATGTGCCAATGTGTAAACTTCATGGGTTCTGCTAGAGGGATAGTTAGATTTCCCAGGCAACAGTTGTTGTGCCTATGTGTATGACAACTTAGTTTGTGAATCATAATACTTGTAAGCTTTCCTTCCCGGAGTATTTAACTTCTACATTTTTGATCCCTTTGTGTCAGGATTTTCCTTAAAGAGAAGCATCGTGGTAGCCCAGTATGTTACAAAGTGTGCCCCACCCAATTGTACAATCACCCGCCAGGCTGGGCCTGTCAAATCCCAATTCACCATCTATTCAGAGCCCCAGTGCTTCTAAGCTATCTTCCCAAATCCCCCAGTCTAGCCAATCCCACCAACAGTCAAACTTGGTCACAACCAAAACCACCTCCTCAGCCCTTCTTCCTCTTCTTCCCCCACTTCCTAGGGCTCAAGCTCTTTTACTTCAGATGGCATCCCTAGCCTCCAAACTTTTTGAGGTCTCACCTAATCGATCTCTATGGCTGAGTTCTTTTCGTGGCTCTCTTCCTACTTTCCTATCTCCCCAAATCCAATCTTTGACCCCACCGCCTCTTGACTCGATTCCTTCGACTACGAAAGAAATCCTTGCCCTCCTCACATCTCTGCAAACCCAACTGTTGGAAGCAGTTGCTGAGCTCCAAGAAATTCTTGATCTTCAAGATGCTAAGCAGAAGATTACTCGTGAAATCCAATCCAAGGATTCAGCAATGCTTGCTTTTGCTAACAAACTTAAAGAAGCTGAGCGCGTTCTTGACATTCTTGTCGATGACTATGCTGATTATCGCCGCCCCAAACGATCAAAAGCAGAAAACGATGCAGATGATGCCTCTGGCATTACCACTGTTGCATCGCAATTGAAGTTGTCGGAAATTTTGTCATATGCCCACAAGATCAGCTACACAACTTTTGCACCTCCTGAATTTGGGGCGGGACAGGCTCCACTACGTGGGGCACTTCCACCTGCACCGCAGGAGGAACAAATGCGTGCCTCACAGCTGTATGCTTTTGCTGATCTTGATGTAGGAATACCAAAGATGGCAGAGGACAAGGAGTTTAAGATCGAACCGCTCATTGAAACTGCAGTTGCACCCTCAGCAGATGCCAATCTGACTGCAACTCAGGGTCTCATTCCTCCACCAGGTTGGAAACCTGGAATGCCGGTTGAACTTCCTACCGACTTGCCTTTGCCTCCACCTAGTTGGAAACCTGGCATGCCTGTTGAACTACCAGGCAACATACCTCTGCCACCACCAGGTTGGAAACCTGGTATGCCTGTTGAACTGCCTGGCAACATGCCTCTGCCCCGTTTGGATCCTCATTCTGTTCCTGCCAGAGTTGAGGACCCAGCGTCGCGGCCACCTCTGATTATTCCAAAGGCACAAGAGCCAATTATGGTTGCACCTGTTCAGCTTGATATCCTGGCCGACGAAGATGATAGTAGCGATTATGATAGCAGCGAGGATGGAAGCTCTGATGAAGATTGATGGTTTCTTGTCAGTTTGAAGTATTAGTATGCTTGTAGGTAATAGGATCTCATGACAGACTGATTTACTAGAAATTTGATGGCACACTCCTTCTTTGCCTACTGTGGTATTTTCTGTATATGTAAATTTGAAGATTTTTAGAAGTAAATCAGAAACAACGTGGTCATTATTTGTGTTATTTTTGGTCATTCAAGCTTTTTCAAAGCAAGTGATTAAGGGTGGTAGTTTGGTTACGAGGTGGTTGTTTGGCACCTACCGAACATCATTGCGTTTAGTATATTTTCGGTTATTTTTATCTTAATATTAATAGTAGTTTGACCAAATTTTATATGAGACTTGAGGTAAGCTAGACCAATAAAAAAAAAAAGAATCGGTGAAATTTATCCATTGGTAGTGGATAGCGGTTTATGATTATTTCAGAGAATAGAGGACATAATCTGTGATGGTATTCTGCCCATCGCCTTATTTAGTTTGCCATTATTCGAATGCAGTAACTTGCTGAGTGTAAATTTTGTGTAAACTTTATAGCCAGTTAAATAGTAGATTGTTGTATTAAAAGATAAGAAATAAAGTGGTTAGAATTAGAATTCTATCTAGAATTGTTTGAGGTGTTTGGAATCAGATTGTAAGATCTTAAAAAAAACCTTTAAAATATACATTTTAAATACTTGTATATCACAAAAATACCATACTCAAAAGTTTAAAAACACTAAATTCGCACTCTGAAGTCATCATAGTCAACAAATTATTGACTTATTAAGCTTTCATAGTCGACAAAAGAAAAAAATATACTAAAGTCACTAACTAAATTATAACAACTTAAACATAACACAACTTATTGAATTCTTTTGGCATATGAGAAACCATATATGCTCAGGAACATTAGAAATAAAATGACAAATGAAAAGTGAATATGAAGCTATATAGTACAAGTCATAATTGTGGGTAAAGGAAACATATGATATGACTTATCTTATTCTGCATATAAATTGCTAGCCTTAAGGAAGAACACAATAAATAATGTAAATGGACAGTTACAAATGCAACATTAAGCTAAATGGATAGTTTTCTTTATTATTTAAGAGAATTAAGACCGGAGAAAATACTATGTTGGCTTTTAACATTTAGATAAAGCAATACAAAAAAGGAGTAAGAGTTACATTCACACACATTAAGGTAACAATTTGTACATCATAAACTTGAAGCAATTTCATATCAAAAGGCCAACAAAACTATAAAATGAATTAAAATAAAATAAGAAAAATAGTATTATAACCCCCTAATTTTCACAACTTGAAAATTTTATTTTAAAAAAGATTTGTGGAAGCCAAAATGACAAATGAAGGTATTGCCTGCACATTCAATATAAAGAATATATAACCATTACATATGTTACATGCAAGGCTAAGATCTTGTTTGATTTGGGTTGAGTGGGGGTGATGAAATCATTCATTTCTATTCACTCCCATTTAGGAACTTATTTAGAAACATCCACCTAGCATTCACCTAGGTTAATGGGGTTCAAAAGTTCACCTCAATTCCCTCTGAATCACCCCATTTTTTATTAATCCTGTTTGGGGGGATAATCAGGGTGAAATATAAAATTAAATAACATAACCTTTATTCACCTTGTTTTACCCTAATTGAAGCTCAATTAAAATAAACTTTCAACTAGGTAAGATTGATATTATCTAAATAATATTTTAAAATATTATCCTCGATTCACCTTTATTCCCTTTACCTAGGTAAATTTATAATGTTTATCCCCACCCATATTCACATCAATCTAAAAAAAACCATTAAAGTGAACCCATAGCCCATAAATTGGTGGGAAATACCAAAAATAAAATAAAATAAAAATGTACAAGTTCCTGCAAAAAAAAAAGGGGTCACGGACTCTAATGAGCAATAGTAGACAACTTTAATCACTCAAACTAAACAAACAAAACAACAAAGCAACAAAAGCATCTTCACTCAAGCAACTACATAAATATATTATTAGGGGGTACTGAGCAAATACACCAACTAATAACAAATAGTATTCTTACATTTAACACATCTTCATTGGGTAAACAAGCAAATCAAAAGAGAACATGTTGTCATAGGAGAACCATGTTATCACATCATGAACATGAAATCATAAGACACATTCATAGATGACATATGATAACATATATAACACTCAAATATAAAGACACGATCATTATATGTGTATATGCCACTTAAAACCTCACGCGTTAACGATAACACTTATTCATATTCCTTTCATATGTCATCACTAAGAATCCAAGGCATGAAGGTCGTAGGAGAACATAATATAATATCACTCACACAAGAGCATAGAGATCATATGAGAAAACTTAAATAATTTCACTAAATTCATAACACCGCATTGATATTATGTTACAACATTAACAATATACTTCAGAATTGATATTATACCACAACATAGATATTATACTATAATGTTGAAATGTATCACAGTACTAATATTATATCACAATACTGAAATATATCACAACATTGATGTTATAGTACAAAATTGATATCTATTTCATTTATAACATGAGACTGACCTCTAAATTAACAATTTTGATACTAAAATAGATCCAAAGCACAATGTGCTAAGAAAAATTTTTGAACCGTTAAAGAAACCCTAACCTTAAGTATCAATATTTCTCTTAGGGGCAAGAGAACTCCTATAGAGTACAGATGGGCATTACTTTTGCACATAGCAGTAGCATTTACTAACTATTAGGAAATGTAAACAACTACACAACCATACTTCTAAGGTTATCCTTAGTTTATTCTCCTCTGTTCCAAATTCAATTCAATGCACTTTATCCTTTCACTTTTATTATTAGTATATTCTAACCATTATCGTGTGTTATACCAAAATAATTCATATTATATCCATTGCCAAGAATTTTAGATATAATAAGTATAAAAATAAATCACGTCATATAACCATTTATTAAAAAAATACTATTCATATTCAAATATTATTCATGCTAGCAAAACATATTCACAAACTTATATACAAAAATTGATAAATTATTCACAAAAGTCAAATAATAGTTAATGGTAAATCATCATCAACTACAATCAAACTATCAAGCATTTTGGTGAAATACCCATTATGTTCTAATTTTTATAAATAACTTATAAAATATAAAATAAAAACTAAATACTAAAATTCACAAAAACCATGATAAGGTAAAACTATATCAAAATAAACACTTCAAAAATTCTAAATTAATTTATGAAAAATCAAAATTAAAGTGAAAAGATTAAAATACTTTTTTAAGCTAAAAACACGTTTTTAACATAGAATTGTCATATAAAGAATCAAATCACTAAACTTTGCACACTTAACATATTTATCATGAAGAACACCATGTAAGTATGCCTACTACTCATAAATGGTAGAACACAAGTAAAATGCCTCTAAAAATGTTAAAACTTAGAATAATCATAACAAACCCCAAAATATTCTCAAACCCTAATATGTTATATATCAAATTTTAATTAAAATATCTATTGAGCACAATGGAAGTATCAAAAATGCAAAAATCCAACTCTATCTAGATACGAATTTATAAAAATACCTTACATTATGTAATTTCAACAACATTGACATATAAAAACATAAATACCGAAAAAAAATGTAAATCCATACTTTCCTGCTCCATGTAGAAGACCACATATACCCTAGCATGCTCATCTAAGACAAAATTTATACTTTTTATACAAAAACCCTACGTTTGCTTATAACTTAAACAAAACATGGTAAAAACACATATTAACACATAAGATTCTATTAACTAAAAGTGTAGATAATTTACTCAAGTGAATTTTGAATCAAGAATAAAGAAATAAAGGACCCATAGTTAACTTGGACTAAGAAGGAAGAAGGCAAAACATTTCACCTTTTCCCAAAATCTAACCTTCCCTTTACTTAATCTAAGTAAAAAGGAGTTAGATAAAAGGAATTTAGAAGCTAGAAGATGGTCACAAAAAGGAGGAAGAAGAAGAAGAGGGGATGGCCACAAGATTAAATGGTTCTTATCCACATAGATGATTAATGAAAGCCTACGTTCCTAGGAAGATTTCTTAATGATTAGATAAATACAAGTTTGCTTAAGTAACTCATTATGTAAAAAATGACTAATTAAATAAAATAATAATAAAAATAATAATATAAAATTTTAGATTATTTTTATCAATACCATTAAAATATAATTAATCCTAAAGTTTAAAAATTTTATATAGCTAAAAAGTTACTTTAATAAACCGACTAGGAAATTATATTTTTTAATAAACTTTAGGATTAATTATATTTTAATGGTATTGATATCAACATTACTTATAAACTTTATATCCTAAGTAAAAAATATCCTTGATCATATTTTTTTGCCCTTGATCAAGTAATAATATAAAATTTTAGATTATTTTTTAATAAATAATATTTTTGCCCTTGACTAGGAAATTTTATATAGCCTAAGTAAAAGAAATTATATCCTTGATCAAGGATAACTAATTTAATAAATAATATTTTTTAGCCAAAATATCCATTTATTATTTTTAAACCGACTAGGAAATTTGGAAAAAAGATTAGAAATTTGATATCAACAAGTTAGAGAGCTAACAAAAAAGTTCAATGACCAAAGGTGGCTTAAATAAGCTGATGAGAGTCACAACTGTTAAAAACAAAGGCAAAAAAGTCTAAATGTAACATTTCAAAGACTTAACTTGAGTTTTAATCTTTCAAAGATTTAATAAAATATGTAAAATAAGATAACATTATTCCTTGATAACACATATCCTAAATAATTTTAGGATTTTGAAAAAAACTTGGTGTTACACGTATTAATTATGAATAAAAAAGAAGTTAATAATTAGTAGCATCAATAAATTTAATGTATTCATGTTACTATGTAGATGGAGTTTTCTTTATTTTATCTACATTTTACTTATATTGTTGGCTACATTGTCTTAGAAGTATTTAAATCATTCTTTCTCCACATTAAATTCTATTTAAGATATGTAGTGAAACCATAGAGGGTCAAAGATTAGGCAATTAAGGAAGAAATATAGTGAAAATAAGATGTTAAATAATTTTTAAGACAAAAGAAATGAAAATTATAGCTATTATGTATAATCATAAAATTCTATAGATCATAGATAGGATCTATAATACTATAAAGGATCTAAACAATTTTACTACTTTAATATTTTACCTAAAATTTGAGATCATTTAGTGACCTTTAGATCGTATGATTGTGAAATTGTAGGATCAACATATAATTTCAAAAACCACAACAAGAAGTATATGCATTACCAAATTCGTACCTCGATCACTCAAAGGAGAGTTTCTCAATTTACATCTCATATTACAAGGAAGTATACATGTATGGAATCCAAATTGCATGTGTTAAACAAGGCTCTTTTTAATGGACTCTCGATTACATTTTTTTTCTCAAAAGCTCTCAATAATTGCATACATAGATGTGGATGATTGTAATATATTTAATATTTCAATCTTTCAAAAGTTATATTTGATTTCAGGTATGTTTGAAAACTTATATTATCTCAAAACCCATGACTATAGTTGAGCATGATCCTATCCATTACCACATGCACCATTAGTTAACCCAATGACAATTCCATGATAGTGGAGCGTGCACATTAGTAGGTTACTGTATGACCATGAGCATGAATAAGACTCATATGCCTTTACATGGCCTTGTAATCTTCCATTGTGATGGTAAATTGGCTTACTCAGTTTGTGGTATACTAATGTATCTGTTTGTTTAGTAACCTGCTAAATCCCACAAGTAGAGGACCTTGCATAGGTATTTGAGGGTGGCTAGTAGTTGACTTACTTTTGTGTTTGGGCTTGGGAAATATAGCATGGAATTTTGGCATTACTCTTTTGTCGGTCTATGAGAGGCCTAGATTTTTATTGTTGCCATATTCTCGATAGACTCCTCTTTTATTTCCTTGGTAACAAACATTACCTTTATTATGATATGAAATGCTTCCTTGCTATGTTTATTATGGTTGAACTAGTTTCTATTTTGCCTTGTACTTGGTACAAGGATGGCCCGAGACCAAACTTATACTAATTAAGGTGGTAAAACCCCTCTTATGGTGGATGTTTCTATGTAGAATGAAAATTTTCGATGGTAATTTTTGGGGGTGTTACAAGTTGGTATCAAAGCTTTTCTTCTAAAAACCGTGATTTGTTTCTAGAAAACTTGGTTACAATGATGTTTTCCTTGAGTTTTGAAAATGGTTTTTGTACCTTAGAAATTTTAGTTTTAATAACATACTCGAATCCACTGGTGAGGGAAGCAAAATGGGTAGCCTAGGTAATCCTCAAAGGGGTGGGATGTGTGAATAATGTTTAGTGAACTAGAAGGTTCATACCTAACCCGCCTCTTATTTTGCCTATAGCTGATCAAGATGAATGGACATATTAGGCGCTTAAAGGAGGTCTTTGAGGCCTTCATAGAGTTTGTATAGCGCTAGCCCTAGCCTTCACCCCGACCTCCTCTTCATTATTAGGAGGGCATTGGGGAGGAATGGCTTGGGAGGGTCACTGGAAACCACCCTCCATTATATGTTGGCAAGGAGGATCCTATGATTTTAGAGGGATGGATGTAAGATATGGACTACACTTTTGAGGTAGTTGATTGTCATCTGGCTCAAAACTCTAGCATTACGACATTCTTTTTTTGAGGTGTGATTGATGCTTGGTGGGTGGGGTGTATTACCTAGAATGATCCACAAATGTCTTGGGAGGATTTCAAGTCACCTATATGCGCCGAGTACGACCCAAAAAAGGCTCAAAAGGGATAAGCTTAAGGAATTTATACAGCTCACCTAGGGAGGCATGATGATGAGAAAATATTATACCCAATTCACCAAGATTTTGAGGTTCGCCCCAGGCATGGTGGCCAGCGAGCCAATAGCGGTTTGCCAGTTTGAGCAGGGGCTCCATTTTAGTATATGCCATATGATGGGGGCAATGACTTTCCCTGATTTTTACCACTCTACATGAGCATGTATGCATCGCAACCACCATGGTTCAGGAGCAAGCATCTATCCTAGGGAAGAAAAGGCTAGAGACTTAGGGTTCCAAAAGTAGGACCCAGTCCTGAGGAGGAGCCCCTCAGGATATCAACAAAGGGGACCGGTAAGGAACTAGGAACCACCCAGGACAAGATTATGGGGGTCAACCATTGTGCTGCAAGATCTTTGGTAGACCAGGCTACCGACCCTTCAAGTGCCAGAATCAAAGAATCTTTCATTAGCCCTAGGGATATCAGTTCTCGCAAATGGGACCTTTGATGCCATAATAGTAGGCCTACCAGCATCATATATACCAAGGGCTACCTCAATAGTTTCAGCAAAGGGCGCCTACCCTAGCCAGTGCATAGAATTGAGAGGTTAAGGGGAGGTGGTCCGGCCCATAGTACCAGAGGATATCGAGGGAGGTTAGTCAGGAAAATACCTAAATGTCATCAATCAAATAAAGGCTTATAGATAGTTGGATGTGGTTACTAGTATGTTTACCATCCTTTCTCTATCAGTGCATATATTATTCGATTCGGGTACCTCTTTGTCGTTCGTGTCTACTAATTTTTTTGATAGGATAGATTGTATTAGGCTCTACTTGGAGGTGGACTTAGTGATTGGCAAGGTATACTTCCTAGTGGACTTAGTCAAAATGGATATACAGGACTATGATGTAATAATATGGATGGATATGCTTGGGAGATACCATACAATGATAGACTATGCATAGGAATGTATAGTGTTGCAAGGCTCAAGGTGTAATAGGGCTTCATATAGGAAATGTAATCCCAAGCCCACCACCAAGGTGATGTCTGCAATTGCACATCACACATTAATGCGGAAGGGGTACTTAATGTATCTATGTATTATCCAGGAGTTGAAAAAGGATCTTGCGGCCTTCAGTGATATTCTTGTAGTTCAGGGTTTCCTCAATATGTTTCCAAAGGAGATCCTAGGTATGCCGCTAACATGTGAGATTGATTTTACCATTGACTTAGTGCCAGGGCTGAACCTGTGTTAAGGGACCTTTATAGGATGGCACCGATGGAGTTGAGGGAGATAAAGACTCAGCTAGAGGAGTTGTTGAACTACGGGTACATCCGTCTGAGTGTATCTTTGTGGAGATCACCCATCTTGTTTATGAAAAAGAAGGATAGGAGCCTTTATCTCTACATTGACTACCGAGCGCTGAATCACTTGATAGTCAAGAACTGGTATTCACTTCTAAGAATTGACGACCTTTTTGATAAGCTACGAGGTACTACTGTCTTTTTAAAGGTCGACCTAATAATAGGATACTACCAGTTATGCATTATGGATCTTGGCATCATGAAGATAGAATTTTAGATGTAGTATGGGCATTATGAGTTCACAGTGATGCCTTTTGGGCTCACTAATTCACCTATTGTCTTTATAGACTTGATGACAAGAACCTTCATGCCGTTCCTCGATCAGTTTGTGGTAGTGTTCATGATGACCTTTTGGTGTAATCTTGAGGAAAGGAGTATGAACAACACCTTTGCATTATTCTATCTCTCCTTTAGAAGCACCGCATGTACGCTAAGCTATACAATTGTGGTTTTTAGCTTCCTAAATTAGCTTTTTTGGGACACATAGTATTAGCTAAGGGAGTCATAGTGGACACAACAAAGATTATGGTGGTCACAGAATGAAAGGCCCCCACTAACATGTTAGAGGTTCGTAGCTTCTTAGGTCTAGCCTGGTACTATATATGCTTCATTTAGAATTTCTCAAGGATTTTCTGTCCTCTGATAAACCTATTGAAGAAGGCTGCCCAGTTTCATTGGGGCGAGACTTGTGAAAGGGCATTCCAAAAACTAAAGAGTTGCCTAACTATAACACCTATTCAAACTTTGTTAGCTGAATCTGAGGGATTTGAGGTCGATGATAACGCATCCAAGGATGGTTTAGGGTGCATGTTGATGTAGAAAGGTAGGGTGTTCACTTATGGCACAAATAGAACTACCCGACTCATGATTTGGAATTGGTCGTAGTGCTTTTCGCACTAAAGATCTGCAGGTACTACTTATATAGGACAAGGTACAGATTCTTCATTGACCACAAGAGTCTTAAATACATATTCACTCAGAAGGATTTAAACATGAGGTAAAGGATCTCTTTAGAGCTAATAAGGATTATGACATCGAGTTGAGATACCATGAGGATAAAGCCAATGTGGTTGCATATGCCTTAAGTAGGAAGACCTCGCACTCTATGAACTCTCGCGTGGTAGCCAATCGGTTACTGGATGAATTTGGTGAGATAGGAGTAGATATGATCCAATAGGGTGATCTTGAGGTACGTATGAACACCTTGACGATTACCCCAATGGTGTTTGAGGAGATCTACACCGAATAGCTTGGAGCTTTTAAGCTTGAAAGGATACAGCAAAAGATTCACAAAGGCTGAGCCGAATATTCAAGGATGATAGCATTCACTATAAGGGTCGTTGGTGTGTACTACAAGGTTTCTTGGACCAGAAATGCTAAATTTTGGAAGAAGGACGCCACATGCCCTATTTTGTCCACCCAAGAGGAGACAAGATGTACAAAGACTTAAAGAGGGTTTACTGGTGGACCCATATGAAAGGGAAGGTAGGTGAGTTTGTGTCTCGATACCTAAGGTTAAGTTTGAGCACCACATATCTGTAGGGCTAGTCTGGCCTCTATAAGTTCCAAAATGGAAATGGAACTCAATCTCCATAGATTTTGTAAGCGGGCTACTTAGGACTCATAACGGGTGTGACGCCATCTGGGTTATTGTGGATAAGATTAACTAAGTCGGCGGTATTTGTACCAATGAAGTCAACCTAGAGCATGGACCAATTGGCCAACGCTTACATGAAGTTCATGGTTAGTAGGCATAACATACCCACAAATATTGTCTTCAATATGAAATTAAGATTCCTCTCCCATTTTGGAGGAAAATTTCAGGAGATTCTAGGAACAAATCTAAAGATGAGTATTTCCTTCCATTCAACCACTTTAGAGTAGACCAAAAGGACCATTCAGAAACTTGAGGACATATTGCAAGCTTGAGCTATAGATTTTCAAGGTTATTGGGAAGATCATCTGTATTGGGTGGAATTTTCATACAATAAAAACTATCATGCCAGCATAGGAATGGCACCCTTTGAGGCGTTATATGGATGAAAATGCTGGACACTCTTGTGCTAGAGTGATATCAGTGAGGTTGTGGTGCTGGGCTCTAAGTTTATTGAAGAGATGACCCGATAGGTCTATCTAATCTAAGATAAGATGATAGCTACTCAGAGTCAACAGAAGAGTTACACGGATCAAAGAATTTGTGGTGGCGACTTTGACCCCAGAGACAAGATACTACTAAGAGTCTCCCTTACTAAAGGAGTGAAGAGGTTTGGCAAGAGGAGAAAACTAAGCCTAAGGTATATTGGACCCAACAAGATTCTGGACGAAATTGGTGAGGTTTCTTACCCCTTAGTGCTCATGCCAAAGTTAGCAATGTCCACAAAGTCTTCCACATCTCACAGTTGTGGAATTATGTTGCAGATCCTTTCCACATGACTTGGCATAATGAGGTTAAGCTTGATGACTATTTGGCCTGCGATGAGAAGCCTATGTAGATCCTTGATACCAAACTCTAGCAGACCTAGACAAGTTCAATTCTTCTCATAAAGGTTCTATGCTGCCACCACGGAATAGAAGAAGCCACCTGAGAATAAAAATAGGGCATGCACAAGTCGTACCCTGAACTATTTGCTTTAGGTAAGTCAAATTTTAGGAAATCCTTTTTTCTTTAAGGGGTTAGTAGCTAGTAGTGTGTGTCCTCATAGCGAGGGTTGACCATCGGAACCACCTTATTCTCTATTCCCTTATTCCTATTACTAGGCCTCAACCTATGAATTCAGGGACGAAGTCATCTTTTAAGGGGGTGGTGATGTAATACCCCAAAAAAGTTGATGGAAATAAATAATAAAATTACAAGATAATAAATAAAATAAAATAAATATATAATAATAATAATATAAGATTTAAACTTTATTATTTAGCATAATTCTAAGACATTATTTTAATTATTTAGCCTAAAATAAATTATAGATAAATTATAATAAATTTTAATTATCTATATAATTACCAACAAATTTTCCCAAAAACCCAACCTAAAAACTCCACAACTTCTTTTATTTTCCTTTCCTTTTACTTTTACTTTTTAATTTTTTTCTTTTTCTCCTTTTCTCCTTTTCTCCTTCTCCTTTTCTTCCTTCTTTTTTTTTCCTTCCCACTTGGGCCTGCGTCGCGGCCAGCCGATGCTCTCCCTCTCTTCCTTTCCCCAGGGTTGTCCTAGTCCCCTTCACCCTCTTCATTTTCTTTCCTCCCAAGGTAAATGACCCAAGTTTCCCATCTTTTTCTTCTTTTCCTTTTTTCTCCCTCCCTTGTTTCCTCTTTTCTTTTTTTCTCCTTGTCTCCTAACTCTCACCTGCACCTCGCATGATCCCCCTTCCATTTTTCTCCCTACAAGTCTGTAACCCAGTCAACTCCCTCTTCCCACTTTCCCTTCTCAGCCATGTAGCACATGCATGTTGGCATGTGCTTGCACGATCCCCTGCTCAATTCCCCTACACTTGCACCCCTTGTACCATCCCTACCCTGCCACTGTCATGTCTTCCTGTGACCGGCCATCTTGTCATCTTCCCTATTTATCCTCATCCCCCCTCTCCAGCCAATAAATACCCCAAAAATAGGCCTATCCCTCTCTTCTTCCTTGTCAAACCTTACACCTACACCCCTTATTCCAACCTACAGCCACAGTTGTCGTCGCAGCTAGGGCACGTTACCCCTAGACTCCTCCCCTCTTCTTTCCCTGCACCCCCTGTGTCTATTGATCCCCCCATTCCCTCTCCTTCTCCCCTTCATTTTCCTACCTGAGCCTATAAAGGGTAGGTCGTGCCACCTCTACACCACCACCATTTCTGACTAACTCCTCACCTCCATGCCATTGTCGTATCTCAACCACCCTACACAAATGCCCAACTCGTGCAACCAACCTTAACCACCTTCTTCTCCCCTTCACTTTCCCCTCCTTTCCCCTCCCTCCTCTCTATTATGCCACCACCAGCCGCAATAACCTACCTCCCTCACTAGCCTACCTAGTGCCAACATCACCCTTAACCCCTAAGTAGCTAACCCCCACCAATTTTCACAACAAAATCAACCTCCACCCTTGCACCGCCACTTCTCTTACCCATTTTGGTCACCACCACTTCCCTTCCTTCCTTTTGAGTTCCATTTTATTAGATTTATTAGATTTATTATTATTATTATTATTATTATTACTACTACTACTACTACTATATTTAAAGAAAATAAAGAAAAAGGATAAGATAACATAAGTTTGGATATTTCCATTTTTAGGTACGGATTCAGTGATAACAGGAGAGGAGGTGTAGGTTATTCTTACTTAAAGATGAGAGCCATTTTGGTAAAGATATAGTCATATCTAAGACCTTATTTTTGTTAAAATGTGACTTTATTATGTGCTAAGTGAATACCTGTATAAAATATTAAATGATCTAGGGTTGTATGTATAGGTTGACTTGTAAGGACTAAAGGTAAGAATATATGTGGACATGATTGTGTTAGTTCATGTGTTGATGTGTAATTCTATTATATGGTACTACATGTTTGAAAATTTTGGGAATTTCTTGTATCCAGGCTATGAGACTTAGGCAGGGTTTGAGACCCAAGGGCATTTTGGTCAACATTGTGAAAATAGGCATATGGGAATACCTTAGGGTAAAATTAACTAAATATCATTTGGAAGGTGCTAAACAAATAATTGTGGTAAATATAAACTTGGATTAGGGCAAATACTGCATAGAGAAGGTTGACCGTGCATGAGGTGAGTCAAACCTAATACGAGCTATGTCTAGGAGTGGCTGAGTGAGGGATGGTTTCTAAGAATCAATATAGGGAAGAAGATGATGACATTTTTAGGCAGCTTGGCACAAATAGGGGAGTCCTTAAGTGCTAAGGAATGAGAGATTACTAAGTAGGTGGAGCTAAGGTTTTGGTAGTTAAAAAACCCTCAGGGTAGGTCATTATCACATATAGGAAATGGGGGAGTTGTGTTGTACCTCTGAACTATGATGTTAAATATTCTATTTGGGGATTTTGTGATAAATCTGATGGTTAGGTGGGATAAATAGGAGCAAATATATCTACCATGGGGAAACTAGGGTTTCGAAAGAGGAGTCCATTAGGGAAGCTATTATCACATGTGTAAAATGGAGGAGTTAGACTACAAAACTTTAGGGGAGGAGTAAGCATACTAAAATATGATTGGTTGTGAAAAATTAGGGCTAAAAAAGTAGTAGAGGAGGGGATAGGTCAACAAGGGAAAAGCTAGGGTTTTGAGGAGTAATCCTGGAGGCCAATTTTTAATGTATGTGGAAAATGGGAAAAATAGACTCTGACTCATGAATGAAGGGTTCCTAATGATAGGTTTGGGTTTATTGAATGAATTGGGAAATCAAAGGAGCAATAGGGGGTATGGAGGTACCAGGGGTTAGGGAACTAGGGTTTCTAAGGAGGCAGGATAGTTCCGGGTTGATAGCAGGGTAGGAGTCATACTTGAGTCGTGCATGGTTGTGTGTGGTATTTGAAACAAATAAGACAATAATCACTTAAAGTAGAAGATTGCTTGAGTTGGGGCTGGTTGTACGTTATTATCAATCCACTAATGAGAATAGTGGTCAAGAGTGTGCAACCCTAGGTTTCCATTATATTTATTGGTCCATCAATGATAATAATGAGGTCCCGAACTCAAGTAATAAAACCCTCGGACAATAATAACCTACTTAAAAACACTAATTACTTATAGTGGAACACCATGTGGGTCGGGACTGGTTGTACCTTCCACTGGTGAAAATAGTGACCAGGAGTGTGTTAACCTAGGTTTGTATTGTATTTACTAGTCCACCGGTGATAATAGTGTCCAGAAACGTGTTGTCCTAGGTTTGCATTGTATTTACTGGTACACCAGTGAGAATAGTGGGGTTCTTAAACCCACGCGGATATAATTCATGAGTCAACTAATTATTGCATTAATATCTTGAGCCCAGATAATAATGAACAAACCATTATAACCTGCTTATGCGCAATTTATCTCTTGTTGCGGTATCATTAATTGCTTTAATCCTACTTGAATGTATTGTTACCTTACTCAGTAAGTAGCATACTTATCACCTATATTATGGTGCTACTCATTCCTATGAGCATTGTCCCCTTCATAAGCTTGTGCAAGTGAATAAGGATGTTCTAGTTGAATTTGCCACTTATGATGATATGATCGGGGCATAGTGATGTAGTAGTAGTCTAGGGTTGGGGCACGGAGAGAGTGACATCCTGTTGTTATTATTTCCTTTCTAGTTTTAATGTTCATTTCCGCTAAAAAATGTTTGTGTATTTCAGTATTTCCTTGGTAATAAACATTTAACCTTTATTATGCTATGAAATTCTTCCTTACTATATTTATCATGGTTGCACCTGTTTCTATTTTGCCTTGTAGTTGGTACAAGGATGGCTCGAGGCCTGACTTATACCAATTGTGGCGGTAACACCCCCTCTTATTATGGTTGTTTTATGTTCAAAATGAATTTTTTTAATATTAATTGTTGGGGGTGTTACATGATGCCCAACTCTCCAGAGCCAATCTTCCAAAACTAGTGCAGCTACTAGCACTGGTGGTGGTTGTGGTGCTTGAATATGACCCTCCATGTAGGCTTCGAAAGCCTCCATAAATGCCCTAATACGCTCTTAGCAGTGGTTAGTGACCATAATTCCTAAATACTATAAGCAATTAGGGGAGAAATTCGATTTACCGAGTAACAAGACTCGCACAACAAGTTATCATTGAGGTCATCTATTGCACATTTCCAACCCACTCTCACCGACGGACATTCTGAGTTAAGATATAATTAAACTTTCTAGAAAAATCAAAGGGAAAAGGTTTCAATCAAGGCTAATACGATCTTGTGGTATTAGCTTAAAATTTATTGAAAACGACACATTTTTAAGAAAACACTCTTATAAATATCCTGTACTGTTAGCTTAACAATTCTTAAAAGTGGAAAATCTTTAAGAATGCCCTAATAAAACCTAGGGTATCAGCTTAATTATTTTTGAAAGAGGTGTATTTTTTATGAAAATCTATAATACTAACCTGTAACACCCCCATTTTTCACTATCAAATTTGTTTAAAATAATGCAGAAACAAAATATTATACACACATTAGGCAAAATGGGGTATTACTGATGTATCTAGCATATGGTAGATGTCTGCTACCTATGCCATATTAGATACAATGCTAAACTAAACCATTTGATTTACAATAGAGTGTGCAAACTCAAATTACATAAAATTTTAAAAGATTGTTTACATCAAAGGATCTCGACGGTCCCCGACCAAACTAAATATAGGAATACATATAAATTAAGAATACAGGGATATATTAAAGTGATATTAGGGTGTGATCCCCAAACCATGGTTTGACATGGACCACACAAAATCCATACCTACCATTCAACCAAACCAATCAAACCATACCCACCACCTTTAGCCACATCCATCAAAGCACACTCAATCTTTGACCCCCTCTACCATTCCTCCTCCTTCTGAACAGACCAAATCCACCGGTCCTCACCCCATCCCTTTGGCCAAACTAAATGTTGCTCTTATTTTTATTTTAGCATAACCGATAAAGCCACCACCTTATTGTGTGAGTTTGGCCTAGACTTTCTTTGATCTTTGGTTTAATTTCCCCCTTTCTTTAACTCCCATTTACCTTAGTTTTTACTTAATAATATCATTACATGCTAATCTTGGTTTTCTAATTTTTTCTTAAATGATTTGCCAAAAGTTCCATAGGAGGTAGAATGGGATACGCGTGCTTAGAGATCAGAGTCCTCTTTATAAGGATAATAATTGTTGTTAGGGTTTTGTGTTAATTTTATTTTCATGATTACATATTTTATTTCATTATTATTATGTCACTAAATGCATGTTGTATGCTATGTTATGAGAACATAAAATTATATGCTCAGAAATGAGTAAGTAGTAAATCATACGATATCATTACGATAATGTTTTATGTGGAAAACCCTAAGAATACCCATAAGATATATATGGTCGTAACATGGAATTAATAAAGTATGATAAGTGGGTAAAATTATTATATGTAATATGTATGTTGATATATGGAGGACTTGTAATATATGATATCGAACATAAAATGTCGTGAAATGGGACATTTGGTTATCCTTGCGGGCATTATGGGTTTAATATGGAATTTCTCGTATTTTAAGTTTTTATATAATTTCAAATATGCTAAGGTAAATTATGTGAAACGTTTCAAGTAATCTTGAATAGCATAAGCTCCACAAATGAGGAAAATGCTAAATTTGGAAATAGCAACTTTAAAATAAGGATATTGTTATCACATGCGTGAAATGGTAGAGTTAGACCATGATTTTCATATATGTTGTTAGTATTGGCATTTTAGGGATATATATTTAATTTTATTACTATATGATCCTTATAGGAAAATTTATGATTTGATTGTAGAATTAGGATTTTGAAAGTATCATAAATAGTAACTTTTGAGATAGAGCTATTATCACATATGTGAGACATAGGAGTTAAACCTTAAATTTTGGGTATGTTAATAATAATAATAATAATAGTGGAATATGCACTAATTTTGGTGGAATAAAGAATAATAGAAACAGAGTTATGCCTAGAATATGAAATTAGGGTTTAAAGGGAATATAAGAGTCTTAACCCTAGATAAAGACCTTTATGATCTTGGTGATGTGCTCTACCTACTTTAAATGTGATTTTTACCTATCAATAAACCATGAATAAGTCATTAACTATTTAAAGTGAAAGATCACTTGAGTCAAGACCGATGTACTTATCTGTTCCACTAGATAAGAATAATGGTTGGAAGTATTTTATCTTGGGGTTGTATTGTTAACCATTCCACCAGTAGAAAATAGTAGCCGTGACCATTTTATTCTGGGGTTGTATATTGATAACTGTTCCACTGATTGATAATAGTAAGGTCTTGAACTCAAATAAAACTATATCACAAGAATGATCATAATCATTGATAAGATATGAATCACTTAAAGTGAAAGACTTTGTGAGTCAGGTTTGGCTCTAATTGTCTATTCCACTAGATGAGAATAGTGGCTGGAAGCATTTTGTCCTAGGGTTGTATAGATTATTGTCCCATCAGTACATAATAATGGCTAGGAGTGTTTTACTCTGAGGGTTGTATATTGTTAACTATTCCATTAGTTGAAAATAGTGAAGTCCTAAAATCAACATAAATAAAAAGAATGGATGATGTCATATCTATTAATTAGACATGAATATGTACTACTTTGTATTACTTTATGTACTTCACATATGTGTTTACTTTCTATTGTGAATATATGTAATTATCTTTATTCCCCTACTTGATGATATTATCACCTTGTTCAATACATAATGTACTAAATAAAATTTTCATGGGTACTCCTTAATCCCATGAGTAAACAAACCTGATGCTTTTGCATAAGTCATTGAGAACTTATTGGATGTTTTTTGGTGCCTATGATATATTGTATGGGGTATAGTGATTTTCTATACCAAGGTTTTGGACGTAGAGTCATGTTATTTGGTTGATGGATTTACTTGAATATATTTTTAGACTCTTAGATATATAGTCTCTCTTTTATCTGTATTTTGATATTATACTTGATGATAATATCCAAACTCATGTTTATGTTTATAAACCTACTCTCATTTTTATTTACTCTATTTTACTTTTAATGGTTTTTGCCTTGTGATTGATGTGAGGATGGTATGGTAAGCCATACTTATATCAAATATGATAATAACACCCGATATTTTGGTCATATGCATCTACTATCAAAAAAAAATTTCAGTAATAAAATTTGGTGTGTTATAAGTGTTCCCCACAACTTCAGTATTCAATGATGAATTATTTCACCTCTTGGTGTTGGTTTAAACTAAAAAGGATAAATTATACTAAATTAATGTAAATCCTCTTTCAAGATCTAAAGATCATACCTAATTAATCTCAATTACCTATTTTCATTTAGTTAAGATTAAATTAAATCCATTAAGCTCCTTGTTAATCCAATAGAATCCCCAAGGAATCTAGGCTAATTACGTGATTCAAATGTCTTGCTTATTTTCTAGAGGTTTTGTATTTATTTTCACCTTTAGTTCCTTCAATTAATTACCTATGATTTCTAATTCGATGATCAAGTGAGTTAACAAAGTTCAATCATTATAAATTAAGTTTAAAGATTCAAACTTTCACCAATAACATATATTAATTCATCGTCAATTACCATAAGGTTGGATTCTTTCTTAGTCCTAGACAAAGAATCTACTCACACATGGTTGGTAATAAAGAACACATCAAATAAATACGCAATTTAATCATAGGAATAAATTAATTAAAGAGAAGAAAGAAAGAACCAACCTTTTGATTAAAATATTCAAGGTAGAAAGTTGTAATCCAATCATACATAAGAATCATTCGTTTTTATTTAATACTTGAGTTCTAGATCTAGATATTATTTAGAGGCTAAGAGAAAGATCCTAAAAACCCTAAGCTGAAATATATATATATAGATCTTAAAAATTTGGAAAGAAATTTCCTAAATGTTGTAACCGAACTACATGTGTGACACATGTTACCTTACTTAATTCGTGCTCACTTGGACAGTATTTGGCATTATAGCTTTAACTTATTATTTTTTTTACTGATCTTGGATTGATGTGATTCAAGTTGAGTTGAAAAAAATATTAAAGAGACCTACAACTTTAGTCTTTTGAGTTTTTTTTTTTTTTTTTTACATTCACATTTCATCATGGTTTAAATTTTAGTTCATTGTACATGTGCGTCCATTTTCTTATCGAACCATGAATTCTAAATCTTGTTGTAGCTCCAAACTCTTGTTTAAATTCCAAAGTTCATCAAGTATTTCAATCTTGAGTGTATACCTACACATAAGAATACAAACTAAAGCAGTATTGTAATACCCCAAAGTTGTAAAACAAAAAAACTAATGATCAATCCTTATTTGGAATAATTTAATTTTAAATTATTAATGTAATTATTTTGTATACTTTTGATATATAAAAATGGATATGATTATTTAATAAATTAAGATAAATATTTTATTATTTTATCATACTCTTTTAATTTAAATAATTTCTCAAACCCGTATTTTACTAAAATTATCCTCTTAAATTAATACCTTAAATTTTAAATAAATAAATTTATTATAATAAATTCTCTAACTAAATAATTTCAAACCCTAATTTTCAAAAATTATTTTATTTTTCCTTTTTTCTTTTCCTTCTTTTTTCCTCCCATGGGCTGCCCGACCTACTTCTCCTTTCTCCCCCATTGGACCGTTGACCTTCTTCCCTTTCCTCGTCATCTAACGACCCCCTCTTTCTTTCTTTTCTTCTTCTTTTCCCCCAATCAGGCCAACCCAACCCCTCTTCTCCCTTTTCTCCTTCTCCTCACGCATAGGCCGACCACATCACCTTTCTCCCCTACCGACCCCACCTGCCTCCCCTCTCTTCTTCTTCCTCTTCCTTCTTCCCCCCTACACATTGAGCTAAATTGTGCTGCACCTACTCCCCCTGCAACTCCCCCCTCCTATGCACATGTCGTGGCAGCCAGTGAACCCTCTCTCTCTTCCGTCCCTTTCCCTTCCATTTTTGACCCTACACACCTCCCTACAACACCCACATACCTCTTTTTCTTTCCCCTTTTTCTCTTATCCCTTCCCTGACACCCTACCTGACTTATAACCACCTATCCCTAATCCCATGCATCCCTCTTTTCCCTCTTCTTTTTCTTCTCCTTCTCTTCTTCTCCTCTGCCTATTTTCTACCCTCCTCGAGCCTCCTTCCCTGGCATTACTTACCTTTTCTTTATTCTTTCCTTCTTCTACTCTTTTACCCATTTTTGCTTCCCATTCATCAACCACAATCTCCACTACCTAACCAACCACCACACTAAATCCCTACCCTCCCCTACTTCCTCCCTACATGACTTAACAATCACCACTTGCCCCCGTAACCACCTTCCTCTTCCTTTTTCTTTTCTTTTCCTTCTCGAGCTCCACCCTACACCACCACCTTGTGCCATCATATCCCCTATTCTTTCATTGCCGAACCCACCCCTTAACCCCTTCACACCTCCTCTACCATAGCCTGTCGAGATCCCCCCTACAACCCCCTCATTTTCCTCTTCTTTTCCCTTTCTTCTTCTTTCTCTCCTACCCTACACGACTCCTTTCCAGCTCTACTACAGTCTCTGAACCCTGACCACCACCTACACCCTACCACCCTTCCTGCCCCTAGCCACTACCCCAAATCCCATCCACAAGCCCTTAACTAAAGCCCCTTTTCCCTTACCTGAGCCATTTTCCCCTTTCTCCCAACTCTTCTCTTCGTCCCATAATTTCCCCCTCCTCGTGCATGTAGCTCATGCTGCTCATGTAGCATGAGTTTTATTGCACATTTTTAGTTTAATTAACCAAATCTTTGAGGTATAATGTAGTTAGTATTAGTATATCACTTTTTATAAAAAAAATTATTCTTTTAATTTTCTACTACTAATTTGCTAATTTTTGTATTATTTCTAGGTAAAAATTTTACTAATCAAAGCTTAAACTTTTTAATCAAGATACAAGTAAATTTTAATTATTTTTGAAAATAAGGTAACCATTACACCCTACTAAAATGTATAGATATACATATGCTAGCAGATTAGGGTTTTGGAATAGGTTTGTGTGCATATTATGTGATGTTAAGCCTATCATGAGTTGTAATGTATGTTTGAAGTTGGACTGAAAAGCATGTTATATTATAAGATGTGTCATATATAGAAATGATGGTTAAGAAAGGATCCTTGTTGTTAATAATTATATTAGATACACGTATATGTCATGATAAGTAAATATGACCATCTGTAATAGAGATAATGCTAATACAAGCCCTAGGGGCATTTTAGTAATTTTATTTGTACACAGGGTGTGGCTTAAATAATTGTGCATGGTGATAATGGGTATTATTAATAATGGTTGATGGTGTTAGATAATGCATGTAGACCATGGGTGTTGATATTTTATGTGTTAGGGGTATTTTAGTAAAGTTTTCATGAAAAATTATTAAATTGGTAATTGTATGAGTAAAAAGGATTAATTTGGTAAATTAATAAGTAATAAGGGTAGTTTAGTAATTTTAGCATGAGGAAGGGGTAACTTGGTAATTTTATGAATAAAGGAGTAATATGGTAATTTAATAAATAAGAAGGGTTGACAATTTAGCATGAGAAATGGGTAATTTGGTAAATTAATAAGTAAGAAGGACATTTTTGTAATTTTAGCATGATATGGGGGTAATTTGTTAATTTAAGGGATAAAAAGGGTATCTTGGTAAATTAATAAGTACGAATGATAACTTAGTAATTTCATGAAAGAAATAGGGTATTTTGGTAATTATATAGGTATGAAGGGTATTTTGGTATTTTAAAAGGTATGAGGGGGTATTATGGTAATTATATAAGGATGATGGGTAATTTGGTAATTTAACAAGTATAAAGGATATTTTGGTAATTATATCAGTATGAAGGATAATTTGATAAATTAACAAGTATGAAGGATAATTTAATAATTTAATAAATATGAGGGATACATTTGGTAATTATACAAGTATGAGGGGTAATTTGTTAATTTGGCAAGTAAAAGAGTATTTTAGTAAATAGGCAATCAAGATGGGTATTTTAATAATTTTTTAAATAAGAAGAGGTAAATCGGTAAATTGTATATAACCTAGCAATTGATCTAATGAGCCTTCCTAATAATTCATGAGGGATCTTAAATAATAGAATAAGGGTTTATGGCCTCTATATCACTTCTTTAAGTATAATCAGGTATATTATAAGGATGAGGGTATTTCCGTAAATTGGTGAATATCATAAAGATAATGCATGGTATAGGGTTGAATGGATAATTAAGGTTGTGTTATGATGTTAATTTCATAATCATGCAAGAGGTGCCTTAATTATTAATTATGCATATAAATGTGTGTTGGATGTGCTAGAAGTACATGTTAGGGTTTATGTGTTTAATGATCCATTGGTATAGAGTACTCAATTCCATGACTAGTAGTATAAATATGATATGATAACCTATTATGGTATGTGAATAAATGAAAATGAATTATGTGATGAAAATAAAGGATAAGAGAAGGCCTTAGCCTTAGGGGCATTTTAGTTATTTTTACCTAAGGTGCCTAAGTATAAGAATTGGAACCTAGGTTGGCCTTAGTGGATTATTTAAGTTAACATGAACAATAATACTAATAAGGATTACTTAATAATAACATAAACAAATAAAAATGATTAAGTATGTGATTGATGTGTTTCTCGTGGTCACCATAATTAAGACACTAATAATTAAAGTGGATGATCTCGAGATTGGGAATTGTAGCTCTTTAGGGGTCGCCACCCTAAAGATATGGTTTAGCCAAAAATTATTCTGGATTTTACTGGTGTGCCTTAATGCCCGAGCCAGACCCTACATCTTACTCTATTTAGCTCTACGGACCTACTCAGAGGGTATTCATACTTATGTATTAGGTGTCCTTATTGGTAGGATACTACGTGTTCTTGTGCTCCATTGCGACTAGGGTACCTTTGTGTCTCTAGGTTTATGGTTGGAGAGTACTATGATGCTTGTATACACCAGTATGAGTGGTGTACCTTTGTGTCTTGGGGCTCATGATCTCCTCCTCAAGTTAAATAAACGGAATTGACGTGCTAAATAAATGGAAAGATACTAAACATTTAAAGTGAAAGATTATTGAGCTAGACCTAGATCGATCCACGTGCAAATAATAGTGGTCAGGTGCATTTTGCCCTAAAGTGTATTCAATCCACCGGCTATAATAGTGGGGGATCCTGAGCTCAATAAATTAAATTTTGGATGATAATAAATCATGAAAAAGATACTAATTACTTATAGTGGAGAACTATACAAGTTGAGGCCAAACCGATCCCCCGGCGAGAATAATGGTCAGGAGCATTTTGTTCTGGAGATCGATTCACTGACAAATAATAGTAGTGAGGAGTATTCTACCCTAAAGTGTATTTTCAATCCGCCAACTATAATATTAGGGTTCTTATGCTCACGTGGATATAATTTAAGAGATGATTATTAATAATATTTGATTACTGGCTTAAGGCCATAAAATGATGATTTCACCATTATGATATATTGTTGATGGCATGATTGTAGCCTTGGTGCCTGTCTTTGATGGAATATGTTGTTGGAAACTTGTAACTATACTACAAAGAGCTTCGCTTAGATGCTCTCTTGGTAAGTGTTGGCAATGCTAAGTAAATGGACTTTGTGATATACTATTTTTATTGTTTGTTATGTTTATTTATATGTATTGTGTAATTACTCTTATGTTGTATGATGTGTTATATGTAGGCCTTGTCTTTTAGTTTTGTATAAAGGGTTATTCAGTACCGTAGTACTGAAGGGTTCTTTTTGTTGGCTATTGTGTAATACCCTATTTTAATAAATCCTTAATTTAAATATCCAAAACTAAAAAGTTGATTAGCATGTGTAATTAATCATAGAATTGTTTTAGGTTGGATGCCTCGTTAGTGCGAGTGAGCCTATAATTATTAAATGGTGGTAATAATCTAGGCTAGTGTAATTATAATTAGAGGAAAGATAATAATAAATAACTGTAATAACAACGATAATAAGAATAGTATCGATAATGATCAAAATAGAAAGGATGGTAATAGTCTTATAATAATAATAATCTTAAAATAATATCGATAACAATAATTGTAGGAATAATAATATTAGTAGTAATAATAATAATAATAATAAAGAGCGGTAGTAATAATACTACTACTAATAATAATTATCATGATAGTAATAGTGAGAATAATGGTTTTAATAAAACAATGAATGGGTAGAATTCTTCCTTAGTATCTAATATACTCTCAAAGGCCTAATGTATTTTGTTATTTTTGTTAACTAATTGTTAACCCAATCCCCATCATTATTTCACCACTAATCTTAGCTTAATAAAACCTAAACCCCCTTTCGGTAGGTCCTTCTTCCCCCTTGGTGTAGCCTCTTTTTATTTCCTCTTCTCCATGCATGCACACCTCACCTCACTCTACCCTTCACACCCTACATATCCTAGCAACCAACTATCCATGCAACCCTTTCCTCTTCCCCAAACACATCCCATCATTTTCCCTGCTACACCTTTCCCTCACGCCACCACAATCCTTAGCAACCCCATCCAACTGACCTCTCTACCCAATCCCAACCACCTGCAACACCAGCCATACAAACAACCCAACCCTCAACTAATCAGTAGCCCCCCCTCTTCTCCCCCTACCTACACACATGCACGCCTCTCCCAGCCCAGCCGCCCAGCTATTTTCCATTCCCCCACACAATAGCCTACGCTTCAGCATGTAGCTTCCCTTCCCCCATGCACTCGACCCCCCTACACCAACAACCAACCAGGTTCATCCAGCCCAGCCAAACCCTGCAACTACCCCTCTTCCCCCATGCACGCCTCATCATTCTCCCTTCCATCCCCCTTCCCTTCTTCAACTCGACATGCAGCCTCTCCTCCTCCCCTCTCCCTTTCGGTCCTCTCCCTTTTTCTCCCTACAGTTCCCTTCTTTTCTTCTCCTACTTCCAGCGCTAAGTGTCTTTGCCTACAGCCTCCACCCTGCTCCCTTTCACGACCGAGTCAATTGCCAAGAATCACCCAACCTGTAGTCCTGCCAAGCCTCTCCCTCTCCCCTCGTGACTTACCTCACCGAGCAGCAGTTCCTTCTAGCATAAGTGTCCTTCCCTCTGGTGTGTGTGGTACATGGTAGTTCCATATACCAGCAACCTTGATTAATTCCCTAATATTAGTTTGAGCATTATTTCTCATAGGTTTTTATCTTATTATTTTATCTAGTATAGATACTAATGCATATATAGTTGTGTGGATGGTGTTATTAATTTTTAGGTGTCCTTGGAAGATGCTTTCCATGGTATTATTTTATTAGCTCAAAGGTAAATCCAACTAATCCATAGATGGTAGAATCTTGTGTGAAAATGATAGGTTAATTATCTAAGATAAAAGTTATGCTAGGTTGAGGTAGCAAACAATTTATATTTTGCGGGGAAATGAAAGCATGTTGTAGTTCGTTTCTATGAGAATATTATGATGTGTAGACTAATATATGTTACAATGCTAATATTTATATGCCTAGGTAGTATTCTAAAATTTAGAGTGTATGCTTATGACAATATACGGATTTTTGCTAAAGAGAAATGTGCATGTTTAGGGTTAGAGTTCAACTGAAAAGTTGTTATATTTTATGCTAGACCTACTAATGAGTTAAATGTGTCCTTTGGATATTTTAGATAAATTTGGGTGTATAGCATGTTGGCTTTAGAGTATAAATGTCCTTAAAGGGTGATTATTACGTATCACATATTCTAGGGGTATAAATGTAAATTTTATATACCATGATTTGTATTTGAAAATTGTTCATGAAAATTGCATGAATATTATGATGTGCTAAAAATGCATGTTAGGATTGTATACGTGTACTATGTATTGTTCATGCTTAGGGGTAATATGGTCTTTTGTCGTACCAAAAAAATTATTGTATGATAAATTATCGTTAGCTATGTTATTTTAGCACTTTCATGATAAATATCCTATAAAGTTAAACCTGATAATAAAGTGAAGGAAGATGGGGTATGTAACACCCCCAAAATTCACTACTGAAAAATTTTGTTTAATTAAAAGAAAATTAGCGGATGCAATTAATAAACCGTGAACTTTGGGGATATTACCGCCACACTTAGTACCAAACCGGTTCACTCCTACCATTCCAGTACCAAGTGCTAAGGCTAAAAGAGAAAAATACAACTTACAAGAAACTTAAACCAATGATTAAATCAGAGTAGCGCATTAAAACATTTTATGAGAGTATAATACACCACTGGTGATTACAAATCAACAAATACGTTGAAACCATAAATTTTAAAGGTGAAAGAGTACAACCCTAGGGTTTACCGAATAGTACCTTATACTCTTTCCTGAGAGACCACTTAAATAGCACTCAAAAATGACCTGCAAGGGACACTGCCCATTGAATAGGCAGGGACCCATGAATGGAACCCTTCAATACTACGGTACTGAGTAACCCTTTAAATCACACTTAACAACAGGCTTACAATGCAACACATGATACTACATACATACTTAATGAAAGGTAAATACTGAATGTCCACTTTTATATAACCACATACTTAACAAATCAATCGAATATTAATAGGCCATAGAGAACAATCGATACTTCTGGGCCTTAAGCCCTTAGTCCATCATTATCAATCATATTGGATTATAATTACTCGTGTGAGTGCGGGAACCCCACTATTATTCGTCGGTGGACCGGTCATGCAGGGCAAAACCCTCCTGGCCACTATTATTCGCTGGTGGACTGGTCTGGCCCCAACTCACATCGTATTCCACTATAAGTGATTAGTATTTTTCCATAATTTATTCACAGCCAAATCAAATTTATTGAGCTTGGGACCCCCACCATTCTGGCCGGCGGATCAGAATATAAATATACATAATCTAGGGTATAACATCCTGGGCCACTATTATATCTGGTAAATCGGTACTCATAAACATCATCTAGGGCAAAACATTCTAGGCCACTATTATATCCGGTGGATCGGTACTCATAATATAATTCAACTGGGCCCGACTCATTAAGCTTTCACTTTAACGATTAGTGTTTTCCTTTTTTAATCAGCACAACAATTCCATTTATTTGCCTCGATAGGGAGATCAAGATCCCGGGACACAAAGGTACATCGGTTGCATTGGTGCATAAAAGCTACTCAATACCCTTCAACTATCAACCCAGGGATGCAAAGGTACCCTGGTCGTACTGGTGCATAAAGCTGACTCAGTACCCTACCAACAAGGACACCTAATCCATAAGTATGCATACCCCCTAACTAGGTCTGCAGAGCTAGATAGAGTAGATATAGGGCTTGGCTGGGGCACAAAGGCACACTAGCAAATACCAGAATAATTGTGGGTTAAACCATGTCTTTAGGGTAGCGACCCCTAAAGAGCCACCATTTTCGATCTCGAGGTCTTTCACTTTAAGTATTAGTGTCTTAATTAAGGTGATCACGAAAGTACAATAATCAGATAATTATTCACTTTTAATCGTTCGGATATCATCAGACATTTATTATTCAAATGGTTGTCCAAGGTAACATAGAAGAATCATTAAGGCCATCCTAAACTCATCTAATTTCGAATTAGAATTTGTTCTCGTGATACTTACTAATCGTCAAGAACTCTTACCTTGCTAATCAGCGTTATTTGAGTCATATTACGAAATTCCACAATCACAACGACATGTTAGATACAAACTACTCATTTACCCCTTACTTATATAATTGCTAAGTCATCCATTCCTTACTTGACAAATTACCTTGTTACCCTCCTGGTTACGTAATTACGAAGTTACTCCTTTCCAATCTCCACTTTACCCCTTTTATTTACCAAATTACCATTTTACCCCTTTACTTTTAAATTTACCATTTTACCCCTTAACTTCCAAAAATTACCATAACACCTTTCACTTATAAAATTACCATTTTATCCTTAATTATGAAATTACCATTTTGCCTCTTTAAATTTCTAAATTACCATTTCGCCCTTTAATTACAAAATTACCATTTTGCCCTTTAATCATAAATTTACCATTTTACCCTTTTATTACAAAATCACCATTTTCCCTTTAGTTACTATTTTACCCTTTATTCATAAAATAACCATTTTGCCCTCCTTTTATTATGAAATTACCATTTTACCCCCTTACTTCCAAAATTACCATTTTCCCCTTTTTATTTACAATTTACCACTTTACCCTTTCTACTTCTAAAATTACCATTTTATCCATTAGTTCCAAAATTACCCTTTTACGCTTTGATTACCAAATTACCACTTTTATTACAAAATTACCACTTTACCCCTCCATCATAAAATTACCAATTTGCCATTTAATCACCAAATTACTAAATTGCCCTTTAATTACAAAATTACCACTTTGCCTTTTTATTACCAAATGACCATTTTGTCCCTTTAATTATGAAATCACTATTTTACCCTTTATTCATAAAATTACCAATTTATCCTTCTACTTATAAATTTACCATTTTATCCATTAATTCTAAAATTACCCTTTTACGCTTTAATTATAAAATTACCACCTTGCCCTTGCCTCCAAAATTACCATAATACCCTTTTTAATTAAAAGTTACTATTTTGCTCCTTAGTACACCACTTGTATTAAAACATTATTATTACTACATAAAATATTAATATTAACACCTCATCCACAACTCTTATAATTAATATAATACTTATTAGCACCCATATATATATTAGGCCATATTCTTGTACAAGATACATTAATAAAATCCCCTAAGGCTCACAAAGTATTAACCATGCAATAAAGATCACAATACCATAATACAACATGGATAATACTTAACATTTTCATTAATAACTAACTACTACCTTAAACAATATTTTCATACATAGCACATAATCTATCATACTTCCTCTTCATCAATCAACACAAGAAACCACATATATCATATTAAACAACATATATCAAGTATAATAATCTATTGAAAATCCTAATGTGCTAACATACATTAATCCATGTGTTTAAGTGAGATTTAACAGTTGCCTCGATTCCCAAAAAAACAAACCTTACCGGTATTCCGATTTAAGGTTCAAGCTTTGATTATCAAAACCAATACCTAAAATAATATCAATACTTATTACATTAGAAATCATAAAAATCAAAGTATAAGGCTTTATAACACTTAATTAATCAAATACTTAAATTAAATATTATTATACCTTAAAATTTATTACCCAAATTAATCAGCAAAGGCAGTAGCTCATCCTGCTCATGTAGCATGAGCTGCATGCAAGGATAGGAGGAGGAAGGCTCGAAGGTGGCAAGAATGGGAGGAGAGAGTGGTGTTTTTGGGTTGGTGGTTTGGGGCTAGGAAAGGAGGTGGTTAGGGGAGGATTTAGGGAAAGGGAAGGGTGTAGAAGTGGAGAGGGGGTGTAAGTGGTGGTCGAGGATGGGTTGAGGACGGCTAAGGGCGGCAGCAGCGAGGCTACGAAGGTGGCGGCCAAGGAGGGAGGTCGAGATGGGAGCTGGTGAGGAAGGAAAAGGGGGAGGGAACATGGAGGCTTTTGGGTGGTGTTTTCGGGAAAAGGAGGATTAAGGGTGGTAGAGGGGGTTGCAGAGATTAATGTGGTGGTTCAGACGGCGGCGGATCGGAGTAGTATAGGGTGGCTGCCGAGAAGGGAGAAGAAGAAGAGAAAAAGAAGAGGGGAGGAGGAAGAAGGCTGTGGGGTGGCTCGAGGGGTGCTGTGATCGGTCAGGGTGAGGTAGAGGGTAGTAGGAGGTGGTACAGGTGGCTGATGAGGTGGCAGAAGCGGCGGAGCTAGGCGGCGAAGCCAAAAATAGGGTGAGAGAAGGGAGGAGAAGAAAGGAAGAAAAGAGGGTCGGGGAGCAGGGGAGTTCGGGAAAAAAATGCAGAACGAGGCGGGAAGGAGGAAGAAATAGAAGAGGAAGAAAAGGGAGGGGATAGGGAGCTCGAGGGGTGGTGGTAGGTGGTAGAGAAATGGGAGTTACAGGGAGAGGGAGAAGGGATATGGTAATGGCAGGGAGAGGGAGAGGGAGAGATGGTGGGGCCGGTATGGTAGGAAAACGACGAGAGGGAGAGAGTGGGAGGTCAACGGAGAGAGGGGGTTGCAGGTTGGGAGGCAAAAATGGTGGAGGATGGCCGGGATTCTCGCAGGGGAAAGAGGAAGAAGAAAGGGGAGGCTGGGTGCATCCCCGATGCAGACTGGCCGAAGGGAAAGAAGGAGTGGACCGGCCCGGTCGGGGAGAAAGGAAGAAAAGGAAGAAGGGAGGCGAGCCAGCGACACACGCAAGAGGAAAGGAAACGGGCAAGAGGCCCAAACACGAGGATGGGTAACGGGCAGGCCAGGACACCGACGACCCAAGGAAGAAAAGGAGAAAGAAGGAAAAGGGAAAAGGAAAAGAAAAGGAAAAGTGGAACAAATAATTTAATTGATAAAATAATAAAATAGAATATTTTTGGGTAATAAATTTATTTAATAATTTAATTTAATATAATTAAAATATAAGGGTTTAAAAAGGATGATTTTAGTAAAATAATGGTTTGAAAATTTATTTAAATAATAAGAGTGTGATAAAATAACAAAATATTCATTTTAATTTATTAAATATTTATACCCAATTTTATTTACTCAAAAATTCATAAAATAATTAAAATAAATAGATTTAAATCCCAAATAAAATTTATTTATTAAACTATAAGCTTCTTAAAATTTTGGGGGATTATAGGGTAGTTATAAGTTGAAGGGTATTTTGGTCATTATGACAAAATATGACTCAAAGTGAATAATTGGGCTAGTTGACTTAAGTGTTGGCCTCAGAATAATTTTGGAAATAATTGAACGAATGGATTTAATAGTTGGGTTGGATAATTATTTGGACTAGGGCATGATGCCTAACCCTAGGTCATGTTGGCTTAGAATTGTTGTGACCCTCGTGGTCCTTGGATTTAACATTGGATGGTTGATTATTGTGAGGAACCTTGTAGTCCCTTGGTTGATTGATTGATGGCTAAATTGTACTATTATGGACATTAATATTCTTGAATTAATAACCTAGAATTTCATAAGACATTAACTACTTAAAGAGGAAGACTTGACTTTGGAAACGAATCTCGTGCTTCAGATTTGGCCCTCGAGTGCATAGTTGGGCCTTCGGGTCAAGGGGCCTACTTCTTCTCTATAGGTATTCCATACACCCTATAGAGTGTATGCGTACTTAAGGACTTAGGTTTTAAGGTTTAGTATAGACGACTGATATGTCATGTGGCTTCCTTGGCGAGCTTTGCCCTGGAATTGAGTGAACTGATTTGATACTACCTCCTTGATGATCATTGTCTCGGATATGAGATTGTATTCCATTCGATAATTGATATATAAATGATATAACTGGATTAGACACCCACCATAATACATCTGCAATAATCGGATTAGGCATGGCTTAAACTTGGTTGGATTGTGTGGAATATCAATAAATTTCCCTGTTATGCTAAAGTATGATTGTTGATATTTTGAAATGGTTGTGAAATTTGAAGCATGTTTTTCAGTGCCCTTGCTAGGAATTTTTGATCTAACTAGTATTGTCAATTGTAATGTGGAATCGTGTTATGAAATTTTGGTTTTGCATGTGATCATATGTGTTTTGTTAGAATCCCTTATTTATATGTTAATTATAATGTGGATATGCTATCTCTCTGGAGGCGTTGTGATTTACTCAGTACGAGGAAGTTGTACTGATACTATCACTTTTCAAAGGAATACGTTCGTGGCATGCAGTGGCTGCAAGATTTTGAGGAGCATCATCCAGTTGACTAGTTAGACTAAAGAAGTGAGTGAACCCTATCCCTATTCCCCTTTTCTTGTAATATTTGATGGACCGATGAGTGTAAGGGCAAAACCACTATCGCACCTTTGTGTACCCTTTTTAACTATTTTTCTCAAGCTCCTATGTCACTTATTTATTAGATGATCTTATTGTACGGATAATCTCTTATTTGTAAACCTTTGTTTATGTATCGTCTTTCTCTCGCTTTTGTTTGGTATGACTTTTTTTGAGCCTTAGCACTTGACATAAGGAAGGTGAGGAGACTGGACTTATGTTGAGTGTGGCAGTAACACCCACTATTTTATAATTATCACTTCCGCAAAATGGAATTTTCAAGTCATGATTTTGGGGGTGTTACATGTTGCCTATTCAATAGGTAGTGTCCCTTGCAAGTTAGCCCACAGGTGCTATTCGAGTTCCTTTAAGGTAAAAGCATAAGGACTTTAGAGAAGTTTCTGAATTTACCTTTTATACTTTCATATTTCCTTGTGAAATAATTTTATTTTCTTGTAACCTCTAATAATGGTTTTAACCTTTTGTAATATCTTTAATGTGAAACTCTAATTTAATTTTATAACTTGGTTTAGTGTAAAAAGTATTCACTTTCTTTCTAAACCTTAGCACTTGGTATTGGAATGGTACAAGAAAATCGGTCTGGTACTAAGTGTGGCTATAGCATCCCCAAAATTTACCATTTTCAATTCCGCTTAATGTTTAATAAAATAAAATTTTTCAATAGTAAATTTTAGGGGTATTACAAGTGTATTCAATCTAAATATGAAATATGCATCAAACACCCATTTTTACACACTAAGATAATGCATATTTTACGTGTTTATTAGTGTTCTCCATTTGATGTGTGTGGAAATGGAGTTGGCATTCAATAGCATTGAAGGTGGATTTAGATTCTTTCAACGGATGAGGGTTACCCTTTAAAGCTATTTGGTCCTCAAATTGACCTTCTTTGAGTGGAGAGCGGATTGGGTATGTCGTAGTTATCAAGATGTTACTATAGATTTGCTACTAGAGACCCATGGTGGGTGCCAATTATAAACTTCCAAAATCTACAATTGAATAGATTTTCGTGATCGAGTGGGAATTATTGATAAAGCTACAAGGAAGATATAACTAGTACTTTGAGCATCAAAGGGACATCAATTTAGTGTCACCCTAAGTGCAATATGTAAAGTAGGACTCAAGAAAGTGTAATGAAAATGAAAAGAATAAAACTGGTTGGAGTGGCTCAGTTATGGGAGTGTTAGTGTGGTCTATATGTCATTGGCGGAAGGTTTAAGGCATTTGGGTTAAAGCATGAATAAAGATATTTAGAATGCTTAAAGTAGAGGGCTTGATCGATTAAAAACATTAGAGAACAAATTTCAACATGTAGTGCTTGATGACTGCTTGACTTATTATGTTTAATGTTTGGATGTGTTGAAAAGTCGGTGACCCCCTACTTAGAGAAGGTGTTGGATACTAGAGTGCCAGAGCTCATAGGAGTTAGGTTCAGAGTTGTTGGCAAGTTGAATTGGGTCAAATACCCTTGGCTTGAACTTGGCTCATTTATTTTTTTTAGGCTTGAGCTTGGCTTGAGTTTGAAACAAGCTAAACGAGGCCAGCTCGGCTCCGTTCGTTTATCATAATTCGATTCTTGGCTTAACTTATTTAACTATTTGGCTCATTTGAAAGTTAACCAAACCAAATCAACTCATTCATTTATTTAGCTAGTTTATTAAGTAAATTCTATATAAGTTCAGCCTATAATCGAACAAGCCAAGCCTATAAACGAGCCGAACTGAGCTAGAGCCAAATTTGAGTTGACTCGCTAACAAACGAGCTAAACCTTTCTTGGTTCAATATCAACTCATTTAATAAACAATCCTAAAAATAAGGCACATGTTTGATTTATTTTCCTAAATAAACAAATCAAGTTGAGTACTTAATGAGCCGAGTTAAGTCAACTTGCAAGCCAACTTGGTTTGTTAACAACCCTAGTTAGGTTGGCATTAGAGTAGTTGTTTCCTTGGTTTGTTAGTGTTAATAGTAGGATGTTGAGAGTTGTAAGGGTTTGACTTATGCATGACATGATAACAATAGCTATTGTGGGCAGATTTCATGTGCTATGTATCAGGTAGAGTGGTGACTGAGCCCTATGCCTATTGGCCTACCAAACAAGGAGGTTGGAGTAGTGTGTCTAGTTATTTTGTACCATTTTAATTATGGAAGTGAATTGACATGTGAGACCCAATTTCTTCCTTTATGGAAAATAATATATTAATTGATTATATAAAATACTTTTACTTCTTAATAATATAATTTTTTATTTGTAATTGAAACTAACTCTATGTTATTTATATTTACAAATAAAAGTTTATACATTAGTAGTTTTGGATGACCAAGAAAAAAAATTTCAATCAATGACCCAAACCATCCTATTACAAATTTACAATGGTTAACCTTAGGTTGATAGCCACCATAGAATTTTTTTGATCGGGAAGAATTTGTATGGAAACCTATTATTGTTTGGATGTTTGATGCTAGAGTTTGTTATTTTACTACATTTAATATAAATTTTACTAAAATTGGTATTGTTATATATAAAAAGTTGCAGTTAAAAGGCCATGATTTGGGATCCAAGTATATTTCTAAATGCAAGCATGGTTACCCCTCTATCTAGAATAATATTTGAATCAATAATAAAGATATAATTATGGCCTTACTTTGTGGATTTTCTTGTTTACCATAACTAAAAATCTGGAATGTGTACGCTTGTCTATTCTTATAAGCGTAAAATGCAAAGGTTACATAGGTCTAGTTCGTTTGAAGAGTTATACATAATATAGATATAAATTTAAATATTTAATCATTTAAAAAACTCATTTTAAAATTAATATTTTTTTAACATTTGCAACCGTCATAAAGCGTACATCTCACATGTAAGAATTAAGACATATAATTGAGGAAACGATATTTTATGAGTCGTAAATGTTTGATCGTAATTGTAATATTAGTTTTTTTCCGCCTCGTTTACTTCTCAATAATCAATTTTAATATTTGGGCTTATCCCAAAATTACGAGCCGAGGAGAGCCCAAGCTCTCTTTAGGAAAACACGTAGCTATAACCCTAGGAAAACCTCATTATATATTTCGCGGATGGTCATTTTGTCGTTGTTTTCTTCAGTTGCAAAACCTAGCCGCCTTCCCTGCCTTCCAAATGGCTGCCGTCCGCCCGCTAGTTACTGTTCAATCACTTGAATCCGACATGTCGACGGATACTACACCCACCGTCGCTCTCCCGGATGTGATGAAAGCCCCAATCCGTCCCGACATTGTCACTTTCGTTCACTCGAACATCTCCAAGAACAAGCGCCAACCCTATGCCGTCTCTAAGCGTGCCGGTCACCAGACATCCGCAGAATCCTGGGGCACTGGCCGTGCTGTGTCCCGTATCCCTCGTGTTCCTGGCGGTGGTACTCACCGTGCTGGTCAGGGAGCCTTTGGAAACATGTGTCGTGGTGGTAGGATGTTTGCTCCTACTAAGATCTGGCGCCGATGGCACCGTAAGGTCAATGTTAACATGAAGAGGTATGCCGTGGTTTCTGCTATCGCTGCTTCGGCTGTTCCTTCTCTAGTCACAGCACGCGGACACAAAATTGAGGAGGTTCCTGAGCTTCCTCTTGTGGTGTCCGATGCTGCGGAGGCGGTTGAGAAGACTCACGCTGCTATCAAGGTTTTGAAGCAGGTGGGTGCATTCCCTGATGCCGAGAAGGCAAAAGATAGCCATGCCGTCAGGCCTGGTAAAGGTAAGATGAGAAACAGGAGGTATATTAACAGGAAAGGACCTTTGATTGTGTACGCAGCTGAGGGTGCTAAGATAGTCAAGTCATTCAGGAACATTCCTGGTGTTGACATTTGCCATGTTGATCGTCTTAACTTGTTGAAGCTTGCTCCTGGTGGTCATTTGGGTAGATTTGTGATCTGGACTAAGAGTGCCTTTGAGAAGCTTGACTCGATTTATGGTTCATTCGATAAGGTTTCGGAGAAGAAGAAGAATTACTTGTTGCCTAGGTCGAAGATGTCCAATGGTGATTTGACTAGGATTATTAATTCTGATGAAATTCAGTCTGTTGTTAGGCCTACTAAGAACGACGTTACGAAGGCTTCATTGAAGAAGAACCCATTGAAGAATTTGAACACTTTGTTGAGGCTTAACCCATATGCTAAGACTGCTAGGAGGATGGCTTTGCTTGCTGAGGAGCAGAGGAAGAAGGCTAAGGCTGAGAAGCTTGCTAAGAAGAGGAGCCTTTCTAAGGTAATTTCATACCTGTCTTATGTCGATTGGTTAGTTGCACTGTATAGCTGCTGGTAATTTTGCCAAACATATAGTTGAATGAATTCTATAAGGAAATCAATACTGTTGAAATACAATTATAGTGTTCGATATGTTATTTGGGTTCCAGTGAATTGTCCCAGCTCTATTGATTTTTCATTGGAATCGTTCGGATCGGTTTTTCTGTGTCTTTCTTCTTCTTCTTCTTCTCTTTTTTTTTTTGTGATTCTAGTGTCTAATTCTAATCGGGTTATTTGAATACCAATTTGCATTTCCGATTTGACTAGTAGACTTAATCTTTAATTCCGATTAATACCAGAATATGTCTCACCTAGGTTTTGCTATTCTTAGCCATGCTAGTCCAGTCTGTTTGACTTGAAATGTACACTTGTTCTAATTGTGTGCTTCAGGCCTTACCCCGTTGCTATTTTCCTATCTTTGCTTTGTGGCGTTGTGCAACTAAGCTGACCATATTGTTGGAATTTATATTGTTCCTATACTTCATTTTCGTCTTTTGTATTAAGGTTTTTGGTATATCTGCCTACCGTGATGCTTTATATCGATCAACATGTTAATACCATAAATTTATGTGGCTTAGTCTAATATTGTATTGTTGTAGTAATACGATGTGTTTAATTGTTGAATGAGCTAGGAGTTTTCGTTATAGTTTGGCCGTTTTCCTCTTTCATGCCCTGGTGGTGGTTTTATGTACTTTGAGCTGTTTTTTTATTGATGAATTCTGTTCTGCTCTTAGGAGGAACAAGTTGCTGTTAAGGCTGCTGGCAAAGCCTTCTACAAGACCATGATTTCAGATTCTGATTACAGCGAGTTTGAGAACTTCTCAAAGTGGTTGGGAGTCTCCCAGTAATCTGTCTTATCATCAATTTTCCCTAGGCTAGATATCGTCCAGTTGGATTTGGTGTTGTGCTGTTCTAGTTTCTGGTGTACTTTGAAGAACTACTATAAGCATAGTTTTTACCTTTCTTTTCAAAATTTCCTCCCCTGTCCCGAGATGCTTCTAAAAGACAATTCATTGCGTATGCAAAAGAGTTATTATAGCTGACGGTTGAGTTACTCAAATGGTTGGTGTATGTTAATTTGGTCTTTACATATCTTATCGCTTTTCACCGGGAATGGTCATGAGGGGCGGTTTCTGTCTTGATTTCGGTGATTCAGAGATCGTCGAATGAAGGGTGGTTTGAATCATGAGTGAATTCAAGTCTGAGTTCATATATTTAACTACCCTTCAACCCAATTCCTGATCCTTGGCTGGGTGATCCATACGGTACTTTGGATTGTGATGTGAATTGTTCAGGGTTGGGGTGGTTCAAATGAAGGTGTTTGAGCTGTTCCAAGTTTTTCAGTCGTCGTGAGCAGCAGATGACATGTTTAGTTACCATTTGCTTGCCTTTAAGTAATCTATTGGTAAAAAAGGATGTCCTTGTTTGGTATGGTGGAGACAGGATGAGTAAGACCTCCTGCAAATGCTAATTTTTAAGGTTAGTAGAAAACTTACAAGTAGACGTGTTTGTGTTTTGAACGGTTTATGGATTGTTTATAGCTACTTATCAAAAGTAGTTATCGAAGATAATCACTTATTTAAAAAAAATTAAGTTCAATTTTTTTAAAAATAAGTGATTATCTTGGATAACTATTTTTATAAGTAACTTTAAAAAATTTTTAAAATAAGTAATTATCATAGATAATTATGATAATTACTTTTGATAAGTAACTCCAAACATAAGCTTAGTGTGTTACTTTTAAAGTAAATTGTATTTCATCCATCAAAATAATATTATCTTAAAATAATGTAAAATTAGTTCTTATTACTTTCTTTCCTACTTCCTTGGGTGAATCAAATATATAATATCCTTAATTATATAATTTATAATAAGTTTTTGGAAATTACAATACACATATTAAAAGAGATTGAAGTAACTCTTAGTATTAAATTCTATCTTAAAAAATAAGTTGTGGGAAACCCTATCCTTGAAGGTAATAATATTTTGTGTTTGGTAAGTATATTTATTTTGTTAGAAATTGTGAATTGTTTGATTTGGATGAATGGGATATATTGGCTTATTTACTTTATTTTGCCATAGGATATTTTTAAACAAGTTACTAAGGTTAATTAAGTTAAACCTTTACTCTCTCTTCACTCTAATTTTCTCTCTTTTTTTTTAACTTTTAATTTTTTTGGTATGAAAGTAAGCTAAAGTTTCCTTTGACTCTTGTACATATTTTTATAAATGAACTATTTATTAAAATATCATTTGGTTAGCTATACTTCATCTTTCAAATTTATATATTTTTCACATGAAAAAAAATCTTATTATTTCCTCTACTACTTTCTTAGATAAATTAAACACAAATATATAATATCCTCAATCATATATTTTATAGTAAGTGTCTGGAAAAAAATTTCTCCCTTAATAATTTTTAATATACATACCAAATGAGATCGAAGTAACTCTTATAGTAAATTTTATTTCCAAGAAAATAAATTATAGGAAAGCATTTGCTAAAGAGTAATAATACTTTGTGTTTAATATGTATAATAATTTATAAATAAATTTTTATAAAGGAAAATTTTGGCTTTTTGCAAATAAAAAGGGGATTTAAGAGAAATATTTTTAAAAGCCCTAAATTGGTCTAATGTGTTGTTTAATTTGGAGAGAATTGAAATAAATTAGCTTATTTGCTTCTATTTATCCTATTTGGAGGCATTTTTAAATGTTTGCTTAGGTTAATTGTAGCTAAACCTTTTTCTTCTCTTCATTGTAATTTTTCTTATATTTGTTGACCTCTAATTTTGAGGAGTAACAGATGTAATATGGGGGGGAAAATTAAACGAAATGTTTACTTGATATCTCATTCATCCACCTAAATTTAATAAAATGGTGTAAGTGACATTTGGTTTTCAACCATAGTTTACCTCAATTGAGACAATATTAAAACAATATTTACCCTAATTCATTTAGATTAAGTTAATATTATTCAAATAATATTTTAAAATATTTATCACGATTCACTTTTATTTTCTTCACTTAAATTAGTTTTTAATGTTTATTCTCATATGGATTCCAAACAAATAATTAAAATATTTTATGTTTGGTTTACAATTACACTACTAAGAAAATAGTACCTAAATTACAATAGTATCTCTTAATAATAAATATGGCTTTTTATTTATAAATATGAAGGTAAAAAAAGCAAATAGGATATCATGAAGTAGTATTTAATTGGGTCTAGTTCATTAAGTCATAGTCACACATGCATTTGACTTCAATGGTTCATTTAAATTGGGATAAATCACGATAATGATATACTTAAAAAAGTAAATTAGCCATAGAGAATAGAGGTGAATGAGGTCAATATTTTAAAATATTATTTGGATAATATTAAACTAACTTCGGTGAATTTTGTTTAATTCCGTTTGAATTAAGGTCAATGAATATTTAAATAAATATATAAATAAAAGATACTTATATAAGTTTTATTTAAGTTATCATCTTTCCCACCATTATCCCCCAATAAAGGGGTTAAAAGATATGATGTTAATGAGAGTGAATAGAGGCGAATTATTCACCTCGAATAACCCCAATTACCATTTAAAAGTTTCCAAACGGAGTGGATGGGTTAATTCATCCCAACTCAAACGAATGTCAAGTTATGTCTAACTAAGAAAATCTATTTCAACAACTTCCTAAAAAGTATTATTTCTTTCTTCTACTTCCCTTGAACCACTTTTATTATCAACTCTAATCTTCCTATTGCAATGGAGTTGGGTGGTATGCTATTCACATTGAATTTTCTTTTGTAGAAATTTAATAACTGCCCAATAATCACTCCAGCTTAATCTATTGATGCACTAGTACATAACATGCATTTTATCAATCTATATTGAGTTATAGATGATAACTTGAAACTTCCACTCTCACTTTCTTTATTATAAAGCCAACATAAATATACTTCAGAAATATATAAATGCATTGTCTAACAAAAAAAAATAGATTGTCAATTTTTCATTACATACCCTATATGTGACGTTCGCACAAGATAATAGGTTAACTCATTCCAAAAGCTAAAAATGCTAAGGTAGGTTCATAAATAAAAAAAAGGCTCGAGCTTATTTAGCCTCCATTTCACCCCAAAAAAATAAATTAATTAAATATCTTTCACTAAAATGTTTTTTAGTTATTTAGTTTCATCACTCCTTCACCTTCTAATTTACACTCTTCCACCTCATTAATATATCTCATAATAATTAAATTGTATAAATTACAATATGGGCATTTTAGTTAATTATTGTACCATTTATTTTAAAATTTAACACTTTTTTTTAATAAATTTGCTAAAAAACTATAGGTCTTCTTTTTTGAAATAGAGGGATTAGTTAATTTCTTGAAATTCATGATAAAATAATATATGTGTGTGTGACAACATATTATATATGTTAAATAATACGGGAGGAGAAAACATTGTTTTTGTTGGTTAAAATGAAAACTCTTCATCAAGTTATCAATTACATCACTGGGGTTACTAATGACTATTATATCATTGTTTAAAACATTCAAGAGAAAGGGGGCAGTCATCAAAAGAACATGAAGAATACATCCATAATATGCCACCTCTAATTTATGAGTGTATCCTCCAATTGATTTTGCCTTATGATAAGCATGCTTGATGGAAGTTTTAGAAAAATCCTTCAAAAACACCCTACAATCAATGGAAAAGAAGAAGAAGAAGAAGAGGTATATGCTTTAGAATTTTCAATAGAGAGAATAAGTTGGATATCAACCATGATAAGGATAATATTTGAATAAGCAACAACTAATAATAATCCAGGAATACTGTGTATCAAGCAACAAGATATTTTAGGCCTATCGGATTGTATTAGTTTTGAATTCCAAATGTTTAGTCTACTAATTATTATTTGGTTGTTAGCTAAATATATGCTACACTTGTATTATAAATATAGAGCAAAATACCTCAGTTAATTAATTAAGATTTGTTAGACTCTTTCATGGTTTTAGAGCTTCTCTGATCTACTATTATTCAACCATCGTCAAACTTTTATTCTAAGTCTACAATCAAGGAACTGATCACCAAATTGTCATTCGCAATAATGACAAACCAATAGAGCCCCTCATCCCTATTACAACTAATAAATCTATCAAATTAACTCCCACTAATTATATCTCCTAGAAAACACAAGTGTAGGATATTCGCATATGATATGACCTTTCCATATTTGTGGATGGTTCCTCTCCTTCATTAGTGTTAGCTATTACTCAAGTTCAAACAATTGTGCCTAACCCAACCTATAAAATATGGTTGTGTCAAGAAAAGCTCGTCCTTGGAACACTTGTTGGTACTATCTCACCCAATCTTGTTCCCCTTATCTCTCAAGCAAAAACTTCAAAAAAAGCTTGGGATATCCTTACACAAACCTATGCTCGTCCCACTCATGACCACATAAACAAATCAAAGATCATCTCAAACATATTATGCATGGTTCCCAATGCATCATATATTACATGCAAGCCATCAAACGTCGTGTTGATGAGCTTGCTATCATAAAAAAATCCCATGAATAATGAAGACTTCGTTAAAAAAACTACTTCATGGTATTGATGATGCATACCAATATGTTATTGATGTTGTTAGTGGGTATCATTCACCTATTTCCTCCGAAGAATTACATGATAATTTTATCAACAAAGAGCATGTAATTCATCACAAAACAATATCTTTCCCTTTCCCTGCCACAACACATGTTACCCACACCTCTAATACCTCTTGATACTCTGCCTCGTACCCAAATGAATCACAGCCCAATCATACAATCAACTCCTCTTCCAACTCTCATCATCCTCTAAAGTCATTCATTCACATATGTGATGTGTGGGGGAGGGTGTAATATTTAATTATGTGAAACTAATGGTTCGAATGGAGTTGGATAAGATGATAAGGGTTCGGAGATGGTGAGTTAAAATACTAAAGCCTCGAAAGTGATTTATATAAGATGATGGTAATTTGCATTATGGTAGAAGAATGATGATGGTGAATCAATGATGGTGGTTTGTTAATGATAATGGTTCAAATGGTGTGTGCTATTTAATCTATGCATTTGATGATGGATTGATGAAGATCCTTAGTGTCAAGAGTTAGGGTTTGGATGCAGATTGGAATCATGGTTTAGGGTTAGGGTTAGGGTTTGATTTGAAAGAGAGGGATATAAGGTGATGTTTGGTTGGTATGGATGGTTTAGGGTTTTGGTTTTGGTATACCAATTTAGGGTTTCGTTTAGCCACGAAATAGAGTAGGATTTTGATAGTAACTATGGTAGGAAAATATGGATTAAGAATAGTAGAAAACATATGGATTAATTTCTAATTCACACAGACAAAAATATTAAAACTTTCAAGCCAAACTTTTCGCACATTCGATTTGCTTGAACTTGAACTTACATAGAATTTATTCAATGTTGATCTTCAACTTCAATTCTTCATAATACGTCCAATATGCTTGATATTAATAAATAACATAACCTTTCTACCACTAGCTAAAGCATATTCCAAAATATTTCAAGCTAAAAGATATTATGATACCATTATACTACTTTATGCTAACTTTATTCTCCTACTTTATTACTTAATTAATAAATTAGCTAAATTACTTAATAATGCTAAAAAATCCTTCCAATATACTCCTCATGCACGTGGTTACTCCCTGCTTGTATGCCATGCACATGCACGTAGACATTTACTTACTTGTTTGTTACGTTTCAAGCAACGTAACCATCCGTTGGTCTTCAAATTTATAGGAGACACTTTCCAAATGAAAATAATTGGTCCCAAAATTATGAAACTCAATTCTTGAGTGTTTTTTCCTGCATCAATATGTCTATTGAAGCTCTAAAAAGTAGCAAATCATTGCATGTTCATCCACTGAGGTGGAATATTGCTCAATTGTTGCCATTGCTTATGAAGTTGCTTAGCTCACACATATTTTTCAAGAGTTTGGTGTGTCATTGTACCAACTAATGTCATTTAATGTGACAATTTTGGTTCCATAAATATATTCTCCAACCTAATCTTCATTCTCATATGACATTGGCTTAGACTATCACTTCATTCATCAACAAGTCCAGCAGGTCATTTTACGTGTCACTTATGTTGTAGGTGATGATGAGTTAGATGATGATCTCAACAAATAGCTATCAAGAAAACAATTTAAATGTATATTATCTAATATCTAACTTAATCACATATTTTCCATCTTGTAGGGGCATGATAAGGATAATATTTTACAACACCTTTATTTTTAGAATTTTTATTTTATTTTATAGCGTAAGCATATAAGCAAAATAATGGGTGTTATCATCGTAATTCACATATGTTTGACCCAGCCATCCTTACATCAATCACAATGCTAAAACCATTCATAGTAAAATAAGGTAATTAAAAATGGAAGAAACATTTATAAATATGATACAAGGTTAACTCCGAATTACAATAACAAAATATAAACTAAGGGATACCATGGATCAAAGAGTCCAAAAAGGTATTGGGATAAGTATACCAATCGGATAACATAACTCTTTGCCCAAACACCCAGTACAAGTATCAGGTGACTCATCCCCATATATTACATCAAAAGTAGCATAATCATCTAGTGGGTCTTTCAAGACCTACACAAAAGAATCAGGGTCTCCTACTTGTGGAAATGTGTAACACCCATAAAAAGGATGGTCAGTACGCTATGTACTGAGTAAGGTAACAACGCTATCAAATTAGGGATACAAATAACAAGTGCATTCATAAACTGATGATGAGTACACATTCAATCTATAAAAAAATTCATAATATAAAATATTAATCCAGATCTCTTTATTAGATATAACCATTTCCATTCTTTTATATACATTAAATTAAGGAATCCCATTATTCTTAATCCTGTGGAACAATATGAATCACCTTCTTAGTGACAATATACCCAAGAAACTATTATCAACTAGTGGAATAGATATGAAAACATCACATTCTTGAGGTAAAATGTTCCTAAGCCATTATTATCATCCGATGAAATGGATATAACAACATTTGATCTTGACTTATGTACTATTCTAATTTAAATCATTAGTGTCTTATCCATAGGTTACATAATTTACAATTTCTTTCACGATGAGCAAGACCCCATTATTCTTAATCTGGTGGAAAGAATGGAAACACTTTCTCTGGTCAAAATTCTACCGAACTACTATTATCTTCCGATAGAATGAATATAAAACATCACCTTCTCAGGGCAAAATGCTCCCGAGCCACTATTATCATCTGATGGAATGGATATAAAAATATCACCATAGCCTTACTCATGTGATCTTTCACTTTAAATGATTAACATCTTATTCATGATCAATTTACATATACCAAGCACATTAAGGCAAATAATCACATCACACAGGTAATAAGGCCCATCTCCAAAGTTAAGATCCTTAGTTTTCACAACCCTAAAATTTACACTCCTAGCTTAGTTTCTCTTATATTGATCATTCAGCCGCCAAATATAGTATATCATTCTCAAATATTATCATTGTTAACATACCCAAAGTTCATGGTCTAATGCCCATGTATCACACACATAATAATAACCCTATCCCAAATGTTACTATTTACCAAGCTCCCAAAACCCTAATTTCAAGATTAGACATAACTCTTTCCAAAAGGCTCGTATGATTACCAAAATTATAAAAAACTTCTTAATTTACCAACATTAACAACATATCTAAAATTTGTAGTCTGACTTAATGATTTTACACATGGGATAATAATATTACTATAAGGTTACTATGCCCTAATTAATCCATTATCTCATTTTTAGGAACCCAAAACATTCAGTAAGTACTCTAAACACTTCTCTTGATATCATTATCATATTTAATCCACCTAACGCATGAAAATACCGAGATCTCCAAATTAACCCATATTACTATTCTATAAGTTATGCTTTTTCCACAAGTATGACATAGCGTAGCAAGATTATATCAATACATCTTTCCCATTCTCACTTCCTTTATATCATATAAAGCCACATTATCACAACATATCGCTTACAACTTACATTCCATCATATAACAACAATATCATGATAACACACATAGCCATGCAAGCTATGTAATACAAAAACCATAAAACATATATTAGTACCCTTACCAACAAGGATACCGGACCCTAAGCATGTAAATCCTAGAATTCATCTTTTGAGATCACTGGAATATCATGTACAAAAATAGAAAAATACATTGCTAGGATTAGAGATTAAAATTGATGGAAAGTTAAGCCAAGGGAGGGTAAAAATAAAAATAATCAAAGTCAAAGGGAAGCTTGAGTTGTATAAAAGTGTTGTGGAATTTATGGTGGTACTATAGTGAAAATTTACTGGTGTATGGGTAAGGTTTAGGGGTGAAAAAGAGGGTGCATGATCAAAATGGGGAGGCTACAAGGATGTCTGACAGATGGTGCACTCCCAAGTCGAGAGCTAAGATATTGCACGGGTAGGATATGCAAAGAGGTACGGTCAGGCCATGCAAGAAATTTATTAGAAAATAATGAATAGGTGGACATGGGTGTGCGGAGGTTGTGTGCAAGCCGTGCGAGGGTGCACAAGTAAACCATGTTGATTTGCACAGGCGTGCGATAAGAAAAATTAGTAGTGCATAGTTGTGCGTGAGTGCGTCTAACAAAAATGCAATGGACATGAAGCAAGAAGAGGGACAAATGGTGGTGGTTGATGAAGACGACCAATGATGATGAAGGGGAGTGATGGGTTGGCCTTGGTGGTAAATCCACTAGGCGTTAGGAAGTGGTTGTGGTGGTGTATAGTGGTGATAGGGGGCGTTAAAAAAAATAGAGTAGGGACACATGACGATGACATCAAAGAAGAAGAAGAAGAAGAAGAAGAAGAAGAAGAAGAAGAAGAAGAAAGAAAGAAAGAAAGAAAGAAAAGAGAGGCTCGGGTAATAGTTTTTAACATAATTTGGGCAATAAATGAGGCAATAAAAGAGAGAGAAGGAGAGTGATGAGTGGTATGTATATATCTATGTGTATATGTGTGTGTGCGTGGCATGGTGGTGTCCGAATGGAAGGGACACAGGGGTGATGATGGTGCAGGAGCACGAGGGATGGCATGGGAAATTTTTCAATAAAAGTAGTTAGAGGTGATGGTAGAGTGTTGGGTGAAAAGTGATAGGGGTATAATGCATGAGATGGTGATGGTTGTGTTTGTGTTGTATGAGAAAGAAATGACAGGAGGGAGAGGATGTGCAGTAGGTGGCAGCAGTAGCACGCAAGATGGTAATGGTGAGGGATGATAATAATGGTGATGGTTATAGTAGAGGGTGAGGGTGATGGTTTCAAGTTGCAAGTCGTGAGAATAGAGAATGGTCAAGCTTTAAGGTGGGAAGGAGGTAGGAGAATGGAGAATAGAGAATGGAGAATGGAGAATGGAAAAGAAAAAGGGAAAAAGAAAAGGAAAAGGTTTGGGGTTAGTAATATATATATTTGATTAGCTAAAATAGGTAGGATTAATATAAAAAATTACCGAATTCAAGATCAAGTTTCAAAAAATAATTTATCTTGATCAAAAATTCGGATTGGGTTAAGATTTGGGGATTAAGGAATTTGGTTAAGTCTAAAATAAGATATTTTTTTTTAGATTAGAATCAAATTAAGGTATTAATGATACAAGATTAGGTTTAGCAAAATGTTAGGGCGTTACATATGTGTGTGTGTGTGGCATGGTGGCATGCGAATGGAAGGGATATAGGGGTGATGATAGTGCAGGAGTATGAGGGATGGCATGGGAATTTTTTTTAATGAAAGTGGATGGAGGTGTTAGTAGAGTGTTGGGGGAAAATTAATAGGGGAATGTTGCATGAGATAGTGATGGACATGTGTGTGTTGCATAAGAAAGAAATGACAGGGAGGAGAGGATGTGCAATAGGTGGAAACAATAGCACGAGATATGGTAATGGTGAGGGATGATAATGATGATATAGTAGAAGGTGAGAGTGATGGTTTCAAGTTGTAAGTCATGAGAATAGAGAATGATCAAGCTTTATGGTGGGAATGAGGTAGGATAATGGAGAATTGAAAAGAAAAAGGGGAAAAGAAAAGGAAAAATGTTGGGGTTAGTACTATATATATTTTATTAGCTAATATAGGTAGGATTAATAAAAAAATTATTGAATTCAAGATCGATTTTTGAAAAATAATTGATCTTGATCAAAGATTCAAATTAGGTTAAGATTTGGGGATTAAGGAATTTTCTTAACTCGAAAATAAGATATTTTTTTAGATTAGAAACAAATTAAGGTATTAATGATACAGGATTAGGTTTAGCAAAATTTTAGGGTATTATATATTTTAATAAGCAATAACCATTTATATATATATATATATATATATATATATATATATATATGTATGTATGTATGTATGTATGTATGTATGTGTGTATGTGTGGCATGGCGGTGTGTGAATGGAATGGATATAGGGGTGATAAGGGTGCAGGAGAATGAGGGACGACATGGGAAAAGTTTAAACGAAAGTAGCTGGAGGTAATGGTAGAGTGTTGGGTGAAATGTGACAGGGGTATGCTGCATGAAATGGTGATGGTTGTGAGTGTGTTGCATGAGAAAGAAATGGTAGGGAGGAGAGGATGTGCAGTAGGTGGCAACAACACCATGAGAGATGGTAATGGCGAGGGAAGATAATGACGGTGATGGTTGTACTAGAGGGTGAGGGTGAGGGTGATGGTTTCAAGTTGCAAGTCATGAGAATATAGAATGGTCAAGCTTTATGGTGGGAAGGAGGTAGGAGGTAGGAAAATGGAAAATAAAAAGGGAAAAAGAAAAGGAAAAAGGTTAGGGTTAGAATTATATATATTTGATTAGCCAAAATAGGTAGGATGAATAAAAAAAATTATCGAATTCAAGATTGAGTTTCAAAAAATAATTTATATTGATCAAAGATTCGAACTAGGTTAATATTTGGCAATTAAGGAATTTAGTTAAGTCTAAAATAAGATTTTTTTAGATTAGAAACAAATTGAGGTATTAATGATACAGGATTAGGTTTAGCAAAATTTTAGGGTATTACATATTTTATTAAGCAATAACCATCGAGACTCTAGGAAAACCATGTACCAAGCAACAAGATATTCTAGGCTTATCAAATTGTATTACTTTTGAATTCTAGTTGTATAGTCAATAAGCTATTATTTGGTTTTAGCTTAATATATGATCCACTTGTATTATAAATATAGAACATTATACCTCGTTTAATTAATTAAGATCAATTGGACTCTTTCAACCATCACATTCAATCATGAAATTTATAATGCCAAGAGTTGAAGCAATGGAAATTTCATCTTTAAGTGCCAAATTTCTACTGCTAGGCTATTAGTGGGTGCAATATTTCTAGCAAAGTCGACAATCATTTGACTTGAACGGTCTCTAATACTGCCCCCTCTTCTACAATCAAGAAATGGTCATCGATAGAGTGGGAGGATCTATTAATGTTTAACTTGATGGTGTTAGAGGGGTGATACCCATTTAACACTAATAATTTATTTCTTTTAAGCTCTATTACCATTGCGCTTTAGATGACTTCATTATGTAATTTCTCTGTAAATAAGGGTGGGATGGTCTCTTGCTAAATAAGTCATATTGTTGAAGACTTTTTTGTTGCAAATGTATTAGATGGCTAAAAAGGAGAAAATGAAACTTGCATCCTAGGTTGAGTTCCATGCAACAAGGTAGTTAGAATAATTTTTGCCTTATAACCATGAAACTACATTAGATTCCAAGAAAAAAAATTCTAGGTTTGTGGCATGTTGAAATTTTTCAAGAAAGCTCTAGACAATCTCTAAAATAATATAATTTTTTTTATTGATCATAGTTTGGGTACAAGGGGCTGGGAAAAATCTCTCTGCAAAAATTGATATTTGGCAGAAATTTTAGCATGCATTGATAACTAGTAGAAGATGTGTAGGCTAGATGGTATTTTGAGTTCTCACATCCATGAAAAATATTTAGTTGAACCTTTAATTAAATAGTATGCTAATTTTTTAGAAAAAAAGGTGTACGTGAGGTGAGCTTCTTAGGTCTTTATTTTTCCATAACACAGGGGTTGCGTGGATGAGATCTCAGATAGATTTTGGTAGATTGAATGAAACGTTTGAAAATCCCTAATAGTTTATAAAAATTGAAAGATTTGCTTCATCAAGAAGGAGGGGAACTTCAATAAGGTTCTGAAGTAAGGTGGTTGTTACCCGCCTATCAGGCTAAAAATTTACTATCTCTTCATTAAACATTATACAACTTGTGCACTTGCTAAAATCCTTTGATACCCAAGTAAGGGACTTACTAGGTTGAAGATCAATTATTGGTGGTGGTTCATGTTTATAGAAGTTATCAGAATGTTTTTCTCTAAGGGAAATAGTCCAAAGGTGCTTCTTGAAAGTATCAAACCTCCATTTAAACCTCATAAGAAGAGCTTTGTTGTTGAGGTGAGAAGCTCTAAGTTTATGGCCACCATTTTCCTTTGGAAAGGTGATAGTCTGCAAAGTGATATAATGGAGTTTGTGAAGATCATTGGAAGACACCCAAATAAAATGTCTGTTGTGTTTGTCAAGTTATCTAATCACTATGGTGGAGAGTTTTTCTACATGCATAATGTAGACGACAATAGAAGGGTTGCTTTTGCTAGAATAAGTTTAGCCTCCATAGAGAGGCAATTAGTCTTCCAATTAGCAAGCTGGCTTTTGATATTCTCAACAAAAGCATATAATTTTGAAGATAGGTCTCTAATATGGTTATTTGAATACCCTAAATAAGAGTTAAGGTCATGGGTAAGAGGAATATTAAGATTCAAGGGAAAACTTGTTTGGATAGAATGCATAACATTAGCAGAAACCATAATACTTAATAGATTTGTAAATAGGTTGAGCTGAGCCAAACTTCCACGGACTTAGGCATGATTGTCCTGAACATTTAGAGGCCCAATACAAAATCTAAAATGGGGTGTAATTCCCTATAAATTCAAATATTTTAATTTACTCTTTTGGTGATCATTGTTTAATTTTTTTATTATGACATAATATCTCATATTTGGATTTCAAATTTCATTATATTTATAATATTTTATTAATTATAATATTAAAGAGAAACTCCCTTTTCAAGTTTAGAAGTTTTAAGAAAATTGTTATTTTTAAAATGCTTTTGGTTATCTAAAGTCACTATTTTTAGATAATAGTTATTTTCATGTGATAATATGTTAAAAATATTTTAAATTCCATTATTTTAGTGGTAGTACTTTTTATATAATATAACAAGTTTTTTTAAACCCTTATTTTGTATAGAAAGGGTAAAATGAAAATTTCATAAAGAAATAATTTTGGGGAAAAAAGAGAGCAAGTAATTAAAATAATAAGATTCCTACCTTATGATTAAAATTAGATGTGTTATATTGTTTTTATTTAAAATAAAGTTTGTTGCTTATTTAGTTAGTGAGATTAATTTTTTGATTTATAAATTTACTTACATATTCATATGATCTAATCTTACATTATTTTTTATAGTTAATTAAGATATTTTGATAAGAGAAACACATTTTTCTTATTATATATGATAAAATTTTATCTTTTTATTTATTCTTTAGTATTTGTAATTAGTATCTATTAATTATCATAAATGATATTATATAATATCTCTCTCTTTGTCTCATTTCTCCAAATTAGTGGATAAGCACACCAACATTTGTAAATTTAACCATAACATTTTCATTTGATAACAAAACTAGACGATTAATTTTTGTTTGGAGAGCTAAATTTAATATTTACAACATTTATCTTTTGAGTTTTTCCAATGTCTAAATGTAAATTATTAAAAAAATATCAATAAATGTTGGTGACAGATAGAATTTATAAGCTATTTTCCTGTATAAAAATGTCATTTATTCCTAATTAATTTTATAAGATTTAATCTTTTCTTGAGTTTTTCTCTTTTTGAATAGATTTTGCAGGAAAAGATAAAATTGAAGAAATTCAAAGGAGAAATCAATGAAAAGAAGAAATCAAACAAAGAATACATCAAGAAACATTGAAGTAAGGGAAGAAAAGTTAGAAATGAAGCAAAGATACCAAGAGAAGTTGTGCTGAAATTTTAATGGAAGAAGAGTGAAAGAGCAAAGAACACGGTACCTTTGTGTTTCCTAAATACAGATCGTGTTAAAATCTCATTTCTTTTTCAGAGTCCAAAATTTGGTAGAGAATTCAGAGAAAAACACGGAGGTCCTATGTTTCCTAAACACGAACCATGTTTTCCTTAAATTTTGTAACCGCTCACAAGACTTTTTTTATATATTCTCTATCAATTCGGGGTTTGAAAAATTAGTTTTCAGGATTCAAGACACTTGAATGTGCTCTATTTCTCTATTCCCTTTAGAAAATACATGTACTTCACGATTCCAACTTCCTTTATCTTTCTTGTATTCTATTGAACAATTGATGGTCTGCAATTCAAATGATAAGTCCTTCTCTATTCCTTTCTCAATTGCATGTTCTACATTTTGATTGAATGCAAGTAAAGTTTCTGCAATTGTGTTTTTATTTTTCTTGCTTTTAGTGTGTTGTTACTATTATTAGATGTTATTTGTATTAATTACAAGTTATTGCATGTAATTGTGTAATCTTACAATTATGCAGATGTTAGAGTAAATAAAACAGGGTAGGATGATTTGAGAATGGATTATATTTCAAATGTCACAACACAATTTGAAGGTTTGATTCTATATGAAATTTAATTGAATTAATGGATGGAATTGAATGATTTCGTATCATAGATTAAGAATTTAAACTAATTAGATTGATCACCTATTTAGTTTAGAACTTAATATCCGATAAGACAACCTTAACACCCCCATTTTTACCACTTGAAAATTTCTTTAAAAAGAGTTGATTGCAGAAGCTAAGCCAATAAAAAACGTAGGGTGTTACCGCCACACTTAGTATAAGTCCGGTTCCTCTACCTTTCTTACACTAAGTGTTAAGGCTAAAAAATTTATCCGCTTAATTTAAGAATAAAAATGGATAAGAAGAAGAGAAAGGTTTCATTACAATATTAAATTGTTCTGATAATCACAAGATTAAACAAAAGAGTTACAACCGACAACGGAAAGAAATACATAAGGGGACATAAGAGTCCAAAAGATATCAAGATCAAAAGATGCTGGAATAGACACCAGATAGTCCTAACTCTCAACCCCTACCAAAAACATCAAGTTGTACCCTCAAAGTACTCCTTCAAGGTAAAGACTACCCTTTGAATAGACAGGGGACCATAAAACGGAACCCATCAATACGACGGTACTGAGTAAACCAATATACAACACTAAACATGTAAATATCACATGGAGCACATAGAAAGTAACATAAAGTATCATGTCATAACATGTTAAATAGTACATACCATAGCGAAGTGTCACATTCATACCTTAACTCATATCATGCCATATGCCACATATCCATCACAACAAACTTAACCATATTACAAATATTTCATTAATCCAACTATACCGAGGGTGTTCCATGAAAAGAAAAACACCAAACCACAATTAAGGCCTTTCACAATAACCGCATCTATTTCACTTATAACATGATAAGGAAATCACCGAGACAATTACCAACCAATGCACCAAATCCAAATAGTGCGTACTCTAATTTCTATGTTATTATTTCTTTAATTAATTTTATGAAAACTTGGTTTAAGTTTTGTGTTAATATTTTTAGCCTTAGCACTTGGTATTGAAACGGTCAGAGAGAATAGGTTTGGTACTAAGTGTGGCGGTAACATCCTCAAAATTCACGGGTTTTAATTTAAATATTTCTAATGTAATTTCTTCCACTTTTTTTTTCTAAAAAACAGTAGTGAATTTTGGGGTGTTGCAAGTTGGTATCAGAGCGGTTGGTCCTTTTGACCACGCTCGTTTTTGAAAATAAAATCGGTTTACAAAATTCTTATTAGATTTTGGAGTGTGTTTCGAGAGCTCTTCGATTTCTAATCTTTTTAAGCTGATACTAAGAGTTGGTATCATTCTCAAATGAATTTGATTTACAAAGTTTCTTCAAAACTTAAAGTATTTTCCGCTTTAGTGAAACCATCCTATCGTTAAAATGTTGGAGTCCGGCCATAGTGAGGAACGTATGGGTAGATTAGAGTTTCTCAAAAAGGAAAAATAGATAATAGGTTCGTTTCTAATGTCGTTTTTCTATTATAGCTTTGATGACAAACGAATGCCTTGGACGTTTGGAGGAGGTCGTCACAACCTTCTTAGAGTTCACCCAGCGGTCTCAGGGTGTTGGAGTAGATGATGATGACAAACGAATTCCTTGGACGTTTGGAGGAGACCGTCACAACCATCTTAGAGTTCACCCAGCGGTCTCAGGGTGTTGGAGAAGACTGTCTTAGGAGGGTTACCGGGCATCACCCTCCGACGTACTTCGGCGAGGAGGACCCGGTAGTCCTCAAGGGGTGGATCAGAGACATGGATCGCACCTTCGAAGTGGTAGATTGCCCATTGGCCCAACAACCTAACATCGTAGCTTTCTTCTTGAGAGGCGTAGCAGATGCCTAGTGGGTGGAGCATCGAGCTCGAGATTTGCGTAAAGAGAGACAAGCTTTGGGAGTTCATGCATCTTTCATAAGGATCGATGATGGTTCGGCATTATCATGCTCGTTTCATTGAGTTGCTCAGATTTTCCCCAGGTATCGCCGCCAACGAGTCTACAGTGGTGTTCCAGTTCGAGCAGGGGTTAAACTTTAGTATTTTCCAACTGCTAGGTGTTGTGCCCTTTACCGACTTAGCGACATTGTAAGAGCGCGCCTGCATCGCCGCCAACTTGATCCAGGAGCAGGATACCATCCTCAAGAAGAGGAAAAACGAGGACCAGAGTACAAGGAGTAGGACCTAGCCACGAAAGGAAGGTCATAATAGACATCCACCGAGAGATCGTAGTAGAGGCCAAGGATCTTCGAGAGAATTTGCCTGTAGAAGATGCGGGTGTAGTCACCCGGGTAGAGATTGTAGAGGCAAACTCATGACCTGCCTAAACTGTGGTAGGCGGGGCCACAGAACTTTTGAGTATGGAGGACCTTTTCCCTCTCAGCAATATAAGGACCAACAGCTCCAGCGACAGGCATTGGTTCTAGTTGAGGAGGCAGATTGAGATGTCAAGGGAAGACCTCATAGATCCAGATATTTCTCTCAAAAAGGAAACCATTCAGGTAGGCACCTGCATGTGATCTGGTAGATGGAAGCGGACCACCAGCTACATGCCTTTTTGGGTACGTACCAAATCCTTTTACAGATACCTATTTCTATTGATTTGGGTTTTCTTTAGTAAGTTTATTCCTAAGGGGGTAGTTTATATAGGCATTAATGTTAGTATGGTCTTCTTAGATACTTAGAGCATTTTTTCCCTAACCCTAGTAGCTGTAGGAGACTTCGGAGACAAGTCTATTTTTAAGGGGGTAGTGATGAAATGCCCCAAAAACTCTAATTTTATTAATTATTATTAAATGAGGTTTTATTAGAAAAATTAATTAAATAATTTTTTTTATTAAAATAAAATAATATTAATTAGGGAAAATCAAGAGAAATCTTATAAACATTTTAATTAGGAGAAAATTGAGTGTTTTAGCTAATTAATAATTTCATTTTGGAAATTAATTAAACAAATTATTTTATTTAAAATCAAAAGGGAAAAATAATTCCAAATTAATATTAATTTTATAAATAATTTAATTGAATAAATTTATGGTGTTTTGTTAATTAAAATGGAATTTATGGAAAATCTTTTAAAAATCATAATTTAGCCTAAAAAAGAATTTAAATATTATTATTTTTAAATATCCCAAATATTTTAATTAATTTAAATACCCAATATAATTATTTTTCCTTTTCCCTTCTCCTTCTTCCTTTTCTTTCTTCCTTTTTCCTTCTTTTCCTTTTCTTTTTCTTTCCTCCTCCTTGACCTGGGCCAACAGCAACCCGATTCTTCCTCACTTCTCCCTTTATTCTTCGGCGCGGCCTAGCCCGCGCAGCCGCCCTCCTCCTTTTTTTCCCAGCACCACGTTTTTCCTATTTTTCACCTCAAATGCCGCGTCTCGCTTAAACGCCCTCCCCTCCTTGCGCCTGACCAGCCTGGTCTATCTTCTTTCCTTTCTTTCTTTCTTTCCCTGAACCGCCGGTCCAGCCCACCTTTCTCCTTCTTCTTCTTCCTTCGCACCTCCCCCCGATCGTCAGCAACCTACAACTCTGCCGGCCCAACTCCCAGATTTTTAACACGTTTGCTGCCCACTTTCTCCCCCTCTTCTACGTCGACTCACTAACCACTCATATCTACCCACTTCTCCCATTCCTCGCATGATTTCCCTCACCCCAACCCATCACTCTTCCTGCCACGATTTAGATTTTCACCGGCCATGACGCCACCGGTGAACACTAACCCCACTTACCCTGTTCCCTCATCTTCCCACTAACATCACTCTCTCATTTAAAACCTATAAATACCCCCAATTTGGGCCTAGTATCGAGTTTTGGTCGCTTACCCAGATTTTCCGCCATCTCCGGCCAACACCGCCACCCATTCTTTCTACCTACGCCTTCCCTGCACCTCCCTCTAACTAACTAAACCACCCATACCCTTTGATTCTTCCCGAACAATCCACTCCGACCGTGCGAATTGCCCTTCATAACCAAACCATTTTCTGCCACCGCCGCCCTTTGAAACACCCTTAGCCACCTCTTCCGCCGCTTCCGCCGGTCCTTTCACCTCCCAAATTGTGCTGCAGACCCTCCTCTATCTCCCTCGACCTTCCTTTTCCTCTTTCTCTCTCTCTTCTTCTCTTCCTCTTCTTCTTGCCTATTAGGTCGCCGCCGCCGCTGTGCGCCGCTGCCATCATTTTGTTCCTCTCCTCCTGGGCAATCATAATCACCCTTACTTCCACCCTCCTTCTTCTTATTTTGTTCCCAGCCTTCAACTTTTCCCCTTTTCTTCTTTTTTTCTAGCCGCTGCCATGCATCACCAATTCACCACCAGTGTCACCTATCCCCGCCAGCCTGATGTTGAACCCTAGACCCTCTCAACCCTTTTCCCTATTTTTACAAGCCTTAAATTATTTTATTTCAATTATTCTAATATAAATCCTATTATTATTATTATTTCCATTTTTAATATGTATTATTATTATTATTGATATTAATGTTTTTATTATTCTTTTGTTGAGAGCTGAAGCCTTATTGAATTTTTAATTCGATTTTAGGACTTTTAACCTTTTATTTCTATTATTACTATTAATAATATTAATATGTTATAAGTATAATAATAATTATTATTATTTCCTATTTCAAATTTCTATTATTCTTATTCCATTATTATTAATACAACTATTTCACCATTAGTGTTGTTAATAATGTTATGATTGTTATTGTTATTATTATTATTATTATTATTATTATTATTATTATTATTATTATTATTATTATTATTATTATTATTATTACTATCATTATTATTATTCTCAAGTGTTAGTATTATCATTTTATATAGGGCTAAGACCCTATTGTGCTTATTTTAAATTTTAGCAATAGTATGATAAATATCATATCTTATTATTATTAGGGTTATTAGTATTTTTATTATTATTAGTATGTATTCTTATTAGTGTTATTATTATTATTATTATTATTCAATGTAGGGTGGAAACCCTACTTCTTTTTATCTTCAATCATTATCTTTACTATTATTACTACTATTATTTTGTAATATTATTATGGCTTTTATCATTATTAGTATTATTATGTCATCATTAGTATTATTACTAAATTTGGTTATTCATTTTAGTACTATTATTATTCATTATTATTATTTTAGTAAAGGGGTCGAAGCCCTTATTTCACTTTGTTTTGAATAATGTCCTTGTTATTATTATTATTACTATTATTATTATTCTTAATTATATTATCATTGATATTATTTTTAGTATCTTTGCTATTATTATTTTAGTATCATTATTATTATTATTAGGATAAATTTTTCAACCTTATATTATCAAATTTTATTATATTCTATTACTTCTATATCTTTAGCAAAAGTTAGCAATTAATTAATGTTATTTTATTAATATATTATCATTTATTTAAAAACCTAGTCTTATAATAAGTTAATGATTAATAGTATTTTGATAGGAGGGAGTCTAATTTTAGCTTTTCCCCCATAATAGGTGAAACCAGTCAAAGCCCTAAGGAGGCATAGGAGCGTGCTCCAAGACCGGTGTCGTTTTAGGTAAAGGGTGCTAAGGCCTTTTGTGTGCTTATATGTAACACCCCAAAATTCACTAATTTTTTTTTAAAACGAAAGCAATTAAGATAGAAACACTTAAAACCTGTGAATTCTGAGAATGTTACCGCCACACTTAGTACCAGACCGGTTCTCTCCAACCGTTCCAGTACCAAGTGCTAAGGCTAAAGAAAATATTTACGTTAAATACAAATTAACAATTCATAAAAGGATTCGAAAGATCATACAAAAAAATCAGAGTACGAGAAATTAAGAGTTAATTACAATACCCTTGAAGTTTCAAATAACACCTGTAACTTCCAAATAGAAATACATTTAAACAAGATAAAATCCGATGGGTCAAATTCCGGATTGCCTACTCACTCAAATCAAGCCTGCCACCCCAAAACAGTCTCTGATCTTAAACCTGCATAAGAGGTCTGCTCCCCACCATCAGTGGATCATCACAGGACCCATCAACCAAGGTAGTATCAGTACGGGTCCAGTACTGACTAAGGTGACTTGATCACTAAGGCCAACACATAAATACATAAATCATGCAGGACGTAAAAGAGCATATTCATAAATGCATATGATCAACCGGGTAAAAGCACGTACAAAGGCCCATGAATAATCTGGATTAATCACTTAATTATTCTCTTATCAGAATCCGATTCACACCATACTTTTTATCAAATCCATGCGAGTACGGAAGCCCCCACTATTATAGCCGGTGGATCGGAGGCACATAGGGTATCATACCCTAACCACTATTATAGCCGGTGGATCGGAGACACATAGGACTACGCGTCCTAACCACTATTCCTAACCGGTGGATCGGTTGGCTCCGGCTCGCATGGTATTCCATAGTAAGTAATTAGTATCTTTTAAGCATTTCACAAAACTCAGGTTTGTGTTTGTTGAGCTCGGGAACCCCCACTATTATAACCGGTGGATCGGTGACACATAGGACATCATGTCCTAACCACTATTATAACCGGTGGATCGGTCGCACATAGGGTAAAAACCCTAACCACTATTCCGAACCGGTGGATCGGTTGGTCCCGTCTCAACGATCTTCCACTTTAGATAATTAATGTTTTAAGTATCTTATTCAAAGGCTTTCACCATGGACATGCACGAATCATAAATCATAAATTCCACCATCATCATACTTTATTCACCAATTACACATGTACTACCACCAAACCATAGACATGCATGAATTGCTCCCTTTACACTTATCCTCCAATTCTACTTCACATCTCACTCTAGAGTTTTATTCTGAAACCCTCATTTAGGCCTTAACATCCCCTCTTACTCCACCTCACATCACCTAAATCATTTTAACACTCCACACATTACAAATCATCGATCCCATTCCCATAATTACACCTTAATCATCAAAAACACATGATACAACAAAAACCCTAAGTAGCCACACCAAACCCTAATCAACCACCACAAACCATAATTAACCACTCCAAACCCTAGCTCAGTCTCCTACGTACTCAGATAATGCTCTATGTACTATCTTTCACCCAAAGTGTTTAACGCCCAAACAACACTTACATTACATTCCTTACATCCCAAATCAACTTTCCACACATAAATTTAATACCCATGCAGACATTAACCTCCCCATGCAAACCTTTGAACTTCTTCATACAAACCCTAAAATTCCACGTGAAACCCTAAATTCAACCATGCAAACCCTAATACCACCATACCACCATCAATGTCACCATGTAAATCCTAATACCACCATACAACTATAATATTATCATACAAACCCTAATACCAACATACATCCATTAATACCACCAGGAAAACCCTAGATTCCGTCATATAAAACCCTAAATTCAAACCATATAAGACCCAAAGATTTGTCCATACCAACTCTAAATTCAAACCATAAAGATTCTTCCATGCCAAACCCTAAGTTCAAACCATAAAGATTCATCCATACCAACCTTGTATTCAATCCTCACAAAACCAAAGACTCATCCTTACCAATCCCTAAATTCAAACCATACCAACCCAAAGATTCAAATCATATAAAACCTAAAGATTTTTCCTCATACTACAATTGATTAGATTCTCCCCTTTCATAACCACGAATTAGATTCTCCCATACAAGATCATAAGTTAGATTCTTCCACATAAAATCATAAATTAGAACCTCCCAAGAAAAACCATAAATTGGATTCCCCAAATAAATCATAAATTAGATTTTCCCAATCAAATCATAAATTAGATTCTCCCCTATAATATCATAAATTACATTCTCCCAAATAACATCATAAACTAGATTCTCCCAAACAAACCATAATTTAATTCTCCCAATCAATCATAAATTAAATTCTTTCATATAATATCATAAATTAAATTCTCCCAAATAGCATCATAAACTAGATTATTCCTTATAAAATCATAAAATTTAGGTCAACTCACTTCCCTTAGTCAACTTCTTTCCCCATCCTACTTTTCATCTTTTCTCCCATACAAACCACACCGTCATCCTCTCATGCATGTCTTACAGGGTCACAACACATATTGTCACATACATATAGTACACATGCCATACAAAAACATACTTCAACTCCAAGTCATACCACATATAAAATAATTAATAATAATAAACATAGGATACATAACATGCGAAACACATAATATACATAAGCACATAAAAGGCCTTAGCACTCCTTACCTAAACGTCACCGGTCTTGATGCACGCTCCTATTCCACTTGAGGGATTTGATTGGGTTCCTATTATATCAAAGCATACTAGAATTAGACTCTCTTATATAATTCTAACTTATTTCGAGGTTTGGTTTTAGGATGACATTTTACTATTCAATAATTAACTATAGGAACTAATATAATTAATTCACTTATTTTCTTTTGAAAAGGTGATAAACTAAGGGTTCCTACCCTTCTCCCAAAATAGATTTAATAATATCATAACTATGATGATGATAATAATAAAAATAATAAGAATAATAGTAATAAAAATAATTAGTAATATAAATAAAGTACAATAATATTAATGATACTTTTTATAAATATAATATTAGATATTAATGATATCAAAATTCTTAAAATTAAAATTTGGATTTCTAACCCTCCCACAATGATAAACATAATATTATTCAGAATTGTGATAATAAAATTAATAATGTATATATATACTTATATTATATTTTAATAAAGGTAATAATGGTAATATAAGTAAAATAATGTTGAAAAATGTTAATAATGTTAATAAATTTTATAAATGCGAGGCATAATTAAAATTTAAGGCCTCTGTTCTTCCAGTAATAATCAAAGTATCAACCAAGTAATTATACTAATAATATTATTATTATCAATATTATTAATAATAACATCAATTATGTAAAAATCTAAGCAAATAGGTAAAGGCCGAGATAATTACTGTATCTTACTAAATAATACTTCCAGACCTGTAAACAAAATTTAGAAATTAGAATACAATCAACATTACTAATAATAATAATTAAAGTTGAATTAATACTAAAATTTTGGCTAAAATTAGAATAATTATAAATAATTCGAAATAAAATATTTAAAATGTCTATGGCATCACCTTGAGTTGGAGGATGAAGGTGGCACCGGCTATGGTTCCCGGAGGTGGCCGGAAAATGGGTCTAAGGGGGCCAAAAATTAGGAAAATGGGTGATGGAGAGGAAGAAAATTAAAATAATTATATGGGGCTATAGAGGATAATTAGTAGGAGTTAATAGTTGGTTTAATAGGTTTTAGAAGCGGCGCATGTGGTGGTAGAAGGTGGTTCAACGTCTCGGTTGAAATTTTCTGTCGAAGCAACTAACCAACTTTGTGCAATTATGGAGGCTTGTACAAGATGAATCGAAGGTTGTGGTTAGTTTAGTTAATTAGGGGGTATTGTAGGGAAGAGATTGGGAGCAAGATAAGGCGTTGAAGTTGGTCGGAGGTGGAGTGATAGTCGTCTAACGGGGCGGTGGCAGGCAGATCTCTCTTAGGGTTTTTGAGAAGAAGAAGTCTCGAAAACATCCACACTAGGCTATTTATAGAGTTTAGATGGGTTATAAGGGTTTTGGGGGTCGCCTGGGTGGTATTGTATGCTAGGGTTATGGTTGCCGGTGGCAGGAATCGACCGTCGATCATTTGGGTCGGGGCCGAAATTTTGCGAGCCAAAAGAGAAGGAACGAGCGAGAGTTGAGGATAATTGATCATGCCAAGCTCATATGTGGGTCGAGAGGAAGAAAAATAAGGGTGAATCGGTTGGTCAAGTTCCGCGTAGACGTCGCCGCCATTATCGGGAGCAGGAGTTGCAGTAGCGGTGACGGAGGAGAGAGGAGGAAGAAGAAAGGAGGAGGGGGCTGGTCCGGTTTGCGGGGAAGAAAGAAAGAAAAAGGGAGGGAGACCGGACGGTCGGCACGAGTTACGTCGTTCATTAAATGAGACGACGCGTTGAGAGACGAGAAGGGATGAAACGCAGCGCGTAGAGGGGCGGAAGAAGGACGATGTCGCGCGGGCTGGGCCGCGGGAAAAGAAGAAGGGAAACTAGGCCGCGAGCTGGCCCAGTTCGGTGAGAAGAAGAGGAAAAAGAAAAAGAAGAAAAATAAAGAAAATGGAAAGGAAAAAGGAAGAAAGAAAAAGAAAAAGAAAAAGGAAAGAAGAAAAATAATTAGGTTAGGGCAAATTAAATTAATCTAAATATTTAGGATATTTAAAAATAATAATATTTAAATAAAATAATCTTTAAATCCCTTTTTAAGCTAAATTAGGATTTTTAAAATATTTTTCATAAATTCCATTTTAATTAGCAAAATACCCTAAATTTCTCCAATTAAATTATTTATAAAGTTATTATTAATTTCAAACTATTTTCTCCTTCTTATTTTAAATCAAATAATTTATTTAGTTAATTCCTAAATTAAAATATTTAACTAGTTAAAATACCCAAATTCCTCCTAATTAAATTACTTATAAATTTGTTCTTGATTTGCCCTCATTAATTTCCTTTTATTTTAAATAAATTAATATACTTAATTAAATTTTATAATAAAACCTCATTTAAATATACTATTTAAAATTAGAAATTTTTGGGGCATTTCATTATATGCATTATGTGCTTTGCATGCTATGTATCCTATGTTTATTATTGTAATTATATCATATATGGTATGACGTGGAGTTTAAGCATGTTCTTGTAATGTTATATGTCATGTGTATTATTTATATATGATGATATGTGATGTGGCCTTAAGACATGCATGCTAGGGTTGTAAAATAATGATGGGGAGTGTAACAATGTGGTGTTAGGGTTTTGCATGGAATTGCATGGTGTTAGGGTTTTGCATGGAGGTGCATGGTGTTGGGCTTTGCATGGAATTAATGTTGCATGGTGTAGGGTTTTGCATGGATTTGTGGGATGCATGGTATTAGGGTTTGGTCTTTGCATGGAGTTAATTTTGCATGGTGTAGGGTTTTGCATGGAGTTATGGGATGCATGGTATTAGGGTTTGCATGGAATTAATGTTGCATGGCGTTGGGCTTTGCATGGAGTTAATGTTGCATGGTGTAGGGTTTTGCATGGAGTTGTGGGATGCATGATATTAGGGTTTGTGTGGAATTAATTTTGCATGGTGGTATTAGAGTTTGCATGGTGGTATTAATGGTTATATAGTAGTATTTGGGTTTTCATGGTGGAGTTAGGGTTTTGCATGAGAGTTAATGATTGCATGAGATTTAAGGTTTGTATGAAAAGTTCAAAAGGTTGCATGGGACATGTAAAGTTTGCATGGGCGTGAAATTTACGTATTAAAGGTTGATTTGGGATATAAGGAAGGCAATGTAAGTGTTATTTGGGTGTTTGGACATTTTGGATGAAAAATAGTACGTGGAGTTATATAAGGGTCCATAGGAGACCGAACTAGGGTTTGTGTGGACAATTAGGGTTTGTTGTGGTTGCTTAGAATTTTTGTGTTATCATGTGTATTTGGTGTTTAAAGTGTAATTTTGATGGTGGAATTTTATGATTTGTGATGTGTGAAATATAAAGAGAATGATTTGTACATGTCCATGGTGAAAGCTTTTGAATAAGATACTTAAAACATTAATAATGTAAAGTGAAAGATTGTTGAGCCGGGCCCAGACCGATCCACCAGCAAATAATAGTGGTTAGGACATGATGTCTTATGTGTAACCGGTCCACCGGTAATAATAATGGACAGGCTTTGTACCTGTGCATTTCTGATCCACAGGCTATAATAGTGGGGGATTCCATGCTCAACAAAACCTAACACATTTGTGCCAAGACATGGGAAAGACGCTAATTACTTATAGTGGAATACCATGCGAGTAGGGGCCAAACCGGTCCACCGGCGAATAATAGTGGCCAGGTACTACGATATCCTAGAGATCGATCCACCAATTATAATAGTGGTCAGGAGCTATATGCTCTGTGTGTTTTTCGGTCCACTAACTATAATAGTGGGGTTCCCGTACTCGCATGGATTTGATAAAAAGTATGGTATGAATCGACTTCTCATCAATAATTAATTAAGTAATTATTCCATATTATATATGAGCCTTTGTACTTTTACCTGATTGATCATATGCATTATGATTGTGTTCTCCTATTCTTCTGTATGATTTATGTAGGCCTTAGTGTAATCCCCCAAATTTTTAAAACCCTATATTTTAATAAATAAATTTTATTTTGGATAAATTAGCTTTTAAATATTTTTAATTTAATTGTTTTATGGATTTTGAGTGTATGAAATTTGGTATAAATATTTTAATAAATTAAAATAAATATATTGTTATTTTATCATACTCTTATTATTTAAATAATTTTCCAAATTATTATTTTACTAAAATTGTCCCTTTTAAATCCTTATATTTCAATTAAATTGTTAAATGAATTTATTACGCAAAAATTTTTTACCTTATTATTTATAGATTAAATTATTTTAATTAAAACAATTTTTCCTTTCCCTTTTTCCCTTTTTCCTTCTTCTCCCTTTTCTTTCCTTTTCTTTCTCCTTCCTTGGGTCGTCGGTCTGCCCTCTCCCTCCCCGGCGCTTGGGCCTGACCCATTTTCTTTTTTTTCTTCTCCCACGCGTAGCCCGGCCGCCCCTCATCCTTTCTTTTCTTTCTTCTTCGACCGGGCTGACTCTTTCTTTTCTTCGGCCGGTCCGCCCGTTACACAACCCCCAGCCCCCCGACACTCCCTTCTTCTTCCTCCCCCAATACCGACGAGATTCTCGTCGCCCGACCTGCTGCTCCCCCTCCCCCGTTGACCTCCCCTGTCTCCCTCCCTCTACTTCTTGTCGTTTTCCGGCCATACCGGTCCCACCACCCTTGTCTCCCTCTCTTCTCCCTCTCCCTACCGCCCCTCTGCTTCTCCCTCTCCCTACCGCCCCTCTTCTTCTCCCTCTCCCTGCAACCCCCATTCCCCTACAACCCTACCAACACCCCTCGAGCCGCCCTATCCCTTCCCTTCTCTTCCTCTTCTATTTATTCCTCCTTCCATGCCCTTTCTGCATTTTTTCGAGCCTCCCCTATGCCCCCGAGCCTCTCCTTTTCTCCCTTTCTTCTCCTCCCTTCTCTCCCCCTGTTTTTGTTTCGCCGCCGCCGCTCTGCCGCTTTCACCGCCCCAAACCCCACCTTCACCACCTCCTTCCACCCTCTGCCTCACCCTCAAACCATCACGGTCCCCATCGAGCCACCCCGCAGACCCATCCTTCCTCCTCTCTTCTTTTCTCTCCTTTTCACCCCTTCTCGGCAACCACCCTGTGCAGCCCCCATCTACCGTCGTTCCGCCGTCAATTCCACCACCTAAGCCACCATAATAATCCCTGAAACCTCCTCTACCACCCCTAATCCTCCTTTGGTCAAAACCGTAACCTGAATGCCTTCTTTTTCCCTCCTCATTTTCCTTCCTTGCCAACTTTTCACCTCGACCCCCACTTCGGCCGCCGCCTTCGTAGCCTTGCTACCGCCGCCTCCGCCACCCTTAGCCACCTTCAACCCATCCCCGACAACCACCTACACCCCCTATCCACTTATGCACCATTCCCTTGCCCCAAATCCTCCGCCAACCACCTTCTTTTCTAGCCCCAAACTACCAACCTGAAAATACCCATTTTCCCTACTTCCACCACCTTCGAGCCCCTCTTTTTTATTCTTTCTCTGCATGCAGCTCATGCTACATGGGTAGTATGAGCTGCTTCCCTCTTTGGTTTACTTGTTTAATATTTTTAAGGTATAATAATATTTTAGTTTAATTATTTGAGTAATTAAGTGTTATAAGCCTTATGATTTGGTTTTTATCTTTTCTAATCTAATAATTCTTGAACTATTTTTAGGTATCGGTTTTGATAAATCAAATCTTGAACCTTAAACCGGGAAACCAATAAGGTTTGTTTTTGGTGGAAATCGAGGTAACCGTTAAATCCCGCTTAAATGCATGGGTTAACGCATGTTAGCACATTAGGCATTTTTAATGTGTATTATGTTTGATATATGTTGTCTAGTATATAATATATGTTTTCTTGAGTTGGTTGATGAAAAGGAAGTATGATAGATTATGTGCCATGTTTGGAGATATTGTTTAAGGTAGAAGTTGATTATTAATGAAAATGTTAAGTATTATTCATGTTTTATTATGGTATTGTGATCTTTATTGCATGATTAGTATTTTGTGAGCCTTAGTGAATTTTATTAATGTATCTTGTACACGATTATGGCCTAGAATATATATATGGGTGCTAATAATGTTACATTAATTATAAGAATTGAAGATGAGGGATTAAAGTTAATATTTTATGTAGTAATAATAATAATTTAATACAAGTGGAGTGATAAGGGGTAAGATGGTAAATTTGTAAGTGAAAGGATAAATTGGTAATTTTGAATTAAAAGGGCAATTTGGTAATTTTGAATTAAAATGGCAATTTGGTAATTTTGAAATAAAATGGTGATTTGGTAATTTTGTAACAAAGGGCAAATTGACAATTTTATAATTAAAGGGGCAAAATAGTAATTTTGTGAATAAAGGGTAAAATAGTAATTTTTGATTAAATGGTAAAATGGTAATTTTGTAAGAAGGGGGAAAATGGTAATTTTATAATAAAAGGTTAAAGTTGTAATTTTATAATAAAGGAGTAAAATGGAAATTTTATCATAAAAGGGCAATTTGGTAAATTTGTAATGAAAGGGTAATTTGGTAAATTGTAATAAAAAGGATAATTTGGTAATTTTGTAATAAAAGGGTCAAATTGTAATTTTATAATTAGAGGGTAAAATAGTAATTTTTTTTATAACGGGCAGAATGGTAATTTGAAAATTAAAAGAGGTAAGATAGTAATTTCATAATTAAGGATAAATGGAAATTTTATAATTAAAAGGGTGATATGGTAATTTTTGGGAGTTAAGCGGGTAAAATGGTAAATTTGAAGGTGAAGGGATAAAATGGTAATTTGTAAATCAAAGGGGTAAAAGTGAAAATTGGAAAGGATTAAACTGGTAATTATAATAATTGAGAAGGGTAAAAATAATAATTTAAATAACTAAAGGGTAATTTGATGATTTAATAATGGAGAAGGGTAAAATCATAAATATGATAAATGTGAGGGGTAATTTGGTAATTTGACCGACTAGAGGGTATTTTGGTAATTTTAATAAAGGATAAGGGTAGTTTGGTAATTATGATCATATAAAAGGGTAATTTGGTAATTTAACCAACTAGAGGGGTAATTTGGCAATTAGGATAATGAACGGGGGTAAATTGACCAACTAATGGGTGACTTGTTGATTATAATAAAGGAAATGGGTAAGTTGATAATCTAACCAACTAAATGGGAAATATATTAAGTGTAACAATTATAAAGGGCGTTTAGTGGCCTAATTTATGTGAAAGATAGCTCGGTAACCTAAACCGAGTAAGGGTGTAGCTAAAGTCGAATGTGTGCTATGTGTTCTACATGCCTTGAATGCCCTATATAATTTTTATGTCGAGATCTATATGTTATTATTTTAATTGTCTCATGTGTGGTATGGCTTGGAACCAAGGTGTGTTCATGTGCCCTTTTTGGTATGTGCTGATATGGATATGCTATATGTTATGATGTGACATGATGTGGACCTTAGGGACATGCATGCTAGGATAATTAATGTGGTAATTGGGTATGGAGGCATGAAAAAGAGTAATGAGAGAGAAGGATGACCAGGGGGAAGTAAGTTGGCTAATGTAGGTATGGTACAAACTAGGGTTTGCATGGGATGGTTAGAGTCCGCATGGGGGCAGACTTTACATATGAAAATTTGCCTCGGGATGTGAGGAAGGTAACAGAAGTGTCGTTTGGGTGTCTGGGAGCTTCGGGCAAAAAATAGTACATGGGACGGTATAAGGGTGCGTAGGAGACCAAACTAGGGTTTAGGAAGAAACCCTAATGTGAGAAGGTGGAAAAAGAAAAAGAAAATAATAAAAGTAAAAGAGAATGAGTGGGGTAGAAAGTGAGGATTGGATCTAAGGGTCGTGACGTGTGGGGTGTTGAAATAGTCGGGATGTGCACGATAGAGAAGGATGGGCCACATAGGCCCGAGTTAGGGTTTTTGGAGAAAATCGAGTTAGGAGGTGTAGAAGTCTCAAGATATGGGATGGGCCCTCCTGGGAGGATAAGTGTGGATATAGTTAGCCATGCATGTCAAGGGTGAAACACTTCCGAATAAGATACGTTTAAGACACTAATCACTTAAAGAGGAAGATGTTGAGTCGGGCCCAGACCGGTCCACCGGTGAATAATAGTGGTCAGGAGCCAGGGTGCCCTGGAGACCGATCCACCGGCGAATAATAGTGGCCAGGAGCGTTTTGCCCTGTATATATATTTCCGGTCCACCGGTTATAATAGTGGGGGATTCCGTGCTCAGCAAACCAAACATAAAATCGATAAGATATGGGAAATATACTAATCACTTACAGTGGAATACAATGTGAGTCGGGGCCAGACCGGTCCACCAGCGAATAATAGTGGCCAGGAGCGTTCTGCCCTGGAGACCGACCCACCGGCGAATAATAGTGGCCAGGAGCGTTTTGCCCTGTATATATATTTTCGGTCCACCGGCTATAATAGTGGGGTTCCCGCACTCACATGGACATTTAAAATTCGAGATGATTGATTAATGATGGATTAATGGCCTTAAGGCCCTAAAGTATCGATTATTCATTATGGCCTATTAATATTCGATTAACTTGTTAAGTATGCGAATGGACAAAGATGAATGTGACGTATACACCATTAATATCTGGTTGACCAGTTGAATACATGAATGTATGGATCTGATTGTTATATTTACATATGTCGTTATGAACGGATATCCTAGTATATCATGTGTGACATTGCGTGCCTATTTTTAAGTGTGTTTTTAAAGGGTTACTTAGTACCGTAGTACTGAAGGGTTCCCTTCATGGGGCCCCTACCTATTCAACGGGCAGTGCCCCTTTCAGGTCATGTTCGGTGCTATTCAAGTGGGCTTTCGAGAAAGAGCGTAAGGTACTATCCGGTAAATTCTAGGGTTTTGATTTATCTCTTTTAACTTCAATGTAATTGTTATTTTGTAACCACCGTTGGTTGATTTTATTCTCGTAAATTATTTATTGCGCTTCTCTGATTTGTATATGCTTTAGTTTCTTGTAAAATCGTCTTTTACCTTTTTAGCCTTAGCACTTGGTACTGGAACGGTAGGAGTGAACCGGTCCGGTACTAAGTGTGGTGGTAATACTCCCAAAGTTCACGGTTTATTAATTTGCTTCCGCTAATTTTCTTTTAATTAAACGGAAATTTTCAGTAGTGAATTTTGGGGGTGTTACACTTAGTGATCGGTTACATTACTTAGTATGTAGCGTACTTATCACCCTTTTCATGGGCGATGCTCATTCCCACGAGCAGAAATCCCTTTCTAACTTTGTGTAGGTGGGCGGGACATCTTGTGAAGCTGAGCGTTGAGTATATATGTGGCCGGATTCACTCTCCTCATTATTTTATATTCCCTCTATTATTTCCTTTGTATCGGATTCATCCAATCTGATTTATTGCCTTGCATTGAGTCCTTTAAATGAATCTTTTATCCGTTGTAAGCTATTTCTCTTTTGGATATGAATAATATTTATTTATGCGTACTCTAATTTTTATGTTATTATTTCTTTAATTCATTTTATGAAATGTTGGTTTAAGTTTTGTGTTAATCTTTTTAGCCTTAGCACTTGATACTGAAACGGCCGGAGAGAACATATTTGTTACTAAGTGTGGCGGTAACATCCCTAGAATTCACGGGTTTTAATTTAAATATTTCTAATGTAATTTCTTCCACTTTAAAAAAAAAGTATTGAATTTTGGGGTGTTACAAGAGGTGTATCAGTGCATTCCATTGAATTAAGAATAGTAGGGTCTCTAAACTCAAAGCAGATAAAACAATGATAATGAATTTTGGAATCAATATTTACCTTACATCACTTTTTGTTAATGCGTGTATGCTTATTTTCTAATGTGAACTCATGCTTCTTCTTTTTTGTGTAAGCTTACTTCAGTTGTATTATTATCTTACTCAATACTTAGTGTATTAATCATCCTTTTCGTGGGTGTTACTCATTCTTACGAGTAGAAGACTCGGATATTTATGTGCAGGATAATGAGGACCCATTTGATGACTTTGTTACTTATGATGCCTTACTTTTGGCCTGGATACCATTTTGGATACTTGGTTCCATGGGATCCATTATATATATTTGTGGATATTATACTTGAAGTTATCTCCAAACTCATATTTAAGTTTATGAAGGTACTCTCATTTTCTATTTATCATATTTTATGTTCTAATTATTTTGCTTTATAGTTGATGTAGGGATGGTATGATAAGTCATACTTATGTCGATTACTATAGTAAAGCCCAACTATTTTGATATTATGCTTCCACTAAAATAATTTTTTTAGTGGTAACTTTTAGGGTGTTATAATTACATACTTTGTTTTAGGTTTTCCCAGAGAAAGAGAGAGAATTTTTGCAACTAGTCTACTGGCACAACATCGCAAAAAAAAAGTTGCTCATATTGACCAGGACATGACTATTAAGGATCGAACACATGACATAGGTGACCACCGCACAAAACTGGCTTACCGACTACACTAGCTCGATCTAGTAAAAAAAATAATTTTGGAAACTTCTTTTAGCAACTACTAAAATTTGTTGGAAACAATTATTTGGTCACTAAAAATTTTGAGGGTTCAATAACATTTTAATGGTTGATAAAGCTAAAGTTTATTATTGGTAATCAATAGTGATCGTTGCTATAAGACATTATGTTTCCGCTGGCAACATCTTTTTAATTAACAATTATTTTTGCTAATAATTTTTTAGTTATGAAAGAGAATTGACAACCATTTATCTTATTGTCAAAGAATGATATAAAGAGTCATAACAATGAAATTTATTCACCACTAAAAGTTATAGCAATGACTATTTTTATCTTTCGTAATGAAATATTTTTGTCACCAAATAGCTTTTGCAATAATAATTTTGTTTGCTACCTAATAGCTTTTACAATAATATTCTTTATTAGTAAAGAGCTTTTAAAATTCTATTTTTCATTACTAAATAACTTTTGTAATACTATTTTTTTGTTACAAAACAACTTTTACAACAACATTTTTTCACTATCAAAAAGCTTTGGTAATGAATGTTTTATTTTTTATAGCTAAACCTTTTTTAAATTTTAAAAGAACATCTTTAATAACGAAATATTTATTATAATGGAAAAAAATTGTTGCTAAAAATATTTTTTTTTCATAACATATTTATACACAATGACTAATGTCGTTATTAAAAATATCTTAAAAATATCTTTCACATTTTTAATGACGAATCTAGTCAATATTCAAACTTGAGTTTTTATTAGAGCTCGTTCAGGTGAAATTATCATTCTTTTATCTTATTTAACATATATTAAGCCCCAAACTCTGAGGCCCGCTAAAATCTAAGGCCATGTGTAGTGGCGCCACCCACACCACCCCAAAGTCAGTACTAGGCTTAAATTTGACTTATTTAACTAAATAAATAAGTTAAATAGAATTTTTAATGAGTTGAATTTACTAACCTAAGCCATAAATGAGCAAAACTAAGCTTTTTTTAGTTTAGACTCGTCTCATTTAATACATAAATCTAAAAGTGAAGCTCATTTGCCTAAACAAATAAATTGAACCAAATTTTTAGCTAATCAAATCGAATTAATTGGCAAACTGACTCTACTCATTTACATTCTTAATACTTTACTTCTTAAAATTATTACTTTGACTCGAGGTATCACAAAACTCCTTTTAAGGATTGCGTTGTTATAGGCTTATTGCACAAAATTCAATGCATTGGGTGGCTTTTGTTTACCGATGTCCATTCTTTTATTGTCTGTTTGGTTCCTAGAAATATCCGAGGAAAGGAAAAAAACTTAAACATAAAATAAATTTTATTATTTGGTTGTCCAAGAAAATAAGATGAGAAAAAAAAACAAAAGAAAATGATTGAGAAGTTAAACTATCAGAAATTATCGGACTTTCCTTACAAAAACCAATGGAAAGTCTTGGGAAGATAAGACGTGCCCATTTAAAACTTCACATGCTATAGCAGCAAATGATATTAACCAGATTTTTTTCTGTTCTTTTGTATTGTTTATATATTTAGTCTGACATACTTTTTTTTGCCCCTCATTATCTACCATTTTTCTTCTTTTCTCCTCCTTTTCTTTTACTTTGTGTTCTATTTAAATAATTAATTTAAAATTTTGATGTATATTAATATTACACACACACACACACATTAATATTATGTTTTGCTAATGGAGAAATCTCTCAATTGACTTAACTCTAATTATCATATAATTAGCCTTAAAATTCATTTCTAAATTTTTTAGATTTTTTTTTCAAGCCTTTTGTATTAATTTTGAATTTTTCACAATTTTTTTTTGTTCGCGGAAAGTCGTATTTTATATGATTCTTTTAATTATCATATAAATTTTTTAGTATTTTTTTTCAAGCCTTTTTTATTAATTTTGAATTTTTCAAAATTTATTTTTGTTCGCGGAAAGTCGTATTTTATATGATTCTTTTAATTTAATCGTTTTCATGTATTTTCAATTCATTCAAAATTTACAATTTTTTCTAACTTACCATTTCATTTCATCTCCTATTTATTCATCTATTCCATTCGAATAGTTAAATTATAGAAATTTTTATTTCCGTAATTAAACGATTTTAGCCATTTTAATCCATTTAAGCTCCAAATGAATTCGGAGATCGAATATATTTATATATTTGATTTTTTAAAAATCTTTTCGCATCAATCCGTATCCATTTAGATCTTTTGTTAATTATTTTTCCCATTGCGAAAAAACATGTTTCCACAAATTATCTAATTTTTCTATTTTTGTTCATTTTTTCCCATTGAGTTTTAAACCAGCTTTGATGCCTAATGGTTTTATATATTATTGTGTCATATTTGAAATGAAAAGGAATATAAAATATTTTACAAACTTTAGTTTTATGTAAAAAAAATTGTGGTAGAATTGAGTCTGTGGAGTTATATAATTTTTTACAATATATATATGAAACATTTCATGTGATAATGTAATATTTTTATATTTTATATTTTTTTAATATATAATGATATTCAAATAATAACAATAATAATAACCATGATGATGATGATTAAGTTTTTCTTTCTAAGAAACCAAACATAAAAAAATTATTTTCTAAGAACTTATTTTTTCCAACAACCAAATAAAAGGAAAAAAAGATAATTTATTTTATTTTATTTTCTTTCTTTTTTATTTTCATTCCACCTCATTTTTGACAAACCAAATGGAGCCTTATTACCTCGTTTCTTACGTTATGGACTATGGTTTTAATTACAGTTGTGGTGTCTTATTATGGTTCATTAACGAACTTACCTTCATCTCAACTGGCCCAACTGAAATGCCCTGAAATTTTTCATTTTAAAAATTATAGTTAAATACGATTTTATTAGAAAAATTACTTTAATAAATTATTTTCCCTAAAATAAAAGGAAATTTATTAGGGCAAGTTAATAAGAAATTTATAAATATTTTAATTAGGAGAAATTTGGGAATTTTAGCTAATAAAGATTTTATTATAGAAATTAATTAAATAAATTATTTTATTTAAAATAAGAAGGATAAAATATTTTCAAATTAATATTAAATTTACAAATAATTTAATTGAATAAAATTAGGGTGTTTTGCTAATTAAAATGGAATTTATGGAAAATCTTTTAAAAATTCTAATTTAACCTAAAAAGGGGATTTAAATATTATTTTAATTAAATATTATTTTTTTACATCCCACATAGCCCAATTAATTTAATTAACCTGAACCATTATTTTTCTCTTCTCCTTTTTCCTTTTTCTTTTTTTTTTTTCATTCTTTTTTCCTTCTTCTTCTTTTCTTTTTCTTTTTCTCTCCCCAAACTGGGCTAGCCCAACGGCCTAGTCCTCCCTTTCTCTTTTCTTTTCCTTTGGCGCGGCCCAGCCCGCGCCATCGTCCTCCTTCCTCCCCCATCGCCGTGCCGCGTTTTGACCCTTTACTCCACTCGAACGCTGCGTTTTGATTATTACCCTTTTTTTGTTGCGCGCAACCGCACTAGAACACCTCTCTTCATTCCCTTTTCCACCTAAACTCTGTGTTTCATTTAATTTTCCCCCTCACCTCGTGCCCGACCAGTTTTCTTTCCATTCTTTTCTTTTTTCCTGAACTGCCGGTCCAGCCCACCTTTCCTCCTCCTCCTTCTTTCTCCTTCCCCGACGTCGATCAGCTTGTAACTCCGCCGCCGACGCCCTGGTTTTTCAGTGCCAATCTTACCCCTTTGACCGACCTTTTCCTTCCTTTCTCTTTCCCTTGATTCGGCAACCTCTTTGACCTAAACCACTCCCCCGTTCCTCGCACGATCTCCCTCTCCGCTGGCCACTTGCAGCCCACGATCAGGAAAAGTGTGCCGGTTACCCTCATCGGGCAGTTACCACATCTGCCTATCACTCCCCCACTTTCCTTTTGACCATAACTGCCCTTTCAGTCTATAAATACCCTCGGGTTGGCCCGTATCAAGTTTTTGGTCACTTACCCAGAATTTTCCGACAGTGCAGCCGCCTCACCTTTAGATACCACTTTTGCCATCTCTGGCCAACACCGCCGCCCGTTCTCTCCTCTTACGCCTTCCCTGCACCTCCCTCTAACTAACTAGACCACCCATACCCTTCGATTCTTCCTGAACAATCCACCCCAACCGTACGAACTTCCCTTCGTAACCAAACCATTTTCTGTCTCTGCCACCCTTCGCACCGTCGTCCACCACCTCTTCTGCCACTGCAGCTGCTTCTTTCACCTCCCATTCTCTTCTACAGACCCTCCCCTACCTTCCACTACCTTTCTTTTCCTCTCCCTCCCTCTCCTCCTCTCTTTCTCTTCTTCTCCTCCATTCAGCCACCATCGCCGCCGCCTCTATGCACCATCGCCGGTGCCGCCTATCCCCACCAGCCTAAGGTTGAACCCTAGACCCTCTCAGCCCTTTTCCCTATTTTTACAAGCCTTGAATTATTTTATTTCATTTATTCTAATATAAATAATATTATTATTATGTTGAGGGCCAAATCCCTATTATATTCTAATTTGATTTTATTATTATTAGTAATAGTATTATTATTGTTATTATCTTTATTATTAATACTAATATGTTATTATTATTATTATTATTATTTACTATTTCGAAATTGTTATTATTATTATTATTATTATTTCAGTATCATTATTACAACTACCTTAACATTAGTGTTGATATTATTATTATTATTATTATTATTATTATTATTATTATTATTATTATTATTATTATCATCATCATCATCATCATCATCATCATCATCATCATCATCATCATCATCATCATCGTCGTCGTCGTCGTCGTCATCGTCATCGTCATCATCATCATCATCATCATCATCATTATTATTACTATTACTATTATTATTATTATTATTATTATTATTATTATTATTACTACTATCACTATCATTATTATTACTCTCAAGTGTTATTATTATTATTTTATATAGGGCTAAGACCCTATTGTGCTCATTTTAAATTTTAACAGTAGTATGAAAAATATCATATCTTATTAATATTATTAGGGTTATTAGTATTTTTATTATTAGTAGTATTTATTCTTATTAGTGTTATTATTATTATTTATTAAGTTATTATTATTCAATGTAGGGTGGAAACCCTACTTCTTTTTATCTTCGATCATTATCTTTACTATTATTCCCATTATGGTTACTATTATTATGTAATATTATTATGGCTTTTATCATTATTAGTATTATTATGTCATCATTATTACTATTACTAAACTAGGTTATTTATTTTAGTAATATTATTATTCATTATTATTATTTTAGTAAAGGGGCTTAAGCCCTTATTTCACTTTGTTTTGAATAATGTCCTTATTATTATTATTCTTAATTATATTATCATTGATATTATTTTTAGTATTTTTGCTATTATTATTTTAGTACCATTATTATTATTATTAGGGTAAAGTTTTCAACCTTATATTATCAACTTTTATTATATTCTATTATTTCTATATCTTTAGCAAAGTTAGCAATTAATTAAGGTTATTTTATTAATATATTATTATTTACTTAAAAACCTATTCTTATAATAAGTTAGTGATTAATGGTATTTTTGATAGAAGGGAGTCTAATTTTAGTTTTTCCCTCATAATAGATGAAACCAGTCAAAGCCTTAAGGAAGCATAGGAGCGTGCTCCAAGACCGGTATCGTTTTAGGTAAGGGTGTTACTAAGGCCATTTGTGTATTTATATACATCATGTGCTTCATATGCCATGTATTTTATGTTTATCATTATTAATTATTTCGTATGTGGTATAAAGTGGAGTTGAAGTATGCTGGTATGAATAAATTGTGGCATGAGAATTATGTGTATATTTATGTTATTATTATTGTATGATGTGGCCTTAAGACATGCATGTTAGGGTTGTAAAATAATGATGGGGAGTGTAACAATGTGGTGTTAGGGTTTTGCATGAAATGGCATGGTTTTAGGGTTTGCATGAAATGACATGATGTTAGGGTTTTAAAATAATGATGGGGAGTGTAATAATGTGGTGTTAGGGTTTTGCATGAAATGGCATGGTGTTAGGGTTTGCATGAAATGGCATGACGTTAGGGTTTGCATGGAAGCATGTCTACGTGGAGCTAGGGTTTGCATATGAATTAGGGTTTGCATGGGAGTGTGGTATACGTGGAGCTAGAGTTTACATATGAATTAGGGTTTGCATGGAAGCATGGTCTACGTGAAGCTAGGGTTTGCATGGAAGCATGTCTACATGGAGTTAGGGTTTGCATAGGAATGTGGTCTACGTGGAGCAGGGGTTTGCATGTGAATTAGGGTTGCATGGAAGTGTGGTCTACGTGGAGCTGGGGTTTGCATGGAAGCATGTCTACGTGGAGTTAGGGTTTGTGTGGAAGTGTGGTTTAGGGTTTGCATGTGAATTAGGGTTTGCATGGAAGCATGTCTACGTGGAGTTAGGGTTTGCATGGGAGTGTGGTCTACGTGGAGCTGGGGTTTGCATATGAATTAGGGTTGCATAGAAGCGTGTTCTACGTGGAGTTGGGGTTTGCATGTGAGTTAGGGTTTGCATAGAAGCATGTCTACGTGGATTTAGGGTTTGTATGGAAGTATGGTTTACGTGGATTTAGGGTTTGCATAGGGACTAGGGTTTGCCTAGAGTTAGTCATGCATGTTCTAGGTCAAAGCTTGTGAATAAGATATTTAAGACATTAATTGCTTAAAGTGAAAGATATTGAAACGGAACCAGCCGACCACTGGTTACGAATAGTAGTTAGGGTTGTACCCTATATGTGACCGATCCACCGGTTATAATAGTGGTTAGGATATGAGGTCCTATATGTGACCGGCCCACCGGTTATAATAGTGGGGGATCCCGATCTCAATGGAAAATAAACCAAAGTTTTGCTAAGGCAAATAAAAGACACTAATCACTTATAGTGGAACACAATGCGAGTAGGAACCGAGCCGATCCACCGGTTAGGAATAATGGTTAGGATTGTACCTTATATGTGACCGATATACCGGTAATAATAGTGGTTAGAGCATGATGCTCTATGTGTGACCGACCCACCGGTTAAAATAGTGGGGTGTTCCTATACTCGCATGGAATTGATAAAAAGGCATAATGTGAATTGACTTCCGATAAAAGGATGATTAAATAATTAATCTGGACATTTTTGGGCCTTATGTGTAGACTTGTTGATTAGAAGCTATGGATTTCACTTTATGCTTTTATGTATCATATGTGTGGGTTTGTAATTGTATGTTGATAATTATCCTGCATGATTTGATGTGTTATATGCTGGTCTTAGTACTCGGTTACCTTACTCAGTACATAGCATACTGATCACCTGTTTCATGGGTGCTGCTCATGCCCACAAGTAGAAGGCCCATCTGATCTGTTTCAGGTAGGAGACACCTACTTTGATGCTATCGATGTCTATGGGACATCGAGAGGGGCTGAGTGATGTTTGGGCTGGATCAGTTCTTGGAGCGGCGTGGCTGTTTTCCTTTTAAAAATTATGACTCATGTTATTTTTATTATGTTTGAGTTGTAGAGACAATTTTACTAATGTTGTTTAGTTATTATCTGGAAAAACAATAGTTAGTACTTCGAATTATATTAGGCTTATGCATACTCTGACGCTCATTTATATAAATTTGGATTATTAATGATGTTGTTGGTAATGATTTTCTTAGCCTTAACACTTGGTACCGGAATAGTAGAAGTGAACCGATATGGTACTAAGTGTGGCGGTAACATTCCTAGAAATTTACGGTTTTAAAATTACAAGTATATTGTTTTAAAAAAAATGTGTAAATTTGGGGGGTGTTACACCAGCCTGGACAGATATTTGCAGGTTCCCCTTGTCTCCTCACCCTTTTTTCTTTCTTCTTCTATTTTATACTTTATCTTAATTATGTTTTCATTAAAATTACTTCCCCTGTAGATATCAAGCTAGCTAGTCGATGTGAGGCTGTATACACATGAACTGCGCACCCTTTTTTTCATCGGATAGTTGTTTTTTTCATATAATTTCATAACAAAGAACCAATTGGTACAGATAAACACCTTTGGCACAAAGATCTCTATGCCTACAAAACCGAAAAGAAAAAAACACTCCTGCTATAAAAATGCTTGTACATTATGAACTAACTCCTTAATTTTGTAGGGAAACTCCTTACTACTGTACTTTAAGAAACCAACTCTCATCTTGATTGTCATTAGCATCCACTTGACGCAGAACTTATGATTGTCAAATACCATATTATTCCTGGACTCCCAAATAGTGTCTGTAATTGTAAAAAAGGCTACCTGCCAAATATCTTTCCTCAATCATCTGCTACAGACACCTAACCAGGCCAGAGCATTCTTATCCATTGTTTATGGCATCACCCATTCGCACCTGATTCATTCACAAAGTTCATACCACAGTCTCCCAGTTACTTTACAATGTAGAAAAATATGATTGATCGTCACCTTCTCTATCTGACATAACGGACATCTTGCTTCTATTTCTTTGATAATTCGCACCCTAACCAATATGTCTTTGGTGTTAAGTTTGTGTTGAACCGCGAACTAAGACATAAGTGCCATCCTTGGCGGAGCTACACTATACCACATTAAGCTTGAGATACTTGGATTTTGTCCCTCCTCGGCTATCCTATGATAACCAACTTGACAAAACGATTTCATAGAAAAGATTCCGGTAGCGTCACCCTCCCCCATCTAATCGTATCCTGCCTACTCTCGCTTAGATGAAACCGTTGGATGAAGGTTCTCAACTGCTTTGCTTGGTCCTCTTCCCATACAAAAAGGATTTTTTATTCGAGACAAGTATTTTAAACTATCAAAACAAATGAAATTATTGGTGTTAAATTTTGTTTTCCTAGTAAATATTAAACAAATAGCCTCAACATATTTTGATCAGTATTATTTATGTTAAAACTCCATGGAGTTGTGCAAGATACTTTTAGCGGGGAAAAAAACTTATGTATTATCTAATTCTCACCCTAGAATAATACTTGAGAGTACTCAAATTCTAACGCAAGCATATAAATGAATAGGCCATGAATGTAAATGAGCTGAAGCTCTTATTTTTTATTTCCTTTTTTAGTTCAAACATAGATTTAACAATTGTTTGGGTTATCTATTAAACGGTGCAAGTAGATTAAGATAAATCTAAGTTATATTAAACAAAATACATTTAGGTTGGATGAATGTTTTAGAACTTTATTTAATTATGCAGTATATTAAACTAGGCGAATAAATCATAACTTTATTTTGACCGAAAAAGAGCATTAAAATGTTAACAAGGTTGATAATTTTAAGATAAAGTTAAGTTAATATTTAACCTAATATAACCTAGTTTCGATCCAAAAAAATATTTGCCAAATAAATTAAAATAATAATAATTATAATAATAATAATAATTAAAACAACCTAATCTATGTTAATATCAAAATAACCGGACTATTAGCTCACCGGCAATGCATTATTCAGTCCAAGAGCATAATATCTTTGTGGACCATTATTATTAGATTTGCACGAACTTTTTATTTTACAGCCCCCACCCCGCCTGTTTTTTGTCTACTCATTGCTTCCATCCTACTTGACATTTGTATTCTTAAATATGGATAATACAATCGAGGCATCTTATTATCGTTTCAAGTTTAATCGTTTTTCTCTACATTTAAAACACATCGGCTAATAATCGAGTTTATAGTAAAATAAAAAAGAGACGAGTTAAAACATTGATATTATACCTCTCTTATATTTGGGGTTGGATCGTTTGATAAATAACTCAAAATTAAATTTAAAATAATATAACTTAGTAAATAAGTTCGTAACATTAAGGTTTCATTTGGATTGGGATGGAAGAAAGTTAATGGAGGTGAATGAATTGATTCACCCCATTTGGATATCAGATTAATAATTTTATCTAAGTGAATTGAGATTAGTGTTTTTCCTTCATTTACTTCAATTAACCTCGTTTTTATTAACCTCCGATATCGGGGATAATGGAAGTGAAAGTAAAAGAATAAGTAAATTTTTGACTTGATAGGTCCAAAATTTCTCTCAATATGACTTATTTATTTAAGACAAGGGTATAAATATCATTTGTTTTATTATTTTAATCTTCATTCACCTCAATTTAAACGAAAATTTTAAAACATTTATCCCAATTCACTCAAATTAGATTAATATCATCCAAATAATATTTTAAAATATTCACCTTGATTCATCTCCATTTTCTTCATCTAAATTAATTTTTAATATTTACACCTACCTTAATTCAACCAAATTTAAACGGAGTCTAAGTGAGTTGCACGTTGCCTATCACCGAAGCTAGCTATGAATTTGGTTTATACGTGGCTGTTATAATGTATGTATGAGATTTTTTTTTATTATTTAATCATCACCTAACAAAATTTTAAGCTTGACAATCAAATTTCATTTATATATATATATATATGTTTGTAAAATGATATTTTTCATATTTTCGTCTAACTTCCCGAGGGCCCATGGTCCGTAGAATAAGTGAAAAAGTGTAACCAGCTGCAACGCAAAATAATTGGGTCGGGGCGGAGCCAGATCGATTCGCATATCCATAAATATCAAGGCCGTTACGAACCTATGAAAACAGAGCCAGTGCGAAAACGATAAAAATAAATAAATAAATAAACTACAAGTAGTCTTGGTTTATTATTATTATTATTATTATTATTATGACCGTCGAACTTATAATCGCACGCGCCAGCAATTGTGTGGAAAATACTGTCAGAAAAAGGTAAAAGGCATATATCTGATGGGCTCCCCATTAACGTTGACTAATAGTCCTCCGCTTCATCCAACGGCCAAAACCCCGAAACATTCATTCTCTGAGTCCCTCGCTCCATCCTTTCTCACGCGCTGATAAATAATACCACGTCCCTCAACTGCAACCGCAGTGCAACGCTGTCTGAGAGAGTGAGGATGATAGGAAATAAAAGCAGATTTCCGAACAAAAATAAAATAAAAAATCTGTAACAAAACGCGGTATGTCTGTTTCTGTTGCTCTCTCTCTTTCTCTCCCCTTCTTCAGCTGAAATGGCACCAAGTTGAATTGAAACCTCTATTTTACTCTTCTCCCCCAACCGATTCCTCTCCGTTCCCTCCACACTCTCTCTCTCCTCATTCCACCATCCGAAATCCAAAATCAAACTACAATGCTGGATCTTAATCTGAGCGTATTCTCTCCGAACCACGATTCCAACTCTTATTCGAGAACCATAGCCGACGGCGTAGCCTGTAACAACCTTCTACTTCTCGAACGAGATGACTCCAGTCGGAGGACTACGACCGAAGAGAACGATTCCTTCACTTCTAACTCCTCCGTCGTCGAAGCCGATTACATCGATTCTTCTCCTCATCCGATTCATCACTCTACTGCTCCTGCTATCCCGACCTCTAACGGCAACACTGCCACTGTTACTTACGATTTTGATATATTGAAACACCAGAAATTCGACGGCGACGGTGAAGTTACTCGGAATGATGATGGTTCTGTGACTGTGCAGTTCTTAACGGCTTTTGGAGGTGTCTGCGGTGCTGGACCTGGTGTTCATGGAGCTGAGTTTAGGCCGACGGAGTTGAGTGGCTCCTCCGAGATGAGAGGATTGGCTCCGTATCAGAAACAGCAAGTCGTGAAGGTGAAGAAGAGTAGGAGGGGACCGAGGTCGAGAAGTTCTCAGTATCGTGGTGTCACGTTTTACCGGAGGACTGGAAGATGGGAGTCGCACATTTGGTGGGTATTCGTCTATTTATTTATTTATTTTTTATTTTTTATTCACTCACTGCTGTTAATTTTGTTTGGATTGTTGATTCATTTCTTCGCTGATTCAGTCTGAATGGCTTACAATTGGAATCCGCCTTCGTGGCTTATGCGATCCCGTATTCATTAACGTTCGATCTATTTATATATCATGTTGTTGTCAGCTTTGTCTTTATCTGATTTTCATTACCTACCTGCCAACCTGTTTCCATATTTTCTCTGGTGCTGTTATCTGAACAATTTGCTTTTGCTTATTTTCCCTTTATACGGACTCATGTCTGAATGCTGCTATGATGTTGTTGCAGGGATTGTGGGAAACAAGTATATTTAGGTAGGAATCATATCTTCTCAATTTTGTAGTGTGCTTCTGCTTTACTTTATGTTCCACGTTTGATTTTTCTTTTCTCCTTTTCCTCTTTCCCCTCTCTTTATGTAGGTGGATTTGATACTGCACATGCTGCTGCTAGGTACGCAAAAAGAAAAAAGAAAAAAAAACCCTAGTAATTTTAATTTGTTGATTGAACCTGCGTGGTTCAATAATTACGCGACAACTTCAAAATGCTTTTGTTCAGGGCGTATGATAGGGCTGCTATAAAGTTTCGTGGAGTTGATGCTGATATTAACTTTGATGTCAGTGATTATGATGATGATCTTAAGCAGGTCTGTTTTGTTGATACTTACATTACATATATAGATATGCAGTGCGTGCATTTTGCCTCTATATTGGGGATTTGTTTGTGCTTTGGCCCGATACTGGTTTTTTGTTGTGCAGATGAACAACTTCACCAAGGAAGAGTTTGTCCATATTCTCCGTCGTCAGAGTGCTGGTTTCTCTAGAGGCAGCTCAAAGTATAGGGGAGTAACCCTGCACAAATGTGGGCGTTGGGAAGCTCGGATGGGCCAACTCCTTGGCAAGAAGTTAGTCATCTAATTGAAGAACTCTTTGAATGTTAATTTGTGCTGCGCTCTTATCCTGAAAACCACAACTATATATGCTTGTTTTCTAGGTATATTTACCTTGGCCTCTATGACAGTGAAATAGAAGCCGCAAGGTACACATTGATGGGCATTATATAACCAAACTGGCTGTTCATTACTAATCCCGAATGATTTTCAAACCATTGTGTATGTGTTTTTTTTGGAATTAGGGCCTATGACAAGGCAGCATTACAATGCAATGGAAAAGAAGCTGTTACTAATTTTGAGCCTAGCACTTATGGAGGGGAGCTGATGCCTGAGGCAGTTAGTGGAGGTTATAGTTCAAAATTTCTCTGTTGCTTCATTTTACTTCTCCATATTAACGCAATTTGAAAATGGAAAAGATTGTGATGCAGGTAGACAGAAAACAATTGATCTCAACTTGGGGATAGGCCCCTCTTTTGTCTCTGGTCAGGAAAGTCTTCATAAGAGATCACATGACATGCACACAAAGGTATTGGAATTTGCATTTTTATCGTGCTTTTACATCAATACTAAATAGTATTGTTTTACTATGCTTGTCAAGACCATGTATTATTCAATTATTATACGGTATTAGGAGGCCTTGAATTTCATGTTTCAGATTCAGAACTGGACTCCTGGAATGGCACTTTCTCCAACAGTTTATGGCCAACCTGGTCAGGACCCCCCCAACTGGACCACTCCGATCCCTACTTTCCTTCCCGTATTTGAGGTAATAATAATGTGCTTTTTATGTCACCCTCATATTCCTGAATAATTGCAGCATGAGTGGGCACGGGTATTTTTAGATTTCTGGTTGTTGTCAGAGCTCCCAATATTTCTGTAAGGTCCAGCAATGCTGCAGAAAATTGACGTGAATATTGAATTGCCGACTTCTGATATCCAGTGTAATTTTGCTTAACGACAGGAAAGAGCAATAGAGAAGACCATGGAAATTGATTCCGGGGCTAACTGGGCTTGGCAAATACAGAGAACGGCCAACAGTGGGGCAATGCCTGCACCGGTGCTGATGCCAGGCTTCTCTACTGCAGCATCATCAGGATTCCCTTATTCAATCACAGCTGAAACTGAGTCATCAACATCAAAGTCTACAATACTCCAATACCACCCGTATTTTGTGGTGCCTGCTGGAAATAACAGCTCGCTTCAGCACACCTGCAGGAGCTGAATCCAGGGACTGTGAATAGCAGAAATATCAAAGTTCTTATATCTTGGGAGGAAAAGATTGGTAGCTAGGCTAACTCGGCAAATTAGTGATTGTAGTCGATTGGATTCGTATTATTGATACGTAATGCGGATAATTATTGGATTAACACTGATAAATCATCCTCTTTGATTAGGATTATGTCAGACTTTGAAAGTATTTGTGGAGTGTGAGTCTCGATATTCTTAGACATTTAAGTCATTTTCCTTGGTTCTAGGAAATTCTCTCTACCTTACGGAACCATGTTAAAGAAATGAAATTTGCGGAATGAATTTTCAAGTATTGATGAGTTCGTTCCTTCTTTCTTTCTTTCGCTCTTTCTTCTTTTTGGTGAAAATGAGTTATTTCTTTCTATGGTAATATTATTTCCATTCCAACACTCAAAATTTCCATCCCTATCAAATATCAATGCTTGCTTTAATTTACATCCACAATTTTCGATAGCCTATTTTCTCTAGCCGTTTTTGCAGCAGCAGCCTCTTTTATCTCCCGAGCCAATGGATGAAAGGGCCAGGTGATGTTAGTTGAACTCTCGCTTTCTCATGAGCTTGTTTGCGCCATTTGAATATAATAACTAATGATGTCCTGTCCTATTCAATATCATCTTTCCTAGAATTTTTCTGATATTATTATGAAGCTTTTACTTAATTCTTTCGATTAATCACCATGTCAATGGTTTAGTGGTGATCCGTTAAGTAAGCACTTACACTGTTAGGAGTTTGCTGGTGGTGAGATGTCCTTTTCCTTGTCCGATGTCTTTATCTTAATCAGATAATTTATTTTTATTTTTTGACCTTTTATTACCTCGTGGGTGACCGATTAATGATGTTCACAATACCATATATACCCCTTAACCCCTCCGTATCCCTCTCACCTAGATTTTGTTGCACTATTCAGCCTCAAACGCAGGTAGTTTGAGAGGAAGAAGCGTAGGATTACCTGTACTAATACACGCTTTAGTTGCTGGTTAAAACTCAATCTTCTCAAATTAATCTTGAATACGAGGAAGAGATCCTAAAAAAAGGGGACAAAATTGAGACTAAGAAAATATTGAAGTACGAGGAATCTCATTTCAAAGAAGAACATATATATATATATATTTATAAACTTATTTTTTTTTAATCCAAATACATAGTTTGAGTATTCTAAAATAAAATTTAGATAATTCTTGAAAGTTTTAAAATACATGTTAAAATTCTACTAAATTAATTTTAAAACTTACGAGAAGTATCTAAACTATATTTTAGAATACCCAAATAAAATATTTGGGTTAAAACAGTTTATTAAGTCTCATTTGAAATGATATTCCTTCTGCAAATCTTTCATCCAAATAAAACATTATTGTTAAAATATCATCTTTTGTATAGTTTTGTATCTGGACGAAACCTATCAAGTTTTATTAAGTGGTTTCACCGTAGTTGGTAATCTTCTCAAATAAAGTAGAACTCGGGCATAAAATCTATTTATAATGGTAAATCCAACTCACATAATAATAGTTATTTATCATGGAGTCAGATTGGATATATAGATGGGTCATATCACTCTCACTTTCCAATCAAAAATGGAAACTGAGAGAGCAATTATTAATCGAAACCCTAGGGTAATGGTGGAGTTGGATCGGATATATTGCTGGGTCCTCTATTCCTCGGTCTGCTATGAAAAGGCAAAGCGAAAAGATTACCGATTATGAATTTGAAAACCAGGAGTAACGGGGCGAAAGATTTCCTTACGATGACACACTGGAGCAGTCTGTCTGCCCATCCTTAACCTTAAGTCCTTAACTTTATTAATATGGAGTTCCACTCGTTAACTTTAGGAATATGGAATTCCACCTGTTGAGGCCTGAGAGAAAGGCAGGCCCTCTAATCTCAAAGGCAAAGTCTGCCCGCATTCTTCGGCTTTGGAGTTGATGAGATTTTTTGAGACGGATGGCACACCACAACGACAGTAGTAGCACCCAGCAAGCAGCTCACAAACCCTGACAATTTATTTAGGGGGCCAAGTACTAATGCTGCAAATTGTCATACGAGAAATGCCCCCCTGTCGTAATCTGTCCAGGGTCCCCCCCCCTCCCTCGGTCCCTCCCCCATCCACCAAAAAAGCTTGTACGGACACACTACGAGTACAGCACCACATTCACGTCTCTTTCTTCTTCATATCACTCTGATGATATATCAGTCAATCGGACTATCACACCTTTTTATGCAAGCTTTTTTAAGAGGAAGAAGTGGAGGCCCGGGGGGGAGGTGGTTCAAAAGATGGCATCTAGCAACTTGGGAGACCATAGAAGTTTCCACAACGGGCAATCAGACAGTCTCTTAAGAAAGGACTTTTGTTGGCCTTGCGAACTATTTACTAGTCTGCTTGTTTTCTTTCTGTCTCTGAGTTTTGGCTCTCTCTCTCTCTCTCTCTCTCTCTCTCTCTCTCTGCTATGCCCCGTCTCATCAAGCTCCCCACATTTTAGCCCCATCACCCTCTCCCCCCTCCCAAGTTATCCGTATGGGAAAATACTTGCCTTGTCTAGTTAACCGAAAGGGGTGAATTGCGAATTCCGTGTATGAAAGCTGTTGTTTCCATTATTAGGTGGTTTTTGAGACTGATTCTGCTATGAATTTTGTATGTCAGGACAGGCAGAAACAGGCCACCTGTGTGCCGGGGGGTGGGGGAATTCTACCTCTTCAATATTTGTCCAGACTCGAAACTTTCCGCCACCCTTCCGGTAAATTTTACAGATCGTGAAGGCCCGCCTTATACCATGTGCTTCCAATTCGATACGTACATCGGACAAGACGGTCGGTGACCGACTCTGGTACCATGTCAATGAACTAATTTATCCAAAAGATTTAGCTGATGGATTTGATCTTATCTGTAATTTTACATTCTACTCCAACGACACTAATCTCTTTTCGCAAATGTGTGGTTACTACTTATACCATGTTCTGTATTGACCACTTTTGAAAACGAAGTTTTTTTTTTTTTTTGGATACAATGAAGAGACATAAACCCTATGAAAAACAAACCATATTAAACCCAAACAATTTTCAACCTCATCCGGAGTCATACAAAATGCGATCACCAAATGGGGAGGAAGAGAATCAAAAAAGTGGACACCAAATTATACATCATGACTCAAATGGGCCAAACCATCGGCATTGAAAGTTGGTTCCCTAAAGTTGTGTTGAATTTGCCAATAAAATCCCACAAGCACGAGTTTCGTCATCATCGACCAGCTCATAAGCCGAGGCTGCAGAATAAGACCCGTCTTTAGCTAGTTCCCATGTAATTTAGTCCTCCTCATTAGTATTAAAAGATAATAAAAAGTCCCAGTAATTTCAGCATTAGACCGAGTAGAGAGGTGTTGGAAGCAGCTCCATCTCTGACCATTGACATCGTCAAAATAATCCTTCACGTGTTTATTCAAATTCGTGTAAGGAACAGGGTACTTCGCTACGTTAATGTGTGGGCCATGCCCAACCCATCAGTCAATCCAGAGAGGTCCCTTTCCTCACAATCCACTGAACACCTCAAAAGAGAAGCTAAGAAGATTTCAGTCTAGGGTTCGCAATGAATTTCGGATCCGAATTCTCCGGACTCCCCTTATTTTTAATGGGGTTGGGTCTATAATTTTTTAATACTATGAATCTGGATCCATATATATATTCATGGATTTGAGTCCAATAATTCTAGACCCAAACTCATACTCAGATCCGTCAGACCCATTTAGTATATGTGTGTGTATACATATATAAATATATACTAAGATTATATTTATCATTATTGTCGTAATCTTATTTGAACTCCTTATTTATTTTTTTTTATTTTATTTTTATATATTTACTTTATAAGTAATATGTACAATATTATATTCTAAAAGTATTAAAATACCATTTTAAAAGTTAACGTAACTATTTTAATATATTTATTTTTTCAATTGAAGGATTATTTTAACAAAAAAATACATATTAAGTTATATAAAATATAAATGTATTTATATTTATATAGATTATTAATTTAAAAAAATAACTAGTCGAACCCATTTAGGACCTGTTTATGACCCATTTACCAACTAGACCCGGTGGATCTAGGTTTGGATATAAACTTTTGAGACCTAACGAGTCTCGGTCGGATCTGAATCTAGGCAATATAAATAGGTTTGAATCTTGATCTGGCTGGATCCGACCCATTGTCATCCCTACTTCAGTCACTTCACTATGTCTCTCTAAACACGAGCTATTCGAACAGCAACTAGCTTCTCTTAAAGTACAATGTCTTAAGTATTTCTTCCTTGAAATTATAGCATAGAGAGGAATAGGGAAAGTCATAGTAGAAATAACATTTGAGCATCCCACCAAGGAATAAAAATAAGGTCTCCAAGCAAAAAGATGTTTGCGAACTCTAGCCACCACATTATCATAGAATCTCTTTGAATGGCATCAATCATAAATGTTGACCCTTAGATACGAGCCCAAGGAAGAAATAGTTGGAATACTAGGACTGTACAAAAAATACGCAATCTGAAAATTCGATCCAAGTTTTAGGATATCCGGTGAGGATTTTAAAAATCGGAGTAGATATCCGATCCGATCAAAATTAAAATTTGTCAAAGCGGATATCCGATTCGATATTTTTTTGGATTATTCGATCCGATTAAAATATTCGGTGTATAAGAAACATATTTTTTTTAAATAAAATATATAAATATTTTTTGATTAAATAAATTATAAATATAACTATTTAACCTAAATATTTATGTAAGTATGTAAAATTAACTAATGCACTAATAGTATAATGTAAATATGTAACAGTATTACTACTACCTACCAGCCCATTAGCCATTCGGTTCGGTCGGCCCAGTCTTACTCTCTACCCCATTCTACCTTACTCTTCTTGTCACTTTCTCAGTCTTCATCTTCCCGTATTCCCTTCCCTTTTCAAAGACTTGCAGGCTCGCAACAACCGGCAAGTCCCGAGTCTCGACCACGACCAGGCAACTACTCTTCTCCTAGGCAGAGCAAGCGCCAGCGCCACCAGCCACCACCAGGCACAGTCGTGACTCGTGAGTCACGACCTTTCTTCCTTCCCAATTCCTACCCATTCCCAGTGGCACAACGTATCTTCTGCAACCGAATCCCTCCCTCTCGTTCTTCTCTTCTCTCAACTCTGATCTCTCACTTGCGACGTCATCCCTTTTCCTTTGATTCTTTGGAAGTTGAAATTCCAGGTAAATATAGTTTAGATTCTTACCTTGTTTTTCTTATTCTCACATATTCTAATCATTGTCTGATTCTACCGTTTGCAATTTTTCGTTATTGTTTTCTAGGGCATTGTTCTTATTTGCTTATTCTTCCTTCAAGGCATGTTTTTCCGTTTAAGGTATGACCTAATTGTTTTTTAATCTTTCTATTTTTCTGTCACCGATTGTCCATGGTTTTAGGGTTATGGAGGATGAGGTCGGTTATGCTAATTTTTGTGTGTCGTGGTCAATTTATTTTGGAAATCGACTATGGGCTTCTGTTTTTGTTAATTTTTTGTTAGGGATTCGTTAGTTTGAAATTTATTTGTCCATGTTTTTGTCCATCTTTTGTTAGGGTTGTTAGGAGGATTCATTAGTTTGAAATCAACTATGGGATTCTATCACCGATTGTCCATGTTTTTGTTTTTGTCAATTCATTTGTTTTGTTAAGGCATCGTTTGGTAGCCGATACACATTTTGTTAGTTTTTTTGTTTATAATGGATGATGATTGCTGATAGTGTTTGTTAAGAAAGGCTTTTAACTTATTGAATGCTATTGGTTTAATTTGAAATTATAGGTCTGTGAAGAAAGCTTGATATTTGTGTGAAGTTACTTTTTGTTATAGTTCTTGCTCCTAATGAAATTAATTACTATTCCATCTTTCAAAGACAAGTGAGGTGTACCTAATTTAAGTGTAATGGAGGCCTACAGTTGTTAGATTTATTGGTTTAAAATAGGTTTATAGCAGGGTTTTGAAAGAATCTATGACCATATTAGACTGGTTTAAAATAGGAATGTTCCATCTTTCTATTATAGTAGGGTTGTTAGATAATATTATGTAATAATTCAATGGTTATCAAAAAAAATTATGAGCGGTGTAATACTATAGTGTAATTTAGAGGATCATATTAGACTCTTCTATTGGATTGGGAATGGTAAATTCAGTTTTTATATTAGTTCATTCATATCCTCATCGTCTTCAATTTTTTTTGTGCATCATGTGTACTGTGTACTAACTTGATGCCTGGTGTTAGTGATGTTTGGAGATATAATTGATTGTTGTTTCATTATTCTTTGTAGTAGTAGATCAATCTCAGTAGCCTAAGTTTTGGTTCCTTATATGGAATGGCATTTTTTTACAACAGTTCTAAGAATGGATCGTACTAGTGCGGATTTTTTTTTTGAGTATTATGGCTTATGCCATTTAAATTCCACTAAATCACCATTGAATGAAGTCATCTGGTTCATTCACCTGCTAAGCGATCTAATTTATTGATTCTTGTTCCTGTATTGCTTTTCCTTTTTTTGTCCCTCTAATAACTGTAGATCAATTACCTACTTTCCATCAAATTCTTATTCCAACTTTCCAATTTTCCATCTCTGTTAGGGTTTTGGTTGACAACGATGTAGTTTAATTATTTCTCAATATTTCAATTGGTTGACAAAATTATAGTTAGTTTAGTTAGATGTCTATTGCTTGATCCAACAATTTATTTCTGATTTTTTGCATTTATTTATATTAGTTAGTTGTATCTGCATTTAACTAGTAACTACCAACTCTTTGAATCATATATTGCTGCCTGATCCAACATATTTATCTCTGATTTTTTTATATTTTTATATTAGTTAATTGTAACTGCATTTAACTAGTAACTACCAACTCTTTGGATCATATGTTGTTGCCTGATCCAACATAATATCTATCTCTAATTTTTTTTTTTTTATATTAGTATAAATAATACAGCTTATGATGATCAATATTTATTCATGAGTATTAACTCCATTTTATTTTTGTTCATAAAATGTAATGTGATAGCTAGCAGCCTAGCACTAGCACTAGGGATCTGACAAGCAACAATAGTATGGAATCAGTGAATGAGATCGAAAATACCGAAAGCAGGACACTAGGTATTTCACCAGAAATGACTCCTCCTTTCCCATGTCCTCCTGTGCCCCCATTAGAACCTGCTTCAATTGAACAATCTGAAGGTTCTAAAAAGAGTAGGAACGAGGGTGGGCCACCGACAAAAAAATATAGATTATGGGTTTGGGATCATTTAAAAAAAATACCATGTGATAATAAAAATGATCAAAAGGCAATTTGTATTTATTGTAACAATCAATATGTGGTCGCTCCTTCTAAAGGCACTTCAAATTTGAGTAATCATTTAAAGAGTTGTAAGAAGTACCCATGAATATAGATAAAAAACAATTCATTTTAAAAATGAATGCTTCTTATTGTGATTGTGATCTTCCATCATCCGCGATAACTAGTGTTACTAATTAAAAATTTAACCAAGAAGAGCATAGAAAAATATTGGTTGAAATGATAATTTTGGATGAATTTCCCTTTCGATTTATAGAAAGGGAGGGATTTAGAAGGTATATGTTAAAGACACAACCTAAAGCAATAATTCCTTCTTGGACTAATGTTGCTAGAGATGCATTACAAATTTTTATGGGAGAGAAAACAAAGTTGAAGGCATTTTTTAAGAGTTGCAAAAGTCGAATTTGTCTCACCACTGATACATGGAATTCTTGTTAAAATTTGAGTTACATGGTCCTCACAACTCATTTTATTGATAAGAATTGGAAATTGCATAAAAAGGTTATTAATTTTTGTCCAATTGATGGTCATTCCGGTAAGATTATTGGTAGATCTGTTGAAAGATGTTTAATTGATTAGAATATTGATAAGGTGCTAACTTTAACAGTTAATAATGTAAGTTCAAATGATAAGTGCATTGATTATTTGAGAGAACGACTCAATGGTTGGGGTGAGTCAGTTTTAAATGGATATTTATTACATATCAGATGTATTGCTCATATATTGAGCCTTGTTGTGAAAGAGGGGTTGAAAGAGTCTAGCGATCATATTCTTAGAGTTCGATATGCTGTGAGATATGTGAGATCATCTCCCTCTAGATTGAGTAAATTCAAGACTTGTGTTCAGCAAGAGAAATTAGAGTCTAAGAGAATGTTATGTTTGAACATTAAAACTAGATGGAATTCTACCTATATTATGTTGGATGATGCCTTCAAGTTTAAAAAAGCTTTTGATTTGATGAAAAGAGATAAGAAATATCGTGTTGATATGGACAAATTAAGGGTTATGCTAGTTGATGATGATTGGGGGCATGTACGAGTGTTGCTTCCTTTTTTGAAATATTTTTATGAGGCAACTTTGAATATATCTGGTTCTTTGTATGTCACGGGTAATATGTATTTGCAAGAGATGTGTGGTATTTCTAAAATGATTAGTTTTGCTAGAGATGGTGATGATTTTGACATAAATGCAATGGCTTTGGGTATGAAATCCAAATATGATAAATATTAGGGAAGTGCCAGAAATATCAATGTGTTGCTATTTATTGTTATGATTCTTGATCTTAGGAGAAAGATGAGATTTGTGCGTTGAGCAATAAATAACTATTTTAAATCTAAACCTGCAATTGACATGCATGCTAAGGTTGATACAACTTTGAAAGAATTATATGCCTTCTATGCCTCTAAGCTTACATCTTCTTCAGCCCCTAAGCCATCTTCAACTGTGAATGTAAGTGATGTCACTTGTGAACATGGTGATCCAGTTGGTAAAGAATTTGAAGAAATAGTGGCAGCTAAGATTACTTTAGCTCATGGAAGGAATGATTTAGACAAGTATTTGGAGGATAACTTACTTGTTGTTAGTGCAAGTTTTGATATCCTTAGTTGGTGGAGGGATACTGCTATAAATTATGAAGTTCTTGATTTGATGGCTAAGGATCTTTTAGCTATGCCCATGTCCACAGTTGCATCTGAGTCTGCATTTAGTACGGGAGGTCACGTTCTTGATTCGTTTCATAGTTCTTTAACTCCTAGAATGGTAGAAGCATTGATTTGTACACAAGATTGGATAGGGTCATCTTCGAATCATCCTCAAGTAGAAGAGATCATTGAATAGATTGAAAATATTGAAGCTGATATTCTTTTATTCTATCTTATCGATACTTTTTTAAAGTATTTCATGTGTTTTATTTTTTTTAATTTTATCTTATTTCTTTTTTTAGATATTGTAGGCTTACCGCCTATTGTGCAGATCAACGAGTTGAATATTTCAAAGTTTGAAGACATGATATTATGATGATTGATGATTGATGACTTTCTTAGTTGGAAAACTATTTAGTTAAAAAAAAAATCTTTAATTATGGATTTATGGACTTTGGATTATTGTTGTATTTTTTTTATACACTTTAGACTTTGGACTAATCTACCATAATTGGTATTTTTAGAATTTATTTTAATTTAATTCTAGCAGGTTAAAATATTCACATTTGGATATTTCAATTTCGGATATTTGGATATTGGATAGACCAAGTACACCCTCCAGACATAACAAAATACAACTCGGTTCACACCACCTCCATTTCTTTGGAGCCAAATTGTCTGGTCCCAGACTTGAACCGTGATATCTCTAATCTGAGATTGGGTGATAGACCAAGTACACCCTCCAGACATAACAAAATACAACTCAAAAATAGGCAATTCCTGCAGCAAAGCGTAGAACGCTAAACTTAAACCAGGCACACTCACAGAATCTTCAGCTATGGCAACCAGCTATTAGAGGGATAAGCAGGCACCACAAACAAAATCTATGAACTTGGATTGCCAAATTTTCTATAGACCAATGATTATCACTTTATCAGGCTTCAAAGTTGCGGACAACAGCTAACTCAGCATCAGTAATTATTGCATAGTAGCCTCAAATTGACCTGCATCAAAACCGCAACATTAATGACCCCAGACTTGTAGACGAAGCACGTTGATATACATTTGCAACACTACAGCAACAAACTGCTTCCTTCCCTCCCTAAAAGAGTAATCTTAGTTATCTCCAAAGAGGAGAGGAAAAAAAGCAGTATAATATAACAAAATTTACCTGAAATAAGCCTTCCCTAGCAAATCATTCAAAGCATCTTTTTATCTGTCTACAATGCCTCCCCGTTCACAGCATCACAAGAACAAATTGTCTCAACCCAGTCCTTTTCTGTCTCATGTTGACGTGATACAGGAAGGGTGCCGTAATCAACAAAGTAAAGCTATTCCTGAAAAAGGAAGTGATCGAGCGATAACAACCGGGGAGCTGGAACTAGAAATGATAATAGGACAGGTTTGAGTCAAGTTCGACTAAATCCAAACCCGTGTACAATATTCAACTCCAAATCATTCAGATTTTAAAATTCTAGACCTAGATCCGAACCCAATTTCGTAAGCAAACAAGTACTAATTAGATCTAGCTATTCTTAAAAAAAAATTATATTTTATATAACTAAATATGTAATTTTTAATAAAAATATTTCTCTGGTGGAAAAATAAATTCAAATAATATTTTAATAATTCATAATTAAAATATCATACAAAGTACTTATAAAGTAAATATATAATTTTTTTTTAAAAAATTACAAGTCCAAACAAGATCATAAAAAGGACTCCAGAGCCAAAAAAACAATGATGCTACAGTCGATTACCAGAAGCACCATAAATATATTCATCTCAGTATTACTTACTCGAAGTAGCCAACGGAAAAACACGAGAAAAGAAACCAAAAATAAGTAAATTAGAATCTGTAAGTGGGACAACTTACCGATTATAAGTCTAAGTGCAGCATACTGCAGGCGCATGAAGCTTTAACCACAACCACAAGTAGAAAATTTTCACATGAGGCGGAAGTGGAACTGCACCAAGGTTGCTATACGTGGTCATTTTTTCTTATATCACAAGGAAGATGCCTTCGATGTGATGTGGGGTAAATACTACCCATGATTTATGCTAGGGTCAAATTTTGTCGAACTCTCAAAACCAAGTGTCATACACTTACGGAGGCATATATATCAAATGTCGTTGAACTGCCAAGTGTCGTACATTTACACGGGCATATATAAAATAAAACCATCTAACCCTCCTCAAACCAAAAAGACGACTGTTGAAACGTCTCAAGTATCGAAGACCTACATAGTAATATCGAAAAGATAGTAACAAAACTTAGATAGCTAGTAAAAATCCTAAGCCTACAAGCTGCACCAAAGGAGACATTTGCGCTGATGTGGGCCTTCCTTCTGATGCTTCAACATATGACTTAAGCGCCAAGTAGAGATCAGGTAGAACATAGACTACATTATTTTCCATGACAGAGAATTCAGCCTTGAGCCGAGATGTGCAAGAGCACTCCATTCAAATGGGCAAAACAAAGATAGCAGAAATAGAAATGGGTAAAACAAAGATAGCAGAAATAGAAAAATAAAGACACCGATTTTTATGTGGAAAACCCTTAAAGTTGAAGGGAAAAACCACGAACCTTCCACTATGATGATAATAGGATTACAAGTAATTCTTCTCTAGTATGAACTAGAGGCTCACTCAACTTCTTTACCCAAAGGAGGATAGATTACAAATGATGGACTCTCTCACCAACTAAGTGGTAGAACATTCAAACTTTGCTTGAGAAAATATGAGAACTTTTCTCAAGCACCTCACTTTTGTAGTGGCTCTCACTTTCTCTCTTTTTGTAGAGGATTGCTTGCTTTGCTTGATGATCTAAGCCTTCCCAAAGACCCCTATTTATAGGAGTAGAAGGGGGTAACCCAAAAGCCATAAAATGACTCTTGAATGCTCTCCCATAAATTTAAACCAATTAACCTTGGTAACTTACACATGAGAAAATGCACTTGCCTTCTCAAATTCCCAAGAGGTACAAAGTATTAATCATCTTTGTAACTCATGCATCATCCCCATTATTATTATTATTATTATTTTTGGAAAACCCCCCTTAATTAAGGAGGGACCCCAACAATTTTGAACAAAAGACTTAGGCCGGCTATAATGAACGAAAAATCGACTTCTACTGAAAAATAGCATTATTCTTAGCAACATGAGCAAAAAAAAAGAGGAAAAAAACAGCATGACATATAAAACAAGAGTTGTAAGAGGTAATCTTCACATTATAATTAGGAGTAAAATGTGCCTGATGAAGGTTGAAGAAGCGAGTAGAATGTACACAACAATAGATACAGCAGTGTCAAAAGAAGCACTAAGATAAGATTCGTCAACAATCCTTATCACATTCATAATTTCCTCGAAGTAGCTTTAGATCTCTTCAATTGAAAAGAAAAACAAACAACATGAATAAATGAACAAAGAAGTTTTCAGAGTAACCTCAAAGATAATCCCACATTAAGACAGAAACAGTAAATCAGAACATCAATATTGCCAACTCCAACATAATAGTCAGCTATGGTGAAACCACATAGTCACCGTATTAACCTCTAGATCATAATTCCAAATCATAGGAGTCCCTATTTAATGCATGGTGTAGAAAAACAGACTAGCCAATAAGTTTCTTATAATTGTGGTTCCTTTTTAGGAGTTAGTTTCATTTATCTTCTCCAAATATTAGTTTATATTCTGTCATATTTTTACTGCACAGGAGTTCCTATTTGTCAGGAGTTGACTTAGGAGCTTATCGACCAATATCCTGTATGTATGTAAATGGATGTTATCAATTAAAAGGGTGAAAAAATAGGTTCCATTATTTTTCAAGCAATATGGCATCATTGCTGTAGGTTTCCAAACCCTAATTATCAACCTTAAAGCCATTGCTTGCCCTCATCTTTCTGAAAGTATCATTTCCATGGCCGGTTCCAAACAAAACCTCTAAAAATTCATCATCTCCTAATGTTTCTATTACTCCTTAATTAACTCAGGCCACTACAGAAAACAACCTCATCCTCCTCACACATCAAAACCTCAACGGCCATAATTATCTCTGGTGGCCTGATAGAGCTGAAATAATCTTCCGATCCAGGTGACCCAAGAGTAGAATGGGTCTCGAGAATCTAAGAAATTTGGTCAATTAAAGGATAGACAGAGGGGAGTAGGAGAGAAAATTAGAATAGCGAAGAGTGAATTTCATATCATATCTGTTTTCCTTCTCCGGTTACATGATATATTCCAGCTCAATCTATAACAGATTGAGTCCGTTAGTGGGGAAGAGGGGAACAGAATCAGCTATAACATGGAGTACAGTAAGGCAATAGATATTAGCTAAAAGGAGAGAAATTACAAGTACTGAAATGGGCTGGGGAAAGTGGGTCGAGCACTATCAATACTCCCCCCTATAGAAGGCCCTTGACCTCAAGGGCAGAACTTTGGAAATTTGGCCATTGAATCTTCATAATACTCCCATGTAGCATCCTCGGGTGTGCCATTAGACCACTGGACCAATACTTGGGTTGCAGCTGCACGACCTCTCTTGATGAAGCGTCTGTCCAATATTGCTACAAGAGTATAAAGCATATTAGCATATGTGTGGTAGGATGGAAGTGTCGCATGTACCTTGTGTTGGCCATGTTTCTTCTTAAGAAGGGATACATGGAAGACAGGATGAACAGTGGTCTGGGGTGGAAGGGAGAGTTTGTACGCCACTGAGCTAATCTTGTCAAGTACTTGGTAGGGGCCATAGTATCTTGGGGAGAGCTTATGAACTGCACGGTGGGCCAATGAGTGCTGATGATAGGGCTGTAACTTAACATAAACCCAATCTCCAATTTCAAATACCCTCTCAGCCCGATGCTTATTAGCTTGTTGTCGCATCCTCTCTTGTGCTTTGCTGAGGTGATCCTTAAGAATTCGGAGTGCATTCTCCCTGGCTATAAGAGATCGATCCACTGCAGCAACCATGGAATCCCCTGGAAAATAAGGTACATGTATGGGTGGTGGCTATCCATACAAAATCTCATAGGACGTGGCTTGAGCTGCGGAATGAAAGGTGGAGTTGTACCAAAATTATGCTAGAGGAAGCCACTTACTCCATTCGGTGGGTAGGTATCCTGTCATGCATCTTAGGTAGTTTTCAAGGCATCTGTTCAGCACTTTAGATTGCCCATCTGTTTCAGGGTGGTAAGAAGATGAAAGTTGCAGCTGGACACCTTGGTGCTTAAACAATTCTTGCCAAAAGGTTCTCACAAAGATAGGGTCTCAATCACTAGTAATACTCTGAGGCAACCCATGAATCCTATAGACCGTGTCAATGAACTTCTCTGCTACTATGGAAGCGGTATACGGGTGACTCAAGGCAATAAAGTGAGCATACTTGCTGAGTCTATCAATGATTACCATGATGACATCCTTACCATGTGATTTGGGTAAGCCCTCTATAAAGTCCATGTTGATGTCAGTCCACACGGCGTAAGGAATAGGTAAGGGTTGGAGAAGACCTGGTTGCACTTGTGTCTCATATTTGTTCTTCTAGCAAGTATCACAAGTTCTGACATACCCCCTGATAGCCTTCTTCATCCCTTTCCAGTATAATAATGTTGACAGTCGCTTGTACGTGGCGTGTACTCTTGAGTGCCCTCCTATTGGAGTATCATGATAAAGGGGAATCAACTTTCGATGAAGCTCTGCATCCTGTCCCACCACTAATTTTCCCTTCCTTCGAAGCAACTGCTGGACATATGTATACTTTGGGAAGCTATGAGGATCTTGTTGCAGTACTTTGATGACCTCTTTTAGGTGTCCATTGCTGCTCCAACTAGCTTTGATCTCATCCAACAAGGCATGGTGAACAGCAGATAAAGTTATGGAAAAAATTTCTGAACCGTGTGCTCTAGACAAGGCATCAACCGCTACATTGTCTCGCCCCTTCTTATATATTATTTCATAATCAAATGGCATAAGTTTAGCCGACCACATATGCTGGAAAGAGGTGGTAATTTTTTGGTCTAAGAGATATTTCAAGGGTTGGTGATCGGTTCTTATTTTGAAGTGTTTACCCCTCAATTAGTGCACCCACTTCTCAACTGCAAATAAAATAGCAAGCATTTCTTTCTCATAGACCGAAAGGCCTTGATGTTTGGGGGAAAATGTTTTGCTAATGTAGGCTAAGGGGTGACCTTCTTGCATTAGTACGGCTCCCATCCCCCTTGATGATGCATCAATCTCTATGACGAACTCCTTGGTGAAATCCGGTAACCCGAGCATTGGTGCAGTGGTTAGAGCCACTTTTAGTTGGTCAAAAGCATCTCTAGCATCCTGAGTCCAAAAGAAATTATTCTTTTGTAGCATATATGTCAGCGGCTTGCTAATCAGCCCATACCCTTTCACAAATCTTCTATAATATCCCACAAGGCTAAGAAATCCCCTAAGCTGCGTTAGGTCTGTAGGAAGAGGCCAAGCTTGCACTGCCTTAATCTTTTCTGGATCTGTGGAAACTCCCTTCACCGATATTACATGGCCCAAGTATTCCAAGCTCACAGCCCCAAATGTGCACTTGCTCTCCTTAGCATACAGCTCATGTTGGTGCAGCAACTCCAAGGCGAGTACCAAGTGAGACAAATGGGAAGTCCAATCACTACTGTAAACCAGTATATCATAAAAAAAACCAAAATAAACTTACGCAGATATGGTTTAAAAATATGATTCATAAGTGCCTGAAACGTTGAGGGAGCATTAGTCAAACCAAAAGGCATGACCAAATACTCATAATGCCCCTCATGAGTCTTGAAAGCAGTCTTTGGAATGTCTGGAGGATGCATTCAGAGTTGATGATAGCCGGATCTGAGATCGAGTTTGAAAAAATATTTAGCCCCATGTAATTCTTCTAGTAGTTCTTCAATGATAGGAATTGGGAACTTGTGTTTGATTGTGTGCTTGTTTAACTCTCTGTAATCCACACAAAGTCTCCAACTATTATCCTTTTTCTTAACCAGTACAATTGGAGAAGAATAGGGGCTAGAGCTGTGCTGAATTATTCCAGCCTGCAACATTTCATGTACGAGCCTCTCAATCACATCCTTTTGGATAGAAGAGTACCTATAAGGCCTGAGGTTGATAGGATTGGTTCCCTGCTTGAGCGGTATTTTGTGGTCATGTGATCGAATAGGTGGTAACCCTGTAGGGACCGAGAACACCTTGGCAAACCTGGACAACACAGCTTGTAAATCGGACTGCTGGTCATCGGCCACTCCTCTTTGTGGTAAGGTAAGAGAAGTTAACTGACTTACTCTTCCTCTACACAATTGTAAGGAACACAACTGAACTACAGCTTGTTCAGGGCTATTAATGAGAGCTTTACTTACTTCTCTTCCCTTAATGTTCTTTGCCTTAAGGTTCTGAGATCCCTTCAAGACAACCCTCATGCCATTAACAGTAAACTCCATACGCAGCTGCTGAAAATCCCAAGTTATACAACCCAAAGTTGATAACCATTGCACACCAAGAACCATCTCACATCCCCCAAGAGGTAGGATCATAACATCGCCACTAAATTCATGGTTGGACAACTTCCACACTAAGCCCTTGCACACAAAAGAGCTACGAATTTCTCTACCATCAGCAACAGCAATAGTGAGTGGTTGTGTAGGAGTCATATGGCAACCCAGCTGTTTGGCTACATGCAGGTCAAGGAAATTGTGGGTTGACCCACTGTCAATGAGCATATTAACAGACCTCTTCTTAATTTGCCCTGTTACTCTCATAGTATGATAGGTGGGCACCCCACTCAAAGCATGCACAGAAATTTGAGGGGTATCCTCGACATGTGAATCAGCTTGCTCGATCATGGGCAGTTCCTCCTTTTCTTCCTCCTCTTCAATCACATCCATAAAGAATACTTGCCTGTTGCCTCCTTGAGCATCTATGGCCGGGATGGAATTTTTTAGTGCACCAAAAGCACTCATTACACACCCTTTTGGCATCAATTTCTTCCTGGGAAAGAGACTTTAGGCTCCTACCTTGGAATCGTTTCTGATTGGAATTGTTGAAGGAGGATGGTTTGGGTGAATAGCTAGGTGTCTTATGATCAGTTTTTGGGGTAGGCAGTATAGGTGGTTTAGCAGCTGATCGATGCTCTCTATTCTGAGTTAACAAGGCTGCTTGTTGCAACTTGGACAGGTTGCAAGCATCCTTCAGTGTCTTAGGCTTGAACATGCGCACTGGTGTTTGGATTGAAGGGAGCAGTCCCCCGAGATAGCAACTAATGGCATATTCTTCGGGCAAGTTCACACGATTCAACAAGTGATCACACTTATTTTGATATTCCATTAGGTCTCCCGTTTGTTTTATATTGGTAGTATCGGCCATAGGGTCATCATAGGGGGTTGATTCAAAACGAGAAATAATGGCTTCAGTATACTCACCCCAAGTTAGGTAGGCAGGATGTGGCCGTATCTTTAAGTAAGCCTAATGCCATTGTAGGGCTAGACCTTCGAGATGAATGGAAGCCAACCTCACCTTTCCGTTTTCTGGAGTTCTGTCCATCTCAAAAAATTGATTCACCTTATAAATCTAGCCTTGGACATCTTCACCACTGAATCAGGGAAACTCAATCCTAGTTAGTTGAGTGGGAATTTGATAGGCATTTTGTGGGTTAAAAGCATTTGGTATAGTAGTTGGTGGGTATAGGTTTGAAGGGCGAATTTATGGGGGTTGCGGTGCGGTCGGAATAGGTTGTTGGTGAATGGATTTGTTTGGCTCGGTTTCAGTAGTAGGATTGAATTGAAACTGAGGTGAATTGGATGTCGAAGGGTTGAAGTTCCCTGGTTGGCCATGATTGGTGGACTGAGCTTGGAAAAAAATAGTTCGCAAGGCTGCCATGCTCTCCTACTGCGACTCTGAGATGAGTTGTTTAAGTTCATCCTTCAAGGACACCTTCCATTGCTCCACAGATTCCTTCAACTAGTCCAATTCGCGCCTCATATCAGCCAGCCTAGTTCTGTCTGCCATGGTCGCAGGATTTCAAGCTCTGATACCAGTGATAGAGCTGAAATAATCTTCCGATCCAGGTGACCCAAGAGTAGAATGGGTCTCGAGAATCTAAGAAATTTGGTCAATTAAAGGATAGACAAAGGGGAGTAGGAGAGAAAATTAGAATAGCGGAGAGTGAATTTCATATCATATCTGTTTTCCTTCTCCGGTTACATAATATATTCCAGCTCAATCTATAACAGATTGAGTCCGTTAGTGGGGAAGAGGGGAATAGAATCAGCTACGACATGGAGTACAGTAAGGCAATAGATATTAGCTAAAAGGAGAGAAATAACAAGTACTGAAATGGGCTGGGGAAAGTGGGTCGAGCACTATCATGGCCCTAGTTAATGATGATGTCCATCAGTAATCGAAGTAAGGATGATGAACGACCGGGGGGCGGTGTCGTTGAAATTTTTCTCAAACTTCATCTTTTTTTATTGGATAAAAGAGGTGAACGAATAGGGTTTGGAGAGAGTTCATGTTTTTTTTAATTTTTTTCTCAACCACTTTTTCATATCTCTCACCCCTCTAGGACTCGATCAGCCTTTGTAATCGAACCACACATCAAAATTTTTGTTCTTTTCTCTATTTTGATTAATAAAACAAATGTTTTCTATCATTTGGAGTTTTTTTACATGGTTATGAGTAACTAGCCATTTTTGTACTTCAAAGTAAGCAAGAAAGAGAATGCATGGAAAAAGGTGTGAAAATTTCTAAGCGTTGAAGGCACAAGGAGGAAAGCTAATGACGGAGAATTTTTCTAAGTCTTGAGGCAACAACACTGGAGGGCGGTGTTGAACACCATCACCGCATAGAGACAAGGATACAGCAAGACCTTGCCATTGACATAAAAATAATTTCAACCTAGGGGAATGACACAGGGAGGGGAGAGGGGGTGTGTCGACACCGACATGCCCGTGTCGATACATAACAATCGGGATTCATTATTTTTAACTGCCATTCGCATGTCTTCATCCCTTTCTTTCTTCCTCCTTTGTCTTTCTCTTTACCCAAACCCTCCATTACCACCTTCCTCGAGCTCTACACCTCTATACCCCACCACCCTTCTCCCTCCAACACTCCATTTTTCATCCTCTACTCAATGTTGTCCCCTACATCATACAATTAAATAGTAGTATCACTGTAACGTAGCAGCAGCTATTTAATAATTTTTTGGTCAGTCGTGATGTAAAATTATCGATACATTACAGTTTTAAAATTTTATATTTATCGGCTAATAAATTAGAAAATGTCGCCAATTTATTGAAAATTATTAAATTAATGAAAAAAATCATGTATAATAATTTTTCTTATTCATTTACTATATATATACATTGGACCAAATTACTCTTGAATTATAATAAATTATTATTATTTATTACCTTTAGATATACTACTAAATAACATGTATTTTTTTATTATAAGGCAAATTTAGGGTTATTAAGACATTTAAACATATAATGACTCACTTAAATACTTCTAATATAACATAAAATACTATTTTATTGAATATTTATATTTAAATGATCAATAAAAAATAATAATTAGAGCACATGATGAAATAAAAATAAAAATTCATGTCATGACGACTGCAATACATAGTTTATCATTCATGACAAACTAATACCATGACTGAGACCGTAAACTCATCCACAATTTATTGGCTACCCTACATCCATTTCCTTTCTACTAGAGGTGGCAATGGGCCTTGGACCCAACCCAGACTCGCTAGACCCACCTCATTTTAGCGGATCTGGGTCCAAGATTTTTGGACCCAGCGGGTCTGGATCTATATATATATTAATGGGTCCGGGTTTGAGTCCGGTAGTTCTTGCCCCAGACCCGACCCGCCAAACCCGTTTAATGTGTGTGTATCTGTATGTACATATATAGATACATACTAATATTATATTTTTTATTATTTTCGTAATCTTATTTGAACTCCTTATTCATTTTTTTAATTTTATTTTGTATATGTACTTTATAAGTAATATGTATAATATTGTATTCTAAAAACATTCAAACACCATTTAAAAAGTTAACGTAACTATTTTAATATATTTATGTTTTCACTTGGAGGATTTTTTTTAACAAAAAATACATATTAAGTTGTATAAAACATAAATGTATTTGTATTTACATAGATTATTAATTATTTTTAAAAAAAATATAGCCAGACCCATTGAGGACTCGTTTACCTACTAGACCCGGTGGATCTGGGTCTGGATCTGAACTTTTGAGACGTGACGGATCTGGGTTGGGTATGGGTCTATGTAATACAAATAGGTCCGGGTCTGGGTATGGCCGTACCCGACCCAAACCCAACCCATTTCCATCCCTACTTTCCACTTTTCTTTAATTTCAGTTATTTTTTATCTCTCTCCACCAATGAATTTTACCCACTCTCTTTCCTCCATTTTTCGATCAGAGCTTAGGTTTTGTGGATCTACTTGAATTTATGATCTAGTATCCATACTTCCATGTTCTTCTTTTATGGCTCTAAAGAATTAAAAGATTGACCATGCCAATTCTAGTAGTGCTGGTTGAGGACGATCTTCTAAAGGTTACTGGAATAATATGGATATTATTTTTTATGATAATGATCATGAAGTGCATTATAATGATATTTTTGATTCGCTATTAGCTAGCACATGATTTATTGATGATTTGGCTTAAGAACATTGGGTTTAGGGCAAGATTGCCATAGATTATTAGATAATATTAAATGGACCAATTTTTGGGTGCGGGATGGGTCGACTTATAATCGCTTGACTATGGAGTGCTTGAGTGATTTCAATGTTGTGGAAGATAAATGGGAATGCGATTATCAAGGCCGGATCAATTTTCACTTACTGAAGCGTACATATCTATTTGCTTTGGCGGATTTTAGCGAGTGCCTTGGGTTACCTCCCGAGGGTAATAGAGTAGTACCTTCCTGGTGGAGTGCTTAGGATTTTTAGAAGTGGATCGCTCAAAGTGAATCTATTTACAATCCTTCCAATTCTAAGGCTTCCCATATCTACAACCCAACTTTTTGGTATTTGCAACAACTCCTTACTCACACCATCTTTGGCGGAGGTTATAATTGTGACAAGTGTTATTAGTTGATGATCATACATTATTGTGTTTGACTTTTTCCATGAGAATTTTAAAACCAATCATATTTTCCAATAGTTTCGTGTTATGATCCAAAATCAGTTTAACACCAACATCCAAATTCTCAAGACAGACAATGCTAAAGATTTCTTTAATTCTAAACTTGGTTCATACCTTAATCCCCACGTTATTGTTCAGCTTAGCTCATACATTGACACACTTTAACAAATTGGTATGGCTGAATGTCCTCAAGAGTCCTCAAATTTAAATAACCAATGCAAATTTTCCATAACATTTACCCAACCTCTTGGTTAGTGTCTCACATTCCTCCTGAACTCTTTGGATGCATTGCATTTGTTCATGATCACGCTCAAAACCATGCATAATTGATGCTCATACCCTTAAATACATTTTCATTAGGCAATAAGAAAATCAAAAAGGGCACAAACACTACTTTCCTAGTAATTGCAAATTCTACCAAACCATGGATGGTAAATTTTTTTAAGACCAAACATATTTTTCTAATTATGTTATTTAGAGGGAGAATGACACTCAAAAATTCTACCAAACCATGGATGGTAACTTTTTTTAAGACCAAACATATTTTTCTAATTATGTTGTTTAGAGGGAGAATGACACCCAAAAATTACGGCATTGGGACTAGTCTAAACTCATAGAATCTATCCACCTTTCTCCTATCACTTTGGTGTAATATCTCACTCTAGTCTACAAGGTCTGACTCCTTAGTCTCCAAACGAACCCCTTGAAACACTTGAAACCAATCCATCACCGCTATTTACTGTCTATCCTAAACATCTCCACCTCCTTGAGGAAAAAATTAAATTATATAGAAGAAGAAAAACTCACATAGGACCTCAATTAAGCTAGCAAAATCTAGAGATTCTCCCGAGGTCAATTGTTCCTGATAGGACACAAGACAAGGTTGATTTTAGTCCACTGTCATGTACGAAAAAAGTGGAAAAATATAACCTAGAGTTAGATCTGCCTATTTCTCAAATAAAAGGTGTTCAATCATGTACCAAGCACCCTCTTCACAACTAAATTTCTACTCAAATTTTATAGATTCCTAAATGGTGGACAACAACCTTAGATAAGTACAAAGCACTCAAGAATAATGGAACATGGATCTTAGCATGCTTGGCACCTGATAAGAAGACTATGGGATGTAAATGGTTACTCTCAATTGATGGTAACATTGATAGATACAAGGCACAATTAGTACCTAGTGGTTTCACTCAAACATATGGAATTAATTATCAATATAATTTTACCCCTATAGCCAAAATCAACATAGTAGGTGCTTTATTATCTATTACAATTAATCAAGATTGGCCCCTGTTATAGCATGATATGAAGAATGCATTCCTAAATGGAGACTTAGTCAAGGAAGTCTATATGGATATACCAACAATCTAGGCTTTGAAACAAAACAGACTAAACGAAAGGTATGCAAGCAGAAAAAGGCATTGTACGGACTTAAACAATTACCCCGAGCATGGTTTGCCATTCACTAAGGTACTCAGATAGGATGGTTATTCATAGGTTAAGTAGACCATATACAATTCATCAAATATTTCAGTAATGAAAGAATCACAGTGTTGATTGTTTACCTTGATGATATAATTCTTAATGGGAATCACAAAGAAGAAGTAAAAAGACTCAAAATCTTGTTGTCTAGAGAGTTTGAAATCAAAGACCTAGGACATTTAAGATGTTTTGTAAGCATGGAGGTGGCCAAGTCTAGTAAGGGAATTTCAGTCTCACAACGTAAGTATGTTTTGGATCTCCTACATGAAACAGGTACTGAGACTTCTATGGACCCTAATGCCAAATTAATGCCTCGAACTAAGGAGTTAGCTAGACGGTAGCAATACTTGGTGGGAAATCTAGTATATTTCACTCACACATGCCTCGCATATATTTTTTGCAGTTACCATTGTCAGCCAGCTCTTGAGCGATCCATTTGTGATTCACATGAAGGCAATCACCAAGAATTTTAGGTACCTTAAAAGGGATCCAGGAAAGGGATTAATGTTCATAAAAAATCTTGACCGGTCCCCGATGTAGATTAGGTTGGATCCCCTTATTCACCAAAAGTCTCCTTTTGTTTATTGTTCATTTGTTTAGGGAAATCTAGTGACATGAAAGGTAAAAAACAACATGTGGTGGCTCATAGCAAGATAAGGGTAGATTTTTTAGCATTGGCTCAAGGCATATGTGAAGATTTGGTTTAAGCAACTGCTAAGTGAACTCAATATTGGAACTTTTGATCCTATTAAGATTGTGTGTGAAAAACAATTAGCAATTATAATTTATTCCAAAGACCCGGTGTATCATGACAGGACCAAGCATGTTGAGATTGATAAGCACTTCATCACTGAGAAAATAGAAGACAATGTGATATTAATCAACTATGTGCCTTCTAAGTAGCAAGCAGGAGATATCTTAAATTGCCTAGTGTGTGGAGGAGTGTAGAAAAACAAAATAACTGATAAGTTTCCTCTAATTGTGGTCCCCTTTTAAGAGTTAGCTTCCATTTATATTCTACCAATATTATTTTATATTATGTTATGATGTTATGATTTACATTGTAGAGGAGATATTATTTTTTAGGAGTTAACTTGGGAGATGACTGACATATATCCTGTATATATGTAAACTGGCGTTGTCAATAAAAAAAATGGAAAAATAGATTCCGTTGGTTTTTAAGCCACACAAGGGAAAATCCAGATCTCTTGTGCCGCAATCAATAATATAGCATGGACTAGATCATGACTACCCTTCTAGTAGGTAATATGAATGCCAAGATCTCTTTCATTGTTTAATTAGAAATGACTTTCAAACAAAGCAATCACCAAAAGTACTTGGTCTATTCTTATCTACATCTGCAATATAGTTAGGCATCATGTCTACAATTATTACAACACATTCATCACATGATGACAAAACAATTAACTTCCTCAAGAAGTTTCTCTTGAGTTCTTATCAGATTTTTTCATGAGTGGCCAAATAATTTTGCTCTACAATATTCAATTGGTCGTATCTACTACTCAAAAGTAAATTGAAAGTATAAGTACTTGCCTAACTTGAAAGTACTATTCAGCTTCAAAAGTGATCTATGCCCTAGAGTATGTTTGGTACAACTAATTAAAAAGCTAGCTAAAAACTAAAAGACAAAAAGCAATTGACAACTTTTTTTTTTAAAGCTACTTTAACAAGCTTATCAAAAAATACTCAATAAAGCTTATCATTATTTTTAATAAAAAATTATGATCTTTTCCACCCCAACAAACTTACCATCCCAGCACAACTTAAATTAGTCAAGTAAGCTAAAAGATTGTAGAAATTATCATCCAAACATACACTATAAGCTTGTTCTCCATAGCCTATTATTCATAACTTATTAAATTAGTCTAGATTTTAATAATAAAAAGCATAATATAAACGTAATGATAATAGTTATAATAATGATAGTAATGATAACAATAGTAATGAAAAAAGTATCAATTATGACTAAAAAATTAAAATTATTATAGGCGAAGGGAACGAGAACTGAGTGAGTAGGGAGGGTGGGAATCAGTGTTAAAGTTGGCTATAGTAGAGGTGCACAATCTCAATATTTAAGAGGTTCCCGTGGCACACTTGAACAGGTAAAATCCATGGAATTTCTAGCTCAGTTGGAAAATGCTTTAAGGCATTTGTTCATCAACACCCACCAGAATTCTTTCACCCTTACTGATTCAGAAATAAATGCAAGTATCCAAATCCAAGAGCCTATAGGAAATGCATGTCAATGCAACAGGGAGAGTGCTGTTGGAAGATGAGAGGACACCCCCCAAATATTTCATTGATGATGGAACATTGTCGATCTTCTATAATAATCTCAAGCAGAGTTCATCGAGTGCTACTAAGACATGCTTATGAAATACAAACCAAGATTATTCTCACAATGAGTTTCCATAACCCAAAACAACAATACACTTATCTTTGTGCAGGCCTAGACCATGGCAGGGACAGGTCAAGTTCCAGTGGGGAATGCTAGGGTCAAGACTGACCCAGGATACCTTTTATGAACTTGACAGGGCTTGATGGACTTTAGACGGGTTCAAATTAGGTAGACTGACGATCCCTAATGGGTTTTGCCTAAGTGATAGGTAATGGTGACTGTCACTAGTCGTCCCGTTTATTAAAACTGTGATGCAATTAATTAATCGTCTTTGAAAAGGCAAAGCCCAAAACCGTTTGATTTGCTGAAACATAAATTGATGGCTCCATTCCCTCACTCGCTAATCGTAAACGGAACACAAACAACACGAGAAAGTAGTAATGCACCTTCCACCACGGCCTCCCATCCAAGTCTGCAGGTCAAAAAAATCACCTTCGATTCCTCTGAAGTCGATGATAACTCTTTTTCGCATAACACTGCTTTGCTCTGCTGGATGCATTAAGATCCTGTCAGTTGCAGCGTGGAGTAAATTACAAAATGCAACAGAGATGAATCTGTTAATTACGATTCACGTAATATTAAATTGCCTCAAATTTTAGATTTTTGTGACGGAGATGTTATAAATAGTTGTGGCGAACCTACGGTGAAATGAATTTCAACTCTACTTACAACTGTGATTAGTGATTTGATTCTAGAGAAGGAGATGCAGACAGATGCGAGGATCAAGTCTCTTCTTCTATCAGTCAGTCGACTTACCCGAGGTACTTCCATCGTCACTACCTAGTAAGGTAGCATTAATCATAATGGCTTTATTTATTTATTTTTTCCTCTGATTGTAATATGATTCTAATTTAATGTGCTTGAAAGTACTCTATTGCGATCGATCGATCATTGTTAGGGAAGAATTAAAGGAATGAGGAGAGAATGGGAAGATAGAAGCATTTCAGGAAGTGAGATCGGGTCAGGAAACCCAGAGTGATTGAATCATAACCTAGAGTGCTTCGTGGTGTTCAGCATTATTTGAATTGCACAGTTCATGAAAAACGTCTAAGCTTTTCATGCATGGAAAATGAGGGGGGAAGCTTTTATGAAAACGGAAGTCAGTTTTAACTTTTCAAAACAACTTTCTTTTGGTACAAAAAAATTACTCCCGCAAAACTGTGCTTTTAGGTGCAGGCGCACGGTAGGGGAGGGGAAGCAAACAAGTAACATGGGAGTGGGAAAAAAAAGAGATGGTGCGGGTGGTTTGTGAGTTGCATAAAGCAAAAAGACACCATCATCAGGCAACATAGAAGAAAACGACCCCGTCAAATCCCCATCGATTGAAAACAAATTTTGTGCTTCAAACTCGGAGCACCGATCTAGAGCGTGTGTTTCGAAATGTTCAAAATATTTCAATGAATAGAAATATGAAGCATAAGAGGCTAGGTACATACATCAAAGTAATCAAAGAACAAGACACGCAATTTCCAACATCTGTAACATGTCTGTAACATGCAAATTTGCATAAACCTCAAGATTTTCAGTATGCGTCCTCGGAGCACTCGAACATGTTAGCCAAGTGGAACCAGACAATTGGAATGCAAGAAATTAAGATTCAGTGCAGACTATCATCAACTTGTAAAAATTACCAAGTGAATCAAAATAAGCCAAAAAACCAGCACACATGCAGAATTGACTCAATAATTTAGCTTGCTTGATCATATGATAAAGCCCTGCAGGAATGCGAAAAAAATAGAGCAAGGGTATATGCAATATCATATGCCACTAAAGTTAGAGCAACAAAATATTGCCCATAGAGCACTAATAATCACTTAAATAATTTAATGGCATGTGATGCCACTGTAAACAGAACAGAATCAGAATTCGAGTACAGAAACAGAAGTACAGTTGAGATTGGTATTTGTAGTTAAAAGTCAGGATTTTTCAGGTTGTTCAATTAGGGCCTAGCTATGGCTATGTCGGAACAGAATTCTCAGCATAAGTATCCAATCAGAGGCTATTAAGTTCACTACGAGCATAAAGTTCAACAAATTTATCTTGCACAAAGTTAACATTTGTTGTATGAAAGTCTCTATACATCATTCCTTCGATTGATGCATTTGTTTCTTCTTTAAAATTCATTATTATTTTTAATAATAATAAAATTATATTGTTAATATCAATATTATATTTATAATAATATTAGTAGTTAGAATAATTATATTTTATTGTTATATTGTTTATAATAATATTAGTAGTTAGAATATTTATATCTAATAATAATATTAATAATAAAAATTATATTATTATTGTTTATAATATTATTATTTTCATTATAACATAATAATTATAATGATATTTATATTTCTAATAAATGATTATAATAATATTTACATATATGTTATATTAAATATAATAATTACTATTTACAAAAAAATAATAATAATATAAATATCACCATAAATTAAAGTAGTAATTATAACATTATTAATTATTATTTTAATAATAATAATTTTTAAACTTTTTCCTGCATTAACCAAGTAAAACCAGTGAAAAAGAAAGAAGCTAGAAAAGAAAAATTCCTCGCATCAAATATCCTATTAAAAGGGAACAAAGGTAAACAGAACCCTAATAGGACAACAGTGCGGTTGACCATTATTAGTACACCATCCATCGTAGCAACAGTTCTAAACACTGATAATTTATGTTGATCGCGTTTATTTTAGAGCATAGCCTTGGAATGTTTGTGTCGGTGCTTAAGGTTGAAATTTTTTGCACTACTAGTATAAGATCTGGATCATCTAATTTTCAGCCTGCATTAAATCCACAACTACAAAATATGTATACTTGGCAAAATCCTTACGTGCGATGATATCATGACAGGGTACATGCACATCAGCTCTAATCCATTCCTTCACAAAACAGTAACAATACAAGCGTCACACACTATTTGGTTCTAACTTCTTGGGATCATTATCGGTTACTACTGATCCACGCAAAAAGAATCATAATTGGTTCTAAAACCAAGCTCTCATGCCACTTAATTAGGGTAAAAAAAGGTAATAATAGATAAATACATATCCAAATCCCCCAAAAACTGCCCCATAAATTGGGATTGGGAAGAAAGAATAGAGGAATAAGATGGATCTCTTACTAGTACAACTTAGATACACCACAATCACTTTTTTCTCATATCTATACCTTCAAATTTTCAACAATGACATCAAGAACCTAAAATCCTACTGCATACAGACACCTAAATTCTTCAGCCTGTTGCCTGAGATGTGCTACTCTTCCTTAAAGAATTGTAAAGTCCTTAAACTTGTCCTGTCCACTTAGAAGACACTATTTTTATTTATTTTTCCCCTTTTATAAGGAGGCATGAACAAGTCCAAAAATGGGATAACACTAATAGAAATCCTGGAATTAAATATTAACTGATATATCAATATAATATCATGATTCATGGAATAAATAAGCACACGTACACTAGATGACCAATAGGTAATTAAAAATAAAATCATGTGTGTCAACTGATACAATATGTTTTGGCTCATATATCCTGATATGTATAAGTACTTTCACTATAAATTTCTATATTTATAGATGTTTATTGTGATTAAAAAAAAAATCAAGTTATGACAACTACAAGATATAAAATATCATTCTCAACATGATACAACAACCACAACTATAATCACAACTATAGTTTTATTACCTATATAGAATGCATATTAATAATATGCAAACATAACAAGTACCTCACAATACATCATCATTTATGATGTCTAAACTCTAAATGCAGCTTTACAATTGGAAAAGAAGCAATGACTCTAGCCACAAACTTTAATGACAAGCTAGAATTTGATAAACAATGCAAGAAAAATTTATCTTAAGCTCCTGACACAAGCACCGGAATTAATTTTTAGATAGAATGTTCAAATTGCTTCTTAAAATAAATGTATAAATTGTAGGATAACTTCCAGTAAGGTACCCTAACACTTGGTAGATGTCTTTCATTTTTAATAATTTTACTAAGATACCTTCATATTTTAACTTAATTTTACTTGGGTGCCAAAATAGAATTCAAACATGATTTATCTTTACTATTTAGATACTCAAATGAAAAGAAATTAAAATATAAAGATACCTAAAAACATTATTAACAAACACAAGGCATCTAAAATAAGGCCAAATGCTAGAGCCTAGGGGTACCTAAATAATTTTTATCTAAAAAATATAACCTTAAAATTTGAGCAATGAAATAACCTAGCCATAGAACATTTTTATTAACAGGTTGCATTATAAGCCGATTTAACAATAATTAAACTAGAATAAGGTAGCACTTGCAAAAGTTAAACAATGTTTTACCTAAAATAATAGTGTCTTTAAAGCAAATTCCAAAAGGACATCTAATCTAATATGTATTACAAGGAGTATGCTTGGAATAAAATAATCGGATGAGATCTCTTGGCCCCTTCACATTGAAAACTATTTATGGTGCAAGATAGAGCACAACAGCAGAATTAATATAGTCTAACAATATTAATTTTTTGATGAGATTGCTACAATAAACATAGATAAAGAATGATGATCAACTTGGTAAAATCAAGGAAAAACTATCAAAAGAAGGCGACACATGAAGTCATGAAAAATACTCATGGTCTCTAACCTTTCCCGTCCCCCAGTCGTCTAAATATACAAATTGTTTTGTTTCTAGCTCCTGTTGTAAAAGGTCCTCCTCCAGGCCTGTAGTAACATTATTATCCTTGGAGTAAAAGTCAACAAGCTCTTTTTGGAGGAACTAGACTTTAGCTCAAAAGATGAAAGCATGTAGGCTAATCATTACTTGCCAAAATTAAGATGAAGGTAGCCACACCTATTTTTGTTGCTAAGATCACTTGCACAAACCTTCTAAATTGATAAGCTTTGGAGCCAACATGCATGGTAACCACATTAAGATTTCACTTGAACAACACTAAGACATATCATGCAGTACTAACAGCTGGATAAGTCTACTAACTCAAAATTACTTGGTCATAGCAAAAGAATAAATGAACGGACCTGGACAACTAAATTAACATTGCATATAGAAGCGTGACCAAAGAATTAAGCCATAATAGTTCCCTTACCGACTAGCCTGGCCTTAGGCCTAGGGCTCCTAAATGTATATGCCTTCCATTGGTGTTAGATTAATGTATAGGTTGTTATATAGCAGTAAATCAAATTATTAATGTAGTTGGACTTTTTCTAGCATTTAAAACCTGACACATAAAGCTATATTTAGTGGGTTGATTGTGCAAGTTTTTAATTGCGTTCAAATTAAAAGGCTCTACATGTATATTTTATTTTATTTTATTACAAATACAAAATTTGTTTGGCTAGTAGATTTAAGATATGTATTCAAATATTTTTCTAGAATTATAACTAGTAGATTTTTAATGATAAATATTTAACCAACTATTTTGCACATTTTATTATTTTAACATGCCTGCTTACATAGCATTTATATTTTAATCTATTTTTATGTCAGTACCCAAAAGGTAAAAATATATCGCATTTCTAATTTTATTCAGACACTCAAATAAAAATACATTAAACTATAAAGTTATCAAAAAAAGTATTAAAATATAAATACTCATAAAATATTAAGTTTTGTGGTATGTGAATAAATTCTACCATAATATATGAATATTAGACAAATTTATAAAGGCGCTATATTACATATTGCTTAAGGGCCAAAATGCATAAGTGTAACACCCCCAAATTTACTACTGAAAAATTTCGTTTAAATCGAAAGGTTTAGTAGAAGCGAAAGATTTAAAACCGTAAACTTGGGGGTATTACCGCCACACTTAGTACCGGACCGGTTCACTCCTACCGTCCCGATACTAAATGCTAAGGCTAAATCAAACAATCGTTAGTAAGAACCATCAAAAACATAAGTTCATAGTCATCATAAATCATTCATGAAACAAGAGTCGACCACAGACATAATATTGTTTAAGATTACAACTTAAGAGTTCCACTCCAAAATATGAACATAATACAAATACGGCTAACTCAAGATAAACGGGAACGAGGATAGTAAAAGAGTCCGGCCGGCTCGCTCTCGGCCCCAACCAAGATAGTCTCAACACTTGGCCCCACCCGATGCCTCGTAGGTATCATAGGCATCGAAAACATGATCTCCTACCTGCACAAGGTCAGATGGGTCCCCTACTCGTGAGAATGAACAGCACCCATGAAACGGGTGATCAGTACGCTACGTACTGAGTAAGGTAACAGACGAGCTAATGCCAACACATAGAACACATAATACAAGTATAAGCACATAGGAAACATACGATAACACACATGATAAGGCCTAGTTACTTTTCTGGTGACTTATTCCTTATTCTCATTAATAATATGTTCATTCCACACATATTCTTCAATAGTCCATGTGAGTGCGGGAACTCCACTATTATAGCCGGTGGACCGGAAGTAAACACACAGGGCAGAACGCCTCTAACCACTATTATAGCCGGTGGACCGGAACGAAACACACAGGGCAGAACGCCTCTGACCACTATTCTGACCGGTGGACCGGACTGGCCTCGACTCACATAGTGTTTCGCTATAAGTATTTAGTATTTTTCCCGTGGCTTAACTTATTTACTTGGGTCTGTCGAGCCGAAACCCCCACTATTATAGCCGGTGGACCGGAAGTAAACACACAGGGCAGAACGCCTCTGACCACTATTATAGCCGGTGGACTGGAACGAAACACACAGGGCAGAACGCTTCTGACCACTATTCTTACCGGTGGACCGGACTGGGCTCGGCTCAACATCTTTCGCTTTACGTAATTAATGTCTTATCTGTGTCTTATTAAATCACACTTCACCCTTAACATGCATGCCCACTAAATTCTACTGCTTTCCTTTCAAGAGGGTCTGTCCCATATGTTGAGACTCGTGCACCCCTAATCACACCCCGACATTATTTCCCCTCCCCCTTAAGCTCACACATAATGAAAGACCAACTCCTGAAAGTGTAGGTTAAACCCAACACCCTACGACATCGATCTCGCCTATTCTCAACCTCTAGGGTTTTCCCCTTGGAAACCCTAGTTGGACTTATGTGGCCCAACCTCTTCACACTTACCTTACCATTACTCATTCTTCACCCCACATCTCACCCTTATTAAGTCAAACCCCAAGGCATATCCTTTTATTCCTCGACCTCGTATGTGCTCGGTAAAACCCTAGTTGGTCGCCTCAAACCCCAGGTACCTTACTTGTTCCACAAGTAATCTATCCTCTTTACCCCAAGGTCTCTCCTTTCATATGGAAATCCTTACCCACATTTTGTATAGTGAATTCATACTCTTAACCCATACTCCATCCCTCATTAATCATCCACACTTTCATACTCCCCAAGTATTCACTTTCTTACCGAAACCCTAGTTAGACCCCTTATGCACCCTCGTACTAGCCTACGTACTATTTTCACCCTAAGTCTCCAATCACTCCACAACTTACCCATTCTCTTATTTACACCCAAATTCAACTTTTCTCACGTAAGACACACCCCCATGCAAGAGTTAGTCACCTCATGCAAACGCCCCAAGTCACCATGCAGTTTTTAAGGCCCCCATGCATGGTTCCCAACTTTCATTTACTTTGGACATTCTACTCACTTAAAACTTCTCTCATGGATCATGAGGTACTTTGGTCAACCCCATATCCCCCTTAATGGTCTCACTTCCCGTTCCCCATCTTATTATTCTTTTAGTCCCATTTTACCATACCAAAACCCTAGCATGCATGACCTAGAGGGCCGTATCAACACGTCATAAATATCATACATAAACATGTCACGTTCATGTCATAGAAGGCACACATGACATACCTCAAATTCCAAGTTGCGCTACACATGAGACAAGTTATCCATAAATCATATAACACACATTAGCATGGTATACACAACAATCAACACGTCACATCACACATAACACAAGGCCATAGCTTCGTCCTTACCTAAGGCGACGCCGGGCTTGGAGCACGCTCCTCTAACTCCTTAGGGCTTGGATCGGGGTCACCTATGAAAGGGGAAAAAGTTAAGTATTAGTTTCCCTCAAAAGTACTATCAACCCTTATTTTACTTTAGGATTAAGGTTCTTATCCCTAGAGGGGTATTATACAAAGGCTAGGGTTTTCGTCTTAATTTAGTGTATTAAACTCTACTAGTTAAAGTGTACTCATTTTGGTGCTTACCCTTATCCTTATTTTATTAGACTTGTTAGTTCTAATCTTGTGGTAATATGGTTCATGTTAACTATATGAAAATAGTGATGGTATTAATAATAAGTTAATGTTCTAGTGATAGAAACCCTAGTGTTTTAAGATCAAGTCTATTAATAGGGTTAGAGTCAAAATGATACTATTATAAAATCAAAATGCCACAAGTGAACTATTCCTAAGGGTGATAATGATAATAGTTGTATATTCTTGAACAATGCAAGGTTTCAAATTCTTTTGGTTACCATAATAAGGTGGTGATAGTAATAATAGTAATAGCTAATGGTAGTGCCTTAGTAATGAGGTTAGGGTTAAAATCATTAGGGGTAATGTTAAGTGATATGGTAATAAGGCTCAAGTATCCTTCTTAGTTAACAACCACATGATATTTACTAACTTTGAGTTAAGTCACATGGATAAGAACAAAAGTAGTATTATTGTTAGCAAAATGATAAAGGTGTTAAGTATAATAATAATAATAATAACAATAATAATAATAATAATAATAATAATAATAATAATAATAATAATAACCAAGTAAGGTTAAGCAACCACAATAATAACCGTAGTAAGGATAATAGAAATAATAATAATAATAATAATAATAATAATAATAATAATAATAATAATAATAATGTTAATACTAATAATTATAAAAATAAGACCAAAGTTAAATATAATAAAAGTTAGGGTTTAAAAGGGATGTTAGTATTAGTAAGAAAATAAGGACATTAATAATGGAGACCATAGTAATGATAATAAAGATAATAATAATAATAGTAATAATAATAATAATAATAATAAGTATAATAGTATTAATATTGGTAGAAAATAGTAGCAGTTATATAAAAGAGGTATTAGGGTTTGGATGAGTGGAGAACCACCTAGGGTCGGTAGTGGTCCGGCGGCGGCGATGGAGGAGGAGAAGAGAGGAAAAGATGGAGGTGGTGGTTAGATGGGAGGAGAAAAGGGGGAGTTTGATGTGGGGGAGGAGACAGCAGGGAGAGGGGAGTGGAATGAGGGTGGTGGCGTGAGAAAGGTGGTGGCGCGCGGTGGTAGACGCGGCGGCCGAAGATGGAGGAGGGTGGTGGAAGATGGTGGAGATTGGTGGAGAAGGAGGCAGGGAGTAAGGATGGTATGGGCAGGTAGGGGAGGACCTGCCGATCACTTTGGGAGGTGGAGAGGAGGTTGGTCACGGCGGAGGTGGCGGCAGAAGGTGGCGCGAGGTGGCGGGGGTGGTTTTTGGGCAAGGGATTTCGCACGGTTGTGGCGGCACGTGTGGGGCAAGAAAGGGAGCAGCGACGGTTTGGTTGCGTGGAGGGTGGTGCAAGGAAGGTTTTGGTGTGTGGCGGTGGTTGCAGCGGTTGCTAGAGGCGGCGGCGAGACAGGGTTTCGACAAGGTCCAGAGGGGAGGACTTGCCTTGGCCATTCGGGGAGGGGTATTTATAGGCAATTGAGGAGGGGAAAACGACAAAGGGAAGAAGGTCGGCATGCGGGGGCAAGTGCGGCAGGTGGCCGGCCGGCGGTGGCAGCGTCGCGTGCCCTGCGGTTTTGTAGGGTACGTTTGGCCATTTTCTGGAAAAAGGAAGGGGCAGTAGGACGCATGAGGGAGTGTTGGGTCGAATTGGGGAAGAAAGGGATGGAAATGGCAGGGGGAGGACGGTCGGACGGCAGGCGGCAGGTTGCAGGCCTGCGCGGGAGGGGGGAAGAAGACGACCCTTGGACCGGCGGTCCAGGAGGAAAAGAAAACAGGGGGAAAACGCCCTATTTGGCAACGGTTATAAGATCCGTAAGTCAAACACGGCGTATCGGGGGTTATGGGAGGAAAACGCAGTGTCGCGTCGAAGGCTGGCAACGGTCAAAAGGGTCATTAAGCGGGACGCGGCGTTTCGATGGCTTCGAGGGTGAGACGCGGAGTTGTGGGCGTACGAGGGCCAGCAGACGATGCTGGGCTGGGGGAAGGAGAAGAAGGAAGGGTTTGGGCCGGGCGAGGCCCAATTCCGGCAGAAGAAGTAAAAGAAGAAAAAAAATAAGGGAAAGAAAAAGGAAAAGGGGGAAAAGAGATTTCTTTAGGGTTTTGAATTTTGCACAATTTATTTAGGATGCTTTTGGGTTATTATACATTTATATATATATATATATATATATAATTATTTTCTTGAATATTTAAAATTTATTTGAATAGTAATTTAATTCTCTTTTTAGATTAACTTTGGCTATTTTGGGAAATTTTCCTCCACTTTCATTTTAATTAGTAAAATGTCCAAAATTTTCTAAATAATTTATTTATTATTTTCTCCTTATTTCCCTCAATTAATTTCCTCTTTATTTAATGAAGTAATTTATTTTCTTAAATTTTTCTACTAAATCCCTATTTTACCATAATTCCTAAGTTAGGGTTTTTGGGGTATTTCAATAAGGCTGCCCATACTTACTGATTATTATAGTAAATAGCCAAGGAGATTCATAACACCCCCAACCCATCACCTAACTGGGAGATTGTACGTACCACTATCTATATGATAGAGTCCACATAGATAGAAAGGATAAAGCATAACAGTTCCAAATGATCAATAATAATAATAATCAAAATTTATTACAAACTTACAAATTATTTCCTAAATCTAGTTAATGCTGACAAAAATATACAGTCAAAAGACTAAAACTCTCCTCAATAAAATTGTAATACCTGCAAATTTTGCTTAACCTAATCCCATGTCATTAGCCCTAATTTGATTCTAATCCCAAAAAATCTTATTATTAGCCTTAACCAAATGTCTTAATCCCAAAATCGAAACCTTAATTCTAATAAACCGAAATTCGTAAACTGAAATCGAAACCAACTAAAATTTTTGCAAATCTAAATTATTTGGTTAATCTCAAAATTCTAATCTAATCCCAATTCCCTAACCTTTCTCTCTTTTCCATTTCTTTCTCCTTTTCTTTTCTTCCTTTCTTCCCTTTTCTTCCTTTTTCTTTTCTTTTCTTACCCTTCTTCTCCTATGTCAATTTTATGGCGTAAGGAGTTTTGCTTCTTCTGTACCTCCCTTAACTTGCCACCCTCATGCTCCTTTCACTATCACCCTGCCAGCCCTGCCACTCCCTCGTGCCACTCTTCTTCTTCTTATTCTTATTCTACTCTCCCTACTGTTGCTCTATTTCCACAACCCTGCTAGCCTGCCACCTTCTTCTTCCTTCTTCTCCCTGCCTTCTCCTCCCATGCACGTTTTCTTCTTCTTCATCATCTCTGCCGTGCCTCTACCTGACTCCTATCCCTCTCAACCATCACCATCCCCCCTATCCTTTTCTTTCTTCTTTATTCTTCTTCTCGACAGAACCATCGTCGTCGTCGTCACATTGCCATTTTTCTCCTCCAAGGCACACCACCTTACTAGTATAAATACCCCTCTAACCCTCCATTTTATTATCATCCATCATCTCTTCGACCTTCTCCTTATTCTTCCTCCTCCTTTCTCCTTATTCTTCCTCCTTCTTCCCTGTTTTGGCATTCAAAACACCCAATCCACCACCGAGCACCACCCAAGCCACCATTAGCCTCCCTTTGGCCGATGGACCTACCACTAAGGTTGCCCCAACCTTCCTAAGGTTGCCCCAACCTTCCTCCTCGCCGTGGCCGGCCATTACCACCAATCGCCTCCTCTTTTCCCTTCTCCTTCCCCTCGGTTGTTGCAGAGTTTTAGAGTGCACGGCCATGCAACTCTCAGATACCCTGCTGCACAGCCATACAACCCGTGCACCGTCTGGCCGTGAGTTTTATTTCCTCTAGGCCCAATGCTGCACAGCCATGCAATTCCTACACAATCTGCCCATGCTTCTTTTCTTCTTTCAACTTGTTGTGCACTGTTACTACACAGCGGTGCAACTTTCCATTTTAGTTGTGCAACCCTATTTCCACCCTAAATCTTGTCCAAACACCACCAAAATTTAACCATAGCTCCACCACACACTATTCTACATTTCCATATAATTTAAGTTTCCATTTAACTTTGGTAAATTCCATTTTTACCCTTCTCTACCATAATCTCCCTCTTAATTTTTAACCTCCAATCCTAATCATATTTTATCTTATTTTCATAGGTGATCTTCCAGTGATCTCGGAGGAAGTATAGGATTCACGTGCATAGAGCCTGGTGTCCTTGTTCGTAAGGATACATGTCATAATTAGGGATTTATGTGATACTTGTATCTTTGTATATGCTTTTGTGTTGAGTATGTTATATTGAATAATTTAAATTATGGAAATGATAAGGAATGATAATCTTGAGAATAATGTAATTATGTAAGTACATGTTTGGGTATAATACTAGATACAAAATATCTATGAAAAACTAAGGATATATACTTTGGGTAATGATTGGAAATGTATATGCTTTGGGTTTTATAAGGCTTTGAGAGAATATGATTGTCTTGCCTACCTTAAGAGTATTATGGTCATTTGAGGATAATTACATGGTCATACTTATGTGCTAAATTTTATGTCTTGAGTTTAGCATGATAATATACAATCAACTCTGAATAAGATATTAATCATATAAAGCGAAAGATCACTTGTGTCAAGCCGAGGTGTTTATATGGCTCCGTTCCACCGTATAATAATAGTGGCTTGGGTGTGTTGTCCCCGAGATGTGCTCTAGTCCATTCCACCAGATTAAAAATAGTGGGACCCCATACTCAATATGAATGAAAATATAATTAAAAGTTAAAGTATAAATGGAAATATACTAATCATTTAAAGTGAAAGACTACATGAGTCAGGACCGAAGTGTTGAGTCCGTTCCACCGGATAATAATAGTGGCTCGGGTGTGTTATTCCTGAGATGTGCTTTAGACCGTTCCATCGGTTTAATAAATAGTGGCTCAAGAGTATTTTACTCTAAGAGGTGTTGGCTCCATTCCAATGGATAATAATAGTGGCTAGGGTGTATTGTCCCCGAGAGGTGTTTCAGACATTTCCACAGGTTTAAGAATAGTGGAGTCCCTGAACTCAATGCAAATAAAAGATTGAAATATGGTATATATAATGAAATACTTGGAATCAGTAGTTTTATGGCTTTCTTCTATTTGCATATGCATGAATTGCTTATGGGAATTCTTGTGTTATGTGTAACCCTACTTGACTGTACCGTTACCTTACTCAATACGTAGCGTACTAATCATCCATTTCATGGGTACTGCTCAATTTAACGAGTACATGATCCAGATGTTTATGTGCAGGTCGATGATTTCGTAGCTTTTGATGCGATATATGTAGAGGAGTGATTCATTCATATCACGTTTTGGGCGTAGACTCATGTTATCTGGATGATAGGTTTACCATATACCTTTTTGTACTCTTAGTTCCATGGGATCCTTTTTTTGTTATATTTTTATATTGTAATTGGAGTTGATCTCCGAACACTTATTTGATGTTATAAAAAGTTGTCTTGTCCCTTTCTAATTATGTTTTAAATTTTCTAATTATTTTGCCTTGTGATTGACATAAGGATGGTGGGGTAAGCTAGACTTATGTCAATTACGGTGATAACAACCAAATATTTGATTATACGCTTCCGCTTAAAACAACATTTTTCAGTAGTAGTACTAAATTTGGGGGTGTCACAAAAATGGACAAACGTGACGAAGTCTAATAAACCAAAAGACCATATTCAGCTAAACAATGGACTCGTACAACTAATCCCAAGACTACACTCTAGATCTTAGTCATCCTAGCTAAGTGACATGCTTGTCATATGAAATGTTAGCAAAACCATAGTTCAGTAAGTTACAGGTCTATTGGTCCAAAAAAGAGTTCAAGTCGAAAAAATATAATGCATTCAACATGATTTAGTACAAGTATTACATTTTTTGAAGGAAAAAAATAAATAAAGTTGAGCAATATAAACAATTACAATTTATATATATATATATATATATATATATATATATATATATATATATATATATATATTTGAGAATGTTCTATCAATAACGAATATAAATGAATCATAACAAATGGTTCATAACTCAAATAAGAAAAATAATCAATCCAACGACTAATTGATCAAACAAATGCATAAAGGTTAGTAGGATCACACAGTCAATCTAATCATAATGATAACAATAAATATCAATCAAATAAAATTTTCAGAGTGATTGTGACTATTGTATATGGCTAAAATAATGTCATACCAAAGGTCCTTCACAATTAGGTCAAGAAACAATAAACTAATTAATGGGTCCCCTAATTGATAGTGGGGTCCTTTATTTTTCAAGACCATTTATCTTCCTTTATTCATGACCTCAAACATAACTCAACAACTATCACACTATCACTCGAAATCCGTGCATTATGAGTAAATAAATATAAGACTATGTTAATAATACCCATTATAGGTGATTAATGGTCGATTAAAATCTCATGTAAAACCTAGGTACTAGATATCAATACAAAAGCACTAAGCAATTATTATTAATATAAATAATAATTAATTAGGGCTACTAATCTATAACCCAAATAAAAACCCTCAATCCATTATAATTTAGCAATATAAATATAATCAATGAGATTAGTAAGAAGTTTGACCCTACCCATTAAATTGGCAAAAAAATGAAAGTCACTGAAGCATAAGATTGAACACCTAATGTGCAAATCTAACCATGGCATCATAAGTCAACTAGAGCCTCAAGATTTAACTACACAGGTAAGCTTCTTCCTGTCAACCTCAAATATTGCTCAATTTACTCATAATTGTTTGAAATTGAATTAAAAGATCAACTAATCCATAATTTTTTGAAGAACCAAAGTATACACATAAAATTAGAATACATAAAACTTATTCACTACTAGATTCAACACAAGATTTTAGAGTTAACCATTCCCCTTGGATCGGGATTTTTATTTATTTATTTGCGGTGTCAAAACTAGTTAAAATTTTGGCTAGCACATACATGACGATAGATATTAAATTACTACATAAGGGATTAATTTGCCTTCAATTGGCAACTAATTTATTATACTAAAGCAATTCAAGAGGGTTTGTCAATTAGGCCAAGAAGCAGGGAGTTATTTATGATTGAAAAACATGAACGAAGCTAGACAAGGCAACCACTGGAGGGAATATAGAACGATGGTCGGTAGAGTAGCAATTCTAACAATGTTCTCCACTGTTGATGGGTTAAATAAATAGAAGTAGTAAGCATCAGTTAAGTGAGGAGTAGAAATAGGAAGTAATCTAGGCTAGGAGAGTTGAACACTTTTGAATTACACAATATTTAACAATGGAAAGGTTGGTACAGAGATTTGTTTTTTTTTTCAATTCTTCAAAGATGGGTTTTAAAGAGTAGAACTAATTTAAGTTAAATGGAAATACATTATACATTCAAAAATTTGGAGCAATAATCCCTTCTACCCTTTCCCATAAACTAGAACTCTGGGTGCAGCAACCTCCACTCTCACCCCCCTAAAAAAATCCCCTCTAAATTACACCATCTGCATGCTTGCACAAAGGCTTCTAAGGAAGTAATATAGGCCAGGGGAGCTGAATACTTTTGAATTACACAACTTTTGGCAATGGAAAGGTCGATATGGGGATTTAGATTTGTTTTTTATTTCAATTATTCAAACATGAGTTGTAAAGAGTAGAAATAATTTAAGTTAAATGGAAATACGTAATAAATTTAAAAAAATTGGAGCAATAATCCCCTCTATCCTTTGCCATAAACTAGGACTTTAGGCTCAGAAACCCCCACCCTCACCCCCACTAAAAAAAACCCTCCCAATCACACCACACGCATGCCTACACATAGGCATCTAAGGATGTACTGGGGGGTTATAATAGCAAACGGAGAAGGTGGGTTGAAATTCTTACATAATATGATGATGGGTTCATAATGAAAGTAACCATGACTCTAGGTTCCTTGAATTTGATATATATGTTTAGACCCATTGAGACAGAAAGGTCCATAATTGTAAAATCTCTCTAAAGCAATTACTTTAAGAGACATTCAAAATGTACACTAAAAGACAACTTCAAACTTGATAGTTGATATATATGTCTAGACACATTGTGATCCTAAACCATGAAGAAAGTTCAGAATTGAAAACTCTCACGGGAAACATGCAAAATGACGAATAAAACTCAACTAAAGGATAACCTAAAACTTAATATATATGTTCAGACCCGGTGATCCTAAATCATGTAGAAAGTCTATAATTGCTAAGTATAAATTAAGTATGCATTAAAAATGTACATATAAAACTCAAAGGTGAGATAACTAAAGTTTATACCATAAGATTAATTTTGATGGTCTAATTAATCCATCGGTTTCGGAAAGGATTGGCATTATGTGACATCTTACAATTTAACTTTCATGCAACCAGCTCCAACATTTCAAATAATAAATTTATGATAATGTCAGATGGATTTCCTTTAGGTCTTTACATAGGATTAATTTAAGGTTTAAGGTTTAAGTATGAAGTAACAACATTTTATTCATAAATAGATTGATTGATTAATTATAGACAATGGCCCCTATGACTAACAAGTTAAGGTACTTCGATTAGCTTCACCAATAAAAGGAAATTTCATGGAAAAAATAATAGAAATGGGGAATTCTTAAGCATATCTCTAATTTTCACAAAAGAGGAAGATTGGTTGTGAAAATTCCACTTAATTTATCTTAATCTTCTACAAATGTTATTAAACCACAAAATAACAAAAATTAAAAATCATTTGAAATTGAAGCAAAAGATGTGGGGAAAAAGCCTAGTGGTTTTTATGTGAGGAGAAAATTATAGAATGTGTTTAGAACGAGGGTAAAAAGAAACAAACACCACCACTCAACATTGTCCATAATAGTTTTCCCCGTCACTAGAAAGTGCCACCAAGCATCGTCAATTCTCACAACACAAATGAGATGTTTATTTCTCTCCTTTGTGATTCCTCTCTCCTATCCCCCTCACTATATTGCCGATGAGGCCAAATGAGGTAATGCCCTACCAAGCCATCCATAACCTTAGTGGCACTGTCGTGGATCATAATAGGTGTGGGATTGGATGATGAGAGAGCTAATAGCGATTGTAGAGAGAAAGCCCATATACTGTAGCTAAGAATTAACTTTTTAGTTAATTCCCCAACTTAAATTATTAGGGAGTCCTTTATATTGAAAGATGTGAGCCTAAGGTTACAGCTAATCATAAGGATATAGTCTTATATGGTAACCAAATTATTCAATAGACTTATAGGAATTATTACTTACCATATAACTAAAGGCGCGTGGCTCAAGTACTTTTTAATAATAAAGTAAGTATTTGAGCTAAATATGATATTAAAAAAGTTTAACAATCTCCCTAATCATAACTAGACATCTAACTTAATGAAATATAATCTACTGCACTAATATAATTTATATATAGTATAATCTAGTAATATTGGTAAATATTATTTGCCTAGAAAGGTTATAGGCTAGTTTTGCCCCTTTAATGTTGTTATAGGCCACAGTCCCCAACATTAATCCCCACCTAAAAAATGAGCTTGTCCCTAATCTCAAAATTCCATAAATGCATCAAAATTCAACAACAAACTTCCAATAGCTTGATTTAGAGGGAACCTATTCCAAAGAACTAATAAGTTCAATTAACAAAGGACTAAGGACTCCAAGAATATGTAGAGAACACATATGCTTAGTGACTTTGTATTTTTTGATCATAGTATAAGAAATTTGGCTTGCACCACAGCTTGAGCATCCCACTTCTCTACATACCATCACTCCAAACAACATTTAATTTTATATGTTTCTTTCCAAAATTAAATTGTGCACCAATCTTGTGACACCCCCAAAATTCACTACTGAAAATTTTTATTTTATTAAAATATTAGAGGAAGCAAAATAACAAACTGTGAATTTTGGGGATATTATCGCTACACTTAGTACCAGATTGGTTCACTCATACCGCTCCAGAAATAAGTGCTAAGGCTAAAAGAATGAGATACAATTTAAGAGAATTTCAAACCATATATAAAATCAGAGTAACGCAAAATAAACATCTTGCAAGAATAAAATCCACCAGTGGTGGTTACAAGAACAAATATTACATTCAAACCAAGAGTTAGAAAGGGAAGTAGTAAAACCCTATCAAATTTTGGACAATCCTTTTGCTCTTTCCCGTTGCCCACTTGAATAGCACCTGAAAACCTGAAAAGGACTTGCAAGAGACACTTCCCATTGAATAGGAAAGGGCCCCACGAGTGGAACCCTTCAATACTATGGTACTGAGTAACCCTTTAAAACACATTTAAAAGTAGGCCCACAATGCAACACATGAAACAAAGCTCTATACTTATATAACAAGAATTACTTGCACCACAATCACATACTTAACAAGTCCATCAATTATTAATAAGTCATAATGTACAATTAATGCTTTTGGGCCTTAAGTCATTAGTCCATCATTATTCAATCATCTCTTAGATTTTATATCCATGTGAGTGCGAGAACCCCACTGTTAAAGCCGGTGGACCGGTCATGCAAAGCGAAATTCTCCTGGCCATAATTAATCGCCGGTGGATCGGTCATGCAGGGAAAAACGCTCCTAGCCACTATTATTCGTCGGTGGACCGATCTGGCCCCGACTCACATGGCGTTTCACTATAAGTGATTAGTATTTTTTCATAATTTTATTCACATCCATGACTGGTTTTATTGAGCTTGGGACCCCCACTATTATTGCCAGTGGATCGGAATATATATCAACATCATCCAGAGTGACACGCTCCTAGGCCACTATTATATCCGGTGGACCGGTACTCATAATCATCTACTAGGGCATCACACTCCTAGGCCACTATTATAACCGATGGATCGGTACTCAATATCATAATTCAACTGGGCCCAACTCATTAATCTTTCACTTTCGTGATTGGTGTTTTTTCCTTTTTAATCAGTACAACAATTTCATTTATTTGCCTCGGACGGGAGATCAAGAACCCGGGACACAAAGGTACACCGGTCGTACTGGTACATACAAGCTACTCAGTACCCTTTAACCATCAACCCAGGGACACAAAGGTACCCTGGTCATACTGGTGCATAAAGCTACTCAGTACCCTACCGACAATGACACCTAATCCATAAGTATGCATACCCTCTAAATAGGTCCGTAGAGCTAGATAGACTAAGATATAGATAACCCATACTCTTATCTAATGGGTATTTTTTACATCATCCATATCCATTTAAGTATTTAACGAATAAAACCCATTATATTTTAGATAAAATTTGCCCCGTTTACATCCATAGATCTGATTTGACTCGATAAGCTAACCTAAAATAATCTGAACTCTGACCTAAAATACTCAAACCTAAACTCGATCCAAATTGACCCGATAAATTAACATGATACAACCCAAACTCGAATGACCCAAACATGAACCCAACTCGACCCAAACAATAAAGTGACCCAAAATGATTCGAACCCAAAATAACCCGACCTGACCCATAGTCGACCTGCAAAGGAGAATGATCCGCAAACAACCCGACCTGAGAATGACCCAACCTACAATTATCCAATCCTAACCCTACCCACCAGACCCAATTTTCACCTATAATTATGACTTACGTGCAAAGTAGAAGGCAAAGGACATCTGTAGTAAAAAAAATTAGAATAGGGAAGGGCAAGGGTTATGTGAAAATAGAGAGGTAAGGAGCTTGAGTGTTGGGTTAGGAGGGTGTGTTAGTTTAGGCTTAGGATTGGTTTAATTTAAGTAACCAAACCAGAAAATCCATAATTGGTTAGGGGGAGGGAAGGGTAAACATGTGAGGGAAAGGGTGAGGTGAGAGAAAAGGGAAAAGGGAAAAGGGGAAGGTTAAGGTTAGGATAAATGTTTAAGAAATGGTTAGGGTTTCAAGCAAATGTTAAGGGTTAAAAGGCTAAACATCTAGAATTAAGGTTAGGGAAAATTCAGGGTGTTACAACAACTTCGTCACATCATAAATAAATAAAAAATCTCTAATTTAGAAGCAATTTCTCTCACATTTTTCCAATCTTCCTTAGTGGGAACTCTCTTGTATAAAGGTTCCCATTACTTCAAATGATAAAACATATATTTATATTCAATTATAGTGTTGAGCACTAAGTATGTAGAGTTACACCAAGTCTTACAATCAAGCTCCAATTTCTTAGTGCATTGAATTTTCACATGTTTAGATATTTTAACAAAATTTTCATCTCCTTTTGGAGTTGCAGCCTAAATACAACACTTTAATAGACACTCAATAGTATTAGTAATCAAATCCAATCCAATCCATCATTCATGACTAGATTTAATAGATGCGTGTGACAAGGCATATAAAACAATCTTCCTTTTAATATGAGTAAAATTGGAGAAAGCTTTCCTAAAATGATCTCAACCACAATATCATTGGAAGTACAAATATCAATAGTCAAAGTAGAACACTTACAGTCAATATTACAATCAAATAAGAAACTAATAAGATAATTTGCAAGAACCTCAGTCATATGCGAACATGGAACATGCACAAATATAGTAACAAACATAACACAGTTTAGTGACTAACTGTACTATTAGTTTACGTGTAAAGTTTTTTTTTTCTAATACTCATTGAATTTCTTTAATGATCTAACTTTGAAGTTTCCACGAATCATCAATAGAGTGTGCAATGATAGACATGAATCTTCTTATTTGATTACTTAAAGTCCACATATTGCTTGTCAATGTGATACAACTTGCATTTTCTTCCAACGACTTCAGCGTTTTATCTTTTTCATCATCAAACATTTAAGCGATTAGTTTTTCTAACTCTCTACCATTCAATCATTTCACGGCCTAGATGACACTCCTACAAATGCCTTCAACTAGAGACCACAAACATCTCAACGTTGGTTGCTACGTTTATACGACTCAACAGTTAAGTTACTTCAAGTCGTTTATTTTTTGTTTCACTTTTTTTGTACCATACGTTACTAACTTGAATGCCAGAGTGTTATTAGGCTTACATCACACTGATGTTCCTCTAACTTTTGAAAATTTCTTTGGTGTCCTATCGAAATTCGATCTACACTTCTATTGTAGGTTGTGAGGATCTACAATTATGAAAAAGTTACATAATTTATTATTATACCGAGTATTAGGTTTGTAGTTAACATTAATAAATATGGTATTTAAGGTTTTATAACCTCTTATTCTTTACCGATTCGATTATAGTTATAACCAAAAATACATTACTAAAGATGCATATACTTTATATTTGTTGATACCTAACTCACAGTTGAATAGTAATAAAACAAAAACATATTATAATATATGTTTAAATTAACCATTATAAATCTTTTTTTTGTATCAGCAAACAAATATATCATATTGATCATACTAAACCAATTTAGACGTGATGAGGCCATAGTACGAATATTATGCATTCGGATACAGCTTATAGGGCCTTTTTAGTGTGAAAAATAGTAATATGTGTGTGTGTATTAATACTTTAAATATTTTAGTTTTAAATTATAATAATTAAAAATATAATTATATTGTTTGATTATAACAATTATATATAATTTTAATTTTATAAATTATTATAAATATTGGTATTATAAAAGTATAATAATAAAATATTAATCCAAACTAAAATAAACATCGACTTAAATAAATAAAATTTAAGTGAATCTTAAATAAGTATTGTACTAAAAAATAAAATATATCAATTAAAATTTAAATAAGCATTAATTTAAAGGAGGAAAAATTTATGTAAATAGTGTGCTGAAAATTATTATTATTTTACGATATGTTTTCGGTACGTAAGACCACGAGCAAAACAATGGATAATTTACTACCGTTGAAATAGGTTGACTGTTATATCACGTCCACACATAAAATAAAATAAAATACAAATATGTGTAATCCACTCTTGAGCATAGTAGGTGATTCGTGCGTAAACGCCTAACCTAACTAATAATTTATGGGAACCGAGGCGTTTGACGAAGACCGAATGACGGGGACAGCGGGTCAATATTGGCCCATCAAATTCGTTCAACTCAATCTTATTTGATGACCGAAATGGAATTATGGAACCTTTCTGTGTCAATCCAACCTTCGGTCAATTATAAGGAGCTCCAACTGATGGTCCTCCTTTGACTTGTTTGGTCACTGTAAACCCTAGAGAGGATCATACATTTCGCAGAATCGAACTCCGATTATTCATCTCCGTCTCTATGAATAGATGTCGTCCCAACTACAGGCCCTTGATCTATTTGTTAGATAAATTATGAAATGAAGAACAAATGTAACTGCTCCCTCCGCTAAATGTAAAATATAAACGAAGGTGTTTGGCAGGATATAATTTATAATAAATCGCTGAACATAATTTATCCGCTGTACTTAATTCAACAAAGAATTGATAATTTAACCCGAATAAAAAAATTAACAAAGAATTGAGAAAAAATAATAATAAAAATTCTCCCACCTCGTCCGTCCTCACAGACTCTCCAGCCACTTTCTCTCTGTACGACTGTATCCCTCACTCTCTCACCAATAATATCAGCAAGGAGCAAAGCAGTACCCTTTCATTTAATCATTTACACGAACAGGGTCTTAACTTTTTTGTCATCTGCTCTGGCAATCCTCCCTGCTCTCACTTTGCTTTGCTTTTCTTCCCATCTCTCTCTTGGCTTTTCTGTTTTTCGCACACACTCTCAGGCTCTCTAGGTTGATGTGACCCTAGCGATTTGGGCTTCAATTTTCTTTTTGAATTCCAAGTCCGACTTTATTTCAGTGCGTGCATCACTTGCCTCCGTCCATTGTTTTATTTGTTTAAGCAGTTAACCCCCGTCTTCCTTAGTTTTTCCTTTCACTTTATTTCGCCTTTTTTCTTTTCCATGTCCTTCGTCTCAATCTGCAGTATACTGCACATCTTCAACTAGACACGACGAGAAAGATGAAGTCTTGGTTTTCTGGGTTTCTTGTATTCTTCACTGTTTCTTTTCTTTACCACTTCGCTGCTGCTCAGGCCCCTGGTAATTCTCTCTTTCTCTCTCTTCCTCCTTATTGTAGGTTTATGCTGTTTTATATCTTTTTTTTTTCCCTTCACTTTCTTAATTATTACGTTTTTGGTTCGAGGCTCGTTTTTGATCTGAAATTTCTGCTGATATTGGGACGTTACTTATGCCGATGAGAATTTTCCTTCGACGTTGATGCATGCTTAGAGTTGTCATAATTTTACTAATTGTGTTTTCCCAATCTTATACTGCCGTATTCTGTTAAGGTCATGTAGCGTGGTTGGGTCTTGCAATTTAGTAGAAATATCTGAAGTAGATGTTTAGTTAAATTGAAATTTATATTCCGAGTGGATTTTCTGATTTTTTGTGGTTTTGATAGAATTATGGTACTGCAAAGTTGTGAACTTTGGTTGATTTTTGGTCAAAAAATTATTTTCTAGGTTGAAATACTAGCAATGGAATTTCATTAATGAACAATATCGGAAATAATTTCTCAAAGTATCTATAAATAGATGGTAGGATTATGGTTCCTGGCAAGTGGCAAATCTGTTACTCTGGTCTTGACAAAGTCCAGAGAATTTAATTATTGTAGCATTGCAGATGCATACTGGGTCGTTGATGTCGTGATTATTGTTGTAGCATTGGAGAGATCCTGAATGATATGGATATGCCGAATTGACCTAAATTATTCAAATTGAACACAGACTTGTAAACCTCTGATTAAGTTTTTTTTTTTCCTTTCTATTTTCTTTCTTTCTTTATATATATATATATATAGGGCATATCTAATAAGAGCCACCATTTGCGGTGCTGCTCTAATTTCTTGAGATACTTACAGTATTTTTCACCACCTATTGCGGGCAGTTTCCACCACCTACAATAAGTAGTTTCTTAATTTAAAATATAAATATCTAACATTTACAAAAATGTGACCGTATTTTTTTCCGACACTTGAATACTATAATTTAAGAGACTTATGATAGTTTTCTCCACCCATTAGACGTAGTTTCCATCATCTACTGGAGATAGTTTCTTGGCTTAAAAAATAAATATCTAATATTCATAAAAATGCCATCGTTTTTTTCAAATATTCAAATACTATAGTTTTCTTATAGATCTATAATAGTTTCTTCCTCCTAATGAGAGTGTTTTCCACCACCTATAGTAGGTAGTTTCCAAAGGCAACACATGAATACATAATATTTATAAAAATACCACTTCTTTCCCTTTTTTTTTTTAACACTCAAATATTATAGCTTCTTGAACTACTTACAATAGTTTTCTGTACCTACTAACAGAATTTTCTACTGACTATTGTGTGTAGTTTCTTCAACTTAGAATACTAATTCTTAGTTCTCACCAAGAGAGTTAGTTCTCATTGGATATTACCCCTATATATTCTTACCAATGTTGATGTTTTGGAATAGATTCAAGTTAATGCTCTACCCTTCTTAGATTGTCATAGGTAATGGACTGTCTAATATGATCCTCGTTTTGTCCCAAATGTTTTCCTTCTCGGAGAAAATATCTCGTTGGTGTGCAGCTGTTTCAAGTCATCTGTGTCCACTCATGTTTATGAAGTCTACTTTACTAGTCTTTTGTCTTGATTTGTTTGGTTCTTATGGTTATGTCAAAATGCTTGTAGAAACTGAAGCATGATGGAATGCATGCAGGGTTTGTTAGTATAAACTGTGGAGGCGTGGGTTTTACGGATGAACTTGGAATAGAGTGGGAACCTGATACCCAACTCGTCTATGGATCGGTAGCCAACATATCTGTTGCAAATGAGACTAGGCAACAGTTCATGACATTAAGACGCTTCCCTGCTGATGAAAGAAAATACTGTTACCAGTTAAATGTCACGCGTAGGACAAGGTACTTAATTAGGGCGACCTTCTTGTACGGAAACTTTGATAATGACAACGTTTATCCGAAGTTTGATATATCACTTGGTGCAACTCGCTGGTCCACTGTTGTTATTTCTGATGCTACTACACCAGAGGTGAGAGAGCTGATATTTCTGGCTCTAGATCCGATGGTTAGTGTGTGTTTGTCCAATGCTACGACAGGACAACCGTTTATATCTACTCTTGAGCTTCGGCAGTTCAATGGTTCAATGTACATTACAGATTATGAGAATCAGTTTTATCTCAGTGTGTCAGCCCGGATCAATTTTGGATCAACCAGTGATTCTCCTGTCAGGTATGTACATGATGACATGTACGGTGTACCTAGGTAGATTAGCAGTACTACTACTGCTTCATTTCTTCTTCATTATTAGGGGCTCCCTTGTTACTAAAACTTATCCACTATTTCTATCATATGAAGTCCCATATCAACTCTATTATTGCTTATTTTAGTAGTATTTATGCTGTCAATTTGTCATTACTGTTTATTATGAAATTTAGACACTAAGTCATCTCGGATTGATGTAAGAGCTCTTATAGTTTAGAGCCTCTATGTTTGTATGCCTTTTTTCCCTTGAGTTTGATGATTTAAAATAGAATGGAAGGCTTTTTAATGGAATTGTATGTTCTAGTCCAGTCATCAATTAGTAAGGATGATTTAAAGGAAATTTGTTTCTGTCACTGTTCTCAGAGGTTTTACTTTACTATATCAGAAGAGCTACAAAAATTTCTTGTATCACGTTCTTTCCTTCCTCTAAGTGGCTTTTTAGCTTGTTTCAGGTATCCTGATGATCCATTTGATAGAATATGGGAATCTGACTCTCTAAAGAAAGCAAACTATCTTGTTGATGTTGCTGCTGGTACTGAGAGGGTATCAACTGATATGCCAATTTCCGGTGGTGGTGATGAGCTTCCTCCTCAAAAAGTGATGCAGACGGCTGTAGTTGGCAGAAATGGTTCATTAACATATCGCTTAAACCTGGATGGTTTTCCGGGTCATGGATGGGCATACACCTACTTTGCGGAAATTGAAGACCTGGGTGCGAATGACGTGAGAAAATTCAGGCTGAGGGTTGGTGGCCTGCCTGACCTGAGCAAACCAGCTGTAAATATCATTGAAAATGCTGGAGGAAAATACCGGATTTATGAGCCTGGATTTGAAAACATAACCCTGCCATTCGTTCTATCCTTTGCCTTTAACAAGACATCTGATTCTACCTTGGGCCCACTTCTAAATGCCATGGAGATCAATCTATATTTACCTAGAGTTTATGGCTCAGGAGATGGTAAGCTAGAGTTGTCTGCTGTTACTGGTTTTTTGTTGAACTGTATTGCTGATACCTGAAATTAAGTTTCTGTGAGCTGCAGGAGCAACTATCGGTAGTTTTGTTGCTCAATACTCTACAGCAGATTGGGCTCAAGAAGGTGGTGATCCTTGCCTGCCAGTGTCATGGTCATGGTTGAGCTGCAACTCAGATCCTCAGCCTTTAATAGTTGTAATGTAAGTAATCCCAGCAATAATGTTTGTTGAGCCCAAACATTTTCTCTCCCAGAAGAAGGGCCATTTGCTACGTTACTAACTTTGCATTTTGCTTCCTGGCAGTCGTCTTTCAAATAAAAATTTGACTGGGACCATTCCTGCAGAACTCGCAAAGTTGAGTGGTTTAGAAGAGTTGTAAGTTTCTAAAGTTTCAGTCTCTCTAATAATAGGCAAAGTTTATGTTTCTCAGCTGACTAGTTGTGTTTGGTGTTTTGACTAAGATGGCTTGATGGGAACTCACTGTCTGGATCAATACCTGATTTCAGTGGATGCCCAAATTTGAGGATAATGTAAGCATAAATGACTTGTTATTCATCCCTCACCTAAATATTTAAAGTAATGGCTAACTTTTGGTTTATCACAGTCATCTTGAAAACAACCATTTGACAGGTGGTGTTCCATCCTCCTTGGCCAAGCTACCAAACCTAACGGAACTGTAAGTTTCTGACACTAATTGCTTCACATCTTCCGTCCTCTTGATGGCTCACGCAGCCATGCTCCTGTTCATCCAGTATTTTTCTTGGACTATTCTGTCGTTCATCATAGGAAAATTGATGAATAATGATGGCAGGTACATCCAAGACAATATGTTATCTGGCAAATTGCCATCAGGCCTGAAGGACAATCTTGTGTTCAAGTAAGTGCAGTTGATTGCTGATAGCCACACATCACCATCATATTTATATTATTTAAAGTTTTAAAGAAACTGCATACTTTCTTGTGTGTTAAGCAAAGTTGAAAGTATTCTGCATAATGATTGCAGTTAGAGCAGACATGCATGTTAACTAGATTATATAAGGTTAAGATTTTTTGCTCTTTTCAGATCTTTTGTTTTATACCAAATGTGGAATAAAATCCATTTTGAAAAGTGATTTGATTAGATTATTCTGTTACTGCTGAATAAGTTAGAATTTCTTGGATCATATCATTCTTGTCATAGCTCATAGCTTACCTTTTTTTTTTTTCTCCTTTTCCGTGGCTCATTAGAGTAGTAGTATGAACTATTTGTTTCTTTAGTAAAGTTTCTTTGAAACACAATCCTCAGTTGTCCTCTACTTTCCACAAGCTACTCAACATGGTTGAGGATGTCTAGTCTACATGGCAAAATAGACAAATGCTTCTTCCTTTTGAAGATGTAACTGTGCTTGTTTATATTGCAACTTGACTTTTTCTATAACTAACAAATGGTTATTTATTTGAGGATAAAATTTTCTGGAAGTTCATCCATGGCCTAACCCAATACTTCTCCTCTTTTAGCAACGTCATTCTCGTGGTGATGTGTCTCATTGTTTGACTAAATGTGGAAAGAACACCCTATGCTGTATTAATTTGTAAATTTGGCTATTTCAGCTACAGTGGAAATGTTGATCTTCATAGAGGAGCAAGTGGAAGGAACACAAATATTATCATTGGAGCAACAGTTGGGGCTTTTGTTCTTCTGATAGCAACGATCATTGCTTGTTATTTATTGTGCAAGGAGAAACCAAAGAAAAAACAAGGTGAGAGTTGGATAATGATAATAATTACTTGAGAAAATGCATTTCATTCAGGCTTAACCATGTTAAATCAAAGATTTTCTCAATTCATTCTTGCTCCCATCATGCAGACCAACTTGGACATGTCCTCCCTTCTCATAAGGTGCAGTCTAGCTTGGGAGAGACTGCAGCTCCAACCGAAGCTGCATATTGTTTCTCATACTCTGAAATTGAAGAAGCTACCAAACAGTTTGAGAGGAAAATCGGTTCTGGAGGTTTTGGAGTTGTATACTATGGTAAATTGCAAGATGGAAGAGAAATAGCTGTCAAACTCCTTACCAGTAATTCCTACCAGGGCAAGCGAGAATTTTCCAATGAGGTTGTTGAAGATGACAAATGACCCTTTTACTTTTTTCATGGTTATTATGTTTGGGTGGTATCTTTGGTTTTCGGAATCCATACATGAACAAAACATTTTTATTTGGTTTTTAAGTAGGTTCTAGATACATGTTTTGGAATCCATACATGTTTTGTTTCTTTGCATAATATATAGGGAACTTTCTGTAGTTTGACATGATCTCTCTCTATTGATGCAGGTAACTCTTCTTTCGAGGATCCATCACAGGAACCTGGTGCAATTTCTTGGCTATTGTCAAGAAGAGGGGAAAAGCATTCTTGTCTATGAATTCATGCATAATGGAACACTTAAAGAGCATCTTTATGGTACTGATCAAAACTTTATTAGAACTTTCTTTCCACTCTTTTTGCTCTTTCTCTCTCTCTCTCTCTCTCGCACGATTGACAAAGCAAAGAGGCTTAGGAACCGTGGTAAAAAAATGTTGATAGGTCCACAAGAGCGGGGTATAACATGGGTCAAGCGTCTTGAGATTGCTGAAGATGCTGGTAAAGGTATGTTGCTGTTATAACTGTCTGACATAAACGTTTCTGTTGCTCAGCATGCTCATTAAATCTTAATTACTATTTAGTGATTTAAAATAGTGTTGTCTTGCATGTTCCAGGGATTGAGTACCTCCATACTGGCTGTGTCCCATCCATCATTCATAGAGACTTGAAAACCAGCAATATTCTTCTTGACAAAAATATGAGAGCGAAGGTTTCAGACTTTGGTCTCTCTAAACTTGCTGTTGATGGGAACTCCCACGTCTCAAGCATTGTAAGGGGCACTGTGGGATATTTGGATCCTGAGTAAGTTGCTTAAGCCGATTTTCCTTTTCAAAGTTGTTATAAAGGGGTTGAATTCATTGTAGTGTCTCGTGTTTCCTTGTTTTTTGGGTTTGACTTTTTATGACTGGAATCATGCACTGGCCATTGGCTGAGGTCCATAGTAGCTGTTGAATGCACAAACATGCCCTCTATGCTGGTCATTGTTTGCTTCAAGTTTTACTTTATCTCTACACGAGCTCAACATTCACATCTCACTCCAGACTCTCTGCTATATTTAAGCTTTATGGTTTTCTGACTCATAGCTATTACTTAGCAACCTTATCTCCCGTTTATTTACAGGTATTATATATCCCAGCAGTTGACTGACAAGAGCGATGTTTATAGTTTTGGTGTCATTTTACTAGAGCTAATTTCTGGTCAGGAAGCAATTTCCAATGAAAACTTTGGAGTTAACTGCCGAAACATAGTTCAGTGGGTAAGTCGGTAAAAAAAAACTTTCCCATGCAACTATGCAAGTTGTCATGCTTTGATTTCAACATATCATACATCTGGTCAGTGCTCTGTTGATTTTCTGTTTCAATTGCCTCTAACTTGTAATTTGGCAGGCAAAGTTGCACATTGAGAATGGTGACCTTCAAGGAATCATTGATCCCTCGTTGGGTGATGACTATGACATGCAATCGATGTGGAAGATTGCTGAGAAAGCTCTGATGTGTGTACAACCACATGGGCATATGCGGCCTTCGATGTCAGAAGTGCTTAAGGAAATCCAAGATGCAATCTTGATTGAAAAAGAAGCTGAAGCAACGAGACTAGGCAACTCTGGTGCGTCAAGGCAATCTTTGCAGTCCTCCCTCAACATGGGCAGCTCGTTGGATTTGGGTCCTAATGACACTTATCTGTCATTGGATGAGTCTATTACGAGGCCAACAGCTCGGTAGCAAGTAGCTGGACGGCTCTACCTACTAACCACGTGTTTTTCTTTTCACGGTAATTTTTGTTACGCGTTAGTGTGTTCGTTTCAACATAGGTGTTGGAATTCTCTTCCGGGTTGCAGGCATTTTTTTGGTAGGTTTGATTGTCGAGCTGCCTTATAAATAGATTGAGTTGTGTTCCTTCTTTTGTTCTATTATTGCATACCGGGAGGAAGAAATGTAAATTTCTTGTGTATGGATAATTTGTAACAGGATGTGGGTCTGTACGTTTTATTAATTATTATTATTATTATTCCTAGAAATTCTCTTTCAACTTCAGGGATCGATGTTTGAGGAAATTCGGTTTGACCCTGGTATCTTATGCGCTTGTGTATTGTGCATTGCTGCAGTTATGGATAGCTACTTAGCGGCTGTTTTATGATGTCCCTGCCCTTGTCCTGAAGTTTTTGCTGACGGGTTGCATTTTGTCTGGGCTCTTAAGGCAAGATTCATTAATTAAGAACAATCTATGAATCACAAATGTCGAACGAACCTGAGATAAGTCCCGACTCTTGAGACCGATCCATAAGCATGTAATGCTGAAATGAAACCGTGCAGCACCATGTGTTCGCATGTTTCTGTCTCCATAAACATGTTTCCATTGAATCTTCTCAAGGCTTTTTTGGTCACAAATATGAAATCACTCCAGGATACTAAAGCCTACATGAGAGTCCACGGGTCACCCTCAATTAACTGTCTTGTTCTAGATGTCCAAATTACTAAAATGTACTCATTTATTTTTTAATATATGTCATTACATATTTTAAAAATAAACTTTAACTATTAAAGTTTTTAAAATTAAAATACAAAAGCATAATTATTATATTTGTATTAAAAAAATACTTTCATAATTATTTTATTTTATTTTTACATATATATAATAAAAGATGTTAATAATTAAATTTTATTTTTAAAATAGGTGGTAATATGTATTAAAAAATAGAGGTAGAGTTCTTTTCTAAAACTAATAAAGTAATGGAGTATTATATATTTATATTGGAGATTATTATTGTGAAGCTACAATTAATTGTAAACTAAAAATGAGGCCAAATATACTTTTTGATTGGTAGATGTGATGATACCCAAATATTGATAAAAGTGATCAAAGTAGAATTTTCTTAGTGAAAAACGTTGAAGTAATGCTATGTTTGATTAAGACAAAAAACTAGGTGAAAATTTAGCTTAAAGCTTAAGATATATAAGCTAATTTTTTAACCTTGCAATGACTAGTTCATAATTACTAAAAAGTTACTCACTATAATATCCACCATAAAGAATAAAAATAATCAATCATTCATTTGATCCAAAAAAAAAAAAGATCCCTTACCGACATCAACAAATCAAAAAAAAAAAGATCTTATGTATTGTGAATCAATAAGTTGAGAGGGGATAAAAATATATATATATATTACAAAAGAGAATAAAAGAATAAAAAGAAAGAAATGATAGGGCATCGATATATATATATTAGTATTTAATTGAAGGTTATTGTCATGGAAATAAAATTAATTGGGGATTAAAAAATGTAAAATATAATTTTTGCTTTGAAAAGTGTGAGCATTCCTAAATATTGATTCAATGCTAATCTTACTCTTAGCTAAATTATTGAGCAAATCAATAAACTAATATTTGTTGCAAAAATTGGTGAGCATTAAATTTTATAGTCAATTGTCTTGTTAAATTGGTTCTCACTCTAACTCAAAAAAGGTTAGTTTTTCCTCTAGTAGTACGGGTTCCCTATTATTGGGGTGTACACGGTTTTATTAATAACGGATAACCCCCCTTAATCTAATCAAAGTTATATTTCATGTTTAATTTTTTTCCTTAACTAAATCAAATTAATAATTTAAAATTGACTAAACCAAATTAAATTATAATTTTATGCCTCTTTGTTGGAAACTAAGGTGACCTATTCAGTTTTGGATGTCCTTTTATTTTTTCTCTTGATGCCAGCTGTGATTGGTATTTGTTTGTGAGAAGCAATAATGGTTCGAATAGGGTGTTATAGAATAGCAAACTAGATAGATTATTATGCCAAAAACACGAGAAAATAAATATACTTGTTAAAAATTATTATTATTTATCCTATCATGATAATGGAATCAATCTGAACATGCTCAGGCAGAACTTTGTACCATTTCCTAAAAGTTGGAGAGGGTGTTGTTGAGGTGGGCATGCGCCACTTTTGAATGAATATAATTGTCATTTATTATAAAAAAAATTCTAAACATGCTTTAGCAACTTCATTATTTGTATAAATAAAAATGATTTCCTAATTTTTCTTTATTGGAGACAAAAAATGGAGCAATAGTTTGTCAATCTATGTAGTGAACTCTTAGCTTCAGAATAAACTACTAGTATTCACACAAATGGGAGATTTTGGGAAGAACGGAAGTTGTAGATCTTGGAAAGTCAGATTTTCCTCAAATAATATACGCATAAAACGTTGCAAATACAGTGTTGGTTACCAAAACAAATGATTTCATTTTCACGAGGTGGAGTCATTAACCAATTTGAGATAAGGTAGCATTCATCGATGAAAGTCAATTATAGAGCTTCTGTGTGTTGGGAAACAACGATAAAACACTTCTTAGATGTAATTAGTTCTCCTAAGAAGTCCATGAATAGTAATTTGTACTACTATAACCACTACATAGTTGAAAGTATTTACACAAATGAGAGTTGAAGGGCCATTCAAGTTGGATAAATTCTTGCATTAGTTTGACTCAGGGTAAATCATCTCACATAGAATGTACAAATTTCATGGTGCACTTCACGTTTATATAAATATGATCAATCAAGAGTCAGATTCATACAAAAATTACTCTTGAAGGTGACTCTTGTGCTTTGAAATGTAACTCTTTTGTTAGCCCACTTTGCAAGTATACGGGTATCAATGTAGCAATGCAAGGTTGTACCCATGAAAACTTCATCATTAATTATTGATTTTCATTATTTATGACCAACTTGATTAATTATGTAGATGACTTCAATTATTAAAGCATAATATCATGTAAATATTAGATTACGATAATACAAACTTCAACAAATAAGAAAAGCCTAAAATCAAACTTTGGTTACAACTCCAGTGAGAATTAACAAATCAAATCAAACCACTCAATTCATAAGGAACAACTAACTTATAGTAACTATTAGTCTCTTTCAAAAAATAAAAGTCGGGCCTTATTAGATCTAACAACTTATTTTCATGGCGCTAACCTGAATTAAACCCATTTAGTTCAAATCAATCTCGAAAATCGCCAACCTACTTTCTTGATCAACTGATTTTAGTTCAATTACTATCTTCCAACGTCAAAATTTCAATTCAAACTAACAATCTAATTGAATTAAGTCAATAAACAATTGATCAAAACCCTAATTAATAAATAATAGTAATTAAATAATGTAAATTTGAGCAATTAATGATAATAACATAAGCAAATCATCAATTCACAACCGTAGTCAAACCTAATTCAACCCTAAGATCATAATTACTCACACATGATGCATTTAGAAAGCTCAACAATTAAATAGAGAAACATAGTCATGAAAAAAAGGATGAAGATATGTACATTAGAAGCTAGAATCGTATGTCAAACCCCAAATGTAGTGTTTTAATTCTCCAAAATTGAATATTATAATTTGCAAAGGAAATTCTAACTTAGGTTATGTAGTATAATTTGAAGTCTAGAAAAAGAAATGCTGACAACCAACATAGTCGTGTTGGACACAAATGCTCTAGTTTGATGTTGATTATTCTACAATTCAACACTCCCATGTTAGGAGGCCATGTTGCATCTTCCCATACCCTCCTTGAAAACTTTGCTATAAACCCATGTTCAACTCCAATATCTCTTACACAACACACAAAGAGAGTAGTAAACAAGAATAAGGAGTTGAAGAAGGCCAAAACAAGAGTAATTCACACCAAACAATAAGGCATGATCAAAGTATTAAAAATATTTGAGTCTATCACCCCCCATGCTTGAATCTTTGTTTACCCTCAAGAAAAATGAACAGAGCACATGAATTAGAATGGATGGTTTAGACAGAAAATGTGACAACAAATATAATAGATATATGTAAAGGCGTCCAATTCTACCTAAGCTCACATGCACACGTGAATCACTTAATCTAACATCAAATAGAATTCCCACCTCACATTTTAAATTATTTATGATGTATCTATAAGTGTGTTCATGCACAAGTGTAACTTATTTAACTCATCAGCATTGGCATAAAGGATTAGTGAACATTTTCTTGTAGTTGATTCCCTAAAAATCCCCACGTCATATAAAATAACAATGGACTCATAATTTTTTTATTCAAGGTCTCAGAGGAGTACATTTTTTTTCTTTCTTCATTCCCTTTTTTCAAGAATCCCATAATAAGTATCACCTATCAATATAACAACCATAATTCTGGGGGTGTGGTGCCAGGTACTTGGTGGGATAAGCTTTAGGACCTTTTGACGCAAGACCATCCCCCACAAATGATATGAATATACTAATTTATTTCTATAAGTTAGAAAGTGCCAATCACTTCTAACTTGGACAAAAATTATGAGGTAGGGATACCGACCATGTAAGCCATGCATGAGCTAACCAAGACACCATCCTTTTCATATATTAACTTAGCCCAACATGGCTCACATACTAGCCTAATAAATATCAAAATAGAAGCCCACATGAACTAGCCAGCCAAGGTCGACTTTTCGGCCATACAACCAGACACAAAATTTTTAAAACCAAGACATGAAAGGTCACCCTTTTGCAACATCCATACAACAACCATTTACACCCTTGGTCAATAAAAAGGAGGGGAACAATTAGGACAATTTATAAACCTGGTTGATTGACAAGATGAAGGGATATTGGCAACACTTCATTTTTTTTTTGGGTAATTAAAGAGCTTGGTGTACTAGTTGGGTAGTAGATGTTTCTATCCATTCTTAGTTTATTTACTTTTCCTAATTTTAGTAAGTTGTCATATAAAGTTTATTAAGGGTATAATCTACCTTATAACTCCTCCATGGTCCGCTACATTGGGGTATGATGTATTATTTGTCCTAGTTTTTGAAATCAGCTAGACATATATAAGCGGATTTCATTTTCTCAACTAGATAGTTAGATTAAAATTTAACTAAGTAGTGGGAAGTGTGATGTAGTCAACCATAAAGGTGAGGATATTCATTTTGCAACTTGAGAAACCTAACACGTCCCCTTTTGTGTGTTAGTTCCTACTTGAATTGGTGGATCTTACCTTTTGGCCAAAACTTTGAGTCCAAAAATCAAGTCTCGTATTCAAAGCTCAAGTGAAGAGTTTTGTCTTACACCTTCAAAATCTCACATTCATTATCCTTAGTGTTAATACCTAAGTTGGTGATTATGAGTACCTAATCTCAAGGGTATCTTGTAGATCAAATACCCTCTATTCTATTTTATTTATCTCTTCCTCAATTTTCTTTGTGGTGGATAAATCCCATAGTCACCATCTTACTTGCTAAGTTTGCCCCAATTATTTAGCACATACATCACCCCTTTTTTTTTGCACCGTTGAGTATTTCTCCAGTAACCAAAGAGTAATCCAAGTCCAAGTCACTAGAGGAGCTTAAATACTAATTAGATAGTTTAGGATGAAAGTCATTCATGTATCCTTAACGTTTAGAGTTAAAGTGAAAGAAAATGGAAACTCTCACAAATAACACCTTAATCAACTATATGTAAAACAGAGATTTTGGGTTCAACTATAAGGCAAGTGAACTCAGCACATGTGATTACAAATGATGTTTCAATTCTTTTTTTTTTATCATATACTCTCTATTTTACTTTTAAACAAATAAAAACACGCTAAAAGAAAGTGGGAAACGGGAAAAAACACTCCAAATGCAAAGAAAACACTCTAAACACCCGTAAAAAGACATGTATCATTCAACAAGATCCACTCCCCTATCCTTGAAATGCACATTGTCCCTAATGTGAAAGAAATAAATGACAGAGACTCACCATACACCCAAATTAGCAATGTGTTAACATATTTTGAGCTTATACATTAGTCGTATACGTCTCCACCTACACATCATTCTAGACATCAACCATAATAGCTCTTATCACATTTTAATAAAATCATAATCAAATACACAAAGGGAAAAATAAGAAAAAGAAGGAAATATTAAGGGAAAATTTTGGTCTATTTCCCAAGGAGCGCTCATTTAAGGTCATCAACTTGACCCCTTGAGATCAACCAATGCCTGTTCTTTGGAGTATGAGTTTATAGCACTTGCATCACATTTTTCATCGTGACTCTTAGCTGCTACGGATGCATCTCTAATAATATATTCATCACTTTCATTATAGGAGTAATATTTTCCTTTTTGACCTTCACATTCATTCCTTCTCCCGGTGGTAAAACAGGATTAGGTTTGAGAACCATAGTAAAAGAAGCTAATGTTCCAAGATTTTTACAGATTGTTTATCTTTTATAAAAAATAAAAAACTTCAATATAACACCTTAAGAATATTTTATTGTAGTCTTCATTCACCACATTTTCCATCAAAGTAACCATGTAACAAGTATCACTTATAGGTGGAAATTGCATCGCAAAAGATAAATCAAAATCTACCTTCTCATCCCCTATATATTGAGAGAGAGGTTTCCACTTTTCACATCAATAACCACTCAAGTTGTAGTTAGGAAACATACTCCCAATATAGTGGGTATCTAAACCTCCTCCTTAATCTTAAGAATGACAAAATCAACTGGAATATAGAAATAACCAACATGGATATGTACATCTTCTAATATACCTACCAAATGTTCTATGGATCAATCAACTTGTTATATATAGATAATGGCATAAAACTGACATTAGCACCAAGATCACAAAGAGCATGATTAATTGACACATCATCTATTGTAAAAGGAAAAGAAAACAAGCAAGGATCCTTAGCTTAGATAGTAAATAATTATGGATGATGCAACTACACTCCTAAGTCAAAACTAAAGTCTTATGCTCCTTTAATTGCTTCTTATTTCATAACATCTCTTTCAACAATTTGGCATAGGAAGGTATTTAGGAGATTAAATCAACAAATGGGATGTTAACATGCTACTTTTTCAAGATATCTAAAATTTTCCAAAGTGGTTTTCCAACCTAGCTTTAACATGTATCTAAGGGAAGGTTAGTGGAGACTTATAAGGCACAATATATTTATCAACATTCTCCTCACTTTCACTAACATGCCCTTTCTCACAAGTCACCAAATTCTCACCCTCATCATTCACATCCCCATTATCACTCCTTAATTTCAATCCCCCTAATTCTTTTCCACTTCTAAATGTGATGACATTAACAGACCCCTTAGAGTTGGTTTTAGGTTGTTCAGGAAATATTCCTAAAGACCTAGAAGAAGAATTAGATTGATGAGATACTTGAGTGATTTGGTCCCCTAGGATTTTTTTTGTGGGTCACTAAAGAATAAGCCTTATATTTTAGGCTCTTAATGGAATCACTCATGATCTAATTTTGATTTATGAACTCCTCATTCTATTTGTTTTGGGATAGGACAAAGTTTCCATCATGGTCTCTAAATAAGACTTTTGAGGATTAGTGTAAGGAAGTCTAGGGTCTTGAAGGGTAAGAGGTCTAAAATTACAGCAAGGCACATAATTCAAGGGTAGATTCTTGTAAGAAAAATTAGGATGATTTCCCCGTCCTAGGTTGGATGCATTGGAAAAGGGTCCCCCTTTCTAATGAAAATATAGTTCATAGTTAGTAGAAGTTGTTGCCATTGAGTTCATGCTTAACTTATGAAATTTATAAAATAAAGCATCTACCTTGAAAGCAATGTGGCCTAATGCATGTACATCGTACCTCCCAAATTTTTGTATAAAGAGCGCTCACATGACCATTGGTAATGATTTTGTACCATATATTTGATAAGTTGTCTTGCCTCTCACACACTTTTATTCATGAGTTCCCTACTAAATGCAACATCAACAATCATCTTGGTGTTTTAGAGAATATCATTGTAGAAGGTGTGGATGACCAACTAGTCCTCCAATAAATGGTGTTGACACATACGTAAAAAGTCTTTATACCTCTCCCAATAATCATATAATGATTCTCCTTCCTTCCACACAAATGTCATTATCTCCCATCATCATATATAAGAAGATAAAGGGAGAGAATTAGAAAGAACCACTAAAGATGTCCTATGTCATACCCTTTTGAATTTTAAGAAAAGGAGCTCAAAAGATAAATATTAAGCCTGCTTAGGATTGTAAAAAAAAAATCAAATGTTGACAAATAACACAATATAGTCGTGTCAGACACGAAATCGCCATTTTTATGCCAATAATTTTGTAGTTCAACACACCCATGTTATAAGACATTATAAGCGTGTGTTACTTATTCTTATGCTCTCTTTAACTCTTGCTTTTCTCCAATAGTTTTTAGATAACACACAAAGAAAGCATTAAACAATAAAAAAGAGCTAAAGAAGGACAAAATTAAAGTAACTTACACCAAACAATATGCAATTGAGGGTAAGACAATATCAAAATATTAAAAAAAAATATTTGAACTTATCAACTTCCTCATGCTTTAATCTTTGCATGTCCTCAAGAAAAATGAACATAGCATATGAATTAGGATGGAAGGTGTCAATAGAAAAGGTGAAAACAAATATAAAAAATATATGTAAAGGCATCCAATTTTAACTAAGCTCGCATGCAAAAGTGGATCATTCAATCCGACATTAAACATAAATCTTGCCTCACATTTCAAATTAGATATGATATATATGTAGGTGTTTCCATGTGTGACTGTAAATGATTTGGGTCATTAATATTAGAATAAAGGATTAGAAAAAAAAATCTTTCAATTGATTTCCTAGAACTCCATGCATAATAAACACATATTAACTAACATTTGAGTCATACTTTTTCTACTCAAGGTCTCAAAAGAGTATTCATTTTCCTTGAATTTTTATTCTCTCATTTTCCCTTTTTTTTTCTAAAGTCCTATAATAACTAACATCTAATGACATAACATTCATACTTTCGAGGGTGTAGTGCCAAGTATTAGGTGTGAAAAACTTTAGGACATTTTTTTTACAGGGTTGGATATTTAATCATTAATCAAAGAGTAGTCCAAGTCACCATAGAAGATTAAGTACTAATTAGATAGATTAGGATGAAAGCCATTTCTATATCCCTAACATTTAGAGTTGAACTAAACCTAAGACATAGATTATTTTGGAGGGAAGTTCATACTAAGAGTATATTGTTAGAAGATGTCAATAGTAACAAAAATGGTGAAGAATCTATATTCTTTGGAAGCTTGCAACACTATTAATTGGTGATGATTTTGGTATTAAGCTAACTAGTCTTAGATATAGAGTTGAATTGTTTAATCATTTTGGCTTGTGCATGTTGGTAAAAAGGATGTATTTTTTTAAATTAATACAATTCTTATATTTTACCTATTATTTATTAGTATTAATATATTGTTGGGCTTATCTTAATGTGTTGGTAATAAGGTGAGAATTCCTTATCAAGAAGTATTGAGCATCTCTATACATGCTTTAACATCCAAGAATTAGCTAGGTATCCAACTCTTGATGTATGGTGTATCTTTTCTCTACATGACTCTTCACTTCTCTTGTGATAATCATTTGTTTACACTTCATAATAATTATAAAAAGACTATATAATTTCGTGAACCAACAAACCTCACTAAGAAGTAGGGGTGTACATAGTTTGGTTAATGACAATTAACCAAATCAAACTATTTTTTATGGTTAATTTTTTTCTTCAAAAAAATAAAATCACATTTTAAAACTAACTTAAAAAAACCAAACCACAACTTTATGGTTTGGTTTGGCATGGTTAATGGCCAGCCAAAATATTAAAAAGAACACAAAAATGCATATATTAATTAGCAAATGAGTAGATAACAAAACATAGAGTAGAGAAACAATATAGTATAGAAGAAGTATCTAAAAGCATATCCCATAATACACTTTAGGGTAGCGATTGTGGACTAAATCATTTTTTTAGGGTAGCAACTCCTTAAGAGTCACTATTCTCGATCTCGAGATCTTTTTATTATGGTGATTACAACTATCATATAATGCACCGATAATTTTCATTTCTATGCTTAACCATTTTTGCTCATTTTCAATTGTTCAGGATAATCATATACCAATGTCATCCTATATTCAATTATTCACATCATGTGCATTATGTCAAAGTGCCCTTGAGACTATAATTACCGCATTATTATTTGCTTTAAATACAAATTCCATTTTATTTATTAAATTTTCATAAAAATCTTAAAAAAAATAAATAAATTATTTATCATGTAATTAAATTACTAGACATATCAAATTACCATCTTACCCTTGCACATGATATAACACGTAAAAGCCTAACATGTGTATCTAATTCATCTAAAATTACATATTCTCATGCTCCACAATAAATAATATATTTTAGGAATACTTATTGTAATACATCACATGGTATACTTAAAAAGACTAAATTTCCTTTAGGGCACGTACTAATAATAATTGTACCAAAATACTTTCATACAGATAATACTTTAGACAATTCAATGATTCCATTTTACCGAATTTCATGGTAACATTATTAGAAAGATAATTATAACATGTAATACCCCAAGTTAATACGACCATGCGGGAGCTAACTTGGAGCGCTTTTAGATTGATCAACTGACCCCACAGATCAACACGAGTAATTTCAGCATGCTTTGTTCTCACTCACGTGCTTCTTGAAAAAATTTTAGAAAGTTTTGAGGAGGATCACCTATCCTAATATTTACTCTATGGCTAGCACACTTAACAGTGGAATTCTTAGGACATAATTAGTAAAATGATGATATAAGTAGTCATGTCAACCCATATAATACTCCACTCAATTTTGAGGTATTACATAATATAAGAAACATACTTACTATAATTTATACATCAAAATCTTAATGTGTTATCATATGATGTCTGACATTTTAGTGAAGTATAATGATTACCTTTTAACAAACATATTTAATATAATTTATACATCAAAATCCTAATGTACTATCATGCGATGTTTGAAATTTTTAGTAAAGTATAAGAGTTACAATATAGAAAACATACGTAACATGGTTTCTACATCAAAACCTTAATGTATTATCATACAATGTCTACAATTTTAGTCAAGTATAAGAATTACCTGATTTCCAGTAAAAGCACAAAATATAGGCAACCTATTAAAAATTATTATGCTCCACAAATCAACCTCTTTTACCTAAAAGTAAAGCCACATTAACTATATTCATATTTAACCCATAGATTAATAATTTTTATTAAAATATTTATCAAAAAAACTTACCAAAATACCCTTATATTGCAAAAAAGAGTAAAATTATCAACTCACACTATATGGGTAATGTGAGTCCATACACAAGGAAGGGGTTGCAGGAGGTGGTATGCTGGTGACATAAGGTATGACTGAGGAGGAAATGAGGCATGGTAAGGAGTGAGGCATGGGTTAGGAAATGGTGATGGATCAATAGGCTAGAGTTGAGACAAGGGGTATTGGACACATGAAGGATGATAGTGGCAAAGGAAAAGAAACCAGAGGCAAGGAATGGAACACAGTCATAGGATGGTGCAATGGTGGTTGGGGTAAGGCTAAGGGAGGTTGGTGGTGGTATTGGACAATGCTACAAGAAGGAGAAAGAGGCGAGCTGATGGTGGTTGGTGGCAATTGTGAGCTTAGTAGGAAATGGATGAGCTAGGGTCATAGAGGAAAGGGGCACGGTTGGATTGTGGAGAAGGGCATTGGTGTGCAGGTAAAACTAGAGCATGATTGAGGTGTGTGATAAGAGCACAGGCTATGCGAGGTTGGCACAATTGTGTGTGTGTTGGTGCATAGTCATGTGAAACACATAAAAACAAAGCTAAGGTGGGAGGAAGAGGAAGGAGAAGGGAGATGGGTGATCTAGGAGATAGATGAGGGGAAGGGAGAGAGGTGAGTTGGGTAATGGAAGAAGAAGAATAAGAAGAGTGTCAGTGGTGATGGTGATGGTTGTGGTCTCATGCAAAACCAAATATAACTAGAGAAGGGAGCAAGGAGGGGATGATCAGGGTGATAATAATGGATGACAAAGGGTGGTTCGACAGTGGTACGGGTGTTGGTTGTTGGTAGAGAGGTAAAAAATATAAGATTGTAGGGGAGGTTGGTGGTGATGCGAAAGAGAGGTAGGGGTTAGTGATGGAGAAGGTTGCCAAGGTTTTGGTGGCTTATGGAGGTGTCTTGTGAGGGTATGGAAGCTGGATGATGGGGGCGATGGAGAGGGTGTGTGCCAAGGATCACAACTGTGCAAGGAATTGTGGAAGGATGGGCACATGGTTGCACACGATATGGTGCATGGTTGTACTCTTCAACAAAACCATAATAGGGTGTTTGAGAAGGAGGAAGAAGAATATAAAAGGAAAGGAGCAAGGGGCTTGATTGGTTTTGATATAGTTTGAATGAAAATACAAGGGAGTAGGAAAATTATGAAGTTGGTTGGGGAATTGGCTCAGTAAAGAGGTGATGTGAGGTGAGGCATACATCGTGAGAAGAGGAAGGAGACATGGGGATTGTTTTTGGGTAGGAAAGATGGCACAACAGAGGGAGTTCAAATGGGTGTGTGGGTGTGTGGGGTGTGTGTGTGTGTGAGAGAGAGAGAGAGAGAAAGAGAGAGAGTTGGTAGAGGGGTTATGTGAGATAGGGTGGTGGTAAGGATAGGGTTGTCTTAATTTTTTTTACACTTAGTTTAGTTAGATTAGGGTATCAGATAAAAAAAATAAATTGATTTAGGATAGGTTTATTAAAAATAAAAATGGTAAAAATAATTAGGGGAATTATTTAATAATTTATTTGGGTTATGGATCAAAAGTTAATAAAAAAATAATTAAGCCAATGTTTAATGGTTAGGTTTTGAATAAAAGGTAAACATCTAAAAGCAAATGTAATGAAATTTTTGGGTATTAAATTTTTTATCCAATTAAGTAAAAGTTTATTTATTTTTTCTCCTTCACCTCCATTACCACCCAATTGGAGGTTAATATAAATGAGTGAAATTGGGCTGAATTAAGGACAAAATTTTAACCAACATTAACCTAGGTGGACTTTTTTATTTTTGTATGCAAATAAAGTTAAGGGAGGCGAATTAATTAATTCACCCTAAACCAAATAGACTAGAAGAGTCCATAGAGAAATAAAGATATTCGATTTAGCATTCACAAAAGATAAGCACATTAAAAGTAGTAATCACCTACAAAAATAATGTGGTATCTACTCGTGGAAATGAGTAGCACCTATAAAAAAGATGTTTAATACGCTACGTGCTAAGTAAGGGAACAATACAGTCATAACTATATTGCACAATATCATAAGATCACGTGAAGGAATAAACATGAATATAGATCAACATAATATGATGTAAGATAATAATTGATTCTAGAAACTCATTATTAGATATAACCATAATCCATATTCTTATTTAAGTTGAGTTTTGGATACCACTATTCTTAATCCAGTAGACCAAACTAAAACACCTCCTAGAGTAAAACTCACATATCCACTATTATTAATTCGGTAGAAAAGACTCAACACTACCTATGGAAACATACTCCTTTCCAATATTATTAAACTGGTGAAATGGTCTGAAGCAGCTCCCAAGATAGAATGCTCTTGGCTACCATTATTAATCAGGTAGAACAGACTTAATACCTCAGTCCTGACTCATATGATATTTTACTTTAGGTAATTAATATATTGTTCATTTTTGTTTATTTTATATAATCATAATCTATATTATTACTGGCACTGTGTTCAAGGACCCCACTATTATTAATCCAGTGGAATGGATTGAAGCACCTCTCAAGGTAAAATGCTCCTAAACTACTATTATCGTTAGGTGAATTTAACCCAATAATCAATAGAATAACACTTTCTTGACCACTATTATTAAAAAAATTAGAATGGTATAAATCACCTCTTAGGGAAAAATGCTCCTAAACTATTATTATTGTCTGGTGGGATGGACATAACACCCTGATTTTGATTCATGTAATCTTTTACTTTAAGCGATTAATGTCTTATCCATTATTGTTTATCTCAAAATTATCATGCGGACACACATATAATATTTCAAGAAAATAATCCAAAATTAAATTGATTATTCAAAATGAATAACATACAAGCACATGAAGATTGGGACATCCATTAAGGAAAAAATTCCTATTTCCTTTAAGAAAAACCTAATTTCATGAGGCAAGCATAATTTCTTTTATAATACTCATTTAACCACCAAATTTAACACAAATTACTAAAATATGATTATTAACAAGATATAAAAAAATTAAGGTCTAACTCTAATGTTTTATGCATGGAATAACACCCCAATCTCTAGTGTTACTATTTATAATTACCTAAGAAACCCTAATTTCACAAGTTCGGCATAAATTTTTTTATAAGACTCATATAACCACCAAATTTAGTAAAAATTACTAAAACATCATTTTTAACATCATATTAAAAAATCAAGGTATAACTCTAATATTTTACATATGTGATAATGACCCTACCTCTAGAGTTATTATTCTCAATTTAAGCAATTTTCTTAATTTATTAGGCTTAGGAAATTTACATTTACACCTAGTATCCCACATAATATATTTAACATACTTGTAAACATTAAAATACTCAAGTACCACATATTTTATTTTTAACCTATATTGACTAAAGATATCCTTAAGATAGCCAATATGCTCATATTCTAATAAAAAAAACTATGAGTTTGATATTATTGATCCCAAACTTGCAATATATATCATCATGAAACAAATTGAAACCATTCATTTACCACTTTCCATACTCATTAAAATCACATTAAAATACCATAGGTCATACTAACACACTTAGGGTTTCAAAATGAGACTTATCGCAACAATAACATATAAGCTCATGCTTTTCACATATTACTCACTCTCCATAGATTTGATACAACATAATCATAACAAAAAAAACATTATAAATATAAAATTATCATCATAATAACACCAATCATGGGGTTTCACACAAAATACACATATGTTCAAAAACCCTAACTATGATATGTATCCTTACCTAAAATGTCCTTGGTCTCTAAGCACATATAACCCTAACACTCCTCCTATAAGACTACTATAAAATCACATAATAATAAAGGATAAAACATAATTAGAACTTAATAAAACACCCAAGGACAATATAAGTCAAATGAGGGTGGAAAATGACACAAAACCAAAGCAAACCAAGTCGTAGGACAAGTATAGCAAGGCTTGAACAAGCTATGCTAGGATTTGGTATAGTAAGGTGGGGTTAAACGTGAGAGACTCTCACAAATAGGGGTGATACATGAGATCCTTACATTGGTGGTTGGGGTGGTGTGAAGAGGTTACATTGCTCGAGGAGTGGTGGCATAAAGGCTCGATGTTATTGGGGTAAGTGCAATGTGAGTGGTTGATGCAAGGGAGAGGGATTTAGTATGAGGTTGAGGGTGTAAAAGGGGGTGTTGTGCATGGGAATGTCATGAAACTATGGTGTGTTTGTGAATGAGGAAGGTTGTTTGAAGGATGTACACAAATAAGGGGTATTGAGCATGAAGTGCCGATGTAATTATGGGGTGTTTGGTGTAGTTTTGTCACTCAACAAGTCTATAGGAATGACATGTGTGATTAAAAATGAAATATTTTTGCATGATAATGGCAAAGCATTGATAGGGGTGATATAGAAGGAATCTCATAATAATAAAAAAGGAGAGTTTGTGTGATTTGCAAAACAAAGTAAGAAATGGAGATGAGGGGTATTTATAAGGGATGAGGCGAGGATACAAAATGGGGAAAGCTGAAGGTGCAGGGGTGAGGCATGATTTGGCACAGATTTTTCTCCACGTGACACAAACCTAGAAGGAAAGGGATGGGGCATGTTGCCTAATAGTTGTGGGCTAGGTTGTAGGGGCAGGTGTAAGGGGTTAGGTTCCTTAGCTTAAAGAGGAAGGGGGATAACGGCGATTGGGACAAGAGGAGAAGGAAAATGAAAAAGAAAAACGAGGAAAAATAAGGAAAAAGGAGAAGAAATTTTGGGTTAAGATTAGAATTAGGTATAAATTTAAGATTATAAAATTAGGAAAAATTAATTTATCAATCATTTGGTGTTAGGGTTATGTTGAAATATCAATTACCTAGAATTAAGGTTAGAATTAGGTTTATGTGTAGGATTAAAAAATTAGGATAAAATTGAAATATTAATTACTCAAGATTAGAATTAGGTCAACATTTTAGGGTATTACTATCACCACCCACACAACCGGCTATAAATGTTCCACTCCCTCTTCCATTTCATTTGAATCCTTTTCTAGCTTAACACCCGACCATCTTCTTTCCTTCTCCTTCTTCTTGTTTTCATCCCCTACCTCTAGTTTTTTTTTGAACCAATATCACCATCGCCCCATATCCTTTGTCAAACACCACCATCACCATCCTCGGTCGTCATCTTTTTCTTCCAACCCAGATCTTCCCCTTCCCTTAGCCATTCTTACTTGTTCAAAACTTTCTCCCTTTACCTTATCTTCTTTATTCCTTGTGCACCTCCATTGTTGCTCATTACCATCACCATTGCACCCCATTTCCCGTCCATTTTCACTAGCAACTTCCACCACCCTTGCACACTATCACTCAACTCCTCTTTGCCTCATGTAGTTCCATCCCTCCTTCATTGATTCTTCATAAACCTCCTACCCTATTGCATCAACACACCACGTAACCCCATCACCACCACTCTGGCCCACCTTCTTTGTAATCCTATTCTCCACCTCACCCAACATCAACAACCTCACAAATGTTCACCCCTTCCTCTCATCTTAGCTAATGTGTTCCCTGCTTCTAAACCCTCTTTATGTGTGTATAACTCATGTTGCCTAGCCCCATGTAGCATGTGTTTTTCCTTTCCTCTATTCCCAACAAATTCTTGGGTAGTAATGCAATATTATTCTTATTATTATTATTTGCTATTTTATGAGTTAGGTATTAATATATATAATTTTTGTTTTATTTTTTAGGTAGAAGAGGTTGATTAGTGGAACGTAATAATTTTTTTTTTAGCATGTTGCTTATATTTTGTACTTTTTGTTGAAAATCAAGTAAACTACATGCCTTACTAAAATATTAAATATCACATAATAGCATATAAGGGTTTCGATGCATAAATTATATTAAGCATGTTTTTTACGTTGTACTTATTTACCTAATAGTGCTAGTAAAAAATTTGGTATATATTAGGTTGGGCATACTTGAGTGTACTTTTAGCATGATTATTATCATTATATGTTATAGAAGTAATTTGGTCTTTTTATGTGTACCGTGTTATTTATTCTAGTAAGTGATGACTAATATGTATTGTTTGTTGCTAAGTATGAAAATATGTGGTTTGATGAATTGGATATGCATATTAGGGTTTTACTTGTTAAATCATAAGTAAGGGTAAAATGGTCTTTGTGATATCTAGTAATTTATTTGCACAATAATGTATTTTAATTATTATATTATATCCATTTCATGAAAAATTATTAAATAAAAAAATTGTATATGGATAATAATGTGGTGATTATGGTCTTAAGGGAATTTTAGTCATTTTTTGGCCTAACATACCTAAATATGAATAATTGAACCTATGATGGCCTTAGTAGATTATTAGGTTGACCTTAGTGTTAACTTTGATTATAGTTGTCATGGATAATTGGAAATAAGTAAAAATATTTAAGTGTGGAAATTAGATCTATGTGTTTATTATGTGGTCGTGTGGCCACCTTAATAAAATATCAGTATTTAAAGTAAAATATCTTGAGATAAAGAATGGTAGCTACTCTAAAGACATGGTCTAACCCATATTTGGTTTGAATTTTTACTAGTGTACTTTAGTGCCCAACCATTTCTCTATATCTTACTCTATATAACTCAATAGAATTTTTATAAGGTTTGAATACTTATGGATTAAGTGTCCTTGCAGATAGGGTATTGTGCTTCCTTAATGTGCTAGTGTGACCAGGGTACCTTAGTATCCTTAGATTTATAGTCAATATAATACTATATTGCCTTTGTGTACTGGTATGACTGAAGTACCTTAATATCTCTAGATTTATATGATCTCCTCTTAATTAAGTTAAAAATAAAAATAATTATTTTTGGCTTGAAATTATTATTGGATTGGGTTAGTATTACCTTTGTACCTACCTATGGGTCAGTAGTAGTCTTCATGCTTACTTGTCATTTGGTAGCAACCTTCGTACTTACCCATAGTTTGGTAGTAGCTTTTGTGCTTACTTGTGATTCGATAGTAGCCTTCGTACCTACTTATGGTTCGGTAGTAATTTTTATGCCTACCTGTGGTTTGTAGTTGCCTTCGTGACCTACCTATGGTGTTTTGGAATTTATTAGCATGGATGTTGAGTTATGAGATATATTATGAATGCTACAAAAATTGGGTTAATTTTGGTTTTAGTTATATTTACTTCAGAAAGATTCCCTTGTATGCTTAGGCAATAAGTTTCATTTATGATTTAAATGAATTGGTATGAGGATCATATAGCCTTGGTGATACTTTTTTATTTAACGTGGTTATTGTATTTTAGTTAGGGCATGTGTATTTTAGTATATTATACCACATTCTCCTATGATACCTTCTATACGTTCTAGGTAATCTTTTTATGTTAATTTTGTATAGTCGATTACTCATTATCATTGTATTAATGGGCTTCGTTTCATGATCTCATACTTATTCAATGGGTAGTGGTGTGTTTTTATGTTAGCTTGTGAGCTCAGCTTAGAGACCAGTATTATTGGATTGAGAGTTAGCACTATCCGATATCCTATTTGATATCTTTTGATCTGGAGATTCCTGGACTCTTATGTCCTTCTATATTTCTTTATTTTGAATTTTGTAACCCTTTACCCTTTTTTTATTATCAAAATGATGTTAATATGCTTTTTAATCTCTATTATATTTTTATATAATTGTGTTATCAATTTAAGTAGGGTAACGCTTTAGCCTTAATACTTAATATAAGAATGGTAAAAGAAACCATATTTATATTGACTGTGGTAGTAACACCTTATGTTTTTGGTGTTTTAGCTTCCACAATTAACTTTTTAAAACACATTTTTTATGTGCTAAAAATAGGGGTGCCATACACAAGTCTTCCACTTGTCCGTAACAATTTCAATACAATAATTCAAAAAAGCATATAAGAATTTTTAGCTATGTTTTGAGAACATAACAACAAAAAAAAAACAAGATAAAAATAAAGAAAACATAATATACTTACATAAATAATGGAGGATGAGGACAAACTCATAAATCCACAATGTCCTCCATTATGAATAAAAATCAAAAGCAAGGAGTTACAGATCCACAACCACAAACATACCACAATTTTCTTTATTTTAAAATATTTTTAAAGGCCTCAATTTAGGAGACATGATAAATAATGACCTAATTATTAGATCATATTCTTTGCATATTCTATAATCTAATTTACCAACTTGAATGATTATGACCGGTCTAAGTTATATCTGCTTAAATCCCCACATGCCAGACATGGAACATGCACCTTATTTGGCCCTTCCAACGAGCCACTACTACAATATGTTAATGAACAATAATAAGGTCATGATGATACTGGTCAGAACATTATCATCCAATTTATTTGATTATGATGCCAGCTAGAACTAGTAATTAAACCAAAGGGAGAATATATTATATGTTTAATATGCTTGTATAGTTTAGAAAATTGTAATTATTGGATGTAGCTCCAACCAAATATTTTAATCCATCGGCATTAGTACAATTATAAAAATTCTATAAAATCATCACACAATGAACAAAAACTATGCTAATAAACTAAGAATTTACTGATATAAATTTGATTATCAATCTGACGGGATCACATATTAATTCATCAAGATTAATAGATATGAATAATGTAGAAGCATACCTGAATCTATAATGATGGAATAATTGGATACTATTGAATTTGAAAGGATATTTGTATGGATGATACTGTGGTCTTTTGAGGCAGACACATGGTCATTTATCTCTATTGATCGGTATAAATTGAATAGGATAAAGTATGTGTGACTCAGGGACCACAACTATATATACAGAAAACTGCTATGTTATCTATTGGGTAATTCTATTTTAGTCCATAAAAAATCTATAATACACAAAGTCTCTACACATACGGGTCAACATCCAATTATATACATTCACCCCAAATACTTTATACTTAAATACAATCACTTTTATATGAACATAATTTATATGATAACCCACAATTTATATCATTCAAATATAAGTCCAATATTGGATAATAACCCAACATTTACTAACTAGTACTATCCCCAACCAAATGTTTCCATCCACCAGTAACATAAATTTTATTGATCGAAAGAAAAAAGAGAGAGAGGATTTACCTTAAAACTAGAACTTAAGAACTAGCGACAACTGATAGGAATTAGGAATCACAAAATGAGCAACCTAGAATTGGAATGGAATGAAGTTAGGATTCGTAGTTCATAGCTTGTCTATATATATATTGCATAAACAGAAAGTGAAGACTAAAAAGTAAACAATACAAGTAGAGATGTGGAGTGGATATGAAGGTTCATATATATCTCTATAGATATGATAAGAGGGTGTGAGGCATTGAGGGCTATGCAAGCAAAAAAAAATTCCAAACAATAGCAAAATGATGTATACAGAAGATGGGATGCCAATCGAAGGGGAGGTGACAATAGAAGATGAAAACAATGACACTATCAATAGCTAGTAAATGTTAAGCATAAATTTGAGCAATAGACAACAACATGCAACAAGTGTGGTGGAGACTTGAGATTAGGGGTGGGAGTGTCTACGAGTTTGAAGTGAGACTGGGGAAAAGTGAGGGTCAAGAGAGTGTAATTGAAAAAAAAGGGGGGCTAGTTTATAGCTCCGGGATGAAGGATTAGGGAATAAATTAAAGGGAATGGGTGAATGGATAGGGAAATGAGGAGGTTCTAGGCAAGATAAAAAAAATCTAGGTTAAACTTGAACCAACCCAAAGCCCCCCTTTTTTTACATTGAAAGCCCAAAACTTAGAATATTTTCTAAATTCGATCTAACCTCGACCCTATTTTCCACATCTGGTCTAATCCCAAATTCTGGGTTGATCTAAATTTTGCACACCTTTACATACCAATATTCTTTGAAAAGTATAACTAAATTCTTTGTTGAACATGTATGTTTTATTGCTTAAAACTAATCAACTAACATAATAAACCTATTAGTTTAGTGCGATGAGCATAACTTACATAAAACAATACATGTGATAACACTGCATCAACACACTAAACATATACACATTTTGGCATTAATGAGCATCGTATACTCTTCTAATTAACCTATTTATAGTGTTCTCTAAACATATGTAACCTCTAATTTGGAATGTAATCCTTACCTATGACTAAGCTAGGGGAGCATAATTTATGATACAATAGGTTATGAGAGTAATGTGGTGTAATCCATTAGCATTCTAAATCCCATGGCCACATCTAATTTTCCCCTCCTGGTTTTCATGCCCCTCAACCAAATCTCCCTCCTCAAATGTCTAATTTGGAAACTATAATGGAAAATTTTGAGATGACTTAATTGAAATTAAATAAAGAGTTTATGCAAAAACAACAAACTACAAATGAGCTAGTAAAATAATTGGCCACTAAGATGGATTCCCTAGTTACACACTACAAGATGTTAGAGACATAAATCACTCAATTGGAACAAAATTATATCTCTTCCTCTAGGCCTTCTGGTATGCTACTTGAACAACTGTGATAAATCCCAAATTTCATGTGAATGTTATATCCCTTAGGAGTGGAAAACAATATGAAAGATGTAAGATGAAGGAAAACAATGGGGTGCATGATCATCTTGAAGAGAAAAGGTGACAAAATGGTAGATGAGGATAATGAGACCCGAATTCAAGAAGAAGAAAAAGTTGAGAACTATGTGCCTTTTTCTCCTTACAAGCCTCCTCTACCCTTTCCCAAAAGGTTAGTTAAAGGCTAATTTAGAAAAGCAATTTGTAAAACTTTTGGAGATTTTGAAAAAATACACATTAATATCCCATTCACCAAGGCTATTTCTCAAATTCCTTATTATGCCAAGTTCTTGAAAGAGATACTCTCTGATAAAAGGAAGTTGGAAGAATATGAGATTGTGGCCCTTACAAATAAGTGTAGTGCTATAATTCAAAATAAGTTACCTCCTAAACTTTAGAATCCTAGTTCATTTTTTATTCCTTATGTCATTAGTAATGTCTCTATTAACCATTCTTTTTGTGATTTGGGTGCAAGTGTAAGCTTGATGCTAATGTCTATTTGTAAGAAGCTTGGTATAGGTGATTTGAAGCCAACCACAATATCACTCCAATTGGCAGATCGATCGGTAAAATGTATGGTAGGTATACTTGAAGATGTACCTATCCAAGTTGGTAATTTCTTTATCCCAATTGATTTCTTTATTTTAGAAATAGAGGACTCTAACATTCCAATTATATTAGGAATAACTTTCCTTGCAACTGTAGGTGCTATAATCAATGTTAAAAATGGAAGGCTCTCCCTAAATATTGGAGGAGAGAAGGTAGAATTTGATTTAAGAAAAGTTATGAAAATCCCTCTAACTGATAAAGTTTGTTACAAGGTTGACGTGATTGACAAGTGTACACATGAACAGTTTGCAAACCATTACTCAGTTGATCCACTTGAGATGTGTTTGGTAAGTAATGACTCAATAAATGATGAAGACCAAGAGGTAACCACATGTGCTCAATATGTGGAATCAACTTCAACTGCTCCACTTCGAAATGCAAAGCTTGAAATCCTAAAGTTAGAGCCAAAAATGTCTACTCGTGAATAGGATAAAGTACCAAAGGTAGACTTAAGACCCCTCCCATCCTCTTTAAGGTATGAATTTCTTGGTCTTAACTCTACTTATCTTATGATTTTGAATGCTTGTCTGAATGAAAATGAAACTGATAATTTGCTTATAACACTTAAGAATCATCGTAAGGCCAAAGGATGCACCATAGATAACATTAAAGGAATCAACCCATCAATTTGTATACATAGAATTCTCATGGAAGATAATCATAAACCCTCTATAGAGCACCAACATAGATTAAATCTTAAGATGAAGGAAGTGGTTAAAAAAGATGTGCTTAAGCTACTAGATGTTGGGATTATTTATCCTATTTTAAATAGTGAATGGCTTAACCTAGTCCACATGGTTCCCAAAAAAGGAGGTATAACCATAGTTAAGAATAATAATAATAAAAGTTATAAAAATTATGCTTAGAGAACACAATACGTGTTTCATTATAAAAAATTAAGCATACTTGTTTAGATAACACTATACATAGGTTTATTAGAAGATTCTACCATGTCCATTAATGCTAAAATGTGTATATGTTATTTGCTAAGCGAAATTAAGTTATTTGTTGAACCTATATGTTTTATTGCCTGAACCTAAACAATCAACATAATAAACATTTGTGTTTTATATCATGAACCTACAAGCTTTATATTATCAATTTAATTCTATATAATTAGTAAACACAAATTATGTGGTGAACTAATGTGTTTTATGTGTTGAATGTGATCATTTTTTGTATTTAACCTACACATTTATCCCATAAAGTTGGTAATGAGACTAGATTTAACAAAATTTCAAAAATCTCTTAGATTTAGATTTATGTTATGTCAAGTTCATTTTGTAAGTACTATGTAATAGTATTAAAAAAATGTTATAACATCAAAATCATCATTAAATTGATCTAAATTTTAGCTCTAAATAAGGTACTTGAATTTAAGATTTTTTCCATCGTTGACCAACTTCAACAAAATTTTAAAAAATATTTAGGATTTCAATTTTCATTTTATTAAATTTGATTTGTAGTATGCTAGTAATAATATAAGAAAAAATATATTATAAAATGAAATAAATTATTAAATTAATCTAAATTTTATCTTGAAATAAGGTACTTGAACTCAGAAAAAATAATTTCAAGAACTGAAGTTGAAGTTGGTTACGATACCCATTTGAGCAAAATTCCAAAAAATCTCTAGAATTACAATTTTTATTCTATAAAGTTTAGTTTGTAGTATGTGTATAATAATATTAGGAAACATTATTATAACATTAATATTATTATTAAATTGATCTAAATATGTAATACCCCAAAATTTTCGAAAACTTATATTTTAATAAATTACTTTTATTTGGAATAAAATTGCTTTAAGATTATTTATTTTAATTATTGTATGGATTTTAGAGTATGTAAATTTGGATAAGAGTATTTAATAAATTAAAAATAAATATTTTGCTATTTTCATATTGTTTTATTTAAATAATTTTCAAAACTAATATTTTACCAACCTTATCCTTTTTAAATTAATATATTAGATTGTAAGGAATTAAATTATTAAATTAAGTAAATTATCAAGAATATTACATTTTATGATTTTATAAATTAATTTACTTTATTTTCCTATTTTTCCCCATTTCCCTTTTTACCCCCTTTCCTTTTTTTTCCTTTCCTCCTCTTCTTTTACCCTCTTCTCCCTCCCTTGGGTCGCCCGGCCAGGCCAGCCTCCCCTCCGTACTTGGGCCAGGCCCGTTCCCGTCCCCCTTCTCTCCCTCGCACGCCCGCCCAGCACAGCTTCTGCCTCCTTTCTTTTTTTCTCCTGACCGGCCGGTTTAGCCTTATTTCATTTCCCTTCGACCGACCGGCTTCTCCCTTCGTCTTCTTCCTTTCTCACCGCCCCCATGCCCGACAACCTGCGCATGCCCAACCACCTGCCACCGCACCTGCCTCCTTGCTGCTTCCTCCCCCTTTCCCGTCATTTTCTTTCCCATTTCAAGCCAAACCGGCCCCTGGACCACAGCTCCCGTGCCTCTCTCCCTTTCCATCTTCGTCCCTCTTTTCCCCTGCCACCCGACCAGCCTGCCACCTGCAGTACCGATCGCCGGCCATCCCTGCCCCTCTCTTCTCCCTCTTCTTTTTCTCCATCTCCCCAGCCCTCCATTCCCCTCATTTTCGAGCCCTTCTCTTCCCCCAAGCTCCCTCCTCTCTCCTTCCTTCTTCCCCATTTTTCTTCCTCGATTTTTGATCGCCACCGCCCGCCGCCGCTTAAACCACCAATACCAAGCCCTGCGCCGCCTTCTGCCACCACCTACTACCACCCTGCACCACCACGCCGCCCCTCGAGCCCTACACCCCCTCCCTTCTCGACCCCTTTTCTTTTCTCCCCAGTTTTTCCCCCTTACCGTCGAGCCACCTGCAACCGCCGCTTCCGCCACCTTCCGGCCACCTCTGCCGCCACCCGACCCACCGTTCGACACCCTGCAACTGTAATACCCCGTATTTTTAAAATCCAGATTTATTAAGTTTAATGATTTTATTAGCGTAATTTGATGTAAACAATTAATTATTTTAATTTCGATTCGTTTTATGGATTTATCAACGATTTTGAATTCATAATTGAATGTAATTAATCATTTTCGGGAAGTAATATTTTATCGATGTTTTAATTAATTGAATGTAATATTTCCGGGAAGTTTAAATTAAAAACATTTTCAGAACTTATTTAAGAATTTTCTTTTTGAAATTAATTTTCTTCCGCTCTACGCTTTTTAGTTTGCGGAAAACCGATTTCGGAAATTATTAAAATTAGTCTTGATTTATTAGAATTTGACTTAATATTTTATTATAGGTTTTTAAATATTATTTCAGGTTCTTATAATGTATTTCCGTAAATAATATAAATTTTTACGTTCGATGGTAAATTCTTCCGAAAATGTTTCCGAAATTCTTTATATAGCTTTTTATTAATTTTAAGCCTTCGGATCGTTTTGAAATAATTTTTATTTAATAAATTTTAGATAAAATCTTCCAATATTAATTTTTAAGTTTTTAATATTTTATTTGATACTTGTTTTTTGTAAAAAAAAAAACAAAAACAAAAAAAAACCTGTCGGGACCCCGAGCCCCCCCCTCTCTTCTTTTTCTTTCTCTCTTCCCTTTCCCGGCTCCCTTTCTCCCTGTCCCCTGCACCCCGAAACCCTAGCCTCCCTCGCCCCTCTCCATCTCCCCAGCTCCTCCTCTCTGCCCCTCCGTCGTCGATCATCGACCTCCAACCGCCGGCCACCACCGTCGGCCGCTGTAGCAGCAACAACCACTAGCAGCAACGCGTGGACAGCAGCAGTGGCGGCAGAGCGCAGCAGCAACGAGCCGCACAGCTCGCGCTACCGCCCAGTCACCGGCGAGCTCGGGCGATCACCGGCGAGCAGTCCTTGGCCCGCGACGAAGCTTTCCTGGCCTCCCCTTGCCCCGATTCGTTGATTTTCGTTTGGTATAATTTCTGAAAAACCCTAACCTTGTTTTGATTAATTGGGTATGAATTAGCTTATAAAAATCTAAATTGATTGTTTGTTTATGTATGTATATGCTGTAAGATTGATTTGGATAGGTTAATTGTATGGTTATGTTGAGATTTTGGAAAATTTGGTTTTTTGGCCAGGTTATGCCCGAATTTTTTTGGATCCGCCCGTTTTTACGATTTCGGACAAATTGATTATACAATATGTTTTAAAATGTATCTAATTTCATGTTGGAACCGTCAATTTGAGAAATTTATGCAGAATTTATCGGAATTTGAATTCTAGGTCAAATTTTGGGTGTAATGAAATTGGGTCGTATAATTGAGCCGTTCCGCTCAATTGATTTTATAGTATCGTTTAAAATGTATTTAATTTCATATTGGAAGTGTTGATTTGGGAAAATTGTGCGTAATTGATTGGAATTGGATTTTTAGGTCAAAACTCCCGCGGATTTAAATTGGTTTGGGTAATCGGGTTATTTTATTCAATTGATTATATAAATTACATTATAATATGTTTAATTACATTTTTCGAACCGTCAATTGATATATTTTGGCAAGGATTGATCGGAATTGCGTTTCGGGCTCAAAAACCCTAATTGTGCTAAATGGTGTATTTCTTTTATTGGTTTTGAGCAATTGACTATTTCGTATGTTATAAAATGTGTTTAATTGCATTTCTAAACATTCAATTTGATTAAATTTATAGAATTTTAACGAATTGTATTTTCGGGCCTAAAACCCTAAATTTCAAGTGAAATTATGAAATCGATTACTTGTATTGTTGTTTTTCTAAAATTGAATGTATAGAAATAGTTGAAATGGTATTAATTGATTTCTAATACCTTTAATTTGAATTGATTAAATTGAATTACTTGAGTTTGTGTCGTGGGCTTTAAAACCCTAATTTTCGGGGATGATTTTATAAAATTGATTTTTGCTAAGTGTATCTTATCTAATCGAATTCTATCTTTGGGTTTTAAATCATTTAAATTCTGTTTTAACTTAATCGGTTTGGATTTGGTTCTATGTAAATTATTAGGCTACCTATTTAGTTGTAAAACCTAGTAAATAAGTTATTTTCGATAAATTAACTTATGATCGATTATTCTTTCTCGGGCTTTCCAAATTAAGTTGAAATGTCCCAAGTGATATTTGTATTAATCCGTTTTGATTTAGTTTTAACCTTAAATCTTAATAAAGCTACGCTTTTAAGTTCTAATTTTTTTGTCACATTTTCTAAGAAAGATCATTTGGGTTGTTTGTGTTTATTTAATTAGAGTATGTGAATTATTGATTGATAGGATAGTTTCTAATTAGTTTTTCGATTTCTATCGGATCTAGGAAAGCTTTCTTGTGGATCCACGAGCTAGTGATCTCTCTCTCCCTCTTATCTCGCTTAGCTAGCTTCGGATCCAGGTAAGTTTCTACCTACCTCCACTTATGGGTGTTTCGTAAGAATGTGACTAAGAATAACTATGCGTGTGTGTTATGTGCTTTGTGTACCATGTGTTATGCCATGCGGTGTACCTTATGTTTTAAATGACTAATTACTTGTAGCGCAACTTGGAGCCGAGGTATGCTTATATGTATTCCTTACGACATGTGTGTAATGATTGTTCTATTGTGTTTGTGATATTTTATGACGTGACCCTCTAGGACATGCATGTTAGGATATTAATAATATGATGTGTGGTGAAATGATGAAATGGGGGGAGAATGTGGAAGTAAGAACAATTACGGAAGAGTAGAGTGATGGGTTAAGAGTGGAAATTTAATACACAGAGGACGAGTATGGGCGCCATGGGAAGTAAGTAATGTTAGATGAAAAGTAGAGAGATTACTTGTGGGGGAAGAAATGTGCTAGGGTTTGGAGTGGCTAACTAGGGTTTTTCGATCACCTACGAAATCAATGAGTAAAGTGATATGATTTGGGATTGAACCTAAATGAGATGAGGTGTTTGACGATAAACGAATTAATAGTAGTGAAGTAAGAGGAAGTTAGGTCATAGGTTTAATTAGGGTTTCAAGGGAAACCCTAGAGGCTAATAGCGGGTGGAGTTTGATGTCACGAGGTGTTGGGCCTTAACCCACACCCTTAGGAATTGAGTTTCATTTTGAGTAAGCGTAAAAGGGAATGGATATCGAGGTGTGATAAGGGGCGTAAGAGTCCCAAGATATGGGGCGGGCTCTCCTGCGAGGATAAGTGTGGATATAGTTAGTCGTGCATGTCAAGGGTAAAGTACTTTCAAATAAGATATGTTAAGACACTAATTACTTAAAGAGGAAGATGTTGAGCCGGACCCAGACCGATCCACCGGCGAATAATAGTGGTTAGGGCCGGGGTGCCCTACATGACCGGTCCACCGGCTATAATAGTGGCCAGGCGCGTTTTGCCCTGCATGATTTCCGGTCCACCAGCTATAATAGTGGGGTTCCCGCACTCACATGAATCGATAAAGACTATGGTGTGAATCGATTATATTTACCAAAGATCTAAAGAATGAGTCTACCCGAACCATAGTGAAATTTTATTATCTGTATTACTACATGCTGCCCGTTTCCACAAACAGAGGACTCGATTCGGCTTGGTTTGGTTTGGCGTTGTCCGAAAATGCCTGATTGGTTGGTTTAATATTGTCCATGAATGCTCGGTTAGTTTATCTGAATGTCTTATTGGATTAAGATGTTTGCTGCCACACTTACATGTTTAAATAAATGTTATATATGTTTCACATGTTATTATATATGTATGGTAGGACTTATGATGTGGGTTTTGAGTATGCATAATATTATATCAACGTAAATGTACCATGATTCAATATGCACTTGATGTTATAGTTTACGTCTCTCCCATAAGATAGGGTAGTGGGAGTTACTCAGTATTGGACCCGTACTGATACTACCTTGGTTGAATGGGTCCTGTGATGATCCACTGATGGTGGGGAGCAGACCTCTTGTGCAGGTTTAAGATTGGATACTGTTTTGGGGCAGAAGGCCTGAATTGAGTGAGTAGGCAATCCGGATATTGATCCTTCAGGATTTGTTTTGTTCAACTGTATTCGTCTTTGGAAGTTACAAGTATTGTATTTAAATTTCCAATGGCTTTGTAATTGACTTTTAATTTCTCGTACGCTGATAAGTTTTTAAAATTCGGATTTAATTGTTTGACAGGTTTTAGCCTTGCATCTAACATGAGATAGATGGTTGACATTTATCTTGTGTTAGATGTGGCGGTAACATTTCTCAAATTCTCTCCTAGCTTCCGCTTTATTCTTTAAATTTTTTTTTCAGGAGTGAAATTTGGGGGTGTTACAGCAACCCCCTCTACAACCGCCATGCCTTAGTTGGCCGAAAACAACCCTTGCACCCCTCCATTTTTCCCTCCACTTTTCCTTCCTTCTCAGCCCTTCCACCTCGACCCACTTCAGCAGCCACCTTCGCCGCCTTGCTGCCGCCGTCTCCGCCGCCCTATGCCGCCGTGAAACCACCCTTAGCCTCCACCTACACCCCCTCTTCACTTCTGCACCATTCACTTGCCTTAGAACCTCCCCTAACTACCTTCTTTTCTAGCCTAAAGTCCCTAAACCGAGCCACCTCTCCCCTCTTCTACCTCACCCCTCTTCGAGCCTTTTCCCCTCTCTTTTCTGCATGAAACTCAGTGTGAGCTCCCCTTTATATTGAAAATTTCTTGGCTAATTTTTAAGGTATAATGGTATTTTATGTTAAGTATTTATTGATTAAATTTTATAAAGTTTTATGCTTGGATTCTTATTTCTAACATAAATATGATGGATATTATTTTTAGGTGTTGAGTTGCTAATTATGCTTGGTAAGATTTGATATTTTGCGGGATTAAGGTAACCGTTAATCCTCCCTTAAATATATGGAAAAACGTATGCTAGCATATTAAGGGTTTAGTATGATTTTATGCATGTTTGGTGTGTTTAGCATGATATGTATATGGTTTCTTATATTGTTTGATAAAAAGGAAAAGCATGATAATTTTTGTGCCATATGTAGGTATGTTAATTAAGGGAGGAGTTTGATTATTGATGGAAATGTTAAATGCTTGTTTATAATGTATCATGTTGCTAATGCATGAATGATGTTATTGTTTAAGGGTATTTTAGTATTTATGCTTATGAGGTATGTAAATCAATGTATGTAGTTGCTAATGAGTATTATGTTGAAAAATGACAAGTTGGTGGACTTAGATGATAAAAATGAAGTATTAATATCATTATTTTATGTAGTGTTAGTAAATTCATAAAAATGGTGAATAGAGGGGTTGAATGGGAATTTTATAAGTGAAAAGGGTATTTCGGTAATTTTATAAGTAAAAGGGTATTTTGGTAATTTAAAAATAAAGGGGTTAAATAATAATTTATAAGTAAAGGATAAAATTGTAAGTTGTGAGAAAGAAGGGTAAAATGGTAATTTTGGAAGTAGGGGTAAAATAGTAATTTTGGATGAAGGAGGGCATTATGGTAATTGTTCAAGTAAAAAGGGCATTATGGTAATTTGGAGGTAGAGGGGCAAAATCGTAATTTCATAAGTAAAGGGTAATATGATAAATTTTATAAGTGAATGGTGAAGTGGTAATTTATAAGTAAAGGGGTAATATGGTAATTTGGAAAAAGAAGGGCAAAATGGTAATTATGTAAGGAAAGATAAAGATGGTAATCTTGGATGTGAAAGGGTAAAATAGTAATTTGTAAAGTAAAAGATGTATGGTGGTAATTTTCATAAACAAAAGGGTAATATGGTAAAATTGGATGTAAGGGGTAAAATGGTAATTTTGTAAATAAAAGGATGTCATGGTAAACTTGGGAGTAAGGGGTAACTTGATAATTATGATAACGACAAAAGATAATTTAGTAATTAAATTATGATTGTAGAAGGGAAATTGGATAAGTATGATACTATAGAAGGGTAATGTGGTAAATTAACCAATTAAAGGGCATTATGGTAATTTTAATAATGGAGAAGGGTAATATAGTAATTATGATTATGAAGAAGGGTAAATTAATATTTGTAATTATGAAGAAGGGTAATTTGGGATTTATGATAATTAAAAAGAGTAAATGGCAGTTAAAATAATTGAGAGGGGTAAAATGGTAATTATGATAAAGGAGAAGGGCAATTTGGTAATTTATCCAACTGAAGGGGTAATTTGGTAATTTAGCCGATTAAAGGGTAAAGTGATAATTATTTAACCAACTAAAGGGGCAAAATAGTAATCATGATAATGAAGGAGGGTAATTTAGTAATTTATCCAACTCAAGGGCAATTTAGTTATTATAACAAAGGAGAAGGGCGATTTGGTAATATAACCAACCAAATGGGAAATATGATAAATGTAGCAACTATGAGGGGTGAATGGTGATTTAAAAAGTGTAGGGGATAATTTGGTGACCTAAACCGTATAAGGAGTAATTTGGTAATTATGTAACCCAAAGGATAATATGGTAATTTGGCGAGGAAGGAATGGATACTTAACAATTATATAAGTAAAGGGCAAATGAATAATTTGTACCTAACATGTCTTTAAGATTGTGGAACATTATAATATGATTTAAAAAAAATACTGATTAGCCAAGTAAGAGTATTTGATAATTAGTCTGGCCTTAATGATTTCTCTGTGATATCCTGGATAATCATCTGAATAAGAAACGAGTAATGATATCAGAACGATTGAAAGTGAATAAGTATCGGATTATCGTGCTTTTCGTGATCACCTTAATTAAGACACTATTACTTAAAGTGAAAGACCTCGAGATCGGGAATGGTGACTCCTTAGGGGTCGCTACCCTAAGGACGTGGTTTAGTCCACGATTATTCTGGTATTTGCTGGTGTGCCTTTGTGCCCCAGCCAGGCCCTATATCTTACTCTTTCTAGCTCTACGGACCTAGTTAGGGGGTATGCATACTTATGGATTAGGTGTCCTTGTCGGTAGGGTACTGAGTTAGCTTTATGCACCAGTACGATCAGGGTACCTTTGTGTCCTTGGGTTCATGGTTGAAGGGTACTGAGTAGGTGGTATGCACCGGTACGACCGGTGTACCTTTGTGTCCCGGGTTATCGATCTCCCATTCGAGGCAAATAAATATGGTTGATGTGCTGATTAAAGAAAAGGAAAGATACTATTATTGAAAGTGGAATATTAATGAGTCAGGCCCAGATGATTATGATATTGAGTACCGGTCCACCGGTTATAATAGTGGTCCAGGAGCGTGTTACCCTGGTATGTGATATTGAGTACCGGTCCACCAGTTATAATAGTGGTCCAGGAGCGTGTTGCCCTGATATGTGATATTGAGTACCGGTCCACCGGATATAATAGTGGTCCAGGAGCGTGTTGCCCTGGTATGTGATTATGAGTACCGGTCCACCGGTTATAATAGTGGCCAGGAGCGCTGTGCCCTGGATGATGATTTATATATATTCCGGTCCACCGGCTAAAATAGTGGGGGTCCCGAGCTCAATAAAACCAGTATTGTATGTGAATAAGATTATGGAAAAATACTAATCACTTATAGTGGAACACCATGTGAGTCGGGGCCAGACCGGTCCACCGGCAAATAATAGTGGTCAGGTGCGTTCTGTCCTGTGTGTTTACCTTCCGGTCCACCGGCAATAATAGTGGTCAGAGGCGTTCTACCCTGTGTGTTGACTTCCGGTCCACCGGCTATAATAGTGGGGTTCTCGCACTCACATGGATATAAAATATGATATTGATTGAATGATGATGGAATAATGGCTTAAGGCCCGAATGTATTGATCTTACACTATGACATGGCTTAAGGCCCAAAGTATCGATCGTGACTTATAAAGTATTATGTTTGTTATTGTTATGTATGCATCTCTCATTATTTATATGTGTAGCTTGCATTATGTGCCGTATGCGGGCCTGTCTTTAAGTGTGGTATTAAAGGGTTACTCAGTACCGTAGTACTGAAGGGATTCCCTTTATGGGGCCCCTGCCTATTCAATGGGCAGTGCCCTTGCAGGTATTTTCAGGTGCTACTCAAGTGGGTTACGGGAAGGAGAGTAAGGAATTTTCCTGTATCGTTAGCTTTTTCTCTTTCTCATTTAAATTCTTGGTTTTAAATATTAACGTTGTTAAAGTAACCACCGTTGGTGGATTTTATTCTTGTAAACGATTTGATGCGCTACTCTGATTTGTGTGTGTTGAATTTCTTTCAAGCTGTATTTCATTTTCTTAGCCTTAGCACTTGGTACTGGAACGGTATGAGTGAACCGGTCTGGTACTAAGTGTGGCGGTAATACTCCCAAAGTTCACGTTTTATTTATCTCCTTCCGCAATTATTTTTTAATAAAACGAAATTTTCCAGTAGTGAATTTTGGGGGTGTTACAAAATACTACAACCTATCATCTGTGTATAGTGCTCTTTGAACATCTATTTTTAGATTTTATCATACAATATACCAATATTCTTTGCTAAGTAACTAAATTCTTTGTTAAAAACTAAATATAACCTATTATGTTTTCCGCTTTGTTCTATTGAAATATCATTGATTGATTAATAATTAATCTTTTTAATTCCGAGGTTGTAGGCATTCACTTACTTGGGGTTTTTACTACCAATTACTTGTAAAGATTGATTGAGAATTCATAACTCATTCAAATTTACATCTAAAATAGAGTTTGAATATGGCTATGAAATTAAAATTTTGGTTCTATTTATTTATTTTTTGTTTGAATTGTGTTAACCTTTTTTATCTCGCTGCCTTGTTCTCCTAATTTTCATCACTTTCAGACTTTTGAGTGAATGAAAGTGAATTAATTAATTCATTCCATTTAAAGTTGAATTCTATTAATTTCAACTAGATAAATTTGAATTAAAGTTTTACCTTTATTTATTCAAATTAATGTTAATTTTATTAACATTTAATTTTAAAGTGACAGAAGTAAAGGTAAAAGCATAAATAAATTTATCATCATTAATTTTAATTTTAATTAAAATTTTAAAATATTACTTTCAATTCATCTAAATTATATTAATATTATTCAAATATTATTTTAAAATATTTATCCTAATTCAACTCTATTTCTTTTAACTAAATTAATTTTTAATCTTTATTCTAACTCCGGTTCATTCCAATCATGCTCAACCCAACGCAAACAGAACATGAATTTCTTTCCCGCATCTTTTTGATGGGCTGTGGTTGGTCTTAAATCCGAAACACGAGCAACATAACGTACGGACGTTAAAAATTGAACGAGGGAAATTTGGTACAAAATTGTAATTCAAAAAAGATAAAATCAATGAACGGGTATTCAAAAGCGCCGGTTGATATATTAATATAACTATATAAGTTCTACAGTTCTACCCCTTACTTTTTGTAACTATGAAAATAGGCACATAAATTGGTTTTCCAAGTTATCCCCTTACCTTCTCTGTCGATGTCCTCGTACTGTGATTAGCAGGCAAGGAGGTCCAAATCTCGCCAACCTCATCTGTAAACTTCCTTATACCACCTCTGATAATTGCATCCCCGTTCAACCCAGAGACTTCAGTAGCATGCTTTGTCGACATATCAAACAACTCTACCCACAACTTATGATTCGTTTTCCCCTTAATCGAATGAATCTTATTATCATTCAATACCTCCGCTAACCTCTTAGCTTCTCCTGCCGTTGTTTTGAATTAGTCAAGAAATCAGTTAAGTCCTCATTATGCGAAGGATCATACATCAAGTACCTCCGATAAACCCTGATTGAAGTCTCAATTGGAACATTTCGTTGACCAACAAACACCAAATAATGCTACCAAATCCTGTCATGATACGTAACCGGCAATGTACAGAGCGTTCGATCTAACTTCCGGCGAGAGCGGGTAAGCATTTTATTTTTCCTGTTATGGTAAGCAAATACATAATCTAAATTCTCGGCGTCTTTGTGCATCGCGACAAGTGCACTGTTGAATGTGTTGTTTAGTGTTTCATATTGTGAGTTTGATATAGGGAGATTACGAACTAATTCTAGTCATTCACGAAGATAAAGATACCGTAATTTGTAGTTTAAGGCTTTGAGGGCGTGCTTGTAGATGATTGCAGTTTCTTGAAAGAAGCTTCACTCCTTGCCACTAGATAGCGCCAGCAAAGTCGGAGGCTAAATGGATTGCGAAGGAGTTTCTCCTCATAGGGCATGTCATCCTTGCTCAATTTCTTGGTTAGTGACATGAGTGTAGAGGTACTGCTGGTGAGAGAACACTGGGGGTAAAAATATGGGGAAGGCATAGAGATGTAGGGTCTGTTTCGATTGGCATGAACCTAGGTTAGGTTAAATGAGGTAAGGTAAGTGAACTTAGGTTGGGTGGATGGTGGTGGATGTTTTAAAATATTGTTTGGCTAGTTGTTAGGTTAACTTAGGCGAATTGGTCATAAGGTTGTTTGTTTGGAGGTGAATGCTAAGTTTTATAGACAAATTAACCTTAACCTCCGATTCAAAGGTTAACATTTTGGGGGTGAATGGAGGTTAAAAGGTTAAAAGAAGTTAATATTTAACCTAGCCCAACTTAGTTAAGTCTCAAAAAATGTTGCAAAACATGGTTAACAAAAAAATTAACCTCCACCAACCACCATTAATCTCCAACCAAACACACTTGTACGCTATACAGGCTAGAGGGCAAAGTTCTAGTGTTGCACATGTGAAAATTCATCACCTTGTCTATCCCCTGTGTCTGACCTTGGTTAGAAGTGGAATTGCAAGCAGAAGATTCATTAGGCTGGTAAAAAGGTTAAGTTGAAGAAATTCAAGATGAAGAAGGCTAGAAGAATGCTCAAGCGACAATCTTGAAAACAATATGGCTGATATGGAGGATGAGGAAGAAGTATGAAAGACATGGGAGTTAGGAAAGATATCAAGGTTTATGGGTCTGTAATTTGAGAAGAAGTAGAAGATTGCAAGTGAAAAGAAGTCTCAATTCAAGCAGTAATTCTTCATCTTTGGTAAGATAAGGTGTTCATGAGACTATAGGTTTTCTGTTTTTGTTCGCTGAGCTACTTCAGACATAGAGGGAGCATAGGATCTAAATTTTATAGGTTGAAAACATAATAGCATGGGTATTCTGGGCTGGCTGATTATGCTTTTTATGTATTGTGGTCCTGCACTTAATGATAGGGGAAGAGGAGTTATGTGTGGCCATGGGAGGTGGGTTTACTAGAAACAGGTTGACTATGGTACTGTAAAGGGGTGTTAATCAGGGGTGCAGTGGAATTGGGGCTTTGTTCTGGTTTAGTTAATCATTCTGTTGCTTCTCTGTTTCGGGCATTAACTACATTCCTTGGGAACATGCTGATCAGTACTTTGTTTCAGGCACTTGCATGTTTGAATAAAATTATATGCAAAAAGGAAGATTTTGGCGTCCAAGTTAATTCTTATATGTCCAGTTGGTTCCTATATTGTTCCATGAGTATCATCTGCAAACAGCATGCACACAACTTAAACCAGATATGAGAAAAGTTGCTATGAACACTCTTCTCTGTCCTGTAGTTGTGGACGTGTTGTGTAAGATGTTATCATAGTTGTGACAGACATACCATCATTAAGGAACTCAATTATTCGATAAATTAGGCACTCTGGGTTTCTGGAGATTTAATGTCATTGATAACCTCCCTACTTATCGCACAGTGGGGGTTGAATCCCTTTCTTGCACCCTTCCCACTTTCTTTTCCAGAATCAATTAACTTTTCCCTTAAAAAATGTAATACTTGTGTTATTGTTGGCAGTTGGGAAGAAAATGGAAGGTCCTGCGAGTTTAAACAGTAAGATCCACAATACAATCTATAACGGGGCACACTTTGTGAGACCAATCTCTTCTTTGAGGGTGAATGAATTTGACCTGGTAAGAAGTTGACTAATGTTCATGAAGTTCAATTATGCCATTTATTTTAGAATTCGTCCCCCTTTCTTCTCATAAACTCTGAGGTTGATTTTTCATTTTGTATTAGGTCCGCGGATTACTGCAGATATTACAGGGGAATTCTAGTCCTTTATTCATCTGGGACAATGCTGGTCAGCGTTATAATGTAAAAGTTGGTATATGCATTGCACACCTCTCTTTGTCCAGCTTATATAATATCCTTAATCAATTTTTGTATGCGGCCTCTTGCTTACGTCTTGTTGGAGAGATAGTGAGTAAAACTGAGATTTCAGTGAAATCACCTCCTACTCTTCGGGCGTTCTCAAGTTCTGTTTCTGTTTGGCTTAAGGTTTGTGCTCATCACTTGATTTTACAATTATTTATGATCTATATCGTGGTCTTCTGTTCTTCTGCCCAAAAGAATGCATATACATGCTTGAACTTATTTGCCTCTAACTTGATAGAGGTTGAGGAACATTGCATTGAAGGAGGAAGTGAAGATCACTGACTCCAGCTCCCGCACTGTTCCTACCCTCTTGGGTTTTGCAAACACTTTGTCCAGGTTTGTTTTGATATTCATTCTAATCTATCTATACTATATTCATTTTTTTATACATTTAACAACTGCTATCATTTAACCAAAAAATTATAATAAATTGAATTATGTGTTCTAATTTCAACCATAAGATATGTGTGATTTTCAAATTTTGTGACTTTTGCTTTAATTTTATTTTCTTAATGTTATTAAAATCTTTTCCTGTGATATATTTAATGTGTTTATTCAGATGGTAAAATGTTAGAAGCTATGACGTGATATTAATAAGATGGGTTTAGTTCAACTTAATAGATTCATGTTGCATTTGGGTCGCCATAGTAGAAAACATTAAACAATAAAATCAAATAAGCCAAGCCTAGCAAAAGGCGATCTCGAGTGTGACTGACATACTAGAACATGGTTAAGGAGGATCATATTTATAAATTCCCTTCTTAATATTTAGGTCATACAACTTTGAACTTTTCTTACACTCTTGAATCTAAATGGATGATCAAAAGTGTGTTTAAAAATTATAAGATGTTGGTTCATGTAAAGCACTTACTTTTAGCACAAGCGTTATCCCTTTTTTTTTTAATAAGAAACTGTTTTTAAGTAACTGACTTGACTTGGTTGTATAATGTATATGCTATCATGCCATCTACTAAATACTGCACTTGTTAGCAATAGGGGTGCAGGTATAAAATAGTTTCTGTAAGTTTTATAATATATGTCAAATTAGTGCTAACAATTTAACTTATAAAATTAATTATTTAATGATTTGTCATTTGAGTCTCTATTCAGAAAGCACAACACAATTAATAAACAAGTCCAAATTTGAATTTGAAATCTGATATAATTCAGATATGCTGCACCAATTAGGTCTTGGACCCAATTTTTTGATCATATCATCACCAATTGATAAGATAGGATAATAGTAATTATTATTATTATTTATAATAATTATATTAAATAATATTTATAATAATAATGATTATTATCATGATTATTTATATTGTTAATATTAGTACAATGCTTATTTTTTCCATCAGCACTAATTAAAACTACTACTACTACAATTATAATAATAAAGTAATTATAACAATAATAATTAATCAAATTAAAATTTGTGTAATAATTATAATTATAAGAAGTAATTTTATAGATATTTGTATTTTTGTTATAATTATTGTAATCATTAATATAGTTTTTACAATAATAATTATTAATACAATTATAATAATAATGTTATTAATATGATAAATATTATTTTTATCACAGATCAGATTGGCACTAATTAGATTAGGCTTGGAAAACAGGGCCTTGGTCTAGTGGTTAAGACTTACCTTAGGTCTTAGGTTACCCTCATGCAGTAAGCAATATTCTATTGGCTTTTGCCAATGGCTGTGCTTATATATGCCTATTGTAATGGTCTTCATAGCTTTAAGTCCCCCTTTGAATCACAAAAAATATATTATATATGCTGCCACAATACGAAAAGTCTAACATCAGTATACTTATTCGATATCATGCTTTGGTGTAGCTTAAAGGCCAAACTGTGATAGTTTTATCACATAATAGATCCAGATAACTGTTTGCCCATTTCATTGATTTCATGATCTTCCTATATGATTATCTCTTCATGTCCATGAGCATGTTTGCACTCTAGTTTATTCCACAGTCTCAGGTAAGTTCCTCAATGATCAATCTCAGTTGAAAGTGTTGATTTTGTTGTAGTTCATGTTTTTGGAAATATGCTGAGGTTTGATTCTATTGTATTTTTTTTTCCCTGTGCTTAGACTTGTATCAGCTTCAGGGAAGCACTAACAATCTTGTTGCTAGATCCTTTGTCATGCGTTGGCTAGATGCCATATCTGACTTTGTTGCATACATGTTCCTTTTATGTGATAGAATATACTATGTCTGATTACTGCAATAGGCACGCTAGGCTATCTGTCATTTTTCTTGAGTCATATTTATGAAACTGCAGTTGTGGGCTGGTTCAGGGTTCCAAACATTGCTTTATGGATACTTCCTGATGACACTCAATTTATTTTTAGTCTTTGCTCAGGAGCAGAGTATCTATGGCAGATTGTTAATGAGGCAATCCCTCATGCATATCATGACTCTGTTTCCAGCATCCCTGCTGTTGAAGTTGCTGTTCATATACTTGATCACCTATACAAGAAGTTGCATGATGTTTGTCTTGTGCAGGATGGCGAGGTTGCTAATAATCTTTAGTTCTTTATTAGTTGTTAGAGTCATTTGCACTGCTCTAACCAACAGGTTTTTCCCATTTAGGAGGAAGCATACCGTATGCTTGTTTACTTATTTGTTGGAAGTTCATTGCCATATACGGAGACTCTTGATTCCTGGCTTTATGAAGGAATTCTTGATGACCCTTTTAATGAGGTAATTACTGAGAAAAGCTGTTCTATAATACTGATAGTATACAAAGAAACTTTAATCTCAAGTTCAAGGGTCTTTCATGGTCCCACCAATATTTGACTGGGCCAGTGTATTGAATAAATGAGATTATCGTTGATAATCATGGTTGTATGATGTTTCTCAGTTTAATTGCTATATGGAAAGGCGTTACACTAATGCTTCCTGAGCTGAAGGAAAAAGTTTTTAAATTTTGTAAATTTTTTAAATATTATCCTTTCATTTTAAGAAATAAAATAGGATCAAAGACTATTATATCATTTTGCATAATCTTCTGTAAGTGTTTGGGACCCACATTTTTTCTGATTTGTTATGTGCTTTTCTCTTCCCTAGCTGTTCTTCTATGAAAATAAAGCAGTTTCAATTGATGATGCCGAGTTCTGGGAGAAAAGATATCTGTTGAGATCATTACGTCAAAAGAAGTCAGATGCAGAACTGTGCAGCATAACTGATTGGAGGAGTCAGACAGACCTTCAGGCGTGCCCCTTATTTATCAAGGAAATGGCAAAGCTGATTGTTTCTGCTGGAAAATCGTTGCAGCTGATAAGGCATTTCCCTTTAATTCCAGACTCATCCACTGCTTGTTCTGGGAACTATAACAAGATTGATGACAGTGGAAGTCTTTATGGTGCTGCTGATTTTGGCAAAGCACTTCGTGGGCACATCACAGCTGGGCTAACGCTGTCGGAAGTTTTTTGTGTATCACTAGCAGGACTTATTGGCCATGGCGATCATGTGTTCAGTAAACTTCAGCAAGAAGACTTTCACTCTTTAATTATCCATTCAGTGGGATCTGAAACAAAAAATGGAGAGGGTAGGCAAATGTCTGGTTCCGTCGGAAGTTCACGAAGGGTTTGGTTAGAGTTTTTGGCTGATGCATTGCATGGAAAGAAATGTGCTTTGAAGGCTGAAGGTATTGTGTCCCATAGAGAGGAGAGTGAAGGGACAGGTTTGGAGCGTGAACTGCAAATTGCCAAATCCTTTTGCCCTGAGAATCCTGTTATTACTGTATCTCAGTTGCTTTTACCTCAGAAGAGAAATGCTTGGATGGATCTGAATTCACCAATTAATATCCAACTTCCTCCTCTAAATGATGACGACCTTCGAGAATCAGTTTTTAATGGTGAGAGTGGAATTAAACTCTCGGCCAGGGGCACTGATTATGCTTTTGGTTTTCAGTTTAACGAATCTGAATATAAACGCTCTCAGGAAGACAGAAGGGTTTTAAACGCAATATTTCCGTTTCCAACAATCCTTCCTTCATCTCAGGTGAGATTGATTAAAAAGATTATTCCAGTACACACAAACACAAACACACACACACACACTCATGTATATATATATATATATTTCCGGGTTAGGTGCTGTTTTGGGGGCTAATTTTGGGTGTGAAGCAGGAGGACCAGTTTATGTCAGAATTGTTACCGTTTCAGAAAAATAGCACCCTGTCATCAAAATTTCTAAACTGGATCAAAGATGCCGAGCCAAAGGCTACTCCACTTCCTGCAGTTATTTTTGATGAATGCCTTCTCTTCTACATTAAGAGGCAGGTGGGTTTGTTAATTAAAATAAAAACTGTTTTTGACAATAAACATGCCACAAGTGCACTGACAAGGTGAGCTTTTGCATAGTGTAGGTAGATTATATTGGAAGTCATATCTTGTCAAAGTTATTAAGGGAGTGGAGACTGATGGATGAGCTGGCAGTGCTGCGTGCAATATATTTATTGGGCTCAGGTATCTTGTTTCTACCCTGAAATTATTTGATTCAAATTCTCAGTTGCCTGATGTAAGACGTGTATATAATGATTGCAAACTTGTTTGTTCCCAGGCGATTTGCTTCAGCATTTTTTGACCATCATTTTCAATAAGCTTGATAAAGGAGAATCCTGGGATGATGATTTTGAGTTGAATATGATATTACAGGTAACTTTTCAAGTGGATTTTCAAAACACCGTACTCGGCTATAAATATTTAGATATTCCTTGTGGCAGCCCTCTGGGGGATGCTATACCATGCTAGATTAGAGAGTTGCTATGTTCTGTTTTCTGCAGAAGTGGCAGGAACTTGATAACTAACTTATTTCGATGTTGATTTGGACCAAAAGATGATAGAACATCTACAGACAGAGCAGCCATCTCTAGTCCCGTACCTAGCCATTTGAACAATTTTGAATTAGTGTTGGCATACTGTGAAATTGAACTAAATTTACATATTACAGTATACTGACAGTAGCCTTTGCCTACCGTTTTTTGTTTTGGTTGAGTTATCAGTTTGTGGTACACCTACTGTTTTTGTTGTGGCTGGGCATGCCAATAATATTTGTACATATCACAGTTATATGTTTATAATATTTACCCCTTTACCTACAAACCAAATTTAACTCAATTCTTTCTTCCATCTGTTATTCTTCTCTATATTTTCTAGCTTTAGCCTTTGGCTTCTCATTCCTTTATTTCAGCGACAGGTATTCTCTTGACTACTATTTGCTCTTTTTATGGGTTCACTATTAGAGATTTGGCATTTGTGACTTGTATAAAACCTATGTTTACTAAATTTAAAAATGTGTTTCCTTTGTCTACATCTATTTTATAGAGATTTGGCATTGATTTTTTTTCCATGGATAATTTTAGTTTCTGTCTTTTGACATTAGTATTTGCTGTCTGCTGCAGGAGTCGATTACAAATTCTGCTGATAGGATGCTGCTGAGTGCACCAGATTCTTTGATTGTGTCTCTTGCAAAACCTCATGATGTTGATATTAGGGATCAGAATAATTCAAATAACGTCTCAACTCCTTGCAGAAGTCATGATCATAACTCTGGTATCAATGGCCTTGATACACTGAACTTCTCGTACAAGGTGTGCTAAACATCAGTTCACCTGGATTGATGTACAATCTTTTACATTTATTAACCCTGGATTATTTTCTTTTTCACCAATGAATGTGCTTTCTGAGTTGGCAGGTTTCTTGGCCTCTTGAACTTATTGCTAACTCAGAGGCGATTAAAAAGTATAATCAGGTAATAGTATTGTGCTTGACATTAAATCATGATTGTTGCTTGGAACTTGAATTTTATCTCTGCTGCTTTGTCTTTGTAGGTGATGCGTTTTCTGTTGAAGGTCAAGCGTGCAAAGTTTGTCCTTGATAAAGCTCGCAAATGGATTTGGAAGGTATTGCTGTAATTTTTTTCTTACTTATAGTATATTTCTGGAGTGATGCAAAAGTGTGCTGGGTTAATGCCATGGCGACCGGAATTTTACCTCTTCTTTTCTTAATTCAACTGAAACAATCTGAAATAATGCAAATGCGCCTATTTGTCTTTGGTTTACAGGGAAGAAGCTCTGTAACTGTCTATGCTAAGCACCACTGGTTGGTAGAACAGAAGCTTCTACATTTTGTGGACGCCTTTCACCAGTATGTGATGGATCGGGTAAGGCCCTTATATTCAAAATCCAACTTTGTGTTACATTTGATTGTATCAGAGTATTATTTTAGGAAAGTTGTTTGTCGCTGCACTTATGCACTTTGACAGGAATTCTGTTCATGTTTGTTACATCTCTGAAAAAGACCGAATATCATTCACAGGTTTATTGCAGTGCGTGGCGTGAACTATGCAAAGGTATGGCAGCAGCTCGTTCACTGGATGAAGTAATGCAAGTTCACGAGACCTACTTGTTGTCCATTCAAAGACAATGCTTTGTTGTACCGGACAAATTGGTGGGTGATCGTCCCTTACTTCTTCAATTGCTGCTGATTGTTTCAAATGCATCGTTTTGTTTTTCCACACAGATTTTCTTCTTTTTGTGTGGAGGTCTGAATGTATTTATAAATGCTTTTCCAAACGCTCAGTGGGCACTAATAGCGAGTCGAATCAACACCATACTTGGACTAGCTCTGGATTTCTACTCAATCCAACAGACACTATATAGTGGCGGAGCAGTTTCTGCCATCAAGGCAAGATGTGTTATGGAAGTTGAAAGGATTGAGAAACTGTTTGATGAGTGCATCACCTTTCTTCTCAGAGTATTCTTCTTTATCCCTTTTATTTCTTTCCTACATAGTTATTTACATTCGGAGGGCTAAGTTTTTTTTTTTTTTTTGGGGGGGGGGATTGGGAGAACCCTCAGCTGTTTCAGGTTTTCATGATGTCGTTGTATCTGTGACAATAAAAAAGGGTGTTATTATATGAAAAACATATTGTTATTATATAGAAAACAATGACCATAAAACTACCAATATTAGCTTTCTTTTAGCTCTCCCACCAACCAAACCAAAGTGTGAGATGTGTGAGGATCTAATGTTGGAAAAAGCCAGCTACGTGAGGGCCTCGTGTCAGCAATAGCATAAACTTGTTGCATGAAGGTCTCACGTTGTCATAAGCTAGCTGCATGAGTTCTCTGCTGTTCACCTTGCCCACACCTTAGTGACGATGCTTGATATTTTGGCCATAATTTGAAATTTGGGTGAAACTACTCTTTAAGCTTTAATTAGACTAAGTTCATCCCAAAGTACACAATTTATAGAAATTTCTTGAATTTACGGCTGAGTTCGGGGGCATTAATTGAAGTCCAGTTTTGACCTTTCAAGGAATATTGGCTATAACTTTTTCATGCTAACATATTTTTTGACTGAAACCAACTTTTTATGAAAGTAGACTCATTAAGCTTTCATTTGAGACCAGTCTTGCATCAAAATTCAAGGTACACAATTTATGATGATTTATGAAATCAGACAAATAGATTTGAATGATAGCTCCGGATGTGAATGGACATATTAGCTTTGAAAAATCATAACTCACTCAATATAATTCTAAATTGATTTCTTTAAAATCCTAATAAAACTAGGCTCTTTAAACTCTATTTTGCTATAAAGTTGGTTTCACTCAAAAATATGTTAGGAGGAAAAAGTTATCATAAAAATGCTTTGAAAGGTTAAATATAGGGGTTGGTACTTGGTATCCTGGATCTCAGCTGTAAATCCAGGGAATTTTTATAAATTTTATACTTGGAGTTTTTGGGATGAAATTGGTCTTTGATTAAAGCTTAAACAGTCTAATTTTATCCAAAACTTACCCAACTTAAATTGGAATGGTATAGGTCAAGTTATGGCAAAATACCGAATGTTGTCGCCAAGGTGAGCGGTTAACTTATGGCAATGTGAGACTTTTATGCGGTTTAACTTACGGCAGTGTGAGTCATTAACACAGCTAGTTAATGCTAATGTGAGATCCTCACACAGCTGGCTTTGGTCAATGTGAGACCCTCACTAGCTGGTTTTTGCTAGCGTGAGACCCTCACATTCTAGTCCGTTTGGTGCGGAACTAAATAAAGGTAAATATCGGAAGTTCATTGCTATTGTTTTACGAATGTTTTCTATATAGTTTGCTTCGTTAAAAAATGCCTTCTAATAACCATGTCTTTACGTCATTTCCCTTGTAGGTCTTGTCCTTCAAACTCAACGTGGGGCATTTCCCTCATTTGGCAGATTTAGTTACGAGAATAAATTACAATTACTACTACATGTCTGATAGTGGAAATATGATTACTGCCCCGCGTTCTGAAGCTGTTAAGTTGCAGAAGGCCTTCTCGAGAACTACTAGCTAATTAGGCCGACTTGGTGAAAGCTTGCATGCGGATTTGTAGATTGTCAGAGTAGAATAGCAGCACCTTCTACTTGATAGTTGCCCTTCCGAGAGCCTTCTTCAGTCTTCTTTCGTAGTTTGCAGTTTCTATCATGGAAATGGGATTTATATTGTTATTGATTCCATCTGTGTATTAATTTGACTAAAATCTCTTATTGCTGTTGCTATCTTTGAAGTAAAATTGAAGATGCTTTTGCCTTTGAAGTGAAGGGAAGGTGTTTAGTATGTTTAGCATGTTGGTTAACTAGCTTATTTTTTAGTAAGTTTTTTTTTTAGGAACTGAACCGGCTTAGTTTGCAAAGGGCTTAAAGAAAGATCACAAAAAAAGAAAAAGAAAAAAAAAGATGCTATTTTAATAAGCTTTTAATTTTAGAGTCAATCACATATTTGGTTTATTTAGACATATTTTTTTTCAATTTGGTTGATCATATATATATTATTTTTGGTATTAATTAGGTGGATATTTAAATTTAAGTTCTTTATTATACTCTTTTTATTGTAATTACTTTAATCCACATCCTAGTTTTCAAGAGAATTATTAGATCAAAAGTTGAGTAAAAATTATGTAAATATTAAGTATAATTGAAAAGTTAAATTTAAAAACTAACTTAATTGATGTAAAACAATATGATTAACTTAAATAAAAAAAATAAAAATCTAATTTAATCTACTATGTAATTTGTTATTGATTTTATAGCTTTGGCTTACTTTTAAGCTATTGTTCCAAATAATATTTCAGTTGTTGCGCTTGCAACAATAAAAGGTCCTATATGTTCGTCGGCAATCAGTAGTATTTTGGCTGAGAGGCTTTTATTGTTGGGATCTGCCTTTATTAATTTTTTATGCGAGATAAGTCTTTTCTATAAGGCTCTTAGGTGTTGTTTGGATAAAATAACACATAATTTAAATTTGTTTTGAATTAATAACATATGAAGTGATAGTTTGATAAAAATTAGTGATGTAGATTGATATATATTTACAAATAATTTTTTAAGTACAATATATGCAGTAGAATCATCGTCACCTTTATCATTATGACATATTAAAATCTTCACAACTTGCATATTTGTGATTTTTGAAATAGTCACGTATAATTATCTATAACTAAAAATTGGCTTCTTTAGAATTAATCTAACATTAGACATTAATTATCTTTAATTCTTGTTTATTATCACTGCATAGGATTTTGTCTTCATGCGAACTTGAAAAATACCCGCTTATAAAATGCGTCAATAATATTCCTGATATTAACACTTTTATCAATCCGCTCGCAAATATGTCCACTCAAGATTTCTACTTCTAGAATTATGCTTTCTAAGTCTTGTAATAATCAACCTTGATCCAACGCATAAACCGGAGTTCCTACCTTTTTATTCAACACATGATTCGGAGCACCCGAGCATTGAAGTGCAATTAGAAATTCAACTGTGTGTGGGTTCTGCTAGAGATCACCATTGGACTCTGATATACAGATGCTATCCGAATTTAAATAAGTCCTCTCCTCAGATAGATCGCGAAACAAGAAGTGAAGGGCAGCCGCATCAAGTCCCCGAGAACCGAAAACAAGTGAGCTACTTAAAGACGAACTTTACCGTGCAGCTCGAGTGAAAATTTCCACGTGCAATGTTAACGATAGGAGTCACAAGTTATTGATACATACTTAGAGCCAACCAAGAACAGCATGCGTAGTGATAGTCGGACAGTTGAAAGATTCAACATAAGAGCAAACCGAGATAGCGTGGGAGGTGACCATTTATCAACAAGGCTACTAAGACCAGAATCAATGACGATGCGATTATAATTTTAAAGTGTAATATTCCATTTTTTTTATAAAAAAAAAATCCTGACTTGTTGAGGATCTTTAGTATTTAAAAATAAAATTATTTTATTTTGAATGATTTGTTACAGCTTTTGCCAAATTAGAAACATGCGTTATATTTTTGAAACATTTCGGTTTTAATTTATTATAATTTTGATTCCCTTAATACTTACAAGTCACTTTAGGCCTTTGAAATCTAGAAGAATTTTTTTTTAATGTGGATATTTAAATTTAATATATTTTTTTGAGTCTTCTAAGCTCTTTCTAAATACCAAACCAATCTATTGACAAAAATAAATAAGTACTATTCATCATATGTAACATCCCGCGTCGATACGACCATGCATGAGCTACCTTAGAGCGCTTTCGGATTGATCGGATGACCCCACAAATCAACACGAATCTTTTAAAGCTCACTTTGTCTTCACTCACGCGCTTCCAGAAAAATTTTCAGAAAATTTCTTGAAACTTCTCAGGAGGGTCACCAATCCTAAAATTGCTCCACGGCCAGCACGCTTAATTGTGGAGTTCCTAGGACGGAATCACCAAAAGGATGGTATACCATGTTGATATAAGTAGCCAAATCAATTCTTATAACACTCCGGTCAATTTGGGGTACTATATCATATCAGTGTCTTAAATATATTTTTAAGTCCCGAAACAATCTTTTTAGCTATTTAAAATTTATGAAACTTTGGATATCATTATATTTTAGTGTTGTTGAGCTCTAAATGATTTTAAACTGTTGTACTTTTTTATATAATTTTTGAATTTATTTCGATATTTTTGGACTAAATATGTCATCAAATTTAATTTTTATTTTGTAAATCTTTATTTAATCATGTGAGGATCAATCCCAAACTCTCATTATTAATTAGTACAGTTGATAAATACTCATTTATTCCCAAGAACCTTGTGTCTTCTCTTTCTTTGGTGGTAATCAATTTTGCTTTGTCTTCTTCGTATATATTTTGTAAAAATATATTAAGTTAGCATAGTTTTTTTCCTTCCTTCTTCACCTTCCATTCTTAAGTGTGGTGGGTGATTTATGGCCACTCATTCTTCCCCACATGTGTTGTCCCTTCCTCTATTCCTTCCTTTGATATTTTGGCACAAATATCTTCCAAAACCTTAACCATTAAGACTTTATTGTAACTTAAAACTAAGTCTTCTAACTTAATGAAATTTTGATCTTTTCTCCTCCTCGTTTCTTCCACCTTCTCTTCTTCTCCTCTCCTCCATTTTTCAAACCTCCCTTTTCCATTTCCACCATGGTTAAGTCTTAGTTTTCTTCGAAATTTAAGATAATAATTCATCATTCTTTCCTCTTTGATTCTATCTTCTTTGATTAGGTTTCTATATATGGCTTTCTCTAATATTTTCTTGATTTTTCTTGGTTTAATAGAGGCTTTATGGAAGAGTTTTGTGGTTCTTTAATTCTTTCTTTCTTTCTTTCTTTCTTTCTTTTGCTAATTTGGATCTTAGGATTAGGGCAATCTCTTTACTACATCTAAGCATTTTTTTAGTTATTTTTGAATACTTGCAAAGTGGAGAAGGTGATGATTATTCTTGATGTAGGTTTCGTCCCTATAGCCTTAGAGCATGATTTTTAGATCTTAAATCAAATCAAATTCTTCCATGTTTATCCTTATTATTCTTATGCAAAATTTTCTATATAACATGACACATTTTGATGAAGCTAAACATGATCTATCTTGATACAAAATTTAGTATATACTTAGAGTTTTCAACCGTTGGCCATGATTTGTGATTATGTGAGTTTAATTTGAATTAATCGATAACGTGATGCTCCTTGTAATTTCTAAACATGTTTTTCTATATAACATGGTTTGATTTTAGTATGTTTTGATGTTTAAATTTGTGAAAGTAAGTTTTGGAGATTTAGGTATTCTTCAACATGTTCTTGATAACATTTAAAGTGTTATCAGCTTAATAGCATGATAATGGCCTTAGGAAGGATTTAGTTTGAGATTAATTATATTTTTATATTAATTAAATATAAAATGACCATTTTACCCCAAAAGGCATTTAATATGTTTTAGGGTTAAGGGTTAACCATTGACCTTTAATTACAAATTTTTAACCCTTGAAATAGTACTCGAGTGTAAATAGTAAATTAAGATGAATAGTAATTATTGGTAATAAATATTACTTTATCTTTTGTATTTGAGTTTCTAAGTATAAAATGATATTCCTGTTGACTAATAAATAGGAATTTTTATGGATAGTAAAATTTTCAAATTTGGTGTACAATGTTTTTTTATGATACTTAAGCTTAATATACCTGAGTTTTTTATTTTATTTTTTGGTCCTTATGAGGCTTTCAGCTAAAAGTGATATTTTTAGATAAAATGATCCATATATTCTGTTAAAAGTTGTGTGTTAACTATAAACACTCCATTAGGTGTGTTATGAGATTTATGTACCTTGAAATTTGTTTAATGTAAACATTATAAAACACTTGGGTCGCTGGACTTTATCCATTGTTTTGGGCGGAATGACAAACATGATGAACCTTAAGGTGCTAGTGGTTTGATACCTACTATACTATATGAGGGATCTATGGACTTTATAGGAGTTGTACACACTTAAGGATTAGGATACCCGCATTTGTAGTGTTGCCTCCAAGGCTGGATGACCTTGTGTGGTGGGCGTAGAAAACTTGAGCCATAGTGGTATTAGGTGACACAAGTGGGGAGGATGTTGAAGACTCGTGTGCAACTCCCTTAGCCTTGATGCTAATTGGTGGTGGATGTTGAAGGTCCATTCTTTTGATATTGTTATGTGAATTACTTTTGCTATTGACCAATTCGATGATTGATATCTTTGTTGAGATGACGATTTATTGATTCCCCATTGAGATGATTACGTGTAATAATTCATTGCCTTGATGTTTATAACTATTCATTTAACCTATGTGTTCAATTATGGTAGGACATTATTGTCTATATGTGAGTATTGGTATCTAGTTAAGATATTGTCGTATGACTTTTGTCCATTAGTGATAGGAAGGGATGTCTATGTATGAGTATTGATATGTGTTTTGTGTAAATGCTTTAAAACACTTGTGCAACCACGTGTCGGAGTTTATGATTAATATAGCAAATGAATGTTAGATATTCCATATGATTTACTCTATTTCTCTCCATGATTTGATGTATCCCTTGTTCTCCCATATTTTTACTAGTTATAATGTCAGGGTATGATAGATTACATACTATTTTTTGCCATAGGCTTTAAAGATACCCTATGTGGTTATTTGTTAACATGATGTATAATAATATTATATGTGTTTTGCATGATGCATACATATGTGTGATAATAAGGTCTTACTCAGTATGCTCTGTAATACCTCAAAAGTTTTAAAACCTATAATTTAATAAATAATCCTTATTTAGGATAAATTAACTTTTAAATTTATTTAATTTAATTATTTTGTGGATTTTTGAGTATATGAAAATTGATATGAATATTTAATAAGTTAAAATAAATATTTTGTTATTTTAACATACTCATTTTATTTAAATAATTTCCCAAACCAATATTTTACTAAAATTAACCTTTTTAAACCAATATATTAAATTATAATAAATTAAATTATCAAATTAATTTGTCTATCAAAAATATTAAATTCTATTATTTCAAAAATTATTTTATTTTATTCCTCCCCATTTTTCTTTTTCTTTTTTTCCTTTTTCCTTTTTCTTTCTCCTTTTTGCTCTTTTTCTTCTTTTCCTTCTTTTTTCTTTTCTTTTTTTCCCCTCAGGCTGCTAGCTTGCTTTCCCTCTCCTCCTCCTTGCACTGGGATGCTAGCCCATCTCCTCTCCCTTCCTCCTCCTTCTCCCGCGTGACCAGCCCTGGCCCGCCCTTCCCCTTCTTTTCTTTCCTTTCCCCCCCGGCTGGGCCAGCCCAGCTTTCTTTTCCTTTTCCCCTCCTCCTCGCGCGCGGGCCGACTCACTTCCCTTTCCTTTCTCCCTACTCAACCCGCCTACCTCTTCTTTTCTTCTTCTTCTTCGACCACCGTCTGTCGTGCCTCTTGCACAGCCTGCAACTGCCACCTGCCCTTTGCAGCCTACAACCTGCTCTCACTTTCTGTCTCTCTCCCATCCTTTTCTTCCCCTTTTTGGACCAAACATGGCCCTAAAGCCCTTCCCTGCATGCCTTGTTTCCCCTTCTTCTTCTTCCTCTTCCTGCCACCCTATGCACCGCCCTCCTACACCTCTACCCAATCAACCATACCTGTCCTCTCCCACTCTTCCTTTTCCTCTCCTTATCCTCCCTTCTTTGCCCATTTTTCAAGCCTCCCTCCTCCCGGTCGAGACTTTTTCTCCCTTTCTTCCCCTCTTCTCCCTTTCCCCTATTTTTGCTCCGCCACCCTCAACCGCCGCTACCACCACTCAAGCAACCACCTATACCACCTCATGCCACCCCCACTACCTCCCTACACCACCAAGCTACTCCCACACACCCCTGTAACTACCCTTCTTCTCCTTCCTTTTCTTTCCCCCTTCTCGGCCTCCACCCTACACCACCATCGTCCACCACCATTCTGCCACATCCAAAGCCACCAATTTACTCCCCAACACCTCCTCTACCACCCCCACATCCTCCCTTTGGCTGAAAATTCCCTAGCAGCCTCTCCTTTCTCTCCTTTTTTTCCATTCCTTCTTCTCCTCCACCCAACCTTCGACCCACTTTTCCCAGCTTGTAGACGTCACCTCTGCCATCTTGGGTCGCCGATCATCCACCCCAACCACCACCTACACCCCCACTCCACCATTGTACCCAGGGTCTACTCTAACTCTCCTTCGCCTACCCTCCTCCCAACCTTAAAGCCCTTACCCGAACAAGCCCCCCTCCCTTCTCATATTCCCTTCTTTGACCCTCTTCCCCCTTCAATATTGCATGCAACTCACACTACTCATGCAACGTGAGTCTTGCCTCCATTTCTAGCTCAAATTTAGTTAATTTCAAGGTGTAAAAATAGTTAGTATTAATGTATATTAATTAAGCTTTTGATATAAAAAGTATTCCTTTGACTTTTCTACTTCTATTATGCTTATTTTTTATATTATTTTTAGGGATTGATTTTTACTAATCAAAGCTTGAATCTTTAACCGGGGTACCGGTAAGATTTATTTTTGCTGGAAATAAGGTAACCATTAAACCCTACTAAAATGTATGGATGTACATATGCTAGCACATTAGGGTTATTAATATGTTTATATGCACGATATATGTTGTTAAGTATAATGTATTTAATTGCATGTGTTGATTGATAAAAAGGAAAGCATGTTAATTTATGTGACATGTGTAGAAATCATGTATAAGGAAGGAGCTTTGTCGTTAATAATAATGTTAAGTGCATATGTGTGATATGATATGCTAATGTAGCCTTTTGGTGCTTAAGTAATGTCAATATGAGCCCTAGGGCATTTTGGTAAATTTGCTTGTGCTAAAGTTGTGGCTTAAGTAAGTGGGTGTGGAAGGTGCTAATGAGTATTATGATAGATAATAATAGTTGGTGGAGTTGGATGATGGGTATGGAGCATAAATATTAACATTTTATGTACTAAGAGTATTTTGGTAAATGTGGCATAATAAGGGAAAAATGGTAAATTACAAGAGTAAAGAGGGTAAAATAGTAAATGGACATGGAAGGAGGGCATTTTAGTAATTTTACATGGAAAGGGGATAACTTAGTAATTTTTGGGTGTAAGAAAGTATTTTGGTGAATTAAATATAATGGCAAGGGTATTATGATAATTTTGTAAGTAAAGGGGTAAAATGGTAATTTTGTAAGTAAAGAGGTAAAATGATAATTTAATAAAGGAGAAGGGTATTTTGGTAATTTTGTGTAAAGAAAGGGTATTTTGGTAATTTAATAAAGTAGAAGGGTAAAATGGTAATTTGGTGTAAAGGAAGTGTATTTTGGTAATTATGTAAAGTAGAAGGGTAAAATGGTAATTTGGTATAAATGAAGGGTATTTTGGTAATCATATTGTAAAAGGGTAATTTGGTGTAAAGGAAGAGTATTTTGGTAGTTATGTAAAGTAAATGGGTAAAAGGGTAGTTTGGTATAAAGGAAAATGTATTTTGGTAATTTGTAGAAAGAGGGGTAAAATGGCAATTATAGTAATGAAGAAGGGCAATTTAGCATTTTAATAAAGTAGAAGGGTAAAATGGTAATTTGGTGTAAAGGAAGGGTATTTTGGTAATTATGTAAAGTAGAAGGGTAAAATGGTAATTTGGTATAAAGGAAATGTATTTTGGCAATCATGTTGTAAAAGGGTAATTTTGTGTAAAGGAAGGGTATTTTGGTAGTTATGTAAAGTAAAGAGGTAAAATGGTAATTTGTTATAAAGGAAAATGTATTTTGGTAATTTGTAGAAAGAGGGGCAAAATAGAAATTATAGTAATGAAGAAAAATAATTTGGTAATTTAACCAACTAAAAGGGAAAAATGGTAATTATAATAATGAAGAAGGGTAATTTGGTAAATTAACCAACTAAATGGGCAATTTGGTAATTATAATATTGAAGAAGGGCAAGATGGTAATTATAATAATGAAGAAGGACAATTTGGTAAATTAACCAACTAAAAGGGCAAAATGGTAATTATAGTGATGAAGATGGTATTTTGGTAAATTAACCAACTAAAAGAGCAATTTGGTAAATATAATAATGAAGAAGGGCAATTTTGTAATTTAACCAATTAAAAGGGTAATTTAGAAATTCTAATAATGAAGAAGGGCAATTTGGTATCTTAATAAGCCTAAGGGGCAATTTGGTCATTTAGATAAGTATAAAGGGTAATACGATAATTTAACCCACTGAAAGGGTAAATTGGTAATTTAACAAGTATAAAGGGTAATTTTGGTGATTTAATAAGTATGGAAGATAATTTAAGACACGTAAAGGGTAATTTGGTAATTATGCAACATAGAGAGTAATGTGGTAATTTGACAATTAAAAAGGGGTGACTTGGTAATTTTACTAATAAAGGGTATTTCGATAATTGTGTAATGATGGTGGGGTAAATCAGTAACTTGTGTTTAACATGTCAATGGATTGAATGAGTTTCATAATAAGACACAAGTAACATTGAATAATAAGATAAGGGTATTTGATAAGTTAGTGAGTATTACAAGAACATTGTATGACTTAGGGTTGGATGGACAATTAAGGGGGTGATATGGTATTATATCATAATTATGTAGGGGGTGCCTGATTAGTAAGTGTGCATGAAAATGTGTGTTAGATATGTTTGAAGTACGTGTTAGGGTTTTGTATATGCCATGATCCTTGATATGAAATGCTTGATTCTATGGGTAGTATATCTTTGTGTCTCTAGATTTGTGACATTTCCCTCCTCCCCTAAATTGAATAAATGGACCCATTGAATAAGACATGAATAAAGTACTTATTATGTAAAGTGAAAGATTATTGAACTGAGCCCAGACCGATTCACCGGCAATAATAGTGGCCAAGCGTAAGATTTCCTAGAGACCGATCCACCGGTGAATAATAGTAATCAGGTGCGTGTTGTCTTGTATGCTTCCGATCCACCGGCTATAATAGTGGGGGATTCCGAGCTCAATAAACCAAATGTTGGATATTGATAAATTATGGGAAGACACTAATCACTTACAGTGGAAAACTATGTGAGTCGGGACCAGACCGGTCCACTAGCAAATAATAGTGGCCAGGTGCAAGGAGCGTTGGAGGCCGATCTACAGGCGAATAATAGTGGTTAGTTGCGTTCTATCCTATATGCTTCCGATCCACCATCTATAATAGTGGGGTTCCCACACTCACATGGATATAAATTCAAGAGATGATGATTGAATAATGATTAATTATTGGCTTAAGACCAAAAGTACTTATTTCACATTATGGTCCATTGATATGACATGAGTTTGGCTTCAGTGCTTGTCCCTACTTGGGCATGTGATGAATTTGCTAAGTATACGGATTTTGTATTATGCATTTTCTTATTGTATGAAATGTTGCCTTGTGTATTAGCCATATGTTACCATCTTATATAGTTTTTGTATTATGTGTTGCATGCGGGCCTACCTTTTATTTTGGTTTAAAGGGGTTACTTAATACCATAGTACTAAAGGGTTCCATTCGTGGGCCCCTGCCTATTCAATGGGTAATGTCCCTTGCAGGTCTGTTTCAGGTGCTATTCAAGTGGGTAGAGGGAAAGAGCTTAATTATTATCTGGGAACCTTTGGGGTCTCAGTCTCTCACTTCTTAATCCCTGGTTTAAATGTAATCTTTATTCTTGTAACCACCATTGGTGGATTCTATTCTTGCAACGAAATTATTTGCGCTACTCTGATTTAAATATGGTTTGAGTTTCAAGCAAATTGTATTTTATTCTTTTAGTCTTAGCACTTGGTATTGGAACGGTAGGAGACAACCAATTTGGTATCAAGTGTGGTGATAATATCCCCAAAATTCATGCTTTTACAAGTTTTTACTTCCGCTAATTCTTATTTAAAACAAAAAATTTTAATAGTAAATTTTGGGGTGTTACATGCTCACTGTACTTATACCACACTTTTTAGTTGCTTATGTAGGTTTATTGTGCTCTATTTTGTGTGAGGTTGAGAGTGTTGATCCCCTAATCACCTAAATAAATATTTTAGTTTAGATCATTGTACTCTTGCATTCTATTTCATTTTGGCTCTTTTTGAGTTATGTTAGATCTTAATGGTCAAGTATTTATCTATTGTATAGCTTTGTAAGCATTGTAACATAATTGGTTTAGGTAACTGTAACACTGTCATTTTTAGCGTTTAAAAATTTTGTTTTAAAGAGTTAATTATGGAATCTAATATATTAAAAACGCAAAGTATTGCTACAACTAAATAGAGATTTACATTAAATATTGACACTATTTCAATAATATAAGATCAAATAATGGTTATAAAGATTAAATAAAAAGAAATATAGAAGGAACACACGAGATTAGGAATATTCACATCAAAAGGTAGTGCATCAGACATCAGACATTCCTAACTCTCACCCCCAAAATATACTAGTCTACAAGCTAAATATCACAAGTGCTCCTATAAAGTTATAATTGGCTATTAAGTAGGTAGGAGACCATGAAATAAAACACATTGGTATATCAATATTGAGTAAACTATTATATAACAATAGGCATGCAAAGGTCGCATTGCGTACATAGATGTTATCATAAGTGAAAACATGACATAAACATATCAAATCATACATGCGATAACAATTGGATGAACATATACATTACCAAGGCACATTCTCATCATACCATTATACTTACTCATTTTCCATAACAATCACCTCTTATCTTATAAATCTTAAACTACCATACTAATAAATTCTATAATCACACAGTTAGAAAAAATAACAGGTAAATGTATAAAGTAATTTGATCATTTTGGCGTACCAAGGTGACATGATACCCTCCATCTAAACCTTCACATCAATTCCAATTAAGGCCAACATAACAACGATAGCCCAGAGATGTTTAAAGTACTCCGGCCATATTAGCACATGAGGGTGATATAATACCCATTCAACCATTCCATCTAATCAATCCATATAAACCACATGTATAAATGAAGGTGACTACCGAACGGTTAATCAAATATAATACTAATAACCATACATATTAGTTACTTCCATTTTTATTATTTGAGGGGATACAAGAGATAATTGAGAGACGTATAAAGTGCACTAGTCATATTAGACAAAGACAACACAATACCTTCTCAACCATACAACTTGGAGATGTATAAAGTATAGTGGTCATATTAGCACACTAAAGGCAACACAATACCCTCCAACATAGGTCACCTAATTCTTAAGTATCAATATATCCTATAGGTTCCTTAAGTCACCTATAGAGTATGATAGGACCTTATTGAGGTACTAAGACACACTAGTGGAACCAATCCAAAATGAGGACTCCTACATTGTGTCTAGAATAGCTAATCCTAGAGATTAAACCAATCCCAAATCTCAAGGCCTTCCACTTTGAAAATTAGTGTTTTATTTAGTGATCATAGATATCATATAATACATAGGTAATTTAAATTTCCTTAGCCATTTCATTTCCAATTATTCAAGTCAAACCTAAGGTTAACACTCAAACTAAAGTCAAATTCAACACTAAGGTCAACCTAACAATCTACTAAGGTCTTCCTAGATTCAATTATTCAATTTTAGGCACATTAGGTCATAAATGACTAAAATGCCCTTGAGACTATAATTACTATGTTATTATCCATTTTAAGTGCCAATTTCATTTTATTTAATAGTTTGTCATGAAAAAAAGCTTAAATATGCTAATTGAAATATTTTAGCATTTAGATAAATTATAAGACATGATAAATGACTATTTTACCCCTAAATATGATTTAGCACTTAAAACCCTAACATGCATATCTAATTTATCATAAATCACATAGGTCCATACTTGACATCATATAATACAGATTAGGCATACATATTGGAATAAAATAAATATGGTTCACTCAAAAGACCAAATTATCCCTAGGGCATACAAATGATAATAATCATATGAAAATTACCTAAACATACTCAACCTATTATATTATACTTATATATCATGCATAATCTATCCATGACATTAAAACTATTCTAGTATGTTTTTGTACACAAAATATTATAAGTAATTGAACATGATTCATTATACATAATTTCATACTAGCATTATTTGGAAATAAATATAACATAACAAGACATGCTTTATAGAATAGACACATAGAAATCCTAATATGCTACAATGTGATTTTTAACATTTTAATAAGGAATATGGGTTGCCTAAAGCCTTATGAAAATTGAAATACCACAATTTAAATCAAACTATAGCCTCCACTATTCCTCCTTCTTCATCTAAAAACAAACCCAAACAAAACACATCCATTATCTAGTAACATAAATAATAACCAAATTCCTCACAACAATTAGCTATAACCCACCAAACAAACCCTAACCAAGGCTTTTTTTGCATGAGGAGAATTACATAAACTCCTCACACATCAATGGTTGGGTCGTGTTGGGACTTCATGTGTAGGGGATGCAATCGTATGGGGTTTAAAAGTTATGTAGAAGGGGAAGTGAAAGATATGTGTATTGTAGGCTAAGAAGTGGTAGTAGGCTTGCATGTTAAGTAGGGGTTGTAACATTAGGAGAGGTTACAAGGTGGTGGTTTCAAGTGAAAGGCAACACAAAGGTGGTGGAGTCGGGTTGGTTTTTAGGGAGTCAAAGATAGTAGGAAGATGAATGAAAGGGAGGAGAAGGAAGAAGAATAGCCTAAGTAGTGGTAGTGGTGGTGGTGTTTGGCTATGCAAGAAAGGTGGACGATGGTGGTGTGGTAGTTGCAAAACAAGAAACCAAAAAAAAAAAAAAAGAGTACTGGGCTAGGAGTCGAAGGTTGAGAGAAAAAGGGAGGGGAATGAGGTTGTTAGGTAAGTTGAGGCAAAAATGGTTAGAGGTTGATTTTAGGGGATACTGTTGTGAACAAGTGCATGCTTGGGGTACAAAACCTAAAGGCTGGGGAAAGAGGTGGTTGTTATGCAAGAAATGGAGGGTCCAAGGTATGGTTCACGAGAAGGTGGGGTTCTAGAATGGTGGTGGGTTGGTAATTGTGTGCGGTATAGAGTAAAAACAAGGTGGATATGCAGTGTGAATAGGAAGAGGGAATTGGTGGTTTGTGTAACAAAAACTCCTCACATAGGGGTTGGAATGGTGGAGGTGCCTTACATGGGAGATTTGTGTTGGTGGAAGGGTGGTGATGGTTGCGAGAAGAAGGTTGTTGGGCTATGATGGTGTTGTGCACAAGAGGAGATTTTAGTGGTGATGGATTAAATAAGAGGGGATGGTGATGGCGATGATTGTGAATAAGGGATGAAGAGTTGGGCAATTGGTGGCGTAAATGGAGGGTGGTGGTGGTTCGTAAAAAAATCAAAAGGGGGTATTGTTTATGTTTTAATAAAAATAAAATAAAATAAAAAGGGAGGGGTTTGGTGCTAGATGGAAGAGAAAGAACAGAGTTGCTAGGAAAAACAAAGCTAGAAAAATGAAAAAAGATGAAGGAGGAGGATATAGGAGGGGGTTTATTCATGTGCAACAAAAAAAATATGTGAAGGGCTAGGTTGGAAATATAGGGCAGGGGGTTTTGGTGTGCAGAGAAAAATAAAAGGAGAAAGGAAGGGGGTTGGTGAAGGATGTGTTTGGAAGGAGGGGGTGGGTGAGATGGAGATGGGGTTGAGTATTAGATTATGATTATTTTGGTTAGGTTAGAGTTTCCTCTTAGAAAACTAACCCGAAAAAAATAATTAGCTAAGGGTGATGGTTAAAGAAAAGGAAAAAGGAGAAAACTGATTATGGTGAATTTATTTAAGAAGTATTTTGAGCTATGATTTAAGGGTTAACAGAAATAATTAAGCTAATATTTAAGGTTATGTTATAATTAAAGGGATAACACTTAAAATTAAAAAGTTACAAAAAAATTGGGATGTTACAGTGAAAAAAACTTAACTCTTGGGATATGATTTTACTTTTTTTTAGCTTTGCAATTGACATAGGCTAGGTAATGGTTGTACCTTTCCTATATTAGATGTTGCGGTAGTACCCTTCATTTCTTATTTAACTTCCACAAACTGTATTTTTAACTAAAAGATGTTTGGTAGTAAAATTGGGGGTGTTACATGAATTCTTGATTCAAATCTTACCAATCTATACTAGTGTTTGCCAATGAGGTTTAACTTAGTGGTTAATATTAGTTTTTTAAAATTAAAAATATTATATTCAAATCTACCTCCCGCCTTTTAGTGTGTTGTAACACTTTTATGATAACTGTGACCATTTATATGATGCTTGCACTCGTCTCCACAACCTCCCATAATAGACTAAGACTTTATTATTTGTGATTAACTATTATTAATATATTGGTAGACTTATTATTAATATATTTTATTTAGTATCCCCAATCGTCACAGTTTTTGCTTGATGCTTTTCACTTCACCTTTTTCTCTCTAAAATTAAAGTTCTACTCATATTTCTCACTCTTTATATGTATAATTTGATAAACGTATATTTTTTGGAAAAAAAAATATTTTTACATTATTCTAGACTCAATCGGGTCATTTACTTTATTTGGTTGAATATAATAAGTTGGAAAATGTCGATCATAGTATTAGTTTAGGATAATTCAAGCTGTATACCAAAGTTAGAGAAATTCCATCTTAGAAAAATAGTATACATAATACTATAATAATATAAGTTATTTTGTGATCCATTCTCTCATACAAAGATTGAAAATAGTAAAGGAGAAAAGGGTTGCTGAATTTTCAACAAAAAATTTTTCTAGAGGAATTTTAAACAAACTAGTTGAGTGATTTATAAAATTATATATCCTATATGTTGTAACCCCTTTATCCTTGAGGAAGAGGAGTCATTCCAGATAACATAATTTTACTGAAAAGAGTGAGGATAACATTTACTAACTAAATAAAAGCAATGTATCATCTTTTATAAAGGATACAAAATATAACTGAAAAATAGTTCATTCATTAAATCTAAGTTTCAATCAAAATGAACAAACTAGTGATACCAAATGAAAATATAACTAGTTAGATAAACTAATTATACATTTTTTAGGGAAAAAAAATTCAATATAGTGGTGAGAGCCCAACTATAATTTTTGAACTTGTCCCCACAAAATGGGTGTTTGGAAACGTAATCGTTTCCACTAGAGGCGAATGTACTCCTTTGATCCATCGTCATACTCAACAATATGGAGCAGAAAGAGGCAAAGCTTATGATTTTATTTCATCTCAAAATAATTGAGTCTATAAGAGGTGTCTTGAATAAAAATTTATAGGAGAATAACGTTGATCCCCGGGGAGAGATCTTACACAAAATGGGTGAGGGGGTAGAGGAGCTCGTGTGAAGATTGACTTTAGATTGGAGGGATGATAGCACTTGCCATACTTCATCTTTGAAGAATAAAGTAGAAGATATGCGAGAAAACATAGAAGAAAGTGGAACAACAAAGACCAAGGAATAGTATAAATCACTCGGAAAAGAGAAGAGAGACTATCTCCACCACAAAGAGACATGCATGATAGAGAAGAGATTGAGAGTGAAAATGGGGTAGAGGGAAAAAGTTGGTAGGGTTAGAAACATGGGGAAGGTTTTAAATTGTATATTAAGTTGAGATTATGGGCTTAGGTTCATTATCTCAATTCAGTCCTAAAGAGAGGAAGGTAGTTTTAAAAATAGCTCGTCTAATATCATTTAGGCTTAGGGTGGGTATTGGGCCATACCTCTTATAGACCAGGGATGAGATGTAACACCCCAAAATTCACTAATTTTTTTTAAAAGCAGAAGAATTTAAAATTGGAAGCCCATGAATTCTGGGGATGTTACCGCCACACACGTAGTACCAGACCGGTTCTCTCCGACCGTTTCAGTACCAAGTGCTAAGGCTAAAAAGATTAACATTAAACTCAAACCAAGAGTTCATAAAGGAACTAGAAAGATCATAATATCAAAAATCAGAGTACGCGTAAAGGATTGTAATTCATATTCAAAAGAGAGATAAACTTACAACCGATAAAAGGTTCATTTTAAAATACGCAATACAAGTAATAAATCATAAGAGGGTAATTTTGATACACAAGAAATAGCAGAAGAAGATAAAATAACAAGAAGAGGGAATCCAGCTACACTACTCTCGAACTTGGAGCCAAAAATGCTCAACACACAGCTCTGCCCGATGTCTCGCCCACCTGCACAAATTCAGAAGGACCTACTACTCGTGGGAATGAGCAACACCTATAAAAAGGGTGATCGGTACGCTACATACTGAGTAAGGTAACCGTGCACTAAGGCCGACACATAAAATCACATAAATAATGCAGAAGAAATAAAAGAGCATAATCCATCATAATAACATAATAACGTACAATCATTCGGGAAAGATAGATAAAGGCCCATTTATAGTCCGGATTATTTATTTAATTAATCTTTGATTAGACTCATTTCACACCATACTTTTTATCAAATCCATGCGAGTACGGGAACCCCAATATTATAGCTGGTGGACCGGAAATACACAGTGCATAAAGCTTCTGACCACTATTATTCGCCGGTGGACCGGTTTGGCCCCTTCTCACACGGTGTTTTACTGTAAGTACTTAGTGTCTTTCCCATGTCTTGGCACAAATATGTTCAGTTTTGTTGAGCACGGAATCCTCCACTATTATTGCCGGTGGACTGAAAACGCATGGGTACAAAGCCTGACCACTATTATTACCGGTGGACCGGTTACACATAGGACATCATGCCCTAACCACTATTATTCGCCGGTGGACTGGTCTGGGCCTGGCTCAACAATCTTCCACTTTAAATGATTAATGTCTTAAGTATCTTATTCAGAAGCTTTCACCCTAGACATGTATGACTCACTCTCCCCACACATATCCTCCAATGGACTCTTACCACATCATCAAAATCATGTACCTCCAACTTACCCCAACATCCTCTCCTCTATACTCAAACTCATACTAGAACTCAAACACCAAAATATGTGGGTCAATGCCCACTACTACACACCTCCAAGTCCACTTATTTCTTTACTCTCAGGGTTTATCCCGAAACCCTAATTTAGGCCTAAGTGGCCTGTCCTACTCCACCTCACACAACCCAAATCATTTTAACACTCCACACACCACAACTCATAAATTCCACCCTCATCATTACACTTTAATCACCAAATATACATGATACCACAAAAACCCTAAGCAGCCACACCAAACCCTAATTGTCCACACAAACCCTAGCTCGGTCTCCTATGTACCCTTATATTGCTCCACGTACTATTTTTCATCCAATGTGTTCAAACACCCAAACAACACTTACGTTACCTTCCTCACACCCTAAATCAACTTTTCATACGTAAACTTTACTCCCATGCAGATGCTAACCTCCCCATGCAAACCTTCGAACTTTTTCAGGCAAACCCTAAAACTCCCACGTAAAAACCTTAGAATCACCCATGCAAACCCTAGATTCATCCATACAAAACCCTATATTCCTCTATGCAAAACCATAGATTCCTCCATGCTTAGCTCAAGATTCATCCATACTAAACCCTAGTTTAGATTCTCCCATGCAAAACTATAAAATCCGCCATGCAAAATCCTAAGTCCATCTATACAAAACCCAAAATTCTTTCATGTAAAACCCAAGATTCCTTTATACAAACCCTAAATTCAATCCACACAAAACCCAAGGTTTCTCCATATAAAACCCTAAATTCAATCCATACAAACCATAGATTAGATTCTCCTATATTACACCATAGATTAGATTATCCCATGTTACACCATAGATTAAATTCTCCCATATAAAACTATAAACTAGATTCTCCCACACGAAACCCTAAATTTCCTATTTTATTCCTCCACTCATGGATCATTAAAATACTTAGGTCAACTCACATCCCTTGGTCAACTTATTTCCCCATTCTCCTTTTTCATCCTTTGCCCCCACACAAATCATATTAACATCCTCACATGCATGTCTTATAGGGTCACAACACATAGCATCACATACCACAATATTTCATCACATACATATAGTACAAATGTTATGTAACAACACATGAAATCAATATAATGATAAACATAGGATGCATAACATACAAAGCATATAGTGCACATCAACACACAATAGGCTTTAGTAACACCCTTACCTAAAACGACATCAGTCTTGGAGCACACTCCTATGCCTCCTTAGGGCTGTGACTGGTCTCACTTATATGAGGAAAAAACTAAAATTAGATTCCCTCCTACCAAAAATACTATTAATTACTAACTTATTCTAAGACTAGGCTTTTGATAATATAATAAAATATTAATAATAATAACCATTAACAAATTAATAAATTTGGCTAAAAATATCAAAAATAATAATAATATTATAAAAGTTGATAATATAAGATTGAAGACTTTATCCTAATATTAATAATAATAATGATACTAAAATAATAATAGCAAAGATACTAAAAATATATCAATGTCAATATTAAAAAGAATAATAATAATAGTAACAATAATAATAAAAAGAGCATTACTCAAAAACATAGTGAAATAAGGGCTTTGACCCCTTTACCAAAATAATACTAATAATAACATTAGTAAAATAAATAATTTTTTTTAGTAATAATAATAATATTGCAAAAATGATAATAATCATAATGGTAATAGTAATAATGATAATAATCGAAGATAAAATGAAGTAGGGTTTCAACCCTACATTGAATAATAATAAACTTATTAAATAATAATAATAACACTAATAATAATAATAATAAATACTAATGATAAAAATAATGATAATATTAATAATAATAAGACTTGATATTTATAATACCATTACTACAATTCAAAATAGGCACAATAGGGTTTCAGCCCTATATAGAATAATAATACCAACAATGAAAATAATAATAATAATAATGATGATGATAATAATAATCGTATAACAATAATAATAATAGCAACACTATTAGTAAAATATTTGTAATAATAATAATAATAATAATTTTGAAATAGTAATAGTAATAGTAATAATAATAATAATAGTAATAATAACATATTAATATTAATAATAAAGATAATAGCAACAATAAGAATAATAATAATAAAATCAAAATAAAAATTAGAATAGGGCTTCGGCCCTCAATAGAAATAATAATAAAATCATTATTATTAATAATAATAGTAATAACAATAATAATAATAATAATAATAATAATAATAATAATAATATATTTCAAATAAATGAAATAAAATAGATTAAGGCTTGAATAAATAGGAAAAAATGGTTGAGGGGGTTTAGGGTTCAATCTTAGGCTGGTGGTGACAGGCGGCACCGGTGGCGGCGGTGGCCGCAAAAAGAGAAGAAAAGGGGAAAAGTTGAAGGCTGGGAATAAAATAAGAAGAAGGAGGGTTGAAGTAAGGTGATTGTGGTTTCCCAGAAGGAGAGGGGCAGAATGAGGGTGGCGGTGCACAGCGGTGGCGGCGGTGGCCGAATGGGGAAGAAGGAGAGAAAGAGAGGAGGAGAGGGAGGAAGAGGAAAAGAAATGTAGGGGAAGGTAGAATGTGGTTAGCAGAATAGATTGGAAGGTGAAAGGAGCAGCGGTAACGACATAAGTGGTGACTAATGGTGGTTTGAAGAGCGGCAGAGATGAAAAGGAAGGCTGATCGGGGAGGAAACTTTGCACAGCCGGGGTGGCTCATGCAGAAAGAATCGAGAGAGAAGGGAGGTGTAGTTAGTTAGAGGGTGGTGCAGGGATTACTCGGGTGGCCAGAACAAGCGGCGGTGTTGGCCAGAGCCGGCAGAAATGGCGTCTGAAGGGGTGGCGGTGGCAAGTTCGGGAAATTCTAGGTTACAGGAAAAAGTCTCGAGATCAAGCTAATGAGGGGTATTTATAGATCTTAGATGAGAGGTTAGGGTTCTGTGGGTCGACGTGGGAATAGGGTAGGTAGGTTTTTGGTCGCCGCCTCGCCGGTGGCGATGGTTAGCCGGTGGCAATCAAATTTGGGGCAGGGGTATGAGCATGAAGAAGGGGGAAACTGCGCTAGAAAAGGGGAGATGTGGCCTGGTCAAAATGGTCGGCGAGTAAGCAAGGAAGAGAGAGAAGCAAAACGTTTGGTCAACGGCGCGATCGGCTGCAAAAAACCAGGGAGTTGGCGGGGGTGCAGGTGCAGGTCGGCGTCGGTGGAGGAGGAAGGAAGAAGAAGGAGAAAGAGGGCAGTTTGGGGAAGAAAGAAAGAAAGGAAAAGAAAGGCAGACTGGGCGGTCGGGCGCGAGGTAAGGGGCATTTAAATTAAACGCTGTGTTTTGGGGGGAAAAGAGGCAAGACATAGCATGGAGAAGGAAGAAAAAAGGGGGGACGACTACCGGGCTGGGCTGACCGAACGAAAGGAAAAGAAAGATTGGGCCATAGGAAGGCAGGCCCAATCGGGGGAAAAAGAAGAGGAAAAGAAAAGGGAAAAGGAGGAAAAGAAAGAAAAGAAAGAAAAAGGAAATAAAAAGGAAGAAAGAAAAGGAAAAGGAAAAGGGAAAAAGGAGAAAATAATGGGTTAGGTTTATTAAATTAATTGGGATATTTGGGATATTTAAAAATAATAATATTTAAATCCCTTTTTAGGCTAATTTAGGTTTTTTAAAGGATTTTTCATAAATTCTATTTTAATTAGAAAACACCCTAATTTTCTTTAATTAAATTATTTATAAAATTCCTATTAATTTGGAACTATTTCCTCCTTCTTATTTTAAATAAAATAATTTATTTAATTAATTTTCAAAATAAAATCATTAATTAGCTAAAATACCCAAATTTCTCTTAATTAAAATACTTATAAATTTCTTATTGATTAGTCCTAATTAATTTCCTTTTATTCTAATAAAAATAATTAATTTAATTAATTTTTATAAATAAAAACTTATTTAACTATAATTTTTTTAAAATTAGAAATTTCGGGGCATTTCATGAGAGGATTGATCTAATGTTGTTAACCCAATTTTGATATTACTAGGCTTTAAAAGAGGATATTATCATTGACCATGCACACATCCAAACTATTTAATAATATCATATTACAATAATAAGTAAATCAGATTGGTTATTAGTCCAGCTACTTAAGGTTTGACAACTCTTATTCTATACTACTTAGAAATTGTAAAAATGAACACTGGACGCATCATGACCCTTCTTGTCCCTTATTCCAGGTCTGGCTCCCCATCCTCCCTAAACACATGAAGCATAAGATCATTAGTACAAGCATGAGATAAATTGAAATAAGTCAAAGTATTAAGAAGACCATTTAATGATGTGGTGCCTGCATCATCCCTAGGGTTGTTAGCGAATTGAGCTGAGCTGAGCAGGGGTGGGCTTGAACTCGGCCTCTTTAATAAAATAGCCTAAAAATGAAGCTTGAGCTTGGCTCATTTATAAACGAGCCGATATTTTAATGAGTCAATTCACGAACTTTTGTGGTAAATGAGCCAAGCTTATGAGCTTTTGCATTGGAAATGAGCTTGAGCCCAATGCTCAAGCTTGGATCATTTAATAAACGAACCAAACTTGAGCCTTATTTTTAGGCTCATTTACCTAAATAAGAGAGCCAAGCCAAGCCTTTAATGAGATAAGCCAAAAAAACTCTCGAGCCAGCTTAGCTCGGCTCATTAACAATCCAAATCATCCCCTCATCTTGAAAGGGCTTCATACCCGAAACATGCATAAGATCCACAAAAAGAGATAAGTCAGAAACATTTAAGATGAGATGAATTATACCATATTTCATAGGGAGTTAAATCTTACTGGGGTTGTCATTCACTCATTCCAGAATCATAAATGGCCTATTACCCCGTGGGTCAAGGTTGATTTTGCGATGGTTTGGAAACCAATCCTTCTTTAAATAAACCCATACAAGATTGTCTAGTTGGAATGTTACTTTCTTTTTGTGGCAGTTAGCACGAGCAACCATTTTAGTATTAGGTTATTAAATTTGCTTTATGGATGTACTTGAAGATCTTAACTCGCTTTTCCACATCAATAAAGGTGTATTGTGATGGGAGTAGAGGAGAGAAATTGAGTGGAGTTAGAGGATTAACCTATACACAACTTTAAACAAGGATTAACCAATGGTATAATGGGAAGTTTGATTGTAAGAAAACTCAGTGTGAGCCATATTAGACTCCTACTACTTGGAATTGTCATCAAGGATGGATATAAGCATATTCCCTAGGGTTTGGTTGACCACTTTAGTTTAGTCATTTTCTTGAGGGTTGCAAGAGGTAGAATATAAGAGTTTAGTGTCATTCCCCCCCCCCCCCCCACCCAAAGTACATGCTAGAAATGAGAGACAAATTTCACATCCTAATATGAGATAATAGTCTAAGGAACTCCATGAAGTTTGACTATATTATCAAAGAAGTAGTTGGTAATAATGGTAGCATTATTTATTTTATTTCAAAGGATGAAATGATCCATTTTCAAAAAGCGATCAACACCTACATGATAGAGTCTTTATTACTTTTTGAATGATGCAGATCACAAAAAAATTCCAGTGAAATATCAACCCGTGGTTGGCTAAGGATAGGGAGATAAGTGTAGAGGTTGTAAGGATGGTTAGTGGACTTAACTTGTTTGTAAGTGGCACACTTAGCACAAAATTAGATGAAATCCCTCTTTGTGTGGGGCTAGCATAAATGTTTAGTAAGCATATTTAGGGTATTGGTATAGCCAAAGTGAACAATTAAACCACCACCATGTGATTTAGTAATGAAGAGTTTGTAATAGGAACTTCGAGAGACATATAACTGATTTTCATGAAAAAGATAACCAATGCAAAGATACAACTTATCACATGTAATAGATTGACATTTGACAAATACATCACAAAAGTTCTCCTCATTTGGATAAAGTAATTTGAGATAAGAGAACCCTAAAAGAATAACATCAAATGCAATGAAAAGTGTATGTATATGACTAAGGGCATCAACTACCTTGTTATCTCCCCCTTCTTGTATTTGATGATATATGGAAAATGTCTCAATGAACTCACTCCACTTAGCATATATTTGATTTAATTTCCCTTGGGATTTCAAGTAGCTTAAGGTGTAATGATCATTGTGGATTATGAACTCCTTAAGCTAAAGATAGTATTTCAAGGTCTCTAGGGATCAAATAATGGCATATAACTCCTTTTCATATGTGAAACAATTTAGAGCACTGTCTTTTAGTTTCTTACTAAAATATGTAATGAGATAGTTTTCTTGAATTAATACAACTCCTATTCCCACTCCTAACACATCATAGCCGATTTTAAAAACCTTATCAAAGTTTGGTAATGCAAGGACATGCACTTTAGTTATTTTCTCTTCAAGAAGTTCGAAGGAATTTTGTTGAATAAGACCCCAAGTAATGTCGGTGTTTTTCTTAACTAGGGCATTTAAGGGGGTAGCTAAGGTGCTAAAATAAGGAACAAACCTCCTATAAAATCTACACAAGCCATGGAAACATTTTTAGGGATAACCTAGTCCATTATAGCCTTGATCTTATCCTCATCTAGCTTGATCTTATCTCTATTCACCACAAAGCCAAGAAAGATAACATTATCAAGACAAACTCAGCTTTTAGACACATTAGCAAACATGTGTTCCTTCCTAAGCATATCCAAAACATTTTTAAGATGCAAAACATGATCATCATGACACTTACTATAGATGAGAACGCCATCAAAGTACACAATAACACATTTATTGATAAATCACGCAATGTATGGTTCATCAATCACATAAAGATGTTGAGGGAATTAGATAGATAGAAAGGCATAACAAGCTAAACTTAATCTTAAAGGTGGTTTTCCACTCATCACCTGACTTCATCCGAATTTGTTGGTAACCAATTTTAAGGTTAATCTTGGAAAATATCACACTCCTATGTAATTAATTAAGCATTTCATCCAATTGGGGAATGGAGCGGCATTTCATGGTAATCTTGTTTATGACTTATGAGTAAATGCACATATTCCAACTCCCATCCTTCTTAGGGACTAGGAGAATAAGAAAAACACAAAGGCTTATGTTGTCTTTGATGTACTTCTTTTCTAGCAACTCAGTCACTTCTTGTTTTAGTTCATTTACTTCCTTGAAATTGGCCCTATAAGTAGGGGCAATTTGGGATGCTATCCCAAGAATAAATTCAATGTGGTGCTTAATACCCCTAAGAGGGGAAATACCATTGGGTATTTCCTCATGAAATAGATTAAAATATTTATATAGAAGATTTTGGATGTCAAGAAGAAGGGATTTGATATGATTAGGGGAAGCCTCATAGCAATCCTTGTAGACCAAAATGTATATTAGCATCCCACTAATGAAGGTATGAGAGATATCCTTCTTTTTGGCAAATAAATTAACCTGTCTTTTACTGTTGTCCTTGCCTTTAGGGTCAACACTAGACTCTTCTTTACTACAATTTGAAATAAGACTTTAGTTTAACTTAGTACTCTTGAACTTGTGCAAGGGAGAGGGGAGAGAGGACAAACTTTTTTCCATCCTTGCGTATAGTGTACCTATTCTTATATCTTTTGTGAATGATTATATAATTGAACTACTAAGGCCTTCCCAAAAGGACATGGGTAGCATGAATCTAGACCACATCACATAAGCCTTTATCTTCATACCAACCTATTTTGACATTAAGGAGGACTTTCTTATTTACTCAAACCTTAGTTACCTCATTAAGCCATTGAATCTTATATGGGCGAAGGTGCCTAATTAGCTCATATGATATAAGTCAATGCTAGAAAGATTGACACAACTCCCATTATCTATAATGAGATTGCTATTGACATCATTCACAAATCAATGAGTATAATAGAGGTTTTTTCATTGCTCTAAGTGAGAGGCGACTTGGGCAGTGATATGTAAAGACCTACAAATGACACAGAAGTCCTTATTAAGGTACTCTATATTAGACTCATCATCATTAATCTCAGTGTGGTCGTCATTTTCTTCTTGAGACTCAAAAACAATCATGACCCTTTAGTTAGGAAAATAGGCAGTAATGTAACCAAACCCTTGATATTTGTAGCACTTGAGGTCTCTAGAGGAACTTAGCCCACTAGGGCGCCTTTCCCCTTATCATATGGGGAGGCCAATGGATGTTTTGAATTTTGAAAATTAGGTTTAGAATTTTCAAGAGGTCTCACTCTAGGAGTAGATTTGTGAGGGTGAGGGAAATGACTTTGACTTGGAGGAGTTAGTCGACTACTAACCCTAGAGTTCTATAATTATATTTCGACTTTTTCAGCAAGATTAAGAAGTTGATCCATGGATTTGTAGGGATGTAAGTCAACCTTATGAAATATTTCAATATTCAAGCCCCTTAATAAGTGATCCATGGTAGAATTAGTGTCATCATAGATATTTAACTTAGTTAGGAGCTCCTCCATTTTTTTCAAAATGTTCATCAATAGATCGAGAACCCTGCCTAAGGAGTTGTAGGTGCTAGTGAAGGTCACAGGTATAATGGAAAGGGATGAAATGATGACACATAAGGGCCTTATGCCTAGTCTAATCGTTAATAGGGGGTCACCATTATGTTTTCATTCCCTAGTTAGCTTAGACCACCAAGAGATAGCAAACCTTGAAAATTTAGCTACAACTAATTTAACATTTTTTCATTAGTATAATTATGACAATACAAAACAAGTTTAATCTTTTGTTGCCATTCTAGATAGGCATAAGGTTCACTAAGGCCGTGGAATTGGGGTATTTTTAATTTATTTTTCCAAGAGCTCTATCTTGTTGGTGATTATTATTTCGAGATTACCCCTAGAAGGTTGATTGTTGCCTACTTATTTGATGTCATTATTAACCACATGGATGTTTGGAAACATACTCATTCCCATTAGAGGTGAAGGTACTCCTTTGATTCGTCGTCGTACTCGACAATATGAACAAAAAAAAGGCTGAGCTTGAGATTTTATTTCATCCCGAAATCACAATGTATGCAAGAGGTGTGCCTAACTACAAATTTATAGGAGAATGATGTTGCTCTTCAGGGAGGGATCTTACATAAAACAAGCGAGGAGGAGAGGAGCATATGTAAAGATTGAGCCTCATATTGAAGGGATGATTGCATTTGCCACGCAACAAAGGAGAAGATACCAAAGAAAATAGGGAAGAAAGTGGAACAACGAAGACCAAGAAACAACTAAAAACACATAGGAAAGAGAAGAGAGTTTATTGCCACCACAAAAAGATGGGCAAGAGAGAGAAGAGATTGAGAGTAAAAAATGGGGTAGAGGGAAAAAGTTGGCAGGGTTAGAAACATCAGGAAGGTTTTAAATGGTAGCATGAGCTACGATTTTAGGCCTAAGCTCATTATCTCTATTAGGTCCATAAGAGAGGAAGGTAATTTTAAACATAGCCCGTACAATATTATTTAGGCTTAGGGGTGGCTATTGGGTCATATCTCTTCTAGCCCAATGACGAGAGGATTGATACAATGCATCTAACCGAGGTCTAATATTATCAAGTGTTTAAAAAATGATAACATCATCGGCCATGCACACATCTCAATTATTTAATAATATTCAAATACAATAATAAGTAAATTAGGTTAGTTATCGGTCCAGCTACATAAGGTCCGATAACCCTTAATCTATACTACTTATAAATTACGAAAACAAATACTAGTTGCATCTTGACGCTTTTCGTCCCTTATTCCAAGTCTAACTCCCAATTCTCCCTCAACATATGAAACAAAACATAACATTATTAGTACGAGTGTGAGATAAATTAGAATAAGTCAAAATATGGGTAAGAAGCTCATTTATTGAGGTGGCGTTTGTATTATAGAGTTTTTTTACAAAGAAAGAAGAAAATTAAAAGGGAAAAAATCTATTAGATTTGATCAAAAAAGATATCTAGAGTAAAATAGTACCAAAATATAGGACTAAGGGCTTGTTTGGTATGGGGGTAATAGGGGTAAAAAATTTTTCCCTCCATTTTTTATATTTTATATTAAGTATTTAATAATAATAAAAGTTTTTATTTATGAAATACCTATTTTAGATTACATTAAAATTTAAAATGGGTATTCATTAAAATAAAAATATTTAATTTTAAATAAATTACACAAAATATATAAAATATGGGGATACTTTTTTCATTTCTATTACCCCCATATCAAACGAGTACTAAAGGAAGACAATAAAATAAAAAAGAATAGAACTCAATGAGACAATAAGTTCAAAAATACAGAATTGAAATCAGGATAAATGGACAAAAATCTCGATTACAAATGAAGTAAATAGAATTGAAAAACATGGAAAACTTATCCCAAAAAAAGAAATGAAAAGAAAAAAACACGACAGAAAAAACCTGGAAAAGACTAAATAAAAAAATGGGTGAAGGAAAGCTTCAGGAACGGACGGTGTTGATAAACCATGACTTGAGAGTTGAGAAGGAGCTCACATCTCAGTCGCTTCCTGATTCCTGTCTTCTCCAGCGTCCGATCTTCCTCTCTCTCACATCCCTCGTCTCTCCCACCACCAATCGATCTCAAGCATCTTCTTTTTACGTTACGTCCAGCACCCCGCCCATCGGTGAGTTTCCGCACCCGCCCTTTCATTTTTTCCAACACTCTTCAACTCTTTCTATTTCTGACCCGGCCTTCCTTCACCTTTCTGTCTCTAATTTCTTCTGTATTTATGTTCTTATATTAATTTTTTCATCGTCTCATTTCGATTTCTCTGTTATGGCGGTTGGGAATAATTTAGGGTTTGAAATTATCAATTTTGAGTTGGGTTAAGTTTAGGGTTTCGGAATGGCTGAGGGGCCGGCGAGTCCAGGTGGAGGAAGTCATGAAAGCGGGGAGCACAGTCCTCGCTCGAACGTTCGTGAGCAGGACAGGTTTTTGCCTATTGCTAACATAAGTCGGATTATGAAGAAGGCTTTGCCGGCTAATGGAAAGATAGCAAAGGACGCTAAGGAGACTGTTCAGGAATGTGTATCTGAATTCATTAGCTTTATCACCAGCGAGTATGAGTCTTATTTTTTTTGTATTATTTGTAGTTTTTATTTGGGTGAGATTTGAACTTCCAGCTGATTTTACAGAACTCTGGAATTATTTCGGTCGTTTTTTTTTTTGATGGAATTATGGCGGTACGGCCCTGCAGGGCGAGTGATAAGTGTCAGAGGGAGAAGCGAAAGACGATTAATGGAGATGATCTTCTCTGGGCTATGGCTACTTTAGGCTTTGAAGACTATATTGACCCGCTGAAAGTATACCTGACTCGCTATAGAGAGGTAATTATTATCTCTTATGCAACCGTTTTCTTGCAAATATTCATACATTATTATTTCTCATGCAACCGTTTTCTTGAAAATATTCATACATAGGTTGCTTGACTGACAGTTTTTTCCTCCCTCCTTCCTCCCCTTATTCCCCTTTGGATGATCTATGGGTGGCTTATGATCTTGCAGATAGAGGTGAGTTTCTCATATTCCTTCATCTTGTACACATGGAATAATTGTGGTTTTGCTATGTTGTTTATCTTTCTTTATGGGCTTGTGAATTTGAAAAGGGTGATACTAAGGGTTCAGCTAAGGGCGAATCGTCTGGTAGGAAGGATGCTATGGGTGGCTCATCTGTTTCCAGTGCTCAGGTAAAAGCATTGCCTTCTATGTATGATGATGCTTATTGGTAAGATGATCATGTAGAGTTCCACTAACTCGGCATTTTTATCTGAAAATTTGACAGCTTGCTCATCAGGGATCTTATAACCCTGCTGTGAACTATGGAAATTCTCAGGTATCATCATTCTCCGTGCTCTCAATTTTTGCAGTGTCTCATCTGTTCTCCAAATTTGGTACCTTCTAATATTCTATCCATCTGTGCATGAAATTCTTTTGGATATTTAATTTTCACGGTTTCCCTTTTTATTGCTCGTTTGGTATGGTCGTAACTGGTGTGAAAAACCCTTTTATTTTGTGGCTTGTGTATAGTATATTTGGACACGACAAGACCTTTTATTAGGGAATCTGTTTTACCCCTATTATCCCTACCAAATGAGCAGTTAACAGTTATTAATATGACGATGAGATTCACTTTACCTATCAAGTCTTTGCATGAAATATGCTCTTAGGTATTTTAGTTTGTGTGATCCGTTCTTGTTAGGTTGATGATTCAATATGGTTTCATACAAAGACCACTAAAGTATCATTAGTTTTTTCTAAACTACACATTAGTGCCAGTATCAATTGGGGGTGACCAGTGTTTGAAAAAGCGCGCCTTAGGCGCAAGGCGATAGGGGGTGGGGGCTTTTTTGGTGCTAGATGAGGCGATGTGAGTGAAGCGCATGTAAGGTGGCCGAGGCACGCCTGAGGTGCTGAAGCTCACAAGCGCAGATGCACGCGCCTTTGAGCAAAATATCCTTTCAGCAGAAAAAATCACACAGGGAGCCAAGGACTTAGGGGAGAGGAGTAGACATTTGTTGGAAAAAGGGAAGCCTATTTATAGTTTTGATTGGGAAGAGAAATAGTTGTTTTGGAAATATCAAGCAGGGACTTAGGGGAGAGGAGTAGACATGCACATGCTTTTCATCATAAAAAAATATCATGCAGGGAGCCAGGGACTTAGGGGAGAGGAGTAGACATTTTTTGGAAAAGGGTAAGTCTATTATAGTTTTGATTGGGGAGAGTAATAGTTGTTTTGGAAAAGATGCACATTCTGCAATCAACAAGGCTGCAAGCCTAAAAGTAGAGTCAGGGCCATCAGGTAAATATAAAAAAGAGTAAAATTCATTTTTTAAACACATAGGTAGTATTAAACTCATATAAAAAAAGAAACAGAGTCAAAGATAAAGATATAGACTGTAGAGTGCTAAGAACCAGAGACAACAAGAAGGGACCACAGTCCACACTATTTGCTAGTATTGGTAGTATTAAACTCATAGGTTGTTATTTTTCTAAGTAATTTCTTGTTATGCTATATTTTTTTTCCTGAAAACTTAGTCATTTAATCATTTTTTTAGCTTTGAGTAATTTTGGCGCCTCATATCGCCTAGGTGCATACCTTTGCCTTGCGCCTAATGCCGAGGCTCCTGGACCCCTATCGCCTAGGTGCGCCTTAGGCCTTTTCAAACACTGGGGGTGACTGGCATCATGAGTTACATTAGGCATTTGCTATGTAGTGATGCTTGTATTTAGTTCTTTTAAGGCTTTCTACTCCTTATCCTGTGCTTTTGATTGATCTAGTAGTAATTTTTGGACATCGTTGAAGTTTTGAAGGAAAATGACCTAGAGGGATAAGGGATATTCAAGCAAAGGGATAAGGTTGATTTAGAGGAGATGGAGGAGGAATCAAGAGAAAGGTGCATGATACAGTTTTGGAAAATGAAAGTTTTGCATCTGCTGTAGGAGGATGCATCATCCAATTAAATAGTGGTTTCGCTATAGCGTAGCGGCTGTTATTTAGTAGTGTTTGGGTTAGCCACAACACAATTTTACATTTATTGGCCGGTAAATTGCCGATAAATTGGAAATCTATCGTTGATAGATTGGGATAAATCGTCGATAAATCGACCATTTATTGAGAATTCTTAAATCTATTGAAAAAAGTATTCATGAATTTTTTTTCTTATTCATTTACTATATTTATTTTGAACCAAGTTACTATTGAACAATAGTAAAGTATTGTTATTTGTTACCTTTACGTGTCCTACTAAATAATATCTTTTTTTATTCTAAGGTATATTTAGGGTTGTTTGGAAAATTTAACATATAATGATTTACTTAAATACTTCTAATATATATAAAATACCAGTGTATTGAATATTTATATTCAAATGATCAATAAATAATAATTTAATTATATAATGAAACAAACATAAAATTTTACGTTGCGACTACCGTGACACATAAGTTATCGTTCGCTACGCTCCAATATTGCGACATTGCGACCGTGGCTGCGATTTTATTATCTGGATACATCCAATGCAATCATTAAATATTTGAATGTTGAAGAAGTGATAGCCTACAGAATGTGTTGAAGTAATGTTCAGAAGGAACATATACTATCACTCTTATGTCTGAGCCTTTGAGGTTATGTGCCCTTCATCAATCACCTGTTCTTGAGTTTTGTTATCATGTCAAATTTGATTCAATTTGCATATGTCATATTATAATATTAATGTGTTGAAATTATTCTCTTAGTGCTACAAAAATAAACTTGGTTGCAGGAACTAAAAAATAAAAATAAAATCCAATCCAGTAAGTGCAGAGGGTGCTGAATATGAAGGATTATGTTTAAAACAAAGCTTGACTGGAGTAGATGCTAGGAAGTTTCAGAATCTATCATAAAGTGTCTTGTTTTGAATCTGTCATAAAACTCTTGAAACTATCTAGTATCTTTCTTGTCACGGCATTCTTTCTTGTCATATGCTGAACCTTTGGCGTGATATTTATATTCCTACCTGAGGCATTGCCAGATTCTAGTATCTGTTTCTTTATTTTGGTATGGTAGTATAATTTTGATGTAAATTCTGTAGAGGTAATTTTTCTGTGAATATACTCTTAAGCAGTTGCTTCTACTTATTGAATTGATGTAGCTCGCTTAACCTATGTTGTCTAGGTTTATCTTGCATGTAAATGTTTTTGCTTCTAGGAGCCTAAACTAAATTGCTTGAAAACAGCAATGTAACAGGAAACAAGGAGTAAAGTAAATGTGGAAATGAAAAATGTGTGTAAGTGGAAATTGAAACATGAAGAATGATATTCATGCATATGATCATTAATCATGTAATATTATCTATTTTAATAAGGTTCCAAAAGCACTTATTGTGAAATTGATATTTATACTGACTAGGGGTTGATGATTACTTTGGTTCAGATTACATCTTTACAAGCAACTTAGGTATGTTAAGTTGAGGAAGAGAGTTTTGGGCATGTAATATGGAGTAAGAAGGAAAGAGATTCTTGAGACTTAAAAGCTGGGATGAATCATAACTAATTAGGGCAAGAAATGGCCGAAAGGAGTTCCATAAGTGCTTTATCCTAGTCACAGTTTTGCTTTATCCTAGTCACAGTTTTGCATTGGACAATGTCTCTGTTCAACGTAGGTTTTAGTTACGCTTCCTGTGTTGTAAATTTTGTTTCAGAGGAACTTACATCATAACCCTGTATTGTAATTTTTGTTTCAGTGGAACTTCTCACATCATAACCCTGGTAACAATCATAGCATACCTTTTGAAGTATATTTCAAGTTTCATCTATGGACTTATCTTTTCAAATTCGGAGCCTTGATATTAATGGACTGAACAGGAATTGTGATTTCTATTATGACTGGAACTTTTGTTAACCTAGCATAGAACTGTTGTCTGGGATGTCACAGTGAGCTTTCCTTTCCTGGGACTTAGCTCCTAATCCTTACTAATATTGAGGTTTTGACTCTTCATTGTTGTGGTCCACAAAGAGGCCAATTGTGTTGTAAACTTGCATTCAGTCTGGTTGGCTATCCATCATTGAAAGGAGATGGACTTCACTAACACTATTCCGAAAAGATTGATGGAGATCTGGCATAAATATTGCTCTGTTGGCATTGTTATATGTTGTTTCCAATTGTGACATTAGATATTCCAAGTTGCAGGGATGCGTGACTAAGGTGGAAATGAGATGTGCACTAGCATTTAATTGGGTGATGATGTATATAGGAAAGGTGGGATGAAAGGAACTGTATCGTGACTATGACATCATGACATGGCATAGCTTCCAACAAGTGTTGATCCTGAGAGTTCTTTTCTGAGTGTACTGTTGAATGGGAATACAGACAGTGTCCATTTTAATGCTTTTTTGTTGTTTTTCAATGTTTTTCACTTCTTTTATGGAGAGGTTGTTTTATGATTCACCTTTTGCTTCATTTTATAAGACATTTTAGGAATGAAGCTCACATATTATGCGAATTTTGGAAAGTTTTCAAGTTATCTAATGTTCAGCTTGTGTAGCTACTTGGATTGTGCTGCAAGATTTCTTATAATGTATATACATACATATATATGGGACCAAGGTTGTTAACATTGAGATTTTTTTTGGAATCAGTAGGGGTTATCAGAATCTAATTATAGGGTTATAAAATCCACAAATATGACTTCCAGCATACTTGTATGCTTACTTTATACTTGAAGAGCAATAAAAAATAAACTCAGCTCTCATGTAGTCACTAATTTAATTAGAGCAACTAGTGGGCAACATTAATTATCATATTAGTTTTACAATTTAGGAAATACATTAAGTAAACAATATCAAAACCACAATGGCAAAATAAAAAGTGAAAATTAGAATGAAATGATGAAAATTAACAATACCAATAACTCTTCAAGGAGTTAGAGCCATGATAAGGTTATAGAAACTGTATAACTTATTGTGTTCTGAATGTCAGTTGTTAGCTTTCAAGAAAACACACGAAGAATGAAAAGGTTGATGGTTATGAATGAAACATTGAGACAGGAATGTAGTGTCTTTCATCATTTGAGATAATCAAGATCCAAGCCATTTCATGTTGTCTTTTAGCATTCACAAAAGAAGAGTTTGATTGACATTCATATAGGCTAAGTTGGCATATGAACCTTGCATACACTATAAACTCAAAGTTTATTTACATATAAAAGCCAACTACATTACAAAAGAAAGTAAAAAAGGGATAATTATGAACTAAATAATAATAAAAAACAAATAACATAGTAAAATGCAGTATAATTGCTCTACTCTTTGCATAGAGTTTGGATTATTTCATACGTGTTTTGCTCCATCAATGAGCTCCATTCTCTTAATGGTTTTTCACTAATGCTTCCTTCGCATTAGCTTGTGTTTAAAATATAGTATGTTGAAAAACAACATTGGTTGAAGATTAGGAAAGAAATATAATAGAAATAAGCGGGAAAACAAAATTTAAGGCAAATAAATAAAAATTGTAGACATTATATAAGATTATAAGATTTTGTTGCCCTACATAAAATTGTAAGATTCTATTACGGTTTTAATACTTTAAGATTCTACTTAGGATTGTTGATCAATTAATGATTTTTAGATTATAGAATTGTAGATTCAAATCAGAGTTTTTACAATTTTGTATGTGATGTTTTAGATAGGGAACCACTGTACTCAGTGTAAACTGCAGACTCTTCATTACAACCATTGGATTTGACCTTCGCTGAGACTATACTTAGGTTAGATCCAATAGCAAAGATACTTAGTTCACAGTTCATGTTCTTATGGATTTTACCTCTCTCTTTCTGCATATTTATAGATCAATTATTTGAAAACTGAGGCTTAAATTGCAAATATGAGAAACCAATTTTAGTCGTTGGGTCTTGAAATTAATGAACAAGATTTAACGCATGAGATTGTATGTGTCCTGCATGAGACACAACATATTTTTATTTTAGCTGTTGACTTTCAAAAGTTTTGTTCTCATGTTCGTATTTTGATAGGAGTTTTTACCGGGTTTTCACCCCATTTATTATATGTGTGTGTGTGTGTGTTGACTTCGGTGATCCTAAAACAGAGGCCTACTTCATTTTGTTTATCATGCATGTACCCACATATTTATATGCCTCTACAACTTTGCTTATGGTAAAGCCCTGATGGAGAGCTTGGTTTGGATGTTTTATGCGTGGACAATCATTGAGTAATCAATACTGATGCAGAGCTTCGTTGTGCCATCACTTGGGGGATGGAAAAAACCCCGTGTACTTGCTTTATATGAGAAACATATTTGGAGGCACTGGATGTCTAGTTGTTGGCATGCTTCCTAGCTACTTTGTTCATTATGTTTTACCTTTCTTATCCTCTTGCTCTTGGGCTTGTATCTTAGATGTTGTGTTGATCCTTCCATCTAAGCTGTAGACATCTCTTCTGAAGATGTTTTTTTCTTCTTCACTTGGACATTCTGGGTTTTTGACTTTTGGTTGCTAATCAGTGGATGTTTATGAAAAACTGTGTATGCAGGCTCAGCATGTGATGGTTCCCATGCAAGGCGAGCCCCAGAATAGTATGTATACCAGTCTGAATTGATAAGATGATTGGCGAATCAGCGGGGGGAGATCTGAAACCATGAGCGCTTATAGCACAGTTTAACTTAAGTGAAACAAGAGACTATTTATCTCATGTTTAGTATTTTAGTGTCTAGGTAGTGGTTTTCGGAACTTCAAGATCTCTTTTATTAAGGTTTGTATATTAAATTGAATTTGCTACCGTAGATTTCAATTCATTAAAAGAAAGTTGCTTCTTGGCTGAAACCTTTTTCATTGCTTCATCTGTCTATTTTTGTTGCTGTTAATTTCATCGTCGGTGCAGATTAAAACGTCATTGGTCCTGAATGTAATTTTAGGTTGGGTGCTTTTTGGATGCATGGAATTTTTCTCAGCGGCTTTTGTTGGTATTTACATTTTATCTCGTGAAGAATGCAGTAAGGTTTCTCCGGATTGGTCGTGCAGATCATGCAGGCTTGACAAAAAGCCTATTCATGGGCTCACCAAATGCATTATAACGAGCTATTTGTCGTCAGAATTTATTTCTTTGGAAGATAGTGTGACCCTTGGTCTTCGTGGGAACCTCTGACGTATCTTGCTGGTGAATCGATTATCTTATAAATCTCAAGCGATGAGCAGTACCGTTAGTCCTCAGCATGAAGAGGCATTATGCCGGACACTGCATGAAAGTTGTGGTAGGAGGAAATGAAGCCATTTCAGCATTTGGATTATCGGAAAGTGGGTTGATGAAGAAGTTGGTGAGCTACCGGCATAACGGTCATCAATGCGACTCGTGCTGCATCATCTGATGTGAACGCATTTCAGAAGAGATTCGTTATGTTTTTCATAATGCATGTGTGGGTGTGTATGTTTTAGGCTCAACCGTAGTTTTTTAATATTTATATTATTTTTAGTAAATTAACTTATTAAATGAAATAAAACAGCTGAGTAATAATTAATAATTATCATTTTTTTCTAACATATGCAATATCTTTTTATTCTGTTCATCCTGTTTCAAGAGATTCCCCTCTCCCTTTGCTGCTGATTAGGAAGTTACAAAGTGCATTTTCCAAGAAATGGGCCAGGAATTTACAAAGTTAGGAGGCTTTTATGATTTACTGTTATTCGTGGAGGAAGATATCATATCCTTGCATCCTAGCAAGTTTTGTGAGTGGAGTTGTGACTGCTGAGCCCTCCTGATCTGTGTCAATTGACCTGTATCTTTGGCCAAGGTTAGAGAACGGAAAATTGAGCGTTTTGAGGTGTCTCCAGATGCTGCTTCTGGTGAAGGAAGAAATCAAAACTTGATAAATTCTGAGAGATAGTATGTGCCCTTAACATAATATCTGAATGTGCAGACAAGGATACAAAGACGATAGAACATGCTTTATCATGACTGAAACATCCCATTAGCATCAGAGCTCTCTTGAGGTGAGAGGATCTAATTACCAATGCTCAGCTTGCGAGTTGGTCATCCCTTATTGTAATATTTTAAAATTTTCTAATCCTACTTATGATGTGATTGGGCTAGTAATCCATCTAAAATGGTTTTTTAAGTTATTCATATTTATCATGAGGTTTTTGCAATTCTTTTAACCATTTGCTGAAAAATTGGATTTTTATGTGATTTCTGCTCTTTCAAACGCAATTACTTCCAAACCTTTTATAAGATTTTTTTCGCATCACATTTTTCCTTTTCCATGCCTTCATATGCAGAATGATTTGAGTCGTATGTGTGAAATTGGAATTAGTCATGTGCGATTTTTCATTCTAAATTTTTTTTACCTCGTCTAAAATTTCACTTTATTTATAAAAATATTTAAAGTTTAGATAAGCATCCCAAATAGTTTTAAATTCGCTTGTTTCTTTTGTTTCGTTAAATTTTTAAAGTTCTCGTTTTTACGATAGATAATTCTTACAAATTTATTAGTTTTAACTTGTTTAAGCTTGAACTTTTTTTTAAGTCAAATATTTTGCAGATTTTACTTCATAAAATTATTCCACATCTTTTCAAACCCTATATTAAGTTTTCATTTATTTATAAAAATATATGTTCTCGCGGATTATAAGTTTTTGTCGTTTTTGATTGTTTATAATTCTTCAAGCTTCACACCATCTTCAATACCTACTATTTTTATATATTTTAGTTTCTAAAATTATATCACACCTTTTCATTTATTTTTATAAAATTTTGATCCCGCTTGCTGGTTTTAATTATGCAAACACCTATTATTTAGATATTCTCTACACTTCAACTTATTAAATCAAATCTAACTAATTTTCTAACTATCTAGTTGGGTCTTAACTAAACCAACTAGCCTGAAAATGTGATGCCACCATGGTAAGCTTGGGGTTAACCAAAATCCTCACCTAAACGAGCAAGCTTAGGCTGGCTTAGCCTATGCTTAGCCTCATCTCAAGTGTTAAACAATCAAGCTTAGGCCAGCTATTTCTTACTCATTTCAGACTTAATCTGCCCATCCTTTCCAGCAACAAAATCGTGCCTTCCACCCACAGCCTGCCTGCACTCTCCTCCTTCCCCATGCAAACCAAGACACCATTTTTACAGCCCCCTCTCAACCGACAGTCTGCATTGCCTTCCCCCCCTTTCTTTTCACGTCATATACCTTGGAATACTGAGCCTAGAATCGTGTCCTTAAGCCCCCCAAACTCCCTCAAAATTTTTGCCTCCCCATGCAGCAACCAACTCCCGGCTATCAGCTCTTCCCTCTACCCGACACACCAATTCCAGCCGAAATTATGTCTCTGCCCTTCAGTGTTTTCGAGCCTTTCATTCCCAAAGAAATCCTAATAATTTCTCTCTCCTCCATTGTTGCAACTAGAGTTTTTTATCCCTTGCATTTTCGAGCTGTTAGAGCCTTCCTTTTTGCCCCCTGCAACAACTCGTCCCTGCAACTCTTCTTCTTCCTTACTTGAGGCCCTTGGTTATTCCATTTCATGATTCTTTTTCTCAGATTTATTTCATTATTTCATTTTTCCAAACTTCCATCAACACTCTATAACTGATCCCCTTATTTTAAGTGCATAAAATCGGGGTTTCCCCGTCTTCTCTCGCTCGCGGCCATAATCGTCTGGGCGGGCTGATCATCTAGCCTACTTCCAATGCTTCGACTTGCTTCGTTTCTCAACCGTTTCCCTTGAATTTTATTAAGTTGGAATAATTTCATTTCATAATATAATTAGAGTAAAACTATGTTCTTAAAAACATGGATTTGATACCCCATTTTAGCTTCGACTTTCCCTTCCCAGTCAGCCAAAAAAAAAATGGAGCAAAATCTGGGCTGCTACAATAGTTTTGAGCGGCTTTCTGCTGCGTGTTGCTGCAGCTGTACGAGCTTGATTCCACCTTAGTTTTGTGGTCTTCAACCTCGCCCACAACAACATATTTCTTTCCTATCCTTTCTCGGCTTGTGGCGGTGAATTTTGGGCGTTTGTGTGTTGCGATTTGCCAGCCCCCAACATCCTCTCCCCCCTTTTTATATTTCATCGTCACTTTTACTAACCTTTTTTTATTTTGTTTTATTTTATTTTATGTGTGTGTTGAAGATGATCAAGAGGTGGTAGAAGGGGGAAGTGGATAGGATTTTTTTACTTGCTAGAAGACTTGTATGTTTTGTTTTTGTCTATTTTCGAGTCTCAACTAAGCATGAGATAATTTGTGATATATGTTTCATTATCATGATCGGGCATATTATTTTATATTTTATCATGATTTTATTCCCTATTTCTAAATTTTTGCTTCATGTGCTTTTATACTTTTATGGGAATATAGTTTAAGTAGAGAACATGCTAGATTTTTATGGGCATATACATGTAAGATGCTAAGTTGTTAAACTCTTGTATAACATGCATAATATGTTTTTCTAATTAATCTTGTGCAAAATAAGCATGTATGGTTAAGTTTAAGGTATTTTTTTTTGGTAGTAAGTCTTGTCCATAATAGGGCCTTAGGTTTGATTTTGTTTTGTTTTAAATTGGTTTCATTAATGTATTAATATGTCTTAGTATTTAGTAATGTTGGTATGGTTTTGGGTTAAATTCGAGTTAAGTGTATATGGGTAATGTTTGAATTAATCCACAACCAAGGGCATACTGGCCACAATAGTGAGTTTTTGTAAAATCAGAGGTAAGGCTATTCACGGATTGATTATCCTATGTGTCATATATTTGAATATCAATATTTGTGATTCGATACGAAGATTTAGATTGGATCACAAATAATTTGAAAATATCCAACAGTAATTCAAAATATAAAAAACACTATCAAATAACCAATTCAACCAATCCAATATGAAATTAATACGATAATAGCAGTTTTGTAACGTCGTTTGGTGTGATATGAATTTACTAAAATTCTGACTTTAGATCAAATTTTGAAAAGATGAGAGTATAATGAAGTTTTTGAAAGAGATAACGTTTGTTAAGAATATGATAGATAATTTATTTAAGAGCTGCGTTAAGAGGTTTATAATTAATGATAAGTTGAGGAGTTCCTCATTCGATTTAAGACTATTTGTTGACATAGAATGCTGCACAAGACCAAGGGGAATGAGATTTTCATATTAGGTGTCTATTTTCTAGGTCTGTAATCTCGGCTTGCCAGTGATTTTCCAATTTGGCATTCATATGAATTGGCTTGGCCTTTGTTGGGATATTCTTTTCAAATAAATAATCTTCATAAGGTAGATCGACAATGTGTTATTTTCTTGACCAGAAAGCATTTGGAAGGTCTGAGTAGATTTCTCAATTTGATTTTAAAAACTAATAACTTTGGTTTTGATAATGTTAAATTCTAATAAAGATGACTGTTATGAGATACTTCCTTGAGGATAAATAGGTTCTGTAAGAATAGAAAACAACATCTCAAAAGGTGTCCCCATAGGACACACTAGTCAAAAAAGCATAAAGAAGTTACTAGAACAATGATAACTGTAGCAATCACTTTAATAGCTAAAAGTAAAAAGTACGTAGCATACTTTTTTTATTTTATGCAAAAGGATAGGCTACCAAAAAAAGCACAGAACATCTTTCAGGCTTTTTATGCAAAAGGAAAGCCTGTGAAATGATTTTCACAAACAAAAGGATAGCTTGCCAAATGATTCTCGGAGGCAAATTACCTTTCGGTGAATTTCTTTAGATTTGATTCCACCATAAAGGTAAAAAGTCAATACGATGATGTCCAAACAACCCCAAATCTCCTTCCTATAAATTGAAGATTGAAGGATTATTGTTAGGAATCATTTTTTTTCCCGAAAACATTGTATTCTCTTCTCTCTCAAATATTGTAATCTCTTATGATTGTAAAGCTCATGTGTTGAGTATTTCTACAATATAAATGCAAAAGAACTTGTAACATCCTTGATCGATATATCAATATTCTTGCTTCTATTACCACTGGTTCTTTGATTATTTTCTTCTGCATATATCTCTTTATCAACACTGCTCCATTAGATACTAACGATGCCGTCAAGATCCACATTCATATTTCCATAGGATTTACGCTTGGTATATTTTAAATAAACGTGAATCTATTTTTTTTCCTAATATATCTCTCTTTCTTCCTCTTCTAGTAGTTCTGTATAATCTAAAGAGAATATTATTAATACATAGGATTATGTTCTTGAGGATTTTCAAGGATCTAAAGATAACTAAAAACTCCTAAAAATTCATTTTGAATTAATTTACAAACTTCAAAATGGTATAATTTTCAAACAAATTATGTAATCAAAACTGAAGAATTAGATATACAAATTTCTAATCCTTTTGAAACCATTCAACTTCTCACAAAAAATCTATGAAATCACATTAAAAATGGCTTCAAATATATTCATTTAGGGCTTGCTCTGGTAGAATTCGAACCACCAATTAGATGGAAGGATGTTACCCTCCTAGAAGATTGACTCCTTAAAAAGGTTGTACCACCATAAATTGAAAAATCCTAACCTCCTATTGAACCAAACACGGATATATCATCTAATTCTAGGATAAGATTGCAAAAATCAGTTTCCAGAGATGTCCTAGCTACTATTTCTCTAACATGGCCTCAACCTCGTCCATCCTCAACTTAGGAAGAGTTTCAAAAATTCCCTCTATGGTAAATCTTCCTTATGATTAGAGAAGATACTGAGTTTCAAATCTCCCAAGTGCATCATTTCAAACAACCAACTATACTTCAAGAATTTCCCATTCTATCTACATCAAACAAAATTAACCATAGAGTATTAAAACTCCTCGAGATATGGAACCTCCTTATATTTCTCTACAAACTCCCAAACCACCATAGGATGAAAATTCTCCTCCTAATTCTCTTAGATTTTATGAAATATAAAAAACATTATAAATTTCATTGAAAACTAGTTTCAAATTAACAAACAATTCTTTCAATATAATTTCTATGGTTCATGTAACTTAAAGAAAATAACATGGTTCTTTAAACATTTTGTTCACCAATGTAAAGAAATCCAAACTAAATTTTACAACTTCATTCAAAATGAAAAGGTACAAATCCTATTATTTAATCGGTTCAAAATATATAAAAAATAAAATAATATTATTTTTCTGATGACAATTCAAAACAAAACAAAAGCATGATAGACTAACAAAGGCACAATCGAGTATAATCACCCTCCTTACAAAACATTAAAATGTCCTCAAGAGAGAACTCATTTGAGCTAAAACCCCTTCGAATGCCTAATGAAGAAGATAAAGATAATATTAAGAATGCCATTCCAAAATAACTTCACTAATATCCATCTCAATATACTTGGTTAAGAACTATCAAAACTTGATAAAAAAATTTAGGAAACTATTCTTTTAGCCTTCTAGGTTACTTCTCCACCATAAATCCTATAAAACAAGAAACTACCCATCTTCAAACCATTCTAGGCTTTGAGGATCAGTCAACAGAATATCAAAATGGAAGAACTGAATTCCTCCAAGCAATCAAAACTCAACTTAGTCAAATAATTCATGCTTCATCTTCAAACCAAGTTTAGGTTCCAGATACTTCTAAAAAATCCTCCTAAATAAATACCTTGGGATTCTCATCTTTGCCACATGAAACGGAAGATGAGATCAATGAGGAACCAACCCTCTCTCGCCTTTACGGAAGAAATGCACAATCTTCCTCTTATAAGGCTATTATTCCCAGAAACACAACCCTTTACCTTAGCCTTGAAACTAAGCCAAAGAAAATCATTCAACCAAAATATAAATCATCATCTCTTTATGAATGAAATATTGATGGAATGGCTGAATATAACATCCTAAACCTCCTTCAACAAATGACCATGGTTGATAATGCCTACAAAACCCAAACCAATACTTCTGATAAAGTAATAGCATAACTTCTAATTATAGGATTTTCCAACCAACTTAAAGAATGGTAGGATTTCCATTTTACCCCTTAAGAGCAAAACTCCATTCTTGATGCTACTAAAATGGATGAAGATGACAACATCATTTTCGAAAATGATGATATATGTCAGGATGTTGTTGCCTCGCTTATCCTTTCTATTTCTATTTAATTTGTTAGCGACCCTTCACACCTCCAAGACAAAAACACTAAACTACTCTCAAACCTCCATTGTAAAAAAACTTAGCGATTTCCAATGGTACAAAAATACTTTCCTTACTCGATTCATGCTTTGAGATGATTCAAACCAACCTTTTTGAAAAGCAAAATTCCTTGCTGGTCTTCCAACCCTTGTTGGGGAAAGAGTTGGAAATAAAATAAAAGAAGTCCACAGAAACCAAATTCCATATTACAGATTCATCTATGGCAAACTCATTAGCCCTATACTAAAAGAAGGCCTAAGAATATATTAAGATCTTAAACTTCAAAGACATTTAAAATGGAAAATGCATAAAATAAGGCAAGTTTGCTACTTTCTGCTAACAATTTCACATTATTGGCACTTCAAATAACGCCAAATCATGTAATGGCTCTTGCAAACCAAACTATCACCTAAAGCATTATCGAAAGAAATCTTCAAAGAAACACACACCTCCTCCTCAATGTATTATAAGAAATCACAGCCTTATAAAAAGTTACTACAATCTTCTTTCTAAAAACCTCTAAATAAGGATGTCACCTGTTATAAATGTAGAAGAAAATACCATATATCAAAATATTTCCATTTGAATAAAAAAATCTATGAGTTCAATCTCAATGAAGAAACATTAAAAAAAAAATCTAAAACCTTCTCACCTAATCTTTTAACAATGATACACAGGAAGAAGACCTTTTTGAATTTGGTCTCCGAATTGATAAACTTGACCCACCTTCTTCTTCTTCCTCCGAATATGAGGATGAAGATTTAAAAATAAAAAAAATCCTAACCAAAGAACAAAGACTCATGCTTGATGTTGTCCAACAAATTTTTGATTCCCTCAAATAAAAATAATACCTTGAGAAACTTTGTGAGTTTCTTAATACCAGTGAAACCACTCCTCCTTCATCTAAACTTCTAGCCAAGCAAAAAATACTTATGACCTAACCTCTATTCTCAAACAACAAGAACAAAAAAAATTCCATTCCCATTACTTCTGAACTCCAACAAGAGATCAAAAGGGTTAAAAATGAATTAAAACAATTCCAAAAAAAAGAAGAACATGATAGTAACATTATAAAAAATCTTCTTTCAAAATATATGGAAAGATTTTCACCAATTTCTAGTGAAAAGGATAATGATGATTCTGATGATCAATCCTTCCAAAACCTTCATGCTCTAGCTGATTTCCCTAATGTTCCCAGGGAAATCACATCTCAAAAATATATTATAAACATCACCCTCAAAATTTTTGATTTTTTTCAAATCACTACCATAGACCTTTTTGATGTAGGTGTTGATCTTAATTGTATCAAAGATAATATTATTCCAAAACTCTTCCTCTTGTTTACTCCAAAAAGACTTTCTACAACAAACACCTCCAAACTTAAAAATAAAAAACAAATGCAAATCATACATTATCTTAACAACCTCAAAATAAAATTAACTTACCTTATAACACTTGATATTAGCTATAGTATAATCTTAGGCACACATTTCATTAACCTTATCACTCCTTACCAAGTTATACTAGTATTATATTCAAAACAAAAGTGATAAAGAATTTACTTTTTTTTTTGGAAAATTCCTAAAACTAGAAATCTTAACCTCCTTAAAGCTAGATCTATTTATCATAACCAACTCAATCTTATTGTTCAAAGTAAGAAAACTAACCTTCATTTTATAAAACAAGGAATTTCAATTTCAAAAATCCAAAAGTAGTTAGAATTTAACATCATCAAAACCAAAGTTATTAGTCTTCACAATCAATTGAGAAAGAAATCTGCTCAGACCTTCCAAATGCTATATGGTCAAGAAAATAACACATTATCAAACTGCCCTATGAAGATTATTTATTTGAAAAAAAAACATCCCAATAAAGGCTAGGCCAACTTAGATGAATGCCAAATTAGAAAACCATTGTCAGGCTGAGATTACAAACCTAGGAACTAAACACCTAATCTCAAAATCTTATTCCCTTTGGTTTTGTGCAACATTCTATGTCAACAAACACTATAAAATCGAACAAGGAACTCCTTGACTTGTCATTAATGATAAAACTATTAACATAGATATTAAATGGATTTGTTATCCTATTCCTAAAAATCGTAATCTCCTTCAAAAACTTTATTCTACTCTCATCTTTTCAAAAATTTGATCTAGTATCATAATTTTGGCAAACCCATATCACACCAAAAGATTGTTACAAAACTACTTTTATTGTCCCTTTTGGATAATATAAATGGAATGCCATGCCTTTTGGACTTAATAATGCTCCCTTTGAACTCCAAAGGATTATGAGTGACATCTTTGGTCCTTTCTCATTTTTTTATATTGTCTATATTAATGATGCCCTCATCTTCTCCCATTCTATTGATCAACATTTCAAAAATCTTAGGGCATTTATTTCATCAATCAAAAGGAATGGTCTAGTTATCTCAAAAGCCAAAATCTATCTTTTTGAGACCCATATTAGGTTCCTAGGTCATTATCTTTTGCTAGGAACTATTACTCCAATCAAGAGATCTCTTAATTTTACTTTCAAATTCCTTGATAGATTCTAGATCAAAAAGAAATTACAGAGATTCTTAAGAAGTCTTAACTATGTCTTAGATTTTTGTTTTAATGGCAATTGTTTAGTAAAACCACTCCAAGATATGTTTAAGAAAAATCATGTGCCTAGGGACATACTAAAATTGTCAAACACACTAAAACTCAACTCCAAAGTATTAGATAGAATATTTACATTCCAACAATTAAATTATCTAATTTTTAAAGTCTTAAATTATTATTTTTTAATACCATACATGTTGATAAGAGCAAATAACATGGAGATTGATATATAACCATTGATAAATCATCATATAATGAAACATACTTAATTTATAAAACAATAACATATATTTGAATATGCACTACAAACATTTTTTTAGATCTTTAATACTAAATTGATACCATTCAAAAAAAATAATAATACCAAAATGAGAAGATAACAACTACTTTTGAAACATCGATCTTCTTGCATTCCTAGAAAAAAAATCACCGATTACCTTTTCATAATCAAGATTTTTCAAAAACTCATTTTCAATTGAAATTGAATTCAAATCATTTAATCTTTTTTGTGACATAGTTTATTGCAGGTAAAATTTCAAAATTTTTTTAGTTTTGAAAACATTTTTTCTATTCATGCAAATGTAGTAGGAATGATCAACAAAATTCTATATAGAAGACGACTAGTTAGATAACAAACCATTACTTTAAAAAAATAATAATATTGCACTAGTTGTATCATATTCTTTTGGTAAATGTTTTTGTAATAGTTACAATTCATTGAATAAATAATCAACATCAATATCTAAAATGGGACCATTCTCTAACTTCTTCTCAACTTGTTTTTTGTTCATTATTACCCAAAGATTTCAACTTTTTTGCTATGAACAAGAAGCTAAAGGTGTCTTCATATTACTTATATTGCTCACATCTTCTTTCTAAAAAACCGATTGCTTGATCAACTATGTATACAAAGTATTGAATTCTAAAACATTCTTAAGCCGATTTAATATTGACCACTTATGGGGACTCATTGGCAACCTCATCAAAATTCTTTTTTCTTCAAACTATTTTTCTTTTCTTTTTGTTATGAAACATCAAATCAATATCCAATACATGAAAATTTTCTATAGCACTATCCAAAGCCTTCATAAACCCAAATTCTCAATAATATTTGAAAAAAGTAATCTGTGCCTTCATACTATCCTTTTCCACATCAATATACATATCCTCATATTATAACTCTTTGCTAATTATATTAACTTCAGCAAAGAGTTGATACCCAATAACCATGCCTAATATAAATTCAAAATTCTCACCTCATACTCTACCAAACAAGTACCTTCACTTTTTATCTTTTCCTCTATCTCACATTCGGCAAGCTAAAGTAGACTTCTTATATTTTAGGAGCTTGAGTTACAATTGTTTTCAAACTATCTATTCTACTTTCCCACCTAATAGTCGACAATGACTTCAAAGTGAAACTTTTTTTTGAAATATTATCTCTCAAAAGCTTCCACCTTTTTGTAGAATATGCAAATAATTTGTAAGTATGTTACACAACTCTACCACAAGACATTGCCATATCTGAAAGTGCCAAGTTGAGAGAGTGAGAACCACAAGGTGTATAAAATGCTCTAGGATTAAGGCTTAGGAGATTTCTTTGCACACCCTTGTGTTTCCCCTTCATGTTTGATCCATTATCAAAGCCTTGAACTCTCACATTATCAATATCAAGATTGATATGGTGTGGAACATTTTGCAAGTCTTCAAATAATCCTTGACGTGTTATATCATTCACAACCAAAACCTATAAAAAGTACTCTTGAACCTTTATTGGAACTGTAGAGGTATCATCACACCTTAAAATCATTATCATTTGTTCTTGCTTCCTAATATTAGGAGTACAATCAAGTATTATTGAAAAGTACTTGGCTTCTTTAATCTTCTTCAATATTACATCTTTAATTTCAGAAGCTAGCAAGGATATCAACTCATTTTAGATATTGTGACTCATATAATGATAATGAATCTCATGATTTTGCTTCCTCTGAATATGTTCCTTTAAGGTACGTAGAATCTCACTTGGCAAGTAATTAAACTAAGGACATAAAATTTCCATTACTACCTTCATAAATATTCTCGTTACGTCCATGGAATGCCAAGCTCTATTTTGCCAAAAACTTCACTAATGCAAATAATTTTTGCAAAAATTTCCTTCATTTATCTATCTCTTTGTTGATTTTCTCTTAAATGACTCAAATCTTTTCTAATTGCACAGACAACTCAACCCAATTAGAAATATGATTGATATGCTATAGACTTCTTTCATGTGTTTTCAATCTGTTGGCAAGGTGTCTCCAATCCCTAAATCCATCATGTGCTAATTGACTTGGTTGTGGTTTAATCTTGAACACTTTACACGAAAAACAAAACACCTTGTCAACATCCTCAAAATACACAAGCTAATTTTGATGATTCGTATCACCACTAGGTAAGCACTAGTCATAAAATTTGGAACAAAATCGTCTTTTCATTCCATCGTGGGAACCTTTTCTTGTTAATACATCTCTCCCAAGACCTTTTCTCACCAATAAGCCCTTCAATTTAGGATCAAGATTATACTAATTTCTAGGATCAAATATTTTTAATGGAATATCTGAATCATCATAACCATCACTATTTTAAAAGATGTTCCACCTCATTTTCTTCCAACATATACTTTGTATATTCTTCTAGTACATCATCATCTTTCATGGGCTCCTCCATACATTCATAAATATGTATATGCTTTTCTCCATCCTTTTCAAAATTATCAAATTTCATATCATGTTTCTAAAAATACATCTTCATCAATGTGAAGTGACGCTTCATTGGTTGGACAATGCTGTTGCTTCATAACAAATTTGTCAAGAGCTTCCCTTTGATTAGCAAAAAATTGCTCTTCTTTTCTTTTTCTTTGAATTTTTTCATGCTCAGATTCAAAGTTTCTAGTTGGAGGCATTCTAAATTCATAAAATTCATGAAAAAATAAAATTATAAAATATTAAAAAACATTCATTAATTCTAGAATTATTATTATTAATTAATGTATATATCTACTCTACTTATTAGTACATATACATGTGTAGTCTCTATTTTATAATAAAAAAATTACAATGTTTTATTTATTTATTCATTCATTTTTGAATCATCTATATTTGTTACAAATCCAACACACACTTAGCATTCAATTACTTAACATCACAACAAATAAGGTTAAAATTAAAGATCCTCAAAGTATCAATTCTAGAAAATTTTAAAAAGAAATTACTAATAATTTTTATCTTCAACTCTCAATTTCAAGGTGACAATAGTAAATTAAGCTAGATAATCTGAAAAAATAATCAAAGTAGTAGCATATTCTAAACTGCAACAAATAGAAATAGCATATATATATTTTTTTCAAATTATGCTTTCATTCAAAATTCTAGCCTAAGAAGTAAGAAGGCTAAAGTAAGACTAAAAACTTATTCAAGAAAATATTTGATTTTTTATTGAAGACAATGGCGAGGAATGATGATAAACCATTTAGAAGAAAGCAAACAATTTTTAAAATTTTTTGGATGAGAAATTTAAATTTAGAAACTTAGGAGGAGAAAGTGGGAACAAAAATACAATGTGAGCTGGTGTGCTTTTGATGTTTGCTGACTATATATTTGGGTTTGATGTTGTGTGTTTTTGTTAGAAGTTTTTGAAAATGTAAGTTGATAAGATTTTGCACTTTTAAACATATTAATAAAGAAATTGAGGAGAAAAATTGGGGAAAAAATTAGAGCATTCGACATCCTTGAAAATTAAATGCCAGACAACTATGATAGATCAAGGCACTGTCAGCAATTAGGCTACACCAATTGGTTGATATATAAGGGTCTTTTTTTTATATATATTGTATTAGTTTTCAAGAGAGATAAAAAATGTGTTCCACAAGTGTGTGTATGGTATATATTTGGGTCTAATGTTGCATGTTTTTGTTAGAAGTTTTTGAAAATGTAAGCTGATAATATTTTGTAGTTTTAAACACATTAATAAAGAAACATAGGAGAAAAAAGTGGGAAAAAAATTGGAGAATTCAACATCCTAGAGAATTAAATACCAAACACCTCCGATAAACTAAGACACTGTCACCAATTAAGCTACACCATTTGGTTGATATATAAGGGTTTTTTTTTTATATATATTGTATTAGTTTCCAAGAGAGATAAAAATGTGTTTTGTAAGCGCGTGTAGGGGATTGAACATGGGTGTGTCAACTCTGTCCAAAACTCTTCATCGATTGTGCTACGTTGTTGTTTAGTTATCAATGTTTCTTTTTCATATATATACAAACCACTAACACCATTCGAGGGCTAACCTTGTTTGGGGTGAATTATGATGAATGAAATCAGTTGTCTCTATTCAATCTATTTGGAAACTTATTTACATTCACATGAGTTAATGAAGGTTAAAAGTTCATCCCGAATCAACCTTTTTTTATTAACTCTATTTTTTGGGGTAATCAGATAGAAGGGAAAAACTTAATTGATATAATCTTCATTCGTCTCAATTCACCCTAATCCAAGCGCAATTATAACAACTTTCACCCATGTGACTTTAATATTAATCAAAAAACATTTCAAACCAATTACCCGGATTCACTTTTTCCATTCACCTATATAAATTTCTAATGTTTACCTTCACTCGAATTCACCTCAATCCATACTAACCATAAGGATGTGTTTATTCGTGGATTATAACTAAAAATTAATTTATAGGTTTTTGGAAATTTCAATATATTTTCATGAATTTTATCATTTATTTTTGTCATGGAAAAACTGAAAAATGAAAATTTTCAACTTTTTAGAGAAATTTGGAAAATAACTTTGGCTATAGTTTCTGAGTTGTTTATATATATATATTTATATATAAATGTATGTCTCTAATTTTTTTTTAATGTTTTTCCAATGGAAAAATTATTATTGTTGTTTTTATTGTTGTTAATTCTTATAACAAAACCAATATTATAATTCTTATGATTATTATTTTATTAGTAATGTTAAAAAAATAATAGTAATATGAATGAAAAGTTATTAATATTATTTTAATATTATTATTAGTAGTAATAATATTGATAAAAATATTATTATTATTTCCATTAATAACAATAATAATGTTAATATTTTATTAATATTACTAACACCACTACCACCACCAACAACAGTAATAGTAATAATAAAATTATTAAGAAAGTAATATTAGTTATATTATCACTATTAATAAAATATTATTAACTATAGTAATAAAAATAAAAATATTATATTAATATTAATAACAATAGGAATAACAATATTATTATTATTATTAAGGAAATAATATTACTAATATTATTACTATTAATAGAGTTACAAAGACATAATATTAATTTAATTAATTTTAATAAAATTAGTATTACTATTTTTATGAAGTAATGCTAATAATATTAAATAAAAATAAGAATAATAATAATATTATTATCATCACTAGTAATATTCTTTTTATTTACAATTAAATTAATAATAATATTATGATTTCTTATATTAACAACAACAATGATAATATTTTTCAAGTTGATGTTGTTGCTACTGATGATGATAATAATAATAGAATTATCCTTTTTTTTTATTTTGTTAATTATTTTGATTGATCTCATTTTCATCATAATTAGGTGTAATATTAATATTGACAATTTTTTTTTATCATTGTTAGGAATACTAATAATATGAATACTGGTATTATTGATTTTATTAATATTCATATTATGATTAACATTTTTATGAATAAAATTATTATTTTGATTATTATCATTAGAAATAATAATAATAACAACAATAAAACCATATTAAATTTAATAATATTATTATATATTTTAAATAAACATGAGTATTAATGTTTAATTGTTACCTTCATAATACGAGTGAATGAACATATTTTTTTAGTTTGGCATAAAACTTTTACTTTTTTTTATAGGAAATTGAAGATGGAAAATAAAAATAGTTTTTCAAAAGCAAATGCAACCTAAACTTTTAAATTTATAGGCTAAATATTCTCAACTTTTTGTTTGAATGATTTAGGAGCCCTTTAACTTTTCCAATAGCGCACCCCTATGTATATAACAAAAAAAAAATATACTCATGTCAATTATAAGGAGCCAAGCTTTCAAAATTTTGAATATTTAAAGACCTCAGATATTCTTTATATATAATTTTAGGACCTCCACTTCTTTTTTTATATAATTATTTTAGGAACTTTACTTCTTCCAATAATTTAAAGACCTTATATGTTTTTTACAATTTGAGGACGCTAGATATATTAATATTTTAAGGACCATTATTGTAACAAATCCAAAATTTACTACTAAAAAAAATTATTTTTGTAGAGGTAATATCGGTAAAATATTGGATGTTATGCCACATCTAATATGGAAAATCTATTGCATATAATTAATATGTGCCTTGTACAAATCTAATAGTAACATGTGTCTAGAAATTAGGTGTGGTAAGCACTTGATTCTACCATGATACAAGATTGCAAAATAGAGAGAGAAGATAATAGATGAAATAGAAATTAGAAGAATAGAATTCTAGAGAAAGATAGATATATGGATAACCAAACTCCAGTACCAATCTGAATAATTACTCACCATGGTCAATTACATCAAAAGCATAAATCAACCATCAATCGCAAAGCAAGGAGGTAACTTGTGGGAATGAACAAAACTCACGATACTAATGGCCAATACTTGCATATTGAGTAAGGTAATGATGTATATCAATAAGTTAAGACATGAATAATATACAAGATTTTTATGACAAGATAGATACTATATATGCATAAATTATCATGATATGAGATGATTCCAAGAAAAATATGTTAGTGTTCCTTATTAGTTGGCCAATCATATGTATTTTCTTAGTTACATTGAGTTAAAGGACTTTAATATTCCCTATTGGTGGAATGGAATAGTAAAAATCCTAAGATAGAATGCTCTTAGCTACTATTTTCGTCCGGTGGAATGGACTAATACAACTCTGAGTGCATAATACTTTTTGTTCCTATTCTCTTCTAGTCGAATAGAATGGTGCAACTTAGTCCTAACTCATGTGATAGTATACTTTAAATATTAATGTCTTACCACTTGAATTATTGCTTATCACACTACCATGGAAAAATTCTTTAATACCGTTTAATTTTTATATTAGATAATAGTACCAAGTCATTATTGACTTTGGATTTATCTAATGTTTGATAACAATGCAAAAACCATTTGATTTTTTTTAAACATAGATATTTGTTATATTAAGAATCATTATCTGAAGATGATTTTTTTAAAACTTTACATAATGGTCATATCAGAAACCATTATCTAAAGTTGAAACATTTCTTTTATACACTTTAGATAACAACTTTGGAGAATATTCGTTATCTTATGCTCCCTTTTCTTCCTTTTTGCTTGTTTGTTTAATTTGTTCCAAACTACATATCTAACTTTATGTTCTCATGCATCAACCCAAACTTGCAATATCAAAATTTGACATATACCCACTATCAAACAAACATCCAAATTCTTCACCAATACCTCAACCAAAACACTACTTATCAACAATGTAACCAACACAACCAAACCTAAACATATTCAGACTTATCATTGAAATAAAATCACTCAGAACATGCACCTAATTATCCAATAAGTAAGAAATATCATCATTCTTTGACAACATCAAATTCCAAACCTTTAAGATCTATACCTAGTCCAAAAAGTGCTAAGTGTTACTTGCCTCAATCAAAACCTACTTATAAGCTAGTCACCTATGCATGTATGTACAAATTTAGCCCATTGATTTCTTACTTCATTAATCTCTTCCATTTTGTATTCCCTTAGATAAGATCCACTAGGATAGAATTGCAAATCACATTCATTTAATTGTTTTATTAGTAAGTAAATTATCAAATATTATTATTTATTATGGAAAACTAATTAAATATGAGGCATGCATTTTATAGATCTTTATCTAAAGACTTTCTTGGCATGATCTCATACATGAATTTTCCTAGGAACCTATCAAGTCAAATAAATCATTTAAATTGCAAGCTCAAAATGTATAACATTAACTAGAGATAGTAATTAAAAGTGAGAGATAATACATTATTAAGAAATCTTAACTTTGACAATATCATATTAAAAGCCAATTAATAGATCTCTTCCACCCTTCATCATAACTAACATTTGTAGCGCCTTAATAAAAATGATAAACAACCTAAATATACCTAAAATAGAATGCATAGACACAAGAAAATAAATATAATAAATCTATTATCATGTCAATCAATTTATTCCCTTCATGCAGAACTTGATCAAAATGGATTGAATGATTGGCCAAGAAATCAAAAAAATATAATTTGCTCATACAAAGATGAATAACATAAAAATCCCAATGTTGATTGGTGAGGTGTTGCACAAATAGTAGTTGCCTAGATATAAATCCATGATCTGACTTGATATTTTGTGTTTTCCCTTTCTTGCTCAACATGCATATCATTCAACAAGAACAAACACAAGAATACATAGTAACTAGTGGGAAAACTATATGTCTGAGCCATGACCCCCAATGCCCTATGCATGAAAATAATAATTTATATGAATTATTGACATTGATGACTCATCCTATTGTCACCAAAAAGTAAAAAACATTAATACATTAAGATTATATTAAATAATACTTACTTAATATATACGAAATCATGGTAGTCAACATCAACTCTTGGCCAACCACATAGCTTATTTCATCTTTTTTGATGGAAACAATATTGGATGTAGTTTGACAAACTAAATTAATAGGCATGCTAACAAAAATCTAATATATGCCAGGGAAATGTTAGGCATAGAAGCTCAACATGACCAAAATTGGTAGATTTGGAATTTGTGATTAGGAAAAAGTTTTAGATTTTTGTTCTAGAGATGTCATCTCAAAAGGAGTTGCTAAAGCATCTATGCTTTTTTCCTTTCCCTTCAATGAATTTTTCTGCGTTCTTTCTATTATCTTCTTTTCTCTTTACCTTATAATTATTAAAAAAGTTATAGAAAACATAATATTAAATAATATCTTTAATTTAATGGAAAAAGGATATTAATAGTAATAGAGAGTGTAACTACCTTTACCTTAGGAGATTTGCTCACATAGCAATAATAAAAATATAATAATGAGATAATGAACTAATTATTTTAATGTAATAAACATATAAGGTACTAAAAATAATGTATATTGTACAATGTTGTTGCCTCTTTATTTATCAAACGTATCTGATTTGTAGGTCAAGGCACACAACTTCCTTAAGCTTGTTCCACAATCACAAACTCATCTTATTCTTTATATAAGGGTAGAAATGCATTAGGAATTATTGGAATATAAATGCAATAACACTTTTGATTAGTTTCTAAAGGAATCCTATGAAACTTCAATGTTGTGGTACCATGATGGATTTCCACCCTATCCTTCACCTAGAGAATTAAGATAATTAAGGGGTCCTTGGCTAACAATTCATACTTATGTATACCTTAACAAAGTAGTTTATATTACATACTTGATATATATAATAAAAAATTTAAACCATAGTTTATAATGCTTACCACTCAAAGAGAAGATAAATGTAGATCCTCTTAAAAATTATCTCTGATGCTATCTATATATAATAACACTTGACCATCTAGGCTATACCCTTGATATTTCATAATTGATAATTATTGTCTTATACTAAACATTTCCTTTGTCACCTAGTTTAATTGTTTAGTTAGGTATGTCACTTGATAATTGGTTATGCAAGACTAATGTGTTTGGCTAATGTCTTCCGGGGTGTTCATGTGTTCTTGTCACTTGTAAAACAACATTGTATTCATCAATGCCTTCCACTAAATTTGACTTCTCCATAACATCCTGATATTTACTTAATTAGCAAATAAATAAATTTTAAAAATAAAAATAAACATATGTAGTTAAGGAAAATGCTTTAAACTTATGATTTTCTCAACCTCTTGCTACACCTCCACATTGATATACTTACCACTTTTACTTGCTTTGGCCTTCTCCCATAAAAAGACAGAAGAATAGTTGAGGTACTTGGATCTTATTTTTGTTGTATCAACTATAAATTTAAACATAGGATGTAATTTTTAGAGCTATTATAACATACTTCCTAGACATTTAATTGATATAAAGTTAACAATATATACCAACTCTTCATTAAGGCTCACATATCCTTTTTGAGGTATATTGTGGTAATACTTGTTCTTCTTGGACATATCTTAATTTTGGGCACTTAAATCCTTTATTATAAGCCAACAATTTACAATAATTTTGGTAATATATATTAATCACCTATTATTATTATTATCAAAAATTAAAATATCCAAGTAACATATACCTTATGCCTATCCATGATTTGAAGTGCTAAAAATACACCCCAATTTTTTGAGTTATAAATTTATAACATTTTGGTGGGTTCTCCCATAGTGTACCATTATATTTGTATAATTTTATTTCTAGCCAAGTGTGATCTACAAGTTTTTATGTTGCTTGCCATAATAACTCATAAATCATTTCTTCTTAGATTTCGACACCTTGAATTTTATCTACAAAAAGTTCCATTTACTAACTTCATCGAATTCCTTCCAACTGTTATTACTAATGGGAACATGCAAATAAGTAGCAACATTCATGTAGGTCATGAACTTCTCCTCACCATGCTCGCCCATATGTAGATCTATAGAACTGAATTACATATCTTGCACTTTTACTTTATTTATCATATTTTTCACTTTCTTCATTATAGCTGACCCCCTCTTTTCTTCATCATTGTTGCTATCCATTTCTTTGAACTTCTTCTTCATTTCTCCACTAAACATTAAAATAATTAGTACAAACTATGTATAAATAATAAACAGTTAATATAAATTCCTAATAACTAAAGAAATAAGCATAAAATATAATTACCCTTCTTGTATTCCTTTGCTCCTTTGCTCCTTTTTTCTTTTCAAATTAGTTTCATGATCTGACACATATATCACTTCACAATGATCATCCCTCATATACATTTTATCCTTAGCAATATTATTGTTATTATCCATAAATGGTTTAGTTGCTTTTATAATTGGCATACCCTCTCTTTCTCAATTAACATTATTTTCTCCATCACATTCATTATCATTGCTTTTCTTAGTAGGTAGTACCATATACCATATTTTATCAACAGTATCAATGTTAAAGAAAAACTTATGTTGCTTGTGTTCCCAGTATGGAAATGCTATGTTTGTGCCCTATCCTATAGAGGTCTACTAATGTGAACCTACTATAATATGTAATACCATGATTGTTATCAACCCACCTACACCTAAAAATTGGTATTTTAAATCAGTGTAATTTATCTCCCGCATATTTTCAATAACAAAATTATAATTCATATTTACATAAGTTGGATTATTATCCTTCACACTAGCAATATGTATTGCCTTAGCTACTAAATTCACCACACTATTCTTTGTTTCACTCTTTTGATTTTTTTCTTTAGCAGAAAAGATGTAACCTTCGATGACATAGCTACTATACGAGAATACTTTTAGATAGGTTTTTTGAGAAAACCACATCAATGTGTCACAAAATAAATTTGGTGAATGTTTAATGAGGGGAATAACATGATATTTGAGCCAATTTGTGAATGAATGATTGTTTTTATCAATTATTCGCTTCTTATTCTTTGATGGATTTTTAATCTTCAAACATTGCAAGTATTCTTCAATATATGGTTGAACATCCTCGATTTTATGCAACATATATAGATGTGCTTTACATAACATGTCATTATCCACATGTCCAAAACTTTTCCCCCTAATCCCCTACCCTTTAATTTTCTCTACATGTTGATACTGTGGAATACCGATAGATTCAATATTTGACAAGTAATTCATGCAAAATTCAATTGCCTCCTCCACTAAGTAACTCTTAATAATATATTATTTCGATTGATAGCACTTCTTTACTTATATTTTTATTAATTTCATAAACCACGCAAATGGGTACATCCAAGGCCCATGAACAACTCCTACCATTTTGACCTCACAAGTTAAGTGAATGGCTAGATATACTATAATGTCCAAAAATGAATGTGGAAAGTGCATATCAAGATGGAAAAAAGTAACCACAACCCTTATTTGAAAGGAGTCCAAACTATTAGGGCACGGAGTGTCTTGAAAAATAAAATAAAGTCTAGTGATAAAACTTGAAAAATGCTTCGATAAAATCTCATGTATAGCTACAAATAACAAATACTGCATCAAAATATGACAATAATGGGACTTCATAGTAATTAGTTTCAACTATTCATCAACACAAGGCTTTTGATATATTTAAAGAATACCCTTATGGAACCTTGACACTGCTAAGTAATTCACAAAATTCAATATTCTCTTTTTTTAGAGAGAGTATGATAAGACGATAGCAAATATGTTCATGTTCCTTTGGATTACAATGATAATTCCTATCGAATGTCCATTTCATTCATATCCATTGAAGCATTGAGTAATGTAACAAAAAAACTATCACATATTTTTTTCTCTCCATATGCATCACATTATGGACATGTCTCATGTACAAATATTCCTAAAAAGGAAGATTGAAGAACACATGCATCTTCTTCCATCCAACTAACGGTAACACATCTTTATTCTTCTTCCCAAACTTTATTTTTAGTTTTTTCATCTTTAAATACACTTGTTGACTCATCAATGGAATTGGTGTTTCCCATTTTTCATGTAGGTCATTGAAATATTTTCTCATCCTATGATAATAATGATTCTTTCATAAAAATCTACATTGTTTGAGAAAAATTGTTCTACTCACATATATGACATGCATAATGACCTTTTACACTTTAACCTGACAAGTTCCCATATGCCAATAAATTATTTATGGTACATGTTGTTAGTGATTTACACACCGAGGAGTTTTTAGGAAATTTAGTGAAAGTGTTGGTTGATTAAAGGATACCGAGGGAAAATTTTATAGGAGAAAGGAGAGAGCAAAAGTGAGAAAATGTATTAATGATTTTTCATCCACCCCAAAAATACAAGACTCCATATATATAGAGACAGGATGAGAAGAAAAGGAAAAGGAAAGATACTACACGATAGAAGTCAGCTGACTATTCCTATACTGCATATTCGACCGAGCTAGTGCGGAAATGAGAGTAAGAATCAATAGCCCTTTTGGGACTATTTTCACTATTTGGTATGATGATATTTGGACCCAATATAATTAGTTTGGGAAAGAGCTATATCACCAATCCCTTAAAAATTTATCTATAGCATCAGTCCCTCTCTTAGGGAAGACTGGATAAATTTCATTTATTTGACTATGGCTATGCACATGAATCTCTTAAAGTAAGTAAAATGAAATCCAATGATTTTTTGATGTTCCACATTGTGATTTTATAAAGATAAAATATCCATTGGTCATTAACAAACATAATAATAAAATGATCATCGGTGAATTACAAGTGAAATGACTATCATACAACTCAAAATTATACAATAATCATCGATTGAATACAAAAAGACCATTGGATATTTACACATATTGTTACATAATAATACCATTGGAAAATCATTCACATGCACATGTGGATTTTATATAATCAAATCCCATCAACAAAACCCATCAACGAGTCTTGTTGAGGGAAAAAAAAAACTACACTAGTTTCATCATTTATTATAAAATATAAAATATAATTTTTTATAAAATGTAAAATGGTAACAAAAAGAAACTTGTCAAGTATGCTTCTTTCTCTTTGCCTCCACATGTCTCAATTAAGGAAAAGCTCTGTAAATGAGAGTTAAATGATACACTCAATAGTTGTTATAAAAGGGGTCTACTTATTGAGGTTACTATAGACCATTCATTACACTGTTATTCTGTATAATAAAAGGTAAAGTTTGTGTACAAATCGAGGCTTGATGGAACCTTTTATCTTCTCCAAAATGCAATTACTGAGGAGATCGTGTTAGTAATGAGTGCAAATACTTCATCTTCTTAATTGAAAATGAGGTAAAACCATGATAGATATTGTTATACACACACACACACACACACACACACACAATACATCCTTCTTCCTCTATTGCCTTCTTCTTTATCTTATGCTATTATCACACTTCAATTTTCTCTAATTCTAATTCTTTTCATTCAAACCTATAACATTTGCTTAAAATTATACCCGTGGATTTCATGTTGCTATCATACCAACCCTCACGTCAACGAATTCCCTAGTAAATTTCCTACTCCCTTGAGAGATCTTTTCATTAACTATTTTAATAGTTTCAAAATACTTCACTTACATTTACAACATCTCCCATTGTCTCCTACCTTATTCATATTCAATAATCTATTTGGGTATAAAATTCTCAACATTTTCACTCCCTTCTCATCCTTCTTCACTTGTCAACTTGTCTCAGTCTTCATCCTTCGATTTAGACACTTTTATTCCTAACAATATTACTGGTACTTAACTCGAGTATTTTTGTATAAAATAATATATCCTTTCTTCCCTCACATTAATTATGCCATCCCCTTAAGATAGAGTCAATAGTTTGTCGGACAAGGCTCTATATAGTGGCATTCACTTTCTTTTAAATCCATTCATAAGGAAATTCCTTAGGGTTTGTTGGCTTAGTCCTGCCCAACTTGTTCCTAATTCCTGGAAGAGGGTAACGGGCTTTTGTATGAATGTCACTTGTTGGAGGTCATGCTAACCATGGATATTTTCTAGTTTTTCTTTAAATGTTTGATCCACCCTTCAGCCCGAGGCTTTTACGTAGAGATGGAAAAAGTCAACCCAATCCGCCCAATCCGACCCGACCCGACCCGATAAGACCCAAAAAGTTTAGCAATCCGACCCGATCTGACATTGACTCGATTCGGCATTGACCCTATAAAAATGAACCCGACCCGATCCGATCCCAACCCATGACCTGCCATTGACTTGACCGGATAGCGACCCAACCCGGCATTAACCCGACCCTCCTTCGACTTGACCCGGAGTTGACCCGACCCAACGTTGACCCGACTTGACATTCACCCGATCTGACCTGACATTGACCTGACCAGACATCAAAATTTATTATAATAATAAATTGCACATATTTTATTATTCATTTAAAGCTTTTTAAAGTATAGTATTTTATAAATTGTACTTATTTTTCATAATTTTACCCTAGACATTCTTATTTATTAATGATATCCTAATAAGATATATTATTAACAAATAAAAAACCAAAGTAAAAAAAGCAAACATCTAGCTGTAAGCCTGCAAAATAATTTTCAAAAAGTCTTTCATTACATCTACTGATCCACCTATTTAAAGAAGCTCTTAATAGAAGAGCATAATAGTGTCCTTATCAGTTATCCCCTACAAAATCCAACAAGCAGTAACTATGCCCAATAATAACTTAACAAAATTAGAAGATCCGGGAAATTCTTCGGTAACATCCATAATTCATGTATAAGTTATAAAGTTACAAGTTACAACCTATATTCTGTATAGATAAAAAAACATAAACAGAAAACAAACATCAAAATGACCATTAAGGCACAAACATACACACCACCTACAAACTATTACAACAAATTCCACACAAAATGTCCACTACATAAAACATGGTAGAAAAACTAACAAGGTAATAGAATAAGAGCATCAATATCATAATATGCCACTTATAAGTTGTAACACAATGTCTATAACAACAATAAAATAACACCAATAGATAGTAGTTGGCCAACAACATAAAGATTATCCAAGTATGGTAAATCTAGAACATAAGGAACAAATGACATGATTGAATAAAAATTGAATTCCTTGACTACAAAAGATAACAATTGTCCATGTTTACAAGCAAAAGCATCTAAAACTGTTACCGCTATTTTTGAAGCTTCTTAATCCATTTCATTATTGTTACTTGTTGAATTTGATGGCTCCATAGAAGTTCCTTCTTCTTCTTCTTCTTCTTCTTCTTCTTCTTCTTCTTCTTCTTCTTCTTCTTCTTCTTCTTCTTCTTCTATTTGTGTAAAAACCCAAAAAAAAAATACACATATCTTCAAAATTCATTGATAAAAAAGTTATCAAATAAAAAAAATACAAATTCATAACAACTAATGTTATTACCATCATATCCGTATAACTAATTACGAGTAGTTACCAAAGTATCAACATTTTTTGATAACAACGAACTCCTTTGCTTATTTAAAATTCTACCAACCATGCTAAAGGTTGACTCAGATGCAACGGTAGTAATAGGAATGACAAGGATATCTTTAGCCACAGAAGAAATAATTAGAGAAGTCTTAGAATTATTTTTCCAAAATTAGAGTACATCAAGTGAAATTTTATGATCCAACCGCTGACTTTCGATATACATCTCAAATTCACTTTTATAGCTTTTACCTCTACCTCTAACAGAAGTAGAAGCATCAAAATCCTAAATTTTAAACAAAGGAAAACACAATAATTAGACTTGATGTAAACATAAATTAGTAATAACAAAAATAAACATGTAATAAAGATAAAAAAAATATTTAGTGAGATATAGCTCGTTTTACCTCCATTTCATCATTTCCTTTTTTCACTTCTCTATTAATAGATGTCCCTTCATCAAATGAATTTGGAGCATTAGGATAATGATATTCATCGTGTTTGTATAGCTCGAAAAATTTGACATATATATCATTAGCGAATTTTGTACCTTTCTCATTACCATGTAGTTTGACTAAGTCAAACTTCACAAAGTTAAATTTATAACATGGATCCAAAATTACAACAAAAGCAAGAATGGTACTGAAGTGCGACCAATACTTTTCAAATTTTTACATCATTTGTACTCCCATTCTGCTGATATCATTATCATCACACCCCACTACCTTCTCCAATCTCAGTTGAATCCTCCAAACATTAAGAAAATAAAAGTTGGTAGTAGGATACTTAGATCCAGAAAATAAACAGGTAATTTCATAGAAAGGTTCTAACAACTCACAAATCTTTTCCGCTTTACTCTATTCATTCGGCAAAATTTTTAACTTGTAACTAGCTTCAACATTACCAAAGAAATCCAAAACACGACGATAATCTAATGCTCTACAAAGCATAAGATATGTAGAATTCCATCTTGTAGCAACATCTAGTCACAACTTCCTAGAAATTGATATATTCAATTTTGCAGCACATTCATAAAACCGGATAATCCTACCTTCTGAAGCATCTATATACTTCATATTCTCTCTAATTTTGAGCAAACATCCTTCAATATTTTTCAATCCTTCCCTCACTATCAAATTAAGGATATGAGCTGAACATCTGATGTGAAAGTATTTCCCATCACATACCAAATTTTGAAGCAAAGTGGGTTTCAAGTGACTAATCATGTTGTCCATATTAGATGCATTATCCACTGTCATAGTGAATACCTTCTTCTCAATACTCCACTCTTTAAGCAATAAATACAATAATTTGTAGATTTCAGGACCGGTGTGGGGAGGAGGACAATGTCAAAAACTCAACACTTTGCAATTTAAGTTCAAATCATCGTCCACATAATGAGCTGCTAGAGTGAGATACCCATGAGATGCGCAAGCTGTCCATATATCACAAGTCAAACATACCTGGTTAGAAATTACCCCAATAGTGTGTTTGAGTTTAATTTTTAAATCAACATGCTTTTATAGGAAAACTTTCTTAATAGTGTTTCCAGACACAGGTTTGACTTGGTGATTAAGATATTGATGAAGTTTCCTAACTCCCAAATTGTAACACCCCCAAAATTCACTACTGAAAAATTTCATTTTATTAAGATATTTAGCGGAAGTGAAATAACAAGACTTGTGAATTCTAGAGATATTACCGCCACACTTAGTACCAGACCAGTTCACTCGTATCGTTCTATTACCAAGTGCTAAGGCTAAAAGAATAAAATACCAATTGCTAGAAATTAAAACCGTATTAATAATCAGAGTAGCACAGTAAACCTTTGACAAGAATAAAATCCACCAATGGTGGTTACAAGAATGAAGATCATATTTAAACCAAAAGTTAAAATGGGAGATAATGAAATCTTATCAATTTCCAGACAATCCTTACGCTCTTTCCAGTTGCCCACTTGAATAGCACCTGAAAAAGACCTGCAAGGGACTCTGCCCATTGAATAGGTAGGGGCCCCACAAATGGAACCCTTCAGTACTATAGTACTAAGTAATCCTTTAAAAATACACTTAAAAGTAGGCTCGCAATGTAACACATGATACAACAGTATATACATACATAATAACAGATGCATACATAATATTCATATCCATACATTCACATACTTAACAAGTTAATTAGATATCAATAGGCCAAAATGTAAAATCAATACTTCTGAGCCTTAAGCCATTCATCCATCATTAGTCAATCATCTCGGATTATAAATATCCATGTGAGTGTAAGAACCCCACTATTATAGCCGGTGGACCGGAATACATACAGGACAGAACGCTCCTGACCACTATTATTCACCGGTGGACCAGTCTCTAGGGTAGAACGCTTCTGGCCACTATTATTCGCCGGTGGACTGGTCTAGCCCCGACTCATATGGTGTTTCACTGTAATTACTTTGTGTCTTTTCCATGTCTTATTGTTATTACGTTTGGTTTGTTAAGCATGGAATCCCCCACTATTATAGCCGGTGGACTAGAAATTATGCAGGGCAAAACACTCCTGGCCACTATTATTCGCCGGTGGACCGGTCTCCAGGGCACCTCAGCTCCTAGCCATTATTATTTGCCAGTGGACCGGTCTGGGTCTGGCTCAACAATCTTCCTCTTTAAATGATTAGTATCTTATTCGAAAGTATTTCACCCTTGATATGCATGTCACTGACCTCTACTTCTATCCTCCCGAGAGGGCCCATCCCATATCTTGAGACTTATGCGCCTCTTATCACACCCCGACATCCATTCCTCCTTATAGTTACTCATAACAAAAACCCAACTCCTAAGGGTATGGGTTAAGGCCCATCACCTTATGACATTCAAATTCTCTCACTACCACTCTCTAGGGTTTTCCCTTGAAACCCTAATTGGACCTATGTGGCCCAACCTTTCCTTTTATCATCCAACACCTCAACTCATTTAGATTCAACCCAAACCTTATCACTCTACTCACCAATTATACAAGCGACCGTGAAACCCTAGTTGGCCACTCAAACTCTAGCACCTTTCTTACGTAAGGATCATCCTATGTAGACTCCATCCATCTCATGTAAACCCTAGAAATTTCCCATGCAAGGCCACATCACTCGTTCATTTTGATCATAACCTCCTTTTATTTTTTTACCTCATGGATCATGAGATAATAAGGTCAATCTCATGTCCCCTTAGTCAACTCACTCCCCATTTGTTCCTTTTTTATCCTTTCACCATATATCATTATATTAAACTTGCTAGCATGCATGTCCTAGAGGGTCACATTATATAACATCATACGCACAACATATATAATCATCATCCACATGCCATAAGGAATTCATATAAGTATACCCCCACTCCAAGTTGCACTACAATGATTAATCATTAAGCATAAGGTACATAACTTGGCATAACACATAGCACACAAGGCACATAACACACACATAGTCATTCTTAGCCACATCCTTACTCGGTTTAGGTTACCAAGTTATCTCCCACACTTATTAGGTGACCAGTTACGCTTCATAATTGTTACACTTATCATATTTCCCATTTGGTTGGTTAGATTACCAAATTACCCTTCTCCTTTGTTATAATTACCAAATTGCCCTTTTAGTTGGTTAAATTCCCAAATTACCCTTCTTCATTATCATAATTACCAAATCACCATTTAGTTGGTCAAATTACCATTACCCTTCTTCATTATCATAATTACCAAATTACCCTTTAGTTGGTTAAATAACCAAATTACCCTTCTCCATTATCATAATTACCAATTTACCCGTCTCCATTATTATAATTATTGATTTACCATATTACTTACAAAATTACCATTTTGCCCTTTACTTCTAAAAATTACCATAATACCCTTTTACTTATAAAATTACCATAATACCCTTTTTCTTATAAAATTACCATTTTATCCTTTTACTTACAAAATTACTATTTTTCCCTTTACTTCTAAACTTACCATAATACCCTTAACTTGCAAAATTACCTTAATACCCTTTTACTTATAAAATTACCATTTTACCCTTTATCTCCCAAATTACCATACTACCTTTTTTACTTCAATTTACCATTTTTCCCTTCTCCTCCAAAATTACCATGATATCCTTTTACTTAAAAAATTACCATTTTGCCACTTTCTTTCAAAATTACCATTTTACCCTTTATTACACCACCTTTATCAAATTATCACCACTACATAAAATATAAATATTAATACTCTATTCTCATCATCCAATTCCACCAACTATTATATTTCAACATAATACTTGTTAACAACTACACATATTAGGCCACACTCTTGCTCAAGACATATTATTAAAATTCCCTAGGGTCACAATAATATTAATCATGCATTAATGGTCACAATAACATAATATAGCATGGATAAGTACTTAACATATTCTTGAATAACAATTCTCCTTCCTTAAGCATTTCTTCCATACATGGCATATAAACTAGCATGCTTTCCTTTTTATCAATCAACACAAGAGACTATATATATTATATCAAACAACATATATTAAGCATAATAACATATCAAAAACCCTAATGTGCTAACATGCGTTTAAGTGGGGTTTAACAATTACCTTAATTCCCGCAAAAATCCAACCTTACCGGTATCCCAGTTAAATATTCAAGCTTTGGTTAGCAAAACTAATACCTAAAAATAATACCCATAATTATCATATTAGAAGTAGGAAAACTAAAAAGGATAAAACTTTATAAAAACTTAATTAATAACACACTTTACTTAGCCATTAATATAACTCAATAATTAAATAAAAAAACTCCCAAAATAATGTGGAACTCATGCTGCATGATCAGCGTGAGCCACATGCAGGTTACAAGGGGGGAAATGGTCAAAGGTAGGGAGGTAGAAGGGAGGGGTGATGGTTTGGGTTGGGGTCTTGGGGGCCAAGAGGAGGGCAGGTGGAGGAGAGTTAGGGAAAATGATAGGTGCAGGGATGGAGAGGGGGTGCAGGTGGTGGTCGTAGATAGGTTGTTGGCGGCCAAGGGAGTAGAAGGTGGTAGGAGGCGCTGCAGGTGGTTGGTTTTGGCCTAATGTGCTAACATGCGTTTAAGTGGGGTCTTGGCAGTGAGGCTGCAATGGTGGATGTCGAGGTGGAGGGGGCTGAGAAGGAAGGAAAAGGGAGGGGAAATGAGGGGCTGCAAGGGTTGGTTTTGGCCAGAGGAGGCATGGGGGTGGTAGGGGAAGTTACATGGAGTGGTTTGGTGGCTTAGGTGGTGGCAGAAGCGGCGGGACGGCAGCGGAAGGAGGGGTTGTAGGGAGGTTGCCGGGAAGGGAGAAAAAGGAGAGAAAAAGAAGAGGGGAGGAAGAAGGGACCGCAGGGGCTCGAGAGGAGTATTGTGGTGGTGCAGGGTGGGAGTAGAAGGTGGCAGGAGGTGCTGTAGGTGGTTGGTGTGGTGGAGGAAGCGATAGAGGAGGCGGTGGTGCAAAATAGGGATGGAAATGGTAGTAGAAGAAAAGGAGAGAAATGAGATCGGGGAAGGTAATGAGGCTCAAAAATATGGGGCAGGAAGGGCTGGTGATGAGAAGAAAAAGGGAGAGAAAATAGAGGGTAGGTGGCCGGTTGGGGCGGTAGTAGGGTGGTAGGGAGAGGGAAGTAAAGAAGAGGAAGGAAAAGGGCATGCGGGCTGGGTTTGCAGGGGCTGGTTTGGTCCGCAAATGGGAAGGAAAGGATGGGGGAGAGAAAGGAAGAGAGGGAGAGTTACAGGTGGTGGCAGAAGGTGGTTGGGCATGGCAGTTGTAGGGTGTCGAGGGGCAGGTCGGGCATGGACGACGAAGATAGGAAGAAGAAGAAGAGGGAAGGAGAAGGGGTAGGCTGGGCGTGGGGAGAAAAGAAGAGTTGGGCCGACCCGGTCAGGGGAAAGGGAGAAAAGAAAAGAAGGCATTGGGCCGGTCGATGCGTGTGGGAGGAAGGAAAAGAAATGGAGGTTGATCGAGTGGGAGAGGAGGGGAAGAAATGGGCCTGTGGCCCAGCATGCAGGGAGGGGGACAAGCAGGCTGGCTGGCGGCTCGAAGAGGAAAAAGGAAAAAGAAAGAAATAAGGGAAAATGAGGGAAAATGAGAAAAAGGAGAAGGAAAAGAAAAAGGAAACATAGGAGAAATTATAATAATTTAATTTATAAAATAATAGAGTGTAATATTTTTGGGTAATTTTATTTAATAATTTGATTTAATATAATTAAATATATGGGTTTAAAAAGGTTAATTTTGGAAAAATATTGGTTTGAAAATTTATTTAAATAAAATGAGTATGATAAAATAATAAAATATTTATTTTAATTTATTAAATATTCCTATTCGATTTTATATACTCAAAAATCCATAAAATAATTAAATTGAATAATATTAAAAGCTAATTTATCCTAAATAAAAGTTATTTATTATATTATAGGTTTTTTTAAATTTTGGGGGATTACACAAATTTTCAATATACGAGAAGGAATACCCATGCCTCAAAATTACCTCAGCCAACATCTCATGATAAACTTTTGGATCAAATGGAATTTCACTATATTTAGATGTGAAGGTATCTGGTGGAGTCATTTTTTTGTATGCTTTACAAGCTTGTAGGTGTCTTAAGGAATTAGAAGTACCATATCTAGCTTCACTCCTATACTTTGCCTTTTTACAGTACTTACATAGAGCTTATTGTCTTCCCTCTTCATCTTTAAATAGATCAAAGTTGTCCCAAACCTTAGAGTATCTCTTCCGTTTGCTGAGAACTTTTGCAACCAGTAATTCAACATCATCATGTATGTTTATTGGAACTTTATTTATAGCTATATTTGAAGCTATAGCTGGAACTTGATTATCTGATTCATATTCTTCCTCTTTAAGATCAATGGCTATAATTTTAAAACATAATTTTTTTTTATGTCAATCTATAATTTTCAATAACGTGTAAACCAACAAGCAATAACTATAAACAAAAAAAAAATGCAAGATGCTTATCGTCAACCCACAACCAATGATAATTACTAATATCATATAAAAAAATAATACCTTTGGTAGATGTGAAATCATAGGTATCTATTTCCTCTTCTTGAGGTGTCCTAATTTGTTCATCCTCCATATCCTTTTAGCCTTGTGTAGTTGTACCTATATACATAAATAAATTATTGTCTAGTATTAAATAATTCTATACAATGTCAATTTGAATACAAAAAAAAAATCTACAACATCCAACTTTTGATGTATATTTTTAAAACAACAAATATTATATTAATTTACACAGAGTACACAGATTATAAGTTTATAACAAAAATAAAATCAAACTCAGACTCTTAAAATGTAATTACAATGGTTACTGGTTACCTAATGAAATTGTAATTAAGGAATTACCCAATTTAACATAATTACAGTTTTTAAGCCGGAACAACAAATCCGGTAAAATCTTATTTAAATATTTAAATTGACTGTTCACAATTGAAATTAGACATATTCTACAACATATTTTATACTTAATTGATTAAAAACTATTAAGGAATTACTCAACTTAACATAATTAGGGTTTTTGAACTCAAACTGCAAATCCAATCAAATCTTATTCAAATATTTAAATTAATGGTTCAAAATTGAAATTAGACATAATCTAAAACATATTGTATAATCAATTTAATAAAATAACTCAATTATAAAATCTAATTTAAATCCTCAAGAGTTTTGACCTAACAATCCAATTCTGATATATTTTATACAATTTTACCAAGTTAACAATACCAACATGAAATTAAGTACATTTAATAGTATATTGCATAAAAAATTTATCCAAAATAGCTTAATCAGATGAATCCAATAAATCCAAACATAACCGGAACAAAAATCTAATTTTCACAATTCAACCATACATATTGCAATTAACTACTCCATATCATTCATACTACATATACATACATAATTCGATAACCAATTTCAATTATCATTATCTAATTCATAAAAAATTAAAAAAAAATGAGAGTTAGGGTTTAAGATAATTATACCAAATGAATTGTTAAAAAATTGGATGGGATAAGGGTTGCTGGAGCAACAATAGTGGTGAAGGAACACTCGCCGGTGGTCGGGTGCACCGGACGTGGCTGGTTGCTCCTAGTGGTGTTAGATTTAGTCAATAGCAAGTAGAGTGGATGGGGGCCGACTGTGGTGGTGTGGCATGGCAATGTAGTCAATGGACGATTGTGGTGTAGTGGTGGTGCTGGGCGACGACGGAGAAACGAGGGGGGAGCACAGGTTTTGACTCGAGAGAAGGGAGGGATGGGAGACCAAACAATGTCGTAGACTCACAGGGAGCACAGAGGCAGGGGGTCGAGGTTAATTGTGTTCGATTCGAGTTTCAGACAGATGAAAAGAAAATGAGAAGAGAAAAAGAAGAAAAAGGGTTGGGGAGGGCCGGTTCTGGTTAGACCGAACTGTTTTTTTTAATTAAAAACAATCTAAAATATAATAAATTATAATTATAATTTATACATTAATACATTATATAGTTATTTTTATTATCACATTCATTTTATAAAATTATATTTGTTTAAGTAAAACATATTTTAAATAATCAAATATAATACTATGAAAACTTATAAATATCTTCATTATTTACCTTTGTAAAAATAAAACACATACAATATTCTTATTTCATTTATCTTTACTAGTAATATTATGATTGTATCTAATATATATAATGCAATAAATGATAATTATACATTGTATAGTCTTGTTTGGCTCACCTTTATTTTATAAACTTATCTTTTTTTTAAGCAATCAAACATCATACTATTAAAACTTATAAATATCTTCATTATTTACCTTTGTAAAAATAAAACACATATAATATTCTTATTTCATTTATTTGTACGAGTAATATTATGATTGTCTTTAATATTTACAATGTAATAAATGATAATTATACATTGTATAGTCTTGTTTTGATCATCTTTATTTTATAAAATTATCTTTTTTTAAGTAATTAAATATTTTAAGTTATTATATAAATAATAATAAATGATAAATATCTTTGTTAAATTCAATCATGTAATATTTTTTATTATTAAAATTTATAAATATCTTTACTATTTATTTGTGAAAATAAAGTGCATTTAATATTTTTAATTCTTTTATCTGCAATAGTAATCTTATGATTATCTCTAATATTTATAATATAAGAAATAATAATTGCCTAGACTCGAATTTGACTCAATCCGTCAAAACTCGACCCGATCCGACCCATCAAGTTAACCCATACCTACTCAAATCCAACCTGTCAAATTGCATGAATTGATCCCACCCATCAACTTAGCTCGAAACAACTCGGACACAATGGGACCAACCCATCATATTGCACGAAATGACTCGAACGGGTCGAAGCCACCTACTCATATGAACTAGAAAATGACCCGAAACCAACCCGACCCTACCAGTTAAGTTAACCTGAAATGACCCGAATTTGAGTTTTCTTAACCCGAACCTGACCCGACCCGACAAATTAACCCGAAATGACTCAGAACCAAAATGACCCAACCCGAAACAGACTCGACCCAAACAAGGAAATGATCCAAAATGACCCGAACCGATAATGACCCGACCTACTATAACCCAACATGAACCCGACCCACCCGATCATATTGCCACCTCTACTTTTACGCCATTCAAATAAGGGGGAAGAGAAATTCATAAAAGAGCCTCAATCCTCTATGAAGAAATGGAAGTTGTAGTATTTTTGTTATCCTTGCTAACTCCAAGTAGGATTTTCCCAAATGGGGTTAGCTTAGTTCATGGGTCCAAGAGTTCCCACCTTCCTCTCTTGAATTAGAAGCTAGTGGGAGCAAGTTTGACAAATTTATGCAAGATGGGGGCATTTTCAATAATAAAGAAGTCATTAGCAATCCCATAATCCTAAAAAAAAGGTTAATTTCCTACGTCAGTAAGTGGAATATTTTTATGTCCTTTTTATTCATTTAATAATTCTGTTCTTCCATTCACTCAATAAATAGATTCAAACATCCTTTCGAATTCAATGCATGGAGATCCCACCACTAATTCTTAGCTCTTAGCTCATTCAAACATGTAAATACGCCTTTTGTTTGTCCTCCTACTAGAACCTCTATTACTAGGGCTACCAAGCGGAAGGTAAATATTTCTAAAAAAATTCACTACCATGTTTATTTATATTAATTCCCTAATAACCCCACACCTTAATGTATACTTATGAGGGTGAGAGGGATTTTATGCTAGACCCTAAAAAACTAATAAAGAGGGCAAGGCTAAACAAGGTTAGTAAAACTAGAAATCTACAATGTTCTTCGACTATACATATCACATTTCATGCCAACCTTTATTTGTTACACAATTATTGAATTTTTAAGGAACGAACCATCTCAAAGCAATCTCCAAATTTCCACTAGTGAAATAGGGGGTTGAAATGCCCTGGAAATCCTAATTTTAAGAATTATAGTTAAATAAGGTTTTATTATAAAAATTAATTAAATTAATTATTTTTATTAAAATAGAAGAAAATTAATTAGGGTAAATCAAGAAAGAAATTTATAAATATTTTAATTAGGAAGAAATTTAGGTATTTTAACTAATTATGGATTTTATTTTGGAAATTAATTAAATAAATTATTTTATTGAATAAGAGGGAATAAATAGGGCCAAATTAATAGGAATATTATAAATAATTTAATTGGAGAAAATTAGAGTGATTTGCTAATTAAAATAGAATTTATGAAAAATCTTTTAAAAACCCTATATTATCCTAAAAAGGGATTTAAATATTATTTTATTTATATATTATATTTTTAAATATCCCAAATATTCAAATTAATTTAATTGACCCTAACCCACCTATTTTCTTTTTTCTTTTTTCCTTTTACCTTTTTTTCTTTCTTTTCCTTCCTTTTTCTTTTCTTTTTTTTTCTTCTATTTTTCTACCCTTTTTCTCCCGATTGGGCTTTCCTTCCCATGACCCAATCCTTCTTTTCCTTTCTTCCTCTTTCGGTGTGGCCCAGGAGCAAAACACCTCTCTTTCTTCCTTTTTCCACTGAACCGCCGCATTTCAATTAAATTCTCCCCCCTTATAGTGCCGACCGACCCGGTTCACCTTCTTTTCCTTCCTTTCTTTTTCTCCTCAGCTGCTCGGTCCAACCCCCTTTCTTCCTTCTTTCTTCTTCCTCCTTCTCGTCGTCGACCTGCAACACCGCCCAGCTACGCCCATTTTGACATGCTATTTTTCTCCCTTCCTCTTCCCCCTGATTCGGCGACCACTTTTACCCAATCCACCTTCTTTCCTTTTCGCGCACTACCCTTATTTTTCCTACGCATACCCTTGCCATGATTTTGAATTCCACCGACCAACTGTCTCCGACCGACGCCATCTCCCCACTGCCCTATTTTCCCAACACTCCTCTGACTTCATCCCTATCTAATTAGCATATATATATATATATATATATCCTTAAGCAACCAAAACTAGAACCTTTCTCGCAGCCCAGAAAAATTTTCCCAGAATGTTGCCGCCCAATTAGATGACCATTCTACCGCTGTCGGCCAACTTCACCGCCCACTCCTCCCACCTAAGCACTCCGTGCACCGCCCTCTAACTAACTAAACCACCCATATTCTTCGATTTTCCCTACACGAGCCACCCTGGCTGTGCAAAGTTTGCTTCCCAATCAGCCCTTCCTTCCACCTCCGTCGCCCTTCGCACCACCCTTAGCCACCACTTCCGCTGTTGCCGCTGCCCCTAACACCCCCAACCTGTTCTGCAAACCCTCCTCTATCTCCCCCAACTCTCCTTTTCCTATTCCTCCCTCTCCTCCTCCCTTTCTCTTCTTCTTCTCCATTCGACCACCACCACTGCCGCCGTGTGCCGCCACTCTCATTATGTTCCTCTCCTTTTAGACAACCATAATCACCCTTATTTCCACTCTTATTCTCCCTATATTTTTCCCATCCCTTAACTTTTCTCTTTTTGTTCTCTTTTTTTGGCCACCGTCGTCACCGTTGTGCACCATCACTGGTGTCGCCTATCACCACCAGCCTAAGGTTGAACCCTAAACCCTCTCAATCATTTTTTTACTATTTATACAAGCATTAATTTATTTTATTTCATTTATTTGAATATATATACTATTATTATTATTATTATTAATGTTTTTATTATTATTTCTATTGAGGGCCACAACCCAATTATATTTTTATTTCGATTATAATATTATTATTCTTATTATTTCTATTATTATTATTATTATTATTATTATTATGTTGTTGTTGTTGTTGTTGTTGTTGTTGTTGTTGTTGTTGTTGTTGTTGTTATTATTATTATTATTATTATTATTATTATTATCTTTAATGTTAGTATTATTATTCTATATAGGGCTGAAACCCTATTGCACCTATTTTGAATTTTAGTAGTAGTATTATTAATATCAAGTCTTATTATTATTAATATTTTTTTATCATTATCATTTATTATTATTATTATTATTATTATTATTATTATTATTATTATTATTATTATTAGTGTTATTGTTATTATTATTTATTAAGGTATTGTTATTCAATGTAGGGTTGAAACCCTACTTCATTTTATCTTCGATTATTATCATTACTGTTATTACCATTATGATTATTATTATTTTTGCAATATTATTATGGTTTTTATCATTATTATTATTACTATTTCATTATTATTATTACTACTAAATTTTATTATTAATTTTACTAATGTTATTATTAGTAGTATTATTATTGTTATTATTATTATTTTTACTATTATCATTATTATCAGTATCATCATCATCATCATCATCATCATCATCATTATTATTATTATTTTGTAATTTTGATTATTATTTCATTACTATTATTATTACTATTTTTATTAATAATGTCCTAATGATATTATTAGTATTATTTTGGTGAGGGGTTGAAGCCTTTATCCCACCATTTATTTTGAATCATATTATTATCATTATTAGTATTTTTAGTATGATTATTGTTACTATATTACTATTATTATTATTCTTATTAATATTTTCATTGTTATTATTTTTAGTATCTTTGTTATTATTATTTTTAGTATGATCATTATTATTATTAGGGTAAGTCTTCAATCTTATATTATCAATTTTTATAATATTACTATTATTTCCTATATCTTTAACAAAGTTAGTAATTAGTTAATGTCTTTATTATTAATATGTTATTATTTTATCAATAACCTAGTCTTAGAATAAATTGAGAAATGATAGTATTTTTTGGTAGGAGGGAATCTAAATTTTAATTTTCCCCTGACATAGGTGAGACTAGTCAAAGCCCTAAGGAGGCGTAGGAGTGTGCTCCAAGATCGGTGTCATTTTAGGTAAGGGTGTAACTAAGGCCTTATTTGTGCTATATGTATATCATGCCTTGGATGCCTTGTATGATGTCGTGTTGAGTACCATGTGCTTTTAGTTAACTAGTTTAACTATTTTATGTATGAAGCAACTTAGATTCCTAGTATGCTTGGGTGTCTTCTTGTTGTATATGTTGATATGTATATGTGGTGAAAAGTTGTGGTATGTGATGATTGGTTTGTGACCCTTTAGACATGCATGTGAGGATGTATAAAAGTGGTATTGTGTGGGAAAAAGGTTGAAAATGGAAAATAGAAAATAAGTTGACCAAAGGGGAGTAAGTTAACCAAAGAGAAATGAGTTGACCAAGGGATGTGAGTTGACCTAAAAATGTTAATAATCCATCAGTGGAAGAAGAATAGGGGTGAAAGTAAAAATGAAGGAATGGGAGATTCTATAGTTTGCATGAGAGAATCTAGGGTTTCGTATGGGAGAATTTATTGTGCTACATGGCAGAATCTAAACTAGGGTTTTGTATGGATGGACTTAGGGTTTTGCATGGCAGATTTTATGGTGTTGCATGGAAGAATCTAAACTAGGGTTTAGTATGGATGGACTTAGGGTTTTGCATGTCAGATTCTATGGTGTTGCATGGAAGAATCTAATCTAGGGTTTTGTATGGATTGAATCTAGGATTTGGTATGGATGAATCTAGGGTTTTGCATCGAGGAATCTAGGGTTTTGTATAGTGGAATCTAGGGTTTTGCATGGATGGATCTAGGGTTTGTATGGTTGAATCTAGGGTTTTAAGTGGGAGTTTTAGGGTTTGTATGAAAAGTTCAAAAAGTTGCATGGGATGTGCAAAGTCTGCATGGGAGTGAAATTTACTTATAGAACGTTGATTTGGGATGTGAGGAAGGAAATGTAAGTGTTTTTTTGGGTATCTGAACACTTTGGATGGAAAATAGTACGTGGAGAAATATAAGGGTACGTAGGAGACCGAGCTAGGGTTCGGTGTGGCTACTTAGGGTTTTTTTGGTAGTAGCACGTGTACTTGGTGATCAAAGTATGATGATGAGGGTGGAATATATGGGTTGTGATGTGTGGAGGGTTAAAATGATTTGGGTTGTGTGACGTGGAGTAGGATGGGCCACTTAGGCCTAAATTAGGGTTTTTGGGGAAAACCTAGAGTAAGGAAATAAGTGGACTTGGAAGTGTGTAGTAGTGGGCCTTGACCCACATATTTCGGTGTTGGAGTTCTAGTGTGAGTTTGAGTATAGAGGAAAGGTTGTTGGGTAAGTTAGGAGGTGCAGGGTTCTCATGATATGATAAGGTTCAGTTGGAGGATAAGTGTAAAGGGAGTGATTCATACATGTCTAGGGTGAAAGCTTCTGAATAAGATACTTAAGACATTAATCATTTAAAGTGAAAGATTATTGAGTCGGGTCCAGCCGATCCACCAGTTAGGAATAGTGGTTAGGGTTCTTACCCTATAAGTGACCGATCCATCACGAATAATAGTGGTTAGGGTAGGATGTCCTATAAGTGATCGGCCCACTGGCTATAATAGTGGGGGATCCCGAGCTCGATAAACACAAACTAGAGTTTTGCTAAGGCACATAAAAGATACTAATTACTTACAGTGGAAAACTATGCGAGTAGGGATTAAACCCATCCACCGGTAAAAAATAGTGGTTAGGGTTTTACCCTATAAGTGACTGATTCACCGGCTATAATAGTGGTTAGGGCATGATGCCCTATAAGTGACCGAGCCACTGACTAAAATAGTAGGAGAATCCTATACTCGCATGGATTTGATAAAGAGCATGGTGTCAAATGAGTTCTAATCAGAGATTAATTAAATAATTAATCCGGACTATAAATGGGCCTTTATGTATCTACCCGAATGATTATATGATATTATCTTATCATGATGGTCTTTATTTTCTTGTTATTCTTCTGCATGGTTTATGTGATTTTATGTGTTAGCCTTAGTGCATCGGTTACCTTACTCAGTACGTAGCGTACTGATTACCCTTTTCATGGGTGCTGCTCATTCCCATAAGTAGTAGGCCCTTCTGACTTTGTGAAGGTGGGCGAGACATCAAGTGGAGCTAAGTGTTGAGCATATATTTGGCTCAAAGTTCAAGAGTAGTGTGGCCGGATTCACTCTTCTTGTTATCTTATTTACTTATATTATTCTTTTTGTATCAGATTCTTCCCTTTTATGAGTGACTACTTTGTATAGAGTATTCTAGATGAAACTTTTATCTTATGAAAGTTTTATTTCTCCTTTTTGGAATTTTGACCATGTACTCTGATTTATGATTCTTTTACTTGTACTCTAATCTTTGATGTTATGGACCCTTGGTTTAAGTTTAACGATATTCTTTTCTTAGCCTTAGCACTTGGTACTGAAACGGTCGGAGAGAGCCAGTTTGGTACTAAGTGTGGCGGTAACATCCCCAGAATTCACATATTTTAAATGTTAAATTCTTCCACTTTAAAAAAAATTAGTGAATTTTGGGGTGTTATAGGGTTCCGCCCAAAATAACATCTACTATCACGTCGCCGAAAGGAAGAATTCAACCAAAGCCAATCTCGAAGAAGCTAGGGGCTAAGGAGATCTCAAGGTATTCAATTCCTACACCTTGGTCTACATTCGTTCCACTTACCATCTTCTCTAAGGCCATATCTCCCAAACCTCAACTTGCACCTATTGAGGGAAAAGGAAAAGTATCACTATGAAGCCCATAACTATTAATGATGAATCAGATAAAGAGGAAGAGCTGACGGCAAGGGCCATGCAAATAGAAATCCCTATTGGCCTCATCAAATTACCCACCTTATTAACTAATACCAAAACAAGCAGAAGGGATCCCTTAGAGGCCCCTTATATATTGACTAGTATTGGCGACTCTAGCCATACAGTTAACTTACTACCGGATCCTAAGCCAAAAAAACTTGAAAATTTTACTTAGAGAGAAATGGTTTGGTTTTGCGAGTCTAAAGTCTCCATCCAAGATAAAGAAGCCACTCTATCCATACTTGATAACTATTGTTTTTTCATATACCACCCCAAATACTATACCGGCCTTGAGTTGACCAAGGCACTTATATTGAAGAAAGATCAAGAAATATTTGATGACCTCTAGATGGTAACTCTCCTGAGGGAAGGCATAAATATTACCTTTTTGGTATAAAATTTTAATCTTTATACATTAATTCCATTGAGATAAAAACGTCAATAAATATATGTAACTATGATTTCAAACTAGTAGAAGGTGAGTTGTAAAGTCTTCAAGAAGCTCACTCAACCCTAAATACTGAGAAGGATGCTCTCTGTAATGAAGTAGATGAATTAGAGACTCAAAATGTAAATTTAAGTCTGATTCTCTAAACACAAACTATATCCAAGCTCAAGTCACTAGCCTGGAAAAACCCTAGAGAAAGAAAAATAAACATCAAGGGCTGAGGCTAAAATGTTGAGAGTTAAAACTACCATTCTGGAGGAATAACTTCATAAAGAGAAGGTATTGATCGATGATTTATCTTCCATGAAGAAAAAAATGGGCTGTTGATGCCAAGAAGGTTAGAACGTTTGCTGATGGGCTTGGGGATGAATAGAAGGAAAATAAAGTCCTCTCTAACAAGGTTGCTGATATGACAAAAATCTTGGAGGGTCATCATAGTGAGGCCAAGAATTTACGCAAAGATATTGTTGATAAGGATTCACCCCATAATATATAACTTGAAAATCTTTAGAAGCAACTATCCAAGGTGAAACATCGAGCACAAATGTTTCAAAGAGATATGGATGAACGGGTTAATAAATCCATTGATGACAGTGAAATGAAGTGTTTTGTCAAAGTTATATACTACTATTTGGTGAGAAAATTGCGTGGATTTAGAGATATCTATACCAAATCAATATTAACATAATTATGCACAATTGAGAACATACACAAACAAAATAGATTAATTTAGGAAAATGTAGAGATCTTGTTCTAGTTGTTGTGTAATTACAATATGATTAAACCAATCAATCACTCAATCACTCAATTACACAAATCAACAATTCTCTTTGAAGGGAGAATTCTATAGAGAAGAAGAAGAAGTTGGGGCTCATGACTATCAACGGCTAGGGTTTCAACATGTCTTATTTTATAGAAGAAAAAAAACCTTACAGAGCAAAACAACGTATTTTGAAAATAAGCAAAACACGGGACCCCCGTGTTTATTTACTTACATTTGACTTTTACCCAAAACGCATTAAGAATTTATCAAGGAAACACAATCCGTGTAATATAACACCCCCAGTGTTTCACACACATAACTCCAAATTACACCAAACTTCTCCAACACATGCAAGAACCAATAAAATGTTATGCTATGCTTAAATACCTATTCAAATCTCACACTGTTTAACAAGAAAAGAGTTTGCTAACTATGAGAAACAACTTCATTCACAATGGTATGATTATGACACATCCATGGCATACACACAATTTAAAATCCTAGTTGAGTGTGATCATTTGTTGAAATCTAATGGACATCCATATTCTGGTAAATACCAAGTGCACAATGCTATTCCTGAGGTATCCAAGGAAGATGATGGTCATATTAAGGAGAAGGATGAATCTTAAGAACCCTATCTTCCTTTGTCATATTTTTTTTGTAACTCGTACATATCTTCATCATATATAGAATTACTCTCTCCCATTTTGTGCATCTCTCTTTAAATATAATCCTTCATTTATAACCTTTTGATAACATTGAGGCAAAAATGACATTAACTTTCTTCATTTGTAATTCTTCACTAATGCCAAGGTGAAAATATTATGGATAATAAGAAATGCAAAATACCTCAAAATGCACACAATTTGAATATTTATTATACTTTGGTTGTTTAAAACTAAAGTAGGGTATGACCTTATTACCATTGGTCAATTAGACTAAATGAACCAACCAGACCCCTCAGTACTGGCTTTGTGGTCTTAACACCTCCATTGTGGAGCGCACTATAGGAGCTAGAAACTTAGCTAAGTTGAAAATCCACTAGGTGTGCCTTAGGGAATCAATGACCTCGGTACCTCAACTAAGGAAGTACCTTAAGAGTATGTGCTTGGTGAGTGAAAGAGAGATCTGCTCTCTTAGCATCACTGGGTATGCTCCTTGAGATTAGTGGGTGAAAGAACTCACAAGGTGTGTCCGCCTCCAATTCTGACCTATTTGAGGGATTATGTATTGAGCATTAGGCTTAGTAAAATACACCAAGTGTGCCCCACCTTCATTTATCAATAACCTCTAGGAGGGCTTGCATGCCAAGCCTTGGGATTAATGAGTGAAAACCTTCTAAGGTACTTTCATCTCATTAAGTGTGCCCACATTCAATGCTCGACGACCTTGGTAAGGGCTTATAGATTTATATTTGGTATAAGATTTCTTTGTGAGAAGGCTTATGGATTTGATAGTTTTGAAAACTACCTCTTTATGAGATGGCTTACAACTTTCACCACTTTAGTTACTGCCTCTTTGTGAGAGATCTTGCAAACTTCATTTTGTCGACGATGCCTTGTTAAAAGGCTCATGCTCTGTTAAAACATTAACATATATGTTCATATAAAATTAGTAAGAAAAATAACATATTATGCATTCAAAGTTCTTGATTATCAAAAATCAAAAATCAATAAACGCATATTTATTCTTTGGTTTTTTGCCATCTAAGCATTCTGAAATGTTAATTATCTCTATTACATAATATTATTAGGCCAATCTCCTATTTCCCTAACTTCTCCCCATCCTCCACTGACTAAAAACCTCATCACTAATCCACTCATAAAAATGATAGCCTGAATCCTATTAAGGTTTGGTTGTCCTAATATTATGTTATATGCTAACAAACAGTTGGTGATAAAAAAAAATCCATTTTAATGCTCTTTAATGCCAGTGGCATGCCAACTGTCCATGTGAGATTTACAATTTCCTTTAATTTTATTACATTCCTTGTGAATCCTTCTGAGGGCTAAATCTTATATGCCAAAAAAAATTCTGGCAGCCCCAATTGCTTGTAGGATTCTTTAAATATGACATCAACGAAACTACTTATGTCTTCGAGAATAGTTTTCATCACATAGTTTTATATTTGTATTTCAATAACCAAAGGGTCATCGAAAATTTTCATTGTGCCTAACTCTTTATCCTTTGCTATAAAGTAATTTTCCATTTAATTATTTTTTCTTTTTCATTAGTCTCGTGGGAATAAACTCTTCTAATATATGCTTTAATAACAATATTACTGGCTTCTACTATGGAATTTTCTCTTGCAATGGTGCGTATAATATTCTTAGGTACATTGATTTTTAGAGGTAAAGGGATTTTTGGGGGCGAGGGTGCTGCTTGATTGGTTGATGTTGCTTGTGAATATTTCTTCAAATAACCTTTGTGTACCAAATCTCCTAAGATGTCTTTTAGTGCTCGACACTCCTCCGTTGTGTGTTCATGATCTTCGTGGCAAGTACACAATGTATTACTATTTCTACTATTTACACGTGCTTTCATAGGAAATGGTCTTGGAAATGTTTGTTTACCATTTTCCACATGATATATTTGTGATAGGTTAGACGCCAACGATGTGTACTTATCAAACTTGCCTGCTTGTGACTTTTGAGGTACTGACTGTATCACCGGCTTCACTTTTTCATAGCTTTAGTCTAGCATATAGTCAAATTTGTCATGTCTCTATCTCTATTTTCTTTGTTGTTGACCATATTGCATTGGTCATCTCTCTAGCATCCATCTTTTCCTACAAGTCTTTTCTTAGTTAAGAGTAGCATCCATCTCTCTACCATTTTCTTAGATATAAAATTTTTCAAGAATTATTATAATGAAAATTATTGTAATCCCCTAAAATTTTAAAAGCCTATAATTTAATAAATAGCTTTTCTTTGGGATAAATTAGCTTTTAAAATTATTTACTTTAATTATTTTATAGATATTTGAGCATATAAAATTGATAAGAATATTAAATAAATTAAAATAAATATTTTATTATTTTATCATACTTATTTTATTTAAATAAATCTCTAAACCAATATTTTTCCTAAAATTAACTTTTTAAGCCCATATATTAAATTAAATTATTAAATTTATTTATCTACCAAAAATATTATATTATATTATTCCATAAATTATTTTATCTTATTTTTCCTATTTTTCCTATTTCCTTTTCTTCTCATTTCCCCCTTTCTTCTCTCTTTCCTTTTCCTTTTCCTTTTCTTCGGGCCGCCAGCCAACCTGCCTTTCCCCTTCACCCTGATTGTTGGGCCGCTGGCCCATCTTCCCCTTTCCCCTCCGTCTCTCGCGCACGCCTGCCCAACCCGACCTCCTTGTTTTCTTTTCTCCCTTCCCCCCGACCGGGCTGACCCACTCCCTTCTTTCTTTTTTTTCCCTTCGCCCGACCTGCACCTCCCTCTCCTTCTTCTTCCTTCCCTCGACGCCATACCCGACCACCTCCCCCATGTCTGATCGGCCGCCCTACACGCAACCTACCTCCTCCCTACTACTCTCCCTACCTCCCTCTCTCTCCCCTGTTGTAGTCCAATCCCATCTCGACCTAGTCAACCCTCTCTCTCCTCTCGCATGCCCCCGTCTTTCCCTCCTTTCCCTTCCCTCTCCCTGCCACTCCCACACCCTACCACCTTGCCGCCACCCTACCAAGCCACCTACCCCCTCCTTTTCTCTCCCTCTCCTTTTTCTTCTCTTCAACAACCCCTTTCTTACCCTATTTTCGAGCCTTCCTTCCCCTTCCTCGATTCCTTTCTCTCCCTTTCTTCTCCTTCCATTTCCCTCCCTATTTTTGCACCACCTCCCTCTCCGCCTCGCTAACCCCATGCACCACCAAGCCACCCCTCGAGCCATCCTACAACCCCTTCTTCCTCCCCTCTTCTTTTTCTTCCTTCTCGGCAGCCACCCTTCACCTCCTCCTTCCACCGCCTTCTCGCAGTATCTACTGCCACATGAGCCACCAAACCAATCCCTACAACCTCCTCTACCACCCCACACCTCCTTTGGCCGAAACAAACCCCCTCACCCCTTCATTTTCCTCTTCCCTTTTCCTTCCTTCTCAACCTCCACCACCTTCGCAGCCTCACTGCCACCGCCGTCGCCGTCGCCCTAGGCCACAGTCAACCTATCCCTGACCACCACCTACACCCTCTCTTCACCCCTACACCCTTCCCTTGCCCTAAATCCTCTCCCACCTACCCTCTTTCCTAGCCCCAAAACCCTAACCCGAACACACCACTTTCTCCTTTTCTTTCACCCACCTTCAAACCCTTCCACCCTTGTTTTGCATGCAGCTCATGGTGCATGAGCAGGACGAGTTGCTACATTTCTTGGCTTAATTTGGTTAATAAATTTTAAGATATAATAATATTCAAGTTAACTATATCATTAATTAAGTTTTGATAAAGTTTTATGTTTTTGGTTTTTCCTACTTCTAATATAATAATTATTGATATTACTTTTAGGTGTTGATTTTGCTAATTAAAGCTTGAATCTTTAATCGAAATATCGGTAAGGTTCTATTTTTACGGGAATTAAGGTAATCGTTAAATCCCACTTAAACGCATGGATAAACGTATGCTATCACATTATGGTTTTAATATGTTATTTTGCATGATATATGTTGTTCAATATAATATATGTACTTACATACATTGATTGATAAAAAGAAAAGCATGCTAGTTTATGTGCTATGTATGGAAATACTGCTTAAGGAAAGAGTTTGATTATTAATGAAAATGTTAAGTACTTATCCATATTATATTATATTATTGTGACCATTGATGCATGAATAATATTATTGTGAGCCCTAGGGGCATTTTAGTACTATGTCTTGTGCAAGAGTGTGGCCTAATATGTGTGGATGTTAATGAGTATTATGTTGAAATATAATAGTTGGTGGAGTTAGATAATGAGAATGGAGTATTAATATTACTATTTTATGTAGCAATGATAATTTAACAAAAGTGGTGTAATAAAGGGTAAAATGGTAATTTTGGAAGTATAGGATAAAATGGTAATTTTGGAAGTAAAGGGGTAAAATAGTAAGTTTGGAAATGAAGGGAAAAATGGTAATTTTAGAAGTAAAGGGTAAAATGGTAATTTTGTAAGTAAAAGGGTAAAGTGGTAATTATAATAATGGAGAAGGGTAAAATGGTAATTATAATGATGGAGAAGGGTAAAATGGTAATTACAATAATGAAGGGCAAAATGGTAATTATGATAATAAAGAAGAGCAATTTGGTAATTTGACCAACTAAAGGGCAATTTGGTAATTATAACAAAGGAGAAGGGCAATATGGTAATCTAACCAACCAAATGGGAAATATGATAAGTGTAACAATTAGGAAGGGTGATTGGTGACCTAATAAGTGTGGGAGATAACTTGGTAACCTAAACCAAGCAAGGGGTAATTTAGTAATTATGCAACATGAAGGGTAATATGGTAAACTGGCAAGTAGAGAAGGGATAACTTAATAATTATACAAGCAAGGGCTAAATTAGTAATTTGTATCTAATATGTTGATGGGATAATAAAGTTTCATAATAAGACTCAAGTAACATTGAATAATAAGATAATAGTATTTGATAATTAGTAACTATCATGAGAACGAATCCTAAATTAGAATTGGATGAGATTATGATGGCCTTAATGATTCCTCTGTGTTACCTTGGATAACTGTATGAATAAGAAATACCTAATAATATTAGAAAGATTGAAAGTGAATAAGTATCTGATTGTTGTGCTTTTTATGATCACCTTAATTAAGACACTAATACTTAAAGTGAAAGACCTTGAGATTGAGAATGGTGGCTCTTTAGGGGTCGCTACTTTAAAGACGTGGTTTAGCCCACAATTATTCTGGTATTTGCTGGTGTGCCTTTGTGCCCTAGCCAGGCCCTACATCTTACTCTATCTAGCTCTACAGACCTATTTAGGGGGTATGCATACTTATGGATTAGGTGTTCTTGTCGGTAGGGTATTGGGTAGTTTTATGCACCAGTACGACCAGGGTACCTTTGCATCCCTGGGTTGATGGTTGAAGGGTACTGAGTAGTTTATATACACCGGTGCGACCAGTGTACCTTTGTGTCCCAGGATCTTGATCTCCCTATCAAGGCAAATAAATGGAATTGTTGTGATGATTAAAAAGGAAAAACACTAATCATGAAAGTGAAAGACTAATAAGCTGGGCTCAAATGAATTATATTATGAGTACCGGTCCACCAGCGAATAATAGTGGCTAGGAGCATTATACCCTGGAGACAGATCCACTGGCAATAATAGTTGTAAGAAGCGTTCTGTCCTGTATGTATTCTGGTCCACCGGCTATACTAGTGGGGTTCCCGTGCTCACATGAATATTTATAATCCGAGATGATTAATTAATGATGGAATAATGGCTTAAGGTTCAAAAGTATTAATTGTACATTATGACCTATTAATATCTGATTGACTTGTTAAGTATGTGAATGTATAAATGTGGATATTATGTATGCACCTTTCATTATGTATGTATGTAGTTTTGTATCATGTGTTGCATTACGGGCCTATTGTTAAGTGTGTTTTAAAGGGTTACTCAGTACCATAATACTAAATGGTTCCATTCGTGAGGCCCCTGCCTATTCAATGGGCAGTGTCCCTTGCAGGTCCTTTTTCAGGTGCCATTCAAGTGGGCAATAGGAAAGAGCGTAAGAAATTATCTGAAACTATTAGGGTTTCAATCTTTCTCTTTTAAATTCCTGATTTCAATGTAATCATTGTTTTGTAGCCACCATTGGTAGGTTCTATTCTTGTAAATTGTTATTTACGCTATTCTGATTTAAATATGGTTTGAGTTCCTTGTACATTATATTTTACTCTTTTAGCCTTAGCACTTGGTACTAGAATGGTAGGAGTGAACCGGTCTGGTACTAAGTGTGACGGTAATATCTCTAGAATTCACAATTTTGTTATTCCGCTTCCGCTAATTATTTTCATAAAACAAAATTTTTTAGTAGTGAATTTTGGGGGTGTTACAATTATCAATGTTGTTGTACTAATTTTTCAACAATTATGTCATTATTTTTTAACTATTTTTGTATTGATTCTTCAACACCTACATAAATTTTTTTCCCAACAGTCATTACAATGAAGTTTTATACTTGTTGTAATAGTTTTTGACAACTAGATGGTAGTATTTCAACAAATGTTGTAATTAGTATTCACCATTCTTGTACACATATATTATATGTGCGTATATGTGTGATAGAAGTTTGTGGTAACGTGGAAAACTATATGCTACTCATCTTCAAAGAAAGAACAAATCATGTTAATTCACCATTTTTTTTTCAAATCAAGCCTTAATCTACTCCAATCAAATTGTTAGTTTACCTTATATGTGTTGTGGTACACATATGTGTTTGTCAAAAATAATATTTTAATAATCTAAAGTTAAATCAATTAGCAATAATGGATATGCATATTAAAATTTTATTCTTGACTTATGCATAAAGTATTGCAATATCCCTTCATTACAATACATTCTAAAGGTCAGCCAACCTTCTTTAAAAAATAAATAGGGGCAGTCGGTTGCAATTTTTGTTTTTCTTTCTCTTAGATGGAGCATAGCAATCAAGCTAAATCATTTCAAAAGCAATTAGGTTTCAAATGTTGTGATTCTATTTCATAGGCTTGTGTGGATCAATTATTGAATTCAATGGTTATTTCAATATAGAGCTGCAGGTAAGCCAAGTCTTTTCCTAACTCTTAAGTATTTAGTGAACCCGTAGAGCAATTTGGTGTAGGCGTGGGGCTTTGTGATCCTAAAAAATATGGAAATACCAAAGCAAATGGAGTATTATGGAGTCATGATCATTACCATTAGCAATGGTAGTATTATTCGACCCCATTACTTAAGTTATCTTCACTATCAAATGACCTATGTCTATAAGAGCCCAACACGAGATTTGTAGGCTAAAGCTCCTACCTTTATGCAACTCACAACACCTTCAAGATTCTAACTTCTTCCACTATTTTTTATATGCTTTTGTTCATAGTGTTTTAATAATCCCAACGAGATCCATAGGATGAGCACACATGTAACGAAATAGTGTGTTGCTGGCTATTGATCTACAAGGAAAGTTAATTATTCACAATTATGATCAGAACTAATTGAATCCTTATATGAAAGTGAAGGCAGAAACTTTGGTTACTTATTTTAATATCAAAAGTTTCTGATACAAATCAACAAGAAAGGGAGCTAGTATCCTAGACTTATAGCGTGAGAGACGATAAAAGAGAAATGAAAGAGAATATGGTTTGATATATGATAAATTTGGTGGTAAGAAGTTGAATTTGACTACTAAAGTGCCATAGTTGTACAATGAAAAATGTATAATTGGTTGCATCATATAAATATTATTTTTATTCTCTTAAAGGTTTTGGAATGTGTAGAAGATATTACTAAATTAAAAAAATGCTATTATATTTAATTATAGTAGGAAATGAATATTGGAAACAAAAAGTAAGTAAATCACATTGCATTTGTAAATGGCATCAATACTTAATTTATAATTAACATGTGAATTATAAGTACCTTATAATATTTCATTACTATTTACTAGAAAGATTTTCCCCATAATTTATTATAAGCAATTAAGCATCTTTTTGTCATTTTTGCTACTTTATATATAACAATCTATATTATTGTTGGTTATTTAATCATATGGACATTGTTGTCTTGATTGATAAATAACTTATGAATGTATTTATATTCAAAAGTATAAACTGCAATTTTGAAGAATTAAATACGCACATTACATTGAAGAATTATCCCTTATTACTTTGTATGCCAAAATCCAAGGGCAATTGTTTTCAAATATTGGGATTATTTAGTCATTTTCAAATGTTATGTTGTCATCTTAAGAGTTATATAGCTTAAGAGCTTAAAGATATTAGTATGCCACGATGATGGAAAAGATATTATAACAATAAAAGTTGTATAAGAAAGTGGATTAGAATATTTGTTTGTGAATTTAATTATATATTGTATTCTTTGTCCCCATTTTTTAAAATATATGCTCAACAATTATGTCCATCTTATTTTGATTGGTTGTGATAAATCAATAAATTACTTGCTTATTTAGAAGCAACATTTGATACATTACACAGAAATCAATCAATAAATGGGTGATAAAATGACTCATTGATTGCCTCGTGTTCAAAATTCTAAATCTTACGAAAATAAGATGCATGTAAAAGTATAACTGAAATACCCCAAAAATCCTAATTTAGGAATTATGGCAAATAATAATTTATTAGAGAAAGATTAAGAAAATAGGTGAATTTATTAAATAAAGAGAAAATTTATTAAGGAAAAATAAGGAGAAAATAATAAATAAGTTATTAGAAAATTTTGGACATTTTACTAATTAAAATGGAAGTTAAGGACAATTTATCCAAAATAGCCTAACTAATTTAAAAATGGATTTAATTATTATAATTAAAATAATTATTATTAAAATTAAATATCTAAATCAATTATATAAATAAATAAAGACCCAAATACCTCCAACCCAACCATTTTATCATTCCTCCATTTTCCCTTTTTCCTTTTCTCCTTTCTTTTCTCCTTTTTTTTTCCTTCCTTCTCCTTTACTTTTTCTTTTCCTTTACCCCCCGGCTGGGCCAGCCCACCGGCCCAGATGCTGCTCTTCTCCCCCGTCTCGCGTACAGGCCGCCCAACCCTCCCTTTTTCTTTCCCTTTTTCCCTTCCCGCGGCCCAGCGCCGTTCAACGCCTTCCCGTGCACCCAAACGCAGCGTTTCGGCCCTCCTCCCGCTGAGACGCTGCGTCCAATCACTGAAGATAGCCGTTGCCAAACGAGTAACGCGACGCGGCTCTCTGTCCCCCATAACGTTGAAACGCCGCGTTTAGTTTTAAAAACCTTATAAACGCCAAACCGGCCGGTCCCCCTTCTTTTTCTTTTTCCCCTGGACCGCCGGTCCTCCTCCTTTCCCCTTCCTTCTTCTTCCCCCACACAGCCGCCGACCTGCAGCTCGAATTTTGCCGGCGGCCACCAGCCCAGTACCGGCTGTCTTTCCCTGCCTCTCTCCCTGTCGTTTTCTTTCTCTTTTCGACCCCGACCAAGTCCCTCTCTCCCTTTCCCGCGTGCCCACCTCTTTCCCTTTTCCTCTCCCCTTCCCCGACCCAGCCTGCCATGGCAGGACCTGCACCACCTGCCACCGGCCGACCACCTGCACACCTGCCCCGCACGCCTCCTTCTCCCCTTGTCGTTTTCCCTTCCAATTGCCTATAAATACCCCCCATTGGCAGCCCCGATCAGCTCCCTTTTTGATTTTTGCCCCGAAACCCTGCCTCTCCGCCACCTCAAAAAGACGGGCTTTTCGCCGTCACCGGAGACCGCCGCCGCCACCTCTGCCCACCGTTACCATCCCTGCACCTCCCTCGACAAAACCAAGCCACCACCACCCTCCGCCTTGCCCTGCACGTGCCGCCCTCGCCGTGCAAAGTTCCTATCCCGAAAACCACCACTCCCAGCCTTCGCCGCCCTTGCGCCGCCTTCCACCGCCAACCCAGCCGCCACCAGCACCTCCTCCACCCTCCAAAACACCCAGGGAAGATTCCTCTACCTTCCCCTGCCTCCCTCTCCTCCTTCCTCCCTCATCTTCCACCTCTCTCCACCACCCTCGGCCGCCGCTGTCGCCGCCGCGCGCCGCCACCCCTTGCCACGCCACCACCCTCACTCCACTCCCCTTCACCTGCTCTTTCTTTCCCCACCTCAAACTCCTCCTTTTCCCCTCCCATCTAACCGCCACCTCCATCTTTCCCCCTCTTCTCCTCCTCCACCGCCGCCGCCGTCGCCGCCACGCGCCGCCGCCGGACCACCACCGACCCTAGGTGGTTCTCCACTCATCCAAACCCTAATATCCCTTTTATATAACTACTACTATTTTCTACCAATATTAATACTATTATTATTATTATTATTATTATTATGATTATTTCTTTCATTACTATTACTAATATTATTATTATCATTATTATCATTATTATGGTCTCTATTATTAATGTCTTATTTTCTTACTAATACTAAAATCCCTTTTGAACCCTAACTTTTATTATACTTAACTCTAATCTTAATTTTTATAATTGTTGGTATTAAAATTATTAATAATATTACTATTATTACTTCTATTATCCTTACTAAGGTTATTATTGTGGTTGCTAAACCTTACTTGGTTGTATTATTGTTATTATCATTACTACTAGGAGTATTACTATTATTATCATCATTATTAGTATTATTACTATTATCATTATCACCCTTAGGAATAGTTTACTTGTAATATTGTGACCTTATAATATTATTATTTCAAACCTAACACCATTGTTAGACTTAATCTTAAAAACGCTAGAGTTTTATTAATTGAAACATAAGTGTCACTATTAGTAGTCTTATTATTATTATTATTATTATTATTATTATTATTATTATTATTATTATTATCACTATTTTACTATGACTAGTGAACACTATTATTATAAGAATAGGGCTAACGGGTCTAATAATATAAGTGTAACAATAGGTATTAAAAATAAACATATTTTGACTACTAATATTTAGCATACTAATTCTAAGGTAAAAACCCTAGTTCTTGTATAAAACCCTTTTTAGTAATAAAAACCCTAACCTTAAACTAGAATGAGGATTGATAGTAATTATAAGGGAAACTAATACTTAGCATTTTCCCCTTTTATAGGTAACCCCGACCAAAGCCCTAAGGAGTTAGAGGAGTGTGCTCCAAGCCCGGCGTCGCCTTAGTTAAGGACGAAGCTAATGGCCTTGTGCTATGTGTGACATGGATGTGTTGAATGTTGTGTATGTCATGCTATGCCATGTATTATATGATTTGTGGATAACTTGTCTTATGTGTAGCGCAGCTTAGAGATTGAGGTATGTTGTATGTGCTTCCGTGACATGAGCATGACATTTATATGTATGATGTTTATGATGTATTATGTTATGGCCCTCTAGGACATGCATGTTAGGATAAATGGTAATATGAGTTGGGAATATAAGGATGACCGGAAATAAATGAGAAGTGAGACCACTAAGGGGGATATGAGGTTGACCTAAGTACCTCATGATCTATGAGAGAATATTTAAGTGGGAGGAATGTCCGAAATAAATGAGAGTTGGGAACCATGCATGGGAGTCTTAAAGTTTGTATGGTGGTATTAGTGATTTCATGGTGGTATTAGGGTTTGCATGGTGGTGTTATGGGTTGTGTGGTGGTATTAATGTTGGTATGGTGGTATTAATGATTGCATGGTGGTATTAATGGCTTATGGTGGTATTAGGGTTTGCATGGTGGTGTTATGGTTTGTGTGGTGGCATTAATGTTTGTATGGTGGTATTGATGATTGCATGGTGGTATTAATGGCTTATGGTGGTATTAGGGTTGGCATGGTGGTTGTGGTTTGTGTGGTGGTATTAATGTTTGTAGGGTGGTACTAGGGTTTGCATGGTGGAGTATGGGGTTGAGAGTGAGAACACACTTATATAAAGGATGAACGGGGGTTCCTAAATGAGAGAAGAGATTTGGGGTGAAAGAGGGAGGTTACTTGTTGGAGAAGTAAAGTGCTAGGGTTTGGTGCGACCAACTAGGGTTGGCGTGGTCAAATAGGGTTTTGAGTGGCCTACTAGGGTTTTGTCGGTCACACATGAACTTGGGAGATAAAGTAACACATTTGGGGAATTTCCTAATAAAAGAATGAGGTGCGAGATAGAGAATAAAGTAACTTTTGGGTAAGTAAGAAAGAGTTGGGCCACATAGGTCTGATTAGGGTCTCCGAGGAGGAACCCTAGAGGGATGAGGACATGCGGAGTCGACATCATATGTATTGGGATGGCCTATATTCTTGGAGATTGTGCCTTACTATATGCCACTATGCCTAAGTCTACGGGGAATGGATGTCGGGTGTGAGAAGAGGTACGAGTCTCAAAATATGGGACGGGCCCTGTAATACCCCGTATTTTTAGAATCCAGATTTATTGAGTTTAATGATTTTATTAGCGTAATTTGATGTAAATAATTAATTATTCTAATTTCGTTTCGTTTTACGGATTTATCGATGATTTCGAATTCATAATTGAATGTAATTAATTATTGTCGTTGCGAATCATTCTAGACAAATTCGTTCACGACAATGATTTTATTATATTCTTATGATTTCGATCTTCGGTTAAAAATATATTTTCCCGTTCTTTCCCGTATTTTGGTTTTTAATATTTTTAATTCGTTTTCGATTATATCTTCGTCATGTGATTACCGCTTTGTTTTGAAGTTATATTTCGTTAACGAAATATATTATTTAAATTATAGAATTTCTATTTAAATAGTTAAATTTATTTTAATAATATTATCCGTAGAAAATATTTCCGACTTTAAATTTATTCGTTTGCGGTAATCGTTAATAATTTTTGGGAAGTTTTAAATTAAAAAGATTTTGGAGTTTATTTATGAATTTCCTTATGGAATTAATTTTCGTTTGTTTTATGCTTTTTGGTTTGTAGAAAACCGATTTCGGAAATTATTTAAATTAATCTCGATTTATTAGAATTTGACTTAAATATTTAATTATATGTTTTTAAATATTATTTTGGGGTCTTCTAATGTATTTCCGTAAATAATATAAATTTTTACGTCCGTTGTTAAATCTTTCCGAAAATATTTTCGAAATTCTTTATATAGCCTTTTTACTAATTTTAAGCCTTCGGATCCGTTCGAAATAAATTTTCGTTTAATAAATTTTAGATAAAGTCTTCCGATAATAAATTTTTTTTTGATAATTAGTATTCCCTTTTATAATTGCATTTGTAAAAAAAAAAAAAAAAAAGGAAGCCCAAACCTGTCGGGACCCCCCGACCCCCCTTCTCTCTTTTCCTTATCTTTCCCAGTCCCGACTCCCTTCTCCCTGGCCCTGCGCCTTGCCCCTGTCCCGAAGCCCTAGCCACCTCTCTTCTCCTCCCCAGCTCCTCCCTCTTCCTTCGCTGGCCACGGCCGACCACCGCTGGCGACGCCGCACAGCAGCCACAGCAGTAGCAGCCGCAACAGCGACCGAAACGGCCACGCCCAGCAGCAGCAACCGCGCAGGTTGTGCCGCCACCGTCCGGCTCCGGCGAGCCTCGCTGACCACCGGCGAGCCGACTCCGTCCTCCGGCACAGCTTTCCCGACCTTCCCTTGCCTCGATTTGCCGGTTTTTCGTTTGGTATAATTTCCGAAAACCCTAACCCTTGTTTTGGTTAATTGGGTATGAATTAGCTTATAAAAAAGCTAAATTGATTGTTTGATTATGTATATATGTGCTGTAAGATTGATTTGGATAGGTTAATTGTGTGATTGTGTTGGAATTTTGGAAAAATTGGATTTTTAGCCGGGTTATGCCCAAATTTTTCGGATCCGCCCGTTTTTGCGATTTCGGACAAATTGATTATACAATATGTTTTAAAATGTATCCAATTTCATTTTGGAACTATCAATTTGAGAAATTTATGCAGGTTTTATCGGAATTTGATTCCTAGGTCAAATTTCGGGTATAATGAAATTGGGTCGTATAATTGAGCCATTCCGCTCAATTGATTTTATGGTATCATTTAAAATGTATTTAATTTTATATTAGAAGTGTTGATTTGGGAAAATTGTGCGTATTTGACCGGAATTGGATTTTTAGGTCAAAACCCCCGCGGGTTTAAATTAGATTTTGTAATTGGGTTATTTTATTCAATTGACTATATAAATTATATTAGAATATGTTTAATTACATTTCTGAACCGTCAATTGGTATGTTTTGGCAATAATTGGTCGGATTTGCGTTCCGGGTTCAAAAACCCTAATTGTGCTGAATTGCGTATTTCTTTTATCGGTTTTGAGCAATTGATTATTTGATATGTTATAAAATGTGTTTAATTGTATTTCTAAACATTCAATTTGATTAAATTTATAGAATTTTACCGAATTGCATTTTCGGGCCTAAAACCCTAGATTTTAAGTAAGATTACGAGATTGGGTATTTGTATAATTGTTTTTCTAAAGTTAGATTTATAGAAGTAGTTGAAATGATCCTAATTGCTTTCTAATACCTTTAATTGTAATAAATTGATTTGAATTACTTGAGTTGTGTCATGGGCTTTAAAACCCTAATTTTTAAAAATGGATTGTTTGGAATTGGTTAATCGGAAGATTGTTTTGTTGAAATTTGATTATCTGGATTTATCTAAAATTAGTTTAATTGTATTTTAAAACTATCAATTTGAGGTAATCAAAGTAATTTGGTCCATTCGTAGTTAGGCATTTAAAACCCTAATCTTCGGGGATGATTTTGTAGAATTAATTTTGCTATGTGTAGTTTATCTAATCGATTTCTATCTTTGGGTTTTACATCATTTAAATTATGTTTTAACCTAATCGGTTGGGATTTGATTCTATGTAAATTGGTTGGATTACTTATTTAGTTGTAAAACCTAATAAATAAGTTATTTTCGATAAATTAACCTATGATCGCTTATTCTTCTCGGGTTTCCAAACTAATTTGAAATGTCCTAAGTGTGTTTGTATTAATCTGTTTTGATTTATATTTAATCTTAAATCTTAATAGAGCTATGCTTTTAAGTCCTAAGTTTTGGACACAATTTCCAAGAAAAATAGTTTGTGTCTCTTTGTATCGATTAAATTATAATAATTGAAATTATTGATTGATAGGATAGTTTCTAATTTAGTTTTCGATTTCTATCGGGTCTAGGAAAGCTTTCTCGTGGACCCACGAACTAGGGATCTCTTTCCCTCTTTTAGGTGAACCGGGTCAAACCCCAAGAGGTGTAGGAGCATGCTCCAAGCCCGGCGCCGATTTAGGTAAGGACGTAAATAAGGCCTCTTGTGTGCTCTGCATGTGTTAAGTGTCTTATATGCTTTGTACAATTGGGTGTTATAATATGTATACTGTATGCTTGTTTGTGAAGCGCTGCATGGATCCGAGGTACGTCCCCGTATCCTAGTCTTCGTGTGCTAATATGCTGTGATGTAGTGTGATGTGTTGTGATGTAGTGTGATGTGATGTGACCCCTACGTCATGTAGGTTGGGTTATGTGAGTGAGTGTGGTGAAGTGGGAGATTTGAAAAAGAAAATATAGAGGTTAGAATGACCAAAGGGGAGTATGTTGGCTAAACGAGGTATGGACGACCTAAGTAGTTCACCATTTGGGAAATAATGAGGAGGAAGTGGAATTAAGTAAACAAAAAGGTGGGTATAAATTAAGGTTGCGTGGGGAAGTCTGTTGCTTGGTGATATGATGGGTAGTATTGGAGCTTATATAGTGGTTTTAATGAGTATTTGGTGGTATTAATGACTTATGGTGGTATTAGGGTTTGTAAGGTGGTATTAGGGTTTGGAGGATGGTATTGTGGTTTATATAGTTGTATGATAATTACTTGGTGGTATTAAACACTTATGGTGGCATTAGGGTTTGCAAGGTGGTGTTAGGGTTTATATAGTTGTATTAATGATTACTTGGTGGTATTCATGGCTTATGGTGGTATTAGGGTTGCAAGGTGGTATTGGGGTTTACAGAGTGGTATTTATGGTCTCCTAGTGGTATTAATGATTATGGTGGTATTAGGGTTCTCATGATGGAATTTGGGTTGTTACGGTTAAAGAGGGTTAAGAGTGGTTAACCATGGCTTGGTGTGGACAATCATGGTTCGTATGGCTGCTTCGAGTTGTTTGGTGTTATCATGTGTATTATTGAGCAAAGTATTGTTATGAATGTGGAATTTTACCATTTGTTATTATGTGCATGAATGTGGTGAATGACTTATGCATGTCAAGGACCTGATATGATTCAATAAGATACGAATAAGACATTAACTGCTTAAAGTGAAATACTGATGAGCCCGACCCAGTCCGTTCCACCGGTTATTAATAGTGGTCAGAGGCGTGTTGCCCTGTAATTATATTTCCGGACCACCGGCTACAATAGTGGAGGGATCCGGGCTCGACAGACCCAAACTAATAAGTTAAATCAGGAAAGATACTGAGAAGACACCAATAACGTAAAGTGAGATTGTTGAGCCGAGCCCAGTCCGATCCACCGATTATTAATAGTGGTCAGAGGCGTTCTGCTCTGTGTTTATTTCCGGACCACCGGCTATAATAGTGGAGGGATCTCGGCTCGGTACATCCAAAGTAAATAAGTTAAATCAGGAAAAATACTAACCACTTACAGTGGAACACCATGTAAGTGCGGGGCCAGTCCGATCCACCGGTTATTAATAGTGGTCAGAGGCGTTCTGCCCTGTGATTATATTTCCGGACCACCGGCTATAATAGTGGAGGTCCCCGTGCTTACAGGTTAAATAAAGATTGTTGGTAAAAGAGATTGTTATTATAATAAGAAACAACGAACATTGTATGAGCATGTTTCAGCTTTCCGTTTACTCATCCTGATGTATGGCTGACATATTGAGCATGTATCTTGTGTATTAATGCATGTGGCTTCTATGAGCGTGTGTGATTGTATGCTTGGCCTTAGCGTCTACGCCTTACTCAGTACTGGACCCGTACTGATACTGCCTTGATTAACCGGGTCCTGTGATGATCCACCGATGGTGGGGAGCAGACCTTTGATGCAGGTCTTGATCAGTTACTAAGTTGGGGTGGAAGGCTGGATATGAGTGAGTAAGTGGTCCGGACAATTACCTTCGAAAATCGTATGGTTTAATCATAATTGTCTTTAGAGGATACAAATGTCGTATTTAACTTTTTAAGGGTCTTATCGTATCTTGCGATTTCGTTATTTTAAGTATTCTGATATATGGATCTTTTAAATTGTATTTCGGAATGTAACTTCTTACCTTCGCACTCTGATTGTAGAATTCGTGTTTTATGAATGATTCGTTTCCCGTTTTATTCTCTTTAGCCTTAGCACTTAGTATCGGGTCGGTAGTTATGGATCGATCTGGTACTAAGTGTGGCGGTAATGCCCCCGGATTTACGGTTTTAATTTTCCTGCTTCCGCTAAAACTTTGATTTAAACGAAATTTTTCAGTAGTAAATTTGGGGGTGTTACAGGCCCTCTTGAGGGAACAGTAGTAGAACATCAATGACATGCATGTCAAGGGTGGAATGATATCTAATAAAACACGGATAAGACGCTAATCATGTAAAGTGAAAGATTGTTGAGCCGAGCCCAGACCGGTTCACCGGCAAATAATAGTGGCCAGGAGCCGGGGTGCCCTGGAGACCGGTCAACCGGCAAATAATAGTGGTCAGGAGCGTTCTGCCCTGAGTGTATACTTTCCGGTCCACCGGCTATAATAGTGGGGGGTTTCGTGCTCGACAAACCAAAGTAAGTAAGTTAAAACATGGGAAATACACTAAGTACTTACAGCGGAACATCATGTGAGTCGGGGCCAGACCGGTCCACCGGCAAATAATAGTGGCCAGGAGCATTTTGCCCTGGAGACCGGTCCACGGGCAAATAATAGTGGTCAGGAGCGTTCTGCCCTGAGTGTATACTTTCCGGTCCACCGGCTATAATAGTAGGGTTCCCGCACTCACATGGACTATTAAAGAATATGTGTGGATTGAACGTGCTATTAATGAGAATAAAGAATAAGTCATGGAAAATACACTAAGTACTTACAGTGAAACATCATGTGAGTCGGGGCCAGACCGGTCCACCGGCAAATAATAGTGGCCAGGAGCGTTCTGCCCTGGAGACCGGTCCACCGGCAAATAATAGTGGTCAGGAGCGTTCTGCCCTGAGTGTATACTTTCCGGTCCACCGGCTATAATAGTGGGGTTCCCGCACTCACATGGATTATTAAAGAATAAGTGTGAAATGGACATATTATTAACGAGGATAAAGAATAAGTCACCGGAAAGTACTCAGGCCTTATCTTGTGTGCTATCGCATGTTACTTATATGATTGTGCTAGGTGTGCTATGTGGTGTGATTGTATGCTTGGCCTTAGCGCACCTGCGCCCTTACTCAGTATTGGACCCGTACTGATACTACCTTGATTGAATGGGTCCTGTGATGATCCACCAATGGTGGGGAGCAGACCTCCTATGCAGGTTTGATCGGTTACAAATTGTGGGGTGGAAGGTTTGGCTTGAGTGAGTAGGCGATCCGGATATTGGTTCCTTGGGATCTGTGTTATTTGGCTATATTTCGTACTACGCTTCTTATTTTGAAACCGTACTCTAAGTTGTATTCCTAAACGATATTTTAACTGTTGTTGACCCGTGGTTTCCGTGAATGGTCTATGTTAACTATGGACCTATGTTTTGATGACTCTTACTTAATGATTGTTTAGTTTAGCCTTAGCACTTAGTATCAGAACGGTAGGAATGAACCGGTCTGGTACTGAGTGTGGCGGTAATACCCCCAAGTTTACGGTTTTAATTCTCTCGCTTCCGCTAAACCTTTTGATTTAAACGAAATTTTTCAGTAGTAAATTTGGGGGTGTTACAATAACAATGGTTGATCCGTGCTCTTTCATAACTTTTTTTGGACAAAATAGTACATCCACCATTTTCTTTGTTTTATATTTTCTGATCTACCTTTCTCCATTGTTCTATTTCCTATTATTATTTACCGTCGATTTGAATCGATGTGAATTTAAGTAAGATTAAATTAGATAAATATTTAAAAATATTATTTCAATACTTATTAGATTAATCTAGATGAATTAATATAAATAAATAGAAAAATTAAAACATTTACGATAAACACTTATTTAAAAAGCTAATGATTTTAGAGAAAATTTAGACTAAACTATATTAAATTTCAACCTAATCTAATTTATTTGTTTCAGTTGACTTAACCTAATCTATTCAACCCCAAATAAATATGACAATGTAGGTTAACAAATAAATCTGGGAAGACTAGATGAAAGTTGAAGTCTAAAATTGGAACCTAAAAGTTCAGGCTTATTTAATAAGCTACTCTAATAATTTGTTTTTTTTTAAAAAAAAACTAGAGATTTTAAACTCCTTATCCAAATACCAACAAATTTAATTTAAGATTTTTTTTATGCAAAAAAAATGTTAGCTATATAAATGTGTTGTCAAACACAAACATTATTTGACCCGATCGTTATTAAGGATAAAAAATAATAATACTTCATTTGAGCGGAAGGGAGGGTGTTGACCACCGAGGGCCCAACAAATATCACTTGAGAATAAAATACCTTTAATTTGCTAGGCTTTTCTCTCTTCATTTTATTTTTTATGATTTAATTTGATATAATTTATTATTACTATTTTATTATAATTAATTTTATAATTAATTAATACCCTTTCTCATTAGTATACCTATTGTTGTTATTCTTATCATTAATATTATAATTGTTATCATTAATGTTATATATTCTTTATAATCAAAGTTATTATTATTATTATTATTATTATTATTATTATTATCATTAAATAAATAGACACGTGCTTCGTTTGGATTTGGGTGAATTGATGTGAGGATAAACTTTAAAAATTAATACAGATTAAGAGAAGATAAATGAATTTGATTGAATATTTTAAAAAATTATTCGTTCAGATAAATATTAAATTAATCTTATTAAATAAAGATTAAAAAAACTATAGTATAATCCTTTTAGTATTACCTAACTAAAAGGTTAAAAATTGTTAGATGTAATTATGTAGTATATGTAGCAAAAAATGTTGAAGAAAAAGTTAAGTAGAAGAATTTATAGGAAAAAATGCATAATTTATCAACTGTTCGTTGTGCCGCCAGTAAAAACGCTGCTTTGAAGCGAAGATTCGTCCAGACTGAGATACAATCATATGCCTCATCACCCCTAAGGTTGACACAATACCTTCCGTTCTTGTGTACTCAAGAATGAGAGATTTGGAATTGCAGATCTATGCCTAGAAAATTTATATAGAAACATGAAGAAGGAAGCTTGATGTTGTGTATATGAAAGATGAAGGAATATCGTTCCTCAAATAAGTGAAAAACCATAGTAGCCAAGAAACTGCTCTGGAGAATTGGGCCCCTTAACTCGCATAATGAGGAGAACATTTTCAAAATGTTTGAGAAGCTGAAGACCCGGAACTGCTCTTTTACTAAGTAAAGAAGAGAGTAAAAGGGTCAAAGAAGGTTTTAAGAATTTTAGCAAAAAGATTATTAGGCCGGTTTGGATCCACCCACACCCACGCCTAGCCTAGCCCGAACTGGACAAGTGGGCGGTGGTGTGCGAGCGTGTATAGTGTATATGGACCAACCCAAGTCTTAACAAAATAACCCAAGCAGCTAACTCAAACCAACAACTAGAAGGGGGATAGTATAAACTCTCTTAAAAATATATCCCTCACCAATGTGGGAAGGAGAAATGAGTAAAACCTCAGTTTTTCCATTATTCCAACAACCCCCCACCAATGGATAAACAGAACAAAAAATACAAAAGATCTGGGCAAAGAAGGCTTGAAACTTAAGCACCAATATCACTAGGACTGAATTGATACACAGCAAAGTGAGGCAACAACCGTGTCATGGAAGTGAACAAATTTTAAACTTTCATGACACTAGATGAGCCTCTCATAACACATTTCTTACCTTAAAATATGCAAATTCTTCTTGGGTACTTATAAGTGCTCTAGAAAGATAGCCTCAGTCTTTTATAGAAGTTTGCCCACCTTTATACTCACCTAGGTGAATTCACCAAGTGAGTCTTACAAGCACCACCAAACCTAGCTATGGATTCATTAATAGCATAAGCATGTTCATTCTCACAAATTTTAAATGGTGAGTTCACCAAGTTTGTCTCATTAAGACCATCCAAATGTAGGGATATGAACTCTTTAAAAGCTAAAGCTCAACCTCAACCTATCTGGTGTGGTTGTAGCGAGCACCCAATTTAAACCCTCTTTTTGACAATTGTAGTATTAGTAAATAAGGGTATCGTTCTATACTAGGGATTGAGAGGGCCCACCTCTATTTAGCTAGGTAAAAAATAAATAAAAATAAAACCCTAAATCACACAAAATAAATAAATAAGAAAAAACTAATGGTGGTTTTAAAATTAAAAATAATAATAAAAGTAATAAATAAAATAAAATAAAATAATAAAAATAATGGATAACCCAAATATGATAAATATACTAGGGAAATCAAAATCTACCACTAGATTAGGTCAAAGTATAATATTAATTTTTAAGTTAGTGTTTAATTATGAGAAAGAGATCGACCAAGTTATACACCAAAAGTAGGTCCATACACCTTATATTACTTCCTTAAATTAATTAATACAACAAAGAGTCAATATTAATCTTATTAAATATTAGTAATATAGTAGCAAGAAGCGGATCTTATATTTAACTAGATTTAATGCATTAAGTATAATTAGAAGGATGTCAATCTAAGTATCCAAACTAGTACACTAAGCATGTCTAGCTGTATTTTCCTTCTTTGGACAACACGTATCTAAACGTTTTACTACTCTAGTTAAAATTACAAAAATATTAGGTGAATTGTTATCTAACCCAGCTGCAAACCCAGTAGGTAAATAATCCTACATATTGTCACTATGAGAAAATTAGAACAAGGCATGCACCATATAAATTATAATTGATAGAAATATATATATATATAAATGATAACGATTAAAATAGAGTCAAAGAATAATCTTATGAAATAAATAAAAATAAAATAATATCTCAAACCCTAATCTAGGATTTTAGTCTATTCCCCAGTAATAAATAATCAGTCACTCATAATTATCGAATTAATTACACATAAATATATATCTAAAAATATAAATTCAAAAATAGAGAAAGAAATAACTGGAATTAATTATGGATGAAAGATAAAAAATTTATTCAGATGAAAAAGTAATTAATTTCATCTGAAATAAATTTTTCGGTATCCTTTTCTCTTATTTTCTCTCTCGGATTACTGTGATTTTAATGCAATTAATTTGTTTTTTTCTTTTCTCTTTTTTTCTTCTTTGGCTAAAGTGCGCAGTGCTGCACCCTAATGACTGCTTGCTGCTGACTCTGCTCTCCCCTCCTTTGTTGAATTTTCCTTGTAGCCCTCACCTCATTTTTCTTTGTTTTTCCCACTGCTTGCCTTAACTTCTCTTACGGCTGCCCTCCCTTTCTCCTACACTATGGCCTTTTTCTTTTTTTTTGTGCCTGCTTCTGGTGCTCTTGAGTTCTACCGCTCCCCCTAGTCTTTTTTTTTGTCTTCTTATGCTGATGGCTGCCACACATTCTAGTTTTCCTATGCATAGCTTGTTTTCTTTTGTTTTTAGGCCTTTTAACCTTCGGTCCTTGGGTCGTTGGTCCAAAGGTACACCTTTTTTTTCTTTTTCTTTTATTTAAAATTTACCTATAAAATAAACTTAATTAAAAAAATGAATAATATTATACTCTAAATTTATTTAATTTATGTCATTTTAGCTCAAATAATAACATTTGTGTAATTATTATCATTTAAGCTTAAAATCATAATTATTCACCTATATTACTAAAATAAAATACTAAAATTAAAATTATAAGTGTATAAAACATGTCAAAATATGAACTCATGAACACCCCCACACTTAGCTTTTCGCTTGTCCTCAAGCAACTTATGACTCTAAATAAATAAAATTAAACTAACTAACTACTTTCGTAGGTCTTATGATTGCAACTATCATGTGCAACAAACCCTTTAAACTCCTAGGTCATCCATCAATGACGAGTAAGATCTCGTGAGGATTTCTCAAATGATATACCCACAAAATCATACACAATAAGATAGTAGTAGTAGTAGCAGTAGTTAGTAGTAGTAGTAGTAGTAGTAGTAGTAGTAGTAATAATAATAATAATAATAATAATAATAATACCCTTAACCATTTTTTTCCATAATCTTTTACTTTCATAACAAAAATATTAGCATTCAACTAAGATTTGACATTGGGAGATTTAAGGATATACTAAAAGTATGGACATATCAATACTATGGATGAAGATCTACCACGCCTAAGTCACATCAAGATCCATCCTCACTATAGATACCCTCTCTCTTCTCTCTCTATCTCTATCTCTCTCTCTCTCTCTCTCTATCTCTCTCTCTCTTTCTCTCTCTCTCTCTTAGATTCATGGCTACAAATGTATCGAAACACTAATGTATATGAGATAAGATGATAAAGATAACAAATGATTCACATATATAAATAAAGAAGGTTCATATTTTTGTGGATAAAACCTCATAAAAGATACCAAATACTTGCCAAATGGACCGGACCATATGCTTATCTCTTGTGACTAATCTCCATTAGATCAAAGGCTGATCATCACAAGAATCAAATAGGACTTACTTATCGGTTGTAACAGGGTTTAAGGTATAGAAAGGTACGAATTATTCTAGGATTATAGTACTAAAAAGGTTAAGAGCTAGTGGAAACCTAATAATTAGATGAAATATAAGCATTAATTCCACATGAATGACACACATCTCCAGCTTAACACCAAACTAGAACAATGAGATAAAAATTAGAACATGAATAGAACTTTCTCAACATCATCTCCATAACTCCCTCTCTTCCTTATATTGTATCCCTTTCTTCTTTTCTCCTTTTCTTTTTCAATATTTTTTCTTTTCTCAATTTTCAATTTTTTTAAGAAGAATGATGACAATAAATTGAATATATAATTCCATCGCCATCACCAAACATAAGCAATTCCTTTCTTAGCATAAATACATATATTTCTTTCACATACACAACCACTCTATATCCATAACAATTTGATTCCCTTCCACTAGCTTTAAGCAAGGGTAAGGATATTAAGGCCCGAAAGTTATTCAATGTGGGTAATGAAGAAAAATATATATTCGATGTATAGGCTCAAAGGGTTTCTATGGGTGTATATCATGCATACACAAATTAGGGTTAAGCTATTTGGTCATGTGGTGGAAAATCCTAAGCTACCTTTATCATTTTCTCAATTAGAGCATGTTTTGACTATAAGCTTCGACTAGCACAAGACTAAGTTCTGGTAATCTCTAGAGTCCATTACAAGAGCTATAACAAGTATTTTGATCAAAGCAATTAGACATATATGAGGTTTACAAAGAAAATTTCAAGCCAAGAAAAGTAGATAATTTTATGTGAATTCTCTCAGAAAAAAAGGTATATATTGTTCAAAAGATCACTAAGGAATATGATGAATCTCAACATGCCATGTTGGTGGTTAGAAAATCATACATGTTCTTTTTCCATTCACATCTAGACACATAGATATGTGTTCCGTATATTAAAATTAACACAAAAAATTTCCTCTTTTCATTAGATTTCAAAGATATGCTCCTCATTAACTAGTTAAGGGCTCATAAGACTTTAAAAATACTAAATAAAATTTTTAATTTTTTTATGCAAACACATATAACACTCACACCCTCACACTTAAATCACACATTGTCCTCAATGTATAAACAACTAAAGGAACATGCAATTTTAAGAATGGAGGAAAAATAAATAAATAAAAACAACTAAAGGGTAGAAAACTCCCCTATCACATTAGGTTGTATCCCAAGTAGTACTTGTGTTTATATCATCAGCCTGACATGATCTCGGTTTACTCGTTCAAGGTGGGTACGTCTACTTGAGAGCTGCTTCACCAAATCCTTCCTTATGTATATCATCTATTTCCTGCAAGGTATAAAAAGATAAAATATTAGTTTTAATAAAAGATTTGACCTAACAAGAACGCAACTTACCCATCATGAGATTTAGCTCATGTGTAAAGAGAGAATATTTCTCCCAGTGTCAACGTATGATGGTCTCTCTATCAAAGGAGGAACATATTGTCCCATCTCAAAATCTTTTAGCACATCTTTCCAATATAACCTCTCATTTAGATCATTCCGCTTCTTATTAGATGTATCCAGGATGATTTGATTACTCTCTTCAATCTTTGACCCATATAACCAGCTAAAAGAGGGAAAATAAAGAGTTTGGTTAGCATAAATAAAATCAAAGTGGTTAAAATGCTTACCTCATGTTTCATGATCATCTCCAAGAAAAAGTGGGGAACAAATGTTTAGAGATGGTCTATGGTATATGAAAGTGGTAGTCTTGCCATCCATATACTTCTCTTTGTTCACTTGATCCTTATTTTGATGAGATTCTTCTTCTACTTTTACAAGCTCTTCTTCCACTTGATCCTACTTTTCACTGTGTTCCATGGGGACCTCCTCAACTAGCTCATCCTCACATGCGGACATGGCATCATCATACTCATAACTCTCGCTTGAATTTGAAACTGAAGTACTAAAGAGCTCTTTTTGTGCTTGTAATTGATTGATCATGTTGACCACATAACTCATTTGCTCCTCTAGCATTAACATCCTTTCATTTTTTTTTTAATGTGACTTTGTATCAGTTGGTTTTGCCCATTTGTCAATGCTTCAAAAAGCTTATCCATTTTTTCTGAACTTAAAGATTTTAAAATTGGAGAAGATTATTGTTGAGGAGATTGATAATATTTTGAAGCTTTATATTCAAGTTTGTAAGGGTCTTGATATGGCACTTGATAACAATCATTCATGTCCCATCCAAAGTTAGAGTGATGCCTCATTCCCGAATAGTATGTGCTTGTGTAAGGATCATGTCATTGGAAACCATTGAAAGTGGAGCATTGGGTTGTGTCCATCCTCCTCCTCTCATAACTTGTGCATGGTAAGTATATGGATTTCCTTGTATATGACACAGTCCGCTTGGATTAATAACTCCAGTAGCTGTGGCAACCTATGAAACAAGAGTAGTGAATTGTTTAAGTCTATCATCAAGGTTGCTTGAACTTATCTTATTTGCTCTTGTATTAAGGTTCATGCAAAGTTATCCATAGCCTAAGGATCCTCTCATAGCCACCTGAAGGATATCAATAATTCAAAGGAAAATGTTAAAAGAAAAACAAAACACACCAAAAATCCTAAAAAAAAATAAAAGAGAAAAAAAATAAAACACTAAAAAAATACACTAACTACTAAAAAACCTATTAATTTAGAGACTTGAGTCCCCACAAGCACTCTGACCTTTAAATAAAATGATGGCACGATAAACACAACACATTGAAAATAAAAATACACTAAAAATACTAGCAAAATAAAGGTAAAGTTTTCAATCCTTGGCAATGGCGCCAAAAATTGGTGTGGCCATAGCCAACATGCAATTTAAACCCTCTTTTTGACAATTATAGTATTGGTAAATAAAAATATCCTTATATACTAGGGATTGAGAGGACTCACCTCTATTTAGCTAGCTCAAAAATAAATAAAAATAAAATCCTAAATCACATAAAATAAATAAATAAGAAAAAAAACTGATGGGGGTTTTAAAATTAAAAAAAAATAATAATAAAAAATAATGTATAACCGCAAATATGATAAATATGCTAGGGATATCAAAATTCACGACTAGATTAAGTCAAAATATAATATTAATTTCTAAGTCAGTATTTAATCATGAGAAAGATATTTACTAAGTTGTACACCAAAAGTAGGTACATACACCATATATTACTTCCCTAAATTAATTAATATGACAAAGCTCCAATATTAATCATATTAAATACTAGCAATATAATAGCAACACGCGGTGAAATGCCCCAAAAATTCTAATTTTATTATTTATCATTAAATAAAATTTTATTTTGAAAATTAATTAAATAATTTACTTTTATTAAAATAAGAGGAAATTAATTAGGGTAAATTAAGAAGAGAAATTTAAAAGTGTTTTAAATGGGAGGAATGTTGGTATTTTAAGCTAATTAAGGATTTTATTTTGGAAATTAATTAAATAAATTACTTTGTTTAAATTAAGAAGGATAAAATAGTTTTAAATTAATATAAACTTTATAAATAATTTAATTGGAGGAAATTAGAGTGTTTTGGTTAATTAAAATGGAATTTAAGAAAATTCTTTCAAAAATCCCTAAATTAACCTAAAAATAGAATTTAATTATTATTTTGATATTATATTTTATTAAACATCCCAAATTTCCCAAATCATACTAATTAATCCAACCACTAATTTTCCTCCCTTTTTCTTTTTCTTTTCTCTTTTCTTTTCCCTCTTTTTCCTTTTCTTTCCTTCTTTCTCTTCTTCTTCCCTGGCCTGGGCCCGCCTGCTAGGCCCAATTCCCTCCCCTCTCTCTCTCGCGCGGCCCAGCCCCGCGCCTCTTCCCTTCCTCCCGGCCGGTTCGGGCCGCCTTTCTTTCCTTCTTTCTTTTCCGCTGGACCGCCGGTCCAACCTCTTCTTCTTCTTCTTCCCCGTGCCGTCGTCATTCGCCGCCTGCAACACGAAATCCTGCTGGAGAAGAAAGGCCTGCAACGACAGCTCCAGCTCCGGTCATTTCTCCCCTCTTCTCCCCGTTGACTTCCCCATGGATGTGACCAAACGGCACAACCCTTCTCCTGCACGAAAATCCCCCATTTCCCAAGCAATTATGGTCTGTAAATTTCAGACCGTACACCAGCCAATTCCGCCGGACAACCTACCCTAATCCTAACCCCCTAACCTCCTCCCTCGAAGCTTTGTCGTTTCCCGTCCCAATTGGCCTATAAATAGCCCTAACCGCTGCTTGGATTGGGTTCGAAATTCTGGAACCCAGAGAAACCCCGTCGCGCCGCCCTTTCCTCCGCCGACAACCACCTTCAGCCGCCCTTTCCTCCGCCGACAGCCACCTCTACCGCCTGCCCTTACCACCAAAATCCTCCCCGCACCGCCCTCTACGCAACCAACTCCCTAGACCTCCCTGCCTTGCCCCGCAGGTGCCGCCCCGGCCGTGCGAAACTGGCACCCCGAAACAACCCTTCCAGCCCCTGCGCCACCTTCACGCCGCCACCGCCGGCCATACCGCCGGTTGCTGCACCACCACCACCCCCCCAAAACGACCAGGGGATACTGCCCTACCACCCTACACCTCCCATTTCCTCTAGTTTCCCCTTCCCTAGCCCCCACATCCATTTTCCTTTTTCCTCCCTTCCTCCACCGTCGCCGCCGCCGCCACCACCCCAGGTTGCCCAACTCCCTAAACCCTAGATCTTGACTAATAGAAGTCGTTAATGATTTTATTACTATTAACTATTATTGTTAATGTTATTATAATTATTATTAACATTATTATTATTATTATTACTATTACTATAAGTACTATTATCATTACCCTTATTATTATTATTATTATTATTATTATTATTATTATTATTATTAGTAATAGGCCCTAACATTTTCCCTAAGAACTTCCAATTAATGGTATTAAGAGATTTAAAGGATAAGTCTAATTGGAACATAACCGGCCTCACTATTTGTATTGTCTTATGTGCTTATATGATCATGCTTGTATTGTGTACTTTGTCTGTTTGGCCTTAGTTATTCGATTACCTTGCTCAGTACGAAGTGTACTGACCACCCGTTTCATGGGTGCTGCTCATTCCCACGAGCAGAAGGCCCCATTGATCTAGTGCAGGTAGGTGACTCTATATTTGATGCCTACGACGCTTATGAGGCGTTGGGCGGGACCGAGAGTTGAGTCCGGACCTAGCTTGGGGATCGAGAGTGGCGTAGCCGGAGTCTGTTGTCATTTCACCTTTCTTATGTATTTAAGTTTATTTATTTTAAGTGTATGACGTTTCAACTTTCAAAAACCTTAAAACCGTATCTTGAATTGTACTTTGAACTTCCGCACTCTGATTCTGTATTACTTGGGTTTTACCCATGAATGTGTTATGCTAACAACTCGTATGTGTTGGTTAATCTGTTTTAGCCTTAGCACTTAGTACCGGGACAGTAGGAGTGAACCGTTCTGGTATTAAGTGTGGCGGTAATGCCCCCGAATTTACAGTTTTATTTGTTTGCTTCCGCTAAACCTCTTTAAATTAAACAAAATTTTTTAGTAGTAAATTTGGGGGTGTTACACGTGGCTCCTATATTTAACTAGATTTAATGTATTAAGTATACTTGGAAGGATGTTAATCTAAGTACCCAAACTAGTATACTAAGCATGTCTAGCTGGATTTCCCTTCTTTAACCCACATGTATCTAAATGTTTTACTACTCCGGTTAGATTCATAAAACTATTAGGTAAATTATTACCTAATCTAGCTACAATTTATACATATAAATTCTAGCATATTTATAAGGCCACTTTGTAGGCAAATAATCCTACATACTGTCACTATAAGGAAACCTAAACAAGGCATGCACCATATAAATTATATTTGATAGAAATATATATATATATATATATATATATATATATATATATATATAAATTATAACAATTAAAATAGATTCAAAAAATAATCTCACGAAACAAAGAAAAATAAAATCATATCTCACACCCTAATCTAGAGTTTTAGTCTATTCCCCAATAATAAATAATCAGTCACTCATAATTATCAAATTGATTACATTAAAATATATATCCAAAAATATAAATTAAAAAATAGAGAAAGAAATAACCAAAATTAATTACTGATGAAAGATCAACAATTTATTCAGATGAAAAAGTAATTAATTTCATCTGAAATAAATGGTGTCCTTTTCTCTTATTTTCTCTCTCGGACTATTGTGATTTCAGTGCAATTAATTTGTTTTTTTCTTCTCTCTCTCTTTTTCCTTTTTGGCTGATGTGCATAGCGCTACACCCTAACGGCTGCTTGCTGCTGACTCTACTCTCCCCTCCTTCGCCAACATTTCCTTGTAGCCCTTGCCTCCTTTTTCTTTGTTTTTCCCATCACCTGCCTTAACATCTCCTGCGACTGCCCTCCCTTTCTCCTATGCTACAACCTTTTTTTTTTCATGCCTACCTCCTATGCTCTTGAGTTCTGTCGCTCCCCCTGACCTCCTTTTTTTGTCTTCTTATGCTGACGGTTGCCACATGTTTTGCTTTTCCTTGACTTCTCCTATGCACCACTTGTTTTCTTTTGTTTTTAGGCCTTTGGGCCTTTGGTCCTTAGGCCATTGGTCCAAAGGTCCAAAATTTTTTCTTTTTCTTTTATTTAAAATTTACCTACAAATAAAATTAATATAAAAATAAATAAATAAATAATATTATACCCTAAATTTATTTAATTTATGTCATTTTAGATCAAATAATAATATTTATGCAGTTATTATTATTTAAGCATAAAATCATAATTATTCACCTATATTACTAAAATAAAATACTAAATTTAAGATTATAAGGGTATAAAATATGTTAAAATATGAACTCATCACTATCCACAATGCACTACCATGAGCTAAAGGGATGAGTGTGTAGTGTAAGAGAGTAATCGCATGGCTTCATTTAACCACATGTGGTGTCCAACATACTTTCCTCAACTCAAAGGCTTAAGTCCCATCCTCCTTGATGACTTAAGGATAACTCTCCTTGTTATACCCTTCGTGAGAGGGTTTGCCAAAATTTTTTCTGATCTGACAAACTCTAAGGAGATCATACCATTCATTAACAGTTCTTTTACAGAACCGTGTCTCATATGAATGTGTCTCCTTTTACCATTATACAAATAGCTTCCTGTGACTCATAATATAAAGAAATCGGTACATTAGGTTTCCTCCACAATGACACGTTTGCTAGCAGGTTCCTCAACCACTCTGCCTCTTGACTAACCAATTTAAGGGCAATAAATTTGGACTCTATTGTAGACCGAGCAATACAATTCTGCTTATTAGACTTCCATGACACAACTTCTCCTCCCAGTGTGAAAACAAATCCACTAATGAACTGACTTCATCGTTATCTAAAATCCAATTAACATCAGTAAATCCTTCTAATACGGTAGGAAATTTACAAAAATGAAAACCCCAATCCTTAATACCCTTAAGGTCTCGAAGAAAATGACGAAGGGCAATCCAGTGATCACTACTTGGGTTGTGAGTTCACAGCATACACAATATCAGGTCTAGTATAGTTTACGAGGAACATCAGACTACATATGATTTTAGCATACTCTTGTTGTGAAACACTAGAACCTTAGTTCATTTTTAAGTGAATGCTAGGATTATAGCGAGTTTTCACAGGAAATTCATCAAGATAATCAAATTTTTTTAATATTTTATCAACATAATGTGATTGACTCAAGGAAAAGCCATTCTCAATTTTTCTTATTTTAATACCAAGAATCACATCAGCTTCTCCTAGATCTTTCATTTCAAAATGAGAAGATAAAAATAGTTTGGTCTCATCAACCACATTCAAACTTGTGCTAAGAATCAACATGTAATCCACAAACAAGCAGATTATCGCACACTCATGTCTAATTATTTTAGAGTAAACACAAGAATCAGATGCTTAAACACAAGAATCAGATGCATTTATAGCATAACCATTGCTCACTAAGGTTTGGTCAAACTTTTCATACCATTGTTTAGGAGCTTATTTAAGGCCATACAATGAATTTCTCAATCTACACACTTTGTTCTCCTGACCTTGAACCTCACAGCCCTCGGGCCGCTCCACATAAATCTCGTCTTTCAATTCACCATTCAGAAAAGTCATTTGTACATCGATTTGATAAACTACAAGTTCATGGATAGCAGCTAAGGCAACCAAAGAACATATAGTGGTAATTTTAGTCACGGGAGAATAAGTACCAAAAAATTTAATGTCTTTCTTTTTCTTGTAGCCTATGGCCACTAATCTAGCCTTAAACTTATATATGGTTCCATCAATTCTTAATTTCTTTCTAAATACACATTTGCATCTAATTGGTTTACAAATTTTAGGTAAATCAACAAAATCCCATGTGTGATTGGGCATAATGGATTCTAACTCATTTTTAATTGCTTCTTTCTAGAAACTAGCATCCATAGAAGTTACCACTTCCTTATAGGATTTAGGATCCACATCAATCATATAAGCAAACACAAAGTCCATATTTATCATATCAATATCATCATTTTCAACTAGGAAAGCATTACTGAAATCAAATCCAAAGCTAGTTTCAGTCCTTCATCTTTTACTTCTCCTAGGCTCATTCACATCATAATTTTCAATACTAGAAGAGGGTGGCAAAGACACGGGCATTAACGAAGCATTAGAAGAACTAGAAAAATCACTCGCATTCTTTTTCATAGGGAACACATTCTCAAAAAAATTTTGCATTTTAGATTCATATATTGAGTTATCATTTAAACTCAAGAATCTATATATAGCACTATTATGAGAATAGCCAATAAATCCACTGTCAAAAGTATTTGTTCTTACGCTAGTTCTTCTAAAGTCCGGCAAACCAACCTTAATTAGACATCCCCACAATTTAAAAATTAAGTTAGGTTCAAACCCTCATATAATTTATGGGAGTCTTTTCTAGTTTCTTGTGTGGAACTTGGTTCAACACATAGCATGTAGACAAAATTACCTCCCCCCACATATGGTCAGACATACCAGAACTTAATAGCATAGCATTTATCATTTCTTTCAGAGTTCTATTCTTTATTTCAACTACGCCATTTTGTTGAGGAGAATAAGGGGCACTAGTTTTATGTATGATACCATGACTGTCACAGAAGTCCTTTAGAAAACTATTTCCATATTCACCACCCCTATCAGACCTAAGTCTCTTAGTCTTTTGGTCCAATTGGTTTTCTACTTCTACCTTATATTTTAAGAACTACCTTCAGTCTCATCTTTATAACTAAGGAGGAAAAATTTAGTATATCTCGAATAATCATCAATGAATGTCACATAATATCGTTTCCCTCCTTTACTCTCGGTATTCTTAAAATAAACTAAGTATGTATATATTAATTCAAGTAATTCTATTGATCTCACTGTGACTGGTTTAAAAGACGTTTTAGCATACTTGGCTCCCACACAAACATGAAACTTCTTATAATTATTAGTGTCCAACACATTAATCATATTCATTCTTTTTAATTTATCTATGGAAGCCACATTCACATGCCATAGCCTACTATGCCATAAAGATACAGACTTAGTGACATAAGCATAAGTAGAACCAATTTCATTAATAGGAGCATAAACAACATTTAGAACAAAAAGGTCCATCAGACACGTACCCCTTACCCACAAAATCCCCATTTATGGTCAACACAACCTTATCTGCCTCAAAAACTAGTTTCAGTCCAGTCCTATTAAGTAAGTTACTTGAAACTATATTCTTACGTAAGGAGGGGACATACAAGACATCACTCAATAATAAAGATTTTTTAGAGGTAAGTTTTAAAAGAGCCTTTCCTTTTCCCAAAACTCTAGTAGTGGATGAGTTCCCATAAAGACGTGCTCTCCATTAGCACCATCCTGAAACTGGTGGAAGAATTCTCTGTTGGCACACAAGTGCTTAGATGCCCCAGTATCCAGAATCTAATCTGCCTTATTTTCAACCAATTTTGCTTCTACAACCACAATAGAAATAACTTCCTCGGTCTCAACAATATTAGCCTATGGAGCCAGAGGGGCACCACCTTTTTGATTTTGAGTTTGCGGGCCCTTTCTCTTGAAACACAGATAAGCCTCGTGACCCATCTTACCATATATATAGCAAGTCACTTGCTTCTTTTGAATCCTAGTGTATCCCTTCTTTAAGTTAGGCTGACCTTTCAGTTGACCCTTCTTTTGAGTCTTCTTGACTTTCCCCTTGAATTTGTCATTTCTAGCAATAGACTCAATGATGTTAGCACTTATGGAACTAGAAGCATAAGGCACACGGATGTCCTTCGACCTATTTGCCTCCTCTGTTCTCATGTGACTAATCAATTCTGATAACATTGGATCTCTCTTCTTATGCTTCATATGGTTTATGAAATCACTTCAGGATGGAGGAAATTTCTCTATCAGCATGTTGGCCTGGAACGTCACATATCTTCATCCCTTCACCCAAGACTTCAGCAACCAAATGCTCATAATCATGGTCCCGATTCATCATCCGCTTGTCATCAACCATTTCGAATCTCATCAAATTTCTAACAACATACTTCTTTTTTCATCTTCATTAGAACTATACTTGTTCTTCAGAGTATTCAAAATACCTTTTGAAGACTCAACACTAAAGAACATATCAAATAGTTTGTTATTCATATGTTGTAGAAGATGACCTCGAACAGTCTTATTATCCCTTTCATATTTTCCCTTTGTAGCGTCATCACCTTTCTTTACGGTAGTAGGAGCGGGAGTGGTGGTTGGAGTGGTAATAATAGTATCAATATCCTTATAAGTAGGTGGATCATTAAGCAACACATAATCCACTTCAAGAGCCTTAAACAAAATCAACATCCTTTGTAACCACCTACGCAAATTGGTACCGTCCAATGCTTCTACTTTTGACATATTCGGAATAATTCTTGGAAGACTAGCATCCATAATAAATCCAAGTAAGACAAATGGTAGAAACTGACAAAATAGCACTGGGTAGCACCAAGAATTAAATGCGCTTGACCTACTTCAACCACAAATTCTAACTCAAAGCTGAGTATTATAATCGGCCAAAAGAATACAAAAAAACCCAAATTGAGACCACCAAGGTATTAGGATGAACAGTACCCAAACTTTGCTCTATAGATCTATATCAAGAAAATTCACACTTGCTTAGACCAATCTGTTGAACACTTGTTGTGCCCAACAACAGTACCAAACATAAATGGTACGAAGATAACAAATAATAGAGCCTTATTTCAACAACAAGAAATTAATTCGACCAAAATCAAATACCAACGGTTAATTGTGGCAAATACCTTCCTAAACAGTGATAGAGAAATTTCGAACAATAGCACAAAAAAAAATCGAGGAACCTGAACTTCAAAGTTTGAACAATAGCAAAACAAGCAAAGCCTAGAATCTTAAACACATAACGATACCACACAAAGCAACAACAAAGAATTTTCCACTACTGCAGTATTGAAGATGCAACGTATACTACAAAATAAACTTTGCTTCAAAATGTTAGATGTAATTATGCAGTATACGCAGCAAAAAATGTTGAAGAAAAAGTTAAGTAGAAGAATTATCAGACAAAATGCAGAATTTATCAATCTTTCGTTGTGCTGCGAGTAAAAATGCTCCCTTAAAGCGAAGATTTGGTTAGATTGAGGTACAATCATATGCTGCCTTGACTTTAAGGTTAACACAATACCTCCTGTTCTTGTGTACTCACGAATGAGAGATTTGGAATTGTAGATCTACGCCTACAAAATTTTGTATAGAAAAACGAAGAAGGAAGCTTGATGTAGTGCATATGAAAAATGAAGGTATGCAGTTCCTCAAATAGGTGAAAAACTAGAGTAGCCAAGAAACTGCTTAGGAGAATCGGCACCCTTAACTCGCACGATGAGGAGAACATTTTCAAAACGTTGGAGAAGTTGAAGACCTGGAATTGCTCTTTTACCGAGTCAAGAAGAGAGTAGAAGGGTTAAAAAAGGTTTTAAGAATTTTAGTAAAAATATTATTAGGTCGGTTTGGATCCACTCATACCCATGCCTAGCCTAACTCAGACAGGCTACTTGTGTGGTATATATGGACCGACCCAAGCCTTAACAAAATAACCTAAGCATCCAACTCAAACCGACCACTAGAATAGGAATAATGTAAACTCTCTTAAAAACATGTCCCTCAACAATGTGAGACGGAGAAAGGAGCAAAACTTCGGTTCTGCCGTTGTTTTAACAAGAATAAATATTTATTTTATTCATGTTTGGAACGAAGTAAATAGAGGTTAAAAAAATAAAATAAATAATACTTATATTATTTTGTAAAATTAGAAAGGTATTAAAACCAAGGATATTTATATTACATTAAGTATAATTATTATTTATATTCTTAGTTTTGAGTCTATTATTTCTAAAATAAAATTAATAAAAATAGGAACAATGGAGGTGAATAACGAGTGAAACTTCTGATACACAAAAATTATCTTTAACACTCGAACAAACCTGACCTAGTTATTTCCATCCGATTCTTGCCAAATGATACATAAAGGTCTACTTGTTAGATTAAATTCCTTGCGAAGAGAACTCGAGGTGTTCACTGTTCAGTAAGGCTTTGGTTCCAAATTTAATACAGTATCTGCGCACACTTGTTTGGACTTTAAACTTGAAAGTCCCATAAGGTAGAGCGGAATTGTAATTTTGGAGCGATATCTCTCGATTTTCAGGTTGGTCTTCTATATCTCCGTTTCTGCTGGTTTGGGTATTTTTAAGTTTTCTTAATAGTGAAACCCTAAATAAATGGGTGGATCAGGATGGTTAGCTTCTACGTTGCTAGGATTTGTAAATTTTTTTTTTTTTTCTCTCATCCCGATTCAATTGTGTGTTTGTGTGTAAGGGATGTGTACGGCTATTCTTTGGTTAAAAATGTGATTTTTATGTTCACATCTGAAGAAAATAAAGTTATATTTGCAAGCAAATGAGAAGCATATACTAGCTTAGTTGATCTCATAGGTGCATCAATGAAGTTGATGGCTGAGAAAGTTATGTGATTTGTGTTGTATGCGTTACTCTTTTGTTATTTTGCTATTTGCAGCTTGGAAAAGGAAGATGATGGACTCCGAGCGCAATAAAGATGGTCGTAGCGGCCAAATTGATCGAGGGGACCGAATCAGCAGCTTACCAGAGTCGATCCTGGCCCACATTCTATCGTTTCTTCCGACCAGAAATGCTGTAGCAACCAGCATCCTCTCCTCGGAATGGAAGTTTCTTTGGACCCACGTCCCTGTTATTGACGTGGAGGTCCCAGTTATAGATGACCGGGATGAGATAGTTTGTTTCAGTGACTCTGGGAAAAGGGTTCATTTCCAGTGCTTCGTTAATAATCTTTTGCTGCTTAACAAGGATCCGTGTCTACGGTTCTGTCGCCTTACTATTCCCCCTGAGATTGAATCACGATATGCTAATGCATGGATTGAGACTATCGCGGCACGTGAAGTTAAGGAAATGCACCTGAAAAGTTTGAAGAATCTAGAGTTTCCCTCTTGTGTTTTTACTTGTGAGAATCTCGAAATATTGACGCTTAGCACAAATGGTATGCTCAATGGGCCAACGGCTGTGCATCTTCCCAATCTACGGATCATTAACCTCATCCGGTTTCATATATACGAGGGGTCTTTGTTGAGCCTGCTTACCTCCAGTTGTCCTTCCCTCCGGGAATTAGTTATTGATCGTTGCACGTTTTGTGTTCGTGAAACAAACCTTTATTTGTGGTCAACTACCCTCAGGAAGTTACAAATTACAAACCTTTATGGCGGTTCTGGTCCCGTTGCTGTAATCGATGCCCCAAGTCTTGAATACCTTACTATTTTTGACTATTCTATGTTTAGGTATGATATAGCTGCTCTGCCCCGTCTCAGAGAAGCAGATATATCGGTCGATGGATTCTGGTCCTTTCGTCATTCCAAGTTCAGAGAAAAAGCTTTGAAGCTTGTAAATAGTGTAGCCAGCTCACCTACTTTACGACTAAGGCGGTCAAAGTTTCGGGTATGCTCACCTTCAACTTCATGTCTGCTTAGCAAGATGTCTAGCTTGACGTGTTAATGGCTAACAATGAGAGGATAAATTGCTCTTTTGTGATAGGGTGTTCAAGATTTTATTTATCATGGGTTACCGACCTTTAATAACCTTACTTGCTTGGAGTTGGAGATGTGCGGAAGTTGCAGCTGTTTTGTGCCTGTTATTCTTGGACGCACTCCTAATTTGGTTCGTCTTATTGTGAAAAGTGTAAGCCTGGAATCATTAGTATAAATTCTGGTGCAAGATTTTTGCTTTTCAACTTCATTTTTATCTGATCTTCGGCTTGTGCGCTTGTGATTCACGTCTAGGGTCTGTGTGCCACTGTCACGGATGATTGTGAGCGTTCCCATGTTATTCATGCTCCTAGCTGTTTGTTACTCAGCATTAAGGCGATCGAGATTCAAAATTTCGATGGTACTAAAGATGCTATGGAAACGGTGAGCTACCTATTGATGAATGCCAAAGTAGTGAACGAGATGAAAATTTACTATTCTCCCTGGTCTCGGTCTCCCAAGCTGTCGTCTGAAGAAATGATGAGGAAGTTATTGTCCTTTCCTCGAGGCTCAAGTACTTGTAGGGTTTCATTTTGTTCATCATCCAGGTGCATTTTTGTAGTCTCTGAGGGTAAAATTGAAAGAAAATCTTGCGAGCCCTTGGAGACTGGAGTGGTATAATATATTCATGCAAATGCATATTTTGGTTGGATTGTCTTTGCTTTCGTTTTTTTGTTTGGTGGTTTGGTTTTTTTTCCCCTCCTTTCTGTCAGCTGGTTATAGCATAGTGGTTGATTAATAATGTGAATGTGAGGAAGATGCATAAGTGTATTATCGATACACCGTCTTGTTTCTTGTAATAAATCGGTCCCTTTTCTTTATTTTTCTTTGATAGTTTTGACTTGATAAACATTCAGCGTGCTTTTGCTTGTATCCTAAAGCTGTAGCTTTGCCTCATAGCTCTTGCTTGTGATACCTTACTGTTAATATCATCGTTGAGTTGGTTTTCTTTGGTAAACAATCATCTGCTTCTGTGCTCAATCAGTTATTATTATTATTATTATTATCTCCCTACATCATTACGAAAAGATTGACCCTTGGTCTCCAATCCATCGGAATAAAGTGAGAAGTTGGTTTGTCAATCCATCTTTAAATATGCGATCACAGGATAATTAACTGTTAAAGACAGACTTGAATTTACTTATTAAAAGTGTATTTGGAAACTTGTTTGGGTTAAAAAGTTTTTAAAATAGGTAATTATCTTGTATAATTACTTTTAGTTAGTTAGTAATTGTTGTGTAATATACTGCAAGTTTTGTTTAGAATGATATCACCGTGAAAATTTGATTTTTTTTCTTGTTCGCAGCAAGCAGCTCCAATTTCCTGTCTGACACTGAGGACTCTATGAAGAGAATTGGGTTTGGTGCACATCTTGTAGCACCAACGTTTATCTGCCGAACTTGGCAATTCATATACCTTGCGGGGGCACGATTAAGCTGCCTCTTCTCCACTATATCAATAGCTTATTGAACACCAGACGAAGTCACAGGGTAGACACTGTGATACACTGATAGTTCAGAGCTGAATTATAACATGAAATTATAAAAGCGCTGCTGATGCTGACGAATGCAGCTTTGCGGGACCTTATTGCTGGCTCATGGCGATGAAGCCATGCTAGGCGGACAATTCTTTACGAGTGCTATGGGGCGCATTTGTCTCTTGACTTTTTTCAGACGAGGAGAAGGCTAGTCTTGTGAATGACAACTACTTTTTCTGCTTAAAATCTTGGACGTGGTGGTTCAGGTCATTTTGGTCTTTAACTGGAATCAATCCATAACAAAATTAAATTTCGGTCATCCACTTGCGCCACAAGCGATCATACTACTTGAATCAATTATACTTGGTAGGTTTAGGTAGCGTTGCACTGGGATCGGGACTAGATGGAAAAACGGAGAAAATGCAAAACTGTTATTTTTAAAATATTTAGAAAACGAGGATGGTAAAAAATATATAAAAAAAAGTTATATATACACACACATATTATATATATATTTTTAAAAGAATAGATCAAATCTATTAAAATTTTTAAAAAAGTTTCTAAAATTATTATCTATATTAGTTAATTTTAATTATTAATAATTTTTTTAATAAAAAATTAATTGAATAATTTTAATACAAATTTCGACACTGAATTTTTTTAAAAAAAAATTTTTGGAACAGCGACAATATCAAAGTACCGTTTCAATGGCTTTAGGTACTATTTTGTCTCTTGTAATGATAATTAATAGATGTGTTTGTCGTGGAGCAAACTTATAACCCACACAGAATGTAGGCAGATCATGGAAGTATCCTCCATGGAGCTAAGGTAAATCATGGAGCTAGCCTTGATTTTCACATCTTGACGCGGCTCCCTGTAATTTCCCAGCTACATAAACCACTTGAATGTCGAATGATTTTGTGCGATCTAATCAAGAAGCTCCATCCCAGCAGCAGTAACCTATTCTTGATTTTTTTTAGGTGGCATTTATGATGCGGAGACTAAAAGGTTTTTGTTCCTCCATTTCCCGTCATCCCCTCTTATGATGTTTTTCTCTGTCGATCTTACTGTTTTCTCTGCCTGCGTCAAAATTTTAATATAGCGATGTAAGATAAATGCCATTTTGAGCGGTTGAGTTCAAAAAGTAAGGGAGAAAGGAGATTTTATAGTAGGAAAAGATAGATATTCTTCTTCATACCTTCTAACATAGAAATACAACATATATAGAGAGCATTTCAGCACTACGAGACATAATATCCAACGGAATTAGTTCTGCTTAGGGAATTGAAATAAATGAAAGGAAAGAGATAGACACTAGTAGAATTATTGCTTAATTTATCTAATAGAATTCTTCTAATATACCACATGGTCCTTCAGCTTCACACTCACTCATTGGACGTGTTTATACCTCTCCATGGTTGGGCTACAACTGCTAGAGGAAGGGTCTGCCTAAGTAGTTGATGTTAGGCTTGTATCAATGCCACCCCTTGGGAGAGAAACCTTATCCTCAAGGTTGAAGGTGGGAAAATTGATACGAAACTAAGTAAGTTCTTTCTAAGTTGCTTCAGAGGTGTCACTTCCTTCCCATGTAAACAACAAGTCCTGTTTTCACTTGTGATTCTTCCTAATTCTCTAGGAGGCTAAGGTATCTAAATGCTGAAATATGGGGAGACCATCAGCAAAGGAGGCTAGTAGGGTTGAGGAGTGGGTAAGAGTTGAATTAGGGCACCACTTCAAGGTGGAAACATGGAAGAAAGGGTGTACGTGAGTTGTAGAAGGAAGTTGTAATTTATAAGCTACCTTACCAATGTGTTCCAATATCATAAAGGCCCCAAAGTACCTCTTGGACATCTTATGGTAACGCTGACTTCGAGCACTGCTTTGTTGATAAGGGTGAAGTTTCACAAAAAACCCAACTATTGACCGTAAATTCCTTATCAGTGAGATGGCGATCGGCCTGTAGGCTCATCTAGAGCTAAGCTCGGATAAAGTTTTCTTTAATGATCCCCATCTTGAGAGAGTGTCTCTTACCATAGGTCGAAGATAAGTTTAGAGGCATCTATTGACAACTTCTGCCTGGCTATCCGTTTGGGGATGATAAGCCCTACTCATTTTTAATTTTATATTGTTGAGTTTGTAAAGATCTTGCTGAAATGATTAAGGAAGAGATGTTAACGATTGGATACAATCATTTGTGGAAATCCACGGAACCGAATGTACTCTTGCTAGAATCGAGCAGCTAATTGGGCAGTTGAAATAGAAGTTAGTAGCTCACTAAAGTGACTATATTTGGATAAGTGGTCAACAATCACACAAATGCTAGTTTTCCCATCAAATAGTGGTAAGCCCATAATGAAATCCATTGAGATGTCATCCCACACCTGGGAGAGGACGGGTAGGGGCTACAAATTTAACACCCCTAAAATTGTACTACTATAAAATTTTATTTAAAGTAAAAATGCTATTTAAACATGAACATATGTTACTACCATAATTGATATAATTCTAGCTACGAACCATCCTCATACCAATTACAAGGCAAAAGTAAATCAAGATGTAAGACATGATAAATACAAAACAAGGATATTCCACAGCATAAGTAATAGTTTAGATGTTCATTTCGAAAATGGAACTACAATACATGAGTAAATGTTTCAGATGGAAATGATAAAGAAGAAAATTCAGTTTAAAACAACAACTTGATAACATAGCTCTCTATACCCTACCCCAGTATAAGACGATATTACTCTGCCCCGATCAGAGCATAGTAAGTAGTGAAGTCATCTAGTGGGTCCTTATTTACCTATATAGGCTCAGAAGAGGTATTTCCTTGTGGAAATGAGGGTTGGCAGCTAGGATTGAGGTGGTGGTGGTACTATGGCTAACTAGAGTTAGTGGTAGTGGAGTCGGCGGGCAGTGATGGTGTAGGGAGGATATTAGGCAAAAGGGAGAAAGAAGGAGGGGGAAAGGGAAGGCTTGTTGTGGTGGTTATGTTGGATGGAGTGCCTGTAGGATGGCTTTGGTGTGGTGGTGACAATGAGGGAGAGAAGAGGGTTGGTTGTTGTGGTGGTGTAGCCAGCTGCGGCTGTAGGCACAGGAGAAGGGTGGAAAAACATGGTGTTTGTGTGGTGCAGGCAAAGAGGGGAGGTGGTAAGGAGGTTTGCTAGGGAACGACGATGGAGGTGGCAGTGCTGGAGATTAGGTAGAGATGGAGCGGGAAGGAAAAATAGGGAAGGCTTAAGTTTGCAGACTGGATGGTGGGAGAAAGGGAGAGGAGTAAGCGGGGGGTATAAATAGGTAGGGAAGGTCGAGGGAGAGGGGAGGACGATAAGGGGGAAAGCTATAACTCAGTGTGCATGGCTTTAGGGGAGGAAGGATGAGAGTTGTAGGGCAGGCGCACTGAGTAGGGGTAGGGGCAGGGGGCAGGTGGAGGGCTAGGGTAGGGTGACGAGGACAACATGCATAGCGGTGCATGGCCGAGAGGGAAAATGAGATGGGGATGTATGGATGTTTGGGGGTTTTTTAGTGTATAAAAGGAAAGGGAATGAGGTGCGAAGAAGATAAAGGGAGAGGAAGGAAGAAAAAGGAAAAGAAAAGAAAAGAAAAGGATGAAGAATAGGCTAGCCCTGGGGAAGAGAAAGAAGAAGAAAAAAAGAGAAGAAGAAGAAGGATAGGTCAGGGTGGCATAGCTCGAGAATAAAAAGGAGAAGAAGAAAAAAGAAAAAGGAAAATAAAAATAAAGAAAAAGAAGGAAGAAGGAAGAAAAAGAAAAAGAAAAAAAGGAAAAATTTTGGGTGTGGGATTTAGATTTTGGTTTTTAAGGTTAAACTTTTTTTATTAGTAATAATAAAAATTATACCTATAAAACTTTTTAGGTTTGAGGTTAGGTTAAAATAAAATCATTAATTAAAAAAATCTAAGTATTAGAAGTTAGGTTAGATTAACATTTTGATAATCAAAATTAAAATTTAATAAGATTTTGGGGTATTACATCACTATCCCCTTAAAAGAAGACTTTGTCCTTAAATTTGCAACTCAAGGCCTTGGAAGGAGAAAAGGGGATGTAAGGAAGGGTGATTTGGGTGGTTAACTCTAATGGAGAGGATATTGTGTTACTAGATATGATACCCTTAAAAGAAAGTGATCCCAAAATCTAACACACCTATAATGAAGAGCTTAGGGTGCGTCTCACACATGCCCTTCTTAGTGTCCCAGTTGCTTCTTCTACTCTATGGCGACTCTAAAGGATTTTCACGAGTGGAGTTGAACTCGTCTGGGTTTGGTGTACCTTGGTGTGGAGAATTCACAAGGGTCTCTCCTCATAAGACAAAGGATTATCGAGATCGATCTCATCAAGTTGGATCTCGAGGGAGGGATTTGCAACATACTTTCGTAGTTGCAAGATATGGAAGACGTTATAAACTCGGGCTAGTTCTAGCAGGAGCACTAAACGATAAGCAACCTCACTAACTCTGTCGAGAATCTCATAGGGACCAATATACTTTGGGTTTAGCTTGCCCTTCCTAACAAATCTCTACACTCCCTTGGTGGGTGAAACCTTCAACAAAACTCTATCACCCAGCTCAAAACCGTCACTATGACGTCTCTAATCTATATAACTCTTCTGATGATTTTGTGCTGCTCTAATCATGTCTTGGGTTAACCGAACTTGTTGGGTCATCTACTTAATCAACTTTGGCCTAAGTAAAATAGTCTTGCTAATGTCACACCAACATAAGGATGTCCAATACTTGTGCCCATATAGTGCCTCAAAGGATGACATCCCTATGCTCGTATGATAACTGTTGATGTATGAAAACTCTACCAAATGTATACGATCCTCCCAACTACCTTATAAATCCGTAGCACGATCCCATAACATGTCCTTGAGCATTTGAATCATCCTCTTAGTCTTCCCGTTCGTAACTGGGTGAAAGGCGGTACTCATTTTCAATTTTGTGCCCAAAGTCTCCTGTAACTTCCCCTAGAAGTGTGTAAGGAACCTCAAATCCCTATTGGAAATGATGTCTTTAGGTTTACCATACCTACTCACCACAAACCTCATGTAAGCTATGACCAACTAATCCATGCTCCAAGTCGACTTCATCTGTACAAAAAATTTCGAATTAGTCAATCTATCCATAATTACCTAAATCGTGTCATACCTGCTACGAGTCCACAGTAATCCACTAAAAAAATCCATGGAGATGGAGTCCCATTTCCATCTCAGCACCTCCAAACACTACAAGTCTACATTGCTCAAACTCGTCCTTTTGAGTTCAAACATCTCACCACAACCTCTGCTACCTCTCACTTCATGTGATGCCACGAATAGATTCATTGAAGGTCCTTATACACCTTCTTCCAAATTTTGATGCTTCAGATCAGTGAAACTTTAAGGTACACACCAACACCCAATGTAGCGAATGCTATTGTCCTTATGGATCTAAAAACACTCAGCCAAACTATCCTGTATCTTCTATCGAACCCTCTTGAGCTTTAATGTCTCCAGGTTGCCCACCTCAACAAGGCACCCAACTGAATCTCTAGGTCACCCTATTAGATCAACTCTACTCCCATCTCACTGAGTTCCTCAAGTAAACAATTAGCCACCATACAATAATTCACAAAGTGTGACGTCTTCCTATTCAAAGCATCTGCAACAGCGTTGGCCTTACCCTTGTAGTAGGTTAACTCAATGTTGTAGTTCTTTACTAGATCTAGACATCTCCTCTGCCTTATATTCAACTCATTTTGAGTTAATATCTATTTGAGACACTTGTATTTGGTGAAAAATTTGTATTGCATTCCATACAGATAATGCCTCTAGATTTTCAGTAAGAAGACAACTACAACCAAATCCAAATCATAAGTTAAGTAGTTCTGCTCGTGTTGTTTTAGTTGGTGGGAAATGTAGACAACTGTACCATTCTACATCAACACACATCCCAACCTATGTTTAGAAGCATTATTGTAGACCTCAAAATTGTTTGATCCCACTAGTAGAGTCAAAATTGGTGTTTTTGTTAGGCACTTCTTCAATTCCTAAAATGCTCCATCGTAGGTATCATCCCACTGAAACTTGGTGGTCTCTTCGATAGGTCTGTCAAGGGGCATGTGACCCTTGAGTAATTCTACACAAAGCGCCAATTATACTTGACCAAATCCAGGAAGCTACAAACTTTAGAAATGTTTGTGGGCACCTTCCACTTTGTAACTGTCACAATTTTCACCAGATCCATGATGACTCTTCCTGCTAACAGTACATGTCCTAGAAAAGAAACCTCCTAAAGCCAGAATCATACTTGGAGAGTTTAGTGTATATCCTATATTCTCTAAGGAGGGCTAAGATGGTGTGCAGGTGCTACTCGTGTTCTTCCTTACCCCGAGAGTATACCAAAATGTTGTCGATTAACATAACCACAAACTGGTCAAGGAATGACCTAAAGATCCTAGTCGTCATATTTGTAAAGATGGCAGGTGCATTGGTGAGCCCAAAAGGCATCACCATAAATTCATAATTTCCACACTGTGTTCTAAAGGTCGTCTTTATGATTTATGTATCTTGAATGCACAAATGGTGGTAGCCTTACCTCAGGTCAATATTTGAGAAAACAATAGTGCCCCAAAGCTAGTAAAAAAAGGTTGTTAATCCTTAGAAGCGAATATTGGTTCTTTACTGTCAACTAATTTAGGCCTAAGTAGTCAATACACAAATGAAGCCTCCCATCCTTCTATTTCAAGAACAGGACTGGTGCTCCCCATAGAGATACACTTTTGAGGATATACCCATGAGTCAACAGATCCTCCAACTAAGTCTTTAATTCACACAGTTCAACTGGAGCCATCCGATAATGTGCCCTTGACATAGTTTCTGCCCCTAGTACTAGGTCAATGGTGAAGTTGATCTTGCACATTGGCGATATACCAGCTATCTCCTTTGGAAACACATTAGGGAAATCTTAGGCAATCAGAATGTCCTCTAAGGTAGCCAAATCCTTGTTTAACTCCTGAATACTAAATAAGTACATGTGATACCCTTTTCGCATCAATGTGCGTAGCATGTGGATACATATAGCCTTGGTTGTAGGCTTATGTTTACTTTTCCTATAGGACATCCTAGTTCCCTGCGGTCCATGCAACTTTATGTGTTCCTACACATAGTCTATCACTACTCGGTACCTCCCTAACATGTTAATTCCAAGTATGTCATGTAACCACTTATCTTCTTTCACCCTATCCTAGATCTTATCCTAAGATATCTATATAAATACGCTAAAGTCCTAACTTCAAGGGCTTGATCACCTAACTTAGATTAGCTACTAATTTGAGCACTGATAATGGAACACAATTGTTGGACCTTTCTAAAAAAAGCATGCAAGATAGCAGGTGTCACATATAAAACTGGATATAAGACTCATTGTCCTTAACATGGTTAGTCATAATAGTATAAAAAATATTATCCAATGCAACCATGCTTCCCTTCACAAAAGATGACTTGACCAACACCTCGGATTCACCTTGCATGTGGGCTAGAAGCACCAACACATCGCCATTAGTAGGAAAATGCTCACTAATATACTCATACCCATAATGTAAATCATATTATGTAGGGTAATAGTTATCTCACTAGATGAACGGTGGAAGCTGTTGGCCTCTGGGTGTCACCTCTCAACAAAAGCGGAGATGAGAGGAGTATTTTGATGGTGGAAGTATGTGTTACATAGATTCTTCAGACCTTAGTCTCAATGTAATCATAGATAATACCCATGGCAACATCATCTATCGGTAGTCTCCTTGAGGTTTTCATCCTTGATTGAAACCCCAACACATGACATGCTTCCTAAAACAAAAAGAATATTAAAATAAATTATAAGGTAAAAAATAAAACCAATATACATAATAATAAAAAATATTTCACCGTCATTCCATATGCACACGACCCTTAAAACTGTTCAAAAGATCTGGAATAAGTGAACTCCTACTAGTAGGTCCAATTAATCACTAATCATTATTTGATGCCGATGAGGAAACATATCCTACAACGTGGGCAGATTTGCTAGTGCTAGGGAAATATTGCTCACTGGGATCAACATACTCCTCCTCAAATGACACGTGATGAATTTATACAATACAGGAATCTTTTTCGCACTCCATCACAGCTTGTACTCTAACACTAGTAGTGAATGTTCTCTTTATCATCCTAGTGGTAGCAGGAGTAACCTAAATCATATCCTTATATTTTCTTCAACTACAAACCATCTGCTAATTATAACAAAAGTATTATTAATAAATAATATGTATTACCTCATCGATGGTTTAGGGTTTGGGGTTTAAGCCTTAGAGTTTAGGGTTATGGTTAAGGATTTGGGGTTCAGGGTTTTGAGTTTTGGGTTAGGGTTTATGGTTAGGGGTTGGGGTTAGGATTAGGGTTAGGGTTAGTGCTTATGGGATAGGTTTTTAGGGTTAAATGTTTATGGTGAGAGGGTTGCGGGGTTCAGGGTTTCCACAAGTGTATCACTAGTTTGGGACAAAGAGGAATGGGTAGCTGAACCAGTGGAATAGTAACCTACCAGGTGAACTACTCGGTAGAGGAGAAGACTAGCTGGTGAACTACTTGGGAGTGGAGATATGTGATGGGTGACTTACCTATCTAAAGACAATTTTGATAGGTTATACACCCTATTGGGGAGGAAGCTAACTAGTAAACTAGCCATTGGTAGAGCTGACTACTAGGTGAACCATCCATCGCCACCACTATTCCACTATCAACCTGTATTGATATCATTCAAAGCTCAGATTTTAACAAAAAGTTACTATAAATCTACTAATTTAAGGTCTGTTTATGTATACAAATACTAATTTTAGTTAAATAATAACTAAATTGCGAAAAATATAAGAATCAAATCTTGCATTTGTAGCTGCTTTGAAAATCTTGAAATTGAACAGAAAAATGATGATATCTTGCCTTTAGAATTTCTTGATTGATTAAAATCTACTTTATTAAATTGATGGAATATTTAAGGAGTGAATGCTTAAGTTTAAAGAGTTTATATGAAGGAAAAGAGAGAGGAAAAAAACTAAATCCGATAAAGAGATAGGATGGATGAGAAAATAAAAAGGATAAAATAAAAAGAAAATAAATTTAAAATATATAGATATGTATTTAGTAAATTAGGTGTACAATTAAGGAACCACATATTACAATTAAATATAAAGGTTTTGACTTTTGACGCTGCCGAGAAACTAACGTGGTCTCGTCTGTCCGACGTGGCGGTAGCGCACACTTCTTTCTTTTGTATTTGCCGATACATCTTTCTACCCCTCCTATCCCCGCCACTCTTAAATGACAGAGGAGGGCGCTGGCTGCACTAGTCTACCGCAGACAAATCCCATTAACAGTAAAGGGTTAAATTCTTATTTCTGGGGAAAGAAGAATCGAGAAATTCACTCTTTTGTTCCAATTGTGCGATCACCTGTTCAAACTGGACAATCTACCGAGGTTCTGTATATTGATATCGAAATTGTAATCTTGGAGGATCATCTCTCCGTTCGTTTTCAGTTTCTCTGTTTCTAATTGTTTGGGTGTTTAGCATTTTTCAGCTTGATTACATGGGTGGATGATAGGATCGAAGTTGTTGGGTGTAGTAGATAATTTCATTTATCCGCCTTCCTGGTTCCAATTTTTCAGCTTGGGTTTTGTCATTTCTTCTGCTTGTTTGCCTGTGTCGAGCTTTTCATAAATGTTAAAGCTTAATTAAATGGGTGGATGATGGATTCACAGTAGCTGGATGTTGTAGATAATTTAATTTTTCTCTCTTCCCATAATTGTAGAAAGCTGGATGTTTCTGCGTGTTTGGGTGTTTCGGATTTTTCAGCTTAATTATATGGGTGGAAACTTGCAAGATTCGAAGTTGGTGGGTTTTGTTGATAACCTTTTTCTCTTCCCGATTCAGTTGTGTGATTGGAACTTGGGTGCGGGGAATGGAATTCTATAGTTAAAATTTTATCTTGTCATCTAACGAAACTATTTTTTTTTTCTCCCATACTAACGAGAAGCCGTTGCTAGCTTTAGCGGATTGCATAGTTGATTCGACTAAGGCATCGAAGGATGACGGTTGACTCTTCTGCTCTTGCTGTTAGCAGCTTGGAAGAGGATGATGGTTGACTCCAAGCGTGGTAAAGGTCGTAATATTAGCAAAATTGATCTAGTGGACCGAATCAGCAGCTTACCAGAATCGATCCTTGGCGACATCATATCCTTTCTTCCTACCAAAGTTGCTGTAGCAACCGGCATCCTCTCCCAAAGTTGGAAGTTTGTTTGGACACGAGTCCCTGCTATTGACGTGGGTGTGGAAGTGTATTATCACTCCTTTCAGAAAGGAGTTCATTTCGGCAACTTCTTCAATAACTTTTTGCACCTTAACAAGGTACCATGCCAACGATCTTGTCGTCGTCATGTTCCCTATGAATACTGACCCCGTATGTGTTAAGGCATGGATGGAGGACATCGGGAAACGGAAAGTTAAGGAGATAAACCTCAATTCTCTTGGATTTTTAAAGTTACCCTTTTGTGTCTTCACATTTGACAAACTCGTAGTGTTGACGCTTAGGGGAGGTATTTATCTTGAGGTGCCAACGTCGGTGTGTCTTCCTAATCTACGAGTGATTAACATGTTGGATTATTATTCAACGTTGGGCTTGCATGTGAACGATACGAATTGGACGTTGTCGTATTGGTTAAGCCCGAATAAACATGATTGAATTAAGTTTAATTAAGTTGGGCCTAATGTATCTGATTGAATGTGGACCTATATGTGTAGACACTGTAGGAGTCCTAGATCGTTGATAGACCGAACTAAGATGGTCCGATAGATAATAGGTTAGTTGTTTATATATATGTAGTTATGGTCCCTAGGTCACACGTACTTCGCTCCAATTGGTTTCCATCAGTCATTGGCAAGTAGCGGGCACGTGCGTGATCTAGAAGACTGTAGAACCGACCATTAGGGTTTGATATCAGATTCGAAGGTACCTGATAATTCTTTTGTTATTATGGATTCAGGTTCGCTTCCGACTTAATTATATTGATTAATCTTAATGAATTGACATGCGATCCTATAATTAATTTCTATCATAACCTCATCAGTTTGTTTAGCTTGAAAGGTGCGTCATCCTTGAGGCTTCTTACATCAAGCTGTCCTGTCCTCCGGGAATTATTTACAGATAGTTTTCATCGTCCGAAAGAAGCTTGCATGTGTGTTCATCTACCCTCAAGAAGTTACATATTAAAAGAATTCTCGGTGTGTGATGTGGTTGTATTGACGCACCAGGCGTCGAATACCTTATGCTTTCAAATTTCTCAATGTCCATGTATGGTTTAAGTGATGTATTTTCTCTTAGAGAAGCAAACATTGATTGCCACAGATTCTGGTGCTACTTTGCATCTGATTCCATGTTTAGAACAAATAATTTGAATCTTGTAAAGAATTTCGGCAGCAGCTTTACTACTTTACGCCTTAGGTGGTCGAAGTTTCAGGTATACTCGCCTACAATAATCTTTTTTGATAGTAAGAATTCTTGCTTGCCAATGTAGGACTAACACTGACATGATAAATGTCCTCTTATCACAGTGTATTCAAGATTTTATTCATCAGCATCTACCGGCCTTTTATAACCTTACTAGTTTGGAGGTAAAGATATGGGAAAGTTGCTGGTGTATTGTGCCTGTTATGCTTGAGCGCACCCCTAATTTTGGTAATCTTATTTAGCCATGTGTAAGTACGGAAATCAGTACCGAAAAAATAAAAAGAAAAATACTGGTGTAAATTTTTGCTTTGGGACTGTATTCAAGCTGATCGTCTGCTTGTTCCTTTGTCAGGATCGGATTGAGCTGACATGGATGGTAAGTATACCCATGTGATTCATGCCCCCAGATGTTTGTTACTTAGCATTAAGGTGATTGAGATTCGAAAATTCGATGGTTCCGAAGCTTTGGAAACGGTGAGCTGCCTATTGATGAATGCCAAAGTTTTGAACGAGATAAAAATTCATGCCACCAGCAGTAATAATAATTACAATTAATAACACCGAATAATACAAATATTTGTTATATATTTTTTTTAAAAAGTATTAGAGTGTGCGACGTATCCTTAAAATTAGTTAGAAATTACAAATTAATATACTAATAAAATGTAAAGAGTAAGTTTGTAATATATGTATGATTAAAACTATGAACCAATAGTTCAATAATAGATATTAGACAAAAAGTAATTAAAGAGGAATAGAAATTTTATAATATGATAATAGAAAAAAATCTGTTTGTAATACGCCATACGTATTTATATAATATAAATTTACATGGGGTCATCTGACCCCACCTGCTCCATACTGCCCCATGCTACCAGTTTACACTTCCATTTACAAGTCTGTTTATGGCTTCCAATGAAATATCGTTTAAAATTTTCCATTATTATATCTTGAAGTTGTGGAGAAAACACACCAGAGGCTACATCCTATTCCTTGTATAAGTTGCCACTTATGTGACATTGAGAATTTAGCTCCTAATCTTCAACAAATCTAGCCTATTTGGAGTTGGGGATTCATAGAAGTTGCCACATATCAGTAGTACATTGTACGTTATTTGAGTAAGAAAGGCTTCTGAAGAAAGGCACTGGTGAAAATGGCAAGATGAGCGTAAAATTAAATCGAGTAAGCTTCAAAACGGTGGAAGAATTGAAGATGAAGCGATAAAGAATCGACTCAGCTTCAAAGAGGTGGCGTAGATTATGCGCAATGATACTGGTTGAACTCCATCTATTACAATGAAGGTGAACAAGCCCTGCACCTGCGAGCCCAAGATGAAGATGCGAACAGAAGACGAAGAAGGGAGGGAAGGTCGAGGAGTAGGCTCAGGCTCAGAGGCAGGGCAGGAATGAGGTATTTTTAGGTTTAAATAAGAAAATGTTCCCAATAATAAATAAAGGTGATGTTTAAAATATTAAGAGGGTATTTGTCCGGTGGAAATGGAGAGTTACTAATGAAAATAAAAAATCAAATTAAATGTTTTTTTAATGTTTATTTAAGGGATTGTAAATTAGAAGGGGATGAAAATGATAATAAAAATACATTATATTTTCTAAGATCTATTTCTAAGGACAGTTGGTAATTCACATTCATAAATTGTAGGAAATTGTATAAAGAAGTTTAAAATACTAAAATAACTCTAAAATAATTATCTAGGCAATCATAGAATGAAACATAATAAATTAAAAAATGACACTTTACTAAGTTGATTGATTTTTTTTTTTATTCTTACGTATAGAACATAATGTAGACTTTTATTCTTAACTTATTTTTATTATATACCGAATATAGAAATAAAAATAAATAAATTATTTTTCGCTCTTTAATTATCATTCTTATTCCTATTTTTTAATTGTAAAACTCTCGTTCACTTGGACCAAACAGTCCCTAAAAATAGATATGGATGAAGTGTAAGGAGGATCACAAAACCAAACCGTTTGGTTTGTATAATGCCAAAAATCGGGCAGCCCGACCACGTCGCACCGGTTATTAATGATCCGGTGCGGTCCGAATTTAAATATAATGAAATCAATAGAGTTTGTTTTGTTCTCACTCCGCTTCCTTGTTACTATATATCCTTGAAGCCATACCGATCATCTCTTTTATTCTTTGCTTAAACTCCAACAGAGCTCAGTAAATTAAGTTTGGACAGGTGATTCATGGAAGAATAGATCTTTCTTTTTCAGTTGTGCTTTGAGCGTACCTCTGATTCTTTCGGTGCCGTTAATCTCATAAGCCTTTGATTTTTCTTTTTCAGCAGCCTGTGATTTTTCTCTAGAGTGCGGCGGAAGACAAACTAAATATGGGCTCGAAGGACTGAATTAGCGGCTTACAAGACTCCATTCTTTCGCACATCCTCTCCTTTCTTACCACGAGAGAAGCCATAGCGACGGGCATCCTCTCCGCAAGATGGAGGTTTGTTTGGACTAAAGTCCCTGTAATCAACTTGGGTGTGGAGGATGAGGACATTCACGGTGACCTTGAGAAAAGAATAAGGTACCAGAATTTCGTCACTGCTACTTTGATCCTTAACAAGGAACTGCAGTTGTGTCACCTTACCCTTCTTAACAAGGAACTGCAGTTGTGTCACCTTACCCTTCCCAATCATACCGACTCACGGTATGCTGATGCATGGATCGAGGCTATTGTGAGGCATGATGTTCGAGAGATGGAACTCAAATTTTCCCGTGAGTTGCCCCCGTGTTTCTTCACTTCTGGCGAGAAGCTTGTGTCTCTGACACTGAGGGAAGGCGCCGTTTCTTCTTATGGTCCAATTACGGCGCCTGTGCAGTTTTCTCATTTACCAGTGATGAAGCTCGTCAGAATAGGGTTAATGGACGCGGCAACCTGCGGCGGCGGCCGTCGCTGCTTACATCACAATGCCCTGTCCTCCGAGAATTGGTTATAGACTCGTGCCGACCCTTAGACGTGGAAAGAAAGCTGCACGTGTGCTCTCCTACCCTAACCAACACGTGTGCTCTCCTACCCTAACCAAGTTGCAAATAACGAACAGTCATTGTTTAGGCGGCCAGCTCTTGTTAAGCATCGACGCGCCAAGCCTCGAATACCTTATGCTGTCGAATCACATACTATCAAGGTACGACATAAGCGATCTATCGTCTCTTAAGGAAGCAGATATAGATTTCCCATACAGGAACGGCGAGCCTATTTCCGTGCTTAGGACCAATATTTTGAAGCTTGTAAATAGTTCAGCCGGCTCAAATGCTTTAAGACTAGGGAAGGTCATGGTTGAGGTATGCTATATACATACATAGGTGTTTAAATGGGTTGTCATTGATTAAGCCAATTCATAATATCTTAACCCATGTAACCCATATGATCTATAATCTAACCTATGGCAGGTTGGAGTAAATGATTAATAATTTTCAACCTAACCCATCGTAACCTATAGGTTAATCATGGGTTACCGTGGGTTAATAAACATACAAATTTATCACTATCTCTACTTAGAGGTGGCAATCGAGTTGGGTGGTTCATGTTCGAGTCAGGCTATAGTAGGTTGGTTCATTCTCAAATCAAATTGTTTACATATTATTTTTCTTCACAAGTTAGTTATGTGTCGGGTTAGGTCATTTTGAGTTATTTTATTGGTTGAGTTAGTTTCGGTTTCTGGTCATTTCAAAGTATTTTATTAGTTGAGTTGGTTTCAGATTTGAGTCATTGCAAATTCTAGTCGTATCAGATTAATTTATCTAGTCAGTTTGGGTTTGGATCATTTTTGGTAAACTTGACGGGTCAGATTAGGTTTAGATCTAGCTAGCTTGCGTTTAGATAATTTTGAAATCGGACAGAGTGAGATTGGGTCATGGTGGGCATAGGTGATGTTGGGTCTTAGTAGGGCGGGCCTTGGTGAGTTGAGTCAAGGTGTGTCAGAGTTGGACAGGACCAGCCAGGGTCAAACAAGGTTGGGGTGGGGACGAGAGAAGTCGCTTTAAGGTAAGATAGGGTTGGACAAGGTCGGACGAAGTTGGTTGGATTTGGGGAGACCTAAACAAAAATGGTTCATCCGAGGTTCAGTTAAATTGGGATTATAGTAGTGGTGATTTTGGTACAGTGAAGATAATATTCACTAACCTATGGCAACTTATGATAATCCGTGGGCTAGCTCATAGTAACTCATCTTAATTTATAACCTATCGTGGGTCAATCCATATGAACTTTTACAAAATACTAACCCAACCAATGTAACCCATAAACCTATTTTTATAGATTGGGTTCTATAAGCTATGGCTAACTCAATCCACTGAACACCCCTAATACATATATTCAGATTTGGTTGTGTTGATCTGGGAACTTCGGTTAATTTTGTGTGCTCTCCTATTTCTTTCTTACTTAGGGTATTAAAGATTGTTTTCTCGATCGGTTGCCGAATTTTAATAATCTGTGGTGTTTGGAGTTGGACATTCCTTACAGCATTGACTGTTGGACGGTGCACTCTATACTCAAACACACTCCTCATCTCATCAAACTAATTATTGGATGTGTAAGTTTTGCTTATGTACATGTATGTATGTATGTATGTATATCGTTAGTGACTCTGCAAGTGTAAATTAATTTTATCCTTTGAACTTCAGTTTCATCTGATACTTTTCTTCTGCATGCATGCCCACCTCCCCCACCCTTAATTCGTCAGGAATCAAATAACTTTGGGACATATGGTGATGATGACCCTTCTGATGTGGATCGTGTCCCCCATTGTGAAATACCCCAAAATCCCTAATTTAGAAAATCATGGCCGAATAGGAGATTATTAGGGAATTTATTTAAAATAAACTACTTTTAGTGAAATAAAAAGGAATTAATAGGATAAATCAAGAAGGAAATTATAAGAGTGTAAATAGGGGAGATTATGGTATTTAAGTTAATTAAGGTCTTCACTTTTGAAATTTATTAAGTACCTTAAATTATATAAAATAGGGAGGATAAAATAGTTTCAAATTAATATAAAATTTATGAGTAATTTAATTAGAGGAAAATTTAGGGGTTTTGTTAATTAAAATAAATTTAGGAAGATTTTTCCTTAAATCCCAAAATTTACCCAAAAATAGAAATTAATTACTGTTTTGATAATTATATTAAATACCCTAAATTATCCAAATGATATTAATTAAACCAATCCCAAATTTTTCCCTCTTTTTCTTTTTCCCTTTTTCCTTTTTCCTCCCTCCTTTTTCCTTTTTCTTCCTTCCCCTTCTCTCCCCTATTTTTCCCCCCGACCTGGGCCAGCCTGCTGGCCCAAACCCCTCCCCTTTTTCCTTCTTCTCGCCGCGGCCCAGCGAGCCCGGCCATCCGTGACCCAAAACGCGGCGTTTCGACGCTGAAGTCGCTGAAACGCCGCGTCGCGATACAAAAGGAATTTCGACCGTTGCCTGACGACGCGAGCGCTGCGTTTTTGCCCAAACCCGCCCAAAACGCAGCGTTCCATTTAATGGGAAAAGAAACCGCGCGGTCCGGCCGGTTTCCTCCCTCTCCTTTCTTTCCCCTGGACTGCCGGTCCAGCCCCTCCCCTTCTTCTTCTTCTTCCTCGCGACGCCGTTTCTCCCCGCCTGCAACTCGAGCTCGCCGGAAAACGCAGCGGCGAGCGTCCCGTCCTTTCTCCGGCCTTCTCTCCTGTCTTTTCGTCCCTGATTTGACTTTACCTTGAGACGTGACCAATCGGGCAGCGTTTTCCCCGCACGCAAGCCCTGTCGTCCTCTCCGGCGGGTCACGATCTGCAAATTGCAGACCTACTCCGGTCAGCCTCGCCGGACACGCCTCCACCTACCCTCTGACTCTCCCTCGCCTCCTTGTCGTTTTCCCGTCCCAATT